>OY776272.1:5000-2405000 GCA_963675405.1 Cosmorhoe ocellata
TAGTAATTTGTATAAATATATTAGACACAAAAAATTATTACAAAATACGAAAGTAAAAGCAGAAGAAAAATTAAAACGTTACAATATCAGGTAAATAACAAAAACCCCAAACCTCTCCTTCCGAACAACATAGTAAAAATAAAACAAAGATAAAAAAGGACTCTGACCCCCATGTCAGAGGGACTTTATTTTTTTAAAAAAAAAATAAAAAAAAAAAAAAAACCTAACCTAACCTAACCTAACCTAACCTAACCTAACCTAACCTAACCTAACCTAACCTAACCTAACCTAACCTAACCTAACCTAACCTAACCTAACCTAACCTAACCTAACCTAACCTAACCTAACCTAACCTAACCTAACCTAACCTAACCTAACCTAACCTAACCTAACCTAACCTAACCCTACTCTTCCTTTATATTATTTCTTAAAATTGACTAAACTAGTTATAAGAATTGACTCTATATGATAGAATTACTTTGTAATTTTTTGACAAAGCAGTTAGAAGTATATTTTATGGTACCGAGGTACACTATTTTATAAGATACCAATAGAAATAGATAAGTAAACCATTTGACTTGATAACCTTCCAAAAACTTGGCATTTATATAATATAAGGACCTACTCTTTATTAGAACTAATGTTAAATTTACAAAAAACCTAAAATACTTACCTGTACACCACGTAGACCCGATTGACCAGCAACCCTGAAACAAAAGACAAAATTAGTACACAACATAAATTATAGATTAATTATTAAACTCAAACTTAAATTAGTAAAATCTAAGACAAAATTTTAAAACTTATACAAACTTAAAATCTAATTTAAAAACGACACAGCCCTCTGACAAACCAAAATGTTTGGATTTCGGACGCCCGCCAAGGCAGGAAAAAGTACAGATGAAGTGACCCCCCCAAAAAAGGCTGGAAAAGCAACTCACGAAAACGAGTTGACAAACATAGGAATGTCAAACCAAGCCACAAGCGTCAGGAAGAGCATAGGGGAATGGGAATCCGTGAAGCCGGACATAGCTAAATCGGCTGAACCTCAAAAGCTGAAACCGAGCAAAGCACCGCCACGAAGACAATCAGAGGAGATTCCCATAAGTCCCATAAAGCAAGCCAGAAAGTACACCGACAGGCTTGCCGAAGCTAGGGCGTGCGCTGCTAAAGCCAAATTACACCTCGGGAACTCAAGAAATCTCAAAACTGAAATCAAGACTGAAGTCCTCGCGGCGGTAGATAGGCTCTATCTGCTGGTTAAGGAACTAGAAGCAGAGAAAGGGAAAAAGCTAGTAAGCAAACCAGAAAGGGAAACGGAAGAACACGAGAGAGAAACAAGGAAACCAGAGATGGAGGCAAAACAACCAGAGGGGGAAAGCAGCTTTGAAAAAGTAAGGAAAGAAAACAACGAGCTTATGAAGAGAATAGAAGAACATACAAGGGTGCTCAAAGAAAATACGGACAAGATAGATAAGCTCCAAGAAACCCTAGAAAAGCAAACCTACGCGAGTGCGGCAGCGGCGTTCCCAAGGAGGCAGCCCGTAGAACAGACCGCGCTTCACTCGGTAGTAGTCACTGCCAAGGACGAAACCGAAACTGGGGAAGAAGTTCTGAACCGAATAAGGAAAGCAGTAAATGCGAAAGAAGGATGGGTCACAGTAGAAAGGATCAGAAAGGCAAAAGATAGAAAAGTGATAGTAGGATGTAGGACTGAGGAGGAGAGGCAAAAACTTAAGGAAAAGCTGAAGAAATCAGAAGAGCACCTGAACGTAGAAGAGATAAAAAATAAGGACCCCCTGATAATCTTCAAAGACGTGCTGCAATATAACAGCGATGAAGAAATCCTAAGCGCCTTAAGGAATCAAAACCGAAATCTTTTCAAGGACCTAGAAGATAAAGACAGCAGCGTAGAGATCGCATATAAGAAGCGAACGAGGAACCCGCAAACAGCACACATCGTCATGAGGGTATCCCCAAAACTCTGGCAGAGGATAGTAGAGGAGGAGTCGGTCCACATAGACCTCCAGAGAGTGAAAGTGGCGGACCAATCGCCACTGGTACAATGCTCCCTCTGCCTAGGGTACGGGCATGGCAGAAGGTTCTGCAAAGAAACGCAGGAAAAATGCAGCCACTGCGGAGGCCCGCACATGCGAACCGAGTGTGCTGACTGGCTTGCAAGGGAGCCTCCGACGTGCTGTAACTGCAGCCAAGCAAAAGCCGACCACACCAACCATAACGCCTTCAGCCAAGAGTGCCCGATTAGAAGGAAGTGGGAAGCACTGGCCAGAGCCACTACAGCATACTGCTGAAGTGGCCCAAGGCAAACTTAGTAACCCACAACCTGTACAACACACAGATGATTCAAAAACCCCGAAAATGGAGTCGCTTTCATAACGAAAAGACACAATTTCGAACAAAATACAACAGGACAAAATTAAACACAGGAAATAAAACAAAGATTATATACAAAGTAAAAACCAGCCACACACGCATACAAAAACAAATTATAAAAACGACCTAGTTACAACTATAAAAGCAAACAATATAAAAGTAAGTAAACAACAAAAAGAGATAGATAAAATATGCTGACTTTATATTTGGAATATAAAAAACCAGCATAGAATATAAATAAAGAGAATAGAAATAAAAAACTAGAATACAAATAAAAATAATTAAAACCCTCGTAAGCTTAGAAAAGAGTTAAAATTAAAAATTGATAAGTCGATGAGAAATTAGATAAAAGCAGTCTTAAACGCACCAATATACAGAATAGGAAAATAGAAAACATAAAAATAATTACATAATAAATAAAGGCAAATACATATAAAACAAATTACCAAATTAACAAATAACAACAATAATACCCAAAGTAATTAAATGGAACCTTAGTTAAACCAAGCAAACATATTAAAGATGATAAAAAACAGACGATGCATAACCTATGTTGACTATATATATGATATATATACAAACAACATAGATAAAAATAAAGAAATAGTGATAAGAATAAGAATAGATATAAAACCATTTTGTAGCACTAAGTTTTCATAAGATAAACATAAGAATAAGAAAAGAAAATCTGTTAAAATATTATAGCTGATAAGAGATGAGAAAAACCAGAAAATAAGAAAAAATAGTAACTTATAAGTTAAATTTGTAATAGTTAAATGTTCCTTTTATGGAAAAGAAATAAATAGTAAAACAAAAAATAGATATCAAATTTTAAAGTAAGAGCAGAAGAAAAATCAACATGTAACAATATATAGTTTAAAATACAAACCCAAACTTCTCCTTCCAAAATTAATAAGTAATAATAACAAATAAAGTTGAAAAAAGACTCTGACCCCCATGTCAGAGGGACTGTATAAAATATAAAAAAAAAAAAAAAAAAAAAAAAAACCTAACCTAACCTAACCTAACCTAACCTAACCTAACCTAACCTAACCTAACCTAACCTAACCTAACCTAACCTAACCTAACCTAACCTAACCTAACCTAACCTAACCTAACCTAACCTAACCTAACCTAACCTAACCTAACCTAACCTAACCTAACCTAACCTAACCTAACCTAACCTAACCTAACCTAACCTAACCTAACCTAACCTAACCTAACCTAACCTAACCTAACCTAACCTAACCTAACCTAACCTAACCTAACCTAACCTAACCTAACCTAACCTAACCTAACCTAACCTAACCTAACCTAACCTAACCTAACCTAACCTAACCTAACCTAACCTAACCTAACCTAACCTAACCTAACCTAACCTAACCTAACCTAACCTAACCTAACCTAACCTAACCTAACCTAACCTAACCTAACCTAACCTAACCTAACCTAACCTAACCTAACCTAACCTAACCTAACCTAACCTAACCTAACCTAACCTAACCTAACCTAACCTAACCTAACCTAACCTAACCTAACCTAACTGCAAAGCGGCCAAAACAGAGCGGAGCGACCACGGTGCGTTCAACATCGACTGCCCCATACGTCGTCGCTGGGACTCCATCGCGAGATCCAGCGTTGCGTACCACTGAAGACTAAATAACAAACCTGCAAAACAAAACCATGAAACTGTAAAAATAAACAATAAAACACATAAGAAGAGCAACAAAATGCTAGATAAAAACATTATTATAAAACTAACAGGAAAACTTAAAAATAATTAGATAAATATACATAAAACTATAAAACACTAGGAAATAACAAAACAATAAATAAAACATACAAATATAAATACATTAAGTTAAAAACATTATATTTAACAAACAAATATAAATAGATAAAAATAAAAACAATCAATATCAACACATAAAAACAGCGAAATAAAAATAATTTACATAACAAATTATGTAAATAAATGGAAACCTGTCAAAATAATATAAAAAATGAAAAATTAAACTTTGTATACAAACTATGAATAATATATATTTGATAATATATTAATTTTCATAGGCAAAAATGGAAATAAATTGGAGAATGACAGTCATAGCAATAAATCAAACCTTCCCGAGATTGTAAAATGGGAAAGAAATACTATGTTAAAATTGTTAGAAATATTATATAAAAAGTAAGATAAAAATAAAAAGATATTTATAGAATAGTAATGAGTTATAAAAATAAGCAAGATATAAACGGAAAATAAGAATAAAAGAAAGATAAAATATAATTGAGATAGCAAGTAAGATTAAAGTAATAAACAAAATTACAACTAAGTTACATAATATATTATTATAGTATATTATAGAAGATTTACATAGTTATAAAGATTAAATGAAAAGCAAGATAAAAATAGAGAATAAGATTAGAATAATAAGCAAGATAAAAAAAGAAAACAAAAATAAAAAATTAAAATATACGAAAAAATTAACATAAAAATAAAAGTAGCAAGTAAATTTAGTAAGTAAGATAAGAATAATAAGTAAGATACAAAAGTATATAAAGATAAGATTAGTATGTAAGATTAAATTAATAAACATGATTACAATAAAGTAAGATAAACAATAGTAAAAAAGAAAAACGGTAAAGTAAGATAAAATTACTGAGTAAGATTAAATAAATAAGTAAAAATAAATAGAAAGATAAAAATTAGTAATTAAGATTAGATTAATAAGTAGTAAGTAGGATTAAAATTAAAAACAAGATTACAGAAGAGTAAGATAAACAGTAAATAGATAAACAGAAAAATAAGATTAAAGTACTATGTACGATTAAGCATATAAGTATGATTAATACGCAAGATGAAATCAAGAAGTAAATAATTTAGCCCATTGCGGCAAACAGAGCATAAATGTAGCATCCCGAGTATATAAAACTCGGGATGTGAACACATTTACAAATATGTGTGTACGAATAAAAAAGGCTCTGACTTAAGTTAGAGGTGTGAACGTCTAATAAAAAAAAAAAAAAAAAAAAAAAAAAAAAAAAAAAAAAAAAAACCTAACCTAACCTAACCTAACCTAACCTAACCTAACCTAACCTAACCTAACCTAACCTAACCTAACCTAACCTAACCTAACCTAACCTAACCTAACCCATTCAGATAAAAATTAAAAGTTTCTAAGTTAAAGTTTTTTGTGGACCAGGATTGTTTGTAACTGTATCACAGAGGGTGAATATCAACAACCGAGACCCAGTAGAAGGTTTAAAATTACAGTTTTCGACATTTTGGCTCCTAATTTTCAATTTTATTAGACTAAATTTCAAATTTCAAAGTTTTCTTCCAGCTATTTCTTCTTTTGCCGCACCTAAAACGTTGTCCTCCAGCGTCCCGACGAGTGCCTGTAACAAAAATCAAAGAATTAGCACATCAAAAATCAAAAAGTCCCCGACCACATTCCCAAAAAGTCTTAATACCCGATCGACATTCTCTATACAATATTCAGATAAAAATTAAAAGTTTCTAAGTTAAAGTTTTTTGTGGACCAGGATTGTTTGTAACTGTATCACAGAGGGTGAATATCAACAACCGAGACCCAGTAGAAGGTTTAAAATTACAGTTTTCGACATTTTGGCTCCTAATTTTCAATTTTATTAGACTAAATTTCAAATTTCAAAGTTTTCTTCCAGCTATTTCTTCTTTTGCCGCACCTAAAACGTTGTCCTCCAGCGTCCCGACGAGTGCCTGTAACAAAAATCAAAGAATTAGCACATCAAAAATCAAAAAATCGCCCGCCCACCCACCCGGTCCCGTTTACTGAAGTGGATTCTGAGTCACTTTTTGTATAGGAAAAGTAGAAAATTTTTGAAAAGTACGGTTTTATCGGCTTTTTTGGATTTCTTGTGGTCGCTGCAGACTAGCAATGCTGTCTGCGATTGCCCCTTCGACTCGGGCGGCTTTGGAAGCCGCCACAGGCCTGACGGTTTCGGATTCAGACGGTGAGGACTACTGCGACGCCGATTCCGGCGCGCCACACGTATGTGGCGCGCCGGGATTGGCGGCGCGGATCCTCAGTGATGCCGCGTCTATCATCTCAGCGGTTACGGAAGGAAAAAGCGTCACCAGCGTAAATAAGAGGAAGATTGTCGATCTGGCGAACTCCATCATGGAAGCAACTAGGTCGATTACTTCCTCCAGCGGGGCAGCAGCTGTCGTACCGTCGATTCCAGACAACATGGCTCAAGAGATAGCGAACAGCATTCGCTTTGAGATAAAAAATGAGATGACCGAACTGAAAAACATTATAGCTTCCCAGGGTCAAAAATTACAACACCAAAAGTGCCCATCGATTGACCACCTGAAAATCGAACTGAAGGAGGCTTGTGCAGCGATGAAAAGTGTATCTGTTGCGGCACCGGTCGACACGAAAGAGCTGCAGGAGGGCATAGCTAGCCTTGGTAATGCCTTAAGCACTACGAGGGCACAGTTGGAGACCATCATGAACACGCAGGGTCCTTTGTCCTACGCCGAAATGACCCGCAAACCGGCACTCCCAACACAAAACCACGCTCTGATCGTGTCATCTACGGACCAGGCTGACACCAGTTCGGCAGTGTTGGAGAAAATCCGAGGCGCAGTCAATGCCAGAACAACTGGCATCAGGATCGATATGGTGCGAAGGGCAAGGGATCAAAAAGTGGTGATCGGCTGCACTAGCCAGGAGGAAATAAAGAAGCTGCAGAAAAGACTCTCGAGTGAGGCTAAGGGCTTAAAGGTAGAGGAAGGGAAGACAAAGGATCCATTTGTGATCATCAAGGATGTCCTTTCCTACAATACAGATGAGGAGATAGTGAGGTCACTGAAGACGCAAAACACCAACATCACGGGGGACATCCCTGATTCGGAGTTCAGGGCTATAGTTAAATATAGGAAGAGGGCAAGAAACCCCCTAGAGAGCCACATTGTATTGCAGGTGTCGCCCAGGTTGTGGCGGGCGCTAACGACGGCGGGAACGGTCCACGTTGACCTGCAGCGCCGCCCAGTATTCGACCAGAGCCCGCTGCTACAATGCACAAAGTGTCTTGGCTTTGGCCACGGGCGTAAGTTCTGCAAAGAGGCGGCGGACCTCTGTAGTCACTGTGGTGAGGCCCATCTGCGCAAGGACTGCCCTGTGTGGATTGTTGGGGACATACCGTCGTGCCGCAATTGCCGCATGGCGAATCTGGAAAGACACGATCACGGTGCTTTCGACTTGGTCTGCCCAATGCGGCGCCGCTGGGACTCTTTAGCGAGGTCCAGCGTTGCATATTGTTAAAGTTATGGTCTCATTAAAGTACAACGTTATACAAGCGAATCTTCAACGGAGTAAACTGGCAACAGATGAATATCTATTAGAGGCACAGAAACGAGGAGTGGGGTTCGGACTTATTCAAGAACCGTACGTAGGAGCTATAGGACGAGTTAAAGATTACGTAGGAACGCGAATCATTCAAAATATTAAACCATCAACAACTGGTAAGCCTAATAAAGCTGCTATTGTAGTCCTGGATCAAAATATTAAGATCATAGCTGACCCCACTCTCTCTTCTGAAAACATTGCACATGCCATCTTAAGCACCGATAAATGGCAAATTGTAGTGTTGTCAGTTTATTTCGAAGAAGACCAACCGCTGGATCCATACATGGATCAAGTCAGAAGAATATTGGCTGTAACAAGAACAGAAAATATTATAATTGGAGGAGACATCAACGCTTGGAGTCCATGGTGGGGTAGTGTAAATGAAAACGAAAGAGGAGCCGAGTTAGCGGCATTTTTCGATGAAATGAATTTACACATCCTTAATGTGGGAGATACACCTACGTTCGAAACAATAAGAAGGGACAAAGTGTACAAAAGCCGAGTTGACGTAACAACGTGCAGCGAAAATGCCCTCACTAAAATAGACAACTGGAAAGTAGATGAAACCGTCTCGAGCTCTGACCATAATGCCATTACATTTACCATCGACCTAGAAAAACCAACAGAAGGAAGTAACATTAAAACAACAAGAATTTATAACACCAAAAAAGCAAAGTGGTCAGAGTTCCAATCAGTACTAGCTCGAAAGCTGAAAGAAGAAAACACAAACAAACAAACCATTGAAGAAGCACAAACAAAAGAAGAATTAGAACAAAAAATACAAACTTATATAAAGATAGTCAAACAGACAAGCGAAGAAACAATACCAAAAATAAGAAATAATCCCAAATTTAAACTACCGTGGTGGACCGAAGAGCTAGAAACCAAAAAGAAAGACATGACAACCAAAAAAAGAAGAATAAGATGTGCTGCACCAAACAGAAAAGAATATGTTATAAATCAATATCTAGAAGCAAAAGCAACATACGAGGAAGAAGCAAAAGAAGAACAAACAAGAAGTTGGAAAGAGTTCTGCTCAACCCAAGACCGCGAGACAATGTGGGACGGAATCTATAGAATCTTAAGAAGAACAGTAAAAAGAAAAGAAGACGTACTATTAACTAAAGACGGCAAGACACTGAGCCCGACCGAGTCCGCAGAACTTCTTATCAACACATTCTACCCAGACGACAAAGAAGAAGAAGACCTGGAACTACACAAAAAATTAAGAGAAGAGGAGAAGAAGGAAAAGGATACAAAAGACGGAGAAGACGACGACCCACCATTTACGGAAGACGAGATGTGGAATGTTGTCGAAAGCATGAATCCTAAAAAAGCACCGGGTTCTGACGGACTAACTGCTGATATATGTACGAGAGCTATAAAAGCTGACACTGGCTTATTCCTTGCAATGGCAAACATGTGTCTTTGCCTTGGACTTTTCCCAAAAATCTGGAAAATAGCATCGGTAGTTGTCTTCAGAAAACCGGGGAAAAGTGATTACACCCACCCAAAATCATACCGACCCATAGGACTTCTGTCAGTTTTTGGTAAAATATTTGAAAAAATGCTAATCAAGAGAATCAGATGGCACATGTTGCCAAAATGTAACCCACGGCAATACGGATTTGTGCCACAGCGCTGTACCGAGGACTCCCTCTATGACCTCATGAACCATATACGAAAAGAAATTAACAAAAAGAAAATAACAATAATAATATCACTGGACATAGAGGGAGCCTTCGATAACGCGTGGTGGCCGGCCATTAGAAGGCAACTTAGAGTTAAAAAATGTACACCTAATTTAAGAACAGTAATTAATAGCTATTTGGAGGACAGAGAAGTTATAATAAATTATGCGGGAACAACATCAGCCAAACAAAACACAAAAGGCTGTATACAGGGATCAATAGGAGGCCCAACATTTTGGAACATATTACTAGACCCTTTACTGGAACAGCTTGAGAACAAAGGAGTATACTGCCAGGCGTTTGCGGACGATATCGTCCTTGTATTTTCCGGAAAAATGGTCGCTGAAATGGAGGGAAATATTAATCAAACATTGAATAGTGTTCATGATTGGGGCATTAAAAATAAATTAAATTTTGCAGCGCACAAAACCAATGCAATGGTAATTACGAAAAAGCTAAAATACGATGAACCAGTCATGAGAATGGGGGGAACAATAATAAATACAGTTAACGAAATTAAATTATTAGGTCTGATAATAGATAAAAAACTTACTTTTAATAGCCACATCTCAAGCATATGTAAAAAAACATCTGATATATACAAACAATTGTCAAGAGCAGCCAAGGTCAGTTGGGGCCTAAATCCGGAGATTACAAGGACGATATATGTGGCGGTCATAGAACCTATCACTCTATATGCCGCCAGCGTTTGGTACACAGCGTCGGATAAAATAACGGTGCAAAAACAGCTAAATGCACTCCAACGGGGCTTTGCCCAAAAAATGTGTAGGTCATATAGAACCGTTTCATTAAATGCCGCCTTGCTATTATCAGGATTAATACCTCTGGATTTAAGAATAAAAGAAGCAGGGCAAATTTACGAGGCAAAGAAAGGAAAGCCTATTGTGGAATTGGCAGACAGAAAAATAGAAAAGAGAGTGAGTTTTAAGAAAGCGAGTCACCCGGCAGATCAAAAAAGAATTGAATATAAATGTACAACAGAAACAACAGAATATAAAAAAATTGAAGGGTTGCTGGTATTTACAGACGGAAGTAAAATAGAAGGCAAAGTGGGAGCCGCACTGTCATGGTGGAGAGATGGAAAAGAAATAAAGAGCAAAAAACTCGCCCTGGAGTCATTCTGTACTGTGTTTCAAGCCGAGATGTACGCTCTTTACATTGCAACAGAGCAGGCACTTAATATGAATGACTCCAGAATAACAGTCTTCAGTGATTCCAAGTCATCCCTTGAACTCATTCAAAATAATAATACATTCCATCCAATTGCATTTAATATAAAGAAAAATTTACAGAAACTAGAACAACAGAATAAAGAAATAGAATTTTGCTGGGTTAAAGCACATGTAGGTATTGAAGGTAACGAGCGCGCGGACGAACTCGCCAAAGCTGCAGCCCTCACACTGAAAACCAAACCAGATTACGACAAATGTCCCATTTCATATGTAAAGAGATCATTAAGACAAAATTCAATAAAAATATGGCAAGACCGTTATACATTATCCGAAACAGCAAATATTACTAAAATGTTCTTCCCCGATGTGGAATCAGCTTATAAAATCATTAGAAAAATCAGTTTAGACAAAATTTTAGTACAAATATTTACAGGCCATGGGGGATTTGCACAGTACTTACATAGATTCAAAATTAAAACTTCACCCGAATGTGCTTGTGATCCTGCAAAAGAAGAAACAATTATACACCTCATAGTAGATTGTCCTATTTATACACATAAAAGAACAATGCTAGCAATAGAATTTAAACGAGATATAAATAAAGATACACTAAGTGAATGGATTATAGATAAAGAAAGCAGGAACAAGTTCCTAGAATTCTGTAGGCATTTAACTCTAAAATCGATAGAAAGAAACAAGACATAATGTAAATAATGTAAATATAAGAGAAAAAAAAAAAAAAAAAAAAAAAAAAAAAAAAACTATATAAAAATAAAACAAAAAAAAAATATATATATAAGAAATAAATAAGAAAGTAAATAAAAGAAATAAGAAATTATAGAGAGAAGTTATTTATAAGTAGTATAAGATAATGATATATGAAAAAAAAAAAATAAATAAAACAGATATACAATTAAAGAAAAACAAACAAAGAAGACTTTATTAGATATAAGTAACAGATATATTATTTAGAATAAGAAAATGATGATAAATAACTAATGATGAAAAAAATATTAAAATTGCAAAGGTAACGTGTAACACTCAAGTCCGAATTGGTTTAAAGAAAACCAAAAACTTGGGTGAAACACGAAAAAACCAAAATAAAGTCTCTGATTATGTCAGAGGAATTAAGTAAAGACGCTTAAGAACGTCTTAAAAAAAAAAAAAAAAAAAAAAAAAAAAAAACCTAACCTAACCTAACCTAACCTAACCTAACCTAACCTAACCTAACCTAACCTAACCTAACCTAACCTAACCTAACCTAACCTAACCTAACCTAACCTAACCTAACCTAACCTAACCTAACCTAACCTAACCTAACCTAACCTAACCTAACCTAACCTAACCTAACCTAACCTAACCTAACCTAACCTAACCTAACCTAACCTAACCTAACCTAACCTAACCTAACCTAACCTAACCTAACCTAACCTAACCTAACCTAACCTAACCTAACCTAACCTAACCTAACCTAACCTAACCTAACCTAACCTAACCTAACCTAACCTAACCTAACCTAACCTAACCTAACCTAACCTAACCTAACCTAACCTAACCTAACCTAACCTAACCTAACCTAACCTAACCTAACCTAACCTAACCTAACCTAACCTAACCTAACCTAACCTAACCTAACCTAACCTAACCTAACCTAACCTAACCTAACCTAACCTAACCTAACCTAACCTAACCTAACCTAACCTAACCTAACCTAACCTAACCTAACCTAACCTAACCTAACCTAACCTAACCTAACCTAACCTAACCTAACCTAACCTAACCTAACCTAACCTAACCTAACCTAACCTAACCTAACCTAACCTAACCTAACCTAACCTAACCTAACCTAACCTAACCTAACCTAACCTAACCTAACCTAACCTAACCTAACCTAACCTAACCTAACCTAACCTAACCTAACCTAACCTAACCTAACCTAACCTAACCTAACCTAACCTAACCTAACCTAACCTAACCTAACCTAACCTAACCTAACCTAACCTAACCTAACCTAACCTAACCCACAGTCCGGTAGCACCGCTAGGCCGAGTAACAGCTCTGCGCGCTGTTTCCGTGTAGTAATATTTAGTTTAATTATTTAAGTTAGGAAAAGTTAGTTTTTCGTACATTAGCTCTTTTGTGGTGGTTGTGCCTTATTGGATTGCGTTTTTCTGGATTGGTCGGGCCGAGGGGAACGACACCAGGGACCTGGAAGGAGTCTCGTTCGAGGAAACGCCGCAAAATCAGGTATTGTAACCTTATTACTGCCTGATTTTCAGCGACGACACATAATTTTCTGTACTGTAACTTAAAGACCAGTGTTAGCAGAATCGAACGAGACTTTTTCCAAGAAAATAGGAGCACAACTCACGGAGTTAGAGGCCTTTTTGTTAGCGCGCGGCCGCTCGTACTGCACTCCCGGGCCTCCAGAGGCTCGAGCAGGAGTCCTGGAGAAGTGACCACTCGCACAAACGTCGGTCTCTGAACAATTTATCGAGTCGTGTATTAATTTTATAAAAACAATTTCAGAAATCGCAGATATTCCTAAATTAGTATTTTCATTCCAATTTAATTATCAGTAAATTGTTTATTATTTTATTATTTCTGCACATACACGACATTTATATTATCTTATTCTATTGATTTGACATTTATCTTTCACTTTGACACATTTAATTTTGATATTGTTTATTAGTTAAGCTAGTATTTGGTAATTTAACGAGAAAAGTGGCTCGCTAAATCCGGGTTCTCATTTTGGAGCAGTTTTTCTGCTGTATTTTAACGTGTCTGGAGCCAATAAGGTTATTCTATTATATTGCTCAATTCAACCTCAATCTTGCAGTGAAACTTTGTTTAAAATCGGTTGAATATTGGCTAAGTTGTGAGCATTTAAGATTGGCGTGCGGTAACACCTCGGCCGGCCGGGTTCTCCATACTTCGAATCTTTGCGTTTTATTCGACCTAGGAGTAATACGAACGTGGCCGTGCGCGGCTAGTTCGCACTCGCGCGCGAGCCCGCAGCCTGTGCGCGCTGCTTACTCGGCCGTCCGTTCATAGTGCGCGCTCCGTCGGAGTGTCATTACTCCACGAGTAGGCACCGAGCGGCGGCCACAGCGCGGCGGCCGGTGGGGGACCGCTCGGGGCTCTGACCTCGCACGGCCGCGACTCTGGGTGCTCGGCCGGACAGAATATAACCACTTCGCTCGGCTCGGCCGGGGACTACCCGCATTACTGCCGTCGGCGGCCGCCCCGAGGCACCGGACTGTTCGCTAGGAGCGTCACCGCACGTTGGAGCTAGACCACCGTGCGCGCGTAGCCACTGGCTACCTACCTACTTACTACTTACTCGGCGCCTACTTTGATCTAGCTAGTCTATTTTCATTAGGCTATTCTACTACAAATTTTTTAATTAATAACTTTTAATCTTATATATTGATACATATATACTTACTTGGTTAATATAATATATTTATTTAATTGATATAATATGCTTATTTAATTGATGTAATCTACTTTTTTAATTAATTTAATATACTTACTTATTTGACTAATATAATACTACTTATACTTATTTAATTAATTTATATTGATCTAAATATACCTATAGCACAGATTTTATAATAGACCTATAGTAAAATAATAACTAAATACCTACACCTACATATCCCTTACCTGCCCGCCTACCTACCTGCTGGCTACCAGAGTACATGCGTACCTGACCTGTCAGCCTGCTGACCTACCGCTACCCATCACCCGGTCCCCCCGTCCCCCCTGGTTGAGCCCGCTGCCGTGTGAGTGCGCGTGTACCTACCTACTGCAGACGCCGGGCGAGCCTGTGAGGCCGGCTCGGGTTGCAAGCCGAACGCCGCTAGCGCTCCCGACGCGCGGCGAGGCTGGGTCGGCGGTGCTAGGTTGTCGGCCGCTCGAGGCGAGGCCGGCTCGGTCACGACGACTCACGAGTTGTTATAGCATCGTCGATTCACAGCTTGGCGGCGGTGAGAGGTGCCTACATACCAGGAACCTGTCGAGCTAGCCTGTTGGCTATTGCTATTTTGGATTTGTAGGCGTTATTAACATAAATTATTCTCCAAAGGTATTTAGGCTGTTCTACTAGGTACAAATTTTTAATTAATAAATTTTAATCTAATATAATGATACATAATATACTTACTTGGTTAATATAATATATTTATTTAATTGATATAATATGCTTATTTAATTGATATAATCTATTTATTTAATTAATTTGATATACTTACTTATTTGACTAATAGATTACTACTTACACTTATTTATTTAATTTATATTGATCTAAATATACCTATAGTAAAATAATAACTAAATATAAATTGCAATTGTTATTTTTAGCATTAGTAAAACAAAGGACGAGCCACTCGCAAAGGTACTTACCTATTGCCTGTCCGTCCACCTGCTTGCCTATCTGCTGGCCTACCTACCTACTGCGTGTCCATCGACCTACCTACCTATACCTACCTATCCCTTACCTGCCCGCCTACCTACCTGCTGGCTACCAGAGTACATGCGTCACCTGACCTGTCAGCCTGCCGACCTACCGCTACCCATCACCCGGTCCCCCCCGACCCCCTTGTTGAGCCCACTGCCGTGTGAGTGCGCGTGTACCTACCTACTGCAGACACCGGGCGAGCCTGTGAGGCCGGCTCGGGTTGCAAGCCGAACGCCGCCGAGCGCCCCGACGCGCGGCGAGGCCGGGTCAGCGGTGCTAGGTTGTCGGCCGCTCGAGGCGGGGCCGGCTCGGAGTTGTTATAGCGTCGTCGCTTCGCAGCTTGGCGGCGGTAAGAGGTGCCTACATACCCGGCTACCTACTATCTTCAGCTCGGTCTGGGGTACCTAGAGAGTGAGTGTCGGAGAGTGTCTCTGGCTTCTGTACTCTCTCCGGTTTTGCGGCACACATTGGTTGTGGGATCGGTCGGGTCACGTAGATACGCCTTGCGTACTTACTTGCTGATGTACAAAGTTTGCACAATATTATTCCCTCTGTCAGGGACTCGGCTGTGTGTGTCCGCTGGGTGGTGGACGATTCATCTGGAGCTGATATCTATTGGCGAGGGCACTTGTACCTACTCTGGTTCTTAGAGTTTTTTAGTTCGGTCTCACGTGTCTTATTTCACCTTAAGAACCTGTCGAGCTAGCCTGTTGGCTATTGCTATTTGGATTTGTAGGCGTTATTAACATAAGTTATTCTCCAAAGGTATTTGGGGCAATTTGGTGCTACTATATCATTTTAATTACTGTATCATTTGTAGTTTGTGTTTGTTTTAAGTATAAATACAATCTTTCATTACAGTTCGTATAAATTATAAGATATCCAGCGAGTATCAGTTAACATTTCCTTGAATGGTATTACCCGCACTAACGCCTGCACATAGTCTAGCAGCACCGGTCTCGACATCGTTCTCTATTGCTCCATGAAAGTGGTAGTACACTTCATTAGTTGCCCACATACTAACATACATACACCCTAACTTTCATACATACTTATATACTTACATACTACGCACCTACATACTTACATACGTACCTCCACACACCCTTGCATACCTGTCTTGTTTCACTTTAGGAAGTCTGTCGAGCTAATCTGTTAGGCCATTGCTGCTTTAAGTTGGTAGGCGTTATTAATATAAAGTAGTGTTCCCGCACTAACGCCTGCACATAATCTAGCAGCACCGGTCTCGATATCGTTCACCATTGCTCCATGAAAGCGACAGTGCACTCCGTTTAAACGTCTTCGCAGGTTTAAAAGTAGTCGCCCACGTACTAACATACATACATATACCTACACATACTTACATACATACTCAAATACCTACATACTACGTACCTACATACTTACATACTTACATACGTACCTCCACACACCCTTGCATACCTACAATTACCTACTAGATTCAAGATAGATTACTTCTACTTACTTTTGCTCTCACTTGCTTTTACGTAACGGGAAATACCTGTAAACATTAACATACCCCCCTCCCCCACCCCGCCCCATAAAACCCCATTACCCTGGTTATCGAGAGGCCACTCGTGGAGTCTGAGAAATTCCTCACTGAACACTCTTCCCACAAATCGATATGTCGTCCAAGTCTACTAAGTCTACGTCTTCCATGACTCGCGGCGCGGCCTCGAAGGCCCTGCGGAAGAAGGCTATCACCCAGACGATGGACAAGAAGGAGGCGGTGGCGCGGAGCCCAGCCTTGGTGGCCGAGCCGGCGCCGGCTGCGCTCGCCCGCCCGGAGCCGGCGACGGCCGCGCGCGCTTGCGCGGGGCCGGCGCCGGCGCCCGGCTCCAATGCATCGGCGGCGTACGACATGGAGGAGGAGCTTGACAAGCTCGGCGTCGCCAGGCCGACCCCCAGGACGTACGACGACCGGTCTGACGAGGAGGGTGTGTGCAGCGGGCGATCTGGCAGGCGCTCCAGCATGCTGCCGTGCTCCGACAGGCGATCCGGCGTATCGATGGACCTCGCCTCGCAGAGAGCCAATGACCTGCTGCAGGCCGGCAAGGAGGCGCTGGAGAAGGCCGGAAACATGAAGCGCGAGTGTAAGGTGGAGGCCGCGGAGAGCCTGCAGGAGATGTACGAGATCGTGCTCTCCGTGTCGGACTCGCGCTCTCGCCACAGAGTGTCGCTGGAGCAGGAGAGGGCCAGGGCGGCGAAGGAGTTGGTGAGAGTGGAGCGAGCTCACTCGAAGCAGTTGGCGGAGATACATCAATCTCACGCGGCCAAGCTCCGAGAGGCTCATGAGATCATTGTGACGACTAGCCAGACCACGGAGGCGATCAGAGGGTGGCTCAACTTCGAGATGGATGGCCCCATTAAGAACATAGCAACCATACAGGGCGAGCTCCGGGTTCTAGCTGCAAAAACCGTTAAAACGGGGGAGTGCTCGGGGGACCCGAGCCTTGCGACACAACTCGAAAAGTTCATCGAGAACCTTACTCCGCGGTTCAGTGAGGTGACCAATCAGCTCTGTACTCTTAGACAGGCGATCGACGACCTTGCGAACCTTCTCGACAAGGCAGAAAGACTGCGCCCAGCGACGTATGAGATGAGTGTCGGCTCTAACCTGGACTTCGAGGGTCTCCTCATCCAGATAAGAGAGGATATAGCCATGCTGAAGAACGACAGCCAGATCAGAACTGATGAGCCAGCTTCGAGTCCTGTGAGACCTGATCACTACACAGAGGTGCTGTCGGCCATTGGGGCATTAAAAGGTGACATTGCGGCTCTCCGAAGCGAGTCCGCCGAAGCTAAACAAACCGGGAAGTCGATTGCCCAGAGCCTATCCCAACTCAGAACGGAGATGGGAGAGTCTCTGGATGCAATGGTGGAGACGGTAGGCCCGGTTAGAACTGCGGTAGAGTCGCTTCGGAGAGAAGTAAACGAACTTCCTCACCCAGCTGGCGAGGCCCTAGAACCAGCGGATGCCCCCAAAGCTACTGTAAATCGGAGACCAGCAAACACGTACACGCCGACCACTGCGCGGCGTGCGGTGGTGGTAGAGTCCGATGATCCACAAAAATCGAGCGAAGACATCTTGACCGACATAAAGAAGAGGGTGGACGTGTCCGAGCTGGGAATAGCAGTGCATGGTCTAAGGAAGGGACGGAACAGCAAGGTCGTCATTTCTGTGGAGACTGAAGAGGACAGAAGCGCGATGAAAACGGCCATACAGCAGCTGAGTAAAGAGTACACGGTCACCGAGCCGCCCCCGAAACTACCGCAGCTTAGGCTCATCGGGGTCATCAATGATATGACGAATGAGAAGGTCGCTGAAGCCATTCGACGCCAAAATAAGGGAACCCTGGGCGCTCACGTCGACGGGCACATAAAGGTGCTCCGAAGAACAAAGCACCGCTCTGATTGCTTGAACAACGTAATCGTAGAGGCTAGTCCGGCAATCTGGAGGGCGCTGAGAGACCAACGGGTGAAGGTCGGATACCAGGTGGTGCAGGCCATTGACCAGTCCCCGATAAAGCAGTGCTTCAGGTGCCTTGGCTTTGGCCACGAGGCTCGGAACTGCACGGTCGCTCAAGCTTGTGGCTACTGCGCGGGTGAACACGACACCAGAGCCTGCAAGCGTAGCGAGCCCCCGACCTGCGCTAACTGCAAACCTGGATGCGACAGGTCCCACCCTGCATACAGCGACCAGTGCCCGGAGTGGCGGAAGTTTGACCGTCTCGCGCGGTCAGTAATAAGCTACTGTTGACATTGGCACCTTAGTCAACACCGAGTCCGCAAACGCGAAAATCCGCCTCAAAATCATGCAGGCGAACCTTGGTAGAGGGGTCGCCGCGACCCAGGAGTGCATGAAAGCGGCTCTTGATAGAAAAATCTCCATCTTACTTCTGCAAGAGCCGTATGTGGGGGGGCGCGGCTTCACTAAATGGGGTACGCATACAGTTGTGCAACACCACCGAGGGGCAAAACCCGTTAAATCAGCGATTGTCATTGTCGACGATAGGCTTGCGATTACCGAATATACTGATATGTGTACAGAAAACATCACATGTTTAGTTTTAAGTTTAGGCAACACAAGGTTGGGCATGGTCTCTGTGTATCTGGAGGGAAATGAAGACATCGAGCCGTATCTTCAGCACATCCAGCGAGTGCGACAGCGCTTGGCCACTCCACACATCATCCTGGCGGGAGACGTGAACGCCAAAAGTTATTGGTGGGGAGAGGGCGAGGAGGACTCTAGGGGTACTGCGTACACGGAACTGCTAGCTCAAATGGACATGGCTGTGCTCAACTCGGGATCAACACCCACCTTCAGCGTGTTCCGCAACAATAGAGCGTATGAGAGCATCGTGGACGTCACGGCCTGCTCGAACTCCGCTCTGGGATGGATGGAGAACTGGAGAGTGGATAGAGACCTGATGACCACTTCGGACCACAGAGCTATCACCTTCGACGTGAACCTGGAGAGCTCCTTCAGACTGGTAGAGCGGCATACGACGCGGAAGTACAACACCAAAAAGGTGTGCTGGGAAATCTTTGGGAGTTGTCTAAAGCAAGAGTTGCAGACCCAAGGCCTGGATGTGGATACAGTAGAGGCCGCACGCTCGCCGGAGGACGTCGACATCATCGTAGATACCTTCTCTGGCTGCGTCGAGAGTGCATGCAAAGAGAGCATACCCACAGTGAACAAGACCAAGCGCTCAAAAATGAACTGGTGGACCGAGGAGCTGTCGAACAGGAAGGCGGAAGTCGTCCGGCTCCGAAACAGAATCCGAAGAGCAAACCCTAGGCGCAAGCCAACACTAATCAAGGAATATCTAGAGGCTCTAGCCCATTACAAGGAGGACCTTATTAGTGCAAAGGTATCCAGCTGGAAGGAGTACTGCACTGGTCAAGACAGACCAAAAATGTGGGAAGGTATCTACAAAGCACTCACCATGACAAGCCACCAGAGTGACTGCCTCCTGCGAGATCGTGCGGGAACGCCGTTGAGCCCGGCTGAGTCGGCGACTCTGCTTGCTGACACTTTCTTTCCGGAGGATGACCCAGATACTGATACACAGGACCAGGCGTTATTGCGAGAGGAGGTTCGAAACTCCATCGCATCTCTGAGGCAACAGCAGAGTTCGGAGGTCACCGCATCCACTGCCTTTGTGAGGGACGAGCTCCTCAATGTCATCAGAGGAATCGGACCGGCAAAGGCGCCCGGAGAGGATGGTTTCACGGCTGACATATGCCTCAGAGCCATCATCTATACTGACGACCTCTTCCTCGCAATTGTTAACAAGTGTCTGGGACTGGGATATTTCCCTGGGATATGGAAAAGGGCCGTCATCCGAATTATCCCGAAGCCACTGAAGGAGGACTACTCGTCGCCCAAGTCGTACCGACCGATAGGGCTTTTACCGGTCTTTGGCAAGGTTCTGGAGAAGATGTTCACTTCCCGAATCATGTGGCATCTGGGTAGCCGGGGGCTGCTGAATAGGCGTCAGTATGGCTTCACACCCCAAGTGAGCACGGAGGATGCACTCTACGACGCGGTCGGGCTAATCAGAAGAGAGATGGCTGTCGGGAAGCTGGTAGCGGTAATATCACTGGATATCGAGGGAGCATTCGACGGAGCCTGGTGGCCACTGATCCTGAAGCAGCTCGTCACAAAAAATTGTCCCAGTGATATTCTTCTTCTTGTCGACAGCTATCTATCGGATAGATCGGTTCGCGTGCAGTATGCGGGAGAGCAGACGGACAAGGCGACAAGCAAGGGCTGCATACAGGGCTCTACCTGTGGACCGGTGATGTGGAACATCCAGCTTGATCCCCTATTACAGCAAACAGAGAAACTTCAGGCTCACGTTCAAGCATTTGCTGACGACATTCTCATCGTAGCTTCAGCGAGAACCACATCTGAGCTCAACACGGCAGTGAACGAGGCCCTGAGGACTGTAGCTGAATGGGGGAAAAATAGCAAGATGAAGTTCGCTGCACACAAGACGCAGGCCATTCTCGCAACGAGGAAGATGAAGTTCGACACACCTCACTTTACCCTTAATGGCGTGGACATAGAGATTGGCAGTGAGCTGAAAGTGCTGGGACTCACCATCGACTCGAAGCTGTTGTTCCGAAATCATCTCCAGAACGTCTGCAAAAAGGCAGTGAACGTGTACCAGAAGCTGTCGACTGCAAGTAGAGCTAACTGGGGCCTAAACACAACTATCACAAGATTGCTGTACACAGCTGTAGTCGAGCCCATAGTCCTGTACGCAGCTAGCGTCTGGGCTCCGGTTACGGACAAGAAGTATGCGACGGCTCGTCTGAATCAGCTCTCCAGAAAGTTCGGCATCATGGTGGCAAGAGCGCATAGAACTGCTTCGATTACATCGGTTTTGTGTCTGGCTGGGATTCTGCCCTTGGACCTGAGAGTGAAGGAAGCTGCTGAGCTCTATGAAGTGAAGAGAGGGAAACCTTTCCCAGAGCTGCCAGGACGCGAGATTGAACGAAGAATCGGGACTTTCACACTGCCGCATCCGGCGAAGAGGCGTCCAATACCGTACGAGCTGCTGAAAACCGAGCAGGAGGTCACCGACGTAAACTCGCGTCCAAAACTCTACACCGATGGCAGCAAGATAGAGGGGAAAGTTGGAGCTGCTGTGACATGGTGGGAGGAAGATGGGGAAGTGAGAAGCTCCAAATTCATCCTAGCGCCTTACTGCTCAGTGTACCAGGCAGAACTTGCGGCCATTCTCAGGGCCATCGAGATGTTCACCAGGTCTAAAGCCCAGAGCGTGAACATCATAAGTGATTCCAGATCCTCCCTGGATACGATAGCGGACCCTGGAAGCACCCATCCAATTGTTGCGGAGATTCGGACCAGAATCCACGAGCTGGAAGCAAATAGTAGAGACATAAAGCTCTACTGGATCAAAGCCCATGAAGGTTTCGCTGGGAACGAGAGAGCAGACGAGTTAGCAAAGTCAGCTGCACTAACCAACAAGACCAGTCCCGTGTACGACAGAATCCCTATTTCCTACATCAAGTACTCACTTCGTCAGAGAACAATAGAGATGTGGAACAAGCGCTACACCGAAGCTGACACCGGCAAGATCACGAAGCTGTTCTTCCCCAATGCCCGAGATGGATACAAAACAATACTTAAGCTACAAATGTCCAACGTTATGGCGCAGCTATTCACCGGGCATGGGGGATTCCGAGAGTACCTTCACCGCTTCAAGCTGTCTACGACTCCGAACTGCACCTGCGACTCAGATACTCCAGAGACTGTGCCTCACCTTCTTGACGACTGTCCCAGGTTCGGCGCATGGCGCCAAGATATCAGCTCTAGGCTACAAACTAGTATAACATGTACTGACTATGGCAAGCTTGTCGGGGACAATGACCATCGCTGTGAATTTCTTAGATATGCGGAACGTGTGGTCAGGTCAGCGGGGAGGGCAAATGGGAGCACAGTGTGCTAGAACTTTTGTGTACTGAATTTGTAAATAATTAAAAATTAAAGTAAATGTTTAAAAAACAATGTCAAATTGAATTAAATTGAATTAAATTAACTTCTAATAAATTATGTTTGGTAAATTTATAAAATATGTTAAAATGTGTGTAACGGATAATTAATAGTACTGTATAATAACTAATTAGAATAAATTAAATAATAGACAATGTATAACTGCTGGTAATAATAAAGAAATGGTAATGGTAAATAATTAGGAATAAGTAAATAAGATAACAATAGATTAGAGATAATGTATACCTAGAAATATTATAATGTATAAGTAAATAAGTAAGAAATGAAATAATAGGATAACAAAATTAAATTGATATGACATTGACTTGTAATAAAAATGATAGATACTGTATAATTAAGTAAATACTTAATAGGAATATATACTTATTGGATCAAGATAAATAATAAATTAAAGGTAAAAGGGGTTTAAAAGTAAATTGATAAAAAGTTTGAGATATTAATGAAGAAAGTAAAATAAAAATAGGTAAATATAGAAATCAGGAAAATAAAGCTAGGAAATAAGGGGGGGAAATAATTGTCATGTTAAATATTAGAATGTATAAATTGCCGCAATATAAATAGCGGCGAGAAACTTAGTGCCATTTCGAGATGGTTATAAAAAAAAAAAAAAAAAAAAAAAAAAAAAAAAAAAAAAAAAACCTAACCTAACCTAACCTAACCTAACCTAACCTAACCTAACCTAACCTAACCTAACCTAACCTAACCTAACCTAACCTAACCTAACCTAACCTAACCTAACCTAACCTAACCTAACCTAACCTAACCTAACCTAACCTAACCTAACCTAACCTAACCTAACCTAACCTAACCTAACCACTGCGAATCAAACTTAAAAGTTTCTGAACTTTCAGTTTTTGTGAATCTCAAGTGTTATTATTGTGTCTCATATTGTGAATAACTGCTGGCGAAACCCAGCAGTAACTTTTCGTATATATTTTTGTCGTTTTAGTCCCCAAACTTAGTAAAATTTCGTGTATTTTAGTGTAATTTTCAAATTTTATAAACTTTCTGTGAGTTGATTTCTTCTTCTGCCGCACCCAAAACGCTGCCTGCAGCCCACCAGCGAGCACCTGTAACATAAAAGAACGAATTAGCACACAGAAAATCAAAACATTGTCCGACCACTTTTCAAAAAGTCCTCATACCCGATCGATATTTCCCTATACAAATACTGCGAATCAAACTTAAAAGTTTCTGAACTTTCAGTTTTTGTGAATCTCAAGTGTTATTATTGTGTCTCATATTGTGAATAACTGCTGGCGAAACCCAGCAGTAACTTTTCGTATATATTTTTGTCGTTTTAGTCCCCAAACTTAGTAAAATTTCGTGTATTTTAGTGTAATTTTCAAATTTTATAAACTTTCTGTGAGTTGATTTCTTCTTCTGCCGCACCCAAAACGCTGCCTGCAGCCCACCAGCGAGCACCTGTAACATAAAAGAACGAATTAGCACACAGAAAATCAAAAAATCGCCCGCCCACCCTCCCGGTCCCGTTTACTGAAGTGAATTCAGACTCCATTTTTGTATGGGGGAAAAATATCGATTTGCGAATTCGCTATTTCTAGCGACTTTTTTGGGATTATTGTACTGGGGGCGGCTTCGTCATGTTGTCCGCGATCCCCCCATCCACCAGGGCGGCCTTGGAGGCCGCCACAGGCATGGTAGTTTCTGATTCGGACAGCGAAGACTACTGTGACGCCGATCCTGGGTCTCCATCACCTCGTGGTTCTTCGGAAGCGGTTGCCAAGGTCCTAGCTGACTGCGCCTCAATAATCTCCGCCGTCACTGATGGCAAAAGTGTAACCAGCATCAACAAGAAGAAGATAATTGAACTGGCAAAATCCATAATGGATTCGGTCAGGTCAATTTCTTCTTCTGGTAACGCCACGGTGACCACAGCGGCTCCAGCTTCGCCTCAATTGGACAACATTGCCCAAGACATCGCGACCAGCGTGCGCGCTGAAATTAGGGAAGAGATGTCCCATTTTAAGAGCATGATATCTGCTCAAATGCGCCTCTCTTACTCCCAGGCTGCTCAAAGTGGCCCTGCGCTGCCACCTGGTAGGGTCCCCGCCGCTGGCCGCGCTCCTACTTCTCAAACAGCTGCGACTCAAAACAAGCCGGCCATCATTGTTACGCCTAAGGGAGACGCTAAGACCAAGCAAGACACCATTGAGGCTTTTAAAAACAGCATCAGCTTTAGAGCGTCTTCTTACGCACCCGCTCGCGTGCAGACAGTCTCCAATGGCAAGCTGCGAGTGGAGTTCGACAGCGTGGAACAACGAGAGGACACCCTGAAACGTCTCTCTGGTTCTGACAAGGTCAGCGCGGAGCCGGCTCGGAGTCTTAGACCAATGGTCATCCTCAAGGGCGTATCTAGGGACGTCCCTTCAGAAGATATTGCAAATATCCTGAAGGAGCAAAATCGCGAACTCGCGGACGTAATCAAAGATGAGGAAGATCTGCGTTTACGCTTCAAGCGCGACAATCGGAACCCCGCCTTATACAACGCTGTGTTCCTGGCTCACCCCCGAGTTTACCGCACAATGGTAGACATGGTCAGGGTGAGTCTCGACCACCAGCGTGTTCACGTTGACGATTTCTCTCCGTTTATTCAATGTCACAAGTGCCTGCAGTTTGGGCACATGCGTACTAAATGTGACTCCACTACAAAACCATGTGCTCACTGCGCTCAAACCGGCCACAACATTGACCACTGCCCACTCAGGGAAAAACCATTTACTGCAAAGTGCATTAATTGCACTACTCACAATGAGAAATTTAACACCCGATTCGACACAAGGCACCGTGCCAACTCCGACCACTGCCCTAGACTGCGAAACATGAAGAACAAGATTATTAACCGGGTCGATTATGGTTATTAACAACCAAATCAAAATAGTACAGTGCAACATCGATCGTTCGCGAAATAGTCAACATGAGTTTGTTCAGGCATTCTCCGCAGGAGAATGTCAAATCGCCTTGTTGTCAGAACCATATACTGGTTCCGGCAACGAATTTAAACCCATCAAAGGCTTTAACTGTTTTCAGTTCTCTGAAGGCAGAAGAGTGAAGGCCTGTATCTTGGCCAAGCCCGGAGTAGGCTCCTTATTAGGCTTGACTCAATACTCCACTGCTAACCTATGTGTAGTACAACTGAGTACGCAAAATCGAAACATTTATATCGTATCAGTCTACGTCGAACCAGATGATGACAGTTCTAACACATTGGATCGTCTTGACCACTTTTTAAAATCCACTCACTCCTCACACCGAATAATTGGAGGAGACTTTAACGGATGGCATCCCTTATGGGGAAGCGATAGAACTAACCCCCGCGGTAGGGATGTGATGGACTTGGTATTCGGCAATGACTTGTACGTGTGTAATATTGGTAACACCCCAACTTTTGAAACCGTGACTCATGGAAGAGAACGAACCTCAATTATAGATATCACCCTTGCTTCAGAATCAATTTATGACCAAATCTCAGAATGGCAAGTCAATTCAAATGTTTGCACATCGTCGCAGCATAATGCAATAGAATTCAAAATCAACATAAATCAACACAGACAAACATACTATGACAGTTCATCTACTTTCTTATATAAAACTAGTAAAGCTTGCTGGCCAGTATTTAAAGATACCTTACATACGCAAATGGCCTCGTCAGATATACTTGAGCGAGAAATCTTAGACTTAGATCCAGCAGGACTAGAGCGCCTAATAGACGATATCACTAGCGTCATTCATCTCGCTTGCAAAGAGTCTATGCATACTAAAGGCACCGGGCAAGGGGTAAAGAATAAACCTCCTTGGTGGACTGATAGGCTTGAGACAATGAAGAGGGAAATCATTAATATCCATCATAGCATACAAACAGCTAAACGACGGGGAGAACCATTAGATACCCTTATTGAAGAACAACAGGCTAAAAAGATTGCCTACGCTAATGAACTTCGTCTAAAATCTACAGCAAATTTTCGTGATCTTTGTGAACTACAAACTAAGGAGAATGTCTGGTCTCTGACTAATAGGCTATTAAAAGAGGCCACGCCACGGCGACCTCCAACAACTCTAAAAGTAGGGGATAAATTTACTTCTAGCACCAGAGAAACTGCTGAGGCTTTAATGAACCATTTTTACCCTGACGATCGACCAGACACTAACTCTCGTCATCATCATCTTAGGACACAACTTAATTTTAGACCTGATTCTGAAGATGACACCCCCTTCTCTGTGGAGGAGGTGTTGGAGCATCTAAAATATATGAATCCCAATAAAGCTCCAGGACTAGACAATCTGACTTCTGACATATGTAATCAATTCGCATTAGCATACCCAAAACTTATAACCAGTATCATGAACCGGTGTCTGATTCTACAGCACTTCCCTCGACAGTGGAAGATAGCGTATGTGAAGATAATACCGAAACCAGGGAAATCCGACTATAGCGCTCTGGGATCTTTCCGACCAATTGGACTTCTTCCAGTGTTCGGAAAGCTCCTGGAGAAACTCTTTATTAAAAGAGTCACATTTTGGGCATCCAAAAACGGCTATCTCAACGAACGTCAATTCGGTTTTCGCGAACAAACCAGTACAGTCCAGGCCATAGATAATGCGATTAAGATCATTCGTCGAGCTAAAACCAACAAACAGTTGGTTGTCGCAGTCTCACTAGACATTAAGGCTGCGTTTGACAACGCTTGGTGGCCTGCATTGTTTCACAGATTACGTCATATAAAATGTCCCAAGAATATATATGGATTAATAGAAAACTACGTTCAAGATCGTGAAGTTAGGCTTGATCATGCTGGGGAACGGGTTTCCAAGTCGATGTCAAAGGGGTGTATTCAGGGTTCTGCTTGCGGTCCAGTACTTTGGAACATCATATTGGATGAGCTATTGGACTTAAAACTTCCAGCAGGATGCCATTTGCAAGCATTTGCGGATGACGTTCTACTAATTATCACTGCGAAAAATGTAACGGAGCTTAAAACATCAGCTGAAACTGCTATATCTTCTGTTGTTGACTGGGGAAAGGGGGTTAAGTTGGACTTTGGACCTTCCAAAACACAGTTAATTGCCTTCACCCCAAAAGCAAAGGAAGCCAAAATAAAAATGGAGGAACAAGAACTTGGCTACGACAGGGAAATAAAATTACTTGGGGTAATTTTGGATGAAAAACTATTATTTGGTCCACACGTGCGTTACATCATCGGCAAAGCGATGCAAATTTTTAACAAACTGTGTATGTATTCAAGACCAACTTGGGGGGCTCATCCTGAAAATGTGAAGATAATCTATCATCAAGTTATAGAACCCATAGTATCCTATGCCGCAGGTATTTGGGGACACGTTGTCTCTAAAAAATATGTTAAAAAGCTCCTTCTGAGTATGCAGCGGGGCTTTGCTATCAAAGCGATCAGAGGTTTTCGCACTGTATCAACTACTGCAGCCATAGCACTGGCACGTTTCATGCCCATCGATCTGAAAATTCGCGAAGTACATACTATTGAAAAGACCAAACTTACTGGGATTAGTGATTACTTACCTCTTGACGTTACGCATGAAGCTCCTTCTCCCATTCACCACCTTTTACATCCAGCAAGCAGAATTTCTCTCATGCCCGCTCAAACAACACATAATAACTCAGAGCAGCCTGAAGGAACAGTATTCATTTTTACTGATGGAAGCAAACAAGACGATGATTCTGTTGGAGCAGCATTTGTGTGTTTTGACCCTGGTGGAACAACCCCAAAAACAACGCGGAAATTCAAACTACACAACTGCTGTTCAGTTTTCCAGGCGGAATTGTTCGCTATTCTCTCTGCCTGTGAATGGGCAATCAATCACGAGTCACCAAACACCATCATATTCACTGATTCACTCTCATCTATTAAAGCAATAGAAAATCGAAGCAACACTCATCCTATCGTCACAAAAATTCACAGCTTTATTCACAAACTTAAAACTAAAGCGTTAAGCATCGAAATCTCATGGGTCAAAGGCCATTCAGGTATCGAGGGTAACGAACATGCGGACATAGCGGCAAACGCAGCTACCCGACTACACACAGCTGCTCACTACAACAAGTTCCCAATTTCATTCATCAAACAAAAAATAAGACAAGAAAATTACCAAACATGGCAGCAAAGGTATACAACATCTGAAACAGGTCAACATACTAAAAATCTTTTACCAACCCTCAGAGATATTGATAATCTAGCAAAAGTTTCCAAAACCACTTTCCAAATAACACAAATCCTAACTGGACACGGATTCCATAAGAAATACTTAAAGCGATTCAAAATCACACAAGACGATCTCTGTCCATGTGATGGGGCATCTGAGCAAAGTCTAGAACATCTTTTAGAGAAATGTCCAGCCTTTGGCATCGCTAGGCACGATCATGAAAACATCTGTGGTCGCTACCAGGTGCCCCCATTCATACTAACGGATATAATAAAGAAAGAAACCTGCGTTGAATCTTACCTAAAGTTTGTAACCAAAATTATAAATAGCTTGAAAAAGTTTAACAATACTTAACAAAATTGTTAACTAGTTGTAAGATCGTAGATAAATAATTAATTGTAGTAACATAAAAAATATACATTATATATAATTATATTAAAATTATATGTATCATAACATTAAACGTGGAAAGACTAGGGTCTTAAGATTCTAGATCAGAGTACACAAATACATATATAATATCATAAAACATATTATATTATTGTAATAAATATAAATAGTATATATAAAATTGAATATATATAAATAATTAATTCATATTTATATAAAAATTTCAAGCTGTAAAAATTTGGCAGAACTTGTATCAAATCGCAAATTCTGTCAAAACTAACCCTTCTGCATAATAAATTCCAAATGCGAAAACCAAATTTATTACTGCAAACAAATGAAAAGCGAAACATATAAAATAAGGAAAAAAAAAAAAAAAAAAAAAAAAAAAAAAAAAACCTAACCTAACCTAACCTAACCTAACCTAACCTAACCTAACCTAACCTAACCTAACCTAACCTAACCTAACCTAACCTAACCTAACCTAACCTAACCTAACCTAACCTAACCTAACCTAACCTAACCTAACCTAACCTAACCTAACCTAACCTAACCTAACCTTTTTTTTTTTTTTTTTTTTTTTTTTTTTTGTGTCGCGGAGAAAATCTGCTAACAGACCGTCCCCGCCGCATGAAGGGTGCGGCAGGGGTGTGTGAGGTTGTCGGACTCGACGACTCACTAAAAACTCCGCGGTGGCCGGCCTCGGTGCTTTTCAAGGGGCTCCGGTAACTCCCGAAGGAACGATCCGGTGCCCCTCTCGCACTTTGCCCTAAAGCACTTCCCGGGGGGGCACAAACACGCCACACCCCCAGCACCTCGCAGTGCTACAGCGGCACAGTGCCACTAGTGGCCGCTGCCCTTTCGGTCCGTGTTCCCGGCCAGCCGAAGCCCTCACTCCGACTGCCCACTGGACCGAAAAGTCCCCTGTTTGGCAGGGGATACCATTTGCCCCTTACGGGGCAGGCGGTGCGGGGCGGCCGTTGCCGTCACCCCGCCGCCGCCTCCTCCGAGCGGGATCGGCCCTCTCCCGATCCCGCTCAGCGGCCTCTTTCCGAACCATGACGGTCTCACAGAAAGAGGCCACGGCCCTCCACGCCGTTTCATCTGCCAGCATGGCCTGTACCACTGCTGGCAGAGAGAGATCCTGCCCGATCCTAGCGACCAGGGTCCGCCGCTCCTGGCACCACGCTGAGCACTGCTCCAGCGTGTGCTGCGCGGAATCCCTGTCGCTCCCACAATGGTGGCATTGTGCTGTCGGTTCCCGTCCGATCCTACTCAGGTACTCACCGAAACAACCATGTCCGGTGAGTACCTGAGTAAGTCTATAGGTGACGTTGCCGTGTTTCCTACCCACCCAAGCTTCGAGGTTGGGCGCAATCGCGCCGACGATGCGCTGACGCGAGCACCGCGGCTCCTCGAGCCGCTCGCGCCATCTACGGAGCGCACGTCGACGCTCTTGGGCCCGCACTTCTATTGGCGCAACTCCGCCCCCGCCATCGTGTCGGAGACGAACGTACACACGTGCGTCCGTCTCCGCCAGGATGTCGAGCGGCGGGAATCGCGCCAAGATGGTCGCCGCCTCATGGGATATCGTGCGATACCCCCGTGCAATCCGAATGGCCATAGTGCGCTGCAGACTGCCAAACAGCAGTCTGTAGCGCCTAACACCCGCCAGCCTATCAGACCAGACGGGTGCTCCGTAGAGAGCCATCGAACGCACCACCCCCGCGTAGAGGCGGCGAACGCCCTCCCGTGGTCCCCCGAGATTTGGCAGCAGTCTGTGCAGAGCACCCACTGCCTTCTGAATCCGGGGGACTGAGCGTTTGAAGTGCTCCCCGAAGTCCCAACGGCCGTCCAAGGTGAGGCCCAGGTACTTGAGGTACCGGCCTACCTGGACGTCCACGTCACCTACTCGAACCGACATGCTGGGTGGTTCCCTCCCCCTCGGGAGCTTGTGGAACCATAGCGCTTCAGTCTTCTGAGGCGCTATCCGCAGACCCAGCCCGTGGATCCTGTCCACGACACAAGCCACACCAAGCTCTGCGAGCCCTTTGGCCCCCTCGAAGGACTCCCCGGTGGCTAGTACGAGGGTGTCGTCTGCGTAGCAGACCACTCGTACGCCAGCGGGGAGATCAACGCGCAGGACCGCATCGTATGCGAGATTCCACAGCAGCGGGCCCAAAACGGACCCCTGCGGAACCCCGCAACTCATCTCCCTCTCGTGCAATGTACCGTCCCTGCCTACATACTGCACACACCTGTCTCGCAGGTAGGCCCCGACTATGCCCTGCAGGTAGGGGGGCACTCCGTGATACACGAGCGCCGCCCGAATCGCCCTCCAGGGCAGGGAGTTAAAGGCGTTAACGATATCCAAGGATATCGCTAACACCCTCCCGCCCCGGGACACTACCTGGCCCGACAGAGAACGCACCCGAAGGATAGCGTCAACTGTCGAGCGGGCCCGCCGGAAACCGAACTGGTCATCCGACAGGTCGGGACCTTCCTGCCGCAGATGTGTGCAGAGACGATCGGCAATTATTCTTTCGAATATTTTGCCGACCTCGTCCAGCAGGCAAATGGGGCGGTACGCAGAGGGAGAGTCTGCGGCCCTGCCGTCCTTCTTCAAGAGGACCAACCTTGCCTCCTTCCACTCCTTGGGGAACACGCTGAAGCATAGGCAGCTGTCGAACAGCCGCTTCAGCCTGTCCCCCAAGCCGGCGGATAGAGCCAGCGCCAAGGCCCGACCTGGAATCCCGTCAGGGCCTGGCGCCGTGTTACGAGCCCTAAGGCGCTTCACCGCTCGGTCCAACTCCTGTGTACGGACCCCCAGTTCATCGGACCAGATGGTCGGTCCCGATGGCCTGGGGGTAGAGGGACTGGGACTGTCCTGGACCCTAGGGAAGAGTGTATCCACCACTCTCCCCACCAACTCAGGGTCCAGGGTCTCCGTCAACGGAGGGACCCACGGTCTGAGCTTTCCCAGTACCATCCGGTACGGGCGCCCCCATGGATCCCTATCCAGTCCCTCCAGGAGTTCACTCCAAGACCGAGCCTTAGCGGCCGCAATGGCCGCTTGGAGCAGTTTCGAAGCGCCTCGGTATACCTCGTAAACTCTATCCACCTCTCCGGCAAGGGCTCGCCGTCTCCTCCGGGCTCTGGTGTACTGGCGTCGGGAGCGCAAGCATGCCTCACGCAGCTGCGCTATCTCCTCCGACCACCAGTACACCGCCCTGCGCTTGGTAGGGTTGGCTCGGGGCATCGATGCGTCGCAAATCGACGTCATCGAAGCCCGGAACCAAGCCGCCTCCCTCCCAGGATCGGGCAGAATCTCTCCGGCGTCTCCATCCGGCCAGGCCGCGACGATGGCTGCGGCTTCGAGCAGATCCCTGTCGAGCCGCTTGAGGGCCCATCGTCGCGGCGGGCTGCTACTGCGGCGGGACGCACTGTCGGGGGGGCGGAGAACCACATCGATGACGATGTGGCGATGGTCAGACAAGGTGACCATCTCCTCCGCTACTCTCCAGCCCGACACCAGGTGGGTGGCAGAGGGAGTCGACCATGAAAGGTCCACGATCGACTCACCCTGCCACCGCACACACGTGCTTACAGACCCCCGATTCAACAACCGGAGGTCCATACCCGCCGCCCATTCCACCACGGTCTCTCCCCTTCGGTCGTCCTGGGGACTCCCCCACACACGAGAGTGCGCGTTGAAGTCGCCCAGGACAAGCACTGGGCGCGGTAGGCATCTGCGAATGCAGTCGCCTACCGCGTCCAGGTACGCCTCGTACTCGACGAGGGTACAGTTGGGAGAGACGTAGCAGCCCACAACGGCTAGACGACCCCATGCCGTGGCCACGAACCCCTGTCCCTTCTCAATAAGGGCACAGGGGGGGTCGCCTCTTCCGCCGCCCCAGTAAATAGCGACGGAGTCCAAGTCGTCCCCGAACCAGCGAGGATGGTTCGGGACGTTGTAGGGCTCCGCAACTACGGCAAGTGCAATCGACCACTGCGCGAAGGTTTGCTGGACTAGGTCCTGCGCGCTCCGGCAGTGGTTCAGATTGCACTGGAGGACTCGTATGGCGTGATCCATTACGAGGCCTCCATGGCCTCCTGGGGCGGCGGGCTCTGGCCCGACTGAGCGGCCCCCTTTGTTGGGGCCGCTTTGGCTTCCGGTGCTGGGGCCGACCGAGGAGGAGGAGGACCTGGCTTCCTCTTCTCCTTGGGAGGGGAGCACCTCTTGCTCCCCATCCTGTGGTCGGCCCTACAGCCCTTGTCGGAGCACAGTGGACACCGGGGCGGACGCGTGCACCGGCTCGCCCGATGGTCGGGCTCGCCACACGCGTAGCACAAGGTGCTGCGGTCCACTGCGCTCTGACATATGCTGCGCACGTGCCCAAACTCCAGGCAACGGAAGCACTGGAGCGGCCTCGACTCCAGGTAGTCTACCCGAGCAGATCCCCAGCCGACGACGACGTGTTTTGCCGCTGCTAGCCTGCGCACGCAGGCTAGTGGACAGCGGACCCACACCGTGCCCAGGGCAGTGGGTGAGCGACGAATGTCGCCCACCCGCACGTCGTCGGTCGAGCAGCCTCCGGCCTCGGCGACAGCGACCAACACCTCACGAGGTGTGACGCTGTCGTCGAGGTCTTTGAGCCGCAGCTCCCCCGTCTTCACTGGGCGCGCAACACGCACACCCAGATCGGCGAGGGCCACGCGCATGCGCTCGGCCAGAGCATCCGCCTTGGAGGTGCAGTCAGGCCCTGACACCTCCAAGATGAGACCGCCCGTGATCGCCTTCTTGGGGCGGACCATGTCCACCCCAACGTCCGCCAGTCTGATCCGCGCCTTCGCGGTCGCCATCACCGCGGCGAGGGTGAGGTCCGAACCCTCCGGAACCGTCACCGTAATCGCCGCGGACGTTGGCAGCCGCGCTGGCGCGGGTTTGGGGCCACCCTTGGCCCCGGCCCGCGGGTTAGCCCTCGAGCTGGCCTTCGGGTCGGCCGTCGGGCCGTCCTTTGGGCCAGTTTTCGGGCCAGGCCTCGGGCCAGGTTTCTCCGGTGGAGGGGCCTTCTTCTTCTTCCTCTTCCTCCCCGTCACTGTCGCCCACGAAGTCGTTGGTGCCTCTGGCACTTGCGACCTCGCGGTTTGCGACGACACGGGTGGCGGGGAGGCCTGCGCGGGCGGCGGTTGGCGTTTCGCCTTCGCCGCACCCACACCAGAAGGCCCCGAAGGTCCTGCCCTAGCGGGAGCTGCACCGCCCTGGGGGGAAGAAGGCTGAGCTCTCAGAGCTGCAGCCAACTTCTGGTCCATGAGAGCCGCTATGCGCTCCATGAACCGTCCCTCCCAGTTGTTCCCCCCGGCGGTGGGTGGTGCTGGCGCCGGTATGGCCGTGCCATCAGTGCCTGCCTGGGAACCGGCCTGCTGCTGACGGATTATCTCCGTCAGCTTCTCCAACTTGTTGGAGAGGTCGGCCATCCTCGTGCGCAGCTCGGCGTTCTCTCGCTCCAAGCGCTCCACGTGGGCATCCACCGACACTCTGTTGGCCAGCTCCTTGGAGACCGCCTCGGCTCTCCGCGCGGCCACTCGCAGACCCTTGATAAAATCGCCGCGCAAGTTCTTAGACTTGTCGGCGATCTTCTCAACGGTCTGCAGTTCGACCCTGATGCAGGCGCCCAGCTCCTCCGTGGTTTGCGCCCGCATCTCCTCCTCTAACTCATCTGCCTTTGGCAACTTCCCCTTCGTCCTAATTTTTGCGGGTGCCACAAGGGGGTCGAAGACCTCGTCCTCACTGGTCCCCTTGTCCCGCAAAAACATGGCGCGCTTGGACTCCAGAGAGGCCAAGGCGCCATCTACAACTTCCGCTGCCGGCTCTATCGCCCGCTTAAGGCGCGTGCGCGACCGAGTCGACCTCGACGATGTGATGGAGGAGACGGATGCTACAGAGCCGTCCGAGTCCCCTCCATCACTCGCCGCTGCAGGACCTCCTGGTTTTTTAAAAAACCCGAAGGCCCCCTCCTCCTGAGAGCTCTTGCTCCCCTGGCGATGGTTGCCCCCCCCAGAATACGAGGGGCAGAGTGCCGAAGCACTGCGGGATTCTCCAGCCTCGGAGAGGCTGGTACCCGCCTGGGGTAATGTATATTTTCCATTCGCCATAGTCATGTTTTATTTCCTTTTTGTTTAGCCAGAGGTGAGGTCCTCTGGGGCGCCCTAGCGGCCGGGTTCCCCCCGACCATACTGGCATGTCAATCGAGATCTGTACCAACACGGCACAGTTCCCGATTCACACACCAGTACTCCCTTCGGCAAGCGCCAGACCTTGAGATTTGGTCTCCTACTACTCCTACATTGGCAGTAATCTGCCCCGGTCCTGACAGAGTTGGAAATCCTTTCCTCTGCTGGCTCCGTCCCCAACTCTCTCTGATAACAGCAGAGAGATGCGAGGAGGAGCCGTCCTGACCTCCGATGACGTCGGTTGCCCGACGGGGTGGCCGAGTTGACCCTCCCCGCCGCGCTGCCGTCCCGTGTGAATTTGGTCCGCGCCGGTATACCGGTAGCCCCCATATCTGGGGGCCGTTCCCCTATCCGCCACCTGGGGACGCGCCACGTCGGGGTTCACCTCCCCGCCCACTAGGAGATCCTAGCAGGTCCGTGGAACCTAACCTTTTTTTTTTTTTTTTTTTTTTTTTTTTTTGACGCTGGGAAAAATGCGTTACGCATCCCCTCCCATGGGGATGGGAGGGGTATGTGGGACTCCCCGGTCCTGCGACCGGTATACCCACTAAACAACCCAGCGGCACTCCGGCGTCGTCTATGTGGTGAGGGACTGGGAAACCGGCAGGAGCCTTTTCATCCAGTCCCCCGCCGACGACCGCCCGCCTTGACAGCGGGGCCTCCACGCCCCCCCTTGCAGAGGGGGGCCCCGGGAACGACTGCGAGTGCTCAGTCGTTCCCGTCCGACGGGGGTGATGGATAAGTGCAATGCAGGAGGAGGCGTCCCCACGCCTGCCTCCCGCTATCCATCACCAGAGGGAGAGGAGGCGACTATGGCCGCCTTCTCCCACCTCTTCTCCGCCTACGCAGAGGCGCCGCGAGAGGATCTTCCTCCCGCGCGCGCTCTGCCGCCTCCTTCTGGGACATCACGTCCTCGCAGAAAGAGGCGACCGCTGCCCAGGCCCCCTCGCTCTCCAGCATGGAATGAACCACGCTGGGAAGCGAGAGGTCCTGCCCCACTGCCGCGACCAGGGCGTGGCGCGGCTCGGACCACGACGGGCACACCTCGAGGGTGTGCTGCGCCGTGTCCTCCGTCGCGCCACAGGCGTGGCACGACGGCGTTCCCTCTCTTCCGATCCGGTGCAGGTACGATCCGAAGCATCCATGCCCGGATAGCACCTGCACCAGACGGAAAGAGAGGAAGCCGTGGGACCTCTCGAGCCAATCACGCAGGATTGGCCCGAGAGCATCCAACGTTCTGCGGCCGAACGTGGCAGAGGCGAGGTCCTCCGTCCAGTGTTGGACGACTGCGTCCCTCGCCTCTCGCCGCACGGCCTCCCGCTCTTCTGGGGCCGGGCGCTCCCCGAGAGCCCTGCGCCCCGCCGTCCACTCATATACTCTGGCGAGCACCCACGCCTCGAGCTCCCAAGGAGGGGTGCCCGCCAGAGCGCATGAGGCCGCGAAGCCTACCGAGCGGTAGGCTCTCGCCACCCGCTGCGCGATGGCCCTTTGGGGCCTTCGGATCACGGTGGCGTTCTCCCTCCTATGGAGGGAGTCCGCCCAGATCGGGGCCCCGTAGAGGGCCATGCTCTTCAGGATGCCGGCATACAGCTGCCGGCATCGCGCTTTGGGCCCTCCCAGATTTGGGAGGAGCCACGAGAGCGCCCCCGCGGCCTTCAGCAGGCGCGCTGACAGCCCGCTAAAGTGCGGGCTGAAACGCCACCTGCTGTCGAGCACAAGGCCCAGATATTTCATCTGGGCCTTCACTTCGACCCTGACGCCCTCCACCACGATGTGGGCGTCAGTGGGGATGCGCTGCCGAGGCCCGTGGAAAAACACGGCCTCGGTCTTGTGCAGCGCCACCCCCAATCCAAGCCGGCGGATCCTTCCAGCGACCAGGGATCCGCCGGCCGAGGCCAGGCTCGCCGCCTCCCGAAAATCTCTCCCCCGGGCAGTGAGAAGAGTGTCATCTGCATAGCAGATGACACTCGTGCCCCGGAGGAGAGCTCCCCGCAGGAGCCAGTCGAAACCGATGTTCCACAGGAGTGGGCCTAAAACCGACCCCTGTGGAACACCGGACCCCACGCCGTACCGCCGCATCTGGCCCGCCTTGTCTACCAGGAGGACCGCTCGGTCCTCCAGGTAGCTGGCCAGCAGCCTCCGCAGATACCGAGGCACCCCGTGGTAACGGAGTGCCTCAAGTATCGTAGAGTGGGGGACGGAGTTGAAGGCGTTGGCTATGTCGAATGACACAGCCAAAACCCCGTCCCCCACCTCCACGGCCTCCCGCACTTGGCCCTTCAACCGGGCCAGCGCGTCCACCGTCGAACGCCCCCTTCGGAAACCGAATTGGGCGTCCGACAGATTCGGCCCCACCTCCGCCAGAAGGCCATTCAGCCTTCTGGCGATTACCCCCTCAAACATCTTACCGACCTCATCGAGAAGAACGATGGGCCGGTATGCCGAGGGGGAGTCCGCCGGGCGTCCCTCCTTTCGGAGGAGGCATAATTGCCCCTCCTTCCAAGGTTTCGGGAACCTCCCAGACACGAAGCACGCGCTGAAGAGGTCCCGAAACCTTTGCCCCATTTGAGTGGTGGCGATGGCCACCACCCGTGCGGGGACGCCGTCCGGCCCTGGGGCCGTCTTCTTGGTGCGGAGGCGGATAGTCTCCGCACCAAGTTCCTCCGCCTCGACCGGAGGGACCTCCTCCTCTGGCGGAGCTGCTCCCCGCGGAGGGTCCATTGCTGGTGGGGTGAAGTTGGTTCCTGAAGGAAACAGGGACCGAACCACCCCATCCAGCAATGCCGGCTCCAGGGACTCCGTCAGTGGGGGACCAAAGGGGCGCAGTTTGTTCCGCGCCGCCTTGTATGGTCTCCCGTACGGGTCCCTGTCGAGACCCTCGAGCATCTCGGCTCGCGCCGCGTCTTTGGCGGCGCTCATTGCCGTCTTGAGGACCTTCTTAGCCTCTACGTAAGAGGCATATAGAAGGTCCTCTTGCTCGGGGTATCGCCGCCTGCGCCGCCGACTCCGCGCATACGCCCGCCTCGCCGCCACGCAGGCGGACCGCAGCCCCGCTAGCCCCTCCGACCACCAATAGACGGCGCGACGGGGAGGCGGGCGGCGGGACCGAGGCATGCTGGCGTCGCACACCTCGGTCAGGGACCTCCGCAGCTGGGCTGCTGCGGAGTCCACGTCCAGGACGTCGACCGGAGGGGCGAGCCAGTCCTGGACGAGCGCCGCCTCCTTAGCCGCCTCACGGTCGAGGCGGGTAAGGGCCCACCGCGGAAAGGGGGATCGGCCCGAGGGGGCCGTCCTCCCGGGGCTCTGGGTGGAGACGTCGAACCGCACATAGCGGTGGTCCGACAAAGTCTCCACCAGCTCCACCCGCCAGTTCACAACGCGGGCGGCTAGGACGGGGGTGGCGAACGAAACGTCCACCACTGACCCTCCCCGTTGCCGCACACACGTGTGAACCGCCCCCCTGTTGAGGAGGGACACGCCAGACGAGGCCGCCCAGAATTCGACGGCGCGCCCTCGGACGTTGCAAGAGGCGGCCGGGTTGCCCCAGGCCGCCGACTTGGCGTTCAGGTCGCCCAACACGGCGACCTGGCGCGGCGCCGCCCTCCCGACAACAGCGGTGAGGACTTCGAGAAAATTCTCGAAGTCCTGTAGAGGGCGGTTTGGGGAGAAATATACGCCCACCAAGGCTATTTCCCCCCACGCGGCGGCCACGTATCCCGGTCCCCTCTCTAAAAGCGAGAGGGGAGGGGAGTCTGTGGAAGACCGCGACAACAAAGCTACCAAGCCGTCCCGATCACCCAACCAACTGTCGGGGACCGAGTACGGCTCGGCGACTACCGCCACGTCCACCAACCACTCAGCCATGACCTGCATGAGCAGGTCCTGAGCTGTTTTGCAGTGGTTGGTGTTCGCCTGGAGGATGCGATGCCTATCCATCATTCGGACATCGCACCCTCCTCATCAGCCGCCGAGGCTCCCGCTTCGGGGTCGGCGGTCTCAGCGGCAGGCGGGGCCGTCGCCTGCGCTTTGCCCTTCTTTAGGGGAGGCCTGCAGTTCCTCCCCTTCATAATGTGCCCCGCTGGGCGACCGCTGGCTGCGCATATTGCACAGCGCGGCGTGGCGGCCGTGCAGGAGACGGACTTGTGCCCGTCCTGGCCGCAGCGGTAGCAACTGTCCGTCCTATCCACCAGGGACGGACAGAGGGCCCGCGTGTGTCCGATTCCGAAGCACTTGAAGCAGCGCATAGGCTGATCTTCAAGTGCTCGGACTCGGCAGGTGCTGAACCCTACCGAGAACCGTCCTTTCGCGAGGACGGCTTTGGCCGCGACGACTGGGCACTCGAGGCGGATAGTGCCCATGCCACCGCGGCCGGGTCTGATGTCCCGGCCTTGCACCGCTGCGACATCGCAGCCCCCTACAGCTGCGATCGCCGCCACCACCTCCTCTTTGGTGACCGAATCGTCCAGATCGGTCACCTCCAAGGCCGCAGACTTAACTGGCCTAGCCACTTTGGCTGCGTCCGCGATGACCTCTCGCAACTTGGTTGCGAAGAGGTCCGCGTTTGTGCCGCCCTGGGCCCCCGGGAACTCGAAGATTCGAGCCCCGGCTTGGGTCCGGCGGCACGTGACCGCTCCGATCCCGAGTTGGGTGGGATCGGCGTTGGTACGAGCCCGTTTGAGGACGGACTCGTACGTCTCCCCGCGTTCAGCAGCCTCCGCGGTGAGCGTCACCACGACGGCTGCAGATTTGGGAGGAACCAAAGGTTTCCTCCCACCGGCGGAGGCCCTTTCGGCTGCGGGGGCAGCGGCGGCGGGCTTGGGGGCCGTTTTCTTCCCCTTCCCCTTACCCTTTCCCCTTCCCTTGCCTGTCGCCTGGGACGGGCAGGAAGGGGTGGGGGCAGGGGTGGTAGGGGCGGCGGCCGTTCCCGTCTTTTTGGCCTTGCCCTTTCCCCTCTTGACCACTTTCGTCCAAGGCTGGTTGGACGGAGTGGTAGAAGGGAGAAGGGGGTCCTCCTTTTGGGAGGATGGCCCCGGCTTATTCTGCCTCTTGTCCGCCGCTAGCGGCGGTCGGAGGCGCTTTTCAGGCAGGAGCCTGTCCTCGATGCCATCGAGGCAGGCTCTTGTGAAGGCCCTTTCCTCCATCACAACCTTGCGGATGATATCCTCAAGGTTGGAGGAGGAAGAGGGAACTTCCGCCGCCGGCCTAGGCTCCGCCTGCGTAGGTCGGGCCGTGGCTTCCGCCGCCGGCCTAGGCTCCGCCTGCGCAGGTCGGGCCGTGGCTTCAGCCAGCTTCGTGTGCAGCTGGCTGACCTCCGACTGCAGGCGGTCGACTTTCGCCTGCAGCTGCCGCGTCTCGTCCGTGGCTGTGCGCTGCACAAGCTCACAGACGATGCCACGCATGCTCGCGGCCCTACTTTTCAGGGACTTCTGGAAAGTCCCCTTCAGGTTGGAGGACTTGGAGGCGACCTGGGTGATCTCCTCCGCGTCCTCCTGCGCCATGCGCTCCAGCTCGACCAGGGAGTGGTCGGCGTACAGCACGCAGGATGCGCCGTACCCGGCCTTGGCCCGCGCGGTGCGCGCCTGCTGCTCCTTGGCAGCGACCTGCTCCTCCAGGTCCTGCTGGAGCTGCGCCCGACGGGTCAGGCTCAGCTGGCGTCGCGCGTCCTCCAAACCCACGTCGTGGGTGTCGGCGATGGCAGCTACAGATGAAGGCTTTTTGGCCTTCACCTTGCGCCTCGACCTCCCTTTCCTGGACGAGTCCGAGCTGGACCCGTCCTTCATGAAGGCCCGCTTGAGCGGTCCTCCCTCGATCGCGATCGGACCAACGTCCGACTCACTGTCGGAGTCCGACAGCTCGCCCGCACTGCCAAATAGGCTGACTGCGGATGCAGCCACCGCAACCGACGCGCGCTCGTCGGTATGGCCCTGAGAAGGGCCTTCGAGTTGGCCCTGAGAAGGGCCTTTTGGTTGGCCCTGAGAAGGGCCTTTGGGTTGGCCCTGAGAAGGGCCTTTTAGGAAACGCCCGGAGGCGTCCCGCACAAATTTTTTAGGCATAGCCTCCGCCGGTGTTGTAGATTCCCGCATAAAAACTCTACAACGCACAGTGCACTTTAGCCGAGCTCAGTCTGCCACTCCGTTACGGTGGTCAGACTGAGTCGTTTCCAGGGGACGCGACGTGGACGCAAGCACTGTGGGGGGTCCCCCGTGGAACCTAACCTAACCTAACCTAACCTAACCTAACCTAACCTTTTTTTTTTTTTTTTTTTTTTTTTTTTTTTTTTTTTTTTTTTTTTTTTTTTTTTACGTTGGGAAATCCATCATGGACTTCCTTCTACTTCGGGGGAAGTAGAAGGGGTATGTCGGACTCCTACCGACTAAAACCCAACGGAGTTCCTCCTCTTTGCCATATGCCGGATTATGGGGGCGCTTGCGCATTCATCCATTTTCCGGCGGCGATTGCTCGCTGTCGAGCCCATTCAGATGGTGGTTAAGCTTTCGCTTCTCACTTCATCTCTTAGAGAGGCACGCGGAAACTCCACGCGCACCGCCTCTAGCTTGTTTGTAAGCAATTGACACCCCCCGATGCCACTGCTCAAGCTGTTCTATGGGGTCGGATGAGATGTTGTCTCCGACGCCCGTTTCTCCTTCTGCGAAGTGGGTTGTCACTTGTGACCTCCCTGTCCCTTTCTGCTGCTTCTTTTCGAGAAATTATTTCCTCAGAAAAGGCAGTAACTGCTTCCCAGTTTTCTTCAGTACTGACCATAGCTTTCACTAAGGCCGGCAATGAAAGATTTGTTCCGATCTTTTGGACAAGCACACTTCGAGGAGCTGCCCAAGCTGGGCATTCCTCGATTGTGTGCTTCGATGTGTCATCGTCATTTGTGCAGTGATGGCACGCTGCGGTTGATTCTCTTCCGATCCGACACAGATACTTCGAGAAACAACCGTGTCCCGTAAGTATCTGCGTCAGCCGGAAGGTTATCGTCCCGTGTTTTCTCACTAGCCACTCCTTTAGTACAGGGCGGACTGCCTCAATTATTTTAAGACCAGCTCTTGGTGTTGCGAGTCTGGTCTGCCACTCTTCAACTAGGGTGCCGTTGATTTCAAGTCTGCGACCCTCTATTTCCTGTAGCGCAGGTCTTTGATTTAGCGCAGTCAGATGTTCCCGCCATTCATAAATCGCTGCAAGGGCTCGGGCGTCCATGTCCCAAGGCAGCGTCCCCGCTAACATACAAGCAGCCTCATATGATATGGTGCGGTATCCCCGTATCACTCTTAAAGCCATCGCTCTTTGCGGCATCCGCAGAATGGCGATGTTCTGGCTATTAAGAGAGTCGGCCCACACAGGTGCTCCATACATAGCCATGGACCGTACAATTCCCATGTAGAGTCTCCGGCAGCCTACTCTTGCACCTTTAATGTTAGGGAGAAGACCACTAAGAGCAGCAGCCGTTCCCAACAGTTTAGGTGCCAGTTTTCGAAAGTGGGCGTTGAAGGTCCATCGGCTGTCGAGGACGAGTCCCAGGTATTTCATCGTCGACTCGACGCCGATGCGGACACCACCCACTACGATGCTCGACTCCGCTGGTGGCTTTTTTCGTGGTCCATGAAAGCATAATGCTTCCGACTTAGAAAGAGCCACTTCGAGCCCAAGGCGCCTTATTCTCCCAACCACTTGAGCTACGCCTGCTGTGGCAAGAATAGCAGCGTCTCTGAAGGTTTTGCCTCTCGCCAGGACGAGGGTGTCGTCTGCATAGCACGTGACACTAACGCCCCAGAGATTAGCTCCTCTTAAAACCCAGTCGTAACCGATGTTCCACAGGAGCGGCCCAAGGACCGATCCCTGTGGAACACCGCACGTCATTCGATGCTGCCTCCATCCTCCTTGATCCTGAAAGGATATAAATCTTTCGTCGAGATAGTCCTTGATGATGTTGCGAAGATATCGGGGCACTTGGTGGTATCTCAGAGCTTCCAGTATGCAACTCCAAGGCAGGGTGTTAAAGGCATTGGCAATGTCAAGAGACACTGCCAAGACCACCTCGCCCCGGGACACAGCCTCCTCCGCAATCGTCTTCACACGTAGAATTGCGCCGATTGTTGATCGTCCTCTCCGAAAACCAAACTGGTTTTCATTTAGGTCTGGGCCAACACATCTCATGTGCCCCATGAGGCGAACGGCTATTATACGCTCAAACAGCTTTGCCACCTCATTTAAAAGAATAATGGGGCGGTAGGCTGATGGTGAGTCTGTGGGGCGACCGTCTTTTTTCAAAAGCACCAAGCGACCACTCTTCCATTCAGCCGGGAAACGTCCTTGTCTGAGGCAGGTGTCAAAGAAGACTCTTAACCTTGGCCCCAGAGCTTTCATAGCTAGCACCCATGCTCGTCCAGGGATTCCGTCGAGGCCTGGCGCAGTATTCTTGGCTTTGAGACGCAGAACTGCTTCTCTTAGCTCAACCTCATTTACCTCCGGAACCTCGGCATCCGAGACGTTCTCCTCTTCTGGAGGCGCCATATTTGGGGGTGGATGAACTTCTCTATTAGGGAATAGAGTAGTCACCACCCTTTCGACTAATTGAGGCTCCAGACTCTGTGTCAGTGGTGGAGCCCACGGCCGGAGTTTGCCTCTGACTAATCTATAAGGTCGCCCCCAAGGGTCCCGGTTTAGTGTCTCCAGCATCTCGTCACGGGCTGCAACTTTCGCGTTAATGATAGCTAGCTGGAGGGCAGCTTTGGCCTCTTTGTAGGAGTTGTAAAGCAACTCTTCCGCACCCGGGTCACGTGACTGCCTTCTACGATGTCTGGTGTATTGGCGCCGAGCATTTACGCAAGCCTTGCGTAGATCCGCTATTTCTGGCGACCACCAATACACCTGACGCCTTGGTGATGGAGGTCCGACTCTAGGCATAGCCGCGTCACATATGTGCGTTAATGCGTTTCTGAACCAGCCTGCCTCTTCCTCCACATTAGTCGCGACCTGTTCAGGTGATGTTGACGCCCAGGATTGCACAATGGAAGCCTCCTCCAAAAGCTCCCGGTTCAATCGTTTAAGTGACCAACGTGGGCCATCATCGCGAGTACGGACTGGGTCTGGTCTGTTCTGAGGATTGAACAGAGGATTTACACTAAACCGAATATATCGGTGATCCGATAGTGTTTCTGTATCCACCAGAACCTTCCAGCCCTCTACACGTCGCGCCAGATTTGGGCTTGCGAACGTGACGTCCACGATGGATCCACCATGTTGCCGAACACAGGTGTTGACTGTTCCCTGGTTTAATAATAGAAGACCAGAGGTCAGTGCCCATTCCTCTAGGACTTCTCCACGCGCACTCGTTGCTGGGCATCCCCAAGCCATGGATTTAGCATTTAGATCACCGAGCACAAGTACTGGATGAGGATGACAGCTTCCAACAAGAGCCCCTAACTCAACCAAGAATCCCTCAAATTCCGCGAGGGTCCGATTTGGTGAGAAGTACGCTGCTACCACCATGATTCCTCCTATAAGAGCGGCGACACAGCCGCAACCCTTCCTTGCTTTGTCAATGGCAACACCTCTGGTTAGTATGGCAACGAGTCCCTCATTATCCCCCACCCAGTTAACTCCAGGAGGGACATAATAAGGCTCGGAAACAGCTGCTACGTTGATCAACCACTCCGCCATGCTCTGGGCCATAAGGTCCTGAGCTCTGGCGGAGTGGTTGAGATTCGCCTGCAAGAAATGTAAAGCCATACTAAATATTGGTGTCCATTTCCACCGTCTCGGCCCCCGTTTGTGACGGGGGACAGCTGGTAGCTGCCGTCTCTGGGGCATTAGGAGCCTTGTTAGCCCTTCGTCTCCCTGGCTTGGGAGGGGCGCACGTCTTGCTTCCCAGTTTGTGTGCCGAAGGCCTATTTGCCGCCGCGCAGATGGAGCACTTTGGTGTGGCTGAGCACATGGACGCCTTGTGACCGGGCAGGCCGCACCGGTAACATTCCTCACTACGGTCTGTCTCTGCCGTACATTGGGCGCGCACGTGACCAATTTGTAGGCATCTGTAGCACCTCATCGGCCGTGGCTGCATGATGTCTATCTTAGCAGAGACCCAGCCGACTAGAAGTCTGCCTTCCTCTCCCAGTTTTTTGGCGGCAGCAACTGGGCAGCTCACCAACGCAACGCCAGTGCCCTGATAGGACCACCTGATCTCTCCCACCTTAACTGCATCCTCCGAGCAGTTCCCGCGCTGAGCTACAGCGGAAATCAGGTCTTCTTTGGACACAGAGTCGTCTAGGCCCGAAACTCTGAACTCAGTGCATTTCATGGGCCTAGATACTTTCGCCAGCTCGTCACCCAAGGCCTCTCTAAGTTTCTGGGCTAGAGTGTCCGCCTTTTCTTCGCTATTTTCTCCTGCCGAAACCTCGAGAATGCGAGCACCTGTAGCTGCTTTGCGGAATCGTAAACTGGTAATTCCGCAGCTGTTCAGGTCAATCTTCGCCTTTGCCTCCGCCAACATCTTAGCATAGGTTGCTCCTTTTTCCTCTGATCCTGGCTGCAGCGCAATAACTACAGCTGCAGACCGAGGGGGACGTAGCTTGGCTACAGCCGGCCGGCCTGTAGCTTTCGCTGCTCCTGCTGGTTTGGCCTTAGTGGCGGCTGGTGTCTGCGGCGCTACTTTTTTGGCCTTTCTACCACGTTTCGTCACCGTAGTCCAGCCTTCATTGGAAGCTTCAGGCCTGGGTCCGGATTGAGACTCACGGGTGCGTTCCTCCGGGGAGAGCTGGGGACCTTCTGCCTTGGCAGCGCTTCCCTTGCTCTTCTTTTTATTCGCCTTCTTTGTTGACTGTGAGGCCTGTTCCCTAGGCTCAACAGTCTTTTCTGCTGCCTTAGCTGAAACTGTTTCTCGAACAGTTTCTTGGCGTTTATCAGCCGCCAAAGGAGGACGTATCCGTTTTTCGGGGAGGAGTCTTTCCTCCATCCCCTCCAGTCTGGCATTTATCATGTTTCCCACCTGCATCATGATAGTTCTGGCCAGTTCGTCTTGTTGGTGAGAGTCTTCGCGAGGTGGAAGATTTTGCTGATTTGCACCAACGTCCATGCGTTCAGGGATTTTCGCCATATGAGACTTTAGCTCATAAAGTTCTCGGCGAAGCTCTGCCATTTCGGCTCGAAGTCGAGCGTTGTCCGCTTGGAGCTTCGCTGTTTCCTCTGAAACCGAGTTCTCGTAAAGAGCACTCACCGCCACTTTGATTGACGCCGCAGCGTCTTTTAATGCCTTCGCGAAGGTCCCCTTCAGATTGCCCGATTTCGATGCAACCATCAGGATGACATCTGTGGCGTCGTGAACCTGTTTGTTCAGGTCGTGGGCCAGCCCACTGTTCTCCTCTGGGCGAGCAGGAGGAGCAATCGCTCGAGTGGCTACATGATTGGCCACCTGTGCAGCTACCTCTTCCTCAGCTTTGCGTTGAGCTTCCTCTCGTCTCAGAAGACTTAGCTCCGTCTGAGCCTTGGCGAGCCCGACGTATTTGCCCGTCGAAGCGGGACGACCTCGCCCTCTCTTCGCCTTTGGCCTTAGCGCCACCGACTGAGAGACTGCTTCTGAGGCAGACTCTGACCCCGACTCCTCATTGTGCTGTCGCTTGCCCTGTAGCTCCTTCTTCTTCTTCCAGAATTTGGAAGGTAGGGGCTCTATGAGCACACTGCACGTACTGAGTCTGGAATCCGATTCGGATCCCAAACTCACAATAGAGACATCGTCGTGAGACTCTCCCTCACTACGATGCTCTTCCTCCCTATTTACACTTAAAACTAAACGAGAACCGAAATTCTCATGGCGGTTGTTGCCCCCCCCAGAATACGTGGGGCAGAGCGCCGGAGCGCTGAGGGATTCTCCAGCCTCAGAGAGGCTGGTACCCTCCTGGGGTAATAGTTTTTCACAATTCGCCATTACCATAGAATTCCTTTTTTACGGGGTGCGGTCCCACAGCGCCCTTGCGTCCGAATATAGGAAACATCCCATATTCGTCCCTTTGGCAGGCGCTAAACCGTAGGGTTTAATCCACCTCTCTATATACACACGCCCAAAACTCCCAAACTTCCCCCCCATTCCAAATCCTAACTCATCCTTGCCAATATCCCCCCTCATACCTTTCCACTCTACCCTACTACCCACCCCCATGGCCCAAAAAGACCACGAAGGCGCCTGTGGTTTTTGTTTGAGTCCATTTCACCGAGTGACCAGTGAAATAAACTCGTAACAGGCGGCACCACGTGAAGGAAACCACAGACTTGCCTTGGGGATCTTCACGCTAAATGCGCTCTCCCCCAAGACCATTCGCCTCCTTATCCGTTTCCCCACCCCCCCACGGATAAGGACGGTCTGAGTTTATCCGAAACCCCCAAATGGGGCTAGGCCTCAGCAACTATTAACGGATAAACCCACACCGGCCCAACCTAACCTAACCTAACCTAACCTAACCTAACCTAACCTTTTTTTTTTTTTTTTGACGAGGAGGAATCTGCAACCAGATTTCCACTCGCATTGAGGGTGCAAGCGGAATATGTGAGGTTGTCCGTCTAAAAAACGACGGAGCACTCACTAAACCTCCCCGGTGACCAGCCTCGATGCATGTCAAAGGGATCCGGGATCTCCATACGGAACGCACCGGTTCCCTTCTCGCAAAGTGCTGCAGGCCGCAGCCCTTCCCCGGAGTGGCAAGCCACTCCAGCACCCTCCCGGTGCGTACGGCAGAACACGTCACTCATGTTAACTGCCGCCCTCCCTGGGTTCGTTGTACGGGTAGCCGGGAGCCCTCACTCCGACTACCCACGAAACCCAGCGCGCCGCTCAGTCCCACAAGAGTCTCCCCGACTCTGCGAATACCTTGCGGCGAGACGCCGGCACTGAGATCCCATCTCTAATGCCTGCTTGGGTGCGTGCAGTGGATTACACTCGCGGAATCCACCTTCCCTTTCGGGCACACACACACCAAGCACGTCCCCGCTTCAACCACTGCACCCTCAATGAAGAGACTCGTGGAAGAAGCCCCCATACCCTCCTCCACTCGGTCCCACAAAGGTCTCCCCGACCCAGCGAATACCGAGCGGGCGGACGTTTTGCAAGGAGGGATAAAATCCCTTCTTGCCTGCTGGATGCATACGACGGCCCCCCCTCGCAAAAGGGCCGCCGCCCCTCCCGAGATCCAGTGACGAAACAGACGTGGGCCAATCTGCTCGTCAAGGAGCCCAGGATCATTCGGTCCCACACGAGGGTCTCCCCGACCCTGCTAATGTGGTACCAAACGGTCGAAAGCTGGCGCGGGAACGAGGCGAGTGTCCTTTGCCAACTAACAACTGGGAAATGCACACCGAGCACGTCCCCGCCTCGTCTACTGCGCCTTCTGCTACACCAGAAGGACGCGCAGAGAAGCAACCACCACAACGCCCCCCGCGTTGGGCCCCCCCCCCCTGGTGTTTGGTCCGCGCCGGTATACCGGTAGCCCCCATATCTGGAGGCCGTTCCCCTATCCGCCACCTGGGGACGCGCCACGTCGGGATTCACCTCCCCGCCCACTAGGACAACCTAGCAGGTCCGTGGGGACAACCTAGCAGGTCCGTGGAACCTAACCTTTTTTTTTTTTTTTTTTTTTTTTTTTTTTGAGTGAGGAAAATGCGTTACGCATCCCCGCCCTGCCGGGGGGCAAGGGCGAGGTATGTGGGACTCCCCCTTTCGGGTATACCCACTAAAAACCTCACTATTCCCGCCACTGTTAGGCAGAGGCAAGGCCGGCGGTCACTCAACAGTCCGCCTGGCCTCGCCTATGGCCCACGTCCGCCCGATGGGATGGGCGGACCTCCTCAGAGGGGCGAACCCCTCCTACCTCCTCAGGGGGTCTCATCACTGGACGGCTGGTGCCCCCGCACCTGCCGCCCGAGACGCCCCTGGCGGGTCGTGTCGAGAGCGGGCACCCATTCTCGCCCGCCCGCCTCGCCCACGATGGAGCCGCTGGGAGAGCGGATCTCGCTCCCTCTCGCGCTCTGCGGTCTCCTTCTGCAACATCACGGTGTCGCAGAAGGAGATCATCGCCTCCCATATCGTCTCGCTGCTGACCATCTTCTCCATGACGATCGGCAGCGAGAGATCTCCTCCTCCTATGGCCGCGACCAACTCCGATCGCGGCCCTGCCCAAGCGGAACACACCACCAAAGTGTGCTGTGCGGTATCCTCCGCACAGCCACAATGGTGGCACTCCGGGCTTATTTCCTTCCCGGCTATATTACACAGGTATCTCCCGAAGCAACCATGCCCCGAGAGTACCTGTGTAAGCCGGAAGGATAAAGTCCCCCACCTCCGTCCCACCCATTCCTCCAGAATGGGCAGGACCCCCTCCAACAATCGGCGTCGGGACGCCGCACCCGTAGTGCGTAGCCCCTCTAGCCGCCGCCGCCACTCGTCCAGAGCCACCTCCTGGGCATCCATGCGCCACCGCACTACTTCGTCGGGCGCAGGGCGCAGGTCTCGGCTCCGGGCATGCGTCCGTTGCCAGTAGACCGAGGACAGAACCTCGGCCTCTAGATCCCACGGAAGGGACCCGGCAAGGACGCAAGCCATCTCGTGGGAGATGGTCCTATACCCTCGTATGGTCCGAACCGCCATGACCCTCTGCGCCTGATGCAGTAGGGCCTTGTGGCGGTTCTTCAGGGACCCCGCCCAGATCGGGGCCCCATAGAGGGCCATGGACCGAACCGCTCCCATATACAGCCGGCGACAGCTGCTGTTTCCTCCGCCTAGGTTGGGAAGCAGACGACCAAGCGCACCTGCTGCACCCACCAACTTCGGGACTAGCCGCTCCATGTGAACCCCGAAATCCCACCTGCTGTCGAGAACGACGCCAAGATACTTCAGCGTCGTTCCGACCGGGATAGGGGTTCCACCCACCACTATACTGGTGCTGGCAGGTGGTCTCCTTCGGGGCCCATGGAAGCAGATGGCCTCCGACTTGTGGAGAGCCACCTCCAGCCCCAGCCGCCTAATCCTCGATATCACCGCCGCCACCCCGGCGGTGGCAAGTATCAAGGTGGCCCGGAGATCAGAACCCCGGGCCGTCACCAAGGTGTCGTCGGCGTAGCAGATCACGTCTACGCCGTGCAAGTTAGCACAGCGTAGGACGTGATCATAGCCGATGTTCCACAGCAGGGGCCCAAGAACGGACCCCTGGGGAACACCGCGCGTCATCCGTCGACAACCACCCACTCCGTCTTTAGTGGGGAAGACTACTGCCCTATCGGACAAGTAGCTTCCCACTAATCTTCTCAAGTACGGGGGCACTCCATGAAAACGGAGTGCCTCCATTATAGTCGGCCAGGGCAGGCTGTTGAAGGCGTTTTTGATGTCTAACGACACCGCCAACAACAACCCACCCCCCGACACTGCCTCCTCCGCCGTGTCCCGCAGACGGCCGATCGCATCTATAGTCGACCGGCCGCAGCGGAACCCAAACTGGGCGTCCGATAGGTTCGGGCCTACTACTTCCAAATGCTCGACAAGGCGGTTGGCAACTACTCTCTCCAGTAGTTTTCCCGCCTCGTCGAGCAAAACTATGGGCCGATACCCCGACGGGTCATCGGCCGGCCGTGACTCCTTACGAAGGAGGACCAGGCGACCCTCCTTCCATCGGTGCGGGAAGACCCCTTCCCGCACACACCTATTAAAGAGCGCCCTTAGGCGGGGCTCCAGAGCCTCCTGCTCTCCGCCTAGGGCCAGGACCCACGCCCGACAAGGGATGCCGTCGAGTCCTGGGGCCGTGTTTTTGCCTTTGATGCGTAACACGGCCGCACCCACCTCTTCCTTTGAGACCTCGGGCACCTCGCCCGAGTCTCCCTCCTCCGGTGCTGGTGGCGCCATGGTGGGAGGCTCAAAGTCTGTTCCCATTTCCGGGAACAGAGCCTCAACCACACTCTCGAGGACCACCGGCTCAAGGCTGCTGGAGATGGGAGGGGTCCAAGGGCGTAGTTTTTGCCGTACTAACTTGTACGGCCTACCCCAAGGATCCCTCTCTAACGTCTGCAGCAGCTCCTCCCACGCTGCGGCTTTGGACCGGTTGATGGCGAGGCGGAGTGCCACCGCCACCTCCCTGTACGCGGCGTACAGCCGGTCCTCCTCGCCCTCCTCGCGGTTTCGGCGCCTCCGATACCGCTGGAAGGCGCGGCGCTCCTCCACGCACGAGCGGCGGAGCTGGGCTATCTCCTCGTTCCACCAGTAGACAGACTTCTTGGACGGGAGCGCTCTAATGCGAGGCATCGCGGCGTCGCACGCCTGCGCCATGGCCTCGCAGAGCCGAGCCGTATCCCCGTCTATGTCGTCTACTGGTGGTTCCGGAATCCACGCCTGGACAAGGACTGCCTCCTGCAGTAGCTCCCTGTCCAGGCGCTTTAACGCCCAACGCGGCCCGTCGAGCCTTGGCTGGCTCGGGGCTCTCGGGGTGTCTGGAGACGATGCGCTGGAGACGCTGAAGGTAATGTACCTATGGTCTGACAGCGTCTCCTCGTTCTCCAGAACCTCCCACCCCTGGACACGGTGTGCGATGGGAGGGGTCGCGAATGAAACATCCACGACCGACCCCCCGTTACGGCGCACACACGTGTTCACCGTGCCGCGGTTGAGTATCGCCAACCCGCACTCCACCAGCCACTCTTCCAGGACTCTCCCCCTCAGGTCCGTCGTCGCGGAACCCCAAGCGCCAGACTTGGCATTGAGGTCCCCGAGGATGACGACGGGACTGGGAGAGCTCTGGCCTACTGCGACCCCCAACAGCGCAAGGTAGCGCTCAAAGTCGGCGAGTGGTCGATTGGGGGAGAAGTACACCCCAATAACGACCAGTACGCCGACTTTTGCCACCACGAATCCTTCCCCTCTATTTACAGCAGTAAGAGGGGGGCCTCCCGCCGCACAGCGCTGTATAATCGCCACCGAACCACCGCGATCCCCGACCCAATCCGAACGGACCGGGACGCGATACGGCTCGGCGGCGACAGCTAAATGAACCTGCCACTCCGCCATGGCCTGGACAAACAGGTCCTGGGCCGCGGCGGAGTGGTTGAGATTCCCCTGCAGGAATCGGAGGTCCATAACTAATGGACCTCCATTGGCGCCTCCGTGTCACCCGCTGCTGGGGGCGGGTTCGTAGGCTGCGGCTTGGCCTTTCTGGCTTTTGCCGCAGCCTTCTTCGCTGCCTTTTTAGTTGGGGGCTTGGCACAGGCCTTGCCCCCAGCGAGGTGGTCCGCCTTCTTCCCAGCTGCCTCGCAGACGGGGCAGTGGGGCTTGGCGGAACACTCCCGGGCCTTGTGGCCCGCTTGACCACAGCACAGACAGTTCTGGCTGCGGTCGACCTCCGACGAGCACTGGGCCCCAATGTGGCCCAGTGCAAAACACCGGTAGCACCGGCGGGGGAGGGCGTCGAGGATTTTCACCCCGACCGCCACCCACCCGACCCGGAAACGTCCGGATGCCACCACTTTTTTGGCGACTGTGACGGGGCACTTTACTATGGCCGTGCCCACGCCCCCGGGTCCTTGCCTTATCTCGCCAGACTTAACTTCGTCTGGCGAACACCCTCCGGCTTTTGCGACTGCAGCCGCCAACTCCTCCCTGGTGACCGAGTCATCCAGACCGGTAACCCTCAGGTCGACCGAAGTCACCGGCCTGGAGACTTTGACATCCTCCGAGGCAAACAGCCCTCGGAGCTTCTCGGCCAGCAGGTCAGCCTTGCCTCCACTAGTCGCCCCTGGGATCTCCAGGATACGGGCCCCAGTCGCCGCCTGCCGGAAGCGTACGGAGGAGATCCCGAGGTCACCCAAGTCGAGCTTCGACTTGGCCTCGGCGATCACCTCCCCGTATGTCCTTCCCCTCTCCTCAGCCCCCCGTTGCAGCGCAATCACTACCGCAGCTGAGCGGGGGGCATGAAGTTTGGGGGCTTTCACCTCTTTGGCCGCCGCCGGCTTCGAAGCCGCTGTCTTGGCAGGCGCAGACTCCCTTGGCGCTTTGTCCGCTGGGTTTCTGCGCTTCCTATTTCGACGCCGCGGACCCACCTTCTGCCAGCCCTCTTTGTCCTGCGCTTGGCTGGCACCGCCAGACGGAGCAGGGGCAGCCGGAGCAGGGGCAGCCGGGGCAGAGGCAGCTGGGGAGGGTGTGGGTTTTCCACTCTCCTTCCTCTTCTTCTCCGTAGTAGTGGCAGCAGCCTTCTGAGCCACTGGCGTCTTCTTGCCCACCTTCACAGCTTTTACAGCTGGAGTAGGGGCGGGCTTTTCAGTTGGCGTCCTTCTAGGAGCCGCGACTGGCGACACAGGCGCAGCCTCTGCTTCTCGCGGTCGTTCCGCTGCCAAAGGCGGGCGGTGCCGCTTTGCGGGCAGAAGTCGCCCGTCCACCTCTAGACCCTCGAGCCGAGCGTCGAACCTGGCCAATGAGGCTTGGAGGCTCTGGAACTCGGCTGACGAGTTTGGAGCAGCGCCCTCCTTGCTGCCCCTTACCTCAGCCCTCAGCGCGGCCATCTCTTCACTCAGCCGTTCTAGCCGGCCCTTGAGAAGGGTGTTTTCAGCCTGGAGCCGAGCTACCTCCTCTGCTGGCGTGCGAGCTGCAAGCTCCTCGAAAACGTCGCGGAGTACCTCCACGGACTTCTTAAGGGCGCTTTGAAAAGTGCCCTTAAGGTTGCCCGACTTGTTGCCGACAAGCTCTATGGCCGTCAGGCTCTCCTTCACCCGGGAGGACAGGGCGACAGCTGGAGCCTCCCTTGTCGGGCCCCAGGAGGCCGCGGCACCCAAGTATTTCTTGGCAGCATCTGAGCGCGGCTTGGGCGTTGCCGCCACCACCGCCCTCTCCACCTCCATCTCCATCTCTTGCTGCTCAGCGGCAGCAAGCTCGGCTCTGGCCTTTGCCATGCCTACATACTTCCCAGTTGTCGGGGGTCTCCCTGGACCGCGCTTCGACAACTTGGCCTTATCGGGGAGCGCGCCTCTGTCCGAGTCGGACCCGCTACTCCCGCCTCTCCTCTCGATGGGGTTCAGCCTCTTCCTCTTCCAGAACCTTCCAGAGCTCTCGGAAGCGGCTGACATCGCGTCGGAGTCACTCCCTAAGCTGCTGACCAGGGATGGACACCTGGTCCGGCTTAGGGCCTCCTCCACCGATGATTTCTTCTTGGCGTCCATCCTCCTGAGGACCACCACGGCTTCTTTAGCAGCGACCTTCGCCACCAAAGCTCCCTCCTTCGTCGTTGACGCCGAAGCGTCCGCACCAGAAACCCTCGCGGGCTCTGCAGCAACTCCTACAATGCGGCTATCCAGGCGACCGCCCTCCTTTGGGGTATGAATGAAATTCTCCATAAAAAGTCCCACGAGTACCGGGGACTCATACGACCCGGACAGTGCCCTCGTGTATCCGGGAAGGGCAGGTGAACCTAACCAAGGCGCTACGCCTAGGTACAGTAGCGACTGGCTTTACCGGCCAGCCATCCTCTAAGAGAACGGACTTCGTGCTGCACCCCCACTTGTCCTACGGGATTTTTTATAGAGGTTTACTCCTCGCAGCCCGGGCGACCAAGCCAAGGCCATCGGTCCCACTCCGATCACGAGACATGACCGCAATCGTCGCGGGATTACGACTTCGAGCTGGGGGCAGGGAAGACAAGTCCCCCCTTGCCTGCCCGACGGCGGGGTAAGCGCACGCCGAGCCCAACTCTGCTTCATCCGCGCAAGCACGTAACAAAGCTAATTGCCCGAAAGGGCCCTCCTCCGTTGCCCCCGAAAACGCCAGCAAAGCGCCGCCCCACCCGAAGTCCCGCAAGGAAGCTGACCCATACAGCCGACTCGCAGGAAATCAAGCAGAACGACACAGAACCAGCAAATCCAGAGGCACCTTGGTGTTTGCCCGACGAGGTGGCCGAGTTGACCCTCCCCGCCGCGCCGCCGGCCTTGCAGGCCAGCCATCCACCGACTCCAAGTCCGCTGAGACTCTCGTCTCCTCCTGCCCCGTCTGCCGTGCTCTATGCTACCTTCATAGAGACACGCAGAGGGGCCCTGTGTGTCCTTTGGTCCGCGCCGGTATACCGGTAGCCCCCATATCTGGGGGCCGTTCCCCTATCCGCCACCTGGGGACGCGCCACGTCGGGGTTCACCTCCCCGCCCACTAGGAGAGCCTAGCAGGTCCGTGGGTGGAACCTAACCTTTTTTTTTTTTTTTTTTTTTTTAAGTGAGGAAAATGCGTTACGCATCCCCGCCTTGCCGGGGGGCAAAGGCAAGGTATGTGGGACTCCCCTTTCGGGTGTACCCACTAAAAACCTCACTGTTTCCACCACTGTTAGGCAAAGGCAAGGCTGGCGGTGACTCAACAGTCCGCGTGACCTCGCCTATAGCCCACATACCGCCCGATGGAATAGGCGGACCTCCACAGAGGGGCGAACCCCTCCTAACTCCTCGGAGAGTCTCTCACAGGACAGCAGGCGCCCCCGCACCCACCGCCCAAGACCCCCCTTACGGGATTTTTATAGAGGTTTACTCCTCGCAGCCAAGGCCATCGGTCCCGCTCCGATTACGAGACATGCAGTCATGACCGCAACCGTTGCAGGATTACGATTTCGAGCTGGTGGCAGAGGAGACTATAAGTCTCCTACTGCCTGCCCGACGGCGGGGTAAGCGCACGCCAGGCCCAACTCTGCTTCATCCGCGCAAGCGCGTAACAAAGCTTGGTGCCCAAAATGGGCCCTCCTCCTAATGCCCCCAAATCCGCCAGCAAGACGCCGCCCCGCCCGAAGTCCCGCAAGGAAGCTGACCCATACAGCCGACTCGCAGGAAATCAAGCAGGACTACGAAAAGCCTACAGATCTAGGAGCACCTTGGTGTTTGCCCGACGAGGTGGCCGAGTTGACCCTCCCCGCCGCGCCGCCGGCCTTGCAGGCCAGCCATCCACCGACTCGAAAGTCCACTGAGACTCTCATCTCCTCCTGCCCCGTCTGCCGTGCTCTATGCTACCTTCATAAAGACGCAGAGGGGCCCTGTGTGATTTGGTCCGCGCCGGTATACCGGTAACTCCCATTTCTGGAAGCCGTTCCCCTATCCGCCACCTGGGGACGCGCCACGTCGGGGTTCACTTCCCCGCCCACTAGGAGAACCTAGCAGGTCCGTGGGGGTGGAACCTAACCTTTTTTTTTTTTTTTTTTTTTTTTTTTTTTTTTTTTAAGTGAGGAAAATGCGTTACGCATCCCCGCCTTGCCGGGGGGCAAAGGCAAGGTATGTGGGACTCCCCTTTCGGGTGTACCCACTAAAAACCTCACTGTTTCCACCACTGTTAGGCAAAGGCAAGGCTGGCGGTGACTCAACAGTCCGCGTGACCTCGCCTATAGCCCACATACCGCCCGATGGAATAGGCGGACCTCCACAGAGGGGCGAACCCCTCCTAACTCCTCGGAGAGTCTCTCACAGGACAGCAGGCGCCCCCGCACCCACCGCCCAAGACCCCCCTTACGGGATTTTTATAGAGGTTTACTCCTCGCAGCCAAGGCCATCGGTCCCGCTCCGATTACGAGACATGCAGTCATGACCGCAACCGTTGCAGGATTACGATTTCGAGCTGGTGGCAGAGGAGACTATAAGTCTCCTACTGCCTGCCCGACGGCGGGGTTAGCGCACGCCAGGCCCAACTCTGCTTCATCCGCGCAAGCGCATAACAAAGCTTGGTGCCCAAAATGGGCCCTCCTCCTAATGCCCCCAAATCCGCCAGCAAGACGCCGCCCCGCCCGAAGTCCCGCAAGGAAGCTGACCCATACAGCCGACTCGCAGGAAATCAAGCAGGACTACGAAAAGCCTACAGATCTAGGAGCACCTTGGTGTTTGCCCGACGAGGTGGCCGAGTTGACCCTCCCCGCCGCGCCGCCGGCCTTGCAGGCCAGCCATCCACCGACTCGAAAGTCCACTGAGACTCTCATCTCCTCCTGCCCCGTCTGCCGTGCTCTATGCTACCTTCATAAAGACGCAGAGGGGCCCTGTGTGATTTGGTCCGCGCCGGTATACCGGTAACTCCCATTTCTGGAAGCCGTTCCCCTATCCGCCACCTGGGGACGCGCCACGTCGGGGTTCACTTCCCCGCCCACTAGGAGAACCTAGCAGGTCCGTGGGGGTGGAACCTAACCTAACCTAACCTTTTTTTTTTTTTTTTTTTTTGTGTCGCGGAGAAAATCTGCTAACAGACCGTCCCCGCCGCATGAAGGGTGCGGCAGGGGTGTGTGAGGTTGTCGGACTCGACGACTCACTAAAAACTCCGCGGTGGCCGGCCTCGGTGCTTTTCAAGGGGCTCCGGTAACTCCCGAAGGAACGATCCGGTGCCCCTCTCGCACTTCGCCCTAAAGCACTTCCCGGGGGGGCACAAACACGCCACACCCCCAGCACCTCGCAGTGCTACAGCGGCACATTGCCACTAGTGGCCGCTGCCCTTTCGGTCCGTGTTCCCGGCCAGCCGAAGCCCTCACTCCGACTGCCCACTGGACCGAAAAGTCCCCTGTTTGGCAGGGGATACCATTTGCCCCTTACGGGGCAGGCGGTGCGGGGCGGCCGTTGCCGTCACCCCGCCGCCGCCTCCTCCGAGCGGGATCGGCCCTCTCCCGATCCCGCTCAGCGGCCTCTTTCCGAACCATGACGGTCTCACAGAAAGAGGCCACGGCCCTCCACGCCGTTTCATCTGCCAGCATGGCCTGTACCACTGCTGGCAGAGAGAGATCCTGCCCGATCCTAGCGACCAGGGTCCGCCGCTCCTGGCACCACGCTGAGCACTGCTCCAGCGTGTGCTGCGCGGAATCCCTGTCGCTCCCACAATGGTGGCATTGTGCTGTCGGTTCCCGTCCGATCCTACTCAGGTACTCACCGAAACAACCATGTCCGGTGAGTACCTGAGTAAGTCTATAGGTGACGTTGCCGTGTTTCCTACCCACCCAAGCTTCGAGGTTGGGCGCAATCGCGCCGACGATGCGCTGACGCGAGCACCGCGGCTCCTCGAGCCGCTCGCGCCATCTACGGAGCGCACGTCGACGCTCTTGGGCCCGCACTTCTATTGGCGCAACTCCGCCCCCGCCATCGTGTCGGAGACGAACGTACACACGTGCGTCCGTCTCCGCCAGGATGTCGAGCGGCGGGAATCGCGCCAAGATGGTCGCCGCCTCATGGGATATCGTACGATACCCCCGTGCAATCCGAATGGCCATAGTGCGCTGCAGACTGCCAAACAGCAGTCTGTAGCGCCTAACACCCGCCAGCCTATCAGACCAGACGGGTGCTCCGTAGAGAGCCATCGAACGCACCACCCCCGCGTAGAGGCGGCGAACGCCCTCCCGTGGTCCCCCGAGATTTGGCAGCAGTCTGTGCAGAGCACCCACTGCCTTCTGAATCCGGGGGACAGAGCGTTTGAAGTGCTCCCCGAAGTCCCAACGGCCGTCCAAGGTGAGGCCCAGGTACTTGAGGTACCGGCCTACCTGGACGTCCACGTCACCTACTCGAACCGACATGCTGGGTGGTTCCCTCCCCCTCGGGAGTTTGTGGAACCATAGCGCTTCAGTCTTCTGAGGCGCTATCCGCAGACCCAGCTCGTGGATCCTGTCCACGACACAAGCCACACCAAGCTCTGCGAGCCCTTTGGCCCCCTCGAAGGACTCCCCGGTGGCTAGTACGAGGGTGTCGTCTGCGTAGCAGACCACTCGTACGCCAGCGGGGAGATCAACGCGCAGGACCGCATCGTATGCGAGATTCCACAGCAGCGGGCCCAAAACGGACCCCTGCGGAACCCCGCAACTCATCTCCCTCTCGTGCAATGTACCGTCCCTGCCTACATACTGCACACACCTGTCTCGCAGGTAAGCCCCGACTATGCCCTGCAGGTAGGGGGGCACTCCGTGATACACGAGCGCCGCCCGAATCGCCCTCCAGGGCAGGGAGTTAAAGGCGTTAACGATATCCAAGGATATCGCTAACACCCTCCCGCCCCGGGACACTACCTGGCCCGACAGAGAACGCACCCGAAGGATAGCGTCAACTGTCGAGCGGGCCCGCCGGAAACCGAACTGGTCATCCGACAGGTCGGGACCTTCCTGCCGCAGATGTGTGCAGAGACGATCGGCAATTATTCTTTCGAATAATTTGCCGACCTCGTCCAGCAGGCAAATGGGGCGGTACGCAGAGGGAGAGTCTGCGGCCCTGCCGTCCTTCTTCAAGAGGACCAACCTTGCCTCCTTCCACTCCTTGGGGAACACGCTGAAGCATAGGCAGCTGTCGAACAGCCGCTTCAGCCTGTCCCCCAAGCCGGCGGATAGAGCCAGCGCCAAGGCCCGACCTGGAATCCCGTCAGGGCCTGGCGCTGTATTACGAGCCCTGAGGCGCTTCACCGCTCGGTCCAACTCCTGTGTACGGACCCCCAGTTCATCGGACCAGATGGTCGGTCCCGATGCCCCGGGGGTAGAGGAACTGGGACTGTCCTGGACCCTAGGGAAGAGTGTATCCACCACTCTCCCCACCAACTCAGGGTCCAAGGTCTCCGTCAACGGAGGGACCCACGGTCTGAGCTTGCCCAGTACCATCCGGTACGGGCGCCCCCATGGATCCCTATCCAGTCCCTCCAGGAGTTCACTCCAAGACCGAGCCTTAGCGGCCGCAATGGCCGCTTGGAGCAGTTTCGAAGCGCCTCGGTATACCTCGTAAACTCTATCCACCTCTCCGGCAAGGGCTCGCCGTCTCCTCCGGGCTCTGGTGTACTGGCGTCGGGAGCGCAAGCATGCCTCACGCAGCTGCGCTATCTCCTCCGACCACCAGTATACCGCCCTGCGCTTGGTAGGGTTGGCTCGGGGCATCGATGCGTCGCAAATCGACGTCATCGAAGCCCGGAACCAAGCCGCCTCCCTCCCAGGATCGGGCAGAATCTCTCCGGCGTCTCCATCCGGCCAGGCCGCGACGATGGCTGCGGCTTCGAGCAGATCCCTGTCGAGCCGCTTGAGGGCCCATCGTCGCGGCGGGCTACTACTGCGGCGGGACGCACTGTCGGGGGGGCGGAGAACCACATCGATGACGATGTGGCGATGGTCAGACAAGGTGACCATCTCCTCCGCTACTCTCCAGCCCGACACCAGGTGGGTGGCAGAGGGAGTCGACCATGAAAGGTCCACGATCGACTCACCCTGCCACCGCACACACGTGCTTACAGACCCCCGATTCAACAACCGGAGGTCCATACCCGCCGCCCATTCCACCACGGTCTCTCCCCTTCGGTCGTCCTGGGGACTCCCCCACACACGAGAGTGCGCGTTGAAGTCGCCCAGGACAAGCACTGGGCGCGGTAGGCATCTGCGAATGCAGTCGCCTACCGCGTCCAGGTACGCCTCGTACTCGACGAGGGTACAGTTGGGAGAGACGTAGCAGCCCACAACGGCTAGACGACCCCATGCCGTGGCCACGAACCCCTGTCCCTTCTCAATAAGGGCACAGGGGGGGTCGCCTCTTCCGCCGCCCCAGTAAATAGCGACGGAGTCCAAGTCGTCCCCGAACCAGCGAGGATGGTTCGGGACGTTGTAGGGCTCCGCAACTACGGCAAGTGCAATTGACCACTGCGCGAAGGTTTGCTGGACTAGGTCCTGCGCGCTCCGGCAGTGGTTCAAATTGCACTGGAGGACTCGTATGGCGTGATCCATTACGAGGCCTCCATGGCCTCCTGGGGCGGCGGGCTATGGCCCGACTGAGCGGCCCCCTTTGTTGGGGCCGCTTTGGCTTCCGGTGCTGGGGCCGACTGAGGAGGAGGACCTGGCTTCCTCTTCTCCTTGGGAGGGGAGCACCTCTTGCTCCCCATCCTATGGTCGGCCCTACAGCCCTTGTCGGAGCACAGCGGACACCGGGGCGGACGCGTGCACCGGCTCGCCCGATGGTCGGGCTCGCCACACGCGTAGCACAAGGTGCTGCGGTCCACTGCGCTCTGACATATGCTGCGCACGTGCCCAAACTCCAGGCAACGGAAGCACTGGAGCGGCCTCGACTCCAGGTAGTCTACCCGAGCAGATCCCCAGCCGACGACGACGTGTTTTGCCGCTGCTAGCCTGCGCACGCAGGCCAGTGGACAGCGGACCCACACCGTGCCCAGGGCAGTGGGTGAGCGACGAATGTCGCCCACCCGCACGTCGTCGGTCGAGCAGCCTCCGGCCTCGGCGACAGCGACCAACACCTCACGAGGTGTGACGCTGTCGTCGAGGTCTTTGAGCCGCAGCTCCCCCGTCTTCACTGGGCGCGCAACACGCACACCCAGATCGGCGAGGGCCACGCGCATGCGCTCGGCCAGAGCATCTGCCTTGGAGGTGCAGTCAGGCCCTGACACCTCCAAGATGAGACCGCCCGTGATTGCCTTCTTGGGGCGGACCATGTCCACCCCAACGTCCGCCAGTCTGATCCGCGCCTTCGCGGTCGCCATCACCGCGGCGAGGGTGAGGTCCGAACCCTCCGGAACCGTCACCGTAATCGCCGCGGACGTTGGCAGCCGCGCTGGCGCGGGTTTGGGGCCACCCTTGGCCCCGGCCCGCGGGTTAGCCCTCGAGCTGGCCTTCGGGTCGGCCGTCGGGCCGGCCTTTGGGCCAGTTTTCGGGCCAGGCCTCGGGCCAGGTTTCTCCGGCGGAGGGGCCTTCTTCTTCTTTCTCTTCCTCCCCGTCACTGTCGCCCACGAAGTCGTTGGTGCCTCTGGCACTTGCGACCTCGCGGTTTGCGACGACACGGGTGGCGGGGAGGCCTGCGCGGGCGGCGGTTGGCGTTTCGCCTTCGCCGCACCCACACCAGAAGGCCCCGAAGGTCCTGCCCTAGCGGGAGCTGCACCGCCCTGGGGGGAAGAAGGCTGAGCTCTCAGAGCTGCAGCCAACTTCTGGTCCATGAGAGCCGCTATGCGCTCCATGAACCGTCCCTCCCAGTTGTTCCCCCCGGCGGTGGGTGGTGCTGGCGCCGGTATGGCCGTGCCATCAGTGCCTGCCTGGGAACCGGCCTGCTGCTGACGGATTATCTCCGTCAGCTTCTCCAACTTGTTGGAGAGGTCGGCCATCCTCGTGCGCAGCTCGGCGTTCTCTCGCTCCAAGCGCTCCACGTGGGCATCCACCGACACTCTGTTGGCCAGCTCCTTGGAGACCGCCTCGGCTCTCCGCGCGGCCACTCGCAGACCCTTGATAAAATCGCCGCGCAAGTTCTTAGACTTGTCGGCGATCTTCTCAACGGTCTGCAGTTCGACCCTGATGCAGGCGCCCAGCTCCTCCGTGGTTTGCGCCCGCATCTCCTCCTCTAACTCATCTGCCTTTGGCAACTTCCCCTTCGTCCTAATTTTTGCGGGTGCCACAAGGGGGTCGAAGACCTCGTCCTCACTGGTCCCCTTGTCCCGCAAAAACATGGCGCGCTTGGACTCCAGAGAGGCCAAGGCGCCATCGACAACTTCCGCTGCCGGCTCTATCGCCCGCTTAAGGCGCGTGCGCGACCGAGTCGACCTCGACGATGTGATGGAGGAGACGGATGCTACAGAGCCGTCCGAGTCCCCTCCATCACTCGCCGCTGCAGGACCTCCTGGTTTTTTAAAAAACCCGAAGGCCCCCTCCTCCTGAGAGCTCTTGCTCCCCTGGCGATGGTTGCCCCCCCCAGAATACGAGGGGCAGAGTGCCGAAGCACTGCGGGATTCTCCAGCCTCGGAGAGGCTGGTACCCGCCTGGGGTAATGTATATTTTCCATTCGCCATAGTCATGTTTTATTTCCTTTTTTATTATCCAGAGGTGAGGTCCTCTGGGGCGCCCTAGCGGCCGGGTTCCCCCCGACCATACTGGCATGTCAATCGAGATCTGTACCAACACGGCACAGTTCCCGATTCACACACCAGTACTCCCTTCGGCAAGCGCCAGACCTTGAGATTTGGTCTCCTACTACTCCTACATTGGCAGTAATCTGCCCCGGTCCTGACAGAGTTGGAAATCCTTTCCTCTGCTGGCTCCGTCCCCAACTCTCTCTGATAACAGCAGAGAGATGCGAGGAGGAGCCGTCCTGACCTCCGATGACGTCGGTTGCCCGACGGGGTGGCCGAGTTGACCCTCCCCGCCGCGCTGCCGTCCCGTGTGAATTTGGTCCGCGCCGGTATACCGGTAGCCCCCATATCTGGGGGCCGTTCCCCTATCCGCCACCTGGGGACGCGCCACGTCGGGGTTCACTTCCCCGCCCACTAGGAGAACCTAGCAGGTCCGTGGAACCTAACCTAACCTAACCTAACCACAGTCCGGTAGCACCGCTAGGCCGAGTAACAGCTCTGCGCGCTGTTTCCGCGTAATAATATTTTGTTTAATTATTTAAGTTAGAAAAAATTACTTTTTCGTACGTTAGCTCTTTTGTGGTGGTTGTGCCTTATTGGATTGCGTTTTTCTGGATTGGTCGGGCCGAGGGGAACGACGCCAGGGACCTGGAAGGAGTCTCGTTCGAGGAAACGCCGCAAAATCAGGTATTGTAACCTCATTACTGCCTGATTTTCAGCGACGACACATAATTTTCTGTACTGTAACTTAAAGACCAGTGTTAGCAGAATCGAACGAGACTTTTTCCAAGAAAATAGGAGCACAACTCACGGAGTTATAGGCCTTTTTGTTAGCGCGCGGCCGCTCGTACTGCACTCCCGGGCCTCCAGAGGCTCGAGTAGGAGTCCCGGAGAAGTGACCACTCGCACAAACGTCGGTCTCTGAACAATTTATCAAGTCGTGTATTAATTTTATAAAAACAATTTCAGAAATCGCAGATATTCCTAAATTAGTATTTTTCATTCCAATTTAATTATCAGTAAATTGTTTATTATTTTATTATTTCTGCACATACACGACATTTATAATATCTTATTCTATTGATTTGACATTTATATTTCACTTTGACACATTTAATTTTGATATTGTTTATTAGTTAAGCTAGTATTTGGTAATTTAACGAGAAAAGTGGCTCGCTAAATCCGGGTTCTCATTTTGGAGCAGTTTTTCTGCTGTAATTTAACGTGTCTGGAGCCAATAAGGTTAAGCTATTATATTGCTCAATTCAACCTCAATCTTGCAGTGAAACTTCGTCTAAAATCGGTTGAATATTGGCTAAGTTGTGAGCATTTAAGATTGGCGTGCGGTAACACCTCGGCCGGCCGGGTTCTCCATACTTCGAATCTTTGCGTTTTATTCGACCTAGGAGTAATACGAACGTGGCCGTGCGCGGCTAGTTCGCACTCGCGCGCGAGCCCGCAGCCTGTGCGCGCTGCTTACTCGGCCGTCCGTTCATAGTGCGCGCTCCGTCGGAGTGTCATTACTCCACGAGTAGGCACCGAGCGGCGGCCACAGCGCGGCGGCCGGTGGGGGACCGCTCGGGGCTCTGACCTCGCACGGCCGCGTCTCTGGGTGCTCGGCCGGACAGAATATAACCACTTCGCTCGGCTCGGCCGGGGACTACCCGCATTACTGCCGTCGGCGGCCGCCCCGAGGCACCGGACTGTTCGCTAGGAGCGTCACCGCACGTTGGAGCTAGACCACCGTGCGCGCGTAGCCACTGGCTACCTACCTACTTACTACTTACTCGGCGCCTACTTTGATCTAGCCAGTCTATTTTTATTAGGCTATTCTACTACTAATTTTAATTAATAACTTTTAATCTAATATATTGATACATATATACTTACTTGGTTAATATAATATATTTATTTAATTGATATAATATGCTTATTTAATTGATATAATCTACTTGTTTAATTAATTTGATATACTTACTTATTTGACTAATAGATTATTACTTACACTTATTTATTTAATTTATATTGATCTAAATATACCTATAGTAAAATAATAACTAAATATAAATTGCAATTGTTATTTTTAGCATTAGTAAAACAAAGGACGAGCCACTAGCAAAGGTACTTACCTATTGCCTGTCCGTCCACCTGCTTGCCTATCTGCTGGCCTACCTACCTACACCTACCTATCCCTTACCTGCCCGCCTACCTACCTGCTGGCTACCAGAGTACATGCGTACCTGACCTGTCAGCCTGCTGACCTACCGCTACCCATCACCCGGTCCCCCCGTCCCCCCTGGTTGAGCCCGCTGCCGTGTGAGTGCGCGTGTACCTACCTACTGCAGACGCCGGGCGAGCCTGTGAGGCCGGCTCGGGTTGCAAGCCGAACGCCGCTAGCGCTCCCGACGCGCGGCGAGGCTGGGTCGGCGGTGCTAGGTTGTCGGCCGCTCGAGGCGAGGCCGGCTCGGTCACGACTCACGTCACGAGTTGTTATAGCGTCGTCGATTCGCAGCTTGGCGGCGGTGATAGGTGCCTACATACCCGGCTACCTACTATCTTTAGCTCGGTCTGGGGTACCTAGGGAGTGAGAGTGTCTCTGGCTTCCGTACTCTCTCCGGGTTTTGCGGCACACATTGGTTGTGGGATCGGTCGGGTCACGTAGATACGCCTTGCGTACTTACTTGCAGTTGTACAAAGTTTGCACAATATTATTCCCTCTGTCGGGGACTCGGCTACGTGTGGACGATTCATCTGGAGCTGATATCTATTGGCGAGGGCACTTGTACCTACTCTGGTTCATAGAGTTTGTTAATTCGGTCTCACGTGTCTTGTTTCACCTTAGAAACCTGTCGAGCTAGCCTGTTGGCTATTGCTATTTTGGATTTGTAGGCGTTATTAATATAAATTATTCTCCAAAGGTATTAGGCTGTTCTACTACAAATTTTTAATTAATAACTTTTAATCTAATATAATGATACATAATATACTTACTTGGTTAATATAATATATTTATTTAATTGATATAATATGCTTATTTAATTGATATAATCTATTTATTTAATTAATTTGATATACTTACTTATTTGACTAATAGATTACTACTTACACTTATTTATTTAATTTATATTGATCTAAATATACCTATAGTAAAATAATAACTAAATATAAATTGCAATTGTTATTTTTAGCATCAGTAAAACAAAGGACGAGCCACTCGCAAAGGTACTTACCTATTGCCTGTCCGTCCACCTGCTTGCCTATCTGCTGGCCTACCTACCTACTGCGTGTCCATCGACCTACCTACTTATACCTACCTATCCCTTAACTGCCCGCCTCTACCTGCTGGCTACCAGAGTACATGCGTCACCTGACCTGTCAGCCTGCTGACCTACCGCTACCCATCACCCGGTCCCCCCCGTCCCCCCTGGTTGAGCCCAGTGCCGTGTGAGTGCGCGTGTACCTACCTACTGCAGACACCGGGCGAGCCTGTGAGGCCGGCTCGGGTTGCAAGCCAAACGCCGCCGAGCGCCCCGACGCGCGGCGAGGCCGGGTCAGCGGTGCTAGGTTGTCGGCCGCTCGAGGCTCGAGCTTGTTAATTCGGTCTCATGTGTCTTGTTTCACCTTAGGAACCTGTCGAGCTAGCCTGTTGGCTATTGCTATTTTGGATTTGTAGGCGTTACAGGCGTTATTAACATAAATTATTCTCCAAAGGTATATTTGGGGCAATTTGGTGCTACTATATCATTTTAATTACTGTATCATTTGTGGTTGTGTTTGTTTTAAGTATAGATGCAATCTTTCATTAGAGTTCGTATAAATTTTAAGATATCCAGCGAGTATTAGTTAATATTTCCTTGAATGGTATTACCCGAACTAACGCCTGCACATAGTCTAGCAGCACCGGTCTCGACATCGTTCTCCATTGCTCCATGAAAGTGGTAGTACACTTCATTAGTTGCCCACATACTAACATATATACACCCTAACTTACATACATACTTATATACTTACATACTACGCACCTACATACTTACATACGTACCTCCACACACCCTTGCATACCTGTTTTATTTCACTTTAGGAATCTGTCGAGCTAATCTGTTGGGCCATTGCTGCTTTAAGTTTGTAGGCGTTATTAATATAAAGTAGTGTTCCCGCACTAACGCCTGCACATAATCTAGCAGCACCAGTCTCGATATCGTTCACGATTGCTCCATGAAAGTGACAGTGCACTCCGTTTAAACGTCTTCGCAGGTTTAAATGTAGTCGCCCACGTACTACTACTAACATACATACATATACCTATACATACTACATACTTACATACATACTCAGATACCTACATACTACGTACCTACATACTTACATACGTACCTCCACATACCCTTGCATACCTACAATTACCTACTAGATTTAAGCATAGATTACCTCTACTTATCTTCGCTCTCACTTGCCTTTACTTAACGGGAAGTACCTGTTAACATTAACTTACCCCCCTTCCCGATATGTCGACCAGGTCTACTAAGTCTACGTCTTCCATGACTCGCGGCGTGGCCTCGAAGGCCCTGCGGAAGAAGGCTATCACCCAGACGATGGACAAGAAGGAGGCGGTGGCGCGGAGCCCAGCCTTGGTGGCCGAGCCGGCGCCGGTTGCGCTCGCCCGCCCGGAGCCGGCGACGGCCGCGCGCGCTTGCGCGGGGCCGGCGCCGGCGCCCAGCTCCAATGCATCGGCGGCGTACGACATGGAAGAAGAGCTTGACAAGCTCGGCGTCGCCAGGCCGACCCCCAGGACGTACGACGACCGGTCTGACGAGGAGGGTGTGTGCAGCGGGCGATCTGGCAGGCGCTCCAGCATGCTGCCGTGCTCCGACAGGCGATCCGGCGTTTCGATGGACCTCGCCTCGCAGAGAGCCAATGACCTGCTGCAGGCCGGGAAGGAGGCGCTGGAGAAGGCCGGAAACATGAAGCGCGAGTGTAAGGTGGAGGCCGCGGAGAGCCTGCAGGAGATGTACGAGATCGTGCTCTCCGTGTCGGACTCGCGCTCTCGCCACAGAGTGTCGCTGGAGCAGGAGAGGGCCAGGGCGGCGAAGGAGTTGGTGCGAGTGGAGCGAGCTCACTCGAAGCAGTTGGCGGAGATACATCAATCTCACGCGGCCAAGCTCCGAGAGGCTCACGACATCATTGTGACGACTAGCCAGACCACGGAGGCGATCAGAGGGTGGCTCAACTTCGAGATGGATGGCCCCATTAAGAACATAGCGACCATACAGGGCGAGCTCCGGGCTCTAGCTGCAAAAACCGTTAAAACGGGGGGGTGCTCGGGGGACCCGAGCCTTGAGACACAACTCGAAAAGTTCATCGAGAACCTTACTCCGCGGTTCAGTGAGGTGACCAATCAGCTCTGTACTCTCAGACAGGCGATCGACGACCTTGCGAACCTTCTTGACAAGGCAGAAAGACTGCGCCCGGCAACGTATGCGATGAGTATCGGCTCCAACCTGGACTTCGAGAGTCTCCTCATCCAGTTAAGAGAGGACATCGCCGGGCTGAAGAACGACAGCCAGATCAGAACTGATGAGCCAGCTTCAAGTCCTGTGAGACCTGATCAATACACAGAGGTGCTGTCGGCCATTGGGTCATTAAAAGGTGACATTTCGGCTCTCCGAAGCGAGTCCGCCGAAGCTAAACAAACCGGGAAGTCGATTGCCCAGAGCCTATCCCAACTCAGAACGGAGATGGGAGAGTCTCTGGATGCAATGGTGGAGACGGTAGGCCCGGTTAGAACTGCGGTAGAGTCGCTTCGGAGAGAAGTAAACGAACTTCCTCACCTAGCTGGCGAGGGCCTAGAACCGGCGGATGCCCCCAAAGCCACTGTAAATCGGAGACCAGCAAACACGTACACGCCGACCACTGCGCGGCGTGCGGTGGTGGTAGAGTCCGATGATCCACAAAAATCTAGCGAAGACATCTTGACCGATATAAAGAAGAGGGTGGACGTATCCGAGCTGGGAATAGCAGTGCATGGTCTAAGGAAGGGACGGAACAGCAAGGTCGTCATTTCGGTGGAGACTGAAGAGGACAGAAGCGCGATGAAAACGGCCATACAGCGACTGAGTAAAGAGTACACGGTCACCGAGCCGCCCCCGAAACTACCGCAACTTAGGCTCATCGGGGTCATCAATGATATGACGAATGAGAAGGTCGCCGAAGCCATTCAACGCCAAAATAGAGGAACCCTGGGCGCTCACGTTGACGGGCACATAAAGGTGCTCCGAAGAACAAAGCACCGCTCTGATTGCCTGAATAACGTCGTTGTGGAGGTTAGTCCGGCTATCTGGAGGGCGCTGAGAGACCAACGGGTGAAGGTCGGATACCAGGTGGTGCAGGCCATTGACCAGTCCCCGATAAAGCAGTGCTTCAGGTGCCTTGGCTTTGGCCACGAGGCTCGGAACTGCACGGTCGCTCAAACTTGCGGCTACTGCGCGGGTGAACACGACACCAGAGCCTGCAAGCGAAGCGAGCCCCCGACCTGCGCAAACTGCAAACCCGGATGCGACAGGTCCCACCCGGCATACAGCGACCAGTGCCCGGAGTGGCGGAAGTTCGACCGTCTAGCGCGGTCAGTCATCAGCTACTGTTGACATAGGCACCTCAGTCAACACCGAGTCCGCAAACGCGAAAATCCGCCTAAAAATCACACAGGCGAACCTTGGTAGAGGGGTTGCCGCGACCCAGGAGTGCATGAAAGCGGCTCTTGATAGAAAATTCTCGATATTACTTCTACAAGAGCCGTATGTGGGGGGCCGCGGTTTCACTAAATGGGGCACACATAGAGTTGTGCAACACCACCGAGGGGCAAAACCCGTTAAATCAGCGATTGTCATTGTCGACGATAGGCTTGCGATTACCGAATATCCCGAAATGTGTACGGAAAACATCACATGTTTAGTTTTAAGTCTAGGAAACAGAAGGTTAGGCATGGTCTCTGTGTATCTGGAGGGAAACGAAGACATCGAGCAGTATCTTCAACACATCCAACGGGTGCGACAGCGCTTAGCCACTCCACACATCATCCTGGCGGGAGACGTGAACGCCAAAAGTTACTGGTGGGGAGAGGACGAGGAGGACTCTAGGGGTACTGCGTACACGGAACTGCTAGCTCAAATGGACATGGCTGTGCTGAACTCGGGATCGACACCCACCTTCAGCGTGTTCCGCAATAACAGGGCTTATGAGAGCATCGTGGACGTCACGGCCTGCTCGAACTCCGCTCTGGGATGGGTGGAGAACTGGAGAGTGGATAGAGACCTGATTACCACTTCGGACCATCGTGCTATCACCTTCGACGTGAACCTGGAGAGCTCCTTCAGACTGGTAGAGCGGCATACGACGCGGAAATATAATACCAAAAAGGCGTGCTGGGAAGTCTTCGGTAGTCGTCTGAAGCAGGAGTTGCAGATCCAAGGCCTAGATGTGGATGCAGTGGAGGCCGCACGCTCGCCGGAGGACGTCGACAACATCGTAGATACCTTCTCTGGCTGTGTCGAGAGAGCCTGCAAAGAGAGCATACCCCCAGTGAACTCGACCAAGCGCTCAAAAATGAACTGGTGGACCGAGGAGCTGTCGAACAGGAAGGCGGAAGTCGTCAGGCTCCGAAACAGAATCCGGAGAGCAAACCCCAGGCGCAAACCAATGCTAGTAAAAGAATACCTAGAGGCTCTAGCCCAGTACAAGGAGGACCTTATAAGCGCGAAGGTATCCAGCTGGAAGGAATACTGCACTGGGCAAGAAAGACCAAAAATGTGGGAAGGTATCTACAAAGCACTCACCATGACAAGCCACCAGAGTGACTGCCTCCTGCGAGATCGTGCGGGAACGCCGTTGAGCCCGGCTGAGTCGGCGACTCTACTTGCTGACACCTTCTTTCCGGAAGATGACCCAGACACTGACACACGGGACCAGGCGTTATTGCGAGAGGAGGTTCGAAGCTCCATTGCATCTCTGAGGCAACAGCAGAGTTCGGAGGTCACCGCATCCACTGCCTTTGTGCGGGACGAGCTTCTCAACGTAATCAGGGGAATCGGACCGGCAAAGGCGCCCGGAGAGGATGGTTTCACGGCTGACATATGCCTCAGAGCCATCGTTTATACTGACGACCTCTTCCTCGCAATCGTCAACAAGTGTCTGGGACTGGGATATTTCCCTGGGATATGGAAAACAGCCGTCATCCGAATTATCCCGAAACCGCTGAAGGAGGACTACTCGTCGCCCAAGTCGTACCGACCGATAGGGCTCTTACCGGTCTTTGGCAAGGTGCTGGAGAAGATGTTCACTTCCCGTATCATGTGGCATCTGGGTAGCCGGGGGCTGCTGAATAAACGGCAGTATGGCTTCACACCCCAAGTGAGCACGGAGGATGCACTCTACGACGCGGTCGGGCTGATCAGGAGAGAGATGGCTGTCGGGAAGCTGGTAGCGGTAATATCACTGGATATCGAGGGAGCATTCGACGGAGCCTGGTGGCCACTGATCCTGAAGCAGCTCGTCACAAAAAATTGTCCCAGTGATATTCTTCTTCTTGTCGACAGCTATCTGTCGGATAGATCGGTTCGCGTGCAGTATGCGGGAGAGCAGACGGACAAGGCGACAAACAAGGGCTGCATACAGGGCTCTACCTGTGGACCGGTGATGTGGAACATCCAGCTTGATCCCCTATTACAGCAAACAGAGAAACTTCAGGCTCACGTTCAAGCATTTGCTGACGACATTCTCATCGTAGCTTCAGCGAGAACCACAACTGAACTCAACACGGCAGTGAATGAAGTCCTGAAGACTGTAGCTGAATGGGGGACAAACAGCAAAATGAAGTTCGCTGCACACAAGACGCAGGCCATTCTCGCAACAAGGAAGATGAAGTTTGATACACCTCACTTTACCCTAAATGGCGTGAACATAGAGATTGGCAGTGAGCTGAAAGTGCTAGGACTCACCATCGACTCGAAACTTCTGTTCAGAAGCCATCTCCAGAGCGTCTGCAAAAAGGCAGTGAACGTTTATCAGAAGCTGTCGACAGCAACCAGAGCAAACTGGGGATTGAACACTAGCATCACAAGGTTGCTGTACACGGCTGTGGTTGAACCCATAGTCTTGTACGCAGCTAGTGTCTGGGCTCCGGTTACAGATAAGAAGTACGCGATGGCTCGTCTGAATCAGCTCTCCAGGAAGTTCGGCATCATGGTAGCAAGAGCGCATAGAACCGCTTCACATACGTCGGTTTTGTGTCTGGCTGGAATTCTGCCATTGGACCTGAGAGTGAAGGAAGCTGCTGAGCTCTACGAAGTCAAGCGAGGGAAACCTTTTCCAGAGCTGCCGGGACGCGAGATTGAACGAAGAATCGGGACCTTCCAACTGCCGCATCCGTCGAAGAGGCGTCCAATACCGTACGAGCTGCTGAACACCGAGCAGGAGGTCACCGACGTAAACTCGCGTCCAAAACTCTACACTGATGGCAGCAAGATAGAGGGAAAAGTTGGAGCAGCTGTAACATGGTGGGAGGAAGATGGAGAAGTCAAAAACTCCAAATTCATCTTAGCGCCTTACTGCTCAGTGTACCAGGCAGAACTTGCAGCCATTCTCAGAGCCATCGAGATGTTCACTAGGTCTAAAGCCCAGAGCGTGAACATCATAAGTGATTCCAGATCCTCCCTGGACACGATAGCGGACCCTGGAAGCACCCATCCAATTGTTGCGGAGATTCGGACCAGAATCTACGAACTAGAAGCCAATAGTAGAGACATAAGGCTCTACTGGATTAAAGCCCATGAAGGTTTCGCTGGGAACGAGAGAGCAGATGAGTTGGCAAAGTCAGCCGCACTAACCAACAGGACCAGTCCCGTGTACGACAGAATCCCTATTTCCTACATCAAGTACTCACTCCGCCAGAGAACAATAGAAACGTGGAACAGGCGCTACACCGAGGCTGACACTGGCAAGATCACGAAGCTGTTCTTCCCCAATGCCCGAGATGGATACAAGACAATTTTGAAGCTACAAATGTCCAACGTCATGGCGCAGTTATTCACCGGGCATGGGGGATTCAGAGAGTACCTACACCGCTTCAAGCTGTCTACAACTCCGAACTGCACCTGCGACTCGGATACTCCAGAGACTGTGCCTCACCTTCTCGACGACTGTCCCAGGTTCGGCGCGTGGCGCCAAGATATTAGCTCTAGGTTACAAACTAGTATAACATGTACTGACTATGGCAAGCTTGTCGGGGACAATGACCATCGCTGTGAATTTCTTAGATATGCGGAACGTGTGGTCAGGTCAGCGGGGAGGGCAAATGGGAGCACAGTGTGCTAAAACTTTTGTATACTGAATTTGTAAATAATGATAAACTAAAGTAAATGCTTAAAAAACATGTAAATATGAATTAAATTAACTTCTAATAAATTATGTTTGGTAAACTTATAAAATATGTTAAAATGTGTGTAACGAATAATTAATAGTACTGTATAATAACTAATTAGAATAAATTAAATAATAGACAATGTATAACTGCTGGTAATAATAAAGAAATGGTAATGGTAAATAATTAGGAATAAGTAAATAAGATAACATAGATAAGAGATAATGTATACCTAGAAATATTATAATGTATATGTAAATAAGTAAGAAATGAAATAATAGAATAACAAAATTAAATTGATATGACATTGACTTGTAATAAAAAATGATAATACTGTATAATTAAGGAAATACTTAATAGGAATATATAGTTATTGGATCAAGATAAATAATAAATAAAAGGTAAAAGGGGTTTAAAAGTAAATTGATAAAAAGTTTGAGATATTAATGAAGAAAGTAAAATAAGAATAGGTAAATATAGAAATCAGGAAAATAAAGCTAGGAAATAAGGGGGGGAAAATAATTGTCATGTTATATATTAGAATGTATAAATCGCCGCAATATAAATAGCGGCGAGAAACTTAGTGCCATTTCGAGATGGTAAAAAAAAAAAAAAAAAAAAAAAAAAAAAAAAAACCTAACCTAACCTAACCTAACCTAACCTAACCTAACCTAACCTAACCTAACCTAACCTAACCTAACCTAACCTAACCTAACCTAACCTAACCTAACCTAACCTAACCTAACCTAACCTAACCTAACCTAACCTAACCTAACCTAACCTAACCTAACCTAACCTAACCTAACCTAACCTAACCTAACCTAACCTAACCTAACCTAACCTAACCTAACCTAACCTAACCTAACCTAACCTAACCTAACCTAACCTAACCTAACCTAACCTAACCTAACCTAACCTAACCTAACCTAACCTAACCTAACCTAACCTAACCTAACCTAACCTAACCTAACCTAACCTAACCTAACCTAACCTAACCTAACCTAACCTAACCTAACCTAACCTAACCTAACCTAACCTAACCTAACCTAACCTAACCTAACCTAACCTAACCTAACCTAACCTAACCTAACCTAACCTAACCTAACCTAACCTAACCTTTTTTTTTTTTTTTTTTTTTTTTTTTTGACGCTGGGAAAAATGCGTTACGCATCCCCTCCCATGGGGATGGGAGGGGTATGTGGGACTCCCCGGTCCTGCGACCGGTATACCCACTAAACAACCCAGCGGCACTCCGGCGTCGTCTATGTGGTGAGGGACTGGGAAACCGGCAGGAGCCTTTTCATCCAGTCCCCCGCCGACGACCGCCCGCCTTGACAGCGGGGCCTCCACGCCCCCCCCTTGCAGAGGGGGGCCCCGGGAACGACTGCGAGTGCTCAGTCGTTCCCGTCCGACGGGGGTGATGGATAAGTGCAATGCAGGAGGAGGCGTCCCCACGCCTGCCTCCCGCTATCCATCACCAGAGGGAGAGGAGGCGACTATGGCCGCCTTCTCCCACCTCTTCTCCGCCTACGCAGAGGCGCCGCGAGAGGATCTTCCTCCCGCGCGCGCTCTGCCGCCTCCTTCTGGGACATCACGTCCTCGCAGAAGGAGGCGACCGCTGCCCAGGCCCCCTCGCTCTCCAGCATGGAATGAACCACGCTGGGAAGCGAGAGGTCCTGCCCCACTGCCGCGACCAGGGCGTGGCGCGGCTCGGACCACGACGGGCACACCTCGAGGGTGTGCTGCGCCGTGTCCTCCGTCGCGCCACAGGCGTGGCACGACGGCGTTCCCTCTCTTCCGATCCGGTGCAGGTACGATCCGAAGCATCCATGCCCGGATAGCACCTGCACCAGACGGAAAGAGAGGAAGCCGTGGGACCTCTCGAGCCAATCACGCAGGATTGGCCCGAGAGCATCCAACGTTCTGCGGCCGAACGTGGCAGAGGCGAGGTCCTCCGTCCAGTGTTGGACGACTGCGTCCCTCGCCTCTCGCCGCACGGCCTCCCGCTCTTCTGGGGCCGGGCGCTCCCCGAGAGCCCTGCGCCCCGCCGTCCACTCATATACTCTGGCGAGCACCCACGCCTCGAGCTCCCAAGGAGGGGTGCCCGCCAGAGCGCATGAGGCCGCGAAGCCTACCGAGCGGTAGGCTCTCGCCACCCGCTGCGCGATGGCCCTTTGGGGCCTTCGGATCACGGTGGCGTTCTCCCTCCTATGGAGGGAGTCCGCCCAGATCGGGGCCCCGTAGAGGGCCATGCTCTTCAGGATGCCGGCATACAGCTGCCGGCATCGCGCTTTGGGCCCTCCCAGATTTGGGAGGAGCCACGAGAGCGCCCCCGCGGCCTTCAGCAGGCGCGCTGACAGCCCGCTAAAGTGCGGGCTGAAACGCCACCTGCTGTCGAGCACAAGGCCCAGATATTTCATCTGGGCCTTCACTTCGACCCTGACGCCCTCCACCACGATGTGGGCGTCAGTGGGGATGCGCTGCCGAGGCCCGTGGAAAAACACGGCCTCGGTCTTGTGCAGCGCCACCCCCAATCCAAGCCGGCGGATCCTTCCAGCGACCAGGGATCCGCCGGCCGAGGCCAGGCTCGCCGCCTCCCGAAAATCTCTCCCCCGGGCAGTGAGAAGAGTGTCATCTGCATAGCAGATGACACTCGTGCCCCGGAGGAGAGCTCCCCGCAGGAGCCAGTCGAAACCGATGTTCCACAGGAGTGGGCCTAAAACCGACCCCTGTGGAACACCGGACCCCACGCCGTACCGCCGCATCTGGCCCGCCTTGTCTACCAGGAGGACCGCTCGGTCCTCCAGGTAGCTGGCCAGCAGCCTCCGCAGATACCGAGGCACCCCGTGGTAACGGAGTGCCTCAAGTATCGTAGAGTGGGGGACGGAGTTGAAGGCGTTGGCTATGTCGAATGACACAGCCAAAACCCCGTCCCCCACCTCCACGGCCTCCCGCACTTGGCCCTTCAACCGGGCCAGCGCGTCCACCGTCGAACGCCCCCTTCGGAAACCGAATTGGGCGTCCGACAGATTCGGCCCCACCTCCGCCAGAAGGCCATTCAGCCTTCTGGCGATTACCCCCTCAAACATCTTACCGACCTCATCGAGAAGAACGATGGGCCGGTATGCCGAGGGGGAGTCCGCCGGGCAACCTAACCTAACCTAACCTAACCTAACCTAACCTAACCCAACAGTCTGGCACCAGCCGTCAGCCAGACCACCACGAATTAGAGGCTCTCCGCGCTCGAAAAATCGCAGAAGTGGTAAAAATTGCACTAAAATAGTCGTGCTATATATCAAAAGAAGCGGAATCGCGAGGCGCGTGTGATAGTGAAAACCGCGCACTTCTGAGTGAAACCAGTGGAAAGTTATTAAGTGAAAAGTGAAATTTTCGAAATTTCGAAATTTCAAAGTGGAATTACTCGAAATTCACAGCGACGACCCATACCTTGTGATACACCAAAAGGAGCGCCTTGTGAAGCTCTACAAGGCTGCACCACTTCTGGATTTTTGCCGAGCACCATCGCGGAATAAACGGCAAAAAAACAAGTACCACGTGGCCACGAGGTCACCCATCCGAGGCCGCTGGACAACATCTGGTGACGCCGATCGAAGGAGGACACCCAGGGGACCCCGGAGGCACTTGCAGAAAATTTTTAAGTTAAGTCTAGACTAAGATATTGAATTTTAAAGTTATTTGCGGTTTAGGTCTAGTTTGTTTTAATTTTAATTTTAATTCTGCAGCGACAACCTATGTCAAAAATTTGTCCATAGGTGCCGATAGACTAGTTGTAATTATATTTTTAATTTTAGATTTTTATATCGACGGCGCTCGGAAACATTTAATTTTTAGTGATTTTACCAACCGCACATATATTTAATAACCTTGTTTCTCCGAAACTAAAAAAGTTAGGATTATTTTGACACCGGGTTCATATAGACTTCATTTTTACGTATTTATTTTAATTTAATTTAACCCCCCCCCCCCTATTTTTGGACTGCACTTTTAAAAATCAACCCCTCTTTATTAGAAAATATATTAATTCGCAAGCGCATCGTAAAGCTCTAATTTTTCATAGCCCATAAAGTATTTTTCCCATATTAAAATCATCCCCCATCACCCCCTAAATAATTATCAAAACTTTAAAATTAAATATCTCGGAAACGGTGGGTTTTAGAGCGTTTTTAAGGAGAGCTTGATATTTATATAACATATAAATATTAAAGACACCCCTTTTATTGCCCTCTATAATTCCCCCCCATAAAACACCCCCCCCCCATTTTAATTAAAATCAGTAAACTCGATGTAACTTTGGCCCCCCGACTTAAAAAATTTTTTCTTTTGTACAGTAGCATTTCTTAATTTATCTCTAACCCCCCCCCATTAAAATTTTACCCCCCCTTTTTTGCCCCCCCTTTTTATCCCCCCCGTAAAGTTCATAACTAGGCATTATAGCCACCCAAAATCCCACCGCTCTACGAGCAATATTGACGGAGATACGGAAGTTTCTAGATTAAGGTTTCAAATTTGACCGCCATCTTGGATTTCTTCAAACTCCTGTATCTTGTGAACCGGATGTCGGATTTCGCTACGATTTTTTATATCATTATCAGCGGCACTAGGCCATAAAAATTAAGTATATTTTAACCCCCCCCCATCCACTTTGACCCCCCCCATTTTGACCCCCCCTTTTTCTCCTTGTAAATTAAAGTTCAGACTGTGGAAACATAGACGCCCGAAATCCTACCGCTCTGCGACAAAAATTGAGAGAGATACCGAGGTTTTACTTTTCAAAAAATTGTTTTGTCCGCCATCTTGGAAAGTTTAAAATCCCCGTAAAATCTCGTAGGGTGGTCCTATTTATTTGCGGTTTTTGGTGTTTGTACTGTCTGCACCTCCTCTAGACACTGACAGGGGTTGGGACTCTATTGTAGAGCACCAACTTTGCACACTAGCTGACCATACCAGGAGGTGTACCGTACAGAGGCCAAGGGATCCGTCGAAGTCGCAGCGCGATCGGACCAAAATTGACGGAGATACGGCATTTTTTGACTTTTGGCGGCCATTTTGTCCGCCATATTGTAAAACTTTAGGGTCTCGTATCTTTTGAACCATACACTCGATTCTGACGCGGTTTTTTACGTTGTATGGGCCGCCTAAAGACCTATTTATTAAGATTGACAAAACGACTCTAGGTAGAGCCCCTACCTAATTTGACAAAAGACGCTAGAATAGCGGCTAACGAACGGGTTCTGAGGAAATTTACACTAGATAGTACGTTTTATCACTAGGTAGAGCTTAAGACTCTACGTAGAGCACGAACTTAAATTAATAAATATTACTAAAATATCGTACTTACCGGTGAGTGAACGCTGGTTGGCTGAAACTCCATCCTCGGGATCTGAAACAAAAAACAAAATTAGTATCGTTGACAAAATAATAAATTATTTTACATTTTATATAACTTTTACAAACTTTTTACTTACCCAATTTTATATTGACCTTGACGCGTTGTCTACTTACCAAAATGTTTGGATTCCGCACCCCCGACAAAACGAATCCTGATCCTAAGAAGCTCTCCGAACCGAAGGCAGGACCTTCCCACCAGCTGACCCCACCCTCTAAAGTTAGACGCAGCATAGGGGAATGGGAGTCAGGAAAAGCGGAGAAACCCAAATCACCCGTCGCTGCAAAAAAGTCGGCACCGGCCCCTGCGGGACCTTCCAAGCCAAGAGTGAAGACCATGCCCTCTCAGGAGAGCACAACGACTCGCGGAGCATCAACTGAAGGAATGGGAGGCTCGCCGAAGTCGGACCCGCAAAAATACCTCAACAGAACGGCCGAAGCGCGAGCCTATTTGAGTAAGGCCAAGATACAACTCGGCAACGCACGTAACTTGAAGACCGAAATAAGAACGGAGGTCACTCAAGCTGTCGATCGACTATACAACCTAGTGAAAGAGGCGGAACTGGAGAGGGAAAAGGAGGGCAAAAGTAGGACAAAGGAGAGTGACCTAGGAATAACCCTGGAGGAGAAAGAGGCGGAGCCAATACTCCTGCTTCCAACTCTTCCTCAATCACCAACAAGGAATCCTAGGCATGAAATGGAAACGGAACTACTAAAGAGGATAGAAGAACACAGTGAACTGATGAAAGAAAGTACGGAACGAATGGAAAGGCTTAAGGAGGTGATGGAAAAGCAGCAGAAGACTTTGGAAGGGATCACTTACGCGAGTGTAGCAGCAGGCCCCACCAGGAAACAGCCCCCTGGTCAGACCGCGCTGCATTCGGTAGTCATCACTTCCAAAGACGAAAATGACACAGGGGATGAAGTCCTAAGTAAGATCAGAAAAGTTATAAATGCAAAGGAAGGAGGGATAGCGGTGGACAGAGTTAGAAAAGCTAAAGATAGAAAAGTAATAGTTGGCTGTAAAACTGAAGAAGAGAGACAAAGAGTCAAGGAGAGACTGCGGAAAGCAGAAGTGCACCTCCATGTTGAAGAGATTCAGAATAAGGACCCCCTGCTGCTGCTTAGAGACGTCTTCCAGTACAACAGTGACGAGGACGTCCTAAACGCCTTCAGAAATCAAAATGGAGGGGTCTTTAGAAACCTGGAGAAGCAGGACGACAGGATGGAAATCCGGTACCGAAGGAGGACAAGGAACCCCCAAACATGCCACATCGTCATGCGGGTGTCCCCCAAAATATGGACGCGAGCTTTGGACGCAGGAGCCGTCCATATCGACTTACAAAAGGTCAGAGTGGCAGATCAATCACCGCTGGTGCAATGTTCACTCTGCCTTGAATATGGGCATGGCAGACGATACTGCAAACAAACGGTAGAGAAATGCAGCCACTGTGGGGGACCCCACATGAGGTCGCAGTGCAATGATTGGCTCGACGGTGTAGCCCCAAAGTGCTGCAACTGCACGCACGCTAAACTGGACGTCACGAACCACAACGCCTTTAGCGAGGAATGTGCGATAAGACGGAAGTGGGACGCACTGGCCCGGGCCACCATAGCGTACTGCTAAAGGCAACCACGAGAAAGCCAACAATAACATCCACGTCCATAGAAAACCCTACCTGGTAGCTCAAGCCAACCTCCAAAGAAAGGAGCTAGCCACAAACGAGCTCATGATCAAAGCCCAAGAAAGGAAGGTGGCTTTTGCGCTGCTCCAGGAACCGTATGTGGGTGGGGCAAAAAGCATGAAAAGCTACAGAGGAGCAAGGATCTTCCAAAGCACTGAGCAGGGAGAAGGGAATGTTAAAGCAGCAATAGCTGTTTTTCACCACGACATGGATGTAAAGCAGTACACGAAGCTCACCACTAACAACATTGCCGTGGTGAAGATCTGCACCAGTGCTTGGGAGATCAATGCGATCTCATGCTACTTTGAGCCGGACCAGCCCATTGAACCTTACCTGGAGCAGCTCAAAGCGATAGTAGAAGAACTAGGGCCAAAAATGACTATAATAGGAGGGGACACCAACGCTAAGAGCACCTGGTGGGGAAGTAAGACAGTGGATAACAGGGGGATGGAAGTCGCTGGAGTACTGGAAGAGATGAAATTCCAGGTGCTCAACGAAGGGAATATCCCTACCTTCCATACAGTAAGAGGAACTAAAGTCTACACCAGTCATGTAGACGTAACGGCCTGCACTGAAGATATGCTCAACCTGGCGGAAGACTGGAGAGTGGAAGAGGACTTAGTGAGTTCAGACCACAACGGCATCACTTTTAAAATAAATTTAGTTAAATCAAAAGGAACCAACGTAGAAAGAACCACAAGGATATTTAATACCAAAAAAGCAAACTGGATCCAGTTTCATGAGAAACTGGACCAGTTAAAAGCTGAAAATGGATTAAATAAAACAGAAGTGGAAAACATTAATACAAAAGAAAAATTAGAACATATAGTAGACAAATACATGACAATAGTTAAGCAAGCATGCGAAGAAGCCATACCAAAAAAGAAACAGAAAGAAAAACTTACCCTGCCGTGGTGGTCTGAAGAACTCGCCGAGCTGAAGAAGGAGGTCGCCACCAGGAAGCGTCGAATCAGATGTGCTGCGCCGGTCCGAAGAGTGAAGGTAGTGGAAGAGTACCTGCAAAAGAAAGAAAAATATGAGAAAGAAGCCAAGGAAGCTCAGATAAGGAGTTGGAAGGAGTTCTGTGAAAAACAGGACAAGGAGGGACTCTGGGAAGGGATCTACAGAGTAATAGGAAGAACCACAAAGAGGACGGAGGATATCCCATTGGTAAAGGACGGGAAAGTGCTAGACACAAAGGAGTCCTGTAGGGTGCTAGCTGAGACCTTCTACCCGGAGGACACGGAGACAGGGGAAAACGCGAACCACAAGCAGACCAGAGTAAAAGCCGACCAAATAAACGGTCGGTGCCATGATAAACATGACCCGCCGTTTACTAAGGAGGAATTACGAGCAGTGGTAGCGAGCTTTAACCCCAAGAAAGCCCCGGGTATCGACGGATTCACCGCAGATATATGCAGCCAAGTGATATCCTGCGATCTGGAGCTAAACCTCGCGCTCTTCAACAAATGTCTGTCGCTGGGTCTGTTCCCGGAGATCTGGAAAGAGGCTACTGTGGTGGTTCTCCGCAAGCCAGGGAAGGAGAGCTACATGGAGCCTAAGTCGTACAGGCCTATAGGTCTTCTACCAGTAATGGGGAAGATCTTCGAAAAGCTGATCATGCGGAGATTACAATGGCACCTGATTCCTAAACTAAGTACACGCCAATACGGCTTTATGCCCCAGAAGAGCACCGAGGACTCCCTCTATGACCTGATGAATCATATAAGCGGAAAGTTAAGTGAGAAAAAACTCGTAACAATGATTTCGTTGGACATAGAGGGAGCCTTCGACAGCGCATGGTGGCCTGCAATAAAAGTACGGTTGGCAGAGGAAGAGTGTCCGATTAATCTGATAAAGGTCATGCACAGCTACTTGGAGAAAAGGAGGGTGAGGGTAAGGTACGCCGGAGAAGAGCACATCCGAAAAACAAACAAGGGATGCGTGCAGGGCTCAATCGGCGGACCTACCCTGTGGAATCTCCTGCTGGACCCACTGCTAAAACAGCTGGAGTTGAGAGGAGATTACTGTCAGGCCTTCGCCGACGATGTGGTGCTGGTTGTTGATGGCGATACAGCACTGGAGGTCCAAAGGCATGCTAACGCCGCCCTCGCCCATGTTCAGGAGTGGGGTGTCACAAACAAGCTCAAATTCGCTCCACATAAAACAAAAGCAATGCTCATAACAAAAAAGTTGAAGTACGACACACCACTGCTGAGCATGGGAGGGGTTGACATTGGCATGTCTTCTGAAATTAAAATCCTGGGACTTACCATCGACCACAAACTCACCTTTAACCAGCACGTCGGCGAGGTCTGCAGGAAGGCCCTCAACATATACAAACAGCTAGCCAGGGCCGCCAAAGCTAGCTGGGGACTCCACCCGGACATTATCCGGATGATTTACACGGCGTCGGTGGAGCCAGTTATCATGTACGCGGCCAGTGCATGGGCACAGGCAACGGAGAAGCTGGGGGTGCAGAAGCAGTTGAATGCTGTACAAAGGGGCTTCGCCCAAAAATTGACCAGGGCATACCGCACTGCTTCCCTCAACTCAGCGCTGGTGCTGGCTGGGATACTCCCACTTGATCTCAGGATCCGAGAGGCAGCCGCCCTATTCGAGGCCAAGAGGGGTGTGCCGCGGCCGGCGCTGGCGTTGGGGGACAGGGAGGTCGAACGTGTGGTGAAGTTCATCAACACCGAGCACCCCGCAGAACAACTAGGACTCGAGTTCACGAGCCTCAAAGACCAACAGCAAGTTGCCAATCACAGCGACCAGGAGATCCGTATCTTCACCGATGGTAGCAAGATTGAGGGCAAGGTTGGAGCAGCACTTTCCTTTTGGAATAGTGGAGCCGAAACCAAAACCCTCAAGCTGAAGCTGCCATCGTATTGTACTGTTTACCAAGCGGAACTCCTGGCAATAAACAAGGCAACTGAGGCGATACCCAAGCGTACAGAGCGCACCTTTGGTATCTTTAGCGATTCAAGGTCAGCCCTGGAGACCATCATCAACCCGAGATCCCTCAACCCCCTAGCAGTGAAGACAAGGGAAAACCTAAAAACTTGTAGACTCCAGAATAAAGATGTATCCTTATTCTGGATTAAAGCACATGCGGGGTTGGAAGGGAATGAGCGCGCTGATCGACTCGCTAAGGATGCCGCCATCAAGGTAAAGCGGAAGCCCGACTACGACAAATGCCCGGTTTCATTTGTCAAGCAACAAATACGCAGGATGTCGCTTGACAAATGGAACCAAAGATACAAATTAGGCGAAACAGCAGCGGTGACGAAGTTGTTCTTCCCGGACGCCATCGAGGCATATAAAATAGTCAAGAAATTTGAGCCAACCAGCGTCACGACACAAATCATGACGGGACACGGTGGGTTCTCCGAATACTTGAACCGGTTCAAGTGTAAGGAGAGCCCATCGTGCATTTGCGAACCCGGTAGGGACGAGACGGTGGCCCATATAATTTTGGAATGCCCCGTTTATGGTTTAAAAAGATACGAGACTGAACAACTATTAGGTACAATCATAAACGCAGAAAACATTAAACATATAATGCAGGACAAAATAAGCCGCCCGAAATTCATGAAATACTGTACAGAAATAGCATACCAGGTAATAAAAAGAAACAAAGTGTAAGTAAGATATGATGAATATATATAATGATTATATATACAAGCATACATATAATATAAGGTAGACATATAAAAATAGCAATGTACAAGTTATAAAAATATAGATATTAAGAAAAGATAGATATAATAGACATCAAATGTATATATATATTTTCTATATATAAACATATAATAATAATATGGTGCTGTAAAATAAAACTGGAAATGACTAGAATTAAGAAATACATATGTAACATACCTACTATTGTATTAAAAATAGAGAGATCTTAAAGTAGTAATAAAAAGTATATAAAACGTGTTAGATAATAGAAAAGATAAAATGAAAAGATATAGCTAAGATTTTGCATATGTATAAGATGTAGACAGAATAAGAACCCCCCAACTCCTAAAAATATGTAGAAATTAAGAAAAGAATGTAATAGAATAAGTAATATTAAGTACTCTGATTATGTCAGAGGGCAACGCGTCACAAAAAAAAAAAAAAAAAAAAAAAAAAAAAACCTAACCTAACCTAACCTAACCTAACCTAACCTAACCTAACCTAACCTAACCTAACCTAACCTAACCTAACCTAACCTAACCTAACCTAACCTAACCTAACCTAACCTAACCTAACCTAACCTAACCTAACCAAACCTAAATATACCTATAGTAAAATAATAACTAAATATAAATTGCAATTGTTATTTTTAGCATTAGTAAAACAAAGGACGAGCCACTCGCAAAGGTACTTACCTATTGCCTGTCCGTCCACCTGCTTGCCTATCTGCTGGCCTACCTACCTACTGCGTGTCCATCGACCTACCTACCTATACCTACCTATCCCTTACCTGCCCGCCTACCTACCTGCTGGCTACCAGAGTACATGCGTCACCTGACCTGTCAACCTGCCGACCTACCGCTACCCATCACCCGGTCCCCCCCGTCCCCCCTGGTTGAGCCCACTGCCGTGTGAGTGCGCGTGTACCTACCTACTGCAGACACCGGGCGAGCCTGTGAGGCCGGCTCGGGTTGCAAGCCGAACGCCGCCGAGCGCCCCGACGCGCGGCGAGGCCGGGTCAGCGGTGCTAGGTTGTCGTGCCGCTCGAGGCGAGGCCGGCTCGGAGTTGTTATAGCGTCGTCGCTTCGCAGCTTGGCGGCGGTAAGAGGTGCCTACATACCCGGCTACCTACTAACTTCAGCTCGGTCTGGGGTACCTAGGATCGGAGAGTGTCTCTGGCTTCTGTACTCTCTCCGGTTTTGCGGCACACATTGGTTGTGGGATCGGTCGGGTCACGTAGCCTTGCGTACTTACTTGCTGTTGTACAAAGTTTGCACAATATTATTCCCTCTGTCGGGGACTCGGCTGTGTGTGTCCGCTGGGTGGTGGACGATTCATCTGGAGCTGACATCTATTGGCGAGGGCACTTGTACCTACTCTGGTTCTTAGAGTTTTTTAATTCGGTCTCACGTGTCTTGTTTCACCTTAAGAACCTGTCGAGCTAGCCTGTTGGCTATTGCTATTTGGATTTGTAGGCGTTATTAACATAAGTTATTCTCCAAAGGTATTTGGGGTAATTTGGTGCTACTATATCATTTTAATTACTGTATCATTTGTAGTTTGTGTTTGTTTTAAGTATAAATACAATCTTTCATTACAGTTCGTATAAATTATAAGATATCCAGCGAGTATCAGTTAACATTTCCTTGAATGGTATTACCCGCACTAACGCCTGCACATAGTCTAGCAGCACCGGTCTCGACATCGTTCTCCATTGCTCCATGAAAGTGGTAGTACACTTCATTAGTTGCCCACATACTAACATACATACACCCTAACTTTCATATATACTTATATACTTACATACTACGCACCTACATACTTACATACGTACCTCCACACACCCTTGCATACCAGTCTTGTTTCACTTTAGGAAGTCTGTCGAGCTAATCTGTTAGGCCATTGCTGCTTTAAGTTGGTAGGCGTTATTAATATAAAGTAGTGTTCCCGCACTAACGCCTGCACATAATCTAGCAGCACCGGTCTCGATATCGTTTACCATTGCTCCATGAAAGCGACAGTGCACTTCGTTTAAACGTCTTCGCAGGTTTAAAAGTAGTCGCCCACGTACTAACATACATACATATACCTATACATACTTACATACATACTCAGTTACCTACATACTACGTACCTACATACTTACATACTTACATACGTACCTCCACACACCCTTGCATACCTACAATTACCTACTAGATTCAAGATAGATTACTTCTACTTACTTTTGCTCTCACTTGCTTTTACGTAACGGGAAAAACCTGTAAACATTAACATACCCCCCTCCCCCACCCCGCCCCATAAAACCCCATTACCCTGGTTATCGAGAGGCCACTCGTGGAGTCTGAGAAATTCCTCACTGAACACTCTTCCCACAAATCGATATGTCGTCCAAGTCTACTAAGTCTACGTCTTCCATGACTCGCGGCGCGGCCTCGAAGGCCCTGCGGAAGAAGGCTATCACCCAGACGATGGACAAGAAGGAGGCGGTGGCGCGGAGCCCAGCCTTGGTGGCCGAGCCAGCGCCGGCTGCGCTCGCCCGCCCGGAGCCGGCGACGGCCGCGCGCGCTTGCGCGGGGCCGGCGCCGGCGCCCGGCTCCAATGCATCGGCGGCGTACGACATGGAGGAGGAGCTTGACAAGCTCGGCGTCGCCAGGCCGACCCCCAGGACGTACGACGACCGATCTGACGAGGAGGGTGTGTGCAGCGGGCGATCTGGCAGGCGCTCCAGCATGCTGCCGTGCTCCGACAGGCGATCCGGCGTATCGATGGACCTCGCCTCGCAGAGAGCCAATGACCTGCTGCAGGCCGGCAAGGAGGCGCTGGAGAAGGCCGGAAACATGAAGCGCGAGTGTAAGGTGGAGGCCGCGGAGAGCCTGCAGGAGATGTACGAGATCGTGCTCTCCGTGTCGGACTCGCGCTCTCGCCACAGAGTGTCGCTGGAGCAGGAGAAGGCCAGGGCGGCGAAGGAGTTGGTGCGAGTGGAGCGAGCTCACTCGAAGCAGTTGGCGGAGATACATCAATCTCACGCGGCCAAGCTCCGAGAGGCTCACGAGATCATTGTGACGACTAGCCAGACCACGGAGGCGATCAGAGGGTGGCTCAACTTCGAGATGGATGGCCCCATTAAGAACATAGCGACCATACAGGGCGAGCTCCGGGTTCTAGCTGCAAAAACCGTTAAAACGGGGGAGTGCTCGGGGGACCCGAGCCTTGCGACACAACTTGAAAAGTTCATCGAGAACCTTACTCCGCGGTTCAGTGAGGTGACCAATCAGCTCTGTACTCTCAGACAGGCGATCGACGACCTTGCGAACCTTCTCGACAAGGCAGAAAGACTGCGCCCAGCGACGTATGCGATGAGTGTCGGCTCTAACCTGGACTTCGAGGGTCTCCTCATCCAGATAAGAGAGGATATAGCCATGCTGAAGAACGACAGCCAGATCAGAACTGATGAGCCAGCTTCGAGTCCTGTGAGACCTGATCACTACACAGAGGTGCTGTCGGCCATTGGGGCATTAAAAGGTGACATTGCGGCTCTCCGAAGCGAGTCCGCCGAAGCTAAACAAACCGGGAAGTCGATTGCCCAGAGCCTATCCCAACTCAGAACGGAGATGGGAGAGTCTCTGGATGCAATGGTGGAGACGGTAGGCCCGGTTAGAACTGCGGTAGAGTCGCTTCGGAGAGAAGTAAGCGAACTTCCTCACCCAGCTGGCGAGGCCCTAGAACCAGCGGATGCCCCCAAAGCCACTGTAAATCGGAGACCAGCAAACACGTACACGCCGACCACTGCGCGGCGTGCGGTGGTGGTAGAGTCCGATGATCCACAAAAATCGAGCGAAGACATCTTGACCGACATAAAGAAGAGGGTGGACGTGTCCGAGCTGGGAATAGCAGTGCATGGTCTAAGGAAGGGACGGAACAGCAGGGTCGTCATTTCTGTGGAGACTGAAGAGGACAGAAGCGCGATGAAAACGGCCATACAGCAGCTGAGTAAAGAGTACACGGTCACCGAGCCGCCCCCGAAACTACCGCAGCTTAGGCTCATCGGAGTCACAAATGATATTAGTAATGAGAAGGTCGCCGAAGCCATTCGACGCCAAAATAAAGGAACCCTGGGCGCTCACGTCGATGGGCACATAAAGGTGCTGCGAAGAACAAAGCACCGCTCTGATTGCCTGAACAACGTCATCGTGGAGGTTAGTCCGGCTATCTGGAGGGCGCTGAGAGATCAACGGGTGAAGGTCGGATACCAGGTGGTGCAGGCCATTGACCAGTCCCCGATAAAGCAGTGCTTCAGGTGCCTTGGCTTCGGCCACGAGGCTCGGAACTGCACGGTCGCTCAAACTTGCGGCTACTGCGCGGGTGAACACGACACCAGAGCCTGCAAGCGTAGCGAGCCCCCGACTTGCGCAAACTGCAAACCTGGATGCGACAGGTCCCACCCGGCATACAGCGACCAGTGCCCGGAGTGGCGGAAGTTTGACCGTCTAGCGCGGTCAGTCATCAGCTACTGTTGACATAGGCACCTCAGTCAACACCGAGTCCGCAAACGCGAAAATCCGCCTAAAAATCACGCAGGCGAACCTTGGTAGAGGGGTTGCCGCGACCCAGGAGTGCATGAAAGCGGCTCTTGATAGAAAATTCTCCATATTACTTCTGCAAGAGCCGTATGTGGGGGGCCGCGGTTTCACTAAATGGGGCACACATAGAGTTGTGCAACACCACCGAGGCGTAAAACCCGTTAAATCAGCGATTGTCATTGTCGACGATAGGCTTGCGATTACCGAATATCCCGAAATGTGTACGGAAAACATCACATGTTTAGTTTTAAGTCTAGGAAACATTAGGTTAGGCATGGTCTCTGTGTATCTGGAAGGAAACGAAGACATCGAGCCGTATCTTCAGCACATCCAGCGGGTGCGACAGCGCTTGGCCACTCCACACATCATCTTGGCGGGAGACGTGAACGCCAAAAGTTACTGGTGGGGAGAGGACGAGGAGGACTCTAGGGGTACTGCGTACACGGAACTGCTAGCTCAAATGGACATGGCTGTGCTCAACTCGGGATCGACACCCACCTTCAGCGTGTTCCGCAACAACAGGGCTTATGAGAGCATCGTGGATGTCACGGCCTGCTCGAACTCCGCTCTGGGATGGATGGAGAACTGGAGAGTGGATAGAGACCTGATGACCACTTCGGACCACCGAGCTATCACCTTTGACGTGAGCCTGGAGAGCTCTTTCAGACTAGTAGAGCGGCATACGACGCGGAAATACAACACTAAAAAGGCGTGCTGGGAAGTCTTCGGTAATCGTCTGAAGCAGGAGTTGCAGATCCAAGGCCTAGATGTGGATGCAGTGGAGGCCGCACGCTCGCCGGAGGACGTCGACAACATCGTAGATACCTTCTCTGGCTGTGTCGAGAGAGCCTGCAAGGAGAGCATACCCCCAGTGAACACGACCAAGCGCTCAAAAATGAACTGGTGGACCGAGGAGCTGTCGAACAGGAAGGCGGAAGTCGTCAGGCTCCGAAACAGAATCCGGAGAGCAAACCCCAGGCGCAAACCAATGCTAGTAAAAGAATACCTAGAGGCTCTAGCCCAGTACAAGGAGGACCTTATAAGCGCGAAGGTATCCAGCTGGAAGGAATACTGCACTGGGCAAGACAGACCAAAAATGTGGGAAGGTATCTACAAAGCACTCACCATGACAAGCCACCAGAGTGACTGCCTCCTGCGAGATCGTGCGGGAACGCCGTTGAGCCCGGCTGAGTCGGCGACTCTATTTGCTGACACCTTCTTTTCGGAAGATGACCCAGACACTGACACACGGGACCAGGCGTTATTGCGAGAGGAGGTTCGAAGCTCCATTGCATCTCTGAGGCAACAGCAGAGTTCGGAGGTCACCGCATCCACTGCCTTTGTGCGGGACGAGCTTCTCAACGTAGTCAGGGGAATCGGACCGGCAAAGGCGCCCGGAGAGGATGGGTTCACGGCTGACATATGCCTCAGAGCCATCGTTTATACTGACGACCTCTTCCTCGCAATTGTTAACAAGTGTCTGGGACTGGGATATTTCCCTGGGATATGGAAAAGGGCCGTCATCCGAATTATCCCGAAGCCGCTGAAGGAGGACTACTCGTCGCCCAAGTCGTACCGACCGATAGGGCTCTTACCGGTCTTTGGCAAGGTTCTGGAGAAGATGTTCACTTCCCGAATCATGTGGCATCTGGGTAGCCGGGGGCTGCTGAATAGGCGTCAGTATGGCTTCACACCCCAAGTGAGCACGGAGGATGCACTCTACGACGCGGTCGGGCTGATCAGAAGAGAGATGGCTGTCGGAAAGCTGGTAGCGGTAATATCACTGGATATCGAGGGAGCATTCGACGGAGCCTGGTGGCCACTGATCCTGAAGCAGCTCGTCACAAAAAATTGTCCCAGTGATATTCTTCTTCTTGTCGACAGCTATCTGTCGGATAGATCGGTTCGCGTGCAGTATGCGGGAGAGCAGACGGACAAGGCGACAAACAAGGGCTGCATACAGGGCTCTACCTGTGGACCGGTGATGTGGAACATCCAGCTTGATCCCCTATTACAGCAAACAGAGAAACTTCAGGCTCACGTTCAAGCATTTGCTGACGACATTCTCATCGTAGCTTCAGCGAGAACCACATCTGAGCTCAACACGGCAGTGAACGAGGCCCTGAGGACTGTAGCTGAATGGGGGAAAAATAGCAAGATGAAGTTCGCTGCACACAAGACGCAGGCCATTCTCGCAACGAGGAAGATGAAGTTCGACACACCTCACTTTACCCTTAATGGCGTGGACATAGAGATTTGCAGTGAGATGAAAGTGCTGGGACTCACCATCGACTCGAAGCTGTTGTTCCGAAATCATCTCCAGAACGTCTGCAAAAAGGCAGTGAACGTGTACCAGAAGCTGTCGACTGCAAGTAGAGCTAACTGGGGCCTAAACACAACTATCACAAGATTGCTGTACACAGCTGTAGTCGAGCCCATAGTCCTGTACGCAGCTAGCGTCTGGGCTCCGGTTACGGACAAGAAGTACGCGACGGCTCGTCTGAATCAGCTCTCCAGAAAGTTCGGCATCATGGTGGCAAGAGCGCATAGAACTGCTTCGATTACATCGGTTTTGTGTCTGGCTGGGATTCTGCCCTTGGACCTGAGAGTGAAGGAAGCTGCTGAGCTCTATGAAGTGAAGAGAGGGAAACCTTTCCCAGAGCTGCCAGGACGCGAGATTGAACGAAGAATCGGGACTTTCACACTGCCACATCCGGCGAAGAGGCGTCCAATACCGTACGAGCTGCTGAAAACCGAGCAGGAGGTCACCGACGTAAACTCGCGTCCAAAACTCTACACCGATGGCAGCAAGATAGAGGGGAAAGTTGGAGCTGCTGTGACATGGTGGGAGGAAGATGGGGAAGTGAGAAGCTCCAAATTCATTCTAGCGCCTTACTGCTCAGTGTACCAGGCAGAACTTGCGGCCATTCTCAGGGCCATCGAGATGTTCACCAGGTCTAAAGCCCAGAGCGTGAACATCATAAGTGATTCCAGATCCTCCCTGGACACGATAGCGGACCCTGGAAGCACCCATCCAATTGTTGCGGAGATTCGGACCAGAATCCACGAGCTGGAAGCAAATAGTAGAGACATAAAGCTCTACTGGATCAAAGCCCATGAAGGTTTTGCTGGGAACGAGAGAGCAGACGAGTTAGCAAAGTCAGCTGCACTAACCAACAAGACCAGTCCCGTGTACGACAGAATCCCTATTTCCTACATCAAGTACTCACTTCGTCAGAGAACAATAGAGATGTGGAACAGGCGCTACACCGAAGCTGACACCGGCAAGATCACGAAGCTGTTCTTCCCCAATGCCCGAGATGGATACAAAACAATACTTAAGCTACAAATGTCCAACGTTATGGCGCAGCTATTCACCGGGCATGGGGGATTCCGAGAGTACCTTCACCGCTTCAAGCTGTCTACGACTCCGAACTGCACCTGCGACTCAGATACTCCAGAGACTGTGCCTCACCTTCTTGACGACTGTCCCAGGTTCGGCGCATGGCGCCAAGATATCAGCTCTAGGCTACAAACTAGTATAACATGTACTGACTATGGCAAGCTTGTCGGGGACAATGACCATCGCTGTGAATTTCTTAGATATGCGGAACGTGTGGTCAGGTCAGCGGGGAGGGCAAATGGGAGCACAGTGTGCTAAAACTTTTGTATACTGAATTTGTAAATAATGATAAAGTAAAGTAAATGCTTAAAAAATATGTAAATATGAATTATATTAACTTCTAATAAATTATGTTTGGTAAATTTATAAAATATGTTAAAATGTGTGTAACGAATAATTAATAGTACTGTATAATAACTAATTAGAATAAATTAAATAATAGACAATGTATAACTGCTGGTAATAATAAAGAAATGGTAATGGTAAATAATTAGGAATAAGTAAATAAGATAACAATAGATAAGAGATAATGTATACCTAGAAATATTATAATGTATAAGTAAATAAGTAAGAAATGAAATAATAGAATAACAAAATTCAATTGATATGACATTGACTTGTAATAAAAATGATAGATACTGTATAATTAAGTAAATACTTAATAGGAATATATAGTTATTGGATCAAGATAAATAATAAATAAAAGGTAAAAGGGGTTTAAAAGTAAATTGATAAAAGTTTGAGATATTAATGAAGAAAGTAAAATAAGAATAGGTAAATATAGAAATCAGGAAAATAAAGCTAGGAAATAAGGGGGGGAAAATAATTGTCATGTTATATATTAGAATGTATAAATCGCCGCAATATAAATAGCGGCGAGAAACTTAGTGCCATTTCGAGATGGTAAAAAAAAAAAAAAAAAAAAAAAAAAAAAAAAAAAAAAAAAACCTAACCTAACCTAACCTAACCTAACCTAACCTAACCTAACCTAACCTAACCTAACCTAACCTAACCTAACCTAACCTAACCTAACCTAACCTAACCTAACCATTGAAATTACATATTAAATTTTTCAAAGTAACACTTTTAGTGGACCAAGATTGTACCTACTGTGTCGCAAACGCTGAAAAACTACTAGCGAGACCCACCGGTCACTTATTTTTCACAGTTTTGTGCATTTTGGACCCTAACTTAGAGATTTTCTAAAGTTTTGACACTAAATAAATTCATTAAAAATTTTCTATCGTGTGGATTCTTCCTCTGCTGCACCTAAAACGCTGCCCTTCAGCACCCCTGCAAGCACCTGTAACAAAAAGGGAACAATTAGCACATAGAAAATCAAAAAATCGCCCGCCCACCCACCCGGTCCCGTTCACTGAAGTGAATTCCGGTCCAATTCTGGTCATCTGAAACTTTGAAATTCGATTTTCGGCAACTTTTAGTGTCTTTTTGTGACGGACGGCCCTGGGGGCCTCCTCTACTATTTATTAGGACCTAATTTACCTAGATTTTATGTGACTAGGGGACAACATACTCGATTTATTGAGCAATTTCAATATTTTAGCTATAAGTTCTAGTTTTTAAGGTACCAAGGTACTATATAATTAGAATATTGACATTTATAGATAAGCCTACTCATCCTTTATAATATTTCATTAAATTGACTAAAGTAGTTACAAAAACTATCCAGATATAATTTATATAAGTTTAGACAAACTAGACAAAGTTTAGTTTTACGGTACCGAGGTACATTATATTATAAGACACTAGTAGATATATCTACAACTTGACTCTATCCATTTAAGACTTACTCTCATACTTGTTTCTCGCTTGTTGAACTCACGAATTGCACGCACAACTGCAGCCGGCCCGACGAACCTGAAACAAAGGAAACAATAATTAGTAAACCACATCAAAATACTTACCTGTACACCGTAGACCGGCGGTCGCAGCAAGCCTGAAACAAAAAAGAGATAGGGTGTTAGTTTAAGACATAGAAATAAGTAGATATAAAAACTTCACTATAATATTATACTATTTACAACTTTTACAAACTTACGTTGATTAGATATTTAGTCCCTCTGACAGAAAAAACTTAGTTAACCATGTTCGGTTTTCGCACCCCTGCAAAAACGGTGGGAGGCTCCCAAAATAGAAGCCCATCCAAGACACAGCACTCACCGCAGAACGAGGGTGAGCAAAGCAAGCCCTCGGAAGTGCGACGTAGCATCGGTGAATGGGAGGCGGGAAACCCCAGCGCAAACCCGGTGACTCCAACCAAACCTAAAAAAGCCGCACCAGTGGGACCACCTAAACCAAAAAAGACGATTCTGCAAGAGAGCAAACCATCAGCTCGAAGGTTTTCGGTGGAGGAGCTGGAGAGTCCACCACAGGCTATCAAGTATAAGGACCGGTTGTCGGAGGCAAAAAACTGCCTGACCAAGGCAAAATTAAACCTCGGCAACTCCAGAAATCTAAAGGCCGAGATAAAAACCGAGGTCATGGCAGCGATAGAAAGGCTATACCAGTTAGTAAAAGAAGGAGAGCTAGCCAAGGGAACCGTAGAGCAGCAGAAAACCGAAGCACCTAAAGGAAAAGAAGTAGAAATGAAGGAAATAGACAACACTAAAACAGATTTACTTTCAAAAACATTGGAAGAACATACAAAACTAATAAAAGAAAACAATGAAAAGATGGAAAACTTAAAAGAAGCAATAGAAAGGCAACAAGAACTCCTTCAAAAGCAGACATACGCAAATGTAGCAGCGGGCTCAAGAAAGCAGATCCGAGAGCAGACCGCGCTGCACTCTGTCGTCGTTACTGCAAAAGACGAAACGGAAACGGGTGAAGAAGTCCTAAGCAGAATAAGAAACGCTGTAAATGCAAAGGAGGGATGGGTCACAGTAGAAAGGATCAGGAAAGCAAAAGACAGGAAAGTCATTGTAGGATGTAGAACAGAAGAAGAAAGGCAAAAACTGAAAGAAAGACTCAAGGCATCAGAAGAACACCTCAATGTAGAGGATATCAAAAACAAAGACCCACTCGTTATCCTCAAGGATCTGCTGCAACACAACAGCGATGAAGACATCCTCAGTGCACTTAGAAATCAAAACAGAAGTATTTTTAAAGATTTAGATAGTAATAATAGAATGGAAATAGCCTACAAAAAGCGTACGAGGAACCCACACACGAGCCATGTCGTCCTGCGGGTATCCCCACAGATATGGCAGCGCATGGTAGAGGCGGAAGCAGTCCATGTCGACCTCCAGCGAGTACGAGTGGCAGACCAGTCGCCACTCGTACAATGCTCGCTCTGCCTAGGGTACGGGCACGGCAGAAGGTTCTGTACAGAGACGCTGGAGAAATGTAGCCACTGTGGGGGCCCGCACCTAAGGAGTAAATGTGCGGACTGGCTCGCAGGCACAACCCCGTCTTGCTGTAACTGCACGCATGCCAAAATAGAAAAGTCAGACCACAATGCGTTCAGCCAGGAGTGCCAAATAAGGAGAAAGTGGGAAGCAATGGCCAGAGCCACTATAGCATACTGCTAAAGTGGCTCAAGGCAAACCTGGCAACCCACACCCAGCACAACAAACAGTTAAATTAAAAACCCTCAGAAAATGTAGTCAGTTTCATAATGAAAAGACACAGTTTCAAACAAAACACAGCAGAACTATACTAAATACAGAAAACAAGGAACATTAACACACAAAATTAAAACTTGCCTCAAAAACTAAAACACAAACAACCTAACTAGTACAGAAATATAGCAAACAAAATAATGAATAGATAACAATAATAAGAGATGAAATATAATATATGCTGATTTTATATTTGGAATATAAAAAACCAGCATAGACAATAAATAAAGACGATAAATATAAAAAACTAGAACACAAATTAAAATAAATAAATTCCTCGTAGGCTTAAAAGAGAAAAAGCCAATACTTAAACAACAAATTCATTAAATCAGTTTATAAGCAAAAATAATATTTACATAAAAATAACTAAACAATAAATAAAGAACAAAACAATACAATTTCCAAATTAAAACCAAACACCGAATATTAAAAGAGCCTTACAAAAACAGTACATAAACTTAAAGATGATAAAAACCAAACGATAAATAACCTATGTTGACTATATATCTAAGATATATATAAACAACATAGATATATATGAAGAAATAGTAATAAGAATAAGATAAGATATAAAAACCCTTTGTAGCGCTAAACACTATTTTATAAGCACATTAGTAAAAGTAGTATTAATTATAAGCAAAACCCGTTTAAATAATATACCTAGATAAGAGATGAGAAAACGAGAAAATAAGAAAAATAAATTAAATTAAAAGTTTAAAATATATAAGTTAACCCATTTCGCAATAAGAAATTCAAATGAATAATTACATATAGAAATTTGTATAAATATATTAGACACAAAATTATTACAAAATAGTAAAGTAAAAGCAGAAGGAAAATTAAAACGTAACAATATCAGGTAAAAAACAAAAACCCCAAACCTCTCCTTCCGAACAACATAGTAAAAATAAAACGAAGATAAAAAAGGACTCTGACCCCCATGTCAGAGGGACAACATGCGCCATCGAAAGATGGTATAAAAAATTAAAAAAAATTAAAAAACCTAACCTAACCTAACCTAACCTAACCTAACCTAACCTAACCTAACCTAACCTAACCTAACCTAACCTAACCTAACCTAACCTAACCTAACCTAACCTAACCTAACCTAACCTAACCTAACCTAACCTAACCTAACCTAACCTAACCTAACCTAACCTAACCTAACCTAACCTAACCTAACCTAACCTAACCTAACCTAACCTAACCTAACCTAACCTAACCTAACCTAACCTAACCTAACCTAACCTAACCTAACCTAACCTAACCTAACCTAACCTAACCTAACCTAACCTAACCTAACCTAACCTAACCTAACCTAACCTAACCTAACCTAACCTAACCTAACCTAACCCCGACAAGCTTGCCATATGCATGGCAAGCTTGTCGGGGACAATGACCATCGCTGTGAATTTCTTAGATATGCGGAACGTGTGGTCAGGTCAGCGGGGAGGGCAAATGGGAGCACAGTGTGCTAAAACTTTTGTATACTGAATTTGTAAATAATGATAAAGTAAAGTAAATGCTTAAAAAATATGTAAATATGAATTATATTAACTTCTAATAAATTATGTTTGGTAAATTTATAAAATATGTTAAAATGTGTGTAACGAATAATTAATAGTACTGTATAATAACTAATTAGAATAAATTAAATAATAGACAATGTATAACTGCTGGTAATAATAAAGAAATGGTAATGGTAAATAATTAGGAATAAGTAAATAAGATAACAATAGATAAGAGATAATGTATACCTAGAAATATTATAATGTATAAGTAAATAAGTAAGAAATGAAATAATAGAATAACAAAATTCAATTGATATGACATTGACTTGTAATAAAAATGATAGATACTGTATAATTAAGTAAATACTTAATAGGAATATATAGTTATTGGATCAAGATAAATAATAAATAAAAGGTAAAAGGGGTTTAAATCAGTAATAGAAATCAGGAAAATAAAGCTAGGAAATAAAGGGGGGAAAATAATTGTCATGTTAAATATTAGAATGTATAAATCGCCGCAATATAAATAGCGGCGAGAAACTTAGTGCCATTTCGAGATGGCAAAAAAAAAAAAAAAAAAAAAAAAAAAAAAAAAAAAAAAAACCTAACCTAACCTAACCTTGTCGGGGACAATGACCATCGCTGTGAATTTCTTAGATATGCGGAACGTGTGGTCAGGTCAGCGGGGAGGGCAAATGGGAGCACAGTGTGCTAAAACTTTTGTATACTGAATTGTAAATAATGATAAACTAAAGTAAATGCTTAAAGAACATGTAAATATGAATTAAATTAACTTCTAATAAATTATGTTTGGTAAATTTATAAAATATGTTAAAATGTGTGTAACGAATAATTAATAGTACTGTATAATAACTAATTAGAATAAATTAAATAATAGACAATGTATAATTACTGCTGGTAATAATAAAGAAATGGTAATGGTAAATAATTAGGAATAAGTAAATAAGATAACAATAGATAAAAGATAATGAAAAAAAAAGAAATATTATAATGTATAAGTAAATAAGTAAGAAATGAAATATTAGGATAACAAAATTAAATTGATATGACATTGACTTGTAATAAAAATGATAGATACTGTATAATTAAGTAAATACTTAATAGGAATATATAGTTATTGGATCAAGATAATTAATAAATTAAAGGTAAAAGGGGTTTAAAAGTAAATTGATAAAAAGTTTGAGATATTAATGGAAAAAGTAAAATAAGAATAGGTAAATATAGAAATCAGGAAAATAAAGCTAGGAAATAAGGGGGGGAAATAATTGTCATGTTAAATATTAGAATGTATAAATCGCCGCAATATAAATAGCGGCGAGAAACTTAGTGCCATTTCGAGATGGTGAAAAAAAAAAAAAAAAAAAAAAAAAAAAAAAACCTAACCTAACCTAACCTAACCTAACCTAACCTAACCTAACCTAACCTAACCTAACCTAACCTAACCTAACCTAACCTAACCTAACCTAACCTAACCTAACCTAACCTAACCTAACCTAACCTAACCTAACCTAACCTAACCTAACCTAACCTAACCTAACCTAACCTAACCTAACCTAACCTAACCTAACCTAACCTAACCTAACCTTTTTTTTTTTTTTTTTTTTTTTTTTTTTTTTTTTTTTGACGCTGGGAAAAATGCGTTACGCATCCCCTCCCATGGGGATGGGAGGGGTATGTGGGACTCCCCGGTCCTACGACCGGTATACCCACTAAACAACCCAGCGGCACTCCGGCGTCGTCTACGTGGTGAGGGACTGGGAAACCGGCAGGAGCCTTTTCATCCAGTCCCCCGCCGACGACCGCCCGCCTTGACAGCGGGGCCTCCACGCCCCCCCTTGCAGAGGGGGGCCCGGGAACAACTGCGAGTGCTCAGTCGTTCCCGTCCGACGGGGGTGATGGATATGTGCAATGCGGGAGGAGGCGTCCCCACGCCTGCCTCCCGCTATCCATCACCAGAGGAAGGAGGAGGCGACTATTGCCGCCTTCTCCCACCCCTTCTCCGCCTACGCAGAGGCGCCGCGAGAGGATCTTCCTCCCGCGCGCGCTCTGCCGCCTCCTTCTGGGACATCACGTCCTCGCAGAAGGAGGCGACCGCTGCCCAGGCCCCCTCGCTCTCCAGCATGGAATGAACCACGCTGGGAAGCGAGAGGTCCGGCCCCACTGCCGCGACCAGGGCACGGCGCGGCTCGGACCACGACGGGCACACCTCGAGGGTGTGCTGCGCCGTGTCCTCCGTCGCGCCACAGTCGTGGCACGACGGGTCCCCCTCTCTTCCGATCCGGTGCAGGTACGATCCGAAGCATCCATGCCCGGATAGCACCTGCACCAGACGGAAAGAGAGGAAGCCGTGGGACCTCTCGAGCCAATCGCGCAGGATTGGCCCGAGAGCGTCCAACGTTCTGCGGCCGAACGTGGCAGAGGCGAGGTCCTCCGTCCAGTGTTGGACGACCGCGTCCCTCGCCTCTCGCCGCACGGCCTCCCGCTCTTCTGGGGCCGGGCGCTCGCCGAGAGCCCTGCGCCCCGCCGTCCACTCATACACTCTGGCGAGCACCCACGCCTCGAGCTCCCAAGGAGGGGTGCCCGCCAGAGCGCATGAGGCCGCGAAGCCTACCGAGCGGTAGGCCCTCGCCACCCGCTGCGCGATGGCCCTTTGGGGCCTGCGGATCGCGGTGGCGTTCTCCCTCCTATGGAGGGAGTCCGCCCAGATCGGGGCCCCGTACAGGGCCATACTTTTAAGTATGCCGGCATACAGCTGCCGGCATCGCGCTTTGGGCCCTCCCAGGTTTGGGAGGAGCCACGAAAGCGCCCCCGCGGCCTTCAGCAGGCGCGCTGACAGCCCGCTAAAGTGCGGGCTGAAGCGCCACCTGCTGTCGAGTATAAGGCCCAGATATTTCATCTGGGCCTTCACCTCGACCCTGACGCCCTCCACCACGATGTGGGCGTCAGTGGGGATGCGCTGCCGAGGCCCGTGGAAAAACACGGCCTCGGTCTTGTGCAGCGCAACCCCCAATCCTAGCCGGCGGATCCTTCCTGCGACCAGGGATCCGCCGGCCGAGGCCAGGCTCGCCGCCTCCCGGAAATCTCTCCCCCGGGCAGTGAGGAGAGTGTCATCTGCATAGCAGATGATACTCGTGCCCCGGAGGAGAGCTCCCCGCAGGAGCCAGTCGAAACCGATGTTCCACAGGAGTGGGCCTAAGACCGACCCCTGTGGAACACCAGACCCCGCGCCGTACCGCCGTAGCTGGCCAGTCTTGTCCACCAGGAGGACCGCTCGGTCCTCCAGGTAGCTGGCCAGCAACCTCCGCAGATACTGAGGCACCCCGTGGTAACGGAGCGCCTCAAGTATCGTCGAGTGGGGGACGGAGTTAAAGGCGTTGGCTATGTCAAATGACACAGCCAATACCCCGTCCCCCACCCCCACGGCCTCCCGCACTTGGCCCCTCAGCCGGGCCAGCGCGTCCACTGTCGAACGCCCTCTTCGAAAACCGAATTGGGCGTCCGACAGGTTCGGCCCTACCTCCGCCAGAAGGCCATTCAGCCTTCTGGCTATTACCCCCTCGAACATCTTACCGACCTCATCGAGCAATACGATAGGTCGGTAAGCCGAGGGGGAGTCCGCCGGGCGTCCCTCCTTTCGGAGGAGGCATAATTGCCCCTCCTTCCAAGGTTTCGGGAACCTTCCAGACACGAAGCACGCGCTGAAGAGGTCCCGAAACCTTTGCCCCATGTGAGTGGTGGCGATGGCCACCACCCGTGCAGGGACGCCGTCCGGCCCTGGGGCCGTCTTCTTGGCGCGGAGGCGAATGATCTCCGCGCCAAGTTCCTCCGCCTCGACCGGAGGGACCTCCTCCTCCGGCGGAGCTGCCCCCCGCGGAGGGTCCATTACTGGTGGGGTGAAGTTGGTCCCTGAAGGAAACAGGGACCGAACCACCCCATCCAGCAATGCCGGCTCCAGGGACTCCGTCAGTGGGGGACCAAAGGGGCGCAGTTTATTCCGCGCCGCCTTGTATGGTCTCCCATACGGGTCCCTGTCGAGGCCCTCGAGCATTTCGGCTCGCGCCGCGTCTTTGGCGGCGCTCATTGCCGCTTTGAGGACCTTCTTCGCCTCTACGTAAGAGGCGTAAAGAAGGTCCTCGTGCTCGGGGTCTCGACGGCTGCGCCGTCTACTCCGCGCATACGCCCGCCTCGCCGCCACGCAGGCGGACCGCAGCCCCGCTAGCCCCTCCGACCACCAATAGACGGCGCGACGGGGAGGCGGGCGGCGGGACCGAGGCATGCTGGAGTCGCACACCTCGGTCAGGGACCTCCGCAGCTGGGCCGCTGCGGAGTCCACGTCCAGGACGTCGACCGGAGGGGCGAGCCAGTCCTGGACGAGCGCCGCCTCCTTAGCCGCCTCTCGGTCGAGACGGGTAAGGGCCCACCGCGGAAAGGGGGATCGGCCCGAAGGGGCCGTCCTCCCGGGGCTCTGGGTGGAGACGTCGAACCGCACGTAGCGGTGGTCCGACAAAGTCTCCACCAGCTCCACCCGCCAGTTCACGACGCGGGCGGCTAAGACGGGGGTGGCGAACGAGACGTCCACCACTGACCCTCCCCGTTGCCGCACACACGTGTGGACCGCCCCCCTGTTGAGGAGGGACACACCAGACGACGCCGCCCAAAACTCGACGGCGCGCCCTCGGACGTTGCAAGAGGCGGCCGGGTTGCCCCAGGCCACCGACTTGGCGTTCAGGTCGCCCAACACGGCGACCTGGCGCGGCGCCGCCCTCCCGACAACAGCGGTGAGGACTTCGAGAAAGTTCTCGAAGTCCTGTAGAGGGCGGTTTGGGGAGAAATACACGCCCACCAGGGCTATTTCTCCCCACGCGGCGGCCACGTATCCCGGTCCCCTCTCTAAAAGCGAGAGGGGAGGGGAGTCTGTGGAAGACCGCGACAACAAAGCTACCAAGCCGTCTCGATCACCCAACCAACCGTCGGGGACCGAGTACGGCTCGGCGACTACCGCCACGTCCACCAACCACTCAGCCATGACCTGCATGAGCAGGTCCTGGGCTGTTCTGCAGTGGTTGGTGTTCGCCTGGAGGATGCGATGCCTATCCATCATTCGGACATCGCACCCTCCTCCTCAGCCGCCGAGGCTCCCGCTTCGGGGTCGGCGGTCTCAGCGGCAGGCGGGGCCGTCGCCTGCGCTTTGCCCTTCTTTAGGGGAGGCCTGCAGTTCCTCCCCTTCATAATGTGCCCCGCTGGGCGACCGCTGGCTGCGCATATTGCACAGCGCGGCGTGGCGGCCGTGCAGGAGACGGACTTGTGCCCGTCCTGGCCGCAGCGGTAGCAACTGTCCGTCCTATCCACCAGGGACGGACAGAGGGCCCGCGTGTGTCCGATTCCGAAGCACTTGAAGCAGCGCATAGGCTGATCTTCAAGTGCTCGGACTCGGCAGGTGCTGAAGCCCACCGAAAACCGTCCCTTGGCAAGGACGGCTTTGGCTGCGACGACTGGGCACTCGAGGCGGATAGTGCCCATGCCGCCGCGGCCGGGTCTGATGTCCCGGCCCTGCACCGCTGCGACGTCGCAACCCCCTACTGCTGCGATCGCCGCTACCACCTCCTCTTTGGTGACCGAATCATCTAGATCGGTCACCTCCAAGGCCGCAGACTTTATGGGTCTGGCCACCTTGGCCGCGTCCGCGATGACCTCTCGCAACTTGGTTGCGAAGAGGTCCGCGTTGGTGCCGCCCTGGGCCCCCGGGAACTCAAAGATTCGAGCCCCGGCTTGAGTCCGGCGGCACGTGACCGCTCCGATCCCAAGTTGGGTGGGATCGGCGTTGGTACGAGCCCGTTTTAGGACGGACTCGTACGTCTCACCCCGCTCCGCAGCCTCTGCGGTGAGCGTCACCACGACGGCTGCGGATTTGGGAGGAACCAAAGGTTTCCTCCCACCGGCGGGGGCCCTTTCGGCTGCGGGGGCAGCGGCGGTGGGCTTGGGGGCCGTCTTCTTCCCCTTCCCCTTTCCCTTTCCCCTTCCCTTGCCTGTCGCCTGGGACGGGCAGGAAGGGGTGGGGGCAGGGGTGGTAGGGGCGGCGGCCGTTCCCGTCTTCTTGGCCTTGCCCTTTCCCCTCTTGACCACTTTCGTCCAAGGCTGGTTGGACGGAGTGGTAGAGGGGAGAAGGGGGTCCTCCTTTTGGGAGGATGGCCCCGGCTTACTCTGCCTCTTGTCCGCCGCTAGCGGCGGTCGGAGGCGCTTTTCGGGCAGGAGCCTGTCCTCGATGCCATCGAGGCAGGCTCTTGTGAAGGCCCTTTCCTCCATCACAACCTTGCGGATGATATCCTCAAGGTTGGAGGAGGAAGAGGGAACTTCCGCCGCCGGCCTAGGCTCCGCCTGCGTAGGTCGGGCCGTGGCTTCAGCCAGCTTCGTGTGCAGCTGGCTGACCTCCGACTGCAGGCGGTCAACTTTCGCCTGCAGCTGCCGCGTCTCGTCCGTGGCTGTGCGCTGCACCAGCTCACGGACGATGCCACGCATGCTCGCGGCCCTACACTTCAGGGACTTTTGAAAAGTCCCCTTCAGGTTTGAGGACTTGGAGGCGACCTGAGCGATCTCCTCCGCGTCCTCCTGCGCCATGCGCTCCAGTTCGACCAGGGAGTGGTCGGCGTACAGCACGCAGGACGCGCCGTACCCGGCCTTGGCCCGCGCAGTGCGCGCCTCCTGCTCCTTGGCAGCGACCTGCTCCTCCAGGTCCTGCTGGAGCTGTGCCCGCCGAGTGAGGCTCAGCTCGCGTCGCGCGTCCTCCAATCCCACGTCGTGGGTATCGGCGACGGCAGCGACAGATGAAGGCTTTTTGGCCTTCACCTTGCGCTTCGACCTCCCTTTCCTGGACGAGTCCGAGCTGGACCCGTCTTTCAGGAAGGCCCGCTTGAGCGGGCCTCCCTCAATCGCTCTCGGACCTGCGTCCGACTCGCTGTCGGAATCCGTCAGCTCACCCGCTCTGCCAAACAGGCTGACTGCGCATGCAGCCTCCGCTACCGACGCACCCTCGTCGGTGTGGCCCTGAGAAGGGCCTTCGAGTTGGCCCTGAGAAGGGCCTTTGGGTTGGCCCTGAGAAGGGCCTTTTAGGAAACGCCCGGAGGCGTCCCGCACAAATTTTTTAGGCATAGCCTCCGCCGATGTCGTAGTATCCCGCATAAAAGAACTACAACGCACAGTGCACTTTAGCCGAGCTCAGTCTGCCACTCCGTTACGGTGGTCAGACTGAGTCGTTTCCAGGGGACGCGACGTGGACGCAAGCACTGTGGGGGGTCCCCCAACCTAACCTTTTTTTTTTTTTTTTTTTTTTTTTTGACGCTGGGAAAAATGCGTTACGCATCCCCTCCCATGGGGATGGGAGGGGTATGTGGGACTCCCCGGTCCTACGACCGGTATACCCACTAAACAACCCAGCGGCACTCCGGCGTCGTCTATGTGGTGAGGGACTGGGAAACCGGCAGGAGCCTTTTCATCCAGTCCCCCGCCGACGACCGCCCGCCTTGACAGCGGGGCCTCCACGCCCCCCCTTGCAGAGGGGGCCCGGGAACAACTGCGAGTGCTCAGTCGTTCCCGTCCGACGGGGGTGATGGATATGTGCAATGCGGGAGGAGGCGTCCCCACGCCTGCCTCCCGCTATCCATCACCAGAGGAAGGAGGAGGCGACTATTGCCGCCTTCTCCCACCCCTTCTCCGCCTACGCAGAGGCGCCGCGAGAGGATCTTCCTCCCGCGCGCGCTCTGCCGCCTCCTTCTGGGACATCACGTCCTCGCAGAAGGAGGCGACCGCTGCCCAGGCCCCCTCGCTCTCCAGCATGGAATGAACCACGCTGGGAAGCGAGAGGTCCGGCCCCACTGCCGCGACCAGGGCACGGCGCGGCTCGGACCACGACGGGCACACCTCGAGGGTGTGCTGCGCCGTGTCCTCCGTCGCGCCACAGTCGTGGCACGACGGGTCCCCCTCTCTTCCGATCCGGTGCAGGTACGATCCGAAGCATCCATGCCCGGATAGCACCTGCACCAGACGGAAAGAGAGGAAGCCGTGGGACCTCTCGAGCCAATCGCGCAGGATTGGCCCGAGAGCGTCCAACGTTCTGCGGCCGAACGTGGCAGAGGCGAGGTCCTCCGTCCAGTGTTGGACGACCGCGTCCCTCGCCTCTCGCCGCACGGCCTCCCGCTCTTCTGGGGCCGGGCGCTCACCGAGAGCCCTGCGCCCCGCCGTCCACTCATACACTCTGGCGAGCACCCACGCCTCGAGCTCCCAAGGAGGGGTGCCCGCCAGAGCGCATGAGGCCGCGAAGCCTACCGAACGGTAGGCCCTCGCCACCCGCTGCGCGATGGCCCTTTGGGGCCTGCGGATCACGGTGGCGTTCTCCCTCCTATGGAGGGAGTCCGCCCAGATCGGGGCCCCGTAGAGGGCCATGCTCTTCAAGATGCCGGCATACAGCTGCCGGCATCGCGCTTTCGGTCCCCCCAGGTTTGGGAGGAGCCACGAAAGCGCCCCCGCGGCCTTCAGCAGGCGCGCTGACAGCCCGCTAAAGTGCGGGCTGAAGCGCCACCTGCTGTCGAGCACAAGGCCCAGATATTTCATCTGGGCCTTCACCTCGACCCTGACGCCCTCCACGACGATGTGGGCGTCAGTGGGGATGCGCTGCCGAGGCCCGTGGAAAAACACGGCCTCGGTCTTGTGCAGCGCAACCCCCAATCCTAGCCGGCGGATCCTTCCTGCGACCAGGGATCCGCCGGCCGAGGCCAGGCTCGCCGCCTCCCTGAAGTCCCTCCCCCGGGCAGTGAGAAGAGTGTCATCTGCATAGCAGATGACACTCGTGCCACGGAGGAGAGCTCCCCGCAGGAGCCAGTCGAATCCGATGTTCCACAGGAGTGGGCCCAGGACCGACCCCTGTGGAACACCGGACCCCACGCCGTACCGCCGCAGCTGGCCCGCCCTGTCTACCAGGAGGACCGCTCGGTCCTCCAGGTAGCTGGCCAGGAGCCTCCGCAGATACTGAGGCACCCCGTGGTAGCGGAGTGCCTCAAGTATCGTAGAGTGGGGGACGGAGTTGAAGGCGTTGGCTATGTCGAATGACACAGCCAAAACCCCGTCCCCCACCTCCACGGCCTCCCGCACTTGGCCCTTCAACCGGGCCAGCGCGTCCACCGTCGAACGCCCCCTTCGGAAACCGAATTGGGCGTCCGACAGATTCGGCCCCACCTCCGCCAGAAGGCCATTCAGCCTTCTGGCGATTACCCCCTCAAACATCTTACCGACCTCATCGAGAAGAACGATGGGCCGGTATGCCGAGGGGGAGTCCGCCGGGCGTCCCTCCTTTCGGAGGAGGCATAATTGCCCCTCTTTCCAAGGTTTCGGGAACCTCCCAGACACGAAGCACGCGCTGAAGAGGTCCCGAAACCTTTGCCCCATGTGAGTGGTGGCGATGGCCACCACCCGTGCAGGGACGCCGTCCGGCCCTGGGGCCGTCTTCTTGGCGCGGAGGCGAATGATCTCCGTGCCAAGTTCCTCCGCCTCGACCGGATGGACCTCCTCCTCCGGCGGAGCTGCCCCCCGCGGAGGGTCCATTACTGGTGGGGTGAAGTTGGTCCCTGAAGGAAACAGGGACCGAACCACCCCATCCAGCAATGCCGGCTCCAGGGACTCCGTCAGTGGGGGACCAAAGGGGCGCAGTTTATTCCGCGCCGCCTTGTATGGTCTCCCATACGGGTCCCTGTCGAGGCCCTCGAGCATTTCGGCTCGCGCCGCGTCTTTGGCGGCGCTCATTGCCGCTTTGAGGACCTTCTTCGCCTCTACGTAAGAGGCGTAAAGAAGGTCCTCGTGCTCGGGGTCTCGACGGCTGCGCCGTCTACTCCGCGCATACGCCCGCCTCGCCGCCACGCAGGCGGACCGCAGCCCCGCTAGCCCCTCCGACCACCAATAGACGGCGCGACGGGGAGGCGGACGGCGGGACCGAGGCATGCTGGAGTCGCACACCTCGGTCAGGGACCTCCGCAGCTGGGCCGCTGCGGAGTCCACGTCCAGGACGTCGACCGGAGGGGCGAGCCAGTCCTGGACGAGCGCCGCCTCCTTAGCCGCCTCTCGGTCGAGACGGGTAAGGGCCCACCGCGGAAAGGGGGATCGGCCCGAAGGGGCCGTCCTCCCGGGGCTCTGGGTGGAGACGTCGAACCGCACGTAGCGGTGGTCCGACAAAGTCTCCACCAGCTCCACCCGCCAGTTCACGACGCGGGCGGCTAAGACGGGGGTGGCGAACGAGACGTCCACCACTGACCCTCCCCGTTGCCGCACACACGTGTGGACCGCCCCCCTGTTGAGGAGGGACACACCAGACGACGCCGCCCAAAACTCGACGGCGCGCCCTCGGACGTTGCAAGAGGCGGCCGGGTTGCCCCAGGCCACCGACTTGGCGTTCAGGTCGCCCAACACGGCGACCTGGCGCGGCGCCGCCCTCCCGACAACAGCGGTGAGGACTTCGAGAAAGTTCTCGAAGTCCTGTAGAGGGCGGTTTGGGGAGAAATACACGCCCACCAGGGCTATTTCTCCCCACGCGGCGGCCACGTATCCCGGTCCCCTCTCTAAAAGCGAGAGGGGAGGGGAGTCTGTGGAAGACCGCGACAACAAAGCTACCAAGCCGTCTCGATCACCCAACCAACCGTCGGGGACCGAGTACGGCTCGGCGACTACCGCCACGTCCACCAACCACTCAGCCATGACCTGCATGAGCAGGTCCTGGGCTGTTCTGCAGTGGTTGGTGTTCGCCTGGAGGATGCGATGCCTATCCATCATTCGGACATCGCACCCTCCTCCTCAGCCGCCGAGGCTCCCGCTTCGGGGTCGGCGGTCTCAGCGGCAGGCGGGGCCGTCGCCTGCGCTTTGCCCTTCTTTAGGGGAGGCCTGCAGTTCCTCCCCTTCATAATGTGCCCCGCTGGGCGACCGCTGGCTGCGCATATTGCACAGCGCGGCGTGGCGGCCGTGCAGGAGACGGACTTGTGCCCGTCCTGGCCGCAGCGGTAGCAACTGTCCGTCCTATCCACCAGGGACGGACAGAGGGCCCGCGTGTGTCCGATTCCGAAGCACTTGAAGCAGCGCATAGGCTGATCTTCAAGTGCTCGGACTCGGCAGGTGCTGAAGCCCACCGAAAACCGTCCCTTGGCCAGGACGGCTTTGGCTGCGACGACTGGGCACTCGAGGCGGATGGTGCCCATGCCGCCGCGGCCGGGTCTGATGTCCCGGCCCTGCACCGCTGCGACGTTGCAACCCCCTACTGCTGCGATCGCCGCTACCACCTCCTCTTTGGTGACCGAATCATCTAGATCGGTCACCTCCAAGGCCGCAGACTTTATGGGTCTGGCCACCTTGGCCGCGTCCGCGATGACCTCTCGCAACTTGGTTGCGAAGAGGTCCGCGTTGGTGCCGCCCTGGGCCCCCGGGAACTCAAAGATTCGAGCCCCGGCTTGAGTCCGGCGGCACGTGACCGCTCCGATCCCAAGTTGGGTGGGATCGGCGTTGGTACGAGCCCGTTTTAGGACGGACTCGTACGTCTCACCCCGCTCCGCAGCCTCTGCGGTGAGCGTCACCACGACGGCTGCGGATTTGGGAGGAACCAAAGGTTTCCTCCCACCGGCGGGGGCCCTTTCGGCTGCGGGGGCAGCGGCGGTGGGCTTGGGGGCCGTCTTCTTCCCCTTCCCCTTTCCCTTTCCCCTTCCCTTGCCTGTCGCCTGGGACGGGCAGGAAGGGGTGGGGGCAGGGGTGGTAGGGGCGGCGGCCGTTCCCGTCTTCTTGGCCTTGCCCTTTCCCCTCTTGACCACTTTCGTCCAAGGCTGGTTGGACGGAGTGGTAGAGGGGAGAAGGGGGTCCTCCTTTTGGGAGGATGGCCCCGGCTTACTCTGCCTCTTGTCCGCCGCTAGCGGCGGTCGGAGGCGCTTTTCGGGCAGGAGCCTGTCCTCGATGCCATCGAGGCAGGCTCTTGTGAAGGCCCTTTCCTCCATCACAACCTTGCGGATGATATCCTCAAGGTTGGAGGAGGAAGAGGGAACTTCCGCCGCCGGCCTAGGCTCCGCCTGCGTAGGTCGGGCCGTGGCTTCAGCCAGCTTCGTGTGCAGCTGGCTGACCTCCGACTGCAGGCGGTCAACTTTCGCCTGCAGCTGCCGCGTCTCGTCCGTGGCTGTGCGCTGCACCAGCTCACGGACGATGCCACGCATGCTCGCGGCCCTACACTTCAGGGACTTTTGAAAAGTCCCCTTCAGGTTTGAGGACTTGGAGGCGACCTGGGCGATCTCCTCCGCGTCCTCCTGCGCCATGCGCTCCAGTTCGACCAGGGAGTGGTCGGCGTACAGCACGCAGGACGCGCCGTACCCGGCCTTGGCCCGCGCAGTGCGCGCCTCCTGCTCCTTGGCAGCGACCTGCTCCTCCAGGTCCTGCTGGAGCTGTGCCCGCCGAGTGAGGCTCAGCTCGCGTCGCGCGTCCTCCAATCCCACGTCGTGGGTATCGGCGACGGCAGCGACAGATGAAGGCTTTTTGGCCTTCACCTTGCGCTTCGACCTCCCTTTCCTGGACGAGTCCGAGCTGGACCCGTCTTTCAGGAAGGCCCGCTTGAGCGGGCCTCCCTCAATCGCTCTCGGACCTGCGTCCGACTCGCTGTCGGAATCCGTCAGCTCACCCGCTCTGCCAAACAGGCTGACTGCGCATGCAGCCTCCGCTACCGACGCACCCTCGTCGGTGTGGCCCTGAGAAGGGCCTTCGAGTTGGCCCTGAGAAGGGCCTTTGGGTTGGCCCTGAGAAGGGCCTTTTAGGAAACGCCCGGAGGCGTCCCGCACAAATTTTTTAGGCATAGCCTCCGCCGATGTCGTAGTATCCCGCATAAAAGAACTACAACGCACAGTGCACTTTAGCCGAGCTCAGTCTGCCACTCCGTTACGGTGGTCAGACTGAGTCGTTTCCAGGGGACGCGACGTGGACGCAAGCACTGTGGGGGGTCCCCCCCCCCAACCTAACCTAACCTTTTTTTTTTTTTTTTTTTTTTTTTTTTTTTTTTTTTTTTTTTTTTTGACGCTGGGAAAAATGCGTTACGCATCCCCTCCCATGGGGATGGGAGGGGTATGTGGGACTCCCCGGTCCTACGACCGGTATACCCACTAAACAACCCAGCGGCACTCCGGCGTCGTCTATGTGGTGAGGGACTGGGAAACCGGCAGGAGCCTTTTCATCCAGTCCCCCGCCGACGACCGCCCGCCTTGACAGCGGGGCCTCCACGCCCCCCCCTTGCAGAGGGGGGGCCCGGGAACAACTGCGAGTGCTCAGTCGTTCCCGTCCGACGGGGGTGATGGATAAGTGCAATGCGGGAGGAGGCGTCCCCACGCCTGCCTCCCGCTATCCATCACCAGAGGAAGGAGGAGGCGACTATTGCCGCCTTGTCCCACCCCTTCTCCGCCTACGCAGAGGCGCCGCGAGAGGATCTTCCTCCCGCGCGCGCTCTGCCGCCTCCTTCTGGGACATCACGTCCTCGCAGAAGGAGGCGACCGCTGCCCAGGCCCCCTCGCTCTCCAGCATGGAATGAACCACGCTGGGAAGCGAGAGGTCCGGCCCCACTGCCGCGACCAGGGCACGGCGCGGCTCGGACCACGACGGGCACACCTCGAGGGTGTGCTGCGCCGTGTCCTCCGTCGCGCCACAGTCGTGGCACGACGGGTCCCCCTCTCTTCCGATCCGGTGCAGGTACGATCCGAAGCATCCATGCCCGGATAGCACCTGCACCAGACGGAAAGAGAGGAAGCCGTGGGACCTCTCGAGCCAATCGCGCAGGATTGGCCCGAGAGCGTCCAACGTTCTGCGGCCGAACGTGGCAGAGGCGAGGTCCTCCGTCCAATGTTGGACGACCGCGTCCCTCGCCTCTCGCCGCACGGCCTCCCGCTCTTCTGGGGCCGGGCGCTCGCCGAGAGCCCTGCGCCCCGCCGTCCACTCATACACTCTGGCGAGCACCCACGCCTCGAGCTCCCAAGGAGGGGTGCCCGCCAGAGCGCATGAGGCCGCGAAACCTACCGAACGGTAGGCCCTCGCCACCCGCTGCGCGATGGCCCTTTGGGGCCTGCGGATCACGGTGGCGTTCTCCCTCCTATGGAGGGAGTCCGCCCAGATCGGGGCCCCATACAGGGCCATACTCTTAAGGATGCCGGCATACAGCTGCCGGCATCGCGCTTTGGGCCCTCCCAGATTTGGGAGGAGCCACGAGAGCGCCCCCGCGGCCTTCAGCAGGCGCACTGACAGCCCGCTAAAGTGCGGGCTGAAGCGCCACCTGCTGTCGAGCACAAGGCCCAGATATTTCATCTGGGCCTTCACTTCGACCCTGACGCCCTCCACGACGATGTGGGCGTCAGTGGGGATGCGCTGCCGAGGCCCGTGGAAAAACACGGCCTCGGTCTTGTGCAGCGCCACCCGCAATCCAAGCCGGCGGATCCTTCCAGCGACCAGCGATCCGCCGGCCGAGGCCAGGCTCGCCGCCTCCCGAAAATCTCTCCCCCGGGCAGTGAGAAGAGTGTCATCTGCATAGCAGATGACACTCGTGCCCCGGAGGAGAGCTCCCCGCAAGAGCCAGTCGAATCCGATGTTCCACAGGAGTGGACCTAAGACCGACCCCTGTGGAACACCGGACCCCGCGCCGTACCGCCGCAGCTGGCCAGCTTTGTCCACCAGGAGAACCGCTCGGTCCTCCAGGTAGCTGGCCAGCAGCCTCCGCAGATACTGAGGCACCCCGTGGTAGCGGAGCGCCTCAAGTATCGTCGAGTGGGGGACGGAGTTAAAGGCGTTGGCTATGTCAAATGACACAGCCAAAACCCCGTCCCCCACCTCCACGGCCTCCCGCACTTGGCCCTTCAACCGGGCCAGCGCGTCCACTGTCGAACGCCCCCTTCGGAAACCGAATTGGGCGTCCGACAGATTCGGCCCCACCTCCGCCAGAAGGCCATTCAGCCTTCTGGCGATTACCCCCTCAAACATCTTACCGACCTCATCGAGAAGAACGATGGGCCGGTATGCCGAGGGGGAGTCCGCCGGGCGTCCCTCCTTTCGGAGGAGGCATAATTGCCCCTCCTTCCAAGGTTTCGGGAACCTCCCAGACACGAAGCACGCGCTGAAGAGGTCCCGAAACCTTTGCCCCATGTGAGTGGTGGCGATGGCCACCACCCGTGCAGGGACGCCGTCCGGCCCTGGGGCCGTCTTCTTGGCGCGGAGGCGAATGATCTCCGCGCCAAGTTCCTCCGCCTCGACCGGAGGGACCTCCTCCTCCGGCGGAGCTGCTCCCCGCGGAGGGTCCATTGCTGGTGGGGTGAAGTTGGTCCCTGAAGGAAACAGGGACCGAACCACCCCATCCAGCAATGCCGGCTCCAGGGACTCCGTCAGTGGGGGACCAAAGGGGCGCAGTTTGTTCCGCGCCGCCTTGTATGGTCTCCCGTACGGGTCCCTGTCTAGACCCTCGAGCATCTCGGCTCGCGCCGCGTCTTTGGCGGCGCTCATTGCCGCCTTGAGGACCTTCTTCGCCTCTACGTAAGAGGCGTACAGAAGGTCTTCGTGCTCGGGGTCTCGCCGACTGCGCCGTCGACTCCGCGCATATGCCCGCCTTGCCGCCACGCAGGCGGACCGCAGCCCTGCTAGCCCCTCCGACCACCAATAGACGGCGCGACGGGGAGGCGGGCGGCGGGACCGAGGCATGCTGGAGTCGCACACCTCGGTCAGGGACCTCCGCAGCTGGGCCGCTGCGGAGTCCACGTCCAGAACGTCGACCGGAGGGGCGAGCCAGTCCTGGACGAGCGCCGCCTCCTTAGCCGCCTCACGGTCGAGGCGGGTAAGGGCCCACCGCGGAAAGGGGGATCGGCCTGAAGGGGCCGTCCTCCTGGGGCTCTGGGTGGAGACGTCGAACCGCACGTATCGGTGATCCGACAATGTCTCCACCAGTTCCACCCGCCAGTTCACTACGCGGGCGGCTAGGACGGGGGTGGCGAACGAGACGTCCACCACTGACCCTCCCCGTTGCCGCACACACGTGTGGACCGCCCCCCTGTTGAGGAGGGACACACCAGACGAGGCCGCCCAAAACTCGACGGCGCGCCCTCGGACGTTGCAAGAGGCGGCCGGGTTGCCCCAGGCCGCCGACTTGGCGTTTAGGTCGCCCAACACGGCGACCTGGCGCGGCGCCGCCCTCCCGACAACAGCGGTGAGGACTTCGAGAAAATTCTCGAAGTCCTGTAGAGGGCGGTTTGGGGAGAAATATACGCCCACCAAGGCTATTTCCCCCCACGCGGCGGCCACGTATCCCGGTCCCCTCTCTAAAAGCGAGAGGGGAGGGGAGTCTGTGGAAGACCGCGACAACAAAGCTACCAAGCCGTCTCGATCACCCAACCAACCGTCGGGGACCGAGTACGGCTCGGCGACTACCGCCACGTCCACCAACCACTCAGCCATGACCTGCATGAGCAGGTCCTGGGCTGTTTTGCAGTGGTTGATGTTCGCCTGGAGGATGCGATGCCTATCCATCATTCGGACATCGCACCCTCCTCATCAGCCGCCGAGGCTCCCGCTTCGGGGTCGGCGGTCTCAGCGGCAGGCGGGGCCGTCGCCTGCGCTTTGCCCTTCTTTAGGGGAGGCCTGCAGTTCCTCCCCTTCATGATGTGCCCCGCTGGGCGACCGCTGGCTGCGCATATTGCGCAGCGCGGCGTGGCGGCCGTGCAGGAGACGGACTTGTGTCCGTCCTGGCCGCAGCGGTAGCAGCTGTCCGTCCTATCCACCAGGGACGGACAGAGGGCCCGCGTGTGTCCGACTCCGAAGCACTTGAAGCAGCGCATAGGCTGGTCTTCAAGTGCTCGGACTCGGCAGGTGCTGAAACCCACCGAGAACCGCCCTTTGGCGAGGACGGCTTTGGCTGCGACGACTGGGCACTCGAGGCGGATAGTGCCCATGCCACCGCGGCCGGGTCTGATGTCCCGGCCCTGCACCGCTGCGACATCGCAGCCCCCTACAGCTGCGATCGCCGCCACCACCTCCTCTTTGGTGACCGAATCGTCCAGATCGGTCACCTCCAAGGCCGCAGACTTCACGGGTCTGGCCACCTTGGCCGCGTCCGCGATGACCTCTCGCAACTTGGTTGCGAAGAGGTCCGCGTTTGTGCCACCCTGGGCCCCCGGGAACTCGAAGATTCGAGCCCCAGCTGCGGTCCGGCGGCACGTGACCGCTCCGATCCCAAGTTGGGTGGGATCGGCGTTGGTACGAGCCCGTTTGAGGACGGACTCGTACGTCTCCCCGCGTTCAGCAGCCTCCGCGGTGAGCGTCACCACGACGGCTGCGGATTTGGGAGGAACCAAAGGTTTCCTCCCACCGGCGGGGGCCCTTTTCGCTGCAGGGGCAGCGGCGGCGGGCTTGGGGGCCGTTTTCTTCCCCTTCCCCTTACCCTTTCCCCTTCCCATGCCTGTCGCCTGGGACGGGCAGGAAGGGGTGGGGGCAGGGGTGGTAGAGGCGGCGGCCGTTCCCGTCTTCTTGGCCTTGCCCTTTCCCCTCTTGACCACTTTCGTCCAAGGCTGGTTGGACGGAGTGGTAGAAGGGAGAAGGGGGTCCTCCTTTTGGGAGGATGGCCCCGGCTTATTCTGCCTCTTGTCCGCCGCTAGCGGCGGTCGGAGGCGCTTTTCGGGCAGGAGCCTGTCCTCGATGCCATCGAGGCAGGCTCTTGTGAAGGCCCTTTCCTCCATCACAACCTTGCGGATGATATCCTCAAGGTTGGAGGAGGAAGAGGGAACTTCCGCCGCCGGCCTAGGCTCCGCCTGCGTAGGTCGGGCCGTGGCTTCCGCCGCCGGCCTAGGCTCCGCCTGCGTAGGTCGGGCCGTGGCTTCAGCCAGCTTCGTGTGCAGCTGGCTGACCTCCGACTGCAGGCGGTCGACTTTCGCCTGCAGCTGCCGCGTCTCGTCCGTGGCTGTGCGCTGCACAAGCTCACAGACGATGCCACGCATGCTCGCGGCCCTACTTTTCAGGGACTTCTGGAAAGTCCCCTTCAGGTTGGAGGACTTGGAGGCGACCTGGGTGATCTCCTCCGCGTCCTCCTGCGCCATGCGCTCCAGCTCGACCAGGGAGTGGTCAGCGTACAGCACGCAGGATGCGCCGTACCCGGCCTTGGCCCGCGCGGTGCGCGCCTGCTGCTCCTTGGCAGCGACCTGCTCCTCCAGGTCCTGCTGGAGCTGCGCCCGACGGGTCAGGCTCAGCTGGCGTCGCGCGTCCTCCAAACCCACGTCGTGGGTGTCGGCGATGGCAGCTACAGATGAAGGCTTGGCCTTCACCTTGCGCCTCGACCTCCCTTTCCTGGACGAGTCCGAGCTGGACCCGTCCTTCATGAAGGCCCGCTTGAGCGGTCCTCCCTCGATCGCGATCGGACCAACGTCCGACTCACTGTCGGAGTCCGACAGCTCGCCCGCACTGCCAAATAGGCTGACTGCGGATGCAGCCACCGCAACCGACGCGCGCTCGTCGGTATGGCCCTGAGAAGGGCCTTCGAGTTGGCCCTGAGAAGGGCCTTTTGGTTGGCCCTGAGAAGGGCCTTTGGGTTGGCCCTGAGAAGGGCCTTTTAGGAAACGCCCGGAGGCGTCCCGCACAAATTTTTTAGGCATAGCCTCCGCCGGTGTTGTAGATTCCCGCATAAAAACTCTACAACGCACAGTGCACTTTAGCCGAGCTCAGTCTGCCACTCCGTTACGGTGGTCAGACTGAGTCGTTTCCAGGGGACGCGACGTGGACGCAAGCACTGTGGGGGGTCCCCCAACCTAACCTAACCTAACCTAACCTAACCTAACCTAACCTAACCACAGTCTGGCGCCATCCGTCAGCCAGACCACCACGATTAAAGGCCGTTCCGCGCTCGAAAAATCGCAAAAATAGTAAAAAAGTGCTAAATATACCCGTGTGATACACCAAAACACGCGTCGTCACAACGCGCACCCGCCGGTGAAAACCGCGCATCTCTAAGTGCAGTGACCACGAAGTTATTCCAATAAAAGTGAAATTTTCAAAATTTGAAAAATAAAAAGTGATTTTACGCGAGATCTGCAGCGGCGACCTATAAATTTTCTTGTGCCTCCTGGAAGGCCTTTGGGAGCTCTACAATCCTGCATCTTCAGCTGATTTGTTCCGCGCACCAGTGCGGAATAAAACGCAAAAAAACAACTACCACGTGGCCACGAGGTCACCCATCCGTGGTAGTTGCACCGCATCTGAACATCAAGCCTGAAGGAGGACACCCAGGGGACCCCGGAGGCACCGGCAGAATAATTTTAAGTTAAGTGTAGGCTAAGATATTCAATTTTCAATTTATTTGCGGTTCTGTTTTAACTGGTAATCAATTTTATTCAAGTTTTTCAGCGACAACCTATATTCATTTTTTGCTCAAAGGTTGCTCCTTAGGTACACCACGTTTGGTAAAAATTTCAGATTTTTCCGCCGACGGCGCTTGGAAATATTAAATTTCAAGTAAAAATACCAACCGCAGAACTAACTTTGTAATTTTGTATCTCCGAAACTTGAAAAGGCTGGATAAATTTGATACTGGATTCCAGCTTCTATTTCTGTGCGCGTCCATCATAAATTAAATTCAACCCCCTCCCCCCCATTTTTAGACTGCTTATTTTAAATTAACCCCCCCCTTATTCGAAAATAAATAAACAGACAAACGTACGTAAAAGCCCTAATTTTTCCCATTCCAACAAGTTTTTACACCACACTAAAATCACCCCCCTTCACCCCCAAAATAATTATCAAAGTTTAAATCGCAAATATCTCGTAAACGGTGGGTTTTAGGGCGTTTTTAAGCAAACCTTTTTGTTGTGTCCTTTTTGTTAGTGTTTTTAAGAAACACTGTAACTTCCTAGAAAGCTAAGTGAAAATGTATTAATTAAGATAGTCATAAGGACTCTGATCTCCATGTCAGAGGGCGACGCAAAAAAAAAAAAAAAAAAAAAAAAAAAAAAACCTAACCTAACCTAACCTAACCTAACCTAACCTAACCTAACCTAACCTAACCTAACCTAACCTAACCTAACCTAACCTAACCTAACCGAACCTTTTTTTTTTTTTTTTTTTTTTTTTTTTTTTTTTTTGAGTGAGGAAAATGCGTTACGCATCCCCGCCCTGCCGGGGGGCAAGGGCGAGGTATGTGGGACTCCCCCTTTCGGGTATACCCACTAAAAACCTCACTATTCCCGCCACTGTTAGGCAGAGGCAAGGCCGGCGGTCACTCAACAGTCCGCCTGGCCTCGCCTATGGCCCACGTCCGCCCGATGGGATGGGCGGACCTCCTCAGAGGAGCGAACCCCTCCTACCTCCTCAGGGGGTCTCATCACTGGACGGCTGGTGCCCCCGCACCTGCCGCCCGAGACGCCCCTGGCGGGTCGTTTCGAGAGCGGGCACCCCTTCTCGCCCGCCCGCCTCGCCCACGATGAAGCCGCTGGGAGAGCGGATCTCGCTCCCTCTCGCGCTCTGCGGTCTCCTTCTGCAACATCACGGTGTCGCAGAAGGAGATCATCGCCTCCCATATCGTCTCGCTGCTGACCATCTTCTCCATGACGATCGGCAGCGAGAGATCTCCTCCTCCTAGGGCCGCAACCAACTCCGATCGCGGCCCTGCCCAAGCGGAGCACACCACCAAAGTGTGCTGTGCGGTATCCTCCGCACAGCCACAATGGTGGCACTCCGGGCTTATTTCCTTCCCGGCTATATTACACAGGTATCTCCCGAAGCAACCATGCCCCGAGAGTACCTGTGTAAGCCGGAAGGATAAAGTCCCCCACCTCCGTCCCACCCATTCCTCCAGGATGGGCAGGACCCCCTCCAACAATCGGCGTCGGGATGCCGCACCCGTAGTGCGTAGCCCCTCTAGCCGCCGCCGCCACTCGCCCAGAGCCACCTCCTGGGCATCCATGCGCCACCGCACCACTTCGTCGGGCGCAGGGCGCAGGTCTCGGCTCCGGGCATGCGTCCGTTGCCAGTAGACCGAGGACAGAACCTCGGCCTCTAGATCCCACGGAAGGGACCCGGCAAGGACGCAAGCCATCTCGTGGGAGATGGTCCTATACCCTCGTATGGTCCGAACCGCCATGACCCTCTGCGCCTGATGCAGTAGGGCCTTGTGGCGGTTCTTCAGGGACCCCGCCCAGATCGGGGCCCCATAGAGGGCCATGGACCGAACCGCTCCCATATACAGCCGGCGACAGCTGCTGTTTCCTCCGCCCAGGTTGGGTAGTAGGCGGCCAAGCGCGCCCGCCGTGCCCACTAACTTCGGGACCAATCTCTCTAGATGGACGCCGAAGTCCCACCTGCTGTCGAGGACGACGCCAAGATATTTAAGCGTCGTCCCGACTGGAATTGGGGTCCCTCCGACCACTATGTTGGTGCCGGAAGGTGGTCTCCGTCGAGGTCCATGGAAACAGATGGCCTCCGACTTGTGGAGAGCCACCTCCAGCCCCAACCGCCTAATCCTCGAGACCACCGCCGCCACACCGGCGGTGGCCAGTATCAAGGCGGCCCGGAGATCAGGACCCCGGGCCGTCACCAGGGTGTCGTCGGCGTAACATATCACGCCTACGCCGTGCAAGTTAGCGCAGCGTAGGACGTGATCGTATCCGATGTTCCACAGCAGGGGCCCCAGAACGGACCCCTGGGGAACACCGCGCGACACACGCCGCCGACCACCCACTCCGTCTTTAGTGGGGAAGACTACTGACCTGTCGGATAAGTAGCTTCCCACTAATTTCTTCAAGTACGGGGGCACTCCATGAAAATGTAGTGCCTCCATTATGGTTGGCCAGGGCAGGCTGTTGAATGCGTTCTTGATGTCTAACGACACAGCAATCAACAGCCCACCCCCCGACACCGCCTCCTCCGCCATGTCCCGCAGGCGGCCGATCGCGTCTATGGTCGACCGGCCGCAGCGGAACCCGAATTGGGCGTCCGACAAATTCGGACCAACAACTCCCATATGTTCGACGAGGCGGTTGGCAACTACTCTCTCCAGTAGCTTCCCCGCCTCGTCGAGCAACACTATGGGCCGATACCCCGACGGGTCATCGGCCGGCCGCGACTCCTTCCGGAGGAGGACCAAGCGGCCCTCCTTCCATCGGTGCGGGAAAACACCTTCCCGCAGACACCTACTAAAGAGTGCCCTTAGGCGGGGCTCCAGAGCCTCCTGCTCTCCGCCTAAGACCAGGACCCACGCACGGCAAGGGATGCCGTCGAGTCCTGGGGCCGTGCTTTTGCCCTTGATGCGTAGCACGGCCGCACCCACCTCCTCTTTAGTGACCTCAGGCACCTCGCCGGAGTCTCCCTCCTCCTGTGCCGGCGGCGCCATGGTGGGAGGCTCAAAGTCTGTTCCCATTTCCGGGAACAGTGCCTCAACCACCCTTTCGAGGACCGCCGGCTCAAGGCTGCTGGAGATGGGAGGGGTCCAAGGGCGTAGTTTTTGCCGTACTAACTTGTACGGCCTACCCCAGGGATCCCTCTCCAGCGTCTGCAGCAACTCCTCCCACGCCGCGGCCTTTGACCGGCTGATGGCGAGGCGGAGTGCCACCGCCACCTCCCTGTACACTGCGTACAGTCGGTCCTCCTCGCCTTCCTCGCGGTTTCGGCGCCTCCGATACCGCTGGAAGGCGCGGCGCTCCTCCACACACGAGCGGCGGAGCTGGGCAATCTCCTCATTCCACCAGTAGACAGACTTCTTGGACGGGAGGGCTCTGATGCGAGGCATCGCGGCGTCACACGCCTGCGTCATGGCCTCGCAAAGCCGAGCCGCATCCCCGTCTATGTCAGCTACTGGTGGTTCTGGAATCCACGCCTGAACAAGGACTGCCTCCTGCAGTAACTCCCTGTCCAGGCGCTTTAACGCCCAGCGAGGCCCGTCAAGCCTTGGCTGGCTCGGGGCTCTCGGGGTGTCTGGAGACGAGTTTGAGACGCTGAAGGTAATGTACCTATGATCTGACAGCGTCTCCTCGTTCTCCAGAACTTCCCACCCCTGGACACGGTGTGCGATGGGAGGGGTCGCGAATGAAACATCCACGACCGACCCCCCGTTACGGCGCACACACGTGTTCACCGTGCCGCGGTTGAGTATCGCCAACCCGCACTCCACCAGCCACTCTTCCAGGACTCTCCCCCTCAGGTCCGTCGTCGCGGAACCCCAAGCGCCAGACTTGGCATTGAGGTCCCCGAGGATGACGACGGGACTGGGAGAGCTCTGGCCTACTGCGACCCCCAACAGCGCGAGGTAGCGCTCAAAGTCGGCGAGTGGTCGATTGGGGGAGAAGTACACCCCAATAACGACCAGTACGCCGACTTTTGCCACCACGAATCCTTCCCCTCTACTTACAGCAGTAAGAGGGGGGCCTCCCGCCGCACAGCGCTGTATAATCGCCACCGAACCACCGCGATCCCCGACCCAATCCGAACGGACCGGGACGCGATACGGCTCGGCGGCGACAGCTAAATGAACCTGCCACTCCGCCATGGCCTGGACAAACAGGTCCTGGGCCGCGGCGGAGTGGTTGAGGTTCCCCTGCAGGAATCGGAGGTCCATACTAATGGACCTCCATTGGCGACTCCGTGTCACCCGGGGGCGGGTTCGCAGGCTGCGGCTTGGCCTTCCTGGCCCTTGCCGCAGCCTTCTTCGCTGCCTTCTTTGTTGGGGGCTTGGCACAGGCCTTGCCCCCAGCGAGGTGATCCGCCTTTTTCCCAGCTGCCTCGCAGACGGGGCAGTGGGGCTTGGCGGAGCACTCCCGAGCCTTGTGGCCCGCTTGACCGCAGCACAGACAGTTCTGGCTGCGGTCGACCTCCGACGAGCACTGGGCCCCAATGTGGCCTAGTGCAAAGCACCGGTAGCACCGGCGGGGGAGGGCGTCGAGGATTTTAACCCCGACTGCCACCCAACCAACCAGGAGACGTCCGGCAACCACCTTCTTTGCGGCCGTAACGGGGCACTTTACTAAGGCTGTGCCCACGCCTCCGGGTCCCTTCCTTATCTCGCCAGGCTTTACTTCTCCTGGCGAGCACCCTCCTGCTTTGGCGACCGCAGCCGCCAACTCCTCCGGGGTGACGGAGTCATCCAGACCGGTTACCCTAAGGTCGACCGAAGTCACCGGCCTGGAGACCTTCACGTCCTCTGGGGAGAACAGTCCCCGGAGTTTCTCCGCCAGCAGGTCGGCCTTGCCCCCACTCGTGGCCCCTGGGACCTCCAGGATACGGGCCCCAGTCGCCGCCTGCCGGAATCGTACGGAGGAGATCCCGAGGTCTCCCAAGTCGAGCTTCGACTTGGCCTCGGCGATCACCTCCCCGTACGTCCTTCCCCTCTCCTCGGCCCCCCGTTGCAGCGCAATAACCACCGCAGCTGAACGGGGGGCATGAAGTTTCGGGGCTTTGCCCTTTTCGGCCGCCGCCTGCTGTGGTGCCGCTGGCTTAGTGGGCGCCGACGCCCTTGGCGCCTTATCAGCTGGGTCCTGTCTCTGCTTGTTGCGGCGACGAGGACCAACTGTCTTCCAGCCCTCTTTTTCCGGCGTCTGGCTACTACCTGCCGGAGCAGGTGCTGCCTGAGCAGGAGCAGTTGGGGCAGAGGGAGCTGGGGAGGCCTTTTTGCCTTTCTTCCCCTTCTTCCTCTTCTTCTTGCCAGATGTCGTGGCATCTGGGGCAGCCGTAGGCGCTTTCTCCGTCTTGTCAGCTTTTGCAGCTGAAGTGGGGGCAGGTTTTTCAGCCGGCACCTTCTTAGAAGCAGGTTTTGGTGAAGAAGGCACCTCCTCATCTTCCTGCGCTCGTTCCGCTGCTAATGGCGGGCGGTGGCGCTTTGGGGGCAGAAGCCGCCCGTCCACCTCCAGGCTCTCGATCCGAGCTCCCATCCTTGCCAGTGAGGCTTGGAGGTCTTGGACCTCGGCTGATGGTTTGGGGGCAGCGCACTCCTTGCTGCCCCTTACCTCAGCCCTCAGCGCGGCCATCTCCTCACTAAGCCGTTCGAGCCTGCCCTTGAGAAGTGTGTTCTCCGTTTGGAGCCTGGCCACCTCGTCTGCAGGCGTTCGTGAGGCCAGCTCTTCGAACACCTCGCGGAGCACCTCGACGGACTTCTTAAGGGCGCTTTGAAAGGTGCCCTTAAGATTGCCCGACTTGTTCCCTACCAGTTCGATGGCCGTCAGGCTTTCCTTGACCCGGGAGGACAGGGCGACCGCTGGTGCCTCCCTTGTCGAGCCCCAAGAAGCCACGGCACTCAGGTACGTCTTGGCGGCATCCGAGCGTGGCTTGGGCGTTGCCGCCACCACTGCCCTCTCCACCTCCATCTCCATCTCTTGCTGCTCAGCGGCAGCAAGCTCGGCTCTGGCCTTTGCCATGCCCACATATTTGCCAGTTGTCGGGGGTCTCCCAGGACCGCGCTTCGACAACTTGGTCTTATCGGAGTGCGTGCCTCTGTCCGAGTCGGACCCGCTACTCCCGCCTCTCCTCTCGATGGGGTTCAGCCGCTTTCTCTTCCAGAACCTAGACGGAAGGCTCTCAGAATCGGCCGTCATCGCATCGGAGTCACTCCCTAGGCTGCTGACCAGCGATGGACACCTGGTCCGGCTTAGGGCCTCCTCCACCGTGTTCGAAGTGGCGTCCATCCTCCTCAGGACCACCACTGCTTTTTTGGCAGCAACCTTCGCTACCAAAACTCCCTCCTTCGTCGACGCCGAAGCGTCCGCACCAGAAACCTTCGCAGGCTCTGCAGCAACTCCCTCTTTGCGGCATTCCAGGCGACCGCCCTCCTTAGGGGTATGAATAAAATTCTCCATAATAAGTCCCACGAGTACCGGGGACTCGATACGACCCAGACAGTGCCCTCGTGTATCTGGGAAGGGCAGGTGAACCTAACCAAGGCGCTACGCCTAGGTACAGTAGCGACTGGCTTTACCGGCCAGCCATCCTCTAAGAGAACGGACTTCGTGCTGCACCCCCACTTGTCCTACGGGATTTTTTATAGAGGTTTACTCCTCGCAGCCCGGGCGACCAAGCCAAGGCCATCGGTCCCACTCCGATCACGAGACATGACCGCAATCGTCGCGGGATTACGACTTCGAGCTGGGGGCAGGGAAGACAAGTCCCCCCTTGCCTGCCCGACGGCGGGGTAAGCGCACGCCGAGCCCAACTCTGCTTCATCCGCGCAAGCACGTAACGAAGCCTAACGCCCAAGATGGGCCCTCCTCCGTTGTCCCCGAACCCGCCAGCAAAAGCTACCAGATCCGAGAGCACCTTGGATTTTGCCCGACGAGGTGGCCGAGTTGACCCTCCCCGCCGCGCCGCAAGCCTTGCAGGCCTGCCATCCACCGACCACAGGGGTCCGCTGCGACATCGAGTGCCGCACCTCCGCCTCGGTAGCCCGACGGGGTGGCCGAGTTGACCCTCCCCGCCGCGCTCCGCCTCGGTTGCCCGACGGGGTGGCCGAGTTGACCCTCCCCGCCGCGCTTTGTGATTTGGTCCGCGCCGGTATACCGGTAGCCCCCATATCTGGGGGCCGTTCCCCTATCCGCCACCTGGGGACGCGCCACGTCGGGGTTCACTTCCCCGCCCACTAGGAGATCCAGATCCTAGCAGGTCCGTGGAACCTTTTTTTTTTTTTTTTTTTTTTTTTTTTTTTTAAGTGAGGAAAATGCGTTACGCATCCCCGCCCTGCCGGGGGGCAAGGGCGAGGTATGTGGGACTCCCCCTTTCGGGTATACCCACTAAAAACCTCACTATTCCCGCCACTGTTAGGCAGAGGCAAGGCCGGCGGTCACTCAACAGTCCGCCTGGCCTCGCCTATGGCCCACGTCCGCCCGATGGAAAGGGCGGACCTCCTCAGAGGGGCGATCCCCTCCTACCTCCTCAGGGGGTCTCATCATTGGACGGCCGGTGCCCCCGCACCTGCCGCCCGAGACACCCCTGGCGGGTCGTGTCGAGAGCGGGCACCCCTTCTCGCCCGCCCGCCTCGCCCACGATGGAGTCGCTGGGAGAGCGGATCTCGCTCCCTCTCGCGCTCCGCGGTCTCCTTCTGCAACATGACGTCGTCGCAGAAGGAGATCATCGCCTCAAAGTTCATCTCGCTGCCGACCATCTTCTCCATGACAGTCGGCAGCGAGAGATCTCCTCCTCCTAGGACCGCAACCAACTCCGATCGCGGCCCTGCCCAGGCGGAGCATTCCACCAAAGTGTGCTGTGCGGTATCCTCCGCACAGCCACAATGGTGGCACTCCGGGCTTACCTCTTTTCCGGCTATGCTACACAGGTACCTCCCGAAGCAACCATGCCCTGAGAGTACCTGTGTAAGCCGGAAAGTTAGTGGCCCCCACTTCCGTCCTACCCATTCCTCCAGAATGGGTAGGACCCCCTCCAGTAATCGGCGTCGGGACCCCGCACCCGTAGTACGAAGCCCCTCGAGCCGCCGCCTCCACTCGCCCAGAGCCTCCTCTTGAGCCTCTCTGCGCCACCGCACCACTTCATCGGGCGCAGGGCGCAGGTCCCTGCTCCGGGCGTGCGTCCTTTGCCAATAGACCGAGGATTGTACCTCGGCCTCTAAGTCCCACGGAAGGGACCCGGCAAGGACGCAGGCCACCATATGGGAGATTGTCCTGTACCCCCTGATGACCCGAATCGCCAAGACCCTCTGCGCCTGGTGCAGAAGGGCCTTGTGGCGGTTCTTAAGGGACCCCGCCCAGATCGGGGCCCCGTAAAGGGCCATCGAGCGTACCACCCCCATGTACAGGCGGCGGCAGCTTCCATCCCCTCCTCCGAGGTTGGGGAGCAGGCGGCCAAGAGCACCCGCCGTTTTCACCAACCTCGGGACCAAGCGCTCGAAATGGACTCCAAAATCCCACCTACTGTCGAGGACGACGCCGAGATATTTCAGCGTCGTCCCGACCGGGATTGGGGTCCCTCCTACCACAATGCTTGTGCCGGCAGGTGGTCTCCGTCGGGGCCCATGAAAGCAAATGGCCTCCGACTTATGGAGAGCCACCTCTAGCCCCAAACGCCGAATTCTCGAGACCACCGCCGCCACACCGGCGGTGGCTAATATCGAGGCGGCCCGGAGATCGGAACCCCGAGCCGTCACCAGGGTGTCGTCGGCGTAACAAATCACGTCCACGCCGTACAGGTTTGCACAGCGCAGGACGTGATCGTACCCGATGTTCCATAGCAGGGGCCCAAGAACGGACCCCTGGGGAACACCGCGCGACATACGCCGACGACCGCCTTCTCCGTCTCTGGTGGGGAACACTACCGCCCTATCTGACAGGTAGCTCCCCACCAGTCTCCTTAAATATGGGGGCACTCCATGATAACGGAGCGCCTCCATAATTGTTGGCCAGGGCAGGCTGTTGAAGGCGTTCTTTATATCCAAAGACACAGCCAACAACAACCCACCCCCCGACACTGCCTCCTCCGCCATGTCCCGCAGGCGGCCGATCGCGTCAGTAGTCGACCGGCCGCAGCGGAACCCGAATTGTGCGTCCGAAAGGTTCGGACCCACATCTCTCATATGCTCGACGAGGCGGTTGGCTATCACCCTCTCCAACAGCTTCCCCGCCTCGTCGAGTAAAACTATGGGCCGATACCCCGACGGGTCATCTGCCGGCCGCGACTCCTTGCGGAGGAGGACCAGGCGGCCCTCCTTCCACCGGTGCGGGAAGACACCTTCCCGCACGCACCTGGTGAATACCGCCCTTAGGCGGGGCTCCAGAGCCTCCTGCTCTCCGCCTAGGGCCAGGACCCACGCCCGGCAAGGGATGCCGTCGAGTCCTGGGGCCGTGTTTTTGCCCTTAATACGCAACACGGCCGCACCCACCTCCTCCTTTGAGACCTCGGGCACCTCGCCCGAGTCTCGCTCCTCAGGTGCTGGTGGCGCCATGGTGGGAGGCTCATAGTTTGTTCCCATTTCCGGGAACAAAGCCTCGACCACTCTCTCGAGGACCACCGGCTCGAGGTTGCTGGAGACGGGAGGGGTCCAAGGGCGTAGTTTCTGCCGTACTAGCTTGTACGGCCTACCCCAGGGATCTCTCTCCAACGTCTGTAGCAGCTCCTCCCAAGCCGCGGCTTTGGACCGGTTGATGGCGAGACGGAGTGCCACCGCCACCTCCCGGTACGCGGCGTACAGCCGGTCCTCCTCGCCTTCTTCGCGGTTTCGGCGCCTCCGGTATCGCTGGAAGGCGCGGCGCTCCTCTACGCACGAGCGGCGGAGCTGGGCCACCTCTTCGTTCCACCAATAGACCGCCTTTTTAGACGGGGGGGCTCTAACGCGAGGCATCGCGGCGTCACACGCCTTCGCCATAGCCTCGCAGAGCCGAGCCGCATCCTCGTCTATATCGGCTAATGGTGGATCCGGTATCCACGCCTGGACAAGGACTGCCTCCTGCAGTAGTTCCCTGTTCAGGCGCTTTAACGCCCAGCGAGGCCCATCCAACCTTGGCTGGCTCGGGGCTCTCGGGGTGTCTGGAGACGAGTTTGAGACGCTGAAGGTAATATACCTATGATCTGACAGCGTCTCCTCGTTCTCCAGAACCTCCCACCCCTGGACACGGTGTGCGATGGGAGGGGTCGCGAATGAAACATCCACGACTGACCCCCCGTTACGGCGCACACACGTCTCCACCGTGCCGCGGTTGAGGATGCTCAACCCGCACTCCACCAGCCATTCTTCCAGTACTCTCCCCCTATGGTCCGTCGTCGCCGAACCCCAAGCCCTAGACTTGGCGTTGAGGTCTCCAAGGACGACGACGGGACTGGGAGATATCTGGCCGACCGCGACCCCCAACAACGCGAGGTAGCGCTCGAAGTCGGCGAGTGGTCGGTTGGGGGAGAAGTACACCCCAATTACGACCAGTGCGCCGACTTTAGCCACCACATAGCCATCCCCTCTATTTACAGCAGTAAGTGGGGGGCCTCCCGCCGCGCAGCGCTGTATGACTGCCACCGAGCCACCGCAATCCCCGACCCAATCCGAACGGACCGGGACGCGATACGGCTCGGCGGCGACAGCTAAATGGACCTGCCACTCCGCCATGGCCTGGACGAACAGGTCCTGGGCCGCGGCGGAGTGGTTGAGGTTCCCCTGCAGGAATCGGAGGTCCATACTAATGGACCTCCATTGGCGACTCCGTGTCACCCGGGGGCGGGTTCGCAGGCTGCGGCTTGGCCTTCCTGGCCCTTGCCGCAGCCTTCTTCGCTGCCTTCTTTGTTGGGGGCTTGGCACAGGCCTTGCCCCCAGCGAGGTGATCCGCCTTTTTCCCAGCTGCCTCGCAGACGGGGCAGTGGGGCTTGGCGGAGCACTCCCGAGCCTTGTGGCCCGCTTGACCGCAGCACAGACAGTTCTGGCTGCGGTCGACCTCCGACGAGCACTGGGCCCCAATGTGGCCTAGTGCAAAGCACCGGTAGCACCGGCGGGGGAGGGCGTCGAGGATTTTAACCCCGACTGCCACCCAACCAACCAGGAGACGTCCGGCAACCACCTTCTTTGCGGCCGTAACGGGGCACTTTACTAAGGCTGTGCCCACGCCTCCGGGTCCCTTCCTTATCTCGCCAGGCTTTACTTCTCCTGGCGAGCACCCTCCTGCTTTGGCGACCGCAGCCGCCAACTCCTCCGGGGTGACGGAGTCATCCAGACCGGTTACCCTAAGGTCGACCGAAGTCACCGGCCTGGAGACCTTCACGTCCTCTGGGGAGAACAGTCCCCGGAGTTTCTCCGCCAGCAGGTCGGCCTTGCCCCCACTCGTGGCCCCTGGGACCTCCAGGATACGGGCCCCAGTCGCCGCCTGCCGGAATCGTACGGAGGAGATCCCGAGGTCTCCCAAGTCGAGCTTCGACTTGGCCTCGGCGATCACCTCCCCGTACGTCCTTCCCCTCTCCTCGGCCCCCCGTTGCAGCGCAATAACCACCGCAGCTGAACGGGGGGCATGAAGTTTCGGGGCTTTGCCCTTTTCGGCCGCCGCCTGCTGTGGTGCCGCTGGCTTAGTGGGCGCCGACGCCCTTGGCGCCTTATCAGCTGGGTCCTGTCTCTGCTTGTTGCGGCGACGAGGACCAACTGTCTTCCAGCCCTCTTTTTCCGGCGTCTGGCTACTACCTGCCGGAGCAGGTGCTGCCTGAGCAGGAGCAGTTGGGGCAGAGGGAGCTGGGGAGGCCTTTTTGCCTTTCTTCCCCTTCTTCCTCTTCTTCTTGCCAGATGTGGTGGCATCTGGGGCAGCCGTAGGCGCTTTCTCCGTCTTGTCAGCTTTTGCAGCTGAAGTGGGGGCAGGTTTTTCAGCCGGCACCTTCTTGGAAGCAGGTTTTGGTGAAGAAGGCACCTCCTCATCTTCCTGCGCTCGTTCCGCTGCTAATGGCGGGCGGTGGCGCTTTGGGGGCAGAAGCCGCCCGTCCACCTCCAGGCTCTCGATCCGAGCTCCCATCCTTGCCAGTGAGGCTTGGAGGTCTTGGACCTCGGCTGATGGTTTGGGGGCAGCGCACTCCTTGTTGCCCCTTACCTCAGCCCTCAGCACGGCCATCTCCTCACTAAGCCGTTCGAGCCTGCCCTTGAGAAGTGTGTTCTCCGTTTGGAGCCTGGCCACCTCGTCTGCAGGCGTTCGTGAGGCCAGCTCTTCGAACACCTCGCGGAGCACCTCGACGGACTTCTTAAGGGCGCTTTGAAAGGTGCCCTTAAGATTGCCCGACTTGTTCCCTACCAGTTCGATGGCCGTCAGGCTTTCCTTGACCCGGGAGGACAGGGCGACCGCTGGTGCCTCCCTTGTCGAGCCCCAAGAAGCCACGGCACTCAGGTACGTCTTGGCGGCATCCGAGCGTGGCTTGGGCGTTGCCGCCACCACTGCCCTCTCCACCTCCATCTCCATCTCTTGCTGCTCAGCGGCAGCAAGCTCGGCTCTGGCCTTTGCCATGCCCACATATTTGCCAGTTGTCGGGGGTCTCCCAGGACCGCGCTTCGACAACTTGGTCTTATCGGAGTGCGTGCCTCTGTCCGAGTCGGACCCGCTACTCCCGCCTCTCCTCTCGATGGGGTTCAGCCGCTTTCTCTTCCAGAACCTAGACGGAAGGCTCTCAGAATCGGCCGTCATCGCATCGGAGTCACTCCCTAGGCTGCTGACCAGCGATGGACACCTGGTCCGGCTTAGGGCCTCCTCCACCGTGTTCGAAGTGGCGTCCATCCTCCTCAGGACCACCACTGCTTTTTTGGCAGCAACCTTCGCTACCAAAACTCCCTCCTTCGTCGACGCCGAAGCGTCCGCACCAGAAACCTTCGCAGGCTCTGCAGCAACTCCCTCTTTGCGGCATTCCAGGCGACCGCCCTCCTTAGGGGTATGAATAAAATTCTCCATAATAAGTCCCACGAGTACCGGGGACTCGATACGACCCAGACAGTGCCCTCGTGTATCTGGGAAGGGCAGGTGAACCTAACCAAGGCGCTACGCCTAGGTACAGTAGCGACTGGCTTTACCGGCCAGCCATCCTCTAAGAGAACGGACTTCGTGCTGCACCCCCACTTGTCCTACGGGATTTTTTATAGAGGTTTACTCCTCGCAGCCCGGGCGACCAAGCCAAGGCCATCGGTCCCACTCCGATCACGAGACATGACCGCAATCGTCGCGGGATTACGACTTCGAGCTGGGGGCAGGGAAGACAAGTCCCCCCTTGCCTGCCCGACGGCGGGGTAAGCGCACGCCGAGCCCAACTCTGCTTCATCCGCGCAAGCACGTAACGAAGCCTAACGCCCAAGATGGGCCCTCCTCCGTTGTCCCCGAACCCGCCAGCAAAAGCTACCAGATCCGAGAGCACCTTGGATTTTGCCCGACGAGGTGGCCGAGTTGACCCTCCCCGCCGCGCCGCAAGCCTTGCAGGCCTGCCATCCACCGACCACAGGGGTCCGCTGCGACATCGAGTGCCGCACCTCCGCCTCGGTAGCCCGACGGGGTGGCCGAGTTGACCCTCCCCGCCGCGCTCCGCCTCGGTTGCCCGACGGGGTGGCCGAGTTGACCCTCCCCGCCGCGCTTTGTGATTTGGTCCGCGCCGGTATACCGGTAGCCCCCATATCTGGGGGCCGTTCCCCTATCCGCCACCTGGGGACGCGCCACGTCGGGGTTCACTTCCCCGCCCACTAGGAGATCCTAGCAGGTCCGTGGAGGTCCGTGGAACCTTTTTTTTTTTTTTTTTTTTTTTAAGTGAGGAAAATGCGTTACGCATCCCCGCCTTGCCGGGGGGCAAAGGCAAGGTATGTGGGACTCCCCTTTCGGGTGTACCCACTAAAAACCTCACTGTTTCCACCACTGTTAGGCAAAGGCAAGGCTGGCGGTGACTCAACAGTCCGCGTGACCTCGCCTATAGCCCACATACCGCCCGATGGAATAGGCGGACCTCCACAGAGGGGCGAACCCCTCCTAACTCCTCGGAGAGTCTCTCACAGGACAGCAGGCGCCCCCGCACCCACCGCCCAAGACCCCCCTTACGGGATTTTTATAGAGGTTTACTCCTCGCAGCCAAGGCCATCGGTCCCGCTCCGATTACGAGACATGCAGTCATGACCGCAACCGTTGCAGGATTACGATTTCGAGCTGGTGGCAGAGGAGACTATAAGTCTCCTACTGCCTGCCCGACGGCGGGGTAAGCGCACGCCAGGCCCAACTCTGCTTCATCCGCGCAAGCGCGTAACAAAGCTTGGTGCCCAAAATGGGCCCTCCTCCTAATGCCCCCAAATCCGCCAGCAAGACGCCGCCCCGCCCGAAGTCCCGCAAGGAAGCTGACCCATACAGCCGACTCGCAGGAAATCAAGCAGGACTACGAAAAGCCTACAGATCTAGGAGCACCTTGGTGTTTGCCCGACGAGGTGGCCGAGTTGACCCTCCCCGCCGCGCCGCCGGCCTTGCAGGCCAGCCATCCACCGACTCGAAAGTCCACTGAGACTCTCATCTCCTCCTGCCCCGTCTGCCGTGCTCTATGCTACCTTCATAAAGACGCAGAGGGGCCCTGTGTGATTTGGTCCGCGCCGGTATACCGGTAACTCCCATTTCTGGAAGCCGTTCCCCTATCCGCCACCTGGGGACGCGCCACGTCGGGGTTCACTTCCCCGCCCACTAGGAGAACCTAGCAGGTCCGTGGTGGTCCGTGGAACCTAACCGAACCTTTTTTTTTTTTTTTTTTTTTTGAGGGAGGGAAAATGCCTTCGCACTGCCCCTTCGCCACGGGGGTGGCGGAGGGGTTTGTGTGGGGCTCGAACCCACTAAAAACCCTCCCGTGAGCAGTCCTTCGCCAAGGTGGGGTAAGGTGGGGTCGCGTTAGCATTCACCACCTTACCCCGGCGATTGGCCTTTAGGCCTAGGTGTTAACGCCTACGAATTATCTGTGAGCAAGACCTGACTACATTTTTCACAACCACCGTCACTTTATTATTCAACTTTCTACTCGCAACGCGAAACATTGTTCCTCAACCCAAATTCCAAAAATTAATTGTAAAAAGGACAATACAAGCCTATATCAAATTCGGGAGTTTTCATTTGTGTTCCCCTGTGCACAAACATCTGGCGACCGTGTCAATAACCGTCAAAAATCTTCGGAAAAAAGAAGCAATTACAAAAACAAATTACACCTCGATCACGGGCGGTCAAGTTGTGCCGTTGCGTCCCGTCAACAGCGAAGTCAACTGCCGTTCCAACTACAAACTATATTCCCGGGACTCCTGGAGGAGCATCCATTGCAGCCCTCGCCGGTCGATCAGCAATCAGCATCGAGCCGCAGCCCAGGCCAATGCAGATAAGTGCCCTTCCTTTTGTTCCGCCATTGTCTATCCATTTTACCCAATCCATACCTAAAATTCCCGATCAATTTTGCCTATTTCTAACGTGTATTGTTCTATTACTTGTGCTACTTACCATTAGACAATATCAATAAACATAAATCAATCATTCAATAAAGTTAAAATCATTCTAAAACTAGTTTTAAAAGTAAATTGTTCATATTTCATGCATCTAAACTAACCCACGTCATTCATTTAACCTTCACAAAAGGGTTTTTTCTTTGTTCATTATTCTCAAGCTCCTCAACCTATGCAATTTCTAAATTTAAACTAGGTGCAAAATTATAAACGCACAAAGTACCTACTAGCTATTTACCGTTGTTTGTTGGGTTAATTATAACCAATCCATTAACTTACTAATTTTATTTACCCATCAGTTTCGTAACTTTGTGCGCGGTTATTTACCTACAATCAATTCACACCTTTTCGCCGATCATTCCAGGGCAAACGTTGTGTATTCACACGTTCCTACCTATTCTACGGGCTGCGATAAATCGAGCTGCGCTGGCGCCGGCCGGCCGGTCAGTCCGACGCAGCGGAGTTAGAGTGCAGCTAGTCCAGTAAAGGTGACGCCTAGTGGAGGAGCGTGAGCTAAATATATTTGTTTAATTTAATTTAACGATTTCTGCACTTTGTACTGAGTTTCACCTCTATATAATTTCACTAAGTAAGTATACTAATTTCATTCGATAAACTGTGATTTTATTAAATACAAAGAATCTGTTTTTTCATTCAATATGGGAGGTGAAGCTAATGCAAAGGACTCTTTATTACTCGAGCAACAAATAGTCAAACGTAGTTCTATAAAGGGTCAAATTACCAAGTTCAAAAATTACATAAGTTTTATTACTACAAAGGAAACTTTAACCCCGATTGAGCTAGCTGAAGTGACGCTCAAGCTTGGTAAGTTTGAGTCACTTTTTAATCGGTTTGACGACTTGCAGAATCAGATAGATGTTTTAAATTCTAGTAATTTATCAAGCGAAGTTGATGAGCGAGATGACATTGAGCAGTTATTTATTACAAACATTGCTTTAGCTCAAACTATAATTCAAAAACACAATACGAGTAAACATGAGGAAAGCCATTACAAGGATCTCAATTCAAGTCAAATGTCGTCAGCTCAATGCAATGTCGATCATCATGAACCATTGGGTTTTAAATTGCCCCAAATACAAATTGCAAAGTTCGACGGATCATACTTCCGTTGGCTTGAGTTCCGTGACACGTTCTTATCTATGATCCACAACAATGAGCGTATTGCGCCGATACATAAGTTTCACTATTTGATATCCTACCTGTCAGGTGATGCAGCGCGCATTATTTCTAACTATGAGGTTTCCAGCGCCAACTACCAAAACGCATGGAAGTTATTATGCGATCGTTATGATAATAAGCGTCAGTTGATAAATCATCATTTAAATTCATTGTTAAGTATTCAACAAGCAACGCGTGAGTCTGACAGGTCACTGAGGTACATGGTGGATCACATTACAAAAAACCTGCGCGCATTGTCCAGCCTTGGGCAACCCACAAGCAAGTGGGATGTCTTGATAATCCATATCATGAGCACTAAGCTGGACAATCACACTCTTTTGAAATGGGAGGAGCGTCGTAGCGCGTTAAATGATGTTCCTAATTTAGAACAATTTTATAAGTTTTTAATTGAGCGCGCCGACGTCCTCGAGTCTATAAGCCGGAACTCCAACAAATCAACACAATCGAAGGTTACGGCCTCTAATTCCAATAGTAATCGGGCCCAAACTAAGTCTTTTGCATGCGCGAACGATGAAGAGTCGGCTTCTTCTCCACGCATTACGTGCGTAGTCTGTAATGAAGGACATCGCATCTATGACTGTCCCGCTTTCATAGTCAAGAGCGTAGAGGAGCGCATAGCTGAAGCGCACAAATTGAAGCTATGTACTAACTGTTTGAGGCTCGGTCACAGAGTACAAACTTGCCGCCTAGGCCCCTGCCTCAAATGTAAAGGTAGGCATAACACTCTCATACATAAACCATCCAATGCTAACAATGAAACATCCACATCCACTTCCAGTGCCGTCACCACCGAATCAGACCAATCTAGCACTGACGATACGATTGTTAATTTTTCCAAACAAACTTCTAATCAAGTCCTGCTGTCTACCGCCTATATTGAGGTGGCTAATCCTCGGACGAACCAGACAGAGAAGGTTCGTGCCCTATTGGACTGCGGTAGTCAGTCTTCATTTATAACGCAGTCTCTCAAGGAGAAGCTGTCGTTATCATCCAACGCCAACTGCCTTGTCAACGTCATTGGTATAGGCAATCACCAAACCGGTAAGGTTACCGAAAGCTGTGTGGTACAATTGAAGTCCTTAATCAATCAGTTCACCATGACTTCAAGCTTCCTTGTGTTACCCCAGTTGACAGGTCATATTCCTAGATTTCCTATCGATACAAAAAAATTACAAATGTCTAATAATTTTAAGCTAGCAGACCCTATGTTTCACCAGCCAGCGCCGACTGAAGTACTCATCGGTGCCGATCTTTTCTGGGATATTCTTGGCCGCAAGCAACATTCGCTCGGTCCTAACAAACCAAAACTAAGAAGCTCCCAGTTTGGTTGGATTATTTCAGGTCCCATGCATACAAACATTCAATCTTACAACAGTACTATCCAATGCAATCATTCCATCATTTCAAGTCAGTTAAATGATGACGATATTCAAATTCATCAAGAACTTACTAAGTTCTGGGAGCTGGAAGAGGTTCCCCTAAGATCCAAACTAAGTGAGGACGAGAAGGCATGTGAAGCTCATTTTTTACAACACACCCTCCGTCTCGATTCAGGTAGATTCTCTGTTGGTCTACCTTTAAAGGATTCACCCGATTGTCTTGGAGAATCTTACAATCTTGCAAAAAAACGACTTCATAATTTAGAAAGGCGTTTCAAAAGACAACCAGAAATCAAATCTCAATACGTTGAATTCATGCGTGAGTATGCCGAGCTAGGTCATCTCTCGGAAGCTCCTATACCCATACCAGATAATTCTTATTTTTTATGCCATCACGCTGTCTTCAAAGACAGTAGCGAATCTACAAAAATCAGAGTCGTGTTCGACGGCTCCGCTCCAACTTCATCAGGGCTTTCTGTCAATGACATTCTTCTGATAGGTCCTAACATGCAAGACTCACTTTTTTCCATTCTCATAAGAGCTCGACAATACAAATATCTTCTAACAGGTGACATAGAAAAAATGTACAGACAATGTTTAATTAATAATAATAATCGAGATCTTCAACTTATATTATGGAGAGAGGATGAGTCTGAGCCTATCAAAACGCTGCGTCTGAATACTATTACTTACGGCATGGCAAGTTCTAGTTATTTAAGCACGCGCTGCCTTTGGCAATTAGGTGAAGAATGCTCAGATCCCACAATAAAGGAAATAATACAACGAGACTTTTATATCGACGATCAAATAACTGGAGCTAATACTGAAGCTGAGTTACGCTATATACATCAAGCAGTTTCTGCAGCTCTCCAGAAAGGCTGTTTTAACCTTAGAAAATTTAAAACCAATTTGCCTTCTATATTAGAGTCTACCTCATCAAAATCCAACGATAAATTAATCATAAGCGAATCGTCTTCTACCCTAGGCATGGGCTGGAACCCATCTACTGATCAATTACACTTTCCATTTAAGGTTCCACCCCCGTCTGATGATAATCTAACCAAAAGGATTATCCTATCATCTCTGTTCAAGATTTTCGATCCTTTGGGATTGTTGAGTCCCTGTGTAATCAAGGCCAAAATATTATTACAGCAGTTGTGGTTGCACAAATTATCATGGGACGATCCAATCCCCAATGATATCCAAAGGGATTGGAATAAATTTGCCAAATCTATACCCACTCTTCTAGACCTAAAGGTGCCTAGATGGGCACTCTGCGAGGAACCTACATCTGTAGAACTTCATTCTTTTAGTGATGCATCCCAGAATGCATACGGAGCTTGCATCTTTTTGCGCTCCGTAAATTCAAATAATGAAATAACTGTAAGGTTACTTTGTTCCAAATCTAAAGTAGCTCCAATCAAGGCCACTACTATTCCTCGTCTTGAACTTTGTGCCGCTCTTTTGGCAGCAAAATTGTGCAAAGCAGTAAGGGAATCACTAAGACATGACATACAAACTCAAGTACACTGGTGTGACTCGACAATTGTGCTAGCTTGGCTCCGTAGCAGCTTCCAAAATTTAAAAACCTTCGTCGCAAATAGGGTTTCAGAAATTTGTGAATTAACCAACGCTGTTTCTTGGCGCTATGTGCCGACATCTTGTAACCCAGCTGACCTCATTTCCAGGGGCATCAGCCCAGATCATTTAAGCACAACAACACTTTGGTGGTCTGGTCCATCATACCTGCTTCAACCAGACAGTACTTGGCCTGTCCTAAGTAATAAATTCGATGATACAAACTTACCTGAAACTAAAACTACGGTTTCTAATACTAAATTTAACACTACGTCGGCTATTACTAATGTATCAACTAATAATGATCCTATTATACATTTAAAAGATTATTCTAACCTGTCTAGGTTAAAGCGAGCATTTGCATATTTGTTACGCTTTATTTACAATGCAAGAAAACCTCAAACTCGACTTATTGGTCCTTTGTCAGTTGAAGAACTAAAAAAATCATTTCTTCACTTATGTCGTTTGGCCCAACAAGAGTCTTTTGGTCATGAATATGACTTACTTGCCAAGAAAAGGTCTCTAAGTCCCAAATCTCATATTTTATCATTGACTCCGTTTTTAAGTGATGACCATGTCATTCGAGTTGGTGGTCGATTGGAGGCATCCGATTTTAATTTCGACAAAAAACATCCTGTTCTTTTACACTCTAATCATCATTTTACTAAAATTTTATTTGAACACGAACATAAACACAATCTACATGCTGGTCCGCAACTGCTATTAGCTATCATTCGAGAATCTGTGTGGCCTATCAATGGTAGGCATCTAGCTCGTCGCACATTTCATAATTGTTTTAGATGTAGACGACTTCAAGGAAGGACTATGCAACCTATGATGGGAAATTTGCCATCGCAACGCATTACGCCGAGCTTCCCATTTCAAACTGTAGGCTTAGATTTTGCCGGTCCATTTTCAATTTTGAACAGAAAGGGACGTGGTGCTACCGTTACTAAATGCTATTTATGCCTCTTCGTTTGCCTACGCTACAAATGCTTACATCTCGAAGCCGTAAGTGATCTATCAAAGGACGCCTTTGTCATGACCTTTCGCCGATTCGTGTCGCGCCGCGGCAAGCCAACGGAGGTGTTCTGCGATAACGGTCGCAATTTTGTGGCCGGTGCCAAAGAAATTAACCAATTTTTTAAGACTTATTCCGATACTTTATCTGATTTTGCAAGTGAAGACGGGATAAATTTTATATTTTCTCCAACGTACGCTCCTCACTTTGGCGGCATCTTTGAAGCTGGTGTTAAGTCCGCTAAATTTCACCTAAAACGCGTCATGGGTAATTCTCACTTAACCTTTGAAGAATTATCAACTCTTTTCGCACAAGTAGAATCAATACTAAATAGCCGTCCATTGTGTCCGCTATCTTCCTCTCCTGACGATTTCCTTTGCCTGACTCCTGGGAACTTCCTCATTGGTCGGGCTCTCACCGCTGTGCCATCCCCGGCATTGGAGGACTGTAACCCAAACAACCTGAAGCGATACTCTCGACTGCAGCAAATATATCAACATTTTTGGAGGCGCTGGCAGCGAGAATATGTTGCTGAATTGCAGCAACGCCGCAAGTGGAAGACTAACTCTACGAACCCAACCGTAGGAGACTTGGTGCTTTTACAAGAAGACAACGTTCCACCACTCTGCTGGAAACTCGGTCGAATTTCAAGACTGTTTTATGGTCCGGATGACCAGATACCCCGAGTAGCTGATGTGACTACTTCTAAAGGATGCGTTCGCCGTCCATTAGTTCGCCTCGTCGCCCTGCCTACACCTGAAGAATTAGATGGTTGAAAACCAATGCTTTTCAACGGGGGCAGGATGTTAACGCCTACGAATTATCTGTGAGCAAGACCTGACTACATTTTTCACAACCACCGTCACTTTATTATTCAACTTTCTACTCGCAACGCGAAACATTGTTCCTCAACCCAAATTCCAAAAATTAATTGTAAAAAGGACAATACAAGCCTATATCAAATTCGGGAGTTTTCATTTGTGTTCCCCTGTGCACAAACACTAGGCCTTTGGAGGGGTGACTCCGCTCACCAGAATCACCCCACCGACATGTAGAGCCGTGCAAGACGGCGGAGAGTCCCCCGACTCTCCGACCGTGGCCCTACTGCGGATGGTAAATCCGATTCGTCTGGAGGAGGTTGTGATGTCTGAGTTGATCCATTACTCAGCCATCTCAACCTCCTCGCTCGCCCCATGCCGATCCTCGGTAGGGGCGGCAGCTGTCGTGGGTCTTTGGAAGGCCCTTCCCAACGTCTTCGGGGGGACGCATTTGCGCCCTCCCATTATATGCCCGAAGGGCCTCCCCGACTCTGCGCATATAGCGCAGCGCGGGTCGACCCTCCCGCAGCTGCTCGCCCGGTGACCTGCGCCCCCACATCGGAAGCACAGGTCACCTCTGTCGACCGAGGCGGGACACTGGAGACGCGTATGCCCCAGACCCAGGCACCTAAAGCAGCGCATGGGCCGCGCCTCCAGTGCCACCACTTGCACCGAGCTCCAGCCTATCAGAAGTCTGCCCTTGTCCAGCAGCATTTTTGCTGCCGAGACAGGGCAGGAGACAAGGGTGGAGCCGGTGCCCCTCATGCTGCGGTGGATCTCTCCGACCCTCACCATCTGCACACCACATGCGCCCGCCTCGGCGACTGCCGCCGCCACTCTCTCTTTCGTGGCCGAATCGTCCAGGCCCGTTATCCTCAGATCAACGGATTTGAAGGGCCTGGCAACATTGGCCACGTCGGACAGGACTCCACGCAGCTTCTCCGCCAGTTTGTCGGCCTTTTCGGCACTTTCGGAGCCAGGAATCTCCAACATCCTGGCTCCCGTGGCCGTCTGGCGGAAGCGCACCTGGTCGATCCCCAGCTCTTGGAGACTGACCCTCTCCTGCGCTACCTTGAGGGCATCACTGTAAGTGACCCCCCTCTCCACGGCCTCCGGCTGCAGCGACAGCACGACGGCCGCGGATTTGGCGGGCCTCAGCGAAACCCTCGCAGTCCCGGTGGCCTTCGTCTTGCGCAAAGTGGTGGCGGTGGCACTAGCCACTGGAGCAGCCGCTGGTGCCTTGCCAGCTTTGCCCTTCCCCTTCCTCCCTACCACTTTCGCCCAGGTCTCTGCTGGAGGACCAGTGGGGGGAGCAGTCACCGTGCTGGGGCCCGCAGCAGGTGCCACTGAGGGACCCGCGACAGGTGCCACTGAGGGAGTAGCAGCAGTCCTCTTGGCAGTCTGGACGGCCCGAGGTGTGCGAGCCGGCTCAGGCGTCGGCTTGGGTGGTGCAGCAGCCGCTGCCGCGTTCCTGGCATCCGCCTTTAACAGAGGTCGAACCACTGGGGCAGGCATAAGCCGGTCCTCAATCCCCGCTAGTCGGGCATTGAGCATCTGCCCAAACGTCACGGTAAGGGAGCGCTTTAGCTCCTCCACCAAGTCGGCCCCCATCAGAGCTGTTGGGGGGGGTGCCGGCGTCGCAGTAGCAGCGGCCGCGGCAGCTGTGGTGGCGGCAGCGGCCTCCGACTTTGCCTCGGAGAAGCCGCGACGCAGAGCCTTAATCTCCGCCTTACACGACTCGACCTCGAGTCGCAGACGGCCGTTCTCCCCCCTAAGACGTCGCGTCTCCTCCGCCTCACTCCTGCTCGCCAGAGCCTCAACCACCTCCCTTATGGTTGAGGCGGACCTCTTTAGACGGGCAACAAACTCTCCCTTGAGGTTGCCAGACTTTCTGGCAACCTCCAAAACACAAGCGAGCCCCTCGCCCGCTCGCGCCCTCAGCTCCTGAGCATTCAGGCTGCTGACGTCGCCGACCATTGCGCTGGCATCGGAATCACCTCCGGTGTCCGACGCAAGGTCGACGTAGGCAGCAGCCTGCCCCTTCTTAAAACGCCTGCAATGCAGGACATCCACCAACTCCGCCGATAGGTACTCCTCCTTGGAGGGGCCTACCTTGGAGGTCTTCCCCCTACCTCTCCTGGCCGTGCTCACCTTGGCGACTGCCCTCTCCTCGGTCTCCGCGTCCGAGTCCAAATAACCGAACCCGGGCACGAAGAACGAGGAAGACAGCCGCTTCCGGCTGCAACCCTCCCTGTCCGAAACCTCCGCGCCACTGGACGCCTCAATCTCGGACGTGAACCCCATGACCGACTCCACCCTATTCCCACCCACAGGGACATCGGGGGCGCCAGGAACACAGAGTTCTCCACGTTGGCCCTGAGAAGGGCCTTTGGGTTGGCCCTGAGAAGGGCCTTTGGGTTGGCCCTGAGAAGGGCCTTGGGGTTGGCCCTGAGAAGGGCCTTGGGGTTGGCCCTGAGAAGGGCCTTGGGGTTGGCCCTGAGAAGGGCCTTGGGGTTGGCCCTGAGAAGGGCCTTTTAGGAAGCGCCCGGAGGCGTCCCGCGCAGGTTTTTTAGGCATAGCCTCCGACTTCCGTTGTAGTTCCGACATATAAAAGCTCTACAACGCACAGTGCACTTTAGCCGAGCTCAGTCTGCCACTCCGTTACGGTGGTCAGACTGAGTCGTTTCCAGGGGACGCGACGTGGACGCAAGCACTGTGGGGGGTCCCCCAACCTAACCGAACCTAACCTAACCTAACCTAACCTAACCTAACCTTTTTTTTTTTTTTTTTTTTTTTTTTTTTAAGTGAGGAAAATGCGTTACGCATCCCCGCCTTGCCGGGGGGCAAAGGCAAGGTATGTGGGACTCCCCTTTCGGGTGTACCCACTAAAAACCTCACTGTTTCCACCACTGTTAGGCAAAGGCAAGGCTGGCGGTGACTCAACAGTCCGCGTGACCTCGCCTATAGCCCACATACCGCCCGGTGGAATAGGCGGACCTCCACAGAGGGGCGAACCCCTCCTAACTCCTCGGAGAGTCTCTCACAGGACAGCAGGCGCCCCCGCACCCACCGCCCAAGACCCCCCTTACGGGATTTTTATAGAGGTTTACTCCTCGCAGCCAAGGCCATCGGTCCCGCTCCGATTACGAGACATGCAGTCATGACCGCAACCGTTGCAGGATTACGATTTCGAGCTGGTGGCAGAGGAGACTATAAGTCTCCTACTGCCTGCCCGACGGCGGGGTAAGCGCACGCCAGGCCCAACTCTGCTTCATCCGCGCAAGCGCGTAACAAAGCTTGGTGCCCAAAATGGGCCCTCCTCCTAATGCCCCCAAATCCGCCAGCAAGACGCCGCCCCGCCCGAAGTCCCGCAAGGAAGCTGACCCATACAGCCGACTCGCAGGAAATCAAGCAGGACTACGAAAAGCCTACAGATCTAGGAGCACCTTGGTGTTTGCCCGACGAGGTGGCCGAGTTGACCCTCCCCGCCGCGCCGCCGGCCTTGCAGGCCAGCCATCCACCGACTCGAAAGTCCACTGAGACTCTCATCTCCTCCTGCCCCGTCTGCCGTGCTCTATGCTACCTTCATAAAGACGCAGAGGGGCCCTGTGTGATTTGGTCCGCGCCGGTATACCGGTAACTCCCATTTCTGGAAGCCGTTCCCCTATCCGCCACCTGGGGACGCGCCACGTCGGGGTTCACTTCCCCGCCCACTAGGAGAACCTAGCAGGTCCGTGGAACCTAACCTAACCTAACCTAACCTAACCTAACCTAACCTAACCTAATAATAATTATTTAAATTATATATTAGGTTTAAAATGTAATTAATTCATAATGTATCTTAATGGTTGTATTATAATATTATTCTATAATGTTTAAGTTTTTAATTGTAATAATGGTATTGTGATGTAACTTAATATCAAATTGTAATTTTACTTCTACATTACTATGTGGAAGTAAAATTACAATTTGATATTTATAACTTACTAGTTAACTTAATTGTATATTTATTTTTAATGTAATTTAATGTATTTATAATTGAATTGTAACTTAATATCAAATTGTAATTTTACTGCTACATAGTAAGTTAACTTAATTGTATATTGATTTTTAATGTAATTGAATGTATTTATAATCGAATTGTAACTTTAATAATTGTTGTATAATTTTGCTTATTATATTATATTAATTTATAATATACGTAGGAGAATGTTTAATTTATTATAATAATGGATATAATTATGGAAAGCTTATATTTAATAACTGTTGTTTAAAATTTAAAGAGGTTGGATAAGTCATTGTTATCTCATTCTACTTTATATATTATCTCTCAATGTTAATAATTATATCTATCTAGTATATATTTTAATATAACAATGGTTCTTCATTACCAAGTATTAAATGTTGTTGCAATATAACAGCAACAGGTAATTTTAAGTTAGTGCCATTTCTAGATGGCAAAAAAAAAAAAAAAAAAAAAAAAAAACCTAACCTAACCTAACCTAACCTAACCTAACCTAACCTAACCTAACCTAACCTAACCTAACCTAACCTAACCTAACCTAACCTAACCTAACCTAACCTAACCTTTTTTTTTTTTTTTTTTTTTTTTTTTTTTTAACGTTGGGAAATCCTCATGGACTTCCTTCTACCTCGGGGGAGGTAGAAGGGGTGTGTCGGACTCCTACCGACTAAAACCCAACGGGGTTCTTTCGACGCCATATTGTCGAAGCTATGAGGGCGCGTTTGCATTCTTCCACAGCTTCGACGGCGTTGGCTCTGAGTAAGCCCCTTCTTTTGTTATTTCCCTCTTATCTCAGCGAGAGGCGCGTGGAACCGCCACGCGCGCCACCTCGAGGCTAGTAGTGGGCGACGACACCCCCCGGTGCCACCGCCCAGCCTTGTTATGGGGGTCGAACATTAAGGAGGGCATTAAATGCTCTCCTTCTGTGCCCAGTTCGTCTTTGACGGAGAGGGTTCTCTGAACTCCTCTCTCTTTCTTTCTCGGCGTTTTCCTTGTATACAAGTACTTCCTCAGCAAAGTTTTCTATTGCGTCCCACTTGTCTTTACATGCAGTCATAGCTTCCACTACGGCTGGTAGAGAAAGATTTCCGCCTATTACTGTTCTCAGCCTTTGTCGCTGATCTTCCCATGCAGGGCAGCTCTCCAGAGTATGCTGAGCAGTATCGTCTTGTTCGTCGCAGTGGTGACACTGCTCCGTCTCTTCCCTTCCGGCGATTCGGCACAGATACCTCCCGAAACAGCCATGTCCCGAGAGGATCTGTGTTAGCCGGAAGGTTAGGCTCCCATGCTCTCTATCTAACCACTGCGATAGAACAGGTTTGATAGCTGATACAGTTCTGAGGCCAGCACTTGGATGTGATAACCTGTTCAGCCATACGTCTCTTTGTATCAGAAGTATTTCTTCCCTTCGCTTTTCTATCTCTTGTTCTGCGGGACGCTGACCCAGACTTAATTTTTCTTCTCGCCAGAAATATATAGACGCGAGGGACTCCGCGTCTAAGTCCCAAGGTAGAGAGCTTGCCATTACAGCGGCTGCCTCAAACGAGACAGTGCGGTATCCCCGTATTGCCCTGACTGCCATGGCCCTCTGTGGTTTCCGCAAGAGGGCCATATGTTTGCTGCCCATGGCACCGGCCCACACTGGAGCTCCATAGAGCGCCATAGAGCGGACAACTCCCATATATAAATTACGACATCCAGAGCTTGCACCTCTCATATTGGGAAGTAGCCCTCCTAAAGCGGCAGCTGTACCCATTAGCTTTGGCATTAATTGCTGAAAGTGGGAGCGGAAGTTCCATCTACTGTCCAGGACAAGTCCTAGGTATTTCATTGTCGACTTGACAGTGATGCTGGTTCCACTCACCACTATACAGGATCCTGCTGGCGGTCCTCTCCTAGGTCCGTGAAAGCAAAGTGCCTCTGACTTATTTAGAGCCACTTCTAGACCCAGCATTCGTATTCTTCGAACGACTTCTGCTACCCCCACCGTAACTAGGATTGAGGCTTCTCTGTAAGTTTTCTCCTTGGCTGTCACAAGTGTGTCATCAGCGAAACAGGTAACCATGACACCTGAAAGGTTCGTTCCTCTCAGAACCCAGTCATAGCCGATGTTCCACAGGAGCGGTCCAAGGACCGACCCCTGTGGGACACCGCACGACATTCTTTCCCGATGGACACAATCTTTTCCCTCGAATATGACGTACCTCTCATCAAGATAGCTTTCGACTATTTGGCGGAGGTACAAGGGTACCTGGTGATAGATTAAAGCCTCTTTTATGCAACTCCAGGGTAGGGTATTAAAGGCGTTTGAGATGTCGAGTGACACCGCCAACACAACCTCGCCTCTGGATACTGCTTCTTCAGCATACTCCTTAACGCGTAAAATAGCACCGACCGTCGATCGCCCTCTCCTGAATCCAAACTGGTTGTCATCTAGATCGGGACCAACGCAGCTTAGGTGGCCGATCAGGCGGCCGGCGATAATGCGCTCAAATAGTTTGCCCACCTCATCCAGCAAAACTATCGGACGGTAGGCTGATGGTGAGTCAACTGGGCGCCCTTCTTTATGCAAGAGGACCAGACGTCCCGTTTTCCACCGCATCGGGAATTGGCCCTGGCTCAGGCAGGCATCAAATAAGGCACTGAGTCTCGGCCCTAAGACCTTCAGAGCAAGTGCCCACACCCGACCAGGTATGCCATCTGGGCCTGGTGCCGTGTTTTTAGAACGAAGACGCCGGATAGCTTCCCTCATTTCCACTTCATTTACCTCAGGTACTTCGTGATCAGTGCTCATTTCCCCAGCAGGAGCCATTGGAGGTGGTATGTGCTCTTCCCTTGCCGGAAAGAGGGTGCTCACAACTTCTCTCAGGAACTGAGGCTCAAGACTCCGAGTTAGTGGAGGAGCCCATGGCCGAAGCTTACCTCTGACTGTTTTATAGGGTCGGCCCCATGGATCACGTGTCAGAGTCCCTAACATTTCTTCCCGGGCGAGGGTCTTGGCTTGACCAATTGCCGTCTGCAGGTCCTTTTTTGCTGTCCTATAGGCTTCGTACAGATGATGCTCCTCCATCTGAACGCGACGCCGCCTTCTCCGGTACCGGGTGTATTGGCGTCTAGCTGCAACGCATGTTCTCCGCATTTCTGCAAGTTCAGCTGACCACCAATACACTTGACGCCTGGCAGTTGAGGGCCTTGCACGGGGCATGGCTGCGTCACATATGTTGATCAGAGCATCATGAAACCAGTTTACTTCCAACAGTACTTCGGCTGGCGAATCAGGCAGTGGTACCCAGGCCTGCACCAAAGAAGCCTCCTCAAGCAGAACTCCGTTTAATCGACTTAGGGCCCATCGGGGGCTGTTACTGCTTGGGTTGCTTGACGACGGATTGTTCGGTACCTGTGAAATGCCACCGATGTCGAATCTAATGTAACGGTGGTCAGACAGCGACTCCACTTCAGTAAGTACCCTCCAGCCACTGATTCGATGTATTAGGCCTTCACTACCGAAAGACAGATCTACAATTGAGCCGCCATGTTGCCTTATACAGGTGTTATCGGCGCCCTGGTTCAATATAGATAGACCTGTAGCCACTGCCCATTCCAGGAGAACGTCTCCACGCGCATCCGTCGCAGGAGATCCCCATGCCGTAGATTTTGCATTGAAATCTCCCGCGACCAATACTGGTAGGGGGCGGCTCCTTCTAACGAGGGCTCCTACCTTTATGAGGAAGCTTTCAAACTCTACAAGGATCCTATTCGGAGAAAAATACACTGCCACAATCACAATGCCGTCAATTGTAGCTGCAACATATCCTCTCCCCTTTACGATGTTGGTAAAAGAGGGGGTGCCAGCAGCTATTGATGCGGTTATGGCTACCGTTTCATCAAAATCCCCAGCCCAGTTGAGCCTTGGTGGGATAAAGTAGGGCTCAGAAACAATCGCTATGTTTATAAGCCACTCCGCCATGCTCTGAATCAGAAGATCCTGAGCTCTGGCGGAGTGGTTTATATTCGCCTGTAAAACGCGTAGAGCCATACTAAACGAAGTCCATAGGCGCCGTCTCACTCCTGGTCTCAGCATTGACCGGATGGGCTTGTTGCGGAGGGCCCTTAGCCCTTCCAACCTTCGCTCTCACCTTAACACCAGCGGTGGTACACGTAGGGCCCCCTATTTTGTGCCCTGCAGGCTTATTTGCCGCTGAGCAGACACTGCAGTGAGCTGCAGCAGTGCATTGTCCGGCTTTGTGACCCGGTTGTCCGCAGCGGTAGCACTCGGTGCTACGGTCTATCTCGGACGTGCAGCGAGCTCGGACATGGCCCGTTTCCAAGCATCGATAGCACCGCAAGGGCCTGGCCATTAAGAGCTTGGTTTGAGCGGCAACCCACCCCACCAGCATTCGACCACTTCCAGCTATCTTCTTGGCTGCTGCCACTGGGCATCTAACCCATATTGCACCGAGTCCAGATGACTCCACATGAATTTCGCCCGTTTTTATGTGCTCAAGTGGGCACTCTCCGTCGCGAGCCACTGCTGCTTTGACCTCGTCTGCTGTGACGGAGTCGTCCAAGCCTGATATGCGCAGGTCTGCGCACTTGGTGGGTCTAGAAACCCTGATATCGTCAGCATTGACCGCTTCTCTCAATTTCTCCGCGAGAGAGTCAGCTTTTTTTGCGTCAGTGTCTCCAGGAATTTCCAGAATCCGCGCACCTGTTGCTGCCTGCCTAAACCTCAGCCCAGAGATTCCAAGACCAGCCAAGTCGATCTTGTTCTTGGCTTCAGTCAAAACTGTGCTGTAGGACACTCCTCTTTCCTCTGCTCCAGGCTGCAGCGTGACCACTACAGCTGCTGAGCGTGGAGGGCGGAGTTTTGCAGCTTTATTGGCCGATTTTTTGGCTGCCTTCTTGGGTTGCTGCGAAGTCTTGGGTTCCGCCTCTGCCCTTTTCGCCTTTCTTCCCTTCTTGGTAACCTTAGTCCAGCCTTCGTCATTTGAAGGAGTTGGACGTGGCTCATTAGGCACCTTCTGGGTGTGCTTTTCTTGGGTGGCACCTTGTCCGCCCCTTGTCTTAGCCTTGTTCCTCTCCCTTGGCTCACCAGTCCCACCAGTGGAGGGTTTTTCCTTCTCTGTGGGCACCCGGCCATTTGAAGTCCCCTGACTGGGCTTGTCCGCCGCTAAGGGGGGACGAAGCCTTACTTCTGGAAGTAGTCTGTCCTTCAGTCCATCAAATCGAGCGTTGATCATACCTCCTACCTGGAGCATGATCATCCGTACTAGCTCTTCATTTGTGTCTCCTTTCGATGACGCTGAGGCCTGGCTGGCCTCTCTAGGAGAAACGTTTGGAATGGAGGCTTCCGGGAGCTCTTCTTCATCTCTATTAGACATAGAGCGGCTGAAATCAGCTCTTAGTTCCGCCATCTCTTTCCGGAGCTCCGCCAAGTCAGCCTTCAAGCGGGCATTATCGGCTTGTAATTTCGCCGTCTCTTCAGACACAGTGCGGCTGTGCAGCACTTCTACCACCTCCTTGATCGAGCATGCTGCATCCTTAAGGGCCTTCTGAAATGTGCCCTTTAGATTGCTCGACTTGGTCGCAACATTATATATAACGTCGACACTGTCCTGAACCAGCTTGCTCAGATCTTCTGCCGAATGGTCCCTTCCTTGGAGACCCAAAGGACGGGAGACGCGAGCAGACGCCTTTTTCACCAAGGCAATCTTTCGCGTCACTTCTTCTTCAGCTGATAATTCTAGCTCTTCTCTCTTCTTTTTCCACTCAGCCTTGTCCTTGACCAGGCCAGTGGGAGTCTTTGCTACAAGAGCATGTCCACCTCTTCTTCCAGTCGGAACTTTATTGGACGGGCCTGCATCATCACTCGACCCATCAATTTGCTCCTGCACTTTTCGCTTGCCGCGAATCGATGCCGGCTTCTTCCAAAATCGGGAGTCAGGTCTCTGCTCATCCGATGCCATCGTTGACACGCTTGCATCTGAATCAGACGCAAGCCTCTCTCTACTTCGACTTAAAGCTAACTGAGAACTGACGTTCTCAAGGCGATTGTTGCCCCCCCCAGAATACGTGGGGCAGAGCGCCGAAGCGCTGAGGGATTCTCCAGCCTCAGAGAGGCTGGTACCCTCCTGGGGTAATTGTTTTTGACAATTCGCCATTCCATGAGTTCCTTTTTTACGGGGTGAGGTCCCACTGGTAGCACCCTAGCGTGCGAACATGGGGCTCATACCACATTCGACCCTTTGGCGGGCACAAAACCTCAGGGTTAAACTCCTCAAGCTAGTCCTCCAAGATCCATCACGAAATCTGCTACATCAGATGACGTATGGAGAGGCCCTCCTCATATCGCCCCCGAATCCGTCAACAAAGCGCCGCCCGCCCGAAGACCCGCAAGGAAACTGACCCATACAGCCGACTCACGGGAAATCAGGCGGGACGACGCAAAGCCGACAGACACAGAGGCGATGGTTGTGTTTGGTTCGCGCCGGTATACCGGTAGCTCCCATATCTGGGAGCCGTGCCCCTATCCACCACCTGGGGGACGCGCCACGTCGGGGTACACCTCCCCGCCCACTAGGAGAGCCTAGCAGGTCCGTGGAACCTAACCTAACCTTTTTTTTTTTTTTTTTTTTTTTTTTTTTTTTGACGCTGGGAAAAATGCGTTACGCATCCCCTCCCATGGGGATGGGAGGGGTATGTGGGACTCCCCGGTCCTACGACCGGTATACCCACTAAACAACCCAGCGGCACTCCGGCGTCGTCTATGTGGTGAGGGACTGGGAAACCGGCAGGAGCCTTTTCATCCAGTCCCCCGCCGACGACCGCCCGCCTTGACAGCGGGGCCTCCACGCCCCCCCCTTGCAAAGGGGGGGCCCCGGGAACGACTGCGAGTGCTCAGTCGTTCCCGTCCGACGGGGGTGATGGATATGTGCAATTCGGGAGGAGGCGTCCCCACGCCTGCCTCCCGCTATCCATCACCAGAGGGAGAGGAGGCGACTATGGCCGCCTTCTCCCACCTCTTCTCCGCCTACGCAGAGGCGCCGCGAGAGGATCTTCCTCCCGCGCGCGCTCTGCCGCCTCCTTCTGGGACATCACGTCCTCGCAGAAGGAGGCGACCGCTGCCCAGGCCCCCTCGCTCTCCAGCATGGAATGAACCACGCTGGGAAGCGAGAGGTCCGGCCCCACTGCCGCGACCAGGGCGTGGCGCGGCTCGGACCACGACGGGCACACCTCGAGGGTGTGCTGCGCCGTGTCCTCCGTCGCGCCACAGTCGTGGCACGACGGCGTTCCCTCTCTTCCGATCCGGTGCAGGTACGATCCGAAGCATCCATGCCCGGATAGCACCTGCACCAGACGGAAAGAGAGGAAGCCGTGGGACCTCTCGAGCCAATCGCGCAGGATTGGCCCGAGAGCGTCCAACGTTCTGCGGCCGAACGTGGCAGAGGCGAGGTCCTCCGTCCAGTGTTGGACGACCGCGTCCCTCGCCTCTCGCCGCACGGCCTCCCGCTCTTCTGGGGCCGGGCGCTCGCCGAGAGCCCTGCGCCCCGCCGTCCACTCATACACTCTGGCGAGCACCCACGCCTCGAGCTCCCAAGGAGGGGTGCCCGCCAGAGCGCATGAGGCCGCGAAGCCTACCGAGCGGTAGGCCCTCGCCACCCGCTGCGCGATGGCCCTTTGGGGCCTGCGGATCGCGGTGGCGTTCTCCCTCCTATGGAGGGAGTCCGCCCAGATCGGGGCCCCGTACAGGGCCATGCTCTTCAAGATGCCGGCATACAGCTGCCGGCATCGCGCTTTCGGTCCCCCCAGGTTTGGGAGGAGCCACGAAAGCGCCCCCGCGGCCTTCAGCAGGCGCGCTGATAGCCCGCTAAAGTGCGGGCTGAAGCGCCACCTGCTGTCGAGTATAAGGCCCAGATATTTCATCTGGGCCTTCACCTCAACCCTGACGCCCTCCACCACGATGTGGGCGTCAGTGGGGATGCGCTGCCGAGGCCCGTGGAAAAACACGGCCTCGGTCTTGTGCAGCGCAACCCCCAATCCTAGCCGGCGGATCCTTCCTGCGACCAGGGATCCGCCGGCCGAGGCCAGGCTCGCCGCCTCCCGGAAATCCCTCCCCCGGGCAGTGAGGAGAGTGTCATCTGCATAGCAGATGACACTCGTGCCCCGGAGGAGAGCTCCCCGCAGGAGCCAGTCGAAACCAATGTTCCACAGGAGTGGGCCTAAGACCGACCCCTGTGGAACACCGGACCCCGCACCGTACCGCCGCAGCTGGCCAGTCTTGTCCACCAGGAGGACCGCTCGGTCCTCCAGGTAGCTGGCCAGCAACCTCCGCAGATATTGAGGCACCCCGTGGTAACGGAGTGCCTCAAGTATCGTAGAGTGGGGGACGGAGTTGAAGGCGTTGGCTATGTCAAATGACACAGCCAAAACCCCGTCCCCCACCTCCACGGCCTCCCGCACTTGGCCCTTCAGCCGGGCCAGCGCGTCCACCGTCGAACGCCCCCTTCGGAAACCGAATTGGGCGTCCGACAGGTTCGGCCCCGCCTCCGCCAGAAGGCCATTCAGCCTTCTGGCGATTATCCCCTCGAACATCTTACCGACCTCATCGAGCAATACGATGGGTCGGTAAGCCGAGGGGGAGTCCGCCGGGCGTCCCTCCTTTCGGAGGAGGCACAACTGCCCCTCCTTCCAGGGTTTCGGGAACCTTCCAGCCGTGAAGCACGCGCTGAAAAGGTCCCGAAACCTCTGCCCCATATGAGTGGTGGCGATGGCCACCACCCGTGCGGGGACGCCGTCCGGCCCTGGGGCCGTCTTCTTGGCGCGGAGGCGAATGATCTCCGCGCCAAGTTCCTCCGCCTCGACCGGAAGGACCTCCTCCTCCGGCGGAGCTGCCCCCCGCGGAGGGTCCATTGCTGGTGGGGTGAAGTTGGTCCCTGAAGGAAACAGGGACCGAACCACCCCATCCAGCAATGCCGGCTCCAGGGACTCCGTCAGTGGGGGACCAAAGGGGCGCAGTTTGTTCCGCGCCGCCTTGTATGGTCTCCCGTACGGGTCCCTGTCGAGACCCTCGAGCATCTCGGCTCGCGCCGCGTCTTTGGCGGCGCTCATTGCCGCCTTGAGGACCTTCTTCGCCTCTACGTAAGAGGCGTACAGAAGGTCCTCGTGCTCGGGGTCTCGCCGACTGCGCCGTCGACTCCGCGCATATGCCCGCCTTGCCGCCACGCAGGCGGACCGTAGCCCCGCTAGCCCCTCCGACCACCAATAGACGGCGCGACGGGGAGGCGGGCGGCGGGACCGAGGCATGCTGGAGTCGCACACCTCGGTCAGGGACCTCCGCAGCTGGGCCGCTGCGGAGTCCACGTCCAGAACGTTGACCGGAGGGGCGAGCCAGTCCTGGACGAGCGCCGCCTCCTTAGCCGCCTCACGGTCGAGGCGGGTAAGGGCCCACCGCGGGAAGGGGGATCGGCCTGAAGGGGCTGTCCTCCCGGGGCTCTGGGTGGAGACGTCGAACCGCACGTAGCGGTGGTCCGACAATGTCTCCACCAGCTCCACCCGCCAGTTCACGACGCGGGCGGCTAGGACGGGGGTGGCGAACGAGACGTCCACCACTGACCCTCCCCGTTGCCGCACACACGTGTGAACTGTCCCTCTGTTGAGGAGGGACACGCCAGATGAGGCCGCCCAGAACTCGACGGCGCGCCCTCGGACGTTACAAGAGGCGGCCGGATTGCCCCAGGCCACCGACTTGGCGTTCAGGTCGCCCAACACGGCGACCTGGCGCGGCGCCGCCCTCCCGACAACAGCGGTGAGGACTTCGAGAAAGTTCTCGAAGTCCTGTAGAGGGCGGTTTGGGGAGAAATACACGCCCACCAGGGCTATTTCTCCCCACGCGGCGGCCACGTATCCCGGTCCCCTCTCTAAAAGCGAGAGGGGAGGGGAGTCTGTGGAAGACCGCGACAACAAAGCTACCAAGCCGTCTCGATCACCCAACCAACCGTCGGGGACCGAGTACGGCTCGGCGACTACCGCCACGTCCACCAACCACTCAGCCATGACCTGCATGAGCAGGTCCTGGGCTGTTTTGCAGTGGTTGGTGTTCGCCTGGAGGATGCGATGCCTATCCATCATTCGGACATCGCACCCTCCTCATCAGCCGCCGAGGCTCCCGCTTCGGGGTCGGCGGTCTCAGCGGCAGGCGGGGCCGTCGCCTGCGCTTTACCTTTCTTTAGGGGAGGCCTGCAGTTCCTCCCCTTCATAATGTGCCCCGCTGGGCGACCGCTGGCTGCGCATATTGCGCAGCGCGGCGTGGCGGCCGTGCAGGAGACGGACTTGTGCCCGTCCTGGCCGCAGCGGTAGCAACTGTCCGTCCTATCCACCAGGGACGGACAGAGGGCCCGCGTGTGTCCGATTCCGAAGCACTTGAAGCAGCGCATAGGCTGATCTTCAAGTGCTCGGACTCGGCAGGTGCTGAACCCTACCGAGAACCGTCCTTTCGCGAGGACGGCTTTGGCCGCGACGACTGGGCACTCGAGGCGGATAGTGCCCATGCCACCGCGGCCGGGTCTGATGTCCCGGCCTTGCACTGCTGCGACATCGCAGCCCCCTACAGCTGCGATCGCCGCCACCACCTCCTCTTTGGTGACCGAATCGTCCAGATCGGTCACCTCCAAGGCCGCAGACTTCACGGGTCTGGCCACCTTGGCCGCGTCCGCGATGACCTCTCGCAACTTGGTTGCGAAGAGGTCCGCGTTTGTGCCGCCCTGGGCCCCCGGGAACTCGAAAATTCGAGCTCCGGCTTGAGTCCGGCGGCACGTGACCGCTCCGATCCCAAGTTGGGTGGGATCGGCGTTGGTACGAGCCCGTTGGCCTCCCCGACTCTGCGCAAATAGCGCAGCGCGGGTCAATCCTCCCGCAGCTGCTCGCCCGGTGACCAGCGCCCCCACATCGGAAGCACAGGTCACCTCTGTCGGCCGAGGCGGGACACTGGAGACGCGTATGCCCCAGACCCAGGCACCTAAAACAGCGCATGGGCCGCGCCTCCAATGCCACCACTTGCACCGAGCTCCAGCCTATCAGTAGTCTGCCCTTGTCCCGCAGCACTTTAGCTGCCGAGACAGGGCAGGAGACGAGGGTGGAGCCGGTGCCCCTCGTGCTGCGGTGGATCTCTCCAACCTTCACCAGCTGCACCCCACATGCGCCCGCCTCGGCGACTGCCGCCGCCACTCTCTCCTTCGTAGCCGAGTCGTCCAGGCCCGATATCCGCAAATCAGCAGATTTAAAGGGCCTGGCAACGTTGGCCACCTCTGAGAGGACTCCGCGCAGCTTTTCCGCCAGCTTGTCGGCCTTTTCCGCACTTTCGGAGCCAGGAATCTCCAACATCCTGGCTCCTGTGGCCGTCTGGCGGAAGCGCACCTGGTCAATCCCCAGCTCCCGGAGATTGACCCTCTCCTGCGCTACCTTGAGGGCATCACTATACGTGACCCCCCTCTCCACGGCCTCCGGCTGCAGCGACAGCACGACGGCCGCGGATTTGGCGGGCCTCAGTGACACCCTCGCAGTCTTTGGCTTGGGCAAAGTAGTGGCAGTGGTACCAGCCACTGGAGCAGCCACTGGCGCCTTGCTGGCTTTGCCTTTCCCCTTGCCCTTCCTCCCTACCACTTTCGCCCAGGTCTCTGCCGGAGGACCAGTGGGGGGAGCAGTCGCCGTGCTGGGGCCCGCAACAGGTGCCACTGAGGGACCCGCAACAGGTACCACTGAGGGAGCGGCAGCAGTCTTAGAAGCCTGATCGGCCCGCTTACCTGCTTTGGAGGCAGATATGCGAGCCGGCTCAGGCGTCGGCTTCAGTGGTGCAGCAGCAGCCGCCGCCACGTTTCTGGCATCCGCCTTTAACGGTGGTCGAACCACTGGGGCAGGCATAAGCCGGTCCTCAATCCCCGCTAGTCGGGCATTGAGCATCTGCCCAAACGTTACTGTAAGGGAGCGCTTTAGCCCCTCCACCAAGTCGGCCCCTATCAGAGCCGTTGGGGGGGGCTCCGGCGTCCCAGTAACAGTAATAGCGGCCGCGGCAGCTGTGGTGGCAGCAGCGGCCTCCGACTTTGCCTCGGAGAAGCCGCGACGCAGAGCCTTAATCTCCGCCTTACACGACTCGACCTCGAGTCGTAGACGGCCGTTCTCCCCCCTAAGCCGTCGCGTCTCCTCCGCCTCACTCCTGCTTGCCAGAGCCTCAACCACCTCCCTTATGGTTGAGGCGGACCTCTTCAAACGGGCAACAAACTCACCCTTGAGGTTGCCAGACTTTCTGGCAACCTCCAAAACACAAGCGAGCCCCTCGCCCGCCCGCGCCCTCAGCTCCTGAGCATTCAGGCTGCTGACGTCGCCGACCATTGCGCTGGCATCGGAATCACATCCGGTGTCAGACGCAAGGTCGACGTAGGCAGCAGCCTGCCCCTTCCTAAAACGCCTGCCACGCAGAACTTCCTCCAACTCCATCGGTAAGCACTCCTCCTTGGAGTGGCCCACCTTGGTAGTCTTTCCCCTACCTCTCCTGGCCGTGCTAACCTTGGCGACCGCCCTCTCCTCGGTCTCCGCGTCCGAGTCCAAATAACCGAACCCGGGCACGAAGAACGAGGAAGACAGCCGCTTCCGGCCGCGACCCTCCCTGTCCGAGACCTCCGCGCCACTGGACGCCTCAATCTCGGACGCGAACCCCGTGCCCGACTCCACCCTATTCCCACCCACAGGGACATCGGGGGCGCCAAGAACACAGAGTTCACCACGACGTTGGCCCTTAGAAGGGCCTTTGGGTTGGCCCTGAGAAGGGCCTTGGGGTTGGCCCTGAGAAGGGCCTTTGGGTTGGCCCTGAGAAGGGCCTTGGGGTTGGCCCTGAGAAGGGCCTTGCCCCCCAACCTAACCTAACCTTTTTTTTTTTTTTTTTTTTTTTTTTTTTTTTTTTTTTTTTTTTTGACGCTGGGAAAAATGCGTTACGCATCCCCTCCCATGGGGATGGGAGGGGTATGTGGGACTCCCCGGTCCTACGACCGGTATACCCACTAAACAACCCAGCGGCACTCCGGCGTCGTCTATGTGGTGAGGGACTGGGAAACCGGCAGGAGCCTTTTCATCCAGTCCCCCGCCGACGACCGCCCGCCTTGACAGCGGGGCCTCCACGCCCCCCCCTTGCAGAGGGGGGGCCCCGGGAACGACTGCGAGTGCTCAGTCGTTCCCGTCCGACGGGGGTGATGGATAAGTGCAATGCAGGAGGAGGCGTCCCCACGCCTGCCTCCCGCTATCCATCACCAGAGGGAGAGGAGGCGACTATGGCCGCCTTCTCCCACCTCTTCTCCGCCTACGCAGAGGCGCCGCGAGAGGATCTTCCTCCCGCGCGCGCTCTGCCGCCTCCTTCTGGGACATCACGTCCTCGCAGAAAGAGGCGACCGCTGCCCAGGCCCCCTCGCTCTCCAGCATGGAATGAACCACGCTGGGAAGCGAGAGGTCCTGCCCCACTGCCGCGACCAGGGCGTGGCGCGGCTCGGACCACGACGGGCACACCTCGAGGGTGTGCTGCGCCGTGTCCTCCGTCGCGCCACAGGCGTGGCACGACGGCGTTCCCTCTCTTCCGATCCGGTGCAGGTACGATCCGAAGCATCCATGCCCGGATAGCACCTGCACCAGACGGAAAGAGAGGAAGCCGTGGGACCTCTCGAGCCAATCGCGGAGGATTGGCCCGAGAGCGTCCAACGTTCTGCGGCCGAACGTGGCAGAGGCGAGGTCCTCCGTCCAGTGTTGGACGACTGCGTCCCTCGCCTCTCGCCGCACGGCCTCCCGCTCTTCTGGGGCCGGGCGCTCCCCGAGAGCCCTGCGCCCCGCCGTCCACTCATAAACTCTAGCGAGCACCCACGCCTCGAGCTCCCAAGGAGGGGTGCCCGCCAGAGCGCATGAGGCCGCGAAGCCTACTGAGCGGTAGGCCCTCGCCACCCGCTGCGCAATGGCCCTTTGGGGCCTGCGGATCGCGGTGGCGTTCTCCCTCCTATGGAGGGAGTCCGCCCAGATCGGGGCCCCGTACAGGGCCATACTTTTAAGTATGCCGGCATACAGCTGCCGGCATCGCGCTTTGGGCCCTCCCAGGTTTGGGAGGAGCCACGAAAGCGCCCCCGCGGCCTTCAGCAGGCGCGCTGACAGCCCGCTAAAGTGCGGGCTGAAGCGCCACCTGCTGTCGAGTATAAGGCCCAGATATTTCATCTGGGCCTTCACCTCGACCCTGACGCCCTCCACCACGATGTGGGCGTCAGTGGGGATGCGCTGCCGAGGCCCGTGGAAAAACACGGCCTCGGTCTTGTGCAGCGCAACCCCCAATCCTAGCCGGCGGATCCTTCCTGCGACCAGGGATCCGCCGGCCGAGGCCAGGCTCGCCGCCTCCCGGAAGTCCCTCCCCCGGGCAGTGAGGAGAGTGTCATCTGCATAGCAGATGACACTCGTGCCCCGGAGGAGAGCTCCCCGCAGGAGCCAGTCGTAACCGATGTTCCACAGGAGTGGGCCTAAGACCGACCCCTGTGGAACACCAGACCCCGCGCCGTACCGCCGTAGCTGGCCAGTCTTGTCCACCAGGAGGACCGCTCGGTCCTCCAGGTAGCTGGCCAGCAACCTCCGCAGATACTGAGGCACCCCGTGGTAACGGAGCGCCTCAAGTATCGTCGAGTGGGGGACGGAGTTAAAGGCGTTGGCTATGTCAAATGACACAGCCAATACCCCGTCCCCCACCCCCACGGCCTCCCGCACTTGGCCCCTCAGCCGGGCCAGCGCGTCCACTGTCGAACGCCCTCTTCGAAAACCGAATTGGGCGTCCGACAGGTTCGGCCCTACCTCCGCCAGAAGGCCATTCAGCCTTCTGGCTATTACCCCCTCGAACATCTTACCGACCTCATCGAGCAATACGATGGGTCGGTAAGCCGAGGGGGAGTCCGCCGGGCGTCCCTCCTTTCGGAGGAGGCACAACTGCCCCTCCTTCCAAGGTTTCGGGAACCTTCCAGCCGTGAGGCACGCGCTGAAAAGGTCCCGAAACCTCTGCCCCATATGAGTGGTGGCGATGGCCAACACCCGTGCGGGGACGCCGTCCGGCCCTGGGGCCGTCTTCTTGGCACGGAGGCGAATAATCTCCGCGCCAAGTTCCTCCACCTCGACCGGAGGGACCTCCTCCTCCGGCGGAGCTGCCCCCGGCGGAGGGTCCATTACTGGTGGGGCGAAGTTGGTCCCTGAAGGAAACAGGGACCGAACCACCCCATCCAGCAATGCCGGCTCCAGGGACTCCGTCAGTGGGGGACCAAAGGGGCGCAGTTTATTCCGCGCCGCCTTATAAGGTCTCCCGTACGGGTCCCTGTCGAGACCCTCGAGCATCTCGGCTCGCGCCGCGTCTTTGGCGGCGCTCATTGCCGCCTTGAGGACCTTCTTTGCCTCTACGTAAGAGGCGTAGAGAAGATCCTCGTGCTCGAGGTCTCGCCCACTGCGCCGTCGACTCCGCGCATACGCCCGCCTTGCCGCCACGCAGGCGGACCGGAGCCCCGCTAGCCCCTCCGACCACCAATAGACGGCGCGACGGGGAGGCGGGCGGCGGGACCGAGGCATGCTGGCGTCGCACACCTCGGTCAGGGACCTCCGCAGCTGGGCCGCTGCGGAGTCCACGTCCAGGACGTCGACCGGAGGGGCGAGCCAGTCCTGGACGAGCGCCGCCTCCTTAGCCGCCTCACGGTCGAGGCGGGTAAGGGCCCACCGCGGAAAGGGGGATCGGCCCGAGGGGGCCGTCCTCCCGGGGCTCTGGGTGGAGACGTCGAACCGCACATAGCGGTGGTCCGACAAAGTCTCCACCAGCTCCACCCGCCAGTTCACAACGCGGGCGGCTAGGACGGGGGTGGCGAACGAAACGTCCACCACTGACCCTCCCCGTTGCCGCACACACGTGTGAACCGCCCCCCTGTTGAGGAGGGACACGCCAGACGAGGCCGCCCAGAATTCGACGGCACGCCCTCGGACGTTGCAAGAGGCGGCCGGGTTGCCCCAGGCCGCCGACTTGGCGTTCAGGTCACCCAACACGGCGACCTGGCGCGGCGCCGCCCTCCCGACAACAGCGGTGAGGACTTCGAGAAAATTCTCGAAGTCCTGTAGAGGGCGGTTTGGGGAGAAATATACGCCCACCAAGGCTATTTCCCCCCACGCGGCGGCCACGTATCCCGGTCCCCTCTCTAAAAGCGAGAGGGGAGGGGAGTCTGTGGAAGACCGCGACAACAAAGCTACCAAGCCGTCCCGATCACCCAACCAACTGTCGGGGACCGAGTACGGCTCGGCGACTACCGCCACGTCCACCAACCACTCAGCCATGACCTGCATGAGCAGGTCCTGAGCTGTTTTGCAGTGGTTGGTGTTCGCCTGGAGGATGCGATGCCTATCCATCATTCGGACATCACACCCTCCTCATCAGCCGCCGAGGCTCCCGCTTCGGGGTCGGCGGTCTCAGCGGCAGGCGGGGCCGTCGCCTGCGCTTTGCCCTTCTTTAGGGGAGGCCTGCAGTTCCTCCCCTTCATGATGTGCCCCGCTGGGCGACCGCTGGCTGCGCATATTGCGCAGCGCGGCGTGGCGGCCGTGCAGGAAACGGACTTGTGTCCGTCCTGGCCGCAGCGGTAGCAGCTGTCCGTCCTATCCACCAGGGACGGACAGAGGGCCCGCGTGTGCCCGATTCCGAAGCACTTGAAGCAGCGCATAGGCTGGTCTTCAAGTGCTCGGACTCGGCAGGTGCTGAAGCCCACCGAAAACCGTCCCTTGGCAAGGACGGCTTTGGCTGCGACGACTGGGCACTCGAGGCGGATAGTGCCCATGCCGCCGCGGCCGGGTCTGATGTCCCGGCCCTGCACCGCTGCGACGTCGCAACCCCCTACTGCTGCGATCGCCGCTACCACCTCCTCTTTGGTGACCGAATCATCTAGATCGGTCACCTCCAAGGCCGCAGACTTTATGGGTCTGGCCACCTTGGCCGCGTCCGCGATGACCTCTCGCAACTTGGTTGCGAAGAGGTCCGCGTTGGTGCCGCCCTGGGCCCCCGGGAACTCAAAGATTCGAGCCCCGGCTTGAGTCCGGCGGCACGTGACCGCTCCGATCCCAAGTTGGGTGGGATCGGCGTTGGTACGAGCCCGTTTTAGGACGGACTCGTACGTCTCACCCCGCTCCGCAGCCTCTGCGGTGAGCGTCACCACGACGGCTGCGGATTTGGGAGGAACCAAAGGTTTCCTCCCACCGGCGGGGGCCCTTTTCGCTGCAGGGGCAGCGGCGGCGGGCTTGGGGGCCGTTTTCTTCCCCTTCCCCTTACCCTTTCCCCTTCCCATGCCTGTCGCCTGGGACGGGCAGGAAGGGGTGGGGGCAGGGGTGGTAGAGGCGGCGGCCGTTCCCGTCTTCTTGGCCTTGCCCTTTCCCCTCTTGACCACTTTCGTCCAAGGCTGGTTGGACGGAGTGGTAGAAGGGAGAAGGGGGTCCTCCTTTTGGGAGGATGGCCCCGGCTTATTCTGCCTCTTGTCCGCCGCTAGCGGCGGTCGGAGGCGCTTTTCGGGCAGGAGCCTGTCCTCGATGCCATCGAGGCAGGCTCTTGTGAAGGCCCTTTCCTCCATCACAACCTTGCGGATGATATCCTCAAGGTTGGAGGAGGAAGAGGGAACTTCCGCCGCCGGCCTAGGCTCCGCCTGCGTAGGTCGGGCCGTGGCTTCCGCCGCCGGCCTAGGCTCCGCCTGCGTAGGTCGGGCCGTGGCTTCAGCCAGCTTCGTGTGCAGCTGGCTGACCTCCGACTGCAGGCGGTCGACTTTCGCCTGCAGCTGCCGCGTCTCGTCCGTGGCTGTGCGCTGCACAAGCTCACAGACGATGCCACGCATGCTCGCGGCCCTACTTTTCAGGGACTTCTGGAAAGTCCCCTTCAGGTTGGAGGACTTGGAGGCGACCTGGGTGATCTCCTCCGCGTCCTCCTGCGCCATGCGCTCCAGCTCGACCAGGGAGTGGTCAGCGTACAGCACGCAGGATGCGCCGTACCCGGCCTTGGCCCGCGCGGTGCGCGCCTGCTGCTCCTTGGCAGCGACCTGCTCCTCCAGGTCCTGCTGGAGCTGCGCCCGACGGGTCAGGCTCAGCTGGCGTCGCGCGTCCTCCAAACCCACGTCGTGGGTGTCGGCGATGGCAGCTACAGATGAAGGCTTGGCCTTCACCTTGCGCCTCGACCTCCCTTTCCTGGACGAGTCCGAGCTGGACCCGTCCTTCATGAAGGCCCGCTTGAGCGGTCCTCCCTCGATCGCGATCGGACCAACGTCCGACTCACTGTCGGAGTCCGACAGCTCGCCCGCACTGCCAAATAGGCTGACTGCGGATGCAGCCACCGCAACCGACGCGCGCTCGTCGGTATGGCCCTGAGAAGGGCCTTCGAGTTGGCCCTGAGAAGGGCCTTTTGGTTGGCCCTGAGAAGGGCCTTTGGGTTGGCCCTGAGAAGGGCCTTTTAGGAAACGCCCGGAGGCGTCCCGCACAAATTTTTTAGGCATAGCCTCCGCCGGTGTTGTAGATTCCCGCATAAAAACTCTACAACGCACAGTGCACTTTAGCCGAGCTCAGTCTGCCACTCCGTTACGGTGGTCAGACTGAGTCGTTTCCAGGGGACGCGACGTGGACGCAAGCACTGTGGGGGGTCCCCCAAACCTAACCTAACCTAACCTTTTTTTTTTTTTTTTTTTTTTTTTTGACGCTGGGAAAAATGCGTTACGCATCCCCTCCCATGGGGATGGGAGGGGTATGTGGGACTCCCCGGTCTACGACCGGTATACCCACTAAACAACCCAGCGGCACTCCGGCGTCGTCTATGTGGTGAGGGACTGGGAAACCGGCTGGAGCCTTTTCATCCAGTCCCCCGCCGACGACCGCCCGCCTTGACAGCGGGGCCTCCACGCCCCCCCTTACAGAGGGGGCCCGGGAACGACTGCGAGTGCTCAGTCGTTCCCGTCCGACGGGGGTGATGGATAAGTGCAATGCGGGAGGAGGCGTCCCCACGCCTGCCTCCCGCTATCCATCACCAGAGGGAGAGGAGGCGACTATGGCCGCCTTCTCCCACCTCTTCTCCGCCTACGCAGAGGCGCCGCGAGAGGATCTTCCTCCCGTGCGCGCTCTGCCGCCTCCTTCTGGGACATCACGTCCTCACAGAAGGAGGCGACCGCTGCCCAGGCCCCCTCGCTCTCCAGCATGGAATGAACCACGCTGGGAAGCGAGAGGTCCTGCCCCACTGCCGCGACCAGGGCGTGGCGCGGCTCGGACCACGACGGGCACACCTCGAGGGTGTGCTGCGCCGTGTCCTCCGTCGCGCCACAGGCGTGGCACGACGGCGTTCCCTCTCTTCCGATCCGGTGCAGGTACGATCCGAAGCATCCATGCCCGGATAGCACCTGCACCAGACGGAAAGAGAGGAAGCCGTGGGACCTCTCGAGCCAATCGCGCAGGATTGGCCCGAGAGCGTCCAACGTTCTGCGGCCGAACGTGGCAGAGGCGAGGTCCTCCGTCCAGTGTTGGACGACCGCGTCCCTCGCCTCTCGCCGCACGGCCTCCCGCTCTTCTGGGGCCGGGCGCTCGCCGAGAGCCCTGCGCCCCGCCGTCCACTCATACACTCTGGCGAGCACCCACGCCTCGAGCTCCCAAGGAGGGGTGCCCGCCAGAGCGCATGAGGCCGCGAAGCCTACCGAGCGGTAGGCCCTCGCCACCCGCTGCGCGATGGCCCTTTGGGGCCTGCGGATCGCGGTGGCGTTCTCCCTCCTATGGAGGGAGTCCGCCCAGATCGGGGCCCCGTACAGGGCCATGCTCTTCAAGATGCCGGCATACAGCTGCCGGCATCGCGCTTTCGGTCCCCCCAGGTTTGGGAGGAGCCACGAAAGCGCCCCCGCGGCCTTCAGCAGGCGCGCTGATAGCCCGCTAAAGTGCGGGCTGAAGCGCCACCTGCTGTCGAGTATAAGGCCCAGATATTTCATCTGGGCCTTCACCTCAACCCTGACGCCCTCCACCACGATGTGGGCGTCAGTGGGGATGCGCTGCCGAGGCCCGTGGAAAAACACGGCCTCGGTCTTGTGCAGCGCAACCCCCAATCCTAGCCGGCGGATCCTTCCTGCGACCAGGGATCCGCCGGCCGAGGCCAGGCTCGCCGCCTCCCGGAAATCCCTCCCCCGGGCAGTGAGGAGAGTGTCATCTGCATAGCAGATGACACTCGTGCCCCGGAGGAGAGCTCCCCGCAGGAGCCAGTCGAAACCAATGTTCCACAGGAGTGGGCCTAAGACCGACCCCTGTGGAACACCGGACCCCGCACCGTACCGCCGCAGCTGGCCAGTCTTGTCCACCAGGAGGACCGCTCGGTCCTCCAGGTAGCTGGCCAGCAACCTCCGCAGATATTGAGGCACCCCGTGGTAACGGAGTGCCTCAAGTATCGTAGAGTGGGGGACGGAGTTGAAGGCGTTGGCTATGTCAAATGACACAGCCAAAACCCCGTCCCCCACCTCCACGGCCTCCCGCACTTGGCCCTTCAGCCGGGCCAGCGCGTCCACCGTCGAACGCCCCCTTCGGAAACCGAATTGGGCGTCCGACAGGTTCGGCCCCGCCTCCGCCAGAAGGCCATTCAGCCTTCTGGCGATTATCCCCTCGAACATCTTACCGACCTCATCGAGCAATACGATGGGTCGGTAAGCCGAGGGGGAGTCCGCCGGGCGTCCCTCCTTTCGGAGGAGGCACAACTGCCCCTCCTTCCAGGGTTTCGGGAACCTTCCAGCCGTGAAGCACGCGCTGAAAAGGTCCCGAAACCTCTGCCCCATATGAGTGGTGGCGATGGCCACCACCCGTGCGGGGACGCCGTCCGGCCCTGGGGCCGTCTTCTTGGCGCGGAGGCGAATGATCTCCGCGCCAAGTTCCACCGCCTCGACCGGAGGGACCTCCTCCTCCGGCGGAGCTGCCCCCCGCGGAGGGTCCATTGCTGGTGGGGTGAAGTTGGTCCCTGAAGGAAACAGGGACCGAACCACCCCATCCAGCAATGCCGGCTCCAGGGACTCCGTCAGTGGGGGACCAAAGGGGCGCAGTTTGTTCCGCGCCGCCTTGTATGGTCTCCCGTACGGGTCCCTGTCGAGACCCTCGAGCATCTCGGCTCGCGCCGCGTCTTTGGCGGCGCTCATTGCCGCCTTTAGGACCTTCTTCGCCTCTACGTAAGAGGCGTACAGAAGGTCCTCGTGCTCGGGGTCTCGCCGACTGCGCCGTCGACTCCGCGCATATGCCCGCCTTGCCGCCACGCAGGCGGACCGCAGCCCCGCTAGCCCCTCCGACCACCAATAGACGGCGCGACGGGGAGGCGGGCGGCGGGACCGAGGCATGCTGGAGTCGCACACCTCGGTCAGGGACCTTCGCAGCTGGGCCGCTGCGGAGTCCACGTCCAGAACGTCGACCGGAGGGGCGAGCCAGTCCTGGACGAGCGCCGCCTCCTTAGCCGCCTCACGGTCGAGGCGGGTAAGGGCCCACCGCGGGAAGGGGGATCGGCCTGAAGGGGCTGTCCTCCCGGGGCTCTGGGTGGAGACGTCGAACCGCACGTAGCGGTGGTCCGACAATGTCTCCACCAGCTCCACCCGCCAGTTCACGACGCGGGCGGCTAGGACGGGGGTGGCGAACGAGACGTCCACCACTGACCCTCCCCGTTGCCGCACACACGTGTGAACTGTCCCTCTGTTGAGGAGGGACACGCCAGATGAGGCCGCCCAGAACTCGACGGCGCGCCCTCGGACGTTACAAGAGGCGGCCGGGTTGCCCCAGGCCACCGACTTGGCGTTCAGGTCGCCCAACACGGCGACCTGGCGCGGCGCCGCCCTCCCGACAACAGCGGTGAGGACTTCGAGAAAGTTCTCGAAGTCCTGTAGAGGGCGGTTTGGGGAGAAATACACGCCCACTAGGGCTATTTCTCCCCACGCGGCGGCCACGTATCCTGGTCCCCTCTCTAAAAGCGAGAGGGGAGGGGAGTCTGTGGAAGACCGCGACAACAAAGCTACCAAGCCGTCTCGATCACCCAACCAACCGTCGGGGACCGAGTACGGCTCGGCGACTACCGCCACGTCCACCAACCACTCAGCCATGACCTGCATGAGCAGGTCCTGGGCTGTTTTGCAGTGGTTGGTGTTCGCCTGGAGGATGCGATGCCTATCCATCATTCGGACATCGCACCCTCCTCATCAGCCGCCGAGGCTCCCGCTTCGGGGTCGGCGGTCTCAGCGGCAGGCGGGGCCGTCGCCTGCGCTTTACCTTTCTTTAGGGGAGGCCTGCAGTTCCTCCCCTTCATAATGTGCCCCGCTGGGCGACCGCTGGCTGCGCATATTGCGCAGCGCGGCGTGGCGGCCGTGCAGGAGACGGACTTGTGCCCGTCCTGGCCGCAGCGGTAGCAACTGTCCGTCCTATCCACCAGGGACGGACAGAGGGCCCGCGTGTGTCCGATTCCGAAGCACTTGAAGCAGCGCATAGGCTGATCTTCAAGTGCTCGGACTCGGCAGGTGCTGAACCCTACCGAGAACCGTCCTTTCGCGAGGACGGCTTTGGCCGCGACGACTGGGCACTCGAGGCGGATAGTGCCCATGCCACCGCGGCCGGGTCTGATGTCCCGGCCTTGCACTGCTGCGACATCGCAGCCCCCTACAGCTGCGATCGCCGCCACCACCTCCTCTTTGGTGACCGAATCGTCCAGATCGGTCACCTCCAAGGCCGCAGACTTCACGGGTCTGGCCACCTTGGCCGCGTCCGCGATGACCTCTCGCAACTTGGTTGCGAAGAGGTCCGCGTTTGTGCCGCCCTGGGCCCCCGGGAACTCGAAAATTCGAGCTCCGGCTTGAGTCCGGCGGCACGTGACCGCTCCGATCCCAAGTTGGGTGGGATCGGCGTTGGTACGAGCCCGTTTGAGGACGGACTCGTACGTCTCCCCGCGTTCAGCAGCCTCCGCGGTGAGCGTCACCACGACGGCTGCGGATTTGGGAGGAACCAAAGGTTTCCTCCCACCGGCGGAGGCCCTTTCGGCTGCGGGGGCAGCGGCGGCGGGCTTGGGGGCCGTTCTCTTCCCCTTCCCCTTACCCTTTCCCCTTCCCTTGCCTGTCGTCTGGGACGGGCAGGAAGGGGTGGGGGCAGGGGTGGTAAGGGCGGCGGCCGTTCCCGTCTTTTTGGCCTTGCCCTTTCCTCTCTTGACCACTTTCGTCCAAGGCTGGTTGGACGGAGTGGTAGAGGGGAGAAGGGGGTCCTCCTTTTGGGAGGATGGCCCCGGCTTGTTTTGCCTCTTGTCCGCCGCAAGTGGCGGTCTGAGGCGCTTCTCCGGCAGGAGCCTGTCCTCGATACCATCGAGGCAGGCTCTCGTGAAGGCCCTTTCCTCCATCACAACCTTGCGGATGATATCCTCAAGGTTGGAGGAGGAAGAGGGACCTTCCGCCGCCGGCCTAGGCTCCGCCTGCGTAGGTCGGGCCGTGGCTTCCGCCGCCGACCTAGGCTCCGCCTGCGCAGGTCGGGCCGTGGCTTCAGCCAGCTTCGTGTGCAGCTGGCTGACCTCCGACTGCAGGCGGTCAACCTTTTTTTTTTTTTTTTTTTTTTTTTTTTTTTTTTTTTTTTTTTTTGACGCTGGGAAAAATGCGTTACGCATCCCCTCCCATGGGGATGGGAGGGGTATGTGGGACTCCCCGGTCCTACGACCGGTATACCCACTAAACAACCCAGCGGCACTCCGGCGTCGTCTATGTGGTGAGGGACTGGGAAACCGGCAGGAGCCTTTTCATCCAGTCCCCCGCCGACGACCGCCCGCCTTGACAGCGGGGCCTCCACGCCCCCCCCCTTGCAGAGGGGGGGGCCCCGGGAACGACTGCGAGTGCTCAGTCGTTCCCGTCCGACGGGGGTGATGGATAAGTGCAATGCAGGAGGAGGCGTCCCCACGCCTGCCTCCCGCTATCCATCACCAGAGGGAGAGGAGGCGACTATGGCCGCCTTCTTCCACCTCTTCTCCGCCTACGCAGAGGCGCCGCGAGAGGATCTTCCTCCCGCGCGCGCTCTGCCGCCTCCTTCTGGGACATCACGTCCTCGCAGAAAGAGGCGACCGCTGCCCAGGCCCCCTCGCTCTCCAGCATGGAATGAACCACGCTGGGAAGCGAGAGGTCCTGCCCCACTGCCGCGACCAGGGCGTGGCGCGGCTCGGACCACGACGGGCACACCTCGAGGGTGTGCTGCGCCGTGTCCTCCGTCGCGCCACAGGCGTGGCACGACGGCGTTCCCTCTCTTCCGATCCGGTGCAGGTACGATCCGAAGCATCCATGCCCGGATAGCACCTGCACCAGACGGAAAGAGAGGAAGCCGTGGGACCTCTCGAGCCAATCACGCAGGATTGGCCCGAGAGCATCCAACGTTCTGCGGCCGAACGTGGCAGAGGCGAGGTCCTCCGTCCAGTGTTGGACGACTGCGTCCCTCGCCTCTCGCCGCACGGCCTCCCGCTCTTCTGGGGCCGGGCGCTCCCCGAGAGCCCTGCGCCCCGCCGTCCACTCATATACTCTGGCGAGCACCCACGCCTCGAGCTCCCAAGGAGGGGTGCCCGCCAGAGCGCATGAGGCCGCGAAGCCTACCGAACGGTAGGCCCTCGCCACCCGCTGCGCGATGGCCCTTTGGGGCCTTCGGATCACGGTGGCGTTCTCCCTCCTATGGAGGGAGTCCGCCCAGATCGGGGCCCCGTAGAGGGCCATGCTCTTCAGGATGCCGGCATACAGCTGCCGGCATCGCGCTTTGGGCCCTCCCAGATTTGGGAGGAGCCACGAGAGCGCCCCCGCGGCCTTCAGCAGGCGCGCTGACAGCCCGCTAAAGTGCGGGCTGAAACGCCACCTGCTGTCGAGCACAAGGCCCAGATATTTCATCTGGGCCTTCACTTCGACCCTGACGCCCTCCACCACGATGTGGGCGTCAGTGGGGATGCGCTGCCGAGGCCCGTGGAAAAACACGGCCTCGGTCTTGTGCAGCGCCACCCCCAATCCAAGCCGGCGGATCCTTCCAGCGACCAGGGATCCGCCGGCCGAGGCCAGGCTCGCCGCCTCCCGAAAATCTCTCCCCCGGGCAGTGAGAAGAGTGTCATCTGCATAGCAGATGACACTCGTGCCCCGGAGGAGAGCTCCCCGCAGGAGCCAGTCGAAACCGATGTTCCACAGGAGTGGGCCTAAGACCGACCCCTGTGGAACACCAGACCCCGCGCCGTACCGCCGTAGCTGGCCAGTCTTGTCCACCAGGAGGACCGCTCGGTCCTCCAGGTAGCTGGCCAGCAACCTCCGCAGATACTGAGGCACCCCGTGGTAACGGAGCGCCTCAAGTATCGTCGAGTGGGGGACGGAGTTAAAGGCGTTGGCTATGTCAAATGACACAGCCAATACCCCGTCCCCCACCCCCACGGCCTCCCGCACTTGGCCCCTCAGCCGGGCCAGCGCGTCCACTGTCGAACGCCCTCTTCGAAAACCGAATTGGGCGTCCGACAGGTTCGGCCCTACCTCCGCCAGAAGGCCATTCAGCCTTCTGGCTATTACCCCCTCGAACATCTTACCGACCTCATCGAGCAATACGATGGGTCGGTAAGCCGAGGGGGAGTCCGCCGGGCGTCCCTCCTTTCGGAGGAGGCACAACTGCCCCTCCTTCCAGGGTTTCGGGAACCTTCCAGCCGTGAGGCACGCGCTGAAAAGGTCCCGAAACCTCTGCCCCATATGAGTGGTGGCGATGGCCACCACCCGTGCGGGGACGCCGTCCGGCCCTGGGGCCGTCTTCTTGGCACGGAGGCGAATAATCTCCGCGCCAAGTTCCTCCACCTCGACCGGAGGGACCTCCTCCTCCGGCGGAGCTGCCCCCGGCGGAGGGTCCATTACTGGTGGGGCGAAGTTGGTCCCTGAAGGAAACAGGGACCGAACCACCCCATCCAGCAATGCCGGCTCCAAGGACTCCGTCAGTGGGGGACCAAAGGGGCGCAGTTTATTCCGCGCCGCCTTATAAGGTCTCCCGTACGGGTCCCTGTCGAGACCCTCGAGCATCTCGGCTCGCGCCGCGTCTTTGGCGGCGCTCATTGCCGCCTTGAGGACCTTCTTTGCCTCTACGTAAGAGGCGTAGAGAAGGTCCTCGTGCTCGAGGTCTCGCCCACTGCGCCGTCGACTCCGCGCATACGCCCGCCTTGCCGCCACGCAGGCGGACCGGAGCCCCGCTAGCCCCTCCGACCACCAATAGACGGCGCGTCGGGGAGGCGGACGGCGGGACCGAGGCATGCTGGAGTCGCACACCTCGGTCAGGGACCTCCGCAGCTGGGCCGCTGCGGAGTCCACGTCCAGAACGTCGACCGGAGGGGCGAGCCAGTCCTGGACGAGCGCCGCCTCCTTAGCCGCCTCACGGTCGAGGCGGGTAAGGGCCCACCGCGGAAAGGGGGATCGGCCTGAAGGGGCCGTCCTCCTGGGGCTCTGGGTGGAGACGTCGAACCGCACGTATCGGTGATCCGACAATGTCTCCACCAGTTCCACCCGCCAGTTCACTACGCGGGCGGCTAGGACGGGGGTGGCGAACGAGACGTCCACCACTGACCCTCCCCGTTGCCGCACACACGTGTGGACCGCCCCCCTGTTGAGGAGGGACACACCAGACGAGGCCGCCCAAAACTCGACGGCGCGCCCTCGGACGTTGCAAGAGGCGGCCGGGTTGCCCCAGGCCGCCGACTTGGCGTTTAGGTCGCCCAACACGGCGACCTGGCGCGGCGCCGCCCTCCCGACAACAGCGGTGAGGACTTCGAGAAAATTCTCGAAGTCCTGTAGAGGGCGGTTTGGGGAGAAATATACGCCCACCAAGGCTATTTCCCCCCACGCGGCGGCCACGTATCCCGGTCCCCTCTCTAAAAGCGAGAGGGGAGGGGAGTCTGTGGAAGACCGCGACAACAAAGCTACCAAGCCGTCTCGATCACCCAACCAACTGTCGGGGACCGAGTACGGCTCGGCGACTACCGCCACGTCCACCAACCACTCAGCCATGACCTGCATGAGCAGGTCCTGGGCTGTTTTGCAGTGGTTGATGTTCGCCTGGAGGATGCGATGCCTATCCATCATTCGGACATCGCACCCTCCTCATCAGCCGCCGAGGCTCCCGCTTCGGGGTCGGCGGTCTCAGCGGCAGGCGGGGCCGTCGCCTGCGCTTTGCCCTTCTTTAGGGGAGGCCTGCAGTTCCTCCCCTTCATGATGTGCCCCGCTGGGCGACCGCTGGCTGCGCATATTGCGCAGCGCGGCGTGGCGGCCGTGCAGGAGACGGACTTGTGTCCGTCCTGGCCGCAGCGGTAGCAGCTGTCCGTCCTATCCACCAGGGACGGACAGAGGGCCCGCGTGTGTCCGACTCCGAAGCACTTGAAGCAGCGCATAGGCTGGTCTTCAAGTGCTCGGACTCGGCAGGTGCTGAAACCCACCGAGAACCGCCCTTTGGCGAGGACGGCTTTGGCTGCGACGACTGGGCACTCGAGGCGGATAGTGCCCATGCCACCGCGGCCGGGTCTGATGTCCCGGCCCTGCACCGCTGCGACATCGCAGCCCCCTACAGCTGCGATCGCCGCCACCACCTCCTCTTTGGTGACCGAATCGTCCAGATCGGTCACCTCCAAGGCCGCAGACTTCACGGGTCTGGCCACCTTGGCCGCGTCCGCGATGACCTCTCGCAACTTGGTTGCGAAGAGGTCCGCGTTTGTGCCACCCTGGGCCCCCGGGAACTCGAAGATTCGAGCCCCAGCTGCGGTCCGGCGGCACGTGACCGCTCCGATCCCAAGTTGGGTGGGATCGGCGTTGGTACGAGCCCGTTTTAGTACGGACTCGTACGTCTCCCCGCGTTCAGCAGCCTCCGCGGTGAGCGTCACCACGACGGCTGCGGATTTGGGAGGAACCAAAGGTTTCCTCCCACCGGCGGGGGCCCTTTTCGCTGCAGGGGCAGCGGCGGCGGGCTTGGGGGCCGTTTTCTTCCCCTTCCCCTTACCCTTTCCCCTTCCCATGCCTGTCGCCTGGGACGGGCAGGAAGGGGTGGGGGCAGGGGTGGTAGAGGCGGCGGCCGTTCCCGTCTTCTTGGCCTTGCCCTTTCCCCTCTTGACCACTTTCGTCCAAGGCTGGTTGGACGGAGTGGTAGAAGGGAGAAGGGGGTCCTCCTTTTGGGAGGATGGCCCCGGCTTATTCTGCCTCTTGTCCGCCGCTAGCGGCGGTCGGAGGCGCTTTTCGGGCAGGAGCCTGTCCTCGATGCCATCGAGGCAGGCTCTTGTGAAGGCCCTTTCCTCCATCACAACCTTGCGGATGATATCCTCAAGGTTGGAGGAGGAAGAGGGAACTTCCGCCGCCGGCCTAGGCTCCGCCTGCGTAGGTCGGGCCGTGGCTTCCGCCGCCGGCCTAGGCTCCGCCTGCGTAGGTCGGGCCGTGGCTTCAGCCAGCTTCGTGTGCAGCTGGCTGACCTCCGACTGCAGGCGGTCGACTTTCGCCTGCAGCTGCCGCGTCTCGTCCGTGGCTGTGCGCTGCACAAGCTCACAGACGATGCCACGCATGCTCGCGGCCCTACTTTTCAGGGACTTCTGGAAAGTCCCCTTCAGGTTGGAGGACTTGGAGGCGACCTGGGTGATCTCCTCCGCGTCCTCCTGCGCCATGCGCTCCAGCTCGACCAGGGAGTGGTCAGCGTACAGCACGCAGGATGCGCCGTACCCGGCCTTGGCCCGCGCGGTGCGCGCCTGCTGCTCCTTGGCAGCGACCTGCTCCTCCAGGTCCTGCTGGAGCTGCGCCCGACGGGTCAGGCTCAGCTGGCGTCGCGCGTCCTCCAACAGGCGGTCAACCTAACCTAACCTTTTTTTTTTTTTTTTTTTTTTTTTTTTTTTGACGCTGGGAAAAATGCGTTACGCATCCCCTCCCATGGGGATGGGAGGGGTATGTGGGACTCCCCGGTCCTACGACCGGTATACCCACTAAACAACCCAGCGGCACTCCGGCGTCGTCTATGTGGTGAGGGACTGGGAAACCGGCAGGAGCCTTTTCATCCAGTCCCCCGCCGACGACCGCCCGCCTTGACAGCGGGGCCTCCACGCCCCCCCTTGCAGAGGGGGCCCGGGAACAACTGCGAGTGCTCAGTCGTTCCCGTCCGACGGGGGTGATGGATATGTGCAATGCGGGAGGAGGCGTCCCCACGCCTGCCTCCCGCTATCCATCACCAGAGGAAGGAGGAGGCGACTATTGCCGCCTTCTCCCACCCCTTCTCCGCCTACGCAGAGGCGCCGCGAGAGGATCTTCCTCCCGCGCGCGCTCTGCCGCCTCCTTCTGGGACATCACGTCCTCGCAGAAGGAGGCGACCGCTGCCCAGGCCCCCTCGCTCTCCAGCATGGAATGAACCACGCTGGGAAGCGAGAGGTCCGGCCCCACTGCCGCGACCAGGGCACGGCGCGGCTCGGACCACGACGGGCACACCTCGAGGGTGTGCTGCGCCGTGTCCTCCGTCGCGCCACAGTCGTGGCACGACGGGTCCCCCTCTCTTCCGATCCGGTGCAGGTACGATCCGAAGCATCCATGCCCGGATAGCACCTGCACCAGACGGAAAGAGAGGAAGCCGTGGGACCTCTCGAGCCAATCGCGCAGGATTGGCCCGAGAGCGTCCAACGTTCTGCGGCCGAACGTGGCAGAGGCGAGGTCCTCCGTCCAGTGTTGGACGACTGCGTCCCTTGCCTCTCGCCGCACGGCCTCACGCTCTTCTGGGGCCGGGCGCTCCCCGAGAGCCCTGCGCCCCGCCGTCCACTCATACACTCTGGCGAGCACCCACGCCTCGAGCTCCCAAGGAGGGGTGCCCGCCAGAGCGCATGAGGCCGCGAAGCCTACCGAGCGGTAGGCTCTCGCCACCCGCTGCGCGATGGCCCTTTGGGGCCTTCGGATCACGGTGGCGTTCTCCCTCCTATGGAGGGAGTCCGCCCAGATCGGGGCCCCGTAGAGGGCCATGCTCTTCAGGATGCCGGCATACAGCTGCCGGCATCGCGCTTTGGGCCCTCCCAGATTTGGGAGGAGCCACGAGAGCGCCCCCGCGGCCTTCAGCAGGCGCACTGACAGCCCGCTAAAGTGCGGGCTGAAGCGCCACCTGCTGTCGAGCACAAGGCCCAGATATTTCATCTGGGCCTTCACTTCGACCCTGACGCCCTCCACCACGATGTGGGCGTCAGTGGGGATGCGCTGCCGAGGCCCGTGGAAAAACACGGCCTCGGTCTTGTGCAGCGCCACCCCCAATCCAAGCCGGCGGATCCTTCCAGCGACCAGGGATCCGCCGGCCGAGGCCAGGCTCGCCGCCTCCCGAAAATCTCTCCCCCGGGCAGTGAGAAGAGTGTCATCTGCATAGCAGATGACACTCGTGCCCCGGAGGAGAGCTCCCCGCAGGAGCCAGTCGAAACCGATGTTCCACAGGAGTGGGCCTAAGACCGACCCCTGTGGAACACCGGACCCCACGCCGTACCGCCGCATCTGGCCCGCCTTGTCTACCAGGAGGACCGCTCGGTCCTCCAGGTAGCTGGCCAGCAGCCTCCGCAGATACCGAGGCACCCCGTGGTAACGGAGTGCCTCAAGTATCGTAGAGTGGGGGACGGAGTTGAAGGCGTTGGCTATGTCGAATGACACAGCCAAAACCCCGTCCCCCACCTCCACGGCCTCCCGCACTTGGCCCTTCAGCCGGGCCAGCGCGTCCACCGTCGAACGCCCCCTTCGGAAACCGAATTGGGCGTCCGACAGGTTCGGCCCCACTTCCGCCAGAAGGCCATTCAGCCTTCTGGCGATTACCCCCTCGAACATCTTACCGACCTCATCGAGCAATACGATGGGTCGGTATGCCGAGGGGGAGTCTGCCGGGCGTCCCTCCTTTCGGAGGAGGCACAACTGCCCCTCCTTCCAGGGTTTCGGGAACCTTCCAGCCGTGAAGCACGCGCTGAAAAGTTCCCGAAACCTCTGCCCCATATGAGTGGTGGCAATGGCCACCACCCGTGCGGGGACGCCGTCCGGCCCTGGGGCCGTCTTCTTGGTGCGGAGGCGGATAGTCTCCGCACCAAGTTCCTCCGCCTCGACCGGAGGGACCTCCTCCTCTGGCGGAGCTGCTCCCCGCGGAGGGTCCATTGCTGGTGGGGTGAAGTTGGTCCCTGAAGGAAACAGGGATCGAACCACCCCATCCAGCAATGCCGGCTCCAGGGACTCCGTCAGTGGGGGACCAAAGGGGCGCAGTTTGTTCCGCGCCGCCTTGTATGGTCTCCCGTACGGGTCCCTGTCGAGACCCTCGAGCATCTCGGCTCGCGCCGCGTCTTTGGCGGCGCTCATTGCCGTCTTGAGGACCTTCTTAGCCTCTACGTAAGAGGCATATAGAAGGTCCTCTTGCTCGGGGTATCGCCGCCTGCGCCGCCGACTCCGCGCATACGCCCGCCTCGCCGCCACGCAGGCGGACCGCAGCCCCGCTAGCCCCTCCGACCACCAATAGACGGCGCGACGGGGAGGCGGGCGGCGGGACCGAGGCATGCTGGCGTCGCACACCTCGGTCAGGGACCTCCGCAGCTGGGCCGCTGCGGAGTCCACGTCCAGGACGTCGACCGGAGGGGCGAGCCAGTCCTGGACGAGCGCCGCCTCCTTAGCCGCCTCACGGTCGAGGCGGGTAAGGGCCCACCGCGGAAAGGGGGATCGGCCCGAGGGGGCCGTCCTCCCGGGGCTCTGGGTGGAGACGTCGAACCGCACATAGCGGTGGTCCGACAAAGTCTCCACCAGCTCCACCCGCCAGTTCACAACGCGGGCGGCTAGGACGGGGGTGGCGAACGAAACGTCCACCACTGACCCTCCCCGTTGCCGCACACACGTGTGAACCGCCCCCCTGTTGAGGAGGGACACGCCAGACGAGGCCGCCCAGAATTCGACGGCGCGCCCTCGGACGTTGCAAGAGGCGGCCGGGTTGCCCCAGGCCGCCGACTTGGCGTTCAGGTCGCCCAACACGGCGACCTGGCGCGGCGCCGCCCTCCCGACAACAGCGGTGAGGACTTCGAGAAAATTCTCGAAGTCCTGTAGAGGGCGGTTTGGGGAGAAATATACGCCCACCAAGGCTATTTCCCCCCACGCGGCGGCCACGTATCCCGGTCCCCTCTCTAAAAGCGAGAGGGGAGGGGAGTCTGTGGAAGACCGCGACAACACAGCTACCAAGCCGTCCCGATCACCCAACCAACTGTCGGGGACCGAGTACGGCTCGGCGACTACCGCCACGTCCACCAACCACTCAGCCATGACCTGCATGAGCAGGTCCTGAGCTGTTTTGCAGTGGTTGGTGTTCGCCTGGAGGATGCGATGCCTATCCATCATTCGGACATCGCACCCTCCTCCTCAGCCGCCGAGGCTCCCGCTTCGGGGTCGGCGGTCTCAGCGGCAGGCGGGGCCGTCGCCTGCGCTTTGCCCTTCTTTAGGGGAGGCCTGCAGTTCCTTCCCTTCATGATATGCCCCGCCGGGCGACCGCTGGCTGCGCATATTGCGCAGCGTGGCGTGGCGGCCGTGCAGGAGACGGACTTGTGCCCGTCCTGGCCGCAGCGGTAGCAGCTGTCCGTCCTGTCCACCTGGGACGGACAGAGGGCCCGCGTGTGCCCGATTCCGAAGCACTTGAAGCAGCGCATAGGCTGGTCTTCAAGTGCTCGGACTCGGCAGGTGCTGAAGCCCACCGAGAACCGTCCCTTGGCAAGGACGGCTTTGGCTGCGACGACTGGGCACTCGAGGCGGATAGTGCCCATGCCGCCGCGGCCGGGTCTGATGTCCCGGCCCTGCACCGCTGCGACGTCGCAACCCCCTACAGCTGCGATCGCCGCCACCACCTCCTCTTTGGTGACCGAATCGTCCAGATCGGTCACCTCCAAGGCCGCAGACTTAACTGGCCTAGCCACTTTGGCTGCGTCCGCGATGACCTCTCGCAACTTGGTTGCGAAGAGGTCCGCGTTTGTGCCGCCCTGGGCCCCCGGGAACTCGAAGATTCGAGCCCCGGCTTGGGTCCGGCGGCACGTGACCGCTCCGATCCCGAGTTGGGTGGGATCGGCGTTGGTACGAGCCCGTTTGAGGACGGACTCGTATGTCTCTCCGCGCTCCGCAGCCTCCGCGGTGAGCGTCACCACGACGGCTGCGGATTTGGGTGGAACCAAAGGTTTCCTCCCACCGGCGGAGGCCCTTTCGGCTGCGGGGGCAGCGGCGGCGGGCTTGGGGGCCGTTTTCTTCCCCTTCCCCTTACCCTTTCCCCTTCCCTTGCCTGTCGCCTGGGACGGGCAGGAAGGGGTGGGGGCAGGGGTGGTAGGGGCGGCGGCCGTTCCCGTCTTTTTGGCCTTGCCCTTTCCTCTCTTGACCACTTTCGTCCAAGGCTGGTTGGACGGAGTGGTAGAGGGGAGAAGGGGGTCCTCCTTTTGGGAGGATGGCCCCGGCTTACTTTGCCTCTTGTCCGCCGCAAGCGGTGGTCGGAGGCGCTTCTCCGGCAGGAGCCTGTCCTCGATACCATCGAGGCAGGCTCTCGTGAAGGCCCTTTCCTCCATCACAACCTTGCGGATGATATCCTCAAGGTTGGAGGAGGAAGAGGGACCTTCCGCCGCCGGCCTGGGCTCCGCCTGCGTAGGTCGGGCCGTGGCTTCCGCCGCCGGCCTAGGCTCCGCCTGCGCAGGTCGGGCCGTGGCTTCAGCCAGCTTCGTGTGCAGCTGGCTGACCTCCGACTGCAGGCGGTCGACTTTCGCCTGCAGCTGCCGCGTCTCGTCCGTGGCTGTGCGCTGCACAAGCTCACAGACGATGCCACGCATGCTCGCGGCCCTACTTTTCAGGGACTTCTGGAAAGTCCCCTTCAGGTTGGAGGACTTGGAGGCGACCTGGGTGATCTCCTCCGCGTCCTCCTGCGCCATGCGCTCCAGCTCGACCAGGGAGTGGTCGGCGTACAGCACGCAGGATGCGCCGTACCCGGCCTTGGCCCGCGCGGTGCGCGCCTGCTGCTCCTTGGCAGCGACCTGCTCCTCCAGGTCCTGCTGGAGCTGCGCCCGACGGGTCAGGCTCAGCTGGCGTCGCGCGTCCTCCAAACCCACGTCGTGGGTGTCGGCGATGGCAGCTACAGATGAAGGCTTTTTGGCCTTCACCTTGCGCCTCGACCTCCCTTTCCTGGACGAGTCCGAGCTGGACCCGTCCTTCATGAAGGCCCGCTTGAGCGGTCCTCCCTCGATCGCGATCGGACCAACGTCCGACTCACTGTCGGAGTCCGACAGCTCGCCCGCACTGCCAAATAGGCTGACTGCGGATGCAGCCACCGCAACCGACGCGCGCTCATCGGTATGGCCCTGAGAAGGGCCTTCGAGTTGGCCCTGAGAAGGGCCTTTTGGTTGGCCCTGAGAAGGGCCTTTGGGTTGGCCCTGAGAAGGGCCTTTTAGGAAACGCCCGGAGGCGTCCCGCACAAATTTTTTAGGCATAGCCTCCGCCGGTGTTGTAGATTCCCGCATAAAAACTCTACAACGCACAGTGCACTTTAGCCGAGCTCAGTCTGCCACTCCGTTACGGTGGTCAGACTGAGTCGTTTCCAGGGGACGCGACGTGGACGCAAGCACTGTGGGGGGTCCCCAAACCTAACCTAACCTAACCTAACCTAACCTAACCCAGTCTGGCGCCATCCGTCAGCCAGACCACCACGATTAAAGGCCGTTCCGCGCTCGAAAAATCGCAAAAATAGTGTTAAAGTGCAAAATATACCCGTGTGATACACCAAAACACGCGTCGTCACAACGCGCACCCGCCGGTGAAAACCGCGCATCTCTAAGTGCAGTGACCACGGAGTAATTCCAATAAAAGTGCATTTTTCAAAATTTTAAAAATTAAAAGTGATTTTACGCGAGATCTGCAGCGGCGACCTATAAATTTTCTTGCGCCTCCTGGAAGGCCTTCTGGAGCTCTACAATCCTGCATCTTCAGCTGATTTGTTCCGCGCACCAGTGCGGAATAAAACGCAAAAAAAAAAAAAAAAAAAAAAAAACAACTACCACGTGGCCACGAGGTCACCCATCCGTGGTAGTTGCACCGCATCTGAACATCAAACCTGAAGGAGGACACCCAGGGGACCCCGGAGGCACCGGCAGAATAATTTTAAGTTAAGTGTAGGTTAAGATATTTAATTTTCAATTTAATTGCGGTTCTGCGTTAATTGGTAATCAACTTTATTCAAGTTTTTCAGCGACAACCTATATTTATTTTTTGCTCAAAGGTTGATCCCTAGGTACACCACGTTTGGTCAAAATTTCAGATTTTTCCGCCGACAGCGCTTGGAAATATTAAATTTCTAGTAAAATTACCAACCGCAGAACTAATTTTGTAATTTTGTTTCTCCGAAACTAGAAAAGGCGGGATAAATTTGATACTGGATTCCGGCTTCTATTTTCTTGCGCATCCATCTCAATTAAATTCAACCCCCTCCCCCCCATTTTTAGACTGCTAATTTTAAAATAAACCCCCCCTTATTAGAAAATAAATAAACAGACAAACGTACGTAAAAGCCCTAATTTTTCCCATTCCAACAAGTTTTTACACCACACTAAAATCACCCCCCTTCACCCCCAAAATAATTATCAAAGTTTAAATCGCAAATATCTCGTAAACGGTGGGTTTTAGGGCGTTTTTAAGCAAACCTCAATATTTATATAACATATAAATATTTAAGACACCCCCTTTATTCCACTCTATAACCCCCCCCCCAAAAAACTCCCCCCCCCTTTTTAATTAAAATCGGTAAAATTGCTCTAACTTCAATCCTTTATCCTAAAAAAATATTTCTTTCGCACAGTTACATTTTATAATTTATTTTTGACCCCCCCCCATAAAAATTTGACCCCCCTTTTTTGGCCCCCCTTTTCCCCCCCCTCCTTAAAGTTCACACCAAGGCAACATAGACACCCGAAATCCCACCGCTCTGCGACCAAAATTGACAGAGATACCGAGGTTTCCAGTTTCAAAAATTTTATCGACCGCCATCTTGGAAATTTTAAAAACCGTGTAACTTTTTTGTGTATTGTCGGATTTTGACAGGACTTTCAGTTTTGGCCTTGACATCACTCCCTCTACCCGCGCATATGATAAAACTTATGAATTTAATATAAATTTGAAACACCAATTCTGTCCAGCGCAAGAGGTAGGTGAGGTCGGGACCATCACGGGAACGAAAGTCCGAGAGCTCTAGGCCTCAAATTGAGGGAGTTACGGACATCCAAAGATCCGGCAGCCATTTTGGCCGCCATCTTGAATTTATTCAAAGCCCCGTATCTCCGGAACTAATGGTCCGATCCGAATAGGATTTTTTGTGTTGACGTGTGCTACCATAGCCCTTTTAAAATATTACGACCAAAAGACTCTACGTAGAGTCGAAAAAATTTTAGGTTTAAAATTTTTAGTTAAAAATATTTTCTAAAATTTTTGTACTTATTTTAAGCCTGACTGATTTTAAATAATCAAATTGACAAACTTTGGTAGAGCTGCACTCTACAAATTTTTATTATTTTTTATATATCTTGTTCTGTTTTGTTTCTTAACTACTAAAAACATTAAATCACTTACCATACACGGGAATCTGAAACAAAAAACTATATTAAATATAGATGTGTGTGCGTGGACACGGTTGAACATTTGTCAACGTATATAAAACTTTTACAAACCTTTTACCTCTGACCAATACTTACCTGTGCACCACGTAGACCCGCTGGCGACACACGACGACCCTGAAACAAACAAACAAGATTAGTTTAGCATTACGGACCTGTAATTATAAAACTTGTACACTCTACAATTTTACAAATTAGACGGGACACGCCCTCTGACTACGACTGATCAAAATGTTCGGATTCCGAACACCCGTAAAAGCGGGGAAAACCCCTGATAAGGAACCTAAAATAGCGGCAATGGGTAACACGTCCACCGAGAAAGAGATGGCTCCGCAAACAGGAGGAACAAACCTTTCCAGCGTCAGGAAGAGCATTGGAGAATGGGAGTCCGGACAACAGGACACCAGCGGAAAACACCAGAGCCCGCCTAAAAAAGCCAAATCGGTGGACCCCCCAAAGATAAAACCTAGCAAACCAACAACCTCGCGCAGACCGTCCGTTGAGATCATAGTAAGCCCAATAAGACCAACTAAAAAGTACGCGGACAGGCTTATTGAGGCGAGAGCCTGCTTAACAAAAGCAAAACAACACCTAGGCAACTCGCGAAATCTCAAGACTGAGATTAAGACAGAGGTTTTACTGGCAGTAGACAGACTCTACCAATTGTTAAAGGAGTCAGAGTCGGTAAAAACCAGTAAACCATCAAAACCAACGGAAAGGGAAACAGAACTAGAAGAGACAACAGAGGTGCTAGCGAAAGAACAAACAATAGAAACAAACCCCGAGATAGAAAGAAAAGAAAATAGAGCCTTAATAGAGAAAATAGAAGAGCATACCAGACTTATGAAGGAAAACAATGAAAAGATGGAGAAACTAAAAGAAGTACTCGAGAAGAACCAAGAAATACAAGAAAAGCTAACATACGCGAGCGTAGCAGCCGCCCCCACCAGGAGACAACCCCTGGAGCGGGCCGCCCTGCACTCTGTAGTGGTAACCGCCAAAGATGAGACCGAAACCGGAGAAGAAATACTAAATAGGATCAGGGACGTGGTAAAAGCTAAGGAGGGAGGTATAGCTGTAGAGAGAATAAGGAAGGCAAAGGATAGGAAAGTAATCGTGGGATGCAAGACAGAAGCAGAACGACAACAAATAAAAGAGAGACTAAAAAACGCAGAGAACCACCTCATAGTGCAGGAAGTACAAAACAAGGACCCGCTCATAATCCTGCGCGACGTATTTCAATACAATAGCGACAAGGATATACTCGAGGCACTATGGAACCAGAACAAAAAGCTGCTCAAAGACTTGGATGAAAAAACAAACAAAGCCGAAATCGTCTACAAAAAGCGCACGAGGAGCCCCCAGACTAGCCATGTAGTCATGAGGGTGTCCCCCAAAATTTGGCAACGTCTCGTCGAAGCGGAATCGATCATGATTGACCTTCAGCGAGTAAAGGTAGCGGACCAGTCGCCACTGGTCCAGTGCTCGCTATGCCTTGGCTACGGGCACGGGAAACGATTCTGCAAGCAAACGATCGAGAAGTGCAGCCACTGTGGAGGACCCCACATGAAAGCTGAATGCGCGGATTGGCTGGCGGGGGCAGCTCCCACGTGCTGCAACTGCACACAAGCTAAACTGGACAGAGTCGATCACAACGCGTTCAGTAACGAATGCGTGATCCGAAGGAAGTGGGAGGCTCTAGCCCGAGCCACGGTGGCATACCACGGCTAAAGTGGTCCCGGGCACACAATCCTCCTCAGACAGCGCAAAGATCTATCTAGCAGCCCAAGCAAACTTGCAAAGAAAGGAACTAGCAACACAAGAAATAATGCTTGAAGCAAGCAAAGAAGAGATAGCTTTCGCGCTTCTCCAGGAACCCTATGTAGGGGCGATAGGCCGAATGAAGGACTACCGAGGAGCCAGGATATTTCAATGCGCCAATCCAGGGAACAACACCATAAAAGCCGCAATTGCCGTCTTCAACAACAACATGGACGTCATCCAGTTCCCGAACCTCACCACGCCCAACATCGTAGTGGTGAAGATAAGGACGAGCGCCTGGGAAATGGTATTGGTATCCTTCTACTTCGAGCCTGAGCATAAGACCATAGACTCATACCTGGAGCAACTGAGGAGGATTGAACAGCAACTAAAGCCACGACTCCTGATTATTGGAGGAGACGCTAACTCCAAGAACGTCTGGTGGGGAAGCAACAAAGTAGACCAAAAGGGCAAAGACTTGGCAGGAACCCTTGAGGAAATGGGCTTGCAGGTGCTCAACGAAGGTGATGTGCCGACTTTCAACACAATAAGGGGCGACAAGACCTACACCAGCTCTGTAGACGTTACAGCCTGCTCGTCGGAGGCGCTTAACCTGGTGGAAGACTGGAAGGTAAACGAAGGCTGGATTAGTTCGGATCACAATGGCATTACATTTAAAATTAGACTGAAAAAAGCAAAAGGAATAGACATAAGCAGAACAACAAGAATCTTTAATACTAAAAAAGCAAATTGGAACCAGTTTTATGAAAAACTAGGCCAATTTCTAAAAGAAAACAAAATAGACAAAGAAAACATTAATAAAATAGAAAACAAAGTAGAACTAGAACATAAAATAGAATCATATATACATACAATAGTTAAAGCATCCAAATCTAGTATACCTAAAAAGAAAACAAACAGTAAACTTACCCTGCCTTGGTGGTCCGAAGAACTCTCGAAGCTGAAGAAAGATGTCACCACCAGGAAACGCCGTATCCGATGTGCAGCCCCGGTCCGGAAGAAGAAAGTCATCGACGAGTACCTGCAAGCAAAAGAAAAGTATGAGAATGAGGCAAAGAGAGCCCAGATAAGAAGCTGGAAAGAATTCTGTGGGAAGCAGGATAAGGAGGGACTATGGGAGGGGATCTACAGGGTCATTGGAAGAACGACAAAAAGACAGGAAGACCTCCCACTGGAGAAGGACGGGAAAGTTTTAAACTCAAAAGAGTCAGCTTTGCTAATCGCGGAAACGTTCTATCCAGATGACTCCAGAGACATGGATAACGCGGACCACCGACAAATAAGAGCAAAAGCCGACAAAATAAACGACTGTGCTCATGCTGAGAAACATGAACCAGCGTTTACACTGGAAGAACTTAAAGCAACGGTGAGAAGCTTTAATCCGAAGAAAGCCCCGGGAGCAGACGGACTTACAGCCGATATCTGCAGTCACGCTATAGAACACAGTCCGGAAACTTATCTTGCCATAGCCAACAAATGCCTCACAATGCACTACTTCCCGGCAATATGGAAAGAGGCCACAGTGGTGATTCTGAGGAAACCAGGCAAGAACAACTACACCAGCCCAAAGTCTTACAGGCCCATAGGCCTGCTAGCGGTCATGGGCAAAATTCTGGAAAAAATGATTATGGCACGAGTAAAGTGGAGCCTAATACCGAGACTCAGTACCCGCCAGTACGGATTCATGCCCCAGAAAAGCACCGAAGACTCCCTCTATGTCCTGATCAAACATATACGCTCAAAGTTGATGCAGAAAAAACTAGTGACACTGATATCGTTGGACATAGAGGGAGCCTTTGACAGCGCCTGGTGGCCCTCTATAAGGGTCAGACTGGCGGAGGAGAATTGCCCTGTAAATATCAGGAGGATAGTCGACAGCTACCTGCAAAATAGAAAAGTGAAAGTAAGATATGCCGGCGAAGAGATCACAAAAGCAACCACCAAAGGATGCGTCCAAGGGTCGATAGGAGGACCGATTCTGTGGAATCTGCTCATCGACCCATTACTACAAGAACTGGACCGGAGAGGTGATTACTGCCAGGCATTTGCGGACGATGTCGTATTGGTGTTTGACGGGGACACCGCTGTGGAGGTGCAACGACGCGCCAACGCGGCTCTGGCCTACGTCCAGGAGTGGGGCATCAAAAACAAGTTAAAATTTGCACCGCATAAAACAAACGCAATGATCATAACGCGGAAACTTAAATATGATGCCCCACTCCTGAGCATGGGCGGGATTCGCATCGACATGGCAAAAGAGTTCAAAATCTTGGGGCTCACAATAGACCATAAGCTGACATTCAACAGCCATGCAGCAAACGTGTGCAGAAAAGCGTTGAATGTCTACAAACAGCTATCAAGAGCCGCAAGGGTGAGCTGGGGCCTCCACCCAGAAGTTATACGTAGCATCTACACAGCGGTAGTCGAGCCAATAATTATGTACGCCGCAAGCGTATGGGCACCAGCAACAGAGAAACTGGGCATCCAAAAGCAACTGAACGCAGTCCAGAGGGGTTTTGCGCAAAAGCTATGTAGATCCTACCGAACCGTCTCCCTCAACTCGGCACTGATGCTAGCCGGGATTCTACCCTTAGACCTTCGAATACAGGAGGCAGCAGCCCTGTACGAGGTAAAAAGGGGAATATCAAAGCTGGCACCAGGAGACGGGGAGATGGAAAAAATGGTTACCTTCAGCAGCACACCACACCCGGCTGAGTGTATGGATATGGAGTTTATCTGCCTGGAAGACCAACAGCAAATGGACATGCACAATAACCAAGCGATTCGCATATTCACGGACGGCAGCAAAATTGATGGTAAAGTTGGAGCCGCACTGTCCATCTGGACCGGTGAGGCCGAAACAAAAAACCAAAAGTTTAAGCTGTCGTCCTACTGCACGGTTTACCAGGCGGAGCTTCTGGCCATACATAAAGCCACAACGGTGATCCTAAAACGCACAGAAACCAGTTTCGGGATATACAGCGACTCGAGGTCGGCACTCGAGGCGATCATCAACCAGGGATCATTGCACCCACTGGCAGCAAAAATCAAAAGCAATCTGAGAGAATGCAAAAACCAGAATAAAAATGTCTCACTCTTCTGGATTAAAGCCCATGCGGGGCTGCAAGGAAATGAAAGAGCTGATCAACTAGCAAAAGACGCAGCCCAAAAAAGTAAGACCAGACCTGACTATGACCAATGCCCGGTTTCATTCGCCAAGCGACAAATCCGCATGGATACGCTTGACGAATGGAATCGGAGGTACAAAACAGGTGAAACTGCGGCGGTCACAAAGCTTTTCTTCCCAGACGCAAAAGTAGCCTACAGACTTGTCCGCAAACTAAAACCCACAGGCGCACTGACACAAATTCTGACGGGGCACGGTGGTTTTTCCGAATATCTGACTAGGTTCAAATGTACGGAAAATCCATCGTGCATATGTGAGCCAGGCACTAGCGAAAATGTAAGACACGTCCTCTTTGAATGCCCCGTGTTTGGGCTCCAAAAATATGAGTTCGAGCAAAAGTTCAACACGCGATTAACAGCAGAAAACGCACACACATTGATAAGTGACAAAAAAGTGCAAAATGAATTCATAAAATATTGTATAGATATAACAAGGAAAGTAAACAATAGGAACAAAGATAAATAAAATATGATGAATATATATTTGAATATATATATAACCAGCATATATGTTAAATAGATAAATAAATATGATAGCAAAACTGTACGATAGGGAATAGATATAAGACACTAATATACACAGATGACAAACTATAATATAGCTATAATAATTGTAATCGCAACCCTACAACTGCTAATAGCCCTATAAGAGAAATTAAGTAAACATAAGAAAATGGAACATATGTAAGACCAAGTAGAAAATAAGAAAGATATATATAGATAATAAGAAAATATGTAAGTGAATAAATGTAGACAACTAAGGAGAAAACATGTAATAGAAAATAAGAGCAAAATAGTATTATATAAAACCCTAGGTCCCATAGACCAATGTAACCCTAAACGGGAACGAGAGGAAAAAAGAACCCAGTCTCTAATTAGAACTAAGATAGTTAAGGACTCTGATTATGTCAGAGGGCGACGCGACAAAAAAAAAAAAAAAAAAAAAAAAAAAAAAAAAAAAAAAAAAAAAAAAACCTAACCTAACCAAACCTAATGACGTAAACCTCCTTATTAAAAAAAAAAAAAAAAAGTTAGGTTTGTTGATGTTAAGTTCCAAAAGTTAGGTTAACCTAACCTAACCTAACTTAACTTTTTGGAACTTAACTTCAACAAGCCTAACATTTTGGATGTATTATTTTTTAAAAAAAGCGGTTTGATGTAATAAGGTTAGGTTTTTTTTTTTTATTAGTTTTCAAGGAGTGAGGTTTGTTGAAGTTAGGTTCCAAAATGTTAGGTTTATTGAAGTAAGGTTCCAAAAACTTAGGTTTGTTGAAGTTACGGTATAAGACAGTCTAAGTCACGGGTTTTTTTCTGATGTCGTTTAAACCTTACCAAACCTAACCTAACTTTTTGGAACCTAACTTCAACAAACCTAACATTTTGGATGTATTATTTTATTAAAAAAGCGGTTTGATGTAATAAGGTTAGGTTTTTTTTTTTTTTAGGTTAGTTTCCAAAGAGTGAGGTTTGTTGAAGTTGGGTTTTAAAATGTTAGGTTTATTGAAGTAAGGTTCCAAAAACTGAGGTTTGTTGAAGTTACGGTCTAAGACAGTCTAAGTCACGGGTTTTTTTTCTGATGTCGTTTTAACCTTACCAAACCTAACCTAACTTTTTGAAACCTAACTTCAACAAACCTAACATTTTGGATGTATTATTTTTTAAAAAAAGCGGTTTGATGTAATAAGGTAAGTTTTTTTTTTTATATTAGTTTTCAAAGAGTGAGGTTTGTTGAAGTTAGGTTCCAAAATGTTAGGTTTATTGAAGTAAGGTTCCAAAAACTTAGGTTTGTTGAAGTTACGGTATAAGACAGTCTAAGTCACGGGTTTTTTTCTGATGTCGTTTAAACCTTACCAAACCTAACCTAACTTTTTGGAACCTAACTTCAACAAACCTAACATTTTGGATGTATTATTTTTTAAAAAAGCGGTTTGATGTAATAAGGTTAGGTTTTTTTTTTTTTTAGGTTAGTTTCCAAAGAGTGAAGTTTGTTGAAGTTGGGTTCCAAAATGTTAGGTTTATTGAAGTAAGGTTCCAAAAACTTAGGTTTGTTGAAGTTACGGTATAAGACAGTCTAAGTCACGGGTTTTTTTCTGATGTCGTTTAAACCTTACCAAACCTAACCTAACTTTTTGAAACCTAACTTCAACAAACCTAACATTTTGGATGTATTATTTTATTAAAAAAGCGGTTTGATGTAATAAGGTTAGGTTTTTTTTTTTTTTAGGTTAGTTTCCAAAGAGTGAGGTTTGTTGAAGTTGGGTTTTAAAATGTTAGGTTTATTGAAGTAAGGTTCCAAAAACTGAGGTTTGTTGAAGTTACGGTCTAAGACAGTCTAAGTCACGGGTTTTTTTTCTGATGTCGTTTTAACCTTACCAAACCTAACCTAACTTTTTGGAACCTAACTTTAACAAACCTCACTCTTTGGAACCTAACTTCAACAAACCTCACTTTTTGGAACCTAACCTTACTAAAAAAAACTAACCTAACCTAATTACGTCAAACCTCACTTTTAAAAAAAAAAAAAAAGTTAGGTTTGTTGAAGATAGGTTAGGTTAGGTTAGGTTTTTTTCTTTTTTTAAAGTGAGGAAGTAGTTCATCCCGTGGTTTTGTTCGCGAAATATTAAAATTATATCTCTCGAATAAAAGAACGGGATCAGCACCCGCTCGTCACTGTCACTGTCTGTACGTCTGTTTTACATAACCCCATAAAAGAACATAATGTCAGTTGTATGTTGTAACCATTCCTTGCCTAGGGGAGTTCGGATATGGGATGGTAAGGTGAAAATAATTATCTTAGAACTAGGTATAAAAAAATTAACAAAGTAACTCATAATTTCCTATTCGATAAGTAGAAACAAACATTCACAATTAATTCAGAAAAAATTACAAACATTAGCAATAAAAAAACCTAACCTAACCTAACCTAACCTGACCTTACCTAACCTAACTTCAACAAACCTCACTTTTTGGAACCTAACCTAACTAAAATAAACAAACCAAACCTAATGACGTAAACCTCCTTATTAAAAAAAAAAAAAAAAGTTAGGTTTGTTGAAGTTAAGTTCCAAAAGTTAGGTTAACCTAACCTAACCTAACTTAACTTTTTGGAACTTAACTTCAACACACCTAACATTTTGGATGAATTATTTTTTAAAAAAAGCGGTTTGATGTAATAAGGTTAGGTTTTTTTTTTTATATTAGTTTTCAAAGAGTGAGGTTTGTTGAAGTTAGGTTCCAAAATGTTAGGTTTATTGAAGTAAGGTTCCAAAAACTTAGGTTTGTTGAAGTTACGGTATAAGACAGTCTAAGTCACGGGTTTTTTTCTGATGTCGTTTAAACCTTACCAAACCTAACCTAACTTTTTGGAACCTAACTTCAACAAACCTAACATTTTGGATGTATTATTTTTTAAAAAAGCGGTTTGATGTAATAAGGTTAGGTTTTTTTTTTTTTTTAGGTTAGTTTCCAAAGAGTGAAGTTTGTTGAAGTTGGGTTCCAAAATGTTAGGTTTATTGAAGTAAGGTTCCAAAAACTTAGGTTTGTTGAAGTTACGGTCTAAGACAGTCTAAGTCACGGGTTTTTTTCTGATGTCGTTTAAACCTTACCAAACCTAACCTAACTTTTTGGAACCTAACTTCAACAAACCTAACATTTTGGATGTATTATTTTTTTAAAAAAGCGGTTTGATGTAATAAGGTTAGGTTTTTTTTTTTTTTTTTAGGTTAGTTTCCAAAGAGTGAGGTTTGTTGAAGTTGGGTTCCAAAATGTTAGGTTTATTGAAGTAAGGTTCCAAAAACTTAGGTTTGTTGAAGTTACGGTCTAAGACAGTCTAAGTCACGGGTTTTTTTCTGATGTTGTTTTAACCTTACCAAACCTAACCTAACTTTTTGGAACCTAACTTTAACAAACCTCACTCTTTGGAACCTAACTTTAACAAACCTCACTTTTTGGAACCTAACCTTACTAAAAAAAACTAACCTAACCTAATTACGTCAAACCTCACTTTAAAAAAAAAAAAAAGTTAGGTTTGTTGAAGATTGGTTAGGTTAGGTTAGGTTTTTTTCTTTTTTTAAAGTGAGGAAGTAGTTCATCCCGTGGTTTTGTTCGCGAAATATTAAAATTATATCTCTCGAATAAAAGCACGGGATCAGCACCCGCTCGTCACCATCACTGTCTGTACGTCTGTTTTACATAACTCCATAAAAGAACATAATGTCAGTTGTATGTTGTAACTGTATTCCTTGCCTAGGGGAGTTTGGATATGGGATGGTAAGGTGAAAATAATTATCTTAGAACTAGGTATAAAAAAATAACAAAGTAACTCTTTATTTCCTATTCGATAAGTAGAAACAAACATTCACAATTAATTCAGAAAAAATTACAAACATTAATAATAAAACTAACAAATAATTCTGATGTTATAGATTGGTAACGCACAAAAATAACTTAAAAGCTAACATATTATATCTAGAACGAAGGAATGTATAGGAATTCAAGAACAACGCCAATCTCTGGCGTTGTTCTTGAATTAGCCTCGGTTTATCATGAGAATTGAAATTGTAACACTGTTAAACCCTAACCATAGACTATCGGTAGTTGTAAAATGAATCTGTCTGTAATACGAGCCGGAACAAACGGGAAAGCAGAGTGTCACCGTGCTCTGGTGGACTCACTCCTGGTATATGGGGCCAGAAATTCGCGAGGACGCCCTAGTAATTATCGACTGACCTGTTGCTGAACGATTCCCTTAGCAAATCAATAAAATAACTGGGTCCATCCCGGTTCCACCGACAAAGGTTAGTCTTCGCTAACGTAGGAGGTCAGTACCTCGGCTGGAGAGAGGGTCTGGACCGCAGGGTAGCTCCAACAGGTTGAATCGGGCCTTGGATAGGCACCCCGTTTCTACAAATGAGATATTTACGATGTTGAATAATCAAGATCTGACTTTATTGACTTTATTGACATTTAGACTTCAGAGAAGAAATTAGGTAATATTCCCGGTCCCCTCACCTCCTGTGTCCAGGTGGCGAATCTGGGGCCGGTATTTTCAGAGTACGGGCCTTGGATTTAGAAGGAACAATGACAATTTGCTTACCGGGGTGTGATCAGTATTCCGAACAAATAAAGCTCGCTCCCGTGGGACAAACGAGAGGAAACATGCTGCGTAGGTCAGCAGTATTTTCTAGGGTTATTTTCAGATTAAAACCATGGAAATGTTCTTCGTAATTTCTAAATCTCTTGTAAGTTGTAACGAACCAAATGAATTTCAAGTCCAAGTTCAAAATCGCAAGGTCATCAGCTGTTACTCGGGGTTGCCCGCTCGGGAAAAAAAACTTGCCGGAATGTTCTGTTCTATTGATTGTTAAAGCTAATCGTAGAATTTATCTAATCTACCATTCGCTTCAGTATCAATAATGCGCGGGTGTTACTAACCAAACGCCATATCAATCGGAATGCCGACGGCAGGTAGATGTAGGCAATTTTGTAATAACTATAAGTAGCATAGATTATAAAGTAGAAAGGAAACAATAGTGACAGTGACAGGCCGGCCGTCAAAACGGGCCTGGTGCAGTCCGGGTTGATTAGGTAATTATTCTATCTTAATGAAAGGAAGATTTGAATCCCATGGCGGGATAATTTAACGTGGTCCGGACTACAGCAGCAGTCTTGTATAGGTAATAAGTAATTTCGAAAGATTTAACCGACACCGTGTTATATATGCGAATTAAATAAATCGGAGGTTACAATGTCCTAACAACAATGTCAGCTCATTTTTCTGAACAAAATTTCACATCAAATGTTAAAATTCATGGTTTTCATTTTATTTCTGACACTATGTTATTTGGGAAAAAATAATCCTTATGATTGGTATGATAAAACTTTAGGTGATTATTCTTCTCGTGGAACCATTTAATTATTTAGATTAGTTATTAGATAGGTAGGTAGACACTCGGCTAGAGCTCCTTACGTTAGCTACAATACGTAGGTACGTCAGAACCAAATACGCTAAGTAGGTATCAACGGGAATAAGTGGAATAAGCCGATTTGTGAACTAAAAAGTTCATTAATCCTCGTTACGTTATTAATAAAATACATACTAATATTTGAAATAAGCCTTTAGATCACAAATTTTTACAATGATTTATTAAAAACTAGCTTCTGCACGCGGCGTCGCCCGCGAAGTACCTACATAAATTATAGCCTATGTTCATCCTGAAAGTTCATTCTACACATTGGTGAAAGAATTTTTCAAATCGGTTCAGTAGTTTCGGAGCCTATTCAATTCAAACAAACAAACAAACAAACAAACTTTTTTTGCAAAGCGCTTTTTTTGTATGATCTTTGTATGATCCCAAACAGAAATCCTATCAATGATGATGACACTGCGCGATAGAGATAGAAATACAGAGTCATCACGCTGAAACGAGACATCTATAGTACCTTTCAAATTTAGCCTTGTATAAAGCTACACATGCAAAAAAGTAGGTATCACACTTGACTTGAGTTAATAGATTTATTTTCCTTTAACTATCTATCTTTACTCTGAGGTTTGGACTGATTGACTTGACTGAATTCATAAAGTAGGGTAGTTAGGTACTTACCGTTCGCGCTTATAATTATTTCGACCAATCACGACATATTATTTTGATATATAATGTCTTGTGACGTCAATGTCATCTTGACATTGACATAACGCGCGGAGTAACAGGTGCGTGAGACCACGTAATGAGATGCTAAATAACACTAATATTTTTACCTAAAATAAATTAGTAGCGTAGTTAGGTAGCATCATCATTATATCAGGATACTTACACAATCTTTCTTACAAATAATTTTTCCTGTGTTCTGTTTGGTTATGTTCACCTCATTAGAAAGGGACACACTACCAACGTGACCCTCTCACGTGGAACAGGTTTTTAGCGATGCCTAAAAACCTGTTCCACGTGAGAGGGTCAGAGGGTCACGTTTACAGTCAGTCTTGCTATAATAATAAGGTCTTTGAGTTATTTTTTTCCTTATTAATATAAATGGTCTTTGTAAGTTACTACAGTGTACGTATACCTACACAATATAATCTTTCAATAAAAATAACTAGGTACCTTACATGTTAAAATTGCTCTCCGAGACAAATTCCAAATTCTAGAGGAGAAAAATACATTTTTAAATGCGAATTCTTCTGCACTTCTGCGTTTTTTTGATAATTATGAGACCATCATTAGGTAAGTAGGTACCTATCTATTTCAATATTTTTTCATCGATTTATATCAGTGATCTGTTATAGTTACTAAAGTAACATTTTCTCTATGATTTAAATATTACTAAATTTTTTCCTCATGCTACTTTGAGTTCACTATTTCACTATTGTAAGGGGATGTGGAGTGGAACAGCCATCTTTCGCTCAACACTCTGTGAGTGTGACGTAAGCAGTACCTACCTACCTTATATTTCATCTGTGCCTTGGCGGGAATCCTTCTGACATTGGTTGGGTTGAATGTTCGCTAGGATCACAGATAATCTAAAAAGAAAAAGAAAGAATTAGGGAGAAGAAGTAGGTACACTGTCTGCATATTTGTTTTGATTGTTTGTTTGAAAAAAAGAATATATTGTAATTTGTAAGGTATTATATTTATGATACAGTTCAGTTCATTATCATCTAAATACGCAGGACACACTTTTAAATAACACAGCATTGTATTGCATTTGTTTGATTGATGTAGGAGGTAGGTAATGCGACAATAAATGAGTTCGCGTGATTATTGCGTGGAGTGTTGCGTTACCAGCTATCCGAGGGCTGGAAGCTTGTACATGTGATTTGGACGAGCCTGCTTTGCGGAGGCAGCGAGCGGCGGCGCTCAAAATGGGACCCGACGCAACAGATGATGTGAGTTTTGTGTCTCAACCTAGTTGTTTATTTACGTAAAACAGATTCTGTACCTATTTATGTTGACGAGCAGTTTATTTCTATACTGAGGAAACTGCACAGCTTCCTTGCTCGCTAAGGAAAGTCATAAATCAAACGAGCATGTGAGCTGGTAGTGGAGTGTGCGATGTGTTGGTTGGCGCAGCCGCAGGACGACGACTACCAGGCGCGGGGCAACGGGCGCGGCGTGTGGTCACCCGGCTACCTGCGCAAGTTCACCCGGCTGCTGGGCGCCAACACCGTAGTGCTGCAGGCCGTGCAGCGCCACCCGCGGGACGACCCCATCCACGTGAGCGCCGCGCCCGCCGCGTGAGCCCCGCGCGGCCGCGCCTCACGTGCCTGTGTGTGTGTGTGTGCAGGAGCTGCGCCGCGCCGCGCTCGAGCACATGCGCCGAGAGCTGGGGCTGAGCTCCACGGACGCGGTGCGCCAGCGCCTCGTCACCTTCAAGAAGTTCGCCGCTAACAGGGTTCATACTTACATTAATAGATTTAGTCATAATTACATTTACACATCCATCTACTCTACCATCCCGCAATGTCTAAAAACGAAAGTTTTCAACCAGTGCATCCTACTTGTCATGACATACGGAGCCAAAACATGGACACTCACGGGACAGCTAGTCCACCAGTTTAAAGTCGCTCAGCGAGCTATGGAACGAGCTATGCTCGGAGTTTCTCTGAAGGATAGAATCCGCAATGAGGCTATCCAACACAGAACTAAGGTTGTCGACATAGCTCAGAGAATTAGCAAGCTGAAGTGGCAGTGGGCTGGCCATTATCGGTCGAAGAACCGATAACTGTTAGGGTAAACGAGTTCTCGAGTGGAGACCGCGGCTCGGCAAACGTAGTGTAGGATCTGGCCAGGTGGAGTGACAATCTGGGAAAGGCTGCTGGTGGAAGCTGGATGCATCGAGCTGAAGACAGGGTGCAATGGCGCTCATTAGGTGTGATCAATTACAATAATTTTCTATCAGCAATGCAATGGTGCTGTGATCACATCTATCCTGATACTCACAATCAAAACGCCTAAGGCATCAACCAATAATAAAATAGTGAAATTACCATTCCCCCCTCTAAAAAGCTTATTTTATTCACCGAAAACAGTGAATAAAAAGCACCCAAACTCGTTGTTTTGGTGTTTGAATTTAGAACACATCAATATATTCGAAATCCATCTCAATAATATTCAACCTCCTTTACGCAAAAAATACTCTATACAAACTCCTTAGATCAATAATTCCTCGAGCTTTGATTGGTTGTGGTTGACATTTTCGACAAGGAGTTTAGCATTTGAATAAAAACTGTTTTGTGTTCGTTGTTGTCACTAGTAGACTGTATGTTGTACAAACACAAAGTTTAGTGTTACCCCAGATCAAATATAGTACAGATAGACAATCTCCTACTTCGAATCGTGAAACGGTTTCGGGCTATTTTTCTGCGGGCTATTTTGCCTTCCACTACTGTACGCTAGATGTCGAAATTTGAGCAAGATCTAAGACCCTAAAAAGGAGGTGTGCTAATAGATGGCGCTAACTAAAGCGTTGGGTGTGCCAACCGACGATAGATGTCGTTATATTTTGTTCAACCTTACGTGAAATTTTTCGGGTAAGTGAGCGCTGATTGGTCCGTTCAAGGTTACGACAAATCATAAACATAATTAGGGATGGGGTAGTTAGTTTCTATGAAAACAATAATCGATACTTGTTTTTTTTTGTTAACCTAAGCAAAGTGAAATGAGATGTAAACAAGTAGGTAGTCACTTTAAGCTTCAAAGTATAATGTAGGTATATATTCATTTATAATATAATAATTAACTATGTTATGTCAATCAGTGAGTCAGTGGTAATCTAGCATTTAATAATAATCGGGTGATAACTAGTAGGGTTAACATTTAGGTACTTTACCTACATTTAGTTATGTATAGATACCTACCATATAGCAATGTGACGTAAAATATTATTTCAATCGATTTTTATAGAATTCATTATAATAAATCCTCAAATATAATAAACCCAAATCGATATTCTCATTATGTACCTACTACGCGACCCGGAACGGCACATCACTACTTACACGTGCCATAACAAAGAATAAAGAAAAGCAATACAAAATTGTTTATGAGAGAAAGGGATGTACAATTGGTGACGTTTTGTGCAATGTAGGTACCTACAGTTTTTACAAGGCAACGCCGACCGACGGCGGGGCGCCACGCGGGGTAGCGGGGGAAGCATGCCATTGATGATGAGCTATGACGGTTAATTATAATCTTTAATCGTATCTACATAAAGTTCACTTTTACATAATTTGGTTTACGGAATTGGAAAATACCTACTTGCATTTGTCGCGTCGTGCACTAGCACTCGTGCTGTTTTATGGATCACTAGCTTCCACCCACGGCTTCGCCCGCGTGGTACTTTGAAAACAAAAACAAATCTATCCCGCGGGAACCGTACATTTTTCCGGGGTAAAAAGTAGCCTATGTGTTAGGTATTCCAGACTATAATCTATATTATGGTATAAATAGCTGTACCGAATTTCATCCATTCTAACAAATTTTCGCATTTATAATATTAGTAGGATTTTACTTTGACTGATGGTGATGATAAATGATAATCATATTGATCTATCACACTGTGATTTTTAAGTAGGTAGGTACCTAGCTCTAAGGGTTACCTACCTATGGTACCTATTTGGGATGATTTAGTTTAGGTAGGTAGGTAAGTACAGGTACCTACCTAGTTAGTGTACCTACCTGAGTATATAATATTTTTTTAATAAGTACCTAGATAGCTTACATAAATTGTAATTTCCATAGTTTTCATCAAAGTCACGTAGCTGATTATTTTATGCATAAAATAACAACTCATAACAATTCAGTAGCAAAAAAAAATCTCAAGAAAGTTTTCTACTTTTTTTGTAAGAATGTTTTAAATTGTTCAAGTCGTAAATTTTCAAAAATTCGGAAAAAAATTAATAACTCGAAAACTATAGAAAATCGCGGAACATACATGGGAGTGATTCGGGTACCCCAAGGGGTGTTCTATCTCTGGACTTTCGCTTGACACTACTTTTTGGGACACCCTATATATATATATATATACCTATACAAAAACTTAATTTACATTTATTATACACTTATTTTACATTTTAATTTATATATATATGTATATATATATATATATATACCTATCTAAAATCAATAAAACAAAAAATAACCATTTTTATTTTTACCTAGTCTCTAAATTCAGATCCGACCAAATTGAGTTCGTCATTGCGTACCTAGGTACCTAGGTACCTACCTACCTACAGAACAGACAGTGCGACTTCACTAATTATCACTTTCTGCAGCAAGTAGGTACGTAGGTACCTACCTAGCTAAGTCTTGATAAAGACTTCGATTTTAATTTCACAATTTAGTAACACCCCAGATAAATAATACCTACTATAGACTACTTATATGTAAATACCTACTTCAATGTACTTTTTTTTAATTTTCGGAGTAATAAGTAGCCTTGTAAAAAGTGCTGCATTTGTGGATCTATCCCTGTGTAGGTAGGTACCTACCTATTTCGTTCAACCAAAGCCATCTCTGATCAAGAATAATCGAAGAAAGCCATTTACTTGTTGCGTAAAAAAGTAGGTAGGTACACCTACATCCTTGTAGTACATTTTTACTTTACTCAGAGGTAGGTACCTACACCTACATCCACTCCACACGAACGTCCGATAAATTTGAACTTTTTTCGAGCATAGATCTATGAAGGTACCTACTCACACGTACTATATCCTCCAGAATATATAGAATAGAAATAAGTTTTCAGGCGCCATCTATGAACACCAAGTAAGAAACTATATAGTTGGTTCAAAAATATCATTGTGTTGCTGCTACTGGCCGCAAGGTGCAAAATATATTGCAAAAATTTTTAAATTTTGTTATGAAAGGTTTTTTTTATGTTCTCGTCATGAGTTTATTTAGTCTAAACATAGTTAAAATATAAAATATTTATCTCAGTGTGTTTGGATTTCTAATATTTACCATCTGTTTTTGAACGTATGACCCACTTTTCAATGTCAATCTATTAACTGTCAATAATCTAATAACTGTCAAATTGGATTGATTACCTACTGATTTACTTTCACTCTAAGATAAAAAAAACCACTTCCTGTTTCCGATCCGTGTAAATCACTTGTTGAGTGTGTGTAAAATAATTATGATGAGAAGAATACAAAGTTTTTATAAGTGCAATAATCTCTTTAATTAATCCTATCAAATCTCTTTAAATTAACATAACATTAATGGTCCTTCGCTGCCGAATGTGATATAAATACAGTGGGTGCTGAAATTCGGTAAGATTTTTCCATATTTTCGCCAAAATGTTGGAACCAAGCGCATCACAAAAAATCATTGCAACACGACTCGAAAGTTTGCTTACCAATTTGAAAAAGAGCCCTAAATCACGCATCACCTGCGGTTACTTGGAGGCGCGTTTAGAGTCTGCTATAGATAATTGGAATAAATACAATGCGCTGTACGACGAGATGGTTGCCGACGCCATGCCGGAAAAACTTTCAGATATGGAAAAACACTACGAACAAACTAATGAAATCTTACTAGAATTAAAATCATTCGTGAAAGATAATCTCATTGCATTGAAATGTACAACATCAACTTCAGAATCTGCTCCAGAAAGTTCAGAAACAAAATATCAATCAATTGAAAAGAAACCCAGGGTAAAATTACCACCAATTGCCATACCAAAGTTTGCTGGTAACTACAATGATTGGCTCAACTTCAGAGATTTGTTCACATCGCTGATACACACTGATGAGTCGCTCACAAATGTTGAAAAGCATCAATATCTTCGCTGTAGTTTATCGGGTGAAGCTGAACAGTTGCTTAAGCATGTCTCTGTAACAGCAGCTAACTACACAATGGCATGGGAAACACTGGAAGGCAGATATAACAATAAAAGAGTTATTGTGAATACTATAATCAATCGGTTTCTGTCTCAAAAGAAACTAACTACTGAATGTCCTCGAGGATTGAAGCAACTGCTAGATACTACCAAAGAATGCTTACATTCTTTAGAGAATCTCAAGATACCCACATCATCTTGGGATGCACTTGTAGTACACATCACTGTTTCCAAATTGGATACTGATTCACACAAACTTTGGGAACAACACCTCGGGATATCACAAGATTCACCTACTTTTCAAGATCTATCAGAATTTTTAGAAAGCCGATTTCGTTCAATGGAGATGATTCTAACCCCAAAAGAGAATAAACCCAAGAATTCTACGAGCACCAACCAGTATAAACCGAATCAACCTATAAATTCATTACACACTGAAATGAAACCATCTGGTACATGTACATATTGCAAACAAAATCATTACCTGTGTTATTGCACTGACTTCTCACAACTTGACCTGACAAAAAGACAAGATTTTATCAAAAAGAATGGAATATGCTTCAACTGCCTGGTAAAGGGACACACAGTATCCCAGTGCAAACAGAGCACTAGCTGCAAGAAATGTGGCAGAAGACATCACACGACTCTTCACCAGACACAAACTAAGGAAATGATTGCTGAACCTGAGAAACCCACTGAGAAACCCAAAGACACAGAGAATGTTGTAGTTAGTATGAGCACAGGCATGAACGATGGCCAAGCACTTATTGCTACAGCACACATAGCGGTTAAATCCAAAGATGGAAATACTCATGTTTTGAGAGCACTTATTGATCCAGGATCACATGCATCATTTATCACAGAAGCTGCAACACAATTATTGAATCTTGACCGAACACACATTGATGGATTAGTCACTGGATTGCAAAATACTGAAGTAGGAAGAACAAAGGCTTATGTTAACCTGAATTTTCAACCCTGCCACAATAGAACTACTACATTCTGTTTGATGGCTTATGTACTGAAACGCATAACTGCACCTTTGCCCACCCAAGACTTTGCAAAAATCACTTGTTTTGAAAATCTCAAGTTGGCTGATACCAATTACAATAGAAGAGGACACATTGATTTGCTCCTAGGAACAAAAACCCATGCACAACTGATTTTGGAAGGCATTAAGAAACACAAATCACTTCTAGCTATGAACTCCCACCTGGGTTGGCTTATCTCAGGGGAGATTACACAAAGTGGACCACTACCACAAGAAGTATTGATTTTTCACACAAAAATAGAAGTGGACCATTTACTGAGAAAATTCTGGGAGCTAGAGGAGCCACACCAAAACACAATTAGACCCATATCAAAGGATGATATCCGATGTGAGGAACACTACAAGAAAACACACAGAAGACTTGAAAATGGACAATATGAAGTTTGTTTACCCTTTGTGAATGAGAATAACCCTGATGTGGGTGATTCTAGAACCATGGCTGTCAACCGACTATTGCAAATGGAGAAGAGATTTAAATACAAACCCGATTTTAAAGAGCAATATTCAAACTTTATGAGAGATAATGAAACACAAGGACACATGGAACTAGTCACTGCAACACCTGAAACAGAAACATTGAATTATGAAAACACACATAACACAGAATTGAAAACTAAGAAAGTATATTACTTACCCCACCATGCAGTCTTGAGAGAAGCCAGTATCAGCACAAAACTAAGAGTTGTATTTGATGGCAGTGCCAAACCTGAAAATGGAAAATCACTAAATGATGAATTACTGACTGGACCTGCACTACAACAAGACTTACCAGATTTAGTAACCCGATGGAGAAGACATAGAATAGGTCTTGTCTCAGACATCAAACACATGTATAGATGTATATATATCAACAAAAAAGATACAGATTATCAGAGAATTGTTTGGCGAAACAATCCCAATGAACCCATCCAAGATTATCGTCTACTGACTGTTAGTTATGGTACTTCATGTGCTCCATACCTTGCCATCAAAACCATAAAACAACTAGCTGATGATGAGCAAGAGAACTACCCTACTGAAGCTGAAATCATTCGGAATTCCATGTTCATGGACGATCTACTCACCGGTACCTGTTCTGAAGAAGATGCTATCACTCTGCAACGGCGCCTGACTGCTCTCCTTTCAAAGGGCGGCTTCCCGCTACACAAATGGTCTTCAAATAGTGCTCTTTTACTGAATCAAATCCCGGATACCCTTAAGGTATTTCCCAGTGCAGTGAATATAAAATTAGATGAATCAGTAAAAGCGTTAGGTGTGTTGTGGAACCCTCAAAGTGATGCATTTGAACTGAAAATTGACATTGACTCTCCTCCCAGTGAAGTGATTACCAAGAGACTTGTACTTTCTTCTATCGCTAAAACATTTGATCCACTAGGCTGGTTAGCACCTATCATAATAGTAGCTAAAATATTTATGCAAAAATTGTGGTTAGCTGGCTTGGAGTGGGATGTACCTCTTCCAGAAGAATTGAAAACCTTATGGTTTACTTACCGTGATAATGTTGCTCAAATGACTCCCATCCATCTACCACGTTGGTTAGGAACTTGTCACACTAATCTAAAACTAGAATTACATGGGTTTTGTGATGCCTCGTGTTCTGCTTATGCTGGTGTAGTGTACCTCAGAGTTATCACAGAGACTGAAATTCAGGTTCGATTAATAACAGCCAAAACTAAAGTGGCTCCTGTAAAACAAGTCTCACTCCCTCGTCTCGAACTCTGTGGTGCAGTGCTCCTAGCAAAGATATTAAACAATGTGAAATGTAGTCTTAATATTTCTGAAGTTTTTGCTTGGACTGACTCAACTATAGTTTTGTCCTGGTTGAGAAAGAACCCAAATACTTGGAAAACATTTGTCGGTAACCGTACTGCAGAGATATTGAACACTACAAACAGTAGTCAATGGCACCATGTGAGATCACAAGACAATCCTGCTGATTGTGCTTCAAGAGGTGTTACTCCCAGTGAGTTGACTGACCTCTGGTGGAGCGGACCCACTTTTCTTACAGAATCTAGAAGTATTAACTATCAAAATACTGTGATACCTGAGACTGATTTAGAATCTAAGATTAAAGTATCTAACTTACTAGTCACAAATGAAGACAGTGAAATTAAGAAATATTTAACAAAATATTCAACTCTTTTGAAACTGATCCGTGTCACTGCCTATTGTCTGAAATTTGTTAACATGTGTAAACTTAAAATCCAAAGAAGAAAGAATTTAATACCTGAAATTGATTACAAAAAATATTTAACTGCTGCTGAACATAAAAATGCTTTAAATTTATGTATTAAATTGTCACAAAAATTAAGTTTTGAAAAAGAAATTCACTCCTTAAATAAGAAATGTGCTATTTCAAAAAATAGTAAAATTCATACTTTGAACCCTGTGATAGATGACCATGGAATCCTGCGTGTAGGTGGACGTTTATCCAATGCTCCAGTTCCTTATGACATGAAGTCACCTATACTGCTTGCTTCTGATTGTCATTTAGCCAAATTGATTGTATTAGATGCTCATATTCATTGTTTACATGGTGGACACCAACTCACTTTGAATATTGTTCGACAAAAATATTGGATTGTTGGTGCAAAAAACCTAGTCAAACAAACTGTTCATAGATGTATAACATGCTTTAAGTATAGAGCAACCCCTAGAGCCCCTTTCATGGGAGATTTACCCAAATGTAGAGTCAAACCTTCTCGCCCCTTTCTCACTAGTGGAACTGATTATGGTGGTCCATTTAACTTGAAATTGTACCCAGGTAGATGCAACCGTACTAGTAAAGCTTACATTTGCCTATTTGTATGTACTGTCACAAAGGCCATTCACCTAGAGTTAGTGAGTGATTTGACTACCTCAGCCTTCATAGCGGCTTTTCGACGCTTTGTAGCTAGGCGCGGTCACTGCAGTGATCTCTGGAGTGACTGTGGTACCAATTTTGTAGGAGCTTCTCGTGAATTAGAACTTAATTTCAAAAACGCAAAATCTAGTTTTGCTCAGGAAATATCCCAACTGTTGGCCAATGATGGCACAACTTGGCATTTTATACCCCCAGGTTCTCCTAACTTTGGCGGCCTCTGGGAAGCTGGTATAAAATCGGTTAAAAATCATATTAAACGTGTAGTAGGGCAAACTAACCTTACTTTTGAAGAATTTAACACTCTATTAACTCAAATTGAAGCTTGTGTTAATTCCAGACCCCTTACATTGATAAGCTCATCTCTTGATGACCCACCTCTTACCCCAGCTCATTTTTTAATAGGTGAACCTTTAATTGGTGTTCCTGAAGAGAATATCACTGAAATTCCCAATCGCTTGAGTCGTTGGAAAATAGTTCAAAGATTAGTTCAGAGTTTATGGACTCGGTGGCAATCTGAATACCTCACTACTCTTCAACAGAGATATAAGTGGACTCAACACTTACCTGATGTTAGTGTTGGAACAATTGTCTTAGTAAAAGATGAACGCTTGCCTCCGGGGAAATGGCTTTTGGGAAAGATTACTGAGAAACATCCAGGTGCTGATGGGATTACTAGAGTTGTAACTTTACAATATAAAAATCAGCTGTTCAAACGCCCAGTTTCAAAATTGAGCCCCTTACCCCTGGATGATTCCCCTAACTGAATGATTAATTGTAGACTTTTGTTTATTTTTGTGAATTGTTTTACTCTGCAGAAGTTTGCAACTTTATTTTCATTTGATTTTCTTTTAATTTTTTTTAATTGATTTGTTTACATGAAGAGTTATAATTTAGCACTTGATCTCTTTTTCTTATCAACATTTTTTTTGTAGAATCTCTCAATTTATAGACATTATAACTTAAAATGTAGATTACTTACCTAGAGTCATTACATACTTTGTGAATTTTATGTAAGGACCACAGTTGTCCTTCGCCCGGGAGAATGTTTGGATTTCTAATATTTACCATCTGTTTTTGAACGTATGACCCACTTTTCAATGTCAATCTATTAACTGTCAATAATCTAATAACTGTCAAATTGGATTGATTACCTACTGATTTACTTTCACTCTAAGATAAAAAAAACCACTTCCTGTTTCCGATCCGTGTAAATCACTTGTTGAGTGTGTGTAAAATAATTATGATGAGAAGAATACAAAGTTTTTATAAGTGCAATAATCTCTTTAATTAATCCTATCAAATCTCTTTAAATTAACATAACACAGTGCATAATTTCGGATTTTTATGATTTTCACGCAATCATTAATAGGAATTGATACTCCTAACGCCATCTCATGAATTTATTTAGAACTAGAAATCCGTTGTTCTGCATTGCGCCCCATGGTGTTACACAATAATTGATTGAAAATACATTCAAGTGATGAAGAAGATGTGTTAGCACCAGAATTTCTGAGAGGGCAGCAGATTATAGTAGAAAACTTGCTACCCTACAAATCACGCTTAAATTTTTCTTTTTCTCGGAGTCAAGGAAAACGGATTTATATCGAGGGCCATGAATCACTCGCGTTGCTCAGGATTCTAACACTTGAATCATCGTCATGAATCACTCCCTACGGCCGTGATTCAGTTGATCACTTGCTCGTGACTCATCGCTTTAAATCCGTCTTTTATTCACTAGTTGCATAATGTACTAAAGGGCAATAAACCTTCTCTAGTCCAACTCATAGATGGATCCGGAAGCCGTGACTATCCGAATTAAGCACATAATCGCACAAACGATCACAGCTGCGGCAGCAGGCGGAGCGCTGCGGGCGCGGCGCGGGACCGGACGCCATCCTCCGGGCGGCGCCGCGCTGGCTGCGCGAGCTGGAGCCGCACCTCAGCCTGTGGGGGCCCACGGTAGGACGCGCGCGCGGCGCGGGCGCCCCGTCCGCACCCATCCGGTCCACGTCCGCTCCGCAGATGCGCAAGCGCAAGATCGAGGACGAACGCGCGCCGGCCCCGAGCGCGGGCGGCGGCGAGGGTGCCCGCGAGGGCGAGGGCGAGGGCGCCGGCGAGGGCGCGGGCGAGGGCGCCGGCGAGGGCGAGGGTGAGGGCGCGGGCGAGGGCGCCGGCGGGGTCGCGGGTGGGGGCGAGGGCGCGGGCGCCGGCTCGGGGCTGGCGGCGGCCCTGGCGCGCAGCTCCCGCGCGGCGCGCTCGCTGGAGGCGCGCACGGTGTGCAGCCGCGTGCTGCACGCCGTGCCGCGCGACAAGCGCGACGCGCTGTACTACGTGTGGTGGCGGATGCTGGACGTGACGCGCCAGAAGCTGGCGCTGCTGCGCGACGAGGGCGCGCGCGCGGGCGTGGCGCCGCGCGGGGCGGAGGCCGAGCTCGCGGACGCGCTGCTGCTGTTCGACGACACGATCTGCACGCTGGCCGAGGGCGGCGAGCGCGACGCGGCGCTCGGGCTGCCGGAGCTGGTCCGCCTGGTGCAGCGGCACCGCCTCGAGGACGACGGCGCGCCGGAGCGCTGGCTGCGCGTCCTCGACGACTTCCGCGCCGCCGCACCCAGGTAGGGCCTCCCGCCCGGCGCCCCCGGCCCGGCCGGCCCCCGCTCATCGCGCGCGTTGCAGCGCGGGGTGGTGCTCGGCGGTGCTGCTGCAGCGGCGCTGGCACGAGCTGAAGGCCCGCGCGCGGCGCGCCGTGCTGCGGTACGCGCGCGCGCCGGAGCCCGCGCCCGCGCCGCGCCCGCTGCTGGCCGCCGTGGCGGAGCGGTTCCCGCGCGCGGTCACCGCGCCCGCCCGCTCGTGGCGCGCCCTGGTGGACGCGGGCGCCGTGCTCGAGCCGGGCGCGGGGGGCGCGGGGGGCGCGCGCGACGACCCGGACGACCTGATCGTCGTCGAGCGGCAGATCGAGACGATCGACCTCAGCGAGGCGGAGGAGCGGCGGGCGGGGGAGGGGGGGCCGAGCGTCGCGACCGCGCTCGAAGCGGAGCTCGAGCGGGAGCTGCGGCACCTGCGGGCGGAGGGCGGCGAGGGGGAGGAGGGCGTCCGCTCGGACGGAGACGACGACGACGACGAGCCCCGCTCCGAGGGCGGGGACGCGGCGCGGGCGCTCGCGGGGGGCGCGCCGCGCGTCCCCGCAGGCGACGACGACGATGATGATCCCGATGATGATGAAAACGTTAGGTTCGGTAAGTTCGGCTCGGAAGTGACGTCCGCGAAGTCGCCGGCCGCGGCCCTGATGCGTCGCGTGCTCTCCAGACGAGAAGCTGCTGATGGACGCGCGCGTGCTCCTGGTCAAGATCGACTCGCCGGCGGCGGGGGGGCGCCCCGCGGCCCCGCGCCGGGGCAGCGTCCGCCTGGCGCGCCTGCCGCCCGCCCCGCGCGCCGCGCCCGCGCCTGCGCCCGTTCCCGCGCGCGTCAAGCTGGAGCGGCCGGACGACGACCCGTGAGTGTCCCCCCCCCCGTCTGCCCCCCGGCCCCCCGCCGGCGGTCGGCGGGCGGCGACGTCATCGACGTGGATCCGCAGGGCGCGCCGGGCGGCGGCGAGCGAGCGGCAGGTGAAGAGCGTGGCCAAGCGGCTCATCTCGGAGATGCTGCGCGAGGACGCCGCGGGGGACGACGCCCGCGTCGCCAAGAAGGTACCGCCGCGCCCCCGGGCCCGCGCGGGGCCGCGCTCACCGACCCCGCGGCCGACAGATCCAGCTGCCGAACATCGAGGAGGTCCGCAAGAACAACCTGAGCCTGCTGACGGCGCAGGTGGCCCCTCTCGCCCCGCCCGCGGGGGAGGGGGCGCCGGCCGCGCGCCGCGAGGGGGAGGACGACGGCGCCCTGTCCCCGCGGGAGCTGGTCGAGGCGCTGCGGCGGCTCGGGTCGGAGGTGAGCGGCGCCGCGAGCGCGCAGCCGGCGCGGAGCCCGGCCTGACGATCCGTGTGTGCAGCGGCGCGCGCGCAGGCCGCCGTCCGCCTTCTGCTGCCCCGTGCGGCGCGCGCGAGCGGTCAACGCGGCGCGCGCGCGCAACCACGAGCGCGCCGGGCGCGCGCCCCCCGCGCCCCTCGACCTGCACGCGTGAGTCTCGCGGCCCGGGGCGCCCCCCGCGCCCCTCGACCTGCACGCGTGAGTCCCGCGGCCCGGGCGCCCCCCGGGCTCCGCTCACCGCGCTCCTGTTGCAGGGCGAGCGCGTGCGGACGGCGCGGGGGCGACTGCACGTGCTGCTGCCGCGAGCCGAGCGCGGCGGCCGGCCCGCGGGCGGAGGGCGCCGCCCTGCTGCAGCTCGAGGAGCGCCGCATCCGCGAGGAGCTGGACCGGCTCGCGGGCGCCGCCGGTGAGTGCCGCCGCCCGCGCCCGCGCCCGCCCCGTCCTTCCGTCCGAACACGTTCCCGATCGAATCCACAGATCGACCACCCTCTAAAAGGAGTAAGAAAAGTGACAAAAGGGAAGATCCCCCGGAGGCGCCGGCCTCCGACCCGCTGCAGGAGTGGATCCGGCAGAAGACCCTCAACCGGCAGTACTTCGACCTCAACCTGAAGGCGCGACCGCCCCGGCCGACCCGGAGCCCGCTCCCGAACCCCCCGCCGGAGCCGCAGCCCCCGCCGAGCGCCGGCCCCGTTCCCGCCCCCGCCCCGCCGGAACCGAGAAAGTTCCTCCTGCTGCCGGCCGACGGGAACCCCGACGTCGAAACCGAAGTGACCCAAGTCTCCCCCCCCGGCCGGGCGGACCCGCCCCCGACCATCCTCCCGCAGACGAGTGCGAAGCTGTCCCGCATCGAGCCCGCCGCGGGGGGCGCGAGGCCCGCGGCCCGCGCGCAGCCCCCGCCCGCGGCGAGCGCGACCCTCACCACGTCCCTGAACGTGATAACGGCGCCGTCGCAGCAGCTGCCGGGCGGGCGGCTCGTCCGGCTGGGCACGGTGCCGGGCGCGCCCCGCCCCGCGCCCCCGGCCGGGCCCGCGCCCCGCGCCCCGCCCTACGAGGTGAAGAAGCTGCAGGTGATGTCGTACATCGGCAAGCTGTCGTCCAAGACGATCCTTCACCCCCGCCTGCTGCTCCCCCGCGCCGGGCCGGCCCCCGCCCCGGCGCGGCGCGGGCTGCCTGCGCAGGCGCCGGACGCGGACCTGCGCGGGACCGGCATGAAGGTACCCGGCCGACCCTGACGAACTCGATAAGATTTGAGACAAGCTTAAATAAAAAAATTGTATATTATGCTAGTAGTGAATAAAAGACTGATTTAAAGCGAGGGCCATAGATGAGTCACGAGCGAGTGAAGAATTCTAACGACTGAATCACACCCTCCGTTCGTGATTCATGATGATCGAATCACGAGCCTAGCGAGCGATTCAAGTATTAGAATCCTGAGCAACCCGAGTAATTCATGGCGTTCGATATAAATCCGTTTTATTAAAGTTTCATACTATACTTTATACCATGACTCCGAGAAAAACAAAGATTTTAGCGGAATTAGACATTTAAGGAAGGAAAAAGGAAGGTTAAGTTAATTAAAATGCACATTAAGTCTAAAGAGTTTGGATCGAGTATTTTTTGCGCCAAGAGGTTGTTTAGCATTGAAATAGAGTTCAAAATATTGATGTGTTCTAAATTCAAACACCAAAACAGTGAGTGAAAGTGCTTTTTATTCATTGTTTTCAGTGAATAAAATAAGCTTTTAAGAGGGGGGTGGGATAAAATCATTTACAAAATTACTTCAAACGTCCAAATCCGCAAAGTCGTCAGTGACATAACATCCGAACGTGTCCCCGCGGGGCGGTCTCTCGGCAGATCATCAAGATCTCGGCGGCGGCGGGGGCGGGGGCGGGGGCGCGCAGCCTGCTGCGGGGGGCGGGCGCGCGCAGCCTGCTGCGGGAGGGGGGCGCGCGCAGCCTGCTGCGGGAGGGGGGCGCGCGCAGCCTGCTGCGGGAGGGGGGCGCGCGCAGCCTGCTGCGGGAGGGGGGCGCGGCGCCGTGTCGCGTCATCAACGCGCGGGACGCCGCCTTCAGCGCGCCCCTGCTCGGTGACTATGCACTCGGCGGCTCGCTCGCGCGCGCGCCGGCCGCGCTCACCGTCCCGCTCTCGCGCGCAGGCGGCAGCGCCGTGCTCACCAAGCTGAAGGTGGGCAGGGACTCGAGCAGCGCCGAGCTCGCGCTCGCGGCGCCCGCCGCGCCCGCCGCGCCGGCGCCGCCGGGGGACATCGAGCGGCACTTCAGGCGCCAAGGTACCGGCCCGCCCGCGCGCCGCGGTGCGAGCGCCCGGGTAACGCAGCGTGCCGTCCCGCCAGGGTCGCGCATGCCGCTGGCGGCGCTGCTGCGGGCGCAGGACCCGACCGACATCGTGCTGCAGTGCGTGGACGCGCGCGCGCCGCTGCTCGTGCTGCTCGACTCGTACTACGTGCTCACCGAGTCGGAGCTGCCCATGCGCGAGCCCACCTACTGGCCCCTCGGGACGCCGCGGCCCCCCAGGTGCGCGCGGTCGACGCCCTCCGACGACCGGAGGTTACATCATAATTACCTCCCTCGATTTCAGGATCATTATGGAAGATCCGGAGGAGCAGAGAAGGCGGGCGGGCCCGAGTCGAGACCCCGACGCGGTCGTCTCCCCGGACAAGATGTGCCTGGGCGGGAAGGTGTACCTGAAGCTGAAGGAGCGGCCGCTGCTGTACGCGCGGGTAGGTGGCGCCCGCGCCCCCCTCGCGCGCCCCCCCTCCCCTCCCCCCTCACGGCGTCCGTGCGCAGGTGCTGAGCGGCGTGCGCTCGGCGGAGGAGTGCCGCGCCGAGCTGGCGCGCGGCGCCGTGCTGCACGCCGTGCAGGCGCGCACGGGCGCGCTGCACGCGCTGTCCGGCGGGCCCCTGCGCGCGCCCGACCTGGAGGTGGCCCAGGTACGTGCCCCCGGCGCCGTGCTGCACGCGCTGTCCGGCGGGCCCCTGCGCGCGCCCGACCTGGAGGTGGCCCAGGTACGTGCCCCCGGCGCAAGCCCGCGGGCCCGCCTGACGCCGCGTCCCCGCAGGCGCTGGCCGAGCTGCTGAACCGGCCGCGCGCGGACGCCAACGCGCGCGCGGACGTCGTGCTCATGCTGAACAACGTGGAGCGCCGCCCGATCGAGATGGTGCACGTGGACAGCGACGAGGAGCACAAGGGCCGGAAGGACTTCAAGGGGCTCGAGAAGTTCGAGGACCTGGACGACTTCGAGTTATGACGCGCCCGGCCCGGCCCCGCCCCGCCCCGCCCCGGCCCCGCCCCGGCGGCTCGCGAGCGGTCTCATAAATACAGATAAATATAAAATACTAGCTCTCCCGCCCACGACTTCGTTCACTTAAAGTATTTAAACTGAGTTTCCAACACATCACACAACTCATAAAAATCCCATACTAACTTTGACACCCCATTTTACCCCTTTTGAAGGTTATATTGAAAACATCCTGAGTGAAAAAACACGTGTCCATTCGTTTTGCATTTACAGTACCTACACAAACAAAGTTTCAAACCAATCGCACCACCCGTTAAAAAGTTCCCATACAAACATTGACCCAACATTTGACCCCTTTTTGAAGGTTATATTGAAAAATCCTGAAACACGTGTCCATTCATTTTGTATTTACAGTACACAAACAAAGTTTCAGGCCAATCGCACCACCCGTTTAAAAGTTCCCATACAAACATTGACCCCACATTTGACCCTTTTTTGATGGTTATATTGAAAAATCCTGAAACACGTGTCCATTCCTTTTGCATTTACAGTGCACAAACAAAGTTTCATGAAAATCGCTCCACGCGTTAAAAAGTTTCAACTAACGTTTTCACCCTTTTCACCCCCTTAGAGGTGGAATTTCCAAAAATCCCACCTTAGTGGGTGGTTTTGTTATATAAGGAAGCCACCTTCCAAATTTCAGCTTTCTATCTTCAGCGGTTTCGGCTCGGCGATGATCAATCAGTCAGTCAGTCAGTCAGTCAGTCAGTCAGTCAGTCAGGTTAAGCTCTTATATAGATATAGATTAGTTCACAACATTTGTCGCAAGCAAAAGGGCGGATCAGCTTTGGTGCCAGGGGGGGGGGGGGGTCACATAGCCCTGGTCAAGTCACAAGAAGTATAATCACAGATACAAGTAAAAAGTAGATATTTATGTAAGTACCTACTTTCTTTAGGGGCCTACCTAGGTCCTGGACCCAGCCCAGGGGGGGGGTCATGACGCCCCCCCCCCTCTTGGAACCCCCTGGAACCGCCCTTGGTTGCAAGTTGGTCAGTCGGCAATACCGATATTTACCTCGTACGTTATGTACTCGTAAGTAAGTAGGTATACTCAAACTTCTGTACCTTGATAAAGAAAAGAGATCACCTCCAAAAATATAGAGGCTGCACCGGTTTTTGAGAGTTCTGTATTAATTATTTTCACATTTATAATTATCACATTTACTTTTATCTTACTAAGGAACATTTCATCAATAGATGTAAGAAATATTGAAGATATGAATATTTAGTGACAGTGTTGACTGTGCTGTGGGCAGAGGGAGGAGGGGAGGGGGGGGGAGCATGTCGCGCTGGACGAGATCCTGCAACAGCTGATTCGGTTTGATTCTGAGCAAAAACTATCATTTATTTTAGTAAAATACTTAGTGTAAGTGTCACTCGTACTCGTACTTTGCCTTTGTACCAGAGCAGACTGAATACACACATCCAAATACTACTGTAGTACTTCTCAATTATTATTATTATTCAGTGGTTTGTTTGTTATTTAAATACTTTACCGGTTAGTTGAATGCTGTTTAGAACTAAGTATTTACAAACTAATATAAGAATAAACGAAGTTACAGTGCTGTAGTTTCAATGTAGACGCGGATAGCCCCCCCGCGCGACTCACACAATGTTGGCTGTAAGTACTCCTACAGTTCATCCGCCGAGTCTCCGTAGTTTGTGCCGGCCTAGAGCTTTCTTTGCAGTGCCGATGGCGCTGCTGTGCGAACGTCTGTTTATTCGTAGGTACTGGTACGGTACCTACCTAATTCCAGGTAAAAGCACCGATCTGTGCGTGCGCGGCGCCTTGCATTGAACATGGCCGCTGAGGTTTGGCATTAGTTATTATTCGCGCGATCTGTCACTTGTCATCTAAATAAAAGGACAAACTAATATAGTCCTTAATTAATAGTATAATAAGCAATTAGTGAATAAAAGACTGATTTAAAGCGAGGGCCATAGATGAGTCATAGATTGAATCACGAGCGTAGATAGTGATTCATGTTACATGCCTGAGCAACGCGAGTGATTCATGGCCCTCGATGTAAAATCCGTTATATTCAAGAGTTGCATACGATACTTTATATCATGACTCCGAGAAAAAGAAAGATTTAAGCGTGATTTGTATGACAGCAAGGTTTCTACTATAATCGGCCGCCCTCTAATAAAAACACTCTTTCATAAACTCAGGTGTTAACACATCTTCATCACTTGAATATATTTTCAATCGATCATTGTGTAGTAGTAGTAGCACTAAACTTTGTGTTCGTACAACATACAAATAAAAAAGTTCCTATAGATCCATCAGAGAATTTTTCAAGAATTTTAGCCAAAACATCTTTTGTTTTTTCAACATTGACTTTTTTTTCCAACTTGACTATGGCTCTGACGTTGACAACACTCATTATAAAAATGCACTCTACACTGGCAAAATTGATGTTGGTTGATCGATTGATCCTCGACTGATCGCGACGGATGCCACAGATACATAATATCGTGCTCCCGGCCGCGGACCGGTGTGAGTGAGAAGGCGTGTGCAGCGGTGGTACTGCAGGCGCGAGACCAACTCTGTCGGTTTCCATGTTATCTGCTGGAGAGAGACAGAACAAACAGGATCACGCACAGACGTACTAGGGATACTAGGATCACGACTGTAATCCTCAGGCTTGGCAGGTATTACTTAGGTAGTTCTTTGAGGGTATATAGAAAAAGGGTGGTCAAAGCCACGTCCAAACATGAATTTGGCAAATGCCCGCATTTTGCAGAGTAAGTAAGTGGGTAGGGTAGGTAGTTAATATTCCGCACGTGACAGGCGGCGAGCCCATCGCCGCTTATAAGAATACCTATTAAACCTAACAATATGTCTGTAGGTGTCCTTATATTTTATTTCATTGATTTTTTTTTCAAATTTAAATTAAGTTTTATCTTCTCTGAATTTTTCACTCTTAAGTGTAATTTTATGAGTGCTGAGTACCTAGGTACCTACCTGAAATAAACAATCTTTATTTTTATATTAGGACACCTTCGAATATTTGGTTCTAGGGTATGTTGGTTTCCTCACGATGTTTTCCTTCACCAAGAGCACTGGCATTGTGCACTGCATTTTTGGAATAAAACTAAAAAAGTCATCGGTCAAAAATGCGTCACGTACGCGAACACGTCAACACTGTGTCCGTAAACAATAATATTTGTAATAGTAAATAGCGCTCAAGTTGTCCTAAGTGTCAGTGCAATAGAGTCGTGACCATTTGGTGCCGCTGTGTGAGTGTCGGTGCTAGTGTGGCGAGTTCTAGACTGCTGTTATCTATACTAATATTATAAAGAGGAAAACTTTGATTGTTTGTTTGTTTGTTTGTTTGTTTGAAATGAATAGGCTCCGAAACTACTGAACCGATTTGAAAAATTCTTTCACCAATGTGTAGAATGAACTTTCAGGATGAACATAGGCTATATTTTATGTAGGTACTTCGCGGGCGACGCCGCGTGCAGAAGCTAGTCCGGTAATAAACACTGAATCGAGAATTACTTTTTTTACACTACTGAGGGTACCGCTATATTATTCCGTCATAGCACGAACAGACTTCTTGGAACGTCATAGATCCTTTTATTCCAGTGCCATCTATGTTTGAGTAGCTAGGTCCTTCTAGCACCATCTGTCAGCTAATAGCGGTAACCAAGTTGACCTGAAGATCCGCAGCGCCACTGTCTGCGTGAGAAACTTGTAACAAAATACTTTTAGTGCCCTCTATCTGCGAGTAGTGACTTTCGAACTTTTCTGGCTCCATCTGTTGTAAGGTCTCTGAACTAATTTCTGTCATCGATAATCCATATTCTGTCAACCATCACCACCAACATGTCGAACAAAGTAAAGCCTGCGGGAAATTTATTTCACCAACAGATGCCGTTGGTTGTAGCAAATGCAAAGGATTTTACCACAAGGGATGCGTTTCATTGCTCGAGTCTACAGCTGTGATTAAAGGCTGGGTGTGCCCCGAATGCACCGTCAAGACACGGAAGGGCGACAACACCCCCGTGAGACAAACTATCGGCGCCCCTACTTCCAAGTACGATAATGTAAAGACATCCGTACTGGTACAGAGCGAAAGTCCCACCGCCACCGTGCGCGCAGAGGAAGAGTCTTCCTTGAATATCCAGGAAGTGCACCGGGAGCTTGCTGAATGGATTACGGAAATGCGTGAGTTCAGGCGTGAAATGACTGAATTTCGGTCTTCTATGCTAGGTCTCTCTTCGAGGATGGATCGAATGGAACAGAGACTCGATAAGGTCGAACGGGAGTGTGTGGCACCGTCCACCGAGCTTGCGGACTTGCAGCGTAGGATTGTTATGCTGCAACAAGAAATAGATGACCGCGATCAGGACTCTCTTTTGTCTGACCTGGAAATTGGACATCTTCCCGAAGAAAAAGGGGAAAATGTCATTCACACTGTTACTGTCCTGGCCGCTAAATTGGGAGTGGCTCTGGAGGAGCGGGACATCGTATTCGCCGAGCGCGCCGGGGTCGCGCAAGTGACGGCCGGAGGCATGGCACCGCGCCCGCGCCGAATCGTCGTGCGCTTCGCGCGCCGTCACCTGCGGGATCAGATGCTCCAAGCTGCGCGTGTCCGCCGCAACCTCACACTCGCGGACGGAGGCCGAGACCCCAGCGCCATCGCCGGTGCTACGGCACCTCCGCGCAATCGTATTTACTTAAATGAGCGTCTTTCCCGCGCTAATCGACAACTCTTCCACCGGGTCCGGGAGGAGTGCCGGAAGCATCAATGGCGGTTCTCATGGACAGCGAGGGGGAGAGTTTTTGCACGACAAGCCGAAGGAAAGGAACGGATGTTGTTCCGATCGATGGACGAAGTGACTCGGGTTTTTGGATCCGATCCAGTTTGATTTGCAACCTTCTACTTTATAGTTTAATTAATTACAATTATTTTAAGTTACTTAATACTGATTTATCCTTTACGTTTTACTGCAGACTAAATATTGCCTACATGTACTACGCTGTGTACATTAATATTATGAGACATAATTCATTTTATTTGAAATGTCTGCCTTTTTATGATTATCACTTGTTTTGTTTTAAAACATTATCCTTTGCCTGTATAGTTTACACTAAGAATAATTCGTTTTTCCGTATGGTTTTTATGCCGCGTTGTTATTGTTATGGTGTCTTTCCTCTTTTATTAATTTTTGCTCTTTCTCTGTTAAATCTTAATTGCATTACTACAATCTCGGAGTACTTTGCTATATATTCGACTAATGGATGTTATTTTAAGTTTAAATTATGGTTTTAGATAATAATCTAATAATTGGTTTGTATAATTCCGGTTCTTTAGGCACTAATCATGATAATATTGTTGCTACATTTGATAGGTATGACATGGACCTAGTGGCAATTAATGAGACATGGCTCACCTCTAGAGATGTACTGATAATAGAGCACCTATTATACCTAATTACCGTCTTCGTCATATACCTAGACCATCATTTATCGCTAGACGAGGTGGTGGAGTCGGTTTTTATGTAAAGAAAGGGCTAGCAGTACGTACTCTGGCTCATCCAGTTGATCCGATACATGCTTCTGTGGAGCAAATGTGGGTAACATTGTCGGTGAGGGGCAAGAAACTAGTCGTAGGGACCGCTTACAGGCCGCCACGCCTGAACACTGACTTGTTCCTTGATGCACTCACTGATTCTATAAATGCGTTTGCCAGCTGTGACAATTTGATCTTACTCGGAGATTTTAACATCATTTTTAGAATGTCTAGGTCTGTCTCAATTGGTGACTATGCCGACTCATTTCACTGATGCTACGGAGTCACTCATTGATGTTGTTTGCTCTTATTTGCCTGTGAAGGATATAACTTTTGACTCAGTGGGGCGTTCGATTGGACACCTCCTTATTGTATGTAAATTTAAAATTAAGCGCGACATGATACCTAATAGATTCGTCACTTATAGACCCCTTAATAATATTGTTGCCGATATTTTTAATAGTGATTTAGCTGCTACACAATGGAAATCTATAGCCTCATTAGACAATGTTAATGACATGGTTGAACAATTTAACCATATCGTAGTCTCCTTATTCGACCTTCACGCTCCTCTAAAAACAATTACCCTTAGGGACCGCGGCTACCCTTGGATCACCTCTACCGTAAAGGAAATGATGAAACTTCGTGACGAAGCTCTTCGCTCTTTCCGTAAAACTAAATTAGATACGAAGAAATCTATACTAATATTATAAAGAGGAAAACTTTGATTGTTTGTTTGTTTGTTTGTTTGTTTGAAATGAATAGGCTCCGAAACTACTGAACCGATTTGAAAAATTCTTTCACCAATGTGTAGAATGAACTTTCAGGATGAACATAGGCTATATTTTATGTAGGTACTTCGCGGGCGACGCCGCGTGCAGAAGCTAGTTATATTATAAAGAGCTTAAAGCAGAGGTAAATCGAGCGCTGCACTTTGAAAAAATTGCTTATTATAATTTACATATTAATAATAAAATCAAGGAGCCCAAAACTCTTTGGAAAAACTTAAAAACGTCAATTTTGCCCCCAAAATCTAATGAACTCCCACCTCAATTTAGTGATCCCAATTTAATTAACTCCCATTTTATCGATGTTCCTGGTGTTCCCATTACTGATATATCCTTGCTTACCTTTTTTGAGTACAATCGACACGGAGAGGCCATTTTCGACATAAATCCAGTGAGTGGCCAACAAATAGCGAAAACCATCACTTCGCTTAAATCAAACGCTGAAGGTACTGACAAAATTAATCTTAAAATGTTACTCTTAACTCTACCGGAAACTCTCGAAGTGATCACATCGATTGTTAACACGTCAATTACCACGTCTACTTTTCCTGATTCCTGGAAAACTGCAACTGTCTTACCGCTACCTAAAACTTCTCAACCGTTAGTAATCAAAGATCTCCGACCTATAAGTGTGCTGCCCTGCACGTCGAAAATACTTGAAAAAGTTGTCAGTAATCAGTTAACCAAGTTTCTTGAAAGGTACAATCTATTGCCAGAGGCTCAATCTGGTTTTAGAAAGGGTCGTAGCACCACCACTGCCCTTTTAGATATAACTGATAATATACTCAGTGCACAAGATGATGGATTGATTACCTTACTTGTTCTCCTTGACTTTTCACGTGCGTTTGATTCTTTAAATATCACCCTACTTTTGTCTAAGTTGAGCTATTTTGGCTTTAGTTCTAGCGCCGTCAAATGGTTTAATTCTTATTTGAGCGGGCGTCGTCAGCATGTTAAACTACCAAAGTTGGATGGCACTTCGATTGTCTCTGATGAAGTATCAGTTGAGCGAGGCGTACCCCAAGGGTCAATCTTAGGCCCTATCCTCTTTATAATATATTCTGCTGATATTTCTAATTGCATAAAGCATTGCAAATTTCATATATATGCTGATGACGTTCAATTATATATTTCCTTTAAGCCTGATGATGTGAATACCGCTATTTATAAGCTAAATAATGACCTGAATAGGATTGCAGATTGGGCAAGCCGGAATAGTTTAGTACTTAATCCTTTAAAAACCAAATATTTAGCTATTGGTACCAAAAACAAGCTTGCTAAATTTGATACGCCATTGGATATTTTGTTGATGGGAGAGCCTGTTGAGAGAGTATATGAGGCACGCAACTTAGGTCTTCTGTTTGACTCTAATTTAAGGTTCGAGAAACATATATCTGAGTCCGTTAGATCTTGCTTTTATAAGCTTAAAGTGCTCTACAACATCAGACCTTACTTAAGTGAGGAACTTCGTGTTCAGCTCGTTGAGTTACTTGTACTCTCTAGACTTAACTACGTGGACACTGTAACTGGACCTCGATTGCTGGGCCGCACGCAGCGTCTGATTCAGAGAGTACAAAATGCGTGCGCTCGCTTTTGTTTTAAAATTCCTCCCCTGACTCACGTCACTCCTTTTCTGAATCAGAACTTCATACTTCGTATGAAGGCGCGTCAGAAGCTCCATCTCGCCTGCTTACTTTTTGGGGTGATAAAGTTTCGCACGCCTGGGTATTTATACGGGAGACTCAGTTGGATGTCTAAAACGAGTTCTTTGCGCAAATGCTCTAAACAGCTGTCAACTCATAAACACCACTCGGCAGCTTTTAGAGGCAGCTTCCGTTACGCTGCAGCTAAGTGCTGGAACAATATCCCACCACCAATACGGGAGCTTCAGTGTTTTTCAAATTTTAGGTCCAAACTCAAAAAGTTCTTTTTAGATCACCAGAAAGACACTGAAGATCTCAGACACGAAATTTCTATTTTGTAGTAGGTACTTTATGTGTATGTGTACTCGTATTGTGTAGTATGTTCTCCTACCTCCTCTAGCCTATCTCTTCACTTTCTTGTTGGGGTTACTTGCCGTGCTTTATTATAATATTATAATGTATTGAGAGCCTTGACACTATTTCATTTAGTCACTATTTCGTTTATTAACTTGTCTGCCTGGTACAAGTATGTTCGTTTGTTTTTTTGTTTTTTTTTTTTGTATTCGTAGGTAGGTACTGCTATATAGTATTGTCCAATTTCAAATCATAAAATTGTTAGTATTGCTCGCTGTGTATTATATCATTTTTTTACATAGTTATGTTGTTATAGTAGGATTTTAGTTAATATTATAGTTTATCTTTTTGTTAATTTATATGTATTATAGTATCGCGTACGTGACGCAACGCAATGGTTTCGACGGAAGATCAGCGTTGTGTTAGCTATAACCTATAGCTATCACAACATATGCTGAGTCGAACGCATTTTGTAGCTATAAGGTAGGCATAAGAGGGTTATTTAGTTTATAATGGTGTTGGTAATATATTAGGTTAGTAAGTCAGGATTTTTTATATTAATGCCTACTACTTTAGCTACAAATAAAGTATATCTTTATCTTTATCTTTATCTTTATCTTTATCTTTATCTTTATCTTTATCTTTATCTTTATCTTTATCTTTATCGGTGCACGACCTGGTTTGAACCCACGACCTTCAGATCGTGAGGTAGGGGTGCTACCACTACACCCTATTCTTTTATCGGATAGGTTGTCACCATACGTACGTACTATACCTTAGTAACTACTAAACCGATTTTGATGAAATTTGTAATGTACATAGTCTAATTTTCGAAAATCAAAGGATTTCCTAAAGGGATGGTTACATAGGTGGTAAAGTTTGTGTGGGACATTTTGTTCCCCGGTTGTATTCGCTCCTAACTCGGTTCAGATATCCACTCTAAATGCAAAGCGAGCCGCGAGCCGCGAGCCGCAGCCGGAACATAGTGAAGTGATGTCGTCTCTCTCTCTCCCGCGGGAAACGCCATGTGCGGTCGCACGAACTAGCTGAGGTGTTTGTTCATTCTAGGTAAAATAATGTTGAAATTTGACAACTTTTGGGCGGGAGTTTAAGTTTCAAGCTTGAAGTAACACTACTTCAATACAAATCTTATATGTCATGGTACGAAAGCGCTTGTGGTAGTGGGCCCTGGTTCACGGGCGCTAACAGGCTATTCCTGGTCGCCGTGAGCCGCAGGCAAGGCCCCGAGGTTGTCTAGGTCGGGGGCCCGCGCGCCGAGCCCCGCCGCCGCTCGCTCGCCGCGTCTCGGCTCTCGTCCGCTATAAACAGCTATTTAAATGTCAAAGGTTATTTTATAGCGTCATTTTGTAAACATTATCCTACGGACGTGTAACACCTCTAACCTGCTGCAGACTAGCCGCCTCCCGCGGCCTCACCTGCAGAGCACTCGGTGATAATCTGTCTACCTCCGTATCGGGGTACAATTATCAAGATTCATTTCGGGAGCTCCGATAATGACATTCTACAAGTAGATTAGCGAAAGGTCAGGAACTTCCCGAGATGACGAATGACGCGGGCTGCGGACGAGGACAGCACGTGCGGGGGCGCGGGGGGGGGGCGATGACAGATGGACAGCACCGCTCTCTGTATGAGTGGAGGGGGGGGGGGGGCTCGGTCACATTCAATATTATGAGAAGATGTTGGACACACAATCGTATTTGGCGCGTACAAATAAGCTCGTCGCCCACCTGCCGGCCGCGGTCACACCGCGCGGCCGGGCCCTCGCCGCGCGCGGCCCCGGCCCGCGGTGTGACCGGGGCCCGGGTCCGCCAACAGCGCCTGAGTCAACCGACAGTGTTGGCTCCGGCCCACTGCCGGCCGTGCCTCCGAGCTAATCCCACTATCCTTATTAATACAAATACCCTAGAATCATTTTATTATGAACGTTAAAGTTTGTATGGATGGATGATGATTGTTACTCTTTCACGCCGAAACGACAGCGGACATCGGATTCTGGATGAAATTTGGGACCGAAAGCTTAACGTCTGGAGTAGCACATAGGATGTTTCAAGGAACCTAGCGCGCGGACGAAGCGGTGGGCGGAAGCTAGTCGTTCATAAAAACTAAGCCTTCGTTGATGGGGAGAGAGGTACAGAGACATTGCGGTGTGACGTCACCGCGCGCCGGTGGAGACGAACACCGGCTGCCAGCGAGCCGCTTTCTTATCGAAACGTCATTTTCATAGAACCTATCTACCGATTGGAAACGGTGAAGGAAACCATCGCGAGGATACCGACTCGCCGTTAATGTAACGAGTTTGAAGACGTCCCTAGTAAGTGGCAAGTGCATCCTCCCGAGAGCCGCGCGGTACCTCCCCGTCACCACACTGGGTCCAAAGACCTAACTTACAGGAGGTAGGTACCGACACCTATTTAGATGTCAGTATGTTGATCGGCCGAAGCCCCGGCCTGCGCCCCCTCACTCGTGATGCAGTCCTGGCGATTGACTCAGTCTGTTAAGTAAGTACCGCGAACTTTAAATACAAGTATCTACGCGTAGGTAGGTGGTCCCTAATGTTGACGGTACTTGAGGAGATCCAGAATCCCTAGGCTCGGTAGGTATCTCCTCAGATCTGTAGCTACTTAGATCTTTCGATGATATCTAACGAGGGTAGTCAGAGGCACGTAATAATTCATTCACTTAAATCGCTGATTCACCTATTTTTTGAATCACTCATTTACTGATTCATTCATTCACTCTTAGACTCGTTTTGACAGTCATTCCAAAGATTTAATTAAATCGCAGATATGCCCGGACGCCAAAAACTGTGGCACTGTTTTTACTTGTGTGTGTTAACAAAATGCCGATGCGATGATTAATGATTAGTACAAAATGAACCAAACAGTTATTTCACCATTTATTGTGCAATTATATTGCACGATCTTTCGTAAAAAAATATACTTATTCCTTTTGTACCCTGAAATTGAAAATATTTGGTGTGCCAAATGAGCGAGCTATCTCATTTCGTGTGGCAAGTTGGCAACCAAACGGCGCGGTCTAAGTACCGTACGGACATATTCAATGTAGCCTGTAGGTACAATCAGGGTCCAGAGGGTCCATAAACGTAGGTGATACAGCCTCTAAAGGAAACCGACGAAGTAGTCGTTAGAGCTCGCAGCAGCTAGGCCGACGTGAGCCGTGCAGCGATCATCACTCGGATGGGTGACCTACTAGGACGAACTATTAAAAGACATTGGCAGTTTGAACTTCATTCGTATAATTATTATCTTGGAGTAACTGAATAGTTAACAATAACAGTACTTACAATATTTATGCAACAAACTAACGATTACGGAATGCTATGTTCCGGGAACGCTCCCTCGGCGACGCGCATGACGGACGCGAAGTGGCGGGCCCGCTGCTCTCGGGTGGAGGCGGCGCGGGGGCCCAGCCCGACCCCGCGCCCCGGGGGCCCAGCCTGCCCCCGCGCCCCGCGCCCCGGGGGCCGGTTCAGTGCTGCATCATCGGGCCGCGGCTCCTGCGGCACGGCGTCCACATTATTATGTACATCTCCAGAGCGACTACACGAGTGAGTGCGGAGCTCCCTCACCGAGCGCGCCGGGCCCGCGCCGGGCTCCGCGCGCGGATCAGGGCCAGCACGTCGGCGAAGGCGCCGGGGGCCCGCCCCCGCCCCCGCCAGGCAGGGGGGGGCCCCGACGAGCGCTGCTCCACCGCGATGGTCTCCGAGCGCTTCCCGTAGCGCGCCGTCAGCACCCACCTGCGGAGACGTGCGGTGAGGAACAGGTTCAAGAGAGTGTCTAGGGGGGGGTACCTGTCGTTCCGGGGGGAGATGTGGCGCGGGGGGGAGCGGCCGTAGCGCGCCGCGAACGTGAACGGCACCGGAGACTCTGCAACGGAACACGCGCGTGAGGCCCCGCTCCGCCGGTGGATGAGACGAGACCAGCACTCGAGCGGACGCCTAAGACGGGCTCACCTGGTCCGGAGTCCGGCTCGTGCGCGTGCGCAGCGACCAGCGCGCACAGCAGGCCCAGCGCCAGCCCCGCCCCGCGCGCCCCGCGCATGCTCCCCGGGCTCCGCGATCTGATAGAACTGCTTAACGGTCACACCAAAGTTGTAGTTGTAGTAGGTGAGATCTAATATTTAAAAGACGAAGTTATAATAATAATGGCATGAGCCCCTTCTGTCTGTTCGCCGAGTAGACCCAGTTCGCTGTGCATTTACGGAATGTCTCTCCCGCCGCACGCGCCGGGCCCCCCGCGGCCCCCGCGGCCCCCGGCACTCGGGGCGTCCTGACTCCGCGGCGGGGAGGAGGGGAGGGGGAGGGCACAAACTTACAGATAATAAACAAACCGTTTCATATATTTAGGCTGTTTTTGTAATAAAATATTGTACAATTTGTTAACAAGTCCCTCGGGCGACGGAGCGGGCCAGCTGCTGTCGGCGCCGAGCGGGGGCGGGGGAGGGGGGGGACCGGAAGCGGAGCCTCCGGCCGGAACACGGCGGCCGGGAACTGAAGCACAGTTTGTCCTGACGACACTACCGGCCCGGGACTGACTGTACAGGTAGGTAGTAGCTTTGCATCTACATCTAGGTACACTAAATTATAAAGAGGTAAAGTTTGTTCGTCTGTTATTTCATCAATGTTTAGAATGAAAACATACATAGACAATTTTTAGGTAGGCGGGTGGAGCCGTGGGTGGAAGCTAGTCTTTGGGGTGATCGTTAGAATGGATGCGAGTGACGACGGGACGCGGCGCTAGCGGGCGGGAGCCGGGAGAGGATTGCGCCGGCCTCTGTGGGATATCCCACTTATGGATTGGATTTGGGAATAGGTACAGGAAGTTTAAATGGTGAGAAAATGTGGAAAAATAATGAGGACAGATAAAGGGGTACGAAATACACCGGCTCAGCCGAGGATAGTAGAGATGATTCAGTCTAAAAATGCACGCCAATACGTAAATAACGTAAATACATTGGAAATACGTTGGAGGGGCGTGCATTTTTAGACTGAATCATCTCTACCTACATATACCCTGCTCGTGACGTGACAACCACTGCCCCACCAGCACGAGCCGCGCCGCGGGGGAGCGGTGCGCGTGCGAGGGAGAGGGACACTATACATATAATAAACTAGCTTTCGCTTGCGGCTTTGCTCGCGAGGTACCTACATAAAATATAGCTTAGGTTACTCTGGGATAATGTAGCATTCTAATGGTAAAATAATTTTTGAAATTGGTTTAGTAGTTTTTGAGTTTATTCGTTACAAACAAAATACAAAAATACAAAACTTTGCTCTCTATAATATTAGTATAGATGGATATTGGTGGTCTCTTAGGGACTGATTGCTCAAAGGAACACATTCATCGCACTCGTCGCATGTTCGCGTGTTCGCGCATCGCAATGGGAGACGAGTGCGTAGTTCCAACTTAGTTGCCGAACAAGGTGATTATTGTTTGGAACTAACTCTGTCTGTCTGTTACGATCTCACACTTAAACCGCTGAACCGATTTCGATGAAATTTGGCACAAAGATAGACTAGAGCTTGAGAAAAAATGTATGCTACCTTTTGTTGCGAAAAAATGTTTGAAGGGGTTGAAATACCTAATAAATAATAAGTGACCAAAGTGAACTTATTCATAAAAATTAAAAATACTGCCTAAGGAATTATTCTACGCGGACGAAGCCGCGGGCAAAAGATAATTTAAGATCTCAGATCTAAGATTCAAATCCGCGACTTTTGAGGAGCCCTCTGAGGGCAAAACGGTGTGATTGTAAGGAGCTAGAGGACCTTTTAAACAAAGTCAAAGTATCACTTTGTACTGCGGTGAGTGTGTGCCGACTCCAGCCTGCGCCGCGCCCGAGACGGACGGCGCGGAGCGCGTCGCGGTCCCAGCGCTGTGTGATCCTTCTTACGAAATATAATGATGTTTAGCTAAACACTGAACATAGACAAGGGAATACCAAAGTGTATGCAAATAGGTGAGTTAGGTAGGTGTTAGGTGGCGTAGCGACAGCGGCGGCGAGCTGGAAGTAGGTAAAAAATACGGATGAAAGTTGAAAATACCCTTAATACAGCCGCCATACAACTTTCATCTCTATACTTAAAAAGGAGAGTTACAAAGAGGAAAGTTTTGTATTTTGACCAGTAATTTTTGAGTTTATTCGTTACGAACAACGAATAAACTCAAAAATTACTGGTCCGATTTCAAAAATTCTTTCACCAATAAATAGAGATACGTTTGCTACCCGTGTGAAGCCGGGGCGTGTAGCTAGTATGATATATATTGTGAAGATACTGTGAGAATATTAATTTCTTTACATTTTTCTTTCAAAGACTCCCGCGGTCTGATTGCGGGGGCGGAGGGGGGGGGGGAGCTCCAGGCTGCTTTATTCACTTGTTAGTGTTGTTTCTATCGCGACACTTAGTCATAATAATGATTTAGACCGGGGGGGAGGGGGGGGGGGTCCGTCACCGCTAGGCTAGTTACTAGTTTAGGGTTCCGTACCCGAAGGATACCAACGGGACCCTACGACCGACGATCTGTCTGCAAGCTGCATCTCACGATCCGTACTAGGTAGACAAATGTCATTTTAACAGAATGTGTATTTCTGGTGCCGCTACCACCACTAGTATAAAAAAGCCCTTCATGCCCCCCCCCTCCCCCTCCTGCCCACCTGAGCGAGGCGAACAGAACAACTGAGAATACTGAGATAGATCTCCGCTGGGTTTCGTTCCGGGAACACTGCTCGTTTGAAAGGCAGAGCCCGGCGGCTCCTGGAGGAGACCTACGATTACATTTACAATTAATTCAACTACCTACTTACTTACTACTTATTTTTAAATAGGTAAGTAGGTTCATACTAAGGTAGAAATAAACTGTAAGTACCTACTTCTGTTGATCAAGATTATTGTCTTTAATACGTGCCTATACTCGTATTATATCTATATCGATTTGATTAGCTATTGTTTTTGTAGATTATTGTGTTTTGTAATGATTGTGTCCAATGACATTTAATACGTACGAGTATTTAACAATGGACACATGTAAGTAGTCTGAAATAAGATTCAATTAAATAATATATTTTTTACAAAAACTTGTGTGTTTTTCACATGTTGTGCCGATCCCATTAGCGTGAGATAAGGGTCGGAGAATAATGATTTTTTTACTAAAAGTTGAAAACCGACTTCAAATTATATGTCATACCCTGAACTGAAACTGAGCACAGTACAAGGTGTCCCGCGAGTGCCGCGCACTCCTCCGCCCGGGCGCCGCACTCCGCGCCCGACGGGGGCCTACCACGACCTCTTACAAACCATCATGTTCCACAAACATCACATAATAAGCTTGAAGTAACACTACTTCAATACAATTTCTATAGGTCATGGTACGAGAATATTGACGCTATATAGCTTGCGACGTAGTCCCTGAATTGATTGAATATAAATAACTACGTTTTAAAAAGCCCGGACGATTTGGTTTTTATGTTTCTATCGAAAGTACCGAATCGATTCCGATAAAATTTATACGGGACTACTTTGAAGTAAGACCGATGAAATGAAATAAGAATCATCAAAATTCATTCATAACAAAAAAACATACAGTCAAATTGAGAAATTTCTCCATTTTTGAATCGGATAAAGACACCACAAAATGATCTCCGCGCAACGAAGCAGGACCCGCCGCGACATCTCCCTACGAAAGACTTCAACGCGCTCCGCACGCGCCTCGCACGCGCCGCACGCGCCCCGCACCCGCTCCGCGCCCGCAGCGCGCCTCGCGGACGGCGGCAGTGAGGCTGTTTTATTGAGTTTGGTACTTAAAAGACGACTTATTTCTTTCACAACTATTCGGTAGGTACTTAAGGTATCGGATGTTTCCTTCGATATCACTCGGGGAGGTGCGCTACGTACCCGGGGGTGACGCGAGACCCGACCACCACTGCGATGACGGCCAGGCTCGATCTTGCTTCGAGTCACTAGATCTGCGAGGATATCTAACGAGGGGTAGGTTAATTTATTCGCTGCGTTAATTCACTTTCATATTATTATAAAAAACTTTTAATTATGAAAAAATGTCACACCAATAAAACTCTAGAACGGCCGGACCGATTTTCACGAATTTCGATCTGTTGGATTTGTGTTCGCGGCGAAAGTGGAATAATTATTGAAAATGAATAAAACGCGGACGAAGTCGCGGGCGACAGTCGGGCGGTCGACGGGCGGCTCTCGGCTCGGGCGCTCGGCGGGCACTGCGCCGCTGTCCCGCGCCGCGCCCGCCGCGCGCCCGCGCCGCGCCCGCGACTCGCGCTGCGCGGGCCGGGGCTCCCGACGGTGCCACGTATGTCGCAAAGAGACATCGCATTAGTATTATTTACATTAAATTAGCTTCCGCCCACGGCTTCGCCCGCGTGGTACCTCGAAAAACGAAAACAAATCTATCCCGCGGAAACCTTACATTTTCCGGGATAAAATGTAGCCATAATCTATATCTGTGCCAAATTTCATTCAGATCCGTTCAGCCGTTTTAGCGTGAAAGAGTAACAAACATACATCCAGACATCCTCACAAACGTTCGCGTTTATAATAGTAGGATAGGATATAAAATCGTTCAAAGCTCGTGGATAGGTAAGTACCTAGGAGGTTTAGAGGCGAACACTTACTGCAGGGAAGCTCGGCCTGTCGCCGTGTGCCGTGTGCCGTGTGCCGTGTGACGTGTGCCGTGTGCCGTGTGCCGTGTGCCGTCTGCCGTGTGACGTGTGCCGTGTGCCGTGTGCCGTGTGCCGTGTGACGTGTGCCGTGTGCCGTGTGCCGTGTGCCGTGTGCCGTGTGCCGTGTGACGTGTGCGGGGGCAGGTACATGCTCATTTCTTGCTGTACCTAGCTATGTACGAAAGTCTCTGTGTTCTATGTTAGAGTGCAGTCGGTCCGCGCCCCCCCCCCCCTCCGGCCCCCTCACGAGAGGGTCGACTATTACTCGTGGGTTCGAATCCTAAAGAGCACGTGCACATTGGGCGCTTGGCGTTGCGTGCGGCGCGCGTCGGCAGCGTACACACAGCGCGCTTAGCGCGGCGTCTGATCAGAATCGCGCGCTTGCATGTGTGGTGTACACATGCAATCTAATTCTGATCAAACTAAGATAATAGATAAGAACTAAGTACCGGTTCTCAACACGCGCGTTACCAAAACGCGCGCTTCAAAAAGCTTAATGTGTCCCAGCTCTTATTCTTTTGATGTGAATCATCTATAGCCGCACGTAAAACCGATTTCTTCGTGGCGACGCGTCACCACGCTGTACGATGGTATATATATACAGTCTTTATGCAGTAGTGTGTACGGTGTGGCGACGCGTCCCCATGCGCAATCGAATTAAGTAGGTAGTCACGATTTGAAATAAATTCGTAATTTTTTGTATTTAATGAAAATAAATGTTTATTCAATAAATAGTCATCGTTATCTGGAAAAAAATCGTAATATTTTATTTTATCATTATGACATATTTAGTTCCTATCACAATATGTTCTTTTCTGCATATTACTTTTACAAAATAATGTCGATGTGTCACATCTGCCAGGCGTCCCGTGACGGCTCACATTTTTTTAAGTTCGAGTTTGTTTATACTCACGAGCTGACCAGCGTGCATTTTTGTCTGCAGATTTTAAGTGATTTATTTTTTTCTCGTTTTTGCAACATTTTTCATTGCTGCTCCGCTCCTGTCGCTCGTAGCGTGTTGTTATACAGCCTATAGCCTTCCTCAATACTTGCACTATACAACACAACATCATCATCTTCCTGCCCTTTTCCCACGTTATGTGGGGTCGGCACAACATGTGATCTTCTTCCATTTTCCTCTGTCATTCGTCATCTCAGTACTCACTCCTTTCTTACCCATGTCATCTTTCACACAGTCCATCCATCTTTTCTTTGGTCTACCTCTACCCTTGTATCCATCCACATTCATATCTAACACTCTCCTCATCACGTGACATTCATCTCTTCTCATAACATGTCCATCCCACGCTAACCTATTACTCCTCATCTTTTCTGTCACCGGTGCCACTTTCAGACTTCCTCTGATATACTCATTCCTTATTTTATCCATCCTTGTCACTCCACACATCCATCTCAACATTCGCATCTCCGCCGCATGCACTCTTTTCTCGTCCGTTCCCTTGGTGGCCCAACATTCAGACCCATACAATACGACAGGTCTTATGATCGTTTTGTAAATTTTCCCCTTAAGTTTAAGGGGCATTCTCGGATCACACGTGGTTCCTGTGACCTGTCGCCATTTCATCCATCCCGCATTTATTCTATTTCTTACATCCCGATCAATCTCACCATCATTCTGTACTACTGAACCGAGGTACCGAAAATCGGAACAGACCGGTAGGGATACACCATCTAAGGCAATAGGGGTAAAACTAGAGGGACCACCGGAGTCGCAGAACAAGTGCTCGGTTTTTGTTGTGCTGATCTTCAATCCGACACTCTCCAGTTTACCTTGCCATTTTCCCAGCCTGTTCTGGACCTCAGTTGCGTTTTCTCCGACAAGAACAATGTCGTCGGCAAACAGCATACACCAGGGTGCCTCCTCCTGTATGTCCGATGTCAGAGCATCCATTACCAGGAGGAACAGATAAGGGCTTAAAGCCGATCCCTGGTGCAAACCTACAGCCACATTGAACTCATCGGTAACGCCAGCTTCGGACCTAACACGTGTACTAGCTCGGCTGTACATGGCCCGAATAAGCTGCAGGTACTTCCCTGGCACTCCTTTCTCTTTCAAAGCCCACCACAGAACCTCCCGGGGTACTCGGTCGTATGCCTTTTCCAGGTCAACGAACACCATATGCAAGTTCGTGTGTGCACGCCTGTATTTTCGCACAGCTGGCGAAGTGCAAATATGGCGTCCGTTGTCCCTCGCCCTGGCATAAACCCGAACTGGCTCTGTGATATCTCACTCTCTTCTCTCATGCGTCTCGCTATTACCTTCTCCCAAAGTTTAATACTGAGCTTTATTCCTCGGTAGTTGTTGCAGTCCTGTACATCACCCTTGTTTTTAAAGATGGGCACTAGCGAACTGTTGCACCATTCGTCCGGGATCGCCTCCTCTTGCAACAACTTATTGAAGAATAAACTCAGCCACTTCCATCCATCCGCCTTTAGTAGCTTCCATACTTCCACCGGTACGCCATCTGGTCCAACTATACAACACACTACAACTATACAACACAACAACCATATTTTAATTCGAACCAGTAGTTCCTGAGATTAGCGCATCCAAACAAACTCTTCAGCTCTATAATGCTTTGGTATTACCTGGTATAGATTGCAAACAGATTCCAAAAAACAATTGTGACATAAAGAGGGTTTAATGCCCGGGGCCTTTTCTACCAGCTCATGTTTGTACAGGTACTAACAAACGGTGAAGGAAAACTGCTCGTCGTCCAACCTACTCAGGTAAGGTGGACAGAGGAGAGGCGGGGGGGAGGGGGGGGGGGCTGTCAATAAAACAACGGTTTCAATAAATACAAGTATACTGCGGCACACGCGAGCGTACCGTGCGTACCGTACGTACAGTGCGTACCGTACGTACAGGAATACTCTCAATATACATTAGCTTCTTACTATACAATCATTCGTAGTTCGTTCACTCGGCGCATTCCCAGCGAGTCACACCGGGTACACACTGTGTGTGACTCGCTGGGAATGTTGTGAATACAATAAATTCAGCGAACTTGTGATCTGTTATATTGCTTTTGTAACACAACGATACCAATATTGGATTATTCTCATCTATCCATTTTCCCAGGGGGGGCAGATAGAACTTCAATTAATATAAGTTCCATTTGTCCCCCTAAGGGAGCAGAGCAGGGGGACAGATGGGAATAATCCACAAAATGTCTTTTACATAAAATACAATTTTTTTAATAAATTACTAATAGTTCCGTGTCGTGACCTGCTGTCGCCGCGCGCGACTCTGCCGCTGGAGTTAGGCCGCCCCTAGGCCGCCCTAGGCACCGCACCGGAGACTACTTATTCAGTGGATAACAAACGTCATAGCTCGTCGAGCTATGGGGGGGGGGGGGGGGCAGGTGGTGGGGGGCGGTGTAATCAAACATTGCAAATGAGTTCATCTTTGTTATAAACTTTTTCCATAAATTAATAACATAATGAGAGTGCGACATCAGAGCCACTGGAAAGTGAACTCTACGGCGCACGACATAAACAAACAAATTCAATTAAATCAGTCTAATAGTTCCACCTAAAAACTAATCAAAATCAGTACTGAAACGGACAGCTCTCGGTCCGCGCTAATATGTGCTTTCCTGCATCGAAATAAGATTCACAATACGTTCATTCGATTGGAGGACATTATGATACATCGAACATAATAAAGGTGTGGCCGCAGTGCACGCGACTCACTTTATAATATTTAAATCTCTAGTTAAGGACACTGGAGTTTGGAGATTTTATTATTTACTTAATTATTTAATTATCTATGAACGTGACGGGTCGCGCACAGTGCGACCCCACCTCGCACTAATACTATATTAAAGTGCAATTCCTTGTAAGTCGAGTGTCGATTTAATATAAATTACATATTAATAATTACAAAAGGAATATTTACATTGGAGTGTCGACACATAATGAACATAATGAACATAATGAACATAATGAACATATAGGTAAGTAAATAATACAAATATATAAAACTGATAAGTACTGACACAACAGTTATCCGAGTTCCGACATTACACTATACTTATTACTTACTTCGTATAAATTTTTTACAACTTCCTAAATATAGTTACAAATATTAAGTGAAAAATTGTGACGTAAAATACTTAGAGAATAGAGATTTAAGTTCATGGAAACCGGCGCGGGCGCACACGTGCTTAAGGCGCGGTGGTCAGCTGATCGCGGAGTTTTGCTGTTTTTCAGATGCTTTAACCTCGGTAAATAAGGGTAGTGGAAAATAACTGAAAGGTCACTGAAAATAATCAGTATTTTATCTCTAAAGTCTGAGTTTGAAATTTTGTTTAAACGTCGTACTAACTTTAGTATTAATTCTCGAAAAAACCTCATAAAATAAACAAAATCTGCTTCTCCTTCTAAAGTTGAGGTCATTTTCATATTTTTTTTACACCACCGGGTAGATAATTTACTTATAAATAAAACGTGTGTTTTATTTTTATTACTTAAATTTAACACAAATTATTATTTCAAATTATTACAATTCGAAGGGATAAAACTTAGACTTTTCTCGCAACGGGCAGGATGCCGCTGGCCACTAGCTAGCTGCCGCGCCTTAATCACTTCAACTATAAGATAACTAATTAAATCAAAAAAGTTTTTAATTAATAGTGTACGTGTCGCCAGCGTCTTAGGCGGGTTACAGTGCTCGACCGATCGTCGGTGCGCACGGTCGGTCCTGACGATACTGACCAACAAACTGACCAGAAGAAAATTGATACAGACATCCGTCGTCGGTCCGTACGGTCGGTTCAACGATCGGTGCAGCACTGAACGCGTTCATACGTTTCCATAGCGCGTCGGCCGACCGACGGACGCATGCGCACGCGCTCGACCGACGGTCCTCGTACGCAGTGCGTAGCAATATACGGTCGGTCCAGCACTGTACGAATTATGGATTTTCATATTAATGACAAGCGCGACCGACATCCGGACCGACGATCGGTCGAGCACTGTAACCAGCCTTAGGGGCGCTTTCACCTGGCAGAGATCTGGATCGGTCGAGCTATCTATAGATCGTACCGATCCTTAGATAGCTCAACTATTTCACATAATCATATCATTTCTGTAATTGAATCTAGTTGCTCAAGCGCGCGCGCCCGCGCCCTCACTTTACAAAACCTACCTACCTACCTACATACATAATGATGTATGTATAAGTGTGTGTGTGTCTGGATCCGCGCCACTATTGACTAGCTCTCGCTCCCTACTTTACATAAATCTTATAAAACCGCGTCTTATTTACAATTTAGGCAAATATCAGGAAACCCTCGAAAATATGAGCTTGCTTTCCTGGACCTATAGTGATGCGGTTTGAGCTAACCGATAGGCCACGTCGAGGAAGTAGTCTCTTATTAAATTTATTATAACGTTAAGTAAAAAATTATTTCCAAAAGTGTTCGATCCTAACGCTAGTGTAGCACAGCCTCCGCGCCGCTCGGGGGCTGCGAGCGCTCCCCGGGGGGGCGGGGGGAGGCAGGGGGGGAGTAAAGGGGCTATCTAAAAGTGGTCGAATTACAATGAGGTGTTACGCAACCTGCGCCGGCGTGTTACATGTAACACTGACCATGTAACAACTTTGTGTTATTAGCATTGAGCTACACCCGCGCTGTCCCGCTCTGCGCCCCGGCTGCTGATGTCGAATGCAGTCGCATCGACACACGACCTTGCGCAGACGCAACAAGGCTCAAATTCTAAGTCACTTTTGCGTTGTCGAAGTTCTAATTCTAAAAGACGCACTGGATGACGTACGTATTTTGTTTGTTTTCGATGACCGAATGAATGAATGAAGATCAAATAAATGAGAATTAATTAGATCATTCATAAATCTCCCAAAGTTCTACATCTTTCGATAAACCAGATGAACGAATGAATTATTGAGTTGATCGTCTGTGCTGCTCAGATTTTTTATATTTCTCCCTCCTACACCTATCGATCGACCGAATGAAAATGTGGATGAGTGAACGAACGAACGGCGACCGGGTCAGTCGTCCCGCTAGCAGTGGAACTGGTGCTGCGTGATGGCGGACAGGTCCTTCATGAGCCCCTCCAGGTTCTGCATCTCGCGGTGCAGGCGCTCCGTGGAGCGCGAGGGGGCCAGCGGCTCCAGCTCCTCGGGGCACTGCGCGCCGCCCGGGGGCAGGCGGGCGCCCCCCCCGCCGCACTCGCCCAGCTGCAGCCGGCTCGGCGCGTGGCCGGGGCTCGAGCTGGCGCTCTTCTTGTAGGGCGACGTGTCCCGCGCGCTGCCTGCAACCAACACCCGGCGTCAGCCTGCCTCCCCCTCCCTCTCCCCCCCCCCCCCCGGCGGCACGCACCTCGGCCGTGCGCGTGCGCGGGCGTGGGGTGCGGGGACGCGCCGTCCGTCAGCGCGAAGCTGTGCAGCGGGGGCCCCCCGCGCGCCGCGCCGCGCTGCAGGGAGCCCCCCGCGCTGGCGCCCCCGCCCGCCTCGCTGCTCACGCTGTCGCGGCTGCGGGGAGGAAACATTATTTTAACTTCACCTGAAAAAGTTCCGCTCGAGTAGAAATCCAACATGGCGCCTGTCGGCCGCCATGTTGGATCGATAGTTACAAACGACAGCGGATAAGTTGGGAGCGGTGCGGCCGTCACTCACTGCGTGAAGTGTCCGAGCGGCTCGTACGCCACGTAGTGCCCCCGCTCGCGCGCCGCGCACGCGTAGATGTCGCCCCCCGGGCCGGGCGCCCCCGGGGGCCCCAGGGGGCCACCGCACGCGGACCCCAGCGGACACGTGCCGGAGCCACCTGCGCGGACGTGACACGATGCCGATCATTGCACAAAAAATAGTATATTATGCAACTAGTGAATAAAGGACGGATTTAAATCGATAGATGAGTCACGAGCGAGTGAAGGATTCTAACGACTGAATCACGACCGTAGGGTGTGAGTCATGCTGATTCCTTTTTCTTTCATTAAATGTCTATTTTCGCTTATTATCTTTCTTTATCTCGGAGTCATGGCATAAAGTATCGTATGAAACTCTTGAATAAAACGCATTTACATCGAATCACGAGCGTAGCGAGTGATTCATGGCCCTCGATCAATCATTATGAATCACTCTCTACGGTCATGGTTCAGTCGTCAGAATCCGACACTTGCTCGTGACTCATCTATGGCCCTCATTTTAAATAATATTCTATATGCTACCGTAACTTCACCACAGATAACGAAGCCCTCGTCACTCCGTCCTCAGCAACGAACGGAGCGACCCCTCGGCCGACAACATCGGACGAGTAGGGCGGCCGCTACGGTGGACCATCCACTCATACAATTCGCAGTCCGGAATCTATCGGCTTCGCCGTAGTCGGGTACAAGTGAACGAACGAGTGAGTGAGTACTCACAGGGCGGCGGCGGCGGGTGCGGGGGCAGCAGCGCGTGCGGGGGGGGCGGGCCCACGCCGGCCAGCAGCGGCGTGCTGTGGTCGGGGGGGGGGCGGTGCCGGCGCTCGCACGTGGCCGCGCAGCCCGGCGCCAGCCCCATGCCCATGCCGGTCATCGCTGCAACACGACCACCCGAGGCTTTACCGCTTATCGCCATCCGGATAGAGTTCCAAGTCGTACAGCACGCGGGCCGGCTCCTCGGACATTCGGCCGAATGTCAAATAACAAGCAAATAAAAAAAAAATATAAAACGATAAAAGCCCCCTTACGTTTGTATGCGTACTCGTCGCAGCGCGCGCAGGGGGGGTGGGCCGCGAGGGGGGAGGGGGACAGGGAGGGGGAGGCGCGCATCACGGCCGTGTCGTCGCTTCCGCTTCCGGCGATCGACGACGTGCGGTAGTCTACCGGGGCGGGGAAACCGAAATAGGAAATAAATTGAAATAAACAAAATGAAAAAATTTAATATCGGAAAAAGCATAAAATGATAATGTTCGACTAGAATGTAGCACGTACCGACGTATGTGGGCACGTAGTGCCGGCGGTCGAGGCTAGCGGGCAGGGGGGGGTGCGGGGCCGGCTCGTACTCGGCGGGCGCGGGCGCGCGGCCCAGCGTCAGCGTGGACGACATCAGCCCGCCCTCCGCGCTGCCCGCCGATACTGCAAGCGACGGGCGCGTGAGTGTGCGGGGGTGAGGGGGTGCGGGGGTGCGAGGGTGCGGGGGTGGGCGGCACTGACTCTTGCTGGCCGAGCTGTGCAGGCCCTTGTCCATGTGCTTGAGCTCCATCTGGTCGTGGTGGATCCACAGGTCGGGCGGCTTGATGGCGGCCGACGCGGACGACTTCTGGTACGTGCTGGTGTCGGCGCACGGCGACAGCGGCGCGTGCGAGCGGCGGCAGCACAGCGACAGCGCCAGCGCGGCCGCCAGCGCCAGCACCGCGCAGGCGCCGCCCGCGCTGGCCCACAGCCACGCCGACGTGGCGCCCGCCAGCCCGCCGCCCTCGCCGCTCTCTGCAACGGGGGCCGTCAGCGCGGGGCCGGGGGCGGGGCGCGCCGCACTCACCCATGGCCGTGGTGTAGGTGACGGGCGCGCTCAGGGGGCCCATGCCCTTGCCGTTGCGCGCCTGCAGCTTGAAGTGGTAGGTGGTGCGCGGGCGCAGGCGGTCGATGCGCGCACGCGTGCGCTCCCCGCCCACGGTCACCGTGGTCCACTCCTCGGCGCCCGTCAGCCCGGAGGAGCCGCCGCGCTGCACCGCGTACATCACCAGGTACCCTGCGACCACCGCTCACATGTTTATTACTATTCGGAGGGTATAACTGAAGATACCGTACGTCCCCGTATCTAAATGTAAAGTTAAGATCGACTATGTAGTAAATTCGAATAAAAAATAGTATATTATGCAACTAGTGAATAAAGGACGGATTTAAAGCGAGGGCCATAGATGAGCCACGAGCAAGTGAAGGATTCTAACGACTGAATCACGACCGTAGAGAGTGATTCACGATGATTGAATCACGAGCGTAGCGAGTGATCAGGCGTTTGAATCCTGAGCAACGCGAGTGATTCATGGCCCTCGATATAAATCCGTTTTATTCAAGAGTTGCATACGATACTTTATACCATGACTCCGAGAAAAAGAAAGATTTAAGCGTGATTTGTAGGGTAGCAAGTTTTCTACTATATCGGCCGCCCTTGAATGCATTTTCAATCGATAATTGTGAAACAAAACGTTGTGTTAGTTCAATATACAATAGTACCTACATTCAAAATAGCGCCATTCTAATGTCAAAAAATAAGACAAAACAATTTTTATTCAAATCCTAAACTCCTTGTCGAAAATGTCAACCAATCAAAGCTCGAGGAGTTATTTAAAATAGGAGTTTGTGTGTCGAATATTCTTTGCATAAAGAGTTTGTATAGAGTTTTTTTTGCGCAAGGAGGTTGTTTAACATTGAGATGGAGTTCGAATATGTTGATTTAACAAAAAACAGTGAGTAAAAGTGCTTTTTATTCACTGTTTGCGGTGAATAAAATAACCTTTCAAAGGGGGAAAGCTATATTTACTAAGAGTATGTGAGCAAATACTAGCTGCATGTGAGGATACCGCACCGGTGATAAGTCCGTTGGGGCGTGCGGGGGGCTGCCAGAACAGCTCGGCGGCGCGCGCGGGGGGCGGTGCGGGCGCGGCGCGCAGCTCGCGCGGCGCGGACGCGGGCGCGGCCTCCAGCGAGCGGTTCCACACCAGCATGGACCACGCCGACTCGCGCGCGCCTGCGCACAACCGACCACACGTAAAGTATCGTATGCAACTCTTGAATAAAACGGATTTATATCGAGGGCCATGAATCACTCGCGTTGCTCAGGATTGTAACGCTTGAATCACTCGCTACGCTCATGATTCGATCATCGTGAATCACTCCCTACGGCCGTGATTCGGTCGTTAGAATCCTTCACTTGTTCGGGACTCATCTATGGCCCTCGCTTTAAATCCGTCCTTTATTCACTAGTATAACATATTATTTAACAAGATCGTGAATTAGAGGGTGAATAAAGGAGTGGTAGAATCGTACCTTTGATGAGTTTGACGCTGAACTCGTACGGGGTGTAGGGCTTCAGGTCGTCCAGCATGCAGTTGAGGTCGGTGGCGTTGAAGTAGCGCACGCGCCCCCCGCCCGCGCCCCCCGCGCCCCCGCCGCCGCCCGCCGCGCCCCCCGCGCCCGCCGCCACCGCCCAGCGCACCACGTACCGCCGCCCGTCCGCCACCGGCTGCACACACGCCCGCTGGTACTGACGGACTGACTGACGGCTGCCTGTCAGTCGGTCACGTGACCGCCTCGCAAGCAGAGCGACCCTGATCGTTCACTCCGCCCTCCAGTCCCAGGTCGACGAACTGGACACAGGCTTCCTAACATCAACGAAGACGAGCGACGCGCTGCGCGGTCACAGCTCCGGGAGACCGGTATCAGCGGAACGCAAAAGTTGGTAAAAATGTATGGATGTATGTTTGTTACTCTTTTACGCTGAAACGGCCGATTGGATCTAGATGAGATTTGGCACAGATATAGATTATAGTCTGGAAAAGCAGATAGGCTACTTTATATCCCGGAAATAATTATGGTTTTCGTGGGATAGATTTGTTTTTGTTTTTCCAGGTACCACGCGAAAAAAGTCGTAAAGAGACGTTTCAAGATGATTAAAAAATAAAATGTGGGAGTGACCTGTCCCTTGGGCAGCGTGGGGTCGGTCCAGTACACCACGGCCGTGCTGCCGCTCAGCATGATGGCCTGCAACAGGGGGGGGGGGGGCGTGACAAACACAGATCCGAGCGCGCAGCTAGTCGGGGGCATCTTCACAAAGAGGTTATACAGCCTTCATGCATGGTCAGCGCACAATGACAACACAAGGAAATCACAATGTCCTTGTGTCTACCTATATACAGGCAGTATTGGTTTGATCAGACAGTAAACGGACGTGTGTCGGAATGTGTGTTAAATTTATAGCCACACCAGTACTCCTAAGGACATGCCATATGCGGCACGTCCTCACTCGGAGCCCTCATGAATAATACTCGGACTGACTTCCCATACGTTACACACTTATATTGGGAATTGAGAAAGCAGTAGAAGGTAGAATGATTGTTATAATAATGTGTGTTTTCGCACCTTGACCCCGACGGGGGGGATGAGCGGCGCGGGCTCCTCGTCGTCGTCGAGCCCGTCCCCCTCGGCGTCATCCCCCTCCTCCGCGTCGTCCAGGTCCAGGTCGTCCCCCTCCCCCGCGGCGGGCCCCGTGCGCACGGTGCCGTACACGGCGGGCCCCAGGCCGCGCGAGTTGCTCGCGCGCAGCGAGATCACGTACTCCGCGTTCGGCTCTGCGCAAGGACTCGGTGAGAGCGCCGCCCCGACCGGTGCCCGACCGCCGACCGAGCACTCACCCAGGCCGCGGATGACGTGCGAGTGCGCGTGCGCCGGCAGGCTGCGCGACACCTCGTCCGGCACGCCCAGCCCCCAGCCCAGCAGGTAGCCGCGCACCACCACGCCGGCCGCGGCGCCCTCCTCCGCCCACCACACCGAGATCCAGTCGCGCCCCGCCCGCGCTGCACAGACCCCGCGTTAGCCCCCGCCCCGCCCGCGCCCCGCTCCCGCCCCCGCGCGCGGCTACGTACTGGTGAGCGGCGGCGGCTGCGGCGGCACGCGCGCCTCGTCCCGCTGGTGCGCGTGCGTGCTGGCGCTCACCCACTCGCTGAAGGGGCCCGAGCCGTTGGCGTTGAGGGCCGACACGCGCACCTGCAACACCCGCGCCCCGTCAGCCCCGGGCCCGGACCTGCAGACCTCGGCCGCGGCGGACGCCGGCCGGTCTCACCTGGTAAGCGGTCCCGGTATCCAAATCGGTGAGTTCGGCCCTCCTCGTGTTGGCGGGGGTCGTCAGGGAGTCGGCCTTCCTCCGGGTCGGGGCCGGGAGCGGTCCCGCGGGCCCCACCGCCCGGTAGCGCACCTTGTAGCCCGTGAGCGGGCCCCCGTGCGTGCGCGACGGGGGGGCCTCCCAACGGACGATGATCGACTGCGAACAGAGACCCTCATCAGCCGAGGCCGCTCGGCTCGCCCGGGGCCGGGGGGGGCACGCACCGTGGCGCCGGCGGGCACGGCGGTCACGTTGGCGGGGGGCGCGGCGGGGGGCGCGCTGGCCGTGCGCACGGACAGCGCGGCCACGCCCCCGCCCCCCGCGCCGCCGCCCGCGCCCCGCGCCGCGCTCACGCCCACCGAGTACGTGCTGGCCGCGCGCAGACCCGATATCCTGGAAGGAGGTTTACCCGGATCAGACTAGAACTGGCGTCCTCGCCGACGGGTGGAAAGGAGCGGGACTCACGTGTGCGAGATGAGCTCCAGCGCCGGATCCACTTCCACTTGTTGGAACTGCTCGCGGCCGCTCTCCACCTGGAGCGATAGAACACATTATCGCGGCTGATCAGCTTCTCCTCGAGTAAATATTGAGCATAATCTGAAACTTCACGACAGTTTCGTACCTCAGCATAGTGCACGGTGTAAGTGGTCGGTGCGGGCGCGGGGGGGCCGAGCGGGCTGGGCGCGGGGGGCGACCAAGACACTCTGATGACGTGGGGGCCCAGGGCCTCCGCGTGCACGTTCTGCGGGGGCCCGTGGGACAGCTCCTCCTCCGCCGTCAGCACTTCCAGGATCTAGGAGTGTTCATGTCTAGGGTGAATCGATGGCCCGAAACTATAGATGCAGTGTTGGTCAGATGTGGCGCGCTACCTCCGTGGGCGGCGAGGAGGCGTGCTGCGTCAGTGCCAGCACGCGGAACTGGTAGGTGGTGTTGGGCTGCAGCGAGGCCACGTTCATCTCGTGCCGCTGCGCGCCGCCCCGGGACACGCGCTCACTGACAATGGAAACAGAGATCAGATCCCAAGACTCGGTAGACATCTCTTCGGATCTCTTGTCACTTGGACCTTTGAGGATATCTAGATCAGCCGGACCGGGTCTGGGAGTTGAAAAGGGATTAATGACTGGAAAGATGTTTTCGGTTACTCCTCTTCACTCACCGTTCGCTCCCCTTCACTTTGTAGATGACGGCGTATCCGGTGATATCCTCGGTTCTGGTCTCCGGCTCCTCCCAGCTGAGCGTGACGAAGCGGTGCTTCACGATAACCGCCCTTAGCCCCCGCGGCGCAGAGACCACGGTCGCGTTCACCCTAAAGCTATCGTCCAATCCTTCGGCAGCGTGAAAAGAATCGAAAGTTGAGTCGAAGTAGTCGGGGCCGGAGGTGTAGGCGGACGACGTCTCGCCCAGGAAGTCCTCCTCGGGCGGGGGCTCCGGGGGGCGCGCGCCGGGGGGCGGGGGCGGGTCCGTCGACCCTTCTGGAACGGGATCACGAGGAGTTTATCGCGATTAGCGGCATCCGAGGACATGATACTTACCATCTCGGGCGTCCTGAAGAGTGACGAGATCATGACGAGACTCATACTCATCGATCGTCAGTTTAAAGACAAGGAAGTACACGGTGCTTTAGGCATCTAGGAACCGCTCTCCGATTTCAGCGCAGGAGTTCCGAACGGTGAAGCAAACATCGGGAGGAAACCGGCGCGTCGGGAAGATAAGTGAAAGGTCGGTGGTTACCGTCGGGCGGCAGCACGCGCAGGCGCAGCGCGGCCACGGCGGCGCCGGCCGGCGACGTGGCGGCGCACTGGAACATGCCGGCGTCCAGCGCCAGCACGCCCTGGATGCGCAGCGACGACCTGCGGGGGGCGGGGGGGGTCAGCGGGGGGCGCGGGGCGGGCGCGCGCCGCACTCACCCGTCCACGATGGCGATGTCGTGGTTGTTGGGCGCCAGCGGCTCGCCGTCCTTCAGCCACAGCGGCGCCGGCTGCGGCCGCCCGCGCACGCTGCAGCGCAGCACGGCGTCCCCGCGCGCGCGCGCCGTCACCACGCCGCCGCCCTCCACCGCCACGCGCGGCGCCGTCTGCGGGGAGCCGGGGCTACTGAACCGATCTACCGACCCCTCCCGCCCGCGCGCCGGCACCCACCAGCACGTGCAGCACGGTGGTGTGGTCCGCGGAGTCCAGGCGGCTGTGCGCGCGGCACGTGTAGGCGCCGGCGTCCAGCGCGCGCGCCGACTGCACGCGCAGCGAGCCCGAGCCCGCCAGGAAGAACCGCGAGTCCAGGTCGCTGGAAACGAACACCCCACCGCTGAGACTTGCCGAACGAAGTGTATAACAAAAACAAAATGGGCTCTAGAATTGAACCATGCGGAACCCCATGGGTTTCATAATGAGTATAAATTATTGCAATAAATGAAAGTTTCGTAACAACACTAATTTCTATAACATAACTCGCATCGAATGCTTAAGCCGAATCCGATAAATCTAAACTACAAAACTTTACACTTACTTTAGATCGATGGCAACACCGTTATTAAGCCACGTGATCTCCGGTTTGGGGTTGCCGGTTGCTGCGCAGTCGAACGTAACCGATGCACCTGAAAGAATACATCAAAAATAATTTGAGTGTAGTTTGTGCAGTCACGCAATGAATATGACTCATTGTCAACCAATTCTTCATAATTTTGAATGGTGGAACATGCTAGGTGAGTCTAGAGTGGTAGCTGACCTTCCATGATGGTGAGGGGCTGCGGTGTGGCGATGAACCGCGGCGGAGACTCCACGTTGGCCACCTCCGTGTTCACCTTTAACTCTATCTCCTCGCCGTCTCTGAAAAATTACACATCACAATTACTGGTCACAACCTTTTCACTTGAAAAACATTTAAAATAGAATAGGACAGAAATCATTTATTTTATGATTTAAAACCCTTTGATTACAAACAATCACACGTGAGCTAATAACTCGGGCACTGACCGAAGGGAGCTGGAACAATATAAAGAGTATCCCTTTCAACGCTGCTTTGAGGAAATTGATATTTGTAGTTTTTAAGAGGTAAAGTTTTTGTTGTAGGTGTAGGTGCATGTAGGTACTTGAGAAATATGCTGGTAATCTTTGAGTCAAGTAACGCGAGGGGTTTTTAAGTCAGATACAAAATACAGATTCCAAATTGTGTCCATAGAGATGTTGTTCCTCCGTCCGCAGGTCGGTGCAGAGGCAGCAGCACTCACTTGAATATGTGCGGCGAGTGCAGCAGCGCCACGCGGCAGCGGTACAGCGGCACTCACTTGAATATGTGCGGCGAGTGCAGCAGCGCCACGCGGCAGCGGTACAGCGGCACTCACTTGAATATGTGCGGCGAGTGCAGCAGCGCCACGCGGCAGCGGTACAGCGGCACTCACTTGAATATGTGCGGCGAGTGCAGCAGCGCCACGCGGCAGCGGTACAGCGCGGCGTCGCGCGGCTGCAGCGGCTCGATCTCCAGCGCGCCGCTCGGCGTGCTCGCCACGCGCGCGCCCTCCGGCCGCAGCGGGGAGCCGTTCTTCAGCCACGTCACCTGCACGCCCGGGTGTCGTTTGCTCTTTAACTTTACATTTTATGAATAAGAACGTATCAATTCTTTTGGCTGGATTGCTTATTTCTTGTTTAGTTAACACAGCATCTGCAAAGACTATCGAAGCCATTATCGACTTAAGTGAGATTTTAACGGATTTTTGGTTGTTGCTGGAGCTCGTTCTATCTCGATGTTCGGGAGCCCTGACACACTTCGTGTAGCTTCTTAGAACTTCTTAGAGCTCCATGGAAGTTCCCCGTGTCCTGGAAACGAGATTGTCACACTCACGTTGAGCTTGAGCGTGGGCGGCGCCTGGTGCAGCCTTGCCGCGCCGTACACGCGGCGCTCGGGCGCCGGCGCGGGCGCGGGGCGCAGCGCCACGCGCGGCGAGGCGCGCATGCCGCACGTCAGCAGCGCCACGCCGCCCGCCACGCCCAGCACGGAGCGCGGCCCGGCCACCAGCTCCGGCACCTCTGGGTCACACAGCACACACACTCGATCTCTGTTTCTGAATGCCACGCTCTTTGCACTAGTTATCCTAACTAACTTCTAAATATATAAAACTCTTACGTTACCGACTGACCGACGTACAGTCGTACAGTCCGATCCATCAGTCCTAGGGACATTTATTTATTTATTTATTTATTTATTTAGTTGCACCAACAAAGTGAACACCATTGCATGCATAATAACAAAACTAAATTAAAATTAAGTGCCACCTCAATTATAGGCGCAAACAGCAATGCAAATATAGTAAAATTGTGTACAATAATAAAATTAATTAAAAATAGAATATAAAATAATGAGATACTTAATTTAAATGGAAATAATTTGATTACTTAATAAAACTTACAAATTAATTAAAATTACAAAGGCAAGCAAAAAGTAAAAAAACTATAGAAAATATAAAAAAATAAAATTATAAATAAAAATTTTAAATTAGAATTGAATTATTAGAATTTAGAATATGGTTTAGGTATTTCTTAAAACTATACAAACTATTAGAATAAATATCAATTTCGACATCGTTCGCACTAGTATCGGCTTGAATTCGTAGCTTCACATGATGGATCGCATTGTATGTCCCTATTATCCTATTTAATGGAGAAAATTTACCTAAATTAGAACGTGCTAAACGGTCATCGTAGCTTGGTAATTTTTTTGCTAAATGGCAACCATAAGACAAATGCCATAAAAATCTTTTCTGCACAGTCTCCAAGCGCTTGATGTGAACATCGAAATTACTGACATGAAATTAGGAGGGCACATTCCTCTCATGATATAGAGGTGCTAAGAAAGGGATTCCATAAATTCCGCAGCGGGAAGTTGAAGTTTGTATACAAATATAAAGGAGAATTCTAGAGGCGGTCGTGAGAGCAGGTTACCGGCTAGGAAGACGGTGGCGATCCGGGAGACGATGGTGCCCACGCGGTCCACGGACACCACGCACTGGTACTGCCCCGCCAGCGCCGCCGACATGCTCTCGATCACCAGCGAGCCGTTCGGCAGCTGCTTCCTGCAACACGTGACACGCGTCAGACACGTCGTGCACCACCGCGCCGGACCCCAGCACGTTTTGAGGTTTAATGTGTGTAGGGATTATGGAAGTGTTTATTGACTTTTGTTGGAGTCTGTACCCACCGAGACAAACTCTGGAAGAGTGTGGCTCGCGTGCTGTGCTACCTGTACTTGTCGTCGGCGGACAGTTGGTGGTCGCGGCTGGGCATGGCGCCCACGCTGTGGCGCCAGGCCAGGCGGCTGGCGTGGCGCGTGGCGGCGGCGCAGGGCAGCAGCAAGGGCGCGCCGGGCGCCGCCACGGCATCCTGGGGCTCCGCCGCGAACCGCACGCCGGGGTCCGTCTGATCCTCGCCCCCTGGAACGGAAGGTTCGTAAGAGTCAGAGCGGTGCTTTGCGGTTTTAAACTTCTTTGCTGCTTTTCATACCCTTGCGCTTTGTTTCGGGATGAAAAATACTAGTCTTGTGAACAAGTTCACTAGGTAAATAATATATTATGCAACTATTGAATTAACGACGGATTTAAAGCGAGGGCCATAGATGAGTCACGAGCAAGTGAAGGATTCTAACGACTGAATCACGACCGTAGGGAGTGACCCATAATTATTGAATCACGAGCGTAGCGAGTGATTCAAGTGTTAGAATCCTAGCAACGCGAGTGATTCATGGCCCTCGATATAAATCCGTTTTATTCAAGAGTTGCATACGATACTTTATACCATGACTCCTAGAAAAAGAAAGATTTAAGCGTGATTTGTACGGTAGCAAGTTTTCTACGATATCGGCCGCCCTTTCTTTCATAACCTCAGGTGTTAACACATCTTCTTCATCACTTGAATGCATTTTCAATCGATTATTGTGTAACACTAAACTTTGTGTTCGTACAACATACAGTAGTAGGTACATTCAAAATAGCGCCATTCTAATGAAAACAAAGAACACAAAACAGTTTTTATTCAAATCTTAAACTCCTTGTCGAAAATGTCAACCAATCAAAGCTCGAGGAGTTATTTGAGAAAGGAGTTTGTATGTCGAATATTATTTGCATAAAGAGTTTGTTGTTTAGCATTGAGATGGAGGTCGAATACATCGATTTAAAAAAAGTTTTTTTTTAAATCGATGTATTTCCTATGTATTGCTTTTTATTCACTGTTTTCGGTGAATAAAATAAGCTTTTTAGAGGGGGAATGGTGTAAAAGGTATTTATTTTCCTACCTTAACAAGTTCTGACTCATGAGACAGTGGGACTGACCGGTCGACAGTTCTACCCACGGAACCCTAACCCGAGCTGCAGACGACGGAACCCTGAACGGTACCACCTCCAGCACAATGCCATGGAGGAACCTCTCATCTAATCTCGAGAACATCCGAACTCACTGAGAGCACGTCTGAATATCCTGTATTTATAATTATTATCCTTAACGACCGAGTTTCTGTGAAGGCGCCTCCGCTAAAGTACAGTGATAGCGAACGTTATAGTCCGAGCGGCCGCACGTTCACTTACCCCATAGAGTTTCACGTAAAATATTAAATAGGAAAAAAAACTTAAGAGGTGTCAAGAGACACCCGGATGGAACAAAGTTCCTTTCCTTGCTTTCTATGAGAGAGAGAGAGAGACAGACAGAGAAACACGCGCACGCCGCACGCAAAAAGTGTCGTTACAACTTTTGGTCTTAATTTTTTCCGTCTAGCCCCCTTCGCAACGCGCGATAAGGAACTTCGTTCCAATATTTCAAATAAACAAAAACGGTCAAATAATAAATTTCTTTTTGGTTTTTTTGGACAGCGGGATGAGTTGACTGACCGATTCAAAAATGCATTAGGTCAACTCATCCCACGGGATAAGTCAAAATTGTTACTCATGGTACCAAATTTAAGCAAATGAATGAAGCGCAAACTACAGTCGCTGTAGTACGCTGTGACGTAGGATAGTTAACTACGTGACGTTTTAGTACCAAACTATCCGCTAGAGGCGCTGTACAAGTTTTCATACAATTTTTTAACTTCAGTCGCTAGCGAGTGTAGATTGTGAAAACTCATGGTAGATCTACAGCTGGTCGCTCGGATTATGACTGATGCGCTCAACGCTATATCACGCCCGTCACCACTTGACGTCATCTTAAGAAGCCGAGCTGAACACACTCGCAGTACAACCTTTTGTAAATTAAACCAAACCCTCTCAAAGGCTACATTACCAACGTTTTATAGCATCCGGGCCATTCGATTATCAACTTTATTCCCCCGACATACGTGCTACGCAAAGCGATACCGTTTATCCTATATCAAGTCTTTTATAGTCTTATTCGCGTCATTCAATTATAAACTTTATCGCAACGTAATACGTGTTATGTTCGTTTCTTTTAGGACTATATTCACATGTAAATGTTATTGGCCGTCTGTGATTTAGAAAAAATTTTCCTTTTTTCAAAGTTATTTCCTTAATGTAGAGCAGAAGCGTTATGTCTGTCTGTTAATCATTGCGTTAAGCCTCGTGACGTGTTTTAACGAGAACCTTAAAAGAGGCAAGTCGCGGGCGTCAGCCAACTTAGAACTTGCCAGACAAAGTTGTGCGCGTTCGTGCCAAGCAATTATAAACTTTAGCTCGTTGGCATACGGCTCGCAAGCGCAGGTGCTGCCTTTATCGATGAAATTCAATTAGGTAGAATGGCTGACTCGACAACTTTGGATTTGGAACCATTTCTCAACATGTTTCGCACTTTAGTCCTTTCACCACACTAGTCCTTTCGAACGATGAGATTAAACACGTATGTAAACCTCTTTACGATTAAACCTTATTTTAAAAGCAGAATAGTTATTTGTCATTAGACGCAAACTTAATTTGAAAGCTCCACATCCATACTTAGTTCATAAAACCTGCATAGAAACACTTAGTTTTCGTATTTTGGCCACTCCAACACCGTAATCAGTACTTAGCGAAAGAGACCAAAAGAAAAATATAAAAAATAATGATTGTATCGCCATTAGTGACATGTTCTAGAGACACCAGATACCAGGGCCTTACACAAGCTCTTCGGGCAATACGAAATATCAAAGTAATATTACTTTTTGTACCACGACCTATGCAATTACATTGAAGTAGAGTTACTACAATCTTGAAATGTGAAGTTTCTGAAACATGACGGTTTGTAAGAGCTAGTGGATGCCTTGCCTTGCCCACGCAGTTTTCAAAATAAATATAGTCAACTAGAGATTTTAATCAAATGCTGACGAGTCGTGGGAGTTCGTATTTATGCTTTCAATATTCATAGATAGTTATTAATATCCCGTTCATTCGTCAAAGGATCTCTACTTTCTCGTTTTATCAGTCCACTTCGAAATTATGAAAACATACAAAAACTGTAGGAAGCACTGTTATTTTCCAACCACCATTTTAGATCTTAAAAAAGGCTCATAAAGTTTATTTTGTGTCGCAAACGTAATAATAAAGATATGACAAAAGGGTCGTCACTCAGCTGTATGCTACGCTATACTAGCGTTCTGTAGGTCTACCATGAGTTTTCACAATCTACACTCGCTAGCGACTGTAGTTAAAAAAATGAATGAAAACTTGTACAGCGCCTCTAGCGGATAGTTGGGTACTAACACGTCACGTAGTTAACTATCGTACGTCACAGCGTACTACAGCGACTGTAGTTTGCGCTTCATTCATTTGCTTAGAATTTGGTACCATTGGTAATTTTGACAGATGTCATAGTAACGTACTATTACTGCTGTAGTATCGTCAGCCGATCTAAATGTGACTCTCAACTGGTGAAACTCATGGTAGACGTAGTGCTATAGCGCTGGGGCCTTACAGTAATATACGAAACGTAACTCTCTCTTTCTATCTTCACTAACATCTCCCTCTTAACTTCCGTTCGCCTCACCCGATCACACTTTTCGTAACTCGTCACGCAATCACCAGCTTACTCTCCAAGTCAAGCGTGCGTAAAGAAGTTTTCATAAATCCATCAAGGCACGACCCGGAGCATGCTCCCACTACGCCAGCACCGCCCCGCTACCGACGAGCACAACCACTACTTACCCCGGCGCCGCGTGCCGTGCCATGCGGGAGGATGCCGGACGGACGGACAACTGTCGCCCTTTTATTGTTATTTATGGATGTTGTATTGTCATCTCATCAACCTATTCAGTCTGCTAATGTTCAAATGTCAATGTTTGAGTGTTTCGATCCAAATCGGTTTAGCCAGCCCGTCGGGGTTCATCACAAATACAATCTTTTTGGTTCAATCACGTCCTATCGGCCAGCTCTATCGAATGTACACTGTCAGTGTTTCCACTGAGGATTTTGGTTTTGTTCTAAATTCTTTGGAAATTATCCCTAAAAATCCTTAACTTTTTTAAATTCTCTAATTTAGGGCGCATGAATACCTAATAATTAAAAAAAAACATCTTTTTTGCACACTAATTAACAAAACGAATTCATTGTAAGACTCGGAAGGTGAAATCCCTAAAAGTGGAAACACTGCTTTTTGGTTAAATCAAGCCGTAATCGGCTGAACCGATTTGGATGTGTTAATGAGTGCTTGACCGGCGTATACTTGGTGAGTGCTGCAACTACGGGCTTATCTTTGATGAATTCGATAGTCTAAGAGATAGCGCGCACGGGTTACTTTTGTCACCGTGACTGTCTCGTCACTCTTATCAAGTCCGTGACTATGGAGATGCGCGCACGTTACGACATGACACCGGGTGACAACTCAAAACAAAAAAAAACCTTACAAAAGCAACCCGTGCGCGCTATACCTAACTAAGAGACTACCGTCGCCTCATTAGACCGCTAGACCGCTGAATCGAACGATCTTGCTAAATAATGTGAGCGAAGCCGGTAACAGAAGTTAGTAGAGAGATACCATTGGGAATAGTTTATACAGAAATGTGTCCTTCGCCACTATGGGGGGAGGGGGGAGGGGGAGGGGGAGGGGGCGGTGCGCTGTCAGATCGTCTTCATATATATCGATATCGGTGATGTTTGAGTGATTGTCGTTTAAGGACGCAATATCATTTTTGACGTTCTCAAATTCAGCTATCCGCGTGAGCACACGTTGAAGTAATAAGGTTCCTGGATTATTAAATGGTACCTAAATACCATTGATGTTTGTGAATAAGTCAATAAGCCTGCAGACAGACAGTCCGGTGCAGAACCAAGTATGCACAAAAAAGGAGATTTGACGTCAGCCAAATTCAAAAGTTTATTATTAAGACAATAAAAATTCAATATTTATATAAAACTTACAAGTTAGTATTATATAATGAACTAACTTCCGCCCGCGGCTTTGCCAACGTGGTACCTTGAAAAAACAAAACAATTTTTCCCGCGGGAACCGTATATTTTACCGAGTAGCCTATGTGCTATTCCAGACTATAATCTATATCTGTGCCAAATTTCATTCAGATCCGTTCAGCTGTTTCAGCGTGAAAGAGTAACAAACATACAATATTACATCCATACATACATACATTCTTACAAACTTTCGCGGTTAAATATTAGAATAGAAGGATATAGATTTACTCCTTTGTGAGAGTGTCTGCAGAGGACATCGTGCTGGTCGGCGTAGCTTGTGTCGAGCGACGTGATGCTGTCCCGGACTGGTGCTTCCGGCTAGAGCGAGCGCAGGGGCGAGGCGCTCGTCAATGGATTACTAATTGACCTGATTGCGGCTCGCTGACTCCACACTCGGCACTCGCTCACCCCCGGCGAGTGCGGGGACTCGCTCCCGTACAGCTCACAGCTTTTGGGCCTGATTGCGTTAACATACCGCTTCGAGTCTGGGGCCAGGTTTATCTTATTTAAGACTAGCTTCCTCTCGCGGCTTCGCTCTTGAGGTACCTACATTAAATATAGCCTATGTTACTCAGGGATAACGTAGCATTCTAACGGTGAAAGATTTTTTTTAAATCGGACCAGTAGTTTTTGAGTTTATTCGTTACAAACAAAAATACAAAAAAAACTAAACTTTCCTCTTTATACTCGTAATATTAGTATAGACTAGCTTCCGCCCGCTGCTTCACCTGCATAATAAAAACAAATCCATCCCACGGGAACCGTACATTTTTCCGGGATAAAAAGTAACCTAAGTGCTATTCCAGCTGTGTCAAATTTTATCTAGACCCGTTCTGCCGCTTCAGCGTCAAAGAGTAACAAATATACATCCATACATTCTTACAAACTTGCGCGTTTATAATATCAGTAGGATTCGAGATTCTGGATTACATTTGTTGCAAACAATACACTAGCCCGGCGACCAGTTGACCACATACTGATAAAAGCCGCTTAAACTATGTTAAATTCACGTTGAAGTCACGTTGGCAACATATAAAACAAAATTGAATCCGTATTTGTCCCGCAGTGTTGACAGCTCGAGCGCACCTTTTCCCCGATTCAATAAAGCGGCAGTAAAGCCTCCGCGGGCAACACTGGAGTGGCTTTTACTGGATTACTCTTATTCGCACTATCGCTGTCGCCAGAGCCATTGGACGCTCCAGTTTTTAAGGATTTATTCACTTTTTTACTATAAAATCCCTTTCAATATAATCTGCATCTCTTTTCCAAATGGATGTCAATACAGCTAAGTCATTTTCGTGCAAATTCGACATTATCCTACTAATATTATAAACGCGAAAGTTTGTAAGAATGTGTGGATGTATGGATGTCAGGATATCAGGATGTTTGGATGTCTGGATGTCTGTTTGTAACGCTGAAACGGCTGAACAGATCTGGATGAAATTAGATATACATAGAATATGACATAGATTAAAGTAAAAAAAAACACAGGCTACATTTTATCCCGGAAAAATATACGGTTCGCGGGATAGATTTGTTTTTTGTTTTTCAAGGTACCACGCGTGCGAAGCCGCGGGCAGAAACTAGTATTTTATATAAATAACAGTTGTGTGTAAGTAAGCGGTTGTTATCTGCTGACCGCCATTTTAAACTATCCAGTACTTAAAAACACCAAACAATCATTAAAACGTAAATCATTCCGCGCTCAGCGCTCAGCGCTCTCCGCCGCAAATTAATATTATATTCCGACGAAAATTACGTCTGATAATTGGAAAATCACGGATTTCGGCTTTTGTCGTACGAACGTCGAATGATTTTAAATTCTGAAAAATCTGGTACGTTCTGTGGCTATTCTCGTGTAGCTATTCTCCTTCGTGTCGTGTACTAGTTATTTCTAACCAGTGTGGTGAAGGATGAAGCGCGACTTGGAGCCTCCTTTCATGCAGAGTACCAGGGACGCTGAAGTACCAAGGAGTTCACAAAAGCGCGCTCTTAATGTGATTGTAGAACAAAACATTATTGCTGCATCCAATCCCAAACACCATTATACCTTCAACTTCAGACCGACAAGCGAATTTAAACTCTATATCAATCATGCTTAGGTGTTTAAAGAGCTACAAAGTTTTAGCATACTTCAGTTCAGTAAAAACTTTTGCATTCAATTTCAAACTGTATTAGCAAGACTCAAATGCGTTTTTCAAATTGAATTTATTCACTTTGATAAGTTACACGTTATTTCCTGCAAGGTAGAGTCGGTTATTGAATGGAGGCTCGGTAGTCTGAGTGGACACACGAGTATTGCAGTAATGGTAAGCAAATATTGTCCTATCTTGAATCGTTAGTAATATTATAGTCTAGTGTTTGTATCTGCAATAATTATCTAAATACATAAAATTGTTAATTTACTGACCGACTGTGAGCCTTAGAGACCGGACTTTTAGATAATTTTTGAGGTCATTACAACGTTTTTTTAACCCATTGTTCCTTAAAGACGTAGACGGAGACGCAGCATTCAGCGACTGTGGGAAATGGGGGTAGAGGTAGACAAAAAAAAAAGATGGATGGACTGTGTGAAAGATAACATGAGTAAGAAAGGAGTGAGTACTGAGATGACGGATGATAGAGGGAAATGGAAGAAAAAAATGTGTTGTGCCGACCCCACTTAGCGTGAGAAAAGGATAGGAAGAAGAAGAAGTTCTTTGAAGGCCCGGAGCGGACGCCGGGAATATAATAAAACGTTATCACAATCCAGCCCGATCAAGATTCAAACGTTTCCAAGCGAACTTTAGCATGTTAAAGTGACATTTCGTCGGTATCTCGTCTCGAATGTAATTTTAAACTCTTTAAGCGAAGCTCAGTGACATCAAAGGGCCCGGGCCGGGGCCGGGAGGTGCTCCGTGTGTTCTATACCGCGCCTTCGTTCGCCTAAATGTATTTGCCTCTTAACTATATTAAACTCTTTCCCCTCGTTGGGCGCCAATATTTTTTGCTTATTTAAATATTTACATAACTTAATTTGGGATTCACAAAGTAAATGATGCCGTACTTTACTTATTCGAATGTACATGTTAAAGTACCTACTATATTAATATTAACTAGCTTTTAGAGTGTATCTATACTAATATTATAAAGAAAAAAGTTTTGTATTTTTGTTTGTAACGAATAAACTCAAAAACTACTGGTCCGATTTCAAAAATTCTTTCACCGTTAGAATGCTACGTTATCCCTGAGTAACATAGGCTATATTTTATGTAGGTACCTCGCGAGCAAAGCCGCGAACGGAAGCTAGTTGTTTATATTATGGTGTAACGAGTTAGGTATATGGATAGGCAGCAAATGCTACAACTTTGTAAAACTATGCCCCGCTTCGGGCGCCAAAAATTGCATTTTCAGCTTTTTCTATCGATTAAAGAATTACAAATAAAATTACGATTATTGCCACCCATCCCGTACTAATCGCGCACAACGCACGTGCCTCAAACCTCGCCCACGCCGAATGTCAACTAAACGAATAATGAACGCATAGAGAAAGACAAGGAGATGATAAAGCTCACCTGTGGTATTGTATTGACAACAACGTAGATATTTGTTAAAATATGCAAGTAAATAAGTAACAGGTGTGTAAAGGCGGTGGGCATCACCCGACACAGCTCCACCTATTATTGACAAGCGCTCAACTCGTAAACCTGCGACATTATCCGGTTACGATGTTTATTGTATCTGGACTTCTGGAGGGATGCTGGCGGCGCGCAGGGCGCAGGTTTGGAACAAGGACATACATTCGTCGTAAGAATTGTTTAAGTATTTAAATACATAGGAAAAGGGCAGGAAGATGATGATGATGATGTAGGCTGAGATGAAAACACGAGAGTCCACAACAGCAATCTGTTTGGCTGAATAATAGAAGAGCCTTACAACAAACTCTTCTGGCAATATCAAAGTAATATAACTTTGATATTTACAAAAATCGTACTAATAATGCCAGTCGCCATACAGAAGCCAATCCCTCCGTTCGTCTGGATTTTCCTTATTATAACGGGCGGGACTTGGACAGAAATACTTTTCTCGTTGAATAGGCTTATCGCAATAACATAGCAAAGGTACCTGCGATACGGTGGCCGACATATTAGCGAGTTAGCGAGGACTTATTATTTTAAAGTTATCATTCTAAGTTTCTCTAAGATGTCAGTAGACAGATATATTTTAAACCAACCCCACATAGTCTTCCGTCTAGAAATGCCCAGAGCTGAATGCAGACAGAGCACACAGCACAATTCTTTTACATAAAGCAATTCTGTTGCAGTAGTGTGGTGTAAATATTTAAATGCTTCTCAGTCTCCTTTCTTGAACTTCACAGCTCACTAAGTATCAAAAACCTGAACTCAATAAATCACGACGTCCGCCACGTGCCGGTCGCCGCATCGCCGAGCACGGTCGTCAACGTCAGCTACGATACCGCGCTGGCGTAATAAGGAGCGGAGCCTGCTCTGTCGCCGGCCGTAGTTTTTGTTATAACAAGTGTCGCAGCTCACTGTCGCACGTTCTGTGTTATATCACTGCTTACTTTACCGAGCTTGAATTGGACTTAACTTATTTTAATACAAACGTTGTGGAATGAAAGAAGACGTAGTGATGGAAATTGAGAAGGTTTAGGCTTGCAGTAAGAATGATAGAAAGGAGACTGACGAACCAGGTGCATAAGGAGAGTGTGAATGGGGCAGTTGGAAGGGGAAGATCTTGATCAAATTGGGGACGTTTTAGAGAAAGGCCAGGTCAAGAACCCTAAACGAACGCGCATGTATGAAGAATATAATGAAAGTGAATGAAGCAAGAGGTGTGTCAGGATCGTAGCCAGTGCATCCGTGGTCTCTGCCTACCCCGTCGGCAAACACGCGTGGTTTTATGTACGTATGTAGTCCTACACCCAGAATAGATCTCAGTTATCGATGAGTTAACTGTCCTTTTACCTACATTCGATATTTCTTTATACTAATAATGTTATACCAGAAGCTAGCAAACCTTAGCTTATTTCTTCGTTTTTCATTTGATACTTGTATCGGATGAGGCCTTATTAGAGTTGGTCGAAGTTGACCAACTTCGGTGACGGAGTTAACAGGCTGTTTAAAGTTAACGCTGACTCATGCGAACTAACTTTAACAAAGTTACAATGTGCCTTTTACTGTAAAGTGCCTCACGTAATATCTGTAACCATTTAATACAAAGGCGTGATAGTTCAGTAGCCTCTCCCGGCCACCGTAGATGGTAGAGGGATATAATGGCGCCCACCGCGGGGCAGTGAAACGTACTACGGCTCCCTCGGGATACCTGACCCTACACTAACCCAATGTGCTTTTACTGCTCTTACAGTGCTGTTTCACATCTATTGAACTCGTCTGTCTGTTTGTACAGCACTCAACTTATTTCGCATTCGTCCAACAATACTCACACATAAGTACAAGTATTGGCGAATGCGACAAATCTTTGTAACTTGGACGAATTTTATGTTTGTACCTCCTCAGTCCGAACTGTACCGACCAGCCGCCCACTGCGGGTGGACGTGGCTCCATGGAGCCGCCATCCTCAGCAATGGAGTTAGCTAGATACTAAGGCAAAACCAATTACAAGTCAAAATGATATTGTCCACAAGTGAAGACAACGGCCGAAACTAATAGACAAATATTAGATAGGTAGTGTTCTTTGTTTGGGACGGTTCACGGTGAGTTGGGTATTGTGGTGGAAATAGAGAGTGGAAATAATTTTAACATTCAAAGGGGAAAATTATCGAAGCCAGTCTCACGTAGCTTTGTAGTTGGTATTTATCAGATGTAGTGAAGCGTTCATGACTTGCGTATATTTGGATGGGTGACCGCGAGGGGCTATGATTGCTCTTTTTTATTTTCGAGGACATGGAAAAGTATTGTGAGAAATGGAATATCCAACAGAAAAAGTTCAAGGATGTCGATGTAATGTACTATGTATGCGAGCAAAAGTATACATACATTTCACTGTAATGTATGTATTATACAGGGATGTAGTATTTGCGAGACACTCCTCTCAAAACAAAGAACCGGTGAAACAACAAAGGCACGATGAAAAATATCTGCAGCGTGAATGTACCTACATGTACAGTCGACATGTTATTGAAATGCCGACGTGTACATTCGGGGTCGCGGATCACTCCCATGGGCCTGGAGGGGCCAGAGCTGCCCCTGTTGGGGCGCCATTAACAGAAAATGTTTCGGACCGTCTTGTCTTCGGATCGTTTGGCTAGTTTGTGTTTCGTTTCATTACTTATTGTTCTGCCTATCCGCCGGAAACACATTATTATGTAGCTATTCTCTTGTCTTTTTTGGCTAAAATATAGAAGTCAACGACCGCAGGCAATGATAATCTTCCAGGAAAACAATCACGTGCGTTCTGGGAGTCGAACACGCGACCTGTCGTTCCATTGTTACAAGATAGATAGTCGAAGCAGCCGCATGACACAGTTCCCTCATAGTTGCTAGAACTTTTTACAAACTTTTGGTTTGTATATGTGAAGCCCAAGTGTAAAGCTGACGCAGACCGAGGTTGCGACCAGTGCTTAGAGCGTCAAAACATCAGCAAAGCGAGTAAAGCCAGTTGAGAATAGTTTATTCAAATACGTATTTAGCCAATATTTCTTTCACAATAGTGGCTACTAGTATTACGCACTCCCAGGCTTGCTGAACTGCCGTCTGGCGACAGGCGGAAATGCGATATGTAACGACGTACGTATTTGTTTGTCTCGAGCCGCCCTCGGGGCTCCTCCCATCACATTATAGTACGGTTTGTTGACCTTTTTACCACCGCGTCTCCTCGCCATGAAGCATAGAAAATATCACATGGCTTTCTAGAGAGGAAGACAGCATTCGTGGCGCTGCCGTCGGGACATTTCTAGCAAGTTACGATGTTTATACATATTTGGATCTAGGATGGTTGATCGCTTGCAAACGGCGATGGGCTTGCAACCTGTCACGTACGGAATACTAACTACAGTGCAAAAAGTGGACATGAGCAAAATATGATATTAGAACATACCTCTGAATACCCTCTTTAGATATCCACAAAGATCTAAGTAACTAGAGATCTGAGAAGATATCTACTGAGCCTGGGGATTACAATCGCGATCATGATAATGTTTGGTTGATCGCTAGTGGCATTTAAATCTGAGCTTACCCGAACATCAAAGGGCATGTTACGTGCTGTCAGCCTCGGCTTTGATAACTCCCTTAAAGATTTGAACTGTGATTGTAAATCATACAAAATATAGTACGCCTCTATCCGAGCGCTAGAGCACCTTAGTGCTAGTGTTCTGAAACGTTGCAAAGTTTCAGGAGCAGGTACTACTGGGTCACGTGAATTTGTTGGAAATAGTTCTGCGAGTAGTTTTCGCTGAATATTTGCATCGTTATTGGCTGCCTTGATTCTTGGGTAGTGATTGTAAAACTTGTTAGTAAGTTACTGGAACTTTAGATTTAATAAATTGCATGTTTTATTTGTCTAGTTTCAAACTAGAATGAGATCGTGCGGAGTTATGACGATAGACTTAATAGTCTGCGACTAGCATTAGAAAAGATTTGTCAGCTTTTGTCTAAGGGTGGATTTGGAAAAATCTTTTTCATATTATAATAACTGTATAGGATAGTGAAACTAGTTTGTCCGAAATCGCTATTAAAGCTTTCTCAGTCCAAGGCTTACTATTGTATTGGTTTGTTCGTTAGTGAGGTGAAAGTTACAGTGTGCTTCTATAAACTTCATCCAAAATTCCATCATTAACTCCATCCAACGCTCCTGCTTTGTAATAAGCTCAACAGCAGTGTACAGTCGCCGAGTACTGCACACGCCACAGGCAATTTGGGATCCGGCCACAAAATAACAAAGCAAAATGTTTCATCCAAAATAAAATAACAAATTTCAATGCTGTCTCGACATATTTCCCCAAAACCATAACTACTTCGGCATCGTTTGAGCACATCGTTACGTCTGGACGAACTGCGTCTTACCCTGTGGTTTGGCGCGTATCGCAATTTGTCCGTGATCGCGGGTAGGCAAAAAATAAAGTATGACATCTGGAAATACCTTTTCGATATAAAATCGAATGATACGGGTCGGCGGCGCGGAGGGGGGGGGGGGAGGCTTTGTCTATTCTCACGATTACTTTTTGTATTTTACGCTTCGAATTTTTTAGTTTTGTTTATGGAAGGTTGATGTTGATTGTATTTCGTGATATTTGAGCGCTTTGGCTGAGCTTTGATATTTATGTTACGTAGATAAATGAAAAGGGTTTTGGCGTTTTGGTACTGCAGGCGTGCTCGCATACACTAAGGTCCAATTTCACCAAACTTTTGTTAGCAAAGCATTACCTGATCGGACATTAAAATTAATGACAATGTTAATTTGTAAAGTATGTATATCTATTTGACGTCATTTCATTTTACCGAATACAATCTTTTGTGAGGACATGGTGGAACACAAAACAACTTTGACAGGCGATTAAAAGGCTAACAAGCTGTTAGTTTGATAACAGAGCATGGTGAAACTAACCCTGATTATTATTGAAATGACAAAACGAGGCCATAGAGGACCATCAAACATTACCGAATTCCGAAGTTGAGTTGTACGCACATTGTTGGCAGACATTCCGACTAAGTCGATATTCAGAGAATTCTTTAATTGGTTCAACTTATATAAATAAACTGAAAGCGCTCGACAAACAAGTCCCGATGTGTTTGTAAAGCTTTTCTTTGAGAGGAAAGTAATTGCGGAATGAAAACAATAGGAAGGGGCTCAGGAGTAATAACACTTAAGCTGTGGATCGAATAAACATTTCAATAACAAGAATATGAACATTATCGTTAGCGTTACAATTTGGCGCTAAAGTCAATAATAATGAAGATCTTGTGAATTGTGAACTTAGGGTAGCAAATCAGAGTCAAAATATCTCTATTAATGAAACTTACAAGGATCAGTTTGAATCGTTGTACAAACTAATCAAACTTGCGTCTATTCCTCGCGACCCTAGAAAATAGACCCAACCCACAGGTGGACACCAACCAGCCTGGAAATCAGCATGAAGCACTCGTAAGGGTGAGGGGGGGACTAGAACTTCAGACCAAGCAAATGCTCAATATTACGGCTTCCATGGACAATAAGTTATGAACAAACAAACGGGAAGTTTGTATTTATTCCGGTCGGTCATTAGTTTATTGCCGAGTCAGCGGCGGTCGATAGCCTTGCTCTAAATAATGGATTCGCTGGTTCGTACTTTTAGTTACGTACTCCGTAGGTATGTTGAAAGCTTTTTTTATCGAACTAGACACCAACGTACTGCGGGTATATTCTTTTCACGAAACTATAATCGTAGTATTCAAATTGTACGGAAGTTCACTAGAATTAATAAATCAACAGCGCGCGCTAAGAAAGCCTATCAAACAAACCTCAAAATACAATAAGAAGTGACCTAGCATCTTTAAGTTGTTAGCTACCCTCGCTGCCCTCAAGTTAACATTCCTGACTTAATGAACGAAATTCACCGCTTTATCCTATGTTCACTTTAATTACTTTACAAGATCAATTTTAAAACTTAACTTATAACGCTTTGGTCCGCTTTGATACTTTAATTAAATAATATTATGCAAGTTAGCGCTACATACTATCAATACTTTTATTGAAATCTGATTCAAAAACCTTAAACTTTAAAAACACTTTTAGCCAACTACATTCTATAACTTCAGTCTGCACCAACGTTTTACCAAAACCATTTTAAAAGTAAACAGTTTTTTTATTTTTCGTTCAACAAAAGTAATTTTAAAAATAAACACTCGTACCATCCATTTTTGCGCTCCCGTGAGTGTTTTCCATTTTAAACATATTCATGCAAAATACGAAGTAAGCTCACGTCGTGATTACCTCCATCCATAATGTTGGCGCCCAGAAGGGGCGATCGGTCTTGTCGAAGAGCGCGTAAGAAAAATAATTTATGTTCTTCATCAAAGCTCTGTTTAAGCTTTTTGTTCATTACGAGAAGTGTGAGTCAAGAACCAAGCCACCTACTCGTATATCCCCATCACATAATATGAAAATGTTCTATCCCAAAAAGAACAAAGAAAAACAGAAAAAAAAGAAGTAGTATTATTTTAGACATCTTTCCTTTTCACGGCGGTCCAAAAAGTATACTAAACAATATTAAAAATACAATATTCGCGCCATGATTGCCTCCATACATTATGTTGGCGCACAACGAGGGGCATCACTCAAAGCCGCTTCCTCCGAGACGGATTGTGTACTTAGCAGTTTCATTTAAACCGGTCCGAAGGTCTGTTGATGATCGAGGGAGGGTTTGAGGAGAGTCTTGCTTCGTATAGGGTAGTATTCAACCTGTGGAAACTGAGAGCTGAGAGTATTTATAATTTTGTATCGAAAATATTTAAAAATCGAGGAAAAAAAATACATAATATTACATACATTGAATACGCCTTTGCCAATTTTTGTATGTAAATGATTTAATTAGTTTATGTATTACGGCGCCCAACACGGGGCTCATCACTCGCTGTCAAAAGATCACGCGCCGCACACGTGTCCGTGTTTGCGTATATTATTGAAACTCTTTGAAGCTTTGTTATTATTTCTAATGCACTATCGTAAAACAATATTTTGATATCAAAATGTTGCTTTGTTTGTTGACTTAGAAAATCCAATTATCGTAAACGTGTAGGGAGAGTTCCCACAATGAGAATCTTAGTAAATAGTATTTTTAGCTTTTTTGAAACTTTGTATATTATATGTCACTCATGTGATCCTTACGAATATAACGACAACTCATTTGTCAAAATCTATCCAGCCGTTTGGGCTCCAGCGACAGCCAAATGAACTCGCATGCATACACCCCAAACACATTAACCTCTTCGCGTCACAGTCGGGTAACAATAAGGTTGGAAATCTACAATACGCCCAAAGGCTCTACATAATATCGTGTTAGGTATAGCCTGTAAAGATATTGTTAGTGTTTAAATAAATAAATAAATAATATGAGTATTTTACTTTCAATATAATCATATATTTTTGACGTATTATGATACTAGCTTCCACCCGCGGCTTCGCCCACAAGGTACCTACATAAAATGTAGGCTATGTCCTTTCTCAAGCTCTAGTCTATCTTTGTACCAAATTTCATCAAAATCGGTTCAGCGATTTAAGCGTGAAAGTGTACAAAGTTACTGTCGCATTTATAATATTAGTGTGGATTGTAGGTATGTAGCTATATAATATCTTTACTTATTACTATCGAAGCGTTGTTCGCCATCTTGAATGTAATAACAGTACAATAGCACAGACTCAATAGCGCATTCACAATGTACAGGGCAATTAGAGCGCACGTGCCCCGTAACGAGAGTCGAACCCGCGACCCGGTCACGGCCACGGTCCCCCGCGCGACCCCCGTTAGGGGTCAGAAAAGCTTTGTACTCTTAAGTGACAATTTTTTTTATGAAGTTAATTTTAATACTTATTATTATTGTTTTAGACATAATAATTTAGGTGCTTAACTAAAACATAGTGTACGAACCGCGTGCGCCTCTCATTAAAAACATAGGCGAACCCGCGCCCGCGCTCAGGCGCGACTGTTTGGTGAAACCGTAACAAGGCCAGGGCCGGTATACACAAACTGCAGTATGGAATGACGTCACATTAACAGCACGCGGGTGCATTGTGTCACTGAGTTATTGGGCGCAGGGAAGTAGCACTCATTACCCATGTGTGTCTGTGTGTGAGCTTATACGAGTACGCTTAATATTGTGCTATAAATTCGCTAAACATTTAGGCGTGCCTTAACAAATTGGCGCAGTCGGTAGGATTTCTTACACAACTAAAAAAATGCTGTTACACCCCAAAATTCGAAAAGAAGAAAGACTAGTTTGAAGTCTGGAAAAGTTTTAATAAGAACTAAGCTTCATTTATTTTTACGGCTTCTTTGAACTGACTTTATAAAGGAGGACGTGGACAAGACATGACATGGGTAAGAATGGAGTGAGTGCTGAGGTGACGGATGACAGAGGGAGATGGAAGATCACATGTTGTGCCGCCCGCACATAACGTAGGAAAAGGGCAGGAAGATGATGATGATGATGATGATGATGATGCTGTACTCCAGCACCGATGCAGTTAAATAACCGAGGGATGCGTCGTGCGCGCGCTCCCTCGCCGCGTGAGTGGACCGGGGACGCCTGCTCGATAGTTATATTGTTAGGGTAGGTCGCTTAAGTCAAACCCATTCGTGGCCTAAATTCCGTTATTAAAAACTAACTCAAATCATTATTTTTTTTATAAAATCATAAGGACCATTTTAAAACTTCTTAAATGCAGTTAAATTTAAGTGCCAATTCCAGTCTAACCCGAGTAGAACAGGCGAGGAACTCGTCTCGGTCCTAGCGCTTTGTATGATCCTTCTTACAAAGGCATAATCTTCTTCTTCCTGCCCTCTTCCTATGTTATGTGGTCGGCACAACATGTGATCTTCTTCCATTTTCCTCTGTCATTCGTCATCTCAGTATTCACTCCTTTCTTACTCACGTCATCTTTCTCACAGTCCATCTATCTCCCTACCCCCTACGAAGGCATAATAATATAACTATTGACTTAAAACAAGGGAACACCGCATATACACGGCACATTGGTAGGTTATCTGTGGGACGAGAGAGCGACCTCCGACCATCAGTTTTGCCTTATCAACTACTACAGCTATTAATAGAATGCTGTCAAATTCTGATTTAAACTTTACGGTACCAATTGCAGCGGATTTCCTAATATTTGCCTGCATTTTTCTTCCGTACTGTGCTTTAAGATTGAATTTAAATTTTAAAATACAGTTCTTGAACTCGGCATTCCAACATGGACGTAATTCCCGCCAAATCCACTGTAAGGCAAGAACTGTCATCTGTCAGATTGACAGGCGCGCATAATTACACCGCGCTTGCCATGCCTCCGCCAGACGAATTACATGCGAGCCACAGCGCGCCGGGAGGCAGCAGGCCAACTTTACAATCATCATACTCGTACTGTTTAAGGGTAAACAACCATCACTTTTTATTATAAATCCGAAATTTTGTACTTCTTAGTTCGTAACTTCTTCACGCAAACGACTGGACGGATTTGAATGAAATTCGGTATAAAAGTAAAGTATACCCTGGACATATTAGGCTACTTTTTATCCCGGAAAAAACCCTCACGGGGATGAAAGTTGACCCCGGGTGAGACCGCGGGTCGCAGCTAATTGTTATAAGTATTAATATGATTTTTACACAAATTGCACTACGATTTGTCAGAAGTAAAGCAGCCGTTCTCTCTGCGCTGTGGCACTACTTCTGGTATCAATCTTGTGTACGCGTTAAACGAAAAAATAACGCCTTAATTTGCGTACTAATGATGGTACTTATCGTGTTTAAATTGCAACTGTATTCCAAATAGAAAGAGTTGATTATTCAATGACATTTACAAAATGTATGCTGCATTTTAAAATGTTTTAAGCAATAAAACTGTTAACTATCTTATGCATTTGTGATAAGGTTCATTTTTCAATGTTAACTGGTTGGTAAGGAATTTAAGGGTCACAGCTAAAGTTTATAAGTAGGTAAATTTAAAAAGAAACTTAAATCACAGTATAAAGAGAAAAGAAATAATAATCCACTTAGTTTCCAGTAACATTAAGACGTAAGCGAATTCTGTAATATAGAATGAGGCAAAGTTGCCAAAGTTCCCGACTCAATAAAGGGGCGCGCACGTGTCTTCAATATTTGATCACGCCATTTTGGACCATAAATCTTCATTATCAGGGGCTAGAGTCGCTCCGCGAGGTGCACCCCTGGAGGGAGGGGGTTCGGGAACAACTTTGTGCAATTTGCTGATAATATTTGAGGAAAAATTGCGGGGAAATTATAGCGACGTGACTATGGGGGCGCGGGCACCGTGCTACAGCCGGCACGGGACGCGGTCACCCATCCTAACGATGGCCGCGCCAAACGTCGCTTTAGTCCGCCGATCAGATAGGAAACGCCACAGGCAATGTTACCCGACTGCAAGGAAGAAGGGCAATGATATGGGTATATATTTACGTGAGTTTCTTTGGCGCGCTGTAGTCGATGTCACCAAATACACTCGTGAGCAAAAAAATCGACTCAAGCCTCACACTTGCATTCAAAAGTCTCTGCCGCAAAATCAAAAGCTCAAATTTTATTTTTCTTTGTAGTATCTGAAAGTTTATGTTGTTAACGTTAAAACAAGTATAGGTTCTTTTGATTTTTTTTATGTCATCATGATAAAAACACAGTTTCAAATTAAAACGCTTAGAATCGAGTAAATTTTGTAAATATTGTAATGATAATGAAAGCTTGAATCAAACAAAATTATCCCATTTATTAAAAAAACAATCTTATCAATACTTAGTGTTACCCCCCCTGGCCCGAATGACAGCTTCTAGCCGGTTCTTCATCGACCGAATAAGTTTCTTTACTGATTCTTGGGGAATGCTATCCTATTCTTCGGTGAGTGCCGCTTTAAGTTGAGATTTCGTAGCTGGTGCTGGATTTCTAGCCCGAACTTTCCTTTTAAGTTCATCCCACAAATGCTCAATAGGATTTAAGTCCGGGCTACGCGCTGGCCAATCCATAGTCCGCATCCCAACCTCTTGCAGATACTGCTGAACGGTAACTGCAGTATGTGGGCGGGCATTATCCTGCATCAGGATAAAGTTTTCCCTAATAAAACCAGTGTAGGGAACAACATGTTCCCCAAGGATCTCTTCCACGTATCGGTTTGCAGTCAAACCCCCCGCTCGGCCGCCAGTTTCAACAAAAACCAATTCGGTTTTTGCGTCTATTGAAATGCCGGCCCACCCATTATCGAACCTCCCCCAAAAGCCACATTTTCTTGAATGCAGCATTGTGCAAAGCGTTTTCCAGGCCTTCTGTACACTCGTCCTCTTCTATCGCTGCCATGTAGACACACTCTGCTTTCATCCGAAAAGAGAACAGAGCTCCATTGCTCGTACGTCCAATCCACGTGTTCCCTTGCGAAGCGAAGGCGGGCTGTTCGGTGGGCTGCTGTCAATTTTGGGCCAGTAGCGGGTCTTTTTGGCGTAAGGCTGGCTGCCTTGAGTTGTCTTCTGACTGTCTATCCACTGATAGCTACTCCTCGTGTTTCTCTGAGCTCTTATTGGACTTGAACGCCAGTGAGAGCCCGATTTTTCAACGCTGTACTAACGATGAATCGGTCATCTCTCTCCGAGGTGCATCGCCTTCGGCCAGAACCGCTTCTTCGATGAAAGTTACCAGTCTCCTGGTACCGACGATAAACTCTAGATACAGCAGACTGACTCATGATCAGAGTACGAGCGACTTCACGTTGACTCTGGCCTTGTCGCAATAGTGCAACCGCTTGAGCCGCTTCTTCAGTGGTTGTGTCCATTTCCAGGTAATATTCTTGTTTGTTGATAAGGGATAAGTGTACCGGTTAACGTTTGACGACTAACTGATAAGGTTTGGTCAGGTAGGTAAACTTTTATAGGGCTTGGTAGCCCTTAATTAGCGCTATTGTAAACAAGCGCAAAAAGGTTCTTTATAAATGACAACACTTTGTGGGTTTATGCATGCGAGAATTGTCACCATATTGTACATCGTTTTAAAGCTAAGACCTTGAAGTTTACGTTTTTACAAACAAAAATAAAATACGAGTACTACATTTTGCGCCACAGACCCCCGAACGGAAGCGTGCAGCTTGAGTCGATTTTTATGCTCACGAGTGTAGTTGGATGGATTTCGACAAATAATCCAATATGACCAAAAATACAATATGGCGGCTGTAAGGAGCTTATTTTTTTAAAATATAGAGCTAATTTTTAGGTAAATATTAGAAGCTAAAAAACTTTATACAAAGCTTTTATTGATCCCCCAGAGGTGAGAGGGGACACTGGCAACACTACGTACAAGCGGGCAGTTCCGCCGGAAGCGCCGGAAGTGGCACTCTCGGACCGGAAGCGCGGCCGGCGCGGGAAATTGGCGGCGCCGAGCCGCGGTAAACGGTTCCCGGCCCGGGACAAGATGCTGTCGCGCTAGTACTGCTTGTTTCACCTAGACTCTGCCGACGGGTTCGTTCACCTACTCCTGTTAGCGGCGATGGGCTTGCGACCTGTCACGTAGAGATTGCCGTCATATGCTGAATGTAATGTTAAGACATGCCTCTTTTACTCCCCTTGGATATCTTCAAAGATTTTGCAAAAAAAACAAAAAATCTAATGTAAGTTATTGAAAACTAGCTGTCCCGCCCGCGATCGTTCACTTAAAGTAGGTATCTAACTAAACTGAGTTTCAAACAAATCACACTAATAAAAAAATCCCATAATAACTTTGACACCCAATTTTACCCTCTTTAGAGGGCTATTTTGAAATATCCAGGAATACGTTTCCATTTATTTTGCATTTAAAGTATTCAAACCAAAATTAAGACCAAACGCACCACCCTTTAAAAAGTACTCATAAAAACATTGACCCCACATTTGACCCCTTTTTGATGGTTATATTGAAAAATCCTGAAACACGTGTCCATTTATTTTGCATTTACAGTGCACAAACAAAGTTTCATGAAAATCACTCCACGCGTTAAAAAGTTTCATACTAACGTTTTCACCCTTTTTCACCCTCTTAGAGGTGGAATTTCCAAAAATCCCGCCTTAGTGGGTGGTTTTGTTATAAAAGGAAACCACCTTTCAAATTTCAGCTTTCTAGCTTCAGCGGTTTCGGCTGGGCGATGATAAATCAGTCAGTCAGTCAGTCAGTCAGGTTAAGCTCTTATATAGGTATAGATAGCTTCGTACAGCCACCATATTGAATTTTTAAACATTTTGTAGAGCCTGCCACTCTCGTAATCGCGAGACGATTCCAATGACACTTTATTTGTCAAAATCTGCCCAGTCGTTTGGACTCGCGACTGTCAAAGGGAGTTCCTTTGGCTGGACCAATTTTGACAACTGAGGTGATGTGGATTCGTCTGGATCACAAGACTGACTAGGCTATACTAAATGTTATCAAATACAATATGGCGTCTCTAAGCTCATTGTGCATTTTCGCTCAGGTTTTAAATTCTTCTTATCTTATCACTAGTTCCTTTGAACCAGTGTGGTGAAAGGATTACAGTGCCCCCGCTTCTTCCCCACTGCTCAACTAGATTGCTCAACTGCATCGAGTTGAGCTGTGAATAATACGCTGATTTTACCTACTGCTCAACTGGTAATTGCAAAATTATTGATAGTTGAGCAGTGGGTAATACAAAAACACTTAGGTTACGTCATGCCGGTTTCCTCGCGATGTTTTCCTTCACCGTAACACGTTGAACGCCAGACCTGAGGCCTCACGACGAATTCATAATATATTACCGATTTAATATTACATTGTTATTTCGTACCACGACCTATGCAAATTGTATTAATGTAGTGTTACTTCAAGCTTCAAATGTGACGTTTCTAAAACGAAATCGTTCTGGAAGACTTCGTGGTGCGGCTCCAGATGAGCGGTGCTGTCTAGACGAGCCATTGTACCCGCAGCCATTAGTGCGACAGAGAGCCACTTACGCCATTACCGCTGGAGCGAGCGAGACGGACGACTAGACTGAAGTAAGTTTAATTTGTATTCAAATGAGAAGAGATCAAGAGTGCATCGGATCCGCTAGAAAAGAGATAAGTTGGTAACATTAGTCTTTGTTGCAAAAATTAAAAAACCCGACTGAACGTGACTGAAAATATTTTTTTACCGCCGCCATATTAGATTTTTTTACATTTTGTGTAGCCTATGTCACTCTTGTGATCCAGAAAAATCCAACGACACTTCATTTGTCAAAATCTGTCCAGCTTTTTGGGCTACAGCGAGAGCCAAAGATACATACAAAATACATACACCCAAAACACATCACTCTTAACATCATACCCCAACTAATTATTCTAGGGATACCATCATTAGCCCTAAATTTGGGGTTTGGGGCAGACCTTCGCCCACTAGTGAGTAGTGGGACCTATGTATTAATGCAATAGTTTGTGTAGCGAATGGATATATATTTTTAAACTTACGCGAGTATTTAACGGGTATTTATCGCGTTTTATTTACCTATTTATTTAAAACTCCAAAAACTGCCTAAAAATACTCTTTAAACTGTCAAAACGTCGGGAAAATAAATAGGTAAACAGAAAGCGATAAATAACCGTTTAATACTAATTACACTTCGATGTTACATCCTCTAGATTTAATATACCATGTAGTCCGTTCTCACGTAATACATCGTCACACTGTTTACAGCACTTATTTTTTCAATAAATTAACTGAAAAAATATTTTTAAAAAACTCACCCATGTAGGTAGATACCTACGCAGGTACTAGCTCCCCTCACTGTAGGTACTGGCTGTGCGCGTCATTCGTTCTTCGTGTGCCGCATCGTCAACATCGTTCGTAATATTTCGTAATATTTTACGCCGATTTGAAGTAAAAAATAGTTATGGGAAAAAGAAAACATAAAGATCACAGTGATAATAGTATTCGTCGAAAGATAAGACGTTTGGAAAAGAAATTGGAACGGAACAAAGGTACGTTTAACGCAATACCTACCCGCATTTTCGTATTAATTGTGAATAATGTTTTCTTATCAATATATCAATTAGTACCATCTTAATGTGGTAATACCAGATATTACCCCGATGGTTACATCACTCCATTTATTCCTTAACGTGGTAATACCAGATATTGCCCAGGAATAATTTGTTTTACCTACTTTCTTAGTGTGATGGTACGCGATGCCATTCTGAAAGTAATTCGTCCCTACAATAATTTTTTTTTTTTTTTTCCTACACAGTTCGTAGTCATAAATCAGAAACTTCGTCATCCAGCTCGGCATCTGTCCGATATATTAGTGACGAGGATAGCATACCTGATATACGAACGGAAAATGATTTTCTGGAAGAAGATTACTATCCAGAACCAAGCCTCGCATCGGTGGCCAATGTGATTACACCGCCTATACCTTCCACTTCAATGGCAGCCCCAGATCCAGCTCCAGCGCCACCTGCAGTTCCTATCTCGGACACTGATCGCAGTTGCTCATCGATACCGGTCCTACCTTCTAACCCAACTCCGGTTCCAGAAGTCCCAGGAGAAATCTTAGAAATGCTAGGGCAAGCCAAGAATTTAGAGGAAAAATTAGGCGAGAAAATCCCAAAAGAAATCTCTGAACGTTGGGGTAAAATACTACTGGATGGACTTGTCAAAGAACAGAAAGAAGCACTCAGAGACAAAATGCTGATCCCTGAAAACTTTCTTCTAGTCCGAGCTCCTAAACTCAACCCTGAGGTAAGCGCCGTTTTAACCGACCCGGCGAAGAAACGCGATAAAAGGTTGGAGTTTTCGCAAAACCAGCTGGGATCTGGAATAGCAGGCTTAGTTAACCTAACCAAAGACTTGATTCAGTCTGACGTGCCTAAACTTGAAGTTATCAAGAAACTATCAGAAGTAGCTCAAATCTTGCTAGACTTGCACTATGAGGAAACAATAAACAGGCGAAAATTATTACTACCTTTACTGGATAAAAGTTTTTGGAATACCACTCATGGTGTTAGAAGAGAAACCTTCTTATTTGGAGACAAACTTGGTGAAACCATCAAAAACTCGAAAGATATCGAGAAGTCCAGCCAGCAAATAAAAAAACCTACTGCCACACAACCAAGGTTTCAACAAAAACCTCCGATGTCGGGAAACTTGCGATTTCCTCCTCGTCAGCAGAGCAACTCGAAGTCAGCAGCAGCCCCGAACCGGTACTACGAGCCGCAGCCTTCGACGTCAACGAGGAGGAACTTCGGCTCAACGCGCCCGCGCCAGTACAAGCCGCCGCCGAACAAGTCCCGCGACCGCCGACGCAACTAGAGGTACCTCATGCTGGTAGGATACAATTATTTTATCACAACTGGTTAACGATCACAAATGATCCAGTTATTTTATCCTACGTAAAAGGCTATAAAATTCCTTTCACTAGTGTTGTTCAACAAAATATTGAACCTGATAACCCACCTTTTTCCAATGACGAAATGAATAATTCTATGTCGAAGCTTATCAATCTAGGGGCGATATCATTATGTACTGAGCATCCAAATCAGTTCGTCTCCCCTGTATTTCTGACACCCAAAAGTAATGGAGGCTTTCGATTTATACTCAATGTCAAAAGTTTAAATAAATTTGTCAATGCACCCCACTTTAAAATGGAAGACATTCGTACTGCGTCTAAGTTAGTAAGTAACGGAGCTTACATGGCAACTATTGACCTCAAAGAAGCATATTTTCTAGTACCTATTCACCAATCACATAAAAAATACCTGAGATTCAGATTAGATCAGCTTTATGAATTTAACTGTCTACCCTACGGACTTAGTTCCGCGCCATATGTGTTTACTAAACTATTGAAACCTCTTCTGACATTCCTAAGAGGTCAAGGTCACACAATAGTGGCTTATCTCGACGACTTATTGTGTATAGGTTCTACCGCCAAAAAATGTAAAAATACAATTATCGCTGTAGTCACAAACTTAGAACGCTTAGGTTTCGTAATAAATCACGAAAAAAGTAATATGATTCCAAATCAAATCTGTAAATTTTTAGGCTTCGAAATTAATACGAGTTACATGTCATTACAATTACCAACAGACAAAATTAATAAAATTTCACGATCGGTCAACAGTATTAGACACAAAGAATCCATTATCATCCGAGCTTCTTGTCCAGCTATAGCATATAGTTGGGTATATACCAAACACTTCGAACGCGAAAAATACTTAGCGCTGCAACAGTCAAATGATAATTATGATTCTCGAATGTACCTTAAAAAATACCTGCAAGAAGATTTTACTTGGTGGTCTAATATCGCTTTTAAGGCCCAAAATAGATTACACAAAGATAATTATATGCTGGAAATATATACCGATTCATCATTGACTGGTTGGGGTGCCGTATGTAGTAGAAATGTAACTAGAGGTCATTGGTCTGCTACTGAAATGACTCATCATATAAACTACCTCGAACTTTTGGCGGCTTTCTTAGGGTTAAAATCATTTTGTCAAAATTATCACAATATTAATGTGTTACTTAGAGTCGATAACACCACTGCCATCTCGTACATAAACAGAATGGGTGGAATACAATTCCCCCATCTCAATCAAATTTCCAGAGAAATATGGCAGTGGTGTGAATCTAGAAACATTCATATCTTCGCCTCATATGTTAGATCTCGTGATAACACCGACGCAGACCGGGCTTCTAGACATACTAACATCGATACCGAATGGAGTTTGAATGAAGGTAGTTTCCAAAACATTATTCGAAAATTCGGTCACCCAAATATTGATTTGTTTGCGTCTAGATTAAACAATAAATGTGACTGCTATGTGTCTTGGAAACGAGATCCTAATGCTTATGAAATAGATGCATTTACAATTAGGTGGAATAAGTACTTCTTCTACGCTTTCCCTCCTTTTGCACTCGTTCTAAAATGTCTTCGTAAGATTATTGAAGATGACGCTCGTGGTATCCTAATCGTCCCCTACTGGCCCGGTCAAGCTTGGTACCCTATGTTTAAATCGTTAGTAAGCTCAGAAATCATTTACTTAAGACCTCATAAAAACCTTCTGCTGTCACCTTCCAGAGAACACCACCCGCTTTGGCGCAACCTTACCCTGGCGTGCGCCATATTATCCAGCAAGCGTACCTAAGGCAAGATATCCCTAACGATTCCGTTGAGATCATTCTCAACTCGTTATCAAAAAACACATTAAGCCAGTATAATGTAGCTTTAAGACAATGGTACCTTTTTTGTCAAACCAATAATTTTGATTGTTACAATTCATCTAATAAAGAAATCCTAACATTTTTGACACTACAGTTCAAAAAAGGGGCTAGTTATGGAACTTTAAATTCATTTCGGTCTGCGTTATCGCTAATCATTGGTAAAGATACCTGCAACAGTGATATTATCAGTAGATTTTTGAAAGGTGTTTTTAAAATGAAACCCATTTTTCCAAAATATCACTCGACATGGGATCCAAACACTGTTTTGGAATACCTATCAAAAATACCTAATGAATCTGCTCCTCTTGATTCCCTATCAAGAAAATTGGTGACTCTTCTCGCGTTATCTACAGGACAACGTGTACAGACGTTATCTGTCATTGATCATAGTTGTATTTTTAACCAAAACGCCTACATTACTATAACTGTAAATGATATTATAAAAACATCTTTGCCTAACCGACATAACCCAAAATTAGTTATCCCCTTTTTTGTACAAAATGAATCCATTTGCCCAGCTAAGACTTTGACTTCATATATTGAAAGAACTAGCCAATTTAGAAACATTCCAAATACAACTAAACTGATTCTAACTGTGAAAAAACCTATTCACAACGCAAGTTCACAAACGATTAGTCGATGGATCAAACAAACTTTGCATGAAAGCGGTGTGGACGTGTCGGTATTCACAGCGCACAGCACGCGTCACGCGTCCACCTCCGCGGCCAACAGATCCGGGGTATCCATCGACATCATTAAGAGAACAGCGGGGTGGACTGGTAATTCGGTATGTTTTGCTAAATTCTATAACCAACCTTTACATAATACCGAAGACACATCCTTTGCTGAAGCAATATTGTCGTCATGTGAATAAAGTACCTATACCTAAAATAAGAATGGAAGAAAATAAGAAAGTAAATATTTCATGACACTAATAACTACTTAAATTTGATTAATTTAAACTAGATTTATTTGATTTTGATAATAAATAATATTTTTGCTAATTACAATAATACTTTTATTCTGCAACAAACGCTAAACATCTACATGGTATATTAAATCTAGAGGATGTAACATCGAAGTGTAATTTATGGTTAAAAGAACTTACCTTAAGTGAATTTCTACCAAAATTACACGAGATGTTACATCCGAATAGATTTAAATTCCCACCCACCCTGTGATACCTACAGCACAATCAGTAAGTATGTTTTGTGCTGGAAATCAATACCCATTACCTAGTTGCAGAATGCAGTCATAGAAGACAGGTGTACCTACTCTAAAATGAATGACGCGCACAGCCAGTACCTACAGTGAGGGGAGCTAGTACCTGCGTAGGTATCTACCTACATGGGTGAGTTTTTTAAAAATATTTTTTCAGTTAATTTATTGAAAAAATAAGTGCTGTAAACAGTGTGACGATGTATTACGTGAGAACGGACTACATGGTATATTAAATCTAGAGGATGTAACATCTCGTGTAATTTTGGTAGAAATTCACTTAAGGTAAGTTCTTTTAACCATAAATAATAGGGAATGGATGTTGGTCTATACACTCAGTTTATTACCTGGATTTACCTAGAAAAGTTACTTTTTATACCGAAAACACCCCCAAAGGGATAATAAGGTAAAAGTTAGTAACAAGTTTCAGCAGCTCATGGTCAGTAAGTCAGCCGACCCGTGCGGTCCGGGATCAGGGGCAGAATTCCAATCCCGTAATGCAATCCAACAGAATCGACACAGGCGGCGGGTGACGAGCGAATGACACAAATGTGGACCGGACCGGAAGTGCGGAGTGGCCGGATGTGACCGGGGCACCGCGCCGCCTATTGGATCAGCAAGCCAGGGAGGTTTACCCGACTGCGAATGAGGGTAATGTATTTAGGGTGTATTTTATTGTATATTAACGTCAGATTAATCCTACTAATATTATAAACGCGAAAGTTTGTAAGAATGTATGGATGTATGTTTGTCACTCTTTCACGCTGAAACGGCTGAACAGATCTGGATGAAATTTAGCACAGAGTTAGATTATAGTCTGGAATAGCACTTAGGCTACTTTTTATCTCGGAAAAATGTGCAGTTCCCGCGGGATAGATTTGTTTGTTTTTCAAGGTACCACGCGGGCGAAGCCGCGGGCGGAAGCTAGTATAACATAATGTATTTGAAGGTGGTTCAGTCGGTAGCACAGCACACGACTCTGTATTTAGCAAGTTCGCAAGTTCCCGCGGGAGCAAATCTCTGGATCTCTGGATGAGTAATGAGGCACACGTGACCTGCCTCACCAATTCAGCCGCCCAGGTTGGAGCCAACAAGTTCCTATGACCAGCGGTCGACATGGAAAAACACTAACCCTACAGGAAAATTGTCACCCGGACTACAATACAGTCGTCAAATTGTAAATTGTAGAAGACTTGTGTATTGAATTTTTAAGTTCTCAATATTGAACGCTGAAAAGTCGATCAAATTACAAATTCTTGTTATTCAATTGTTAAAATTGTCCAATAATTTCGTTAAACGCAAAAAGAAAATTAATCGTCTACAGATAAAATAACAATCAAACCTAAAATGACCGCTGCACTCCCTAAACCTAAAAATCTCTTTTACAAAGATACTCATTCCCGACAGCCTAGATTAAAACCTCAATGGCTTTAAAAAAAAATAAAAATCCTCCTGCAATGGACCTCCACAAAGGATGTATGCCGCGGAGTCGCTGGCCACAATGAAAGAGCGATTGAAAAAAGAACGGAGCTGTCAAAGTTTCCCGCGCTCTGATTGGAAAACGGCGGCGGACGGGACTGAGCAGCGGGTCACGTCGCTATCGACGAGGTTTTAATATAAAAGGATCATTCTTTTTGGTGTTATAAGTTTGACGTGTCTGACTGTGTGTCTGCTGTGGCATCGTAGCTCCCGAACGCACGAACCGATTATGATTTTGTTTGAAAGGTGAATAAGTCGGGAGTGTTCTTAGGTATGTATGATGGAAATCGGTCCAAGATGGCCGCCGCCACAAAATGGCGGATTACATACATATTTTTCACAACTCCCTCAATATAGGTATCTAATAAAAGAGCTTGAGTGGTAGAATACTATACACTATGACCAATTTCATACCAAGATGGCCGCCACCACAAAATGGCGGGCAAAATTTGATTCGGGGGTTTTAATATTTTTTTATTTAAGCTTTTTACATAGCTCATCAGTTCTCTAGGACTTTAGACTCAGACTAGAACTAGTCTGTGCGTTGATCTGTCAGTCAGTCAGTACACAATAGTTGATCATACATATATCTACCTATATTGATATCTTAATTCATTGGACGCGGCGGGCGCGTGTTGTTAGACTCTAGCAACTTGAGGTGTTATCTCAAAGTTAGTGAGCGACGTATGTTTAGTTAATTCCTAATCAGGCCATAACCTCTATCTCTCATAACCGCAGTCGAGCAAAGCTTCCATAGATGTTCCGATTCATCCTATTTACCAAAGTTCAAACTAGGCCGCATCTATTATTTCATTGTGCCAGGCATGCTCTACGACGTGCAGCACAAGCGACATTGAGCCGTAACATTTAAAATTTAAAGTCTATTCTCCAGTGGTGAATCCTGTGGGAATGAGGTTCGGTCGGAGTGGCGGCGGCTGACTTGCACAAATAATTAATTTGATGACCTTGTCGAAACTTGAGCCGAGTAGTTTATTTGGAGCTAGCTGTGAACTGGCGCCTGGGGACGCACGTCGTGTGGTCGAAAGTCGCGCGATACTACGATCTATCTATAGCACAGCCGACAGTGGCTTAAGTTAGACATTGGGTTTTACTTAAGCCATCACTGTCACTTGAACGAGAGTATTGCGTACGAGCTCATCGGAAAGCTTTAATTAAGTACGAGTTAAGACGACTACTTCCCTAAGACCAAATAGGTTAATATTAATTACTTTTACCCCACTCAGTATTAAGACATGGAAAGTATTATAATTTTTGTGATAGCTAAATTAGCTTCTAAAAAGACAGACATGCTTCACTAGTGATTGTATTGTAGTACGTTAAAGCTAAGTAAATAGGCCTATAACGCGGAACTTTTTTTAACAATTTTAATGACGAACCGTCTAACGCCGTCACCGAGACTATGAATGACGTCCCCGAAGCAGCGATAGGTAGATTAGGCACTAGAGCCGCGTGTCCACCGCTCGTCCGTCACCCGAGCGCCGTCATCCGGCCGCCGAAGTTTCGAGAAATTTGGCGTGTCCACTGGAACTCGGCACGGTTTTATATTTTACTAGCTGACTCGCGCGCGAATTCGTCTGCGCGTTTTAAGTACCTAAGTAAATTACGTTCTCGAGTTTTAGCGAGACTAACGAACAGCAATTCATTTTTATATATAAGAAGAAGAAGAAGAAAGAAGATGGACAAACGGCCTCACACCCGCCCGCAGTGCGGCCCCGCCCGCCCGTGCTCTAGGAAGCAATCAAGTCGACATTAGAGCAGCGCGTCTCCGTACAAACCTACTCAATTCAAACGTACGCTTCAACTTTATAAAGCGGTCTTAAGTTGACACAATTCGCCAGATTGGATTCTACAGGAGTAGTGGTGGCGAGCAACCCTTCTGATCCTACAGCGATGGGTTCAATCCAGTATTTTTGTGTCAAAATTTAGTTTTAGACATTTATTTTTCTTCTTCTTCTTCTTTGTTTATGGCATCTGTATCTTTTGAGGACAATTTTGCCAGTGTCAAGTGTTTAAAATAATAGTATTGTCAATGTCACAAAGTCAGTCAAATTGGCAAGTAAATTTTAAACAATAGATGGCTGTTTTCAAAAAAATCTCCGGAATTACATTTATATTGGTAGCTATCACTCAGCAGTCATTGGTTAGAAACTAGGTCATCGATGTGTGTAGAAATGGGAACAATTTTAATTCATTTTTACTATTCCCACGAACGGCACAAAATGTATTTTTGAAATTGTGCAGCATTGAGAATAAAAAGTGTGCAGAAGAAATTTTTGTGCCATTTGTGGGAATACCTCATCTGAGTACCGGTAGAGAGGTATTTTCGCAAAATGTCAAAATGACAGATGTAGGAAGTCCCAGTGTGGCGACAGGACGCGTCGGCAGATGGAGATGTCGCAAGTAGGCATCAAGTAGCTCCGTCATGATGAAACTTAAGTGCTCCTTATCTCGTTGGCATGGCGGCGCCTAACGATGGGCATTGCCATCCCAAATGTAACCTTACTGCATCTTAATAAGAACTTCTCGTTGGTGAAGAATTTGTTGACAAATATTTTCCGCAAATAATTGGTAAAGCCGATTGAGAAATTATTACTTAGTAATAGTTAAATTGCTTGACTTACTTTTATCAAAGCAAAAAAAAAATACTGAACGTGTCAAAGATATCAATAATCATGAGAATAATCATTATAATTTATATTTCAATCATCTCCCGATATTCTCACAAAATGAGGTCAACCCGCGTTTATCTAAACTCCACTCCTCTATGGTTCGAGAATCCAACTCCACATCACACCATCGTACGTACCTGTAACAAACAAAACAAAAAATAAGAGACCAGACAAAACACGACATAAATGTCCAACTACCCGCAAACGGGGAGTTGGCGCGCAGCCAGCCATTCACGCGCCAGCCGCCGCGCCGAGCGGACGTGCCGCCGCCGAAATACGGTGGGAAATAGCAAGTAATCTTCCGTCGTGATGGGGCGATTAAACTAATGACTCTAGTCTTTTACTCCTTAGACGGGATAATTACGATTTTTATGTTTTTAGGTACTATGTCAGATATATTTGCGGTAATAAATGCGATATTAGGATCAGGAGCAAGTACAAGTATTAGCTAAATCCTAGTCTTTGCTTATTACACCTCCGTCCAATTCTTTTTCTTATCGTGGTCTTACCAGTTTTTTCGCATCAGTGTCTTCTTCTTCTTCCTGCCCTTTTCCCACACCATGTGGAGTCGGCACAACACGCTTTCTTCTTCCATTTCCCTCTATCATCCGTCATCCCAGTACATGCCTTTCTTACTTTTTTTTGGCCTACCTATACGCCTGTATCTATCCACATTCGAATCAGTGTGTTGAAAGAATGTACGGCTCAGAGTCTCGTTTCGTGCACTACTTTAGCCAATAGAATCGTTATCAAACGCGATATTTTGGCACAACTGATTGTACGTAGTACGTAATACTCTTCGCTCCTCTGGTGTGGTGGACACGCGCCCTAAGGACACCTGCTCGCTCTGAGTGGGGAATGGTGTCCGTACGAAGCGTTGCGCATATAAAGGATATCTAAACTGTAAAAGTCTGCTTATATCGGTACTTTATTTCGAAATATGCGAATTTAAATGCACGGATTTAGCATTTTATGCAGAAGAATCTTGGAAATAGTTGTTTAGAACACGTAGATATAACCCTGCTGCTTGAATTCTCATCAATATTATAATGATTTTGGCTGCGGGTTGAAACATAATATATTTTGGGTTGGAACGGAAAAAACATATGAAGTATACCTATTACATTTTATATGGGTTGAAAACTCCAACATACTTCGGTGAAAAACAGAAAAAATATGATTAACTAAAACAAAATTACACCGAATTTAATTTATCTTTTCATATCAACAAACATGCGCCAATCAAACCCGAACCCATAACTGAAAACCGAATCAAAATCGGACAAGTAGTTTTGGATAAAAATGGCAACATAGATTTGCATAAACAAACATCCTCCCTCTCACGCCAAACGCATATTATCTTTATCTTATCTTTATCTATGATTATTACTGTAATCCTTGGGCTCAGTAGATACCTCAGTCAGAGTCAGAGGTACGTCCAAACATGACATTTGGTACATGCCCACATTTTGCACAGTAGTTAGTGTTCCGTACGTGACAGGTTGCAAGTCCATCGCCGCTTATACGGGAAACAATATATTACTTAAAACGCGCAGACAAAGTTATATACATATTATGTATCTCAAAAGCGATCCACAGACAGACAGACAGATGAGTGACGTGGCAGTAATGCTATCGGCTTACATCGCATTAGCGCGACGCGCGGGTTACGGGGCATTACATCTACAAGGGAATTACAATCTTACGCAGGAATTACAGCTTTGACTGATACCTTGGTGCGTGGCGGAGCATCCGGCGGGCTGACGGGTGCGGGTTCTGGGCCAGGACAAATTGTAAGATTGGTAGTTCAGAAGCTGGGTGTTGTAGAGTCATACTCGTGTAACAATGTAGTATTCACTTATATTATATTATAGTTCTGTCTTCGAATAGGACTGGAATTGGCATCTAGACTCATCTAAGTAGCATGATTCAAAATGATCCTTGTGATTTTATTGAATAAAGATATTTTGGTGGAGAGGTGACGACAGGTGGGGTAAGGCGTTAACTGAATGGCATCCAAGAACCGGGTAAAGGTACGTGTCATAGCGCGACTGAGTCCATCTACGCACTAGGTATAGTTCATCCAACGGATCTAGGCGTTCGTGAAGTTAGCCACAGGTGCGAGTTTGCGCATGTACAGTTCCCCCCCTCCTCATACCTCCAATTGCTCCCGAAAAACGATTCTACGCAGCTCTTGCGGCGAACTTTACGAATGCCTAGATGCGTTGAGCCAATTATACAGCCTTAAATGCGTCGGTCGTCCGGTAGCGAGACGGGCTGAAGACAGCATCCGATAGACATAGACCTGGATGAGGCTAGCAGCAGACCGTGGACAATGGCATGTGCAATGCGAGGCCTATACCCAGCAATGGGCGATGTCGTATTGCGGATGATGATGATGATAAAAGATATTTTGATTTTGATTTTCTGATACAATTACGTTATACTTTTCTCTCTGAGGCGCACGTAGTCCGGGCCGGGCGGCGGGCTCGAGGCGAGCGTCGTCCTTTCTCTCCGGTCCGCCCACGCCGCGCGACTCGCTCGGCTCCTCACATTCAACGGTTGTCGTTACCTGCCTTCCTTTCCAACGGGTGCTTCGCCCGTCACGTCGCCCTCCAGTTGGGCTTCGTATCGGCTTTGTGTAATTCATACGTTAATCTGGACATCGTGATTTACGAGCGGCCTCCGGGGACTCCGGCGGGGGATTTACCAGCCCTTGACGAGAGACACTCCGTCCGTACTATTAATATATGTACAGCTTAATGAAACTTTTGGACTAAGGTTTAGTTTGGTTTAGTCACTAAACCAACTAACTCGCCAGTATTTCAATGTGTGTTAATACTTCCAAGATTATTTATACACCGGGAGAAAGATTCATCATCATCATCATATTCTTGTCCGTTTCCCACGTTATGTAGGGTAAAGAAAAATTTGAATCTAAAAATGTTACTTTGAAAGAGAAAGATTACAATTGAAAAATAATGCCTAACTGTCACAAGTACATAATTCTGAGCCCACAATAGGATCCTCTGATCACAGCCCGGGTATCAGAAACGACGAGAACCAGCTACCACTACTCCCCGACATGGAGCAAATGTTTGCAGAACATGGAAAAAATACTCCCGCACCTCTCACACCTCAGCCAGGCCCGCCGGACACTCGGCCGCCACGCCAACGAGGTCGACAATGGCAAATACCTCACAGTTGTACTTTCACTAAAAGATCCCTAAGAGAACTGAGCGCCATCCGCGAGTGGTGCTGCTTATTTATCGAATAATAAATTTAGAAATGTAATTAAACAGAAACCGTCTCGATAAGCTTATTATAAAAAAATATCTCTATTCAATTTAGATGATAAAAAAAACTTGGGACAAATCAGCTCCAACTCGGCCCGGCATCCAAGAATATTCAAGGATCACACAAAGCGCTAGGGCCCAGCGAGTTTCTTGTCAGTTCTTCTCGGACTGAGGATAGGACTGGAATTGGCACCTAGACTCACCTAGTATGTAAGAAAATTCAAAATGACCCTTTGAGTGTATTGAATAGAGGTATTTAGATTTTTTCCATCGGTATCTCGCTCCATACGTAATGATCGTCCATATTCCACGTTATTTCTACCATGGTAAGCGTCTGCGTCCCAGAGCTCTAACCATATCAGCAAGTCATGCGACATTCGTAGTCACAGTCACAACGCGGCTCAAACCTACTTCCTAATTCCTGTCGAACAAATGCATAATTGCTATTCCAGATCAATTGAACAGATCGAACGCGTAATTCACCCGCTAATCTGAACACCGCTGATTTATGTTATCAGCCGGCGGGGGCGGGGGGTGGGGGGGGACCGGCACAGATCGGGGGATGTTACACTGGATTAGCTTACAGACGTGACGAGACAGCGGCCGCTCGCAGGAAGCGGTGGCTGCCATTTGACGGCCATAAGCCTTACCTGGGGCGGTCGCGCTTTTTACGTATGTGTTATCTATTTGAAACCTAGTTCTACAGACCAAGATTTTATGCGGTGGTTTTGTAAAACTGAAAGTTTTATTAATGATTTAAAGGGATATGTAATAATCATGGGAGATATAAATTTAAATAGTGCTTCTGCATGTATTCAAAATTATTATTGTTATTTTTTATCTTTTTCAAATTTTATTGAAAATAACGTAGTGCTGAACTCTCATGGTGGTATTCTGGATATTGTTCTGGTCAGGGAGAGCGAAGGGTTGGGAGAGGTACTGGTCTCTGGCACAGAGGGTGTAGTCCCCATAGATGCATACCATCCTGCTTTGGATATCGAGGTATTGGTAGAAATGACACGCAGTTCGGATCGCATTGAACCGAGCAATATAGATCCAACTAGAGACTGGAACTTTAAACGTTGTGATACTGAGCTTTTGCACAACTGTCTCTCAAACGCTCCTTGGGATCAAGTGTTACAATGTGTCGATATAACTTCCTCCACAGAGGCTTTCTATGCCACTATATATGACATTTTTGATAGGTGCTTACCGACAAAGAGTCGCAGGAAAACTGGTGTAAGGCGTTATCCCGTCTGGTTTACCCCCGAAATTATAAGGGATACTAGGCGAAAGGGGAAACTCCATGCCAGCTGGAAGAAAACCAAATCTGACGAGAACTATAAGTTATTTTCAGAATTGAGGGCGTCTCTGAAATCGAGGGCAGCTAGTGCTTATAATTTGTATCTAAGAAATATTGAAAACAACCTTGTTTTAAACCCATGCGAATTTTGGCGGCATATCTCTAGTTTGCGAGCTAAGGGTGGTTTCGAAGCGAATGTTACCTATAGGGGAGAGCCGTGTTCGGGTGTTGCAGCAGCGGAAGCGTTTGCCACTTTCTTCGGAAGTATTTTTCTGAACGATATTCCAGCGCTAAACGCTGAAAATATCAATAGCTGTGACCAGAGCTGTAACAGCAACTACGTTAATATTGTTGAATTTACGCTGACAGATGTGCTCTACGGAATCAAAAAGTTAAAAGCTAAAAGCTCTATAGGACCGGACGCCGTACCACCGGCACTTATAAAGTCGGTTAGTAAAAGCTTGGTGATTCCACTGTATCACATTTTTAATTTGGCATTACAAACAGGTAGGTATCCAGCTCAGTGGAAGGTGTCAAGGGTAACACCGATCCCGAAAACCTCGAATAAACTTGCTGTCGAGGAGTATCGTCCGATCGCTATCTTGTCCTCTCCTGCTAAGGTATTTGAAAACGTCTTACACAAAATCATATACGCGCAAGTCAAGACTTTCTTATGCAATGCCCAGCATGGTTTTAGAGATAAGCGGTCGGTCAACTCCAATCTCTTGACACTTGTAGAGTACATCTCAAGTAACTTAGATCTCGGCTGTCAGGTGGACGTGCTCTACTTCGATATCCAAAAAGCGTTTGATAGGGTCAATAACGACATACTGCTGGCCAAACTAAGCGCCATTGGCTTCGCGCCCAATCTTCTCAGACTTCTCGCCGACTATCTGCGCGATCGCCAGCAGTATGTAAAACTTGGAATTTATGAGTCTGCACCCTATCACACGCGGTCAGGAGTGAGTCAGGGCTCTATTTTGGGTCCTCTGCTTTTTAATTTAATGATTAATGACTTACCGGACGTTGTAAACCACGCGGAGTGTCTGCTGTACGCCGACGACTTGAAACTCTACACTGTCATACGTTCCACGGCAGATTGTGAGGCGCTCCAAGTTGATGTTAATGCGGTATGTCAATGGTGTCTTGACAACAAGATGGGGTTTAACGCTTCCAAATGTTCCGTGATGACTTTCGGTCGAAAGAAAAACCCGGTATGCTTTGATTACTCGATTCATGGCAACATGATCTCTAGAGTAACGGTAATCAAGGATTTAGGAGTAACTTTTGACCGAAAACTCACATTTCACGACCACATCACGACGGTCGCCAAGCAGTCCTTTCAAAGACTTGGGTTTGTGCTGAGAAACGCCCGAGACTTTCGCAGTGACCGTGTTGTGCGGCTTCTGTTCGGGGCTTTAGTGCGGAGCAAGCTAGAGTCAAGCAGTTCCGTCTGGAACCCGCATGAAAGTACGTACGCACTGTTGCTGGAGAAGGTTCAGAAGGCGTTTCTCAGGTCTCAGTACAAGCGAGAATTTGGATACTACCCATATATGTACCCAACTAGGTTTCTCCAAGGGTGTCTTGGATACAATTCCCTACAGACCAGAAGAGCGTACGATCAGAAAGCAACAATGTGTAAGGTGCTCCGTGGTATGATCGACGTTCCTGATCTGCACAACCTTCTGTTTCGGCTCTACCTCCCTAATAATTACGTTCGCAGTAGAGGCCATACACTTTTCTCTGTGCCCTCCAGTAGAACCGTCGCTCGTGCCAACTCCCCACTGCCTCGCACCCTCGCCGGGCTTAACAGACTTCTTGACCAGAACCCAGACTGTGATATGTTCGCAGACGAATGGAAGAGTTTAATGTTGGTATGCCTGAGGTTTTGCGAGAGTGATGACTGAAAGGATGCTTGTTTGTTTTGTTAATATTATAATAATTTGTATTATTTAGTATTATGAAATCTTATTTATTATTTAAATTAATTAATTTATTTGCCTTGTTTGAATACTATTTATTTTTCTATGTATGATAGCTATTTTATATTGATTTGAATATTTTTAATTTTTTAATTTTTTAATTTCTTAATCTTAAGTAACTTATGTAATTGGTTTTTTTAAATCGTGTAAGTTACTGTATAAATAAAAAAAAAAAAAAAAAAAAAAAAAAAAATAAGCGTTTCTGAGTGTTGGATTTTTGTTTACGGTTGAATCACTGCATGAGATTCAAATTAAATTTCGAAATCTACATTTACTTCAGAATATAACCTGATAATTTACGCCAAATTATGACAATTTTATACCAAAGTGGTAGACAACATAAAATGGATGAATACCTAGGTTGTATAAGTCAAAAGCCAGCTCTCATGGCAGAATGAATAGTCCATCTGATGCCTCATCAAAAGTTTAACTAATAGCATAAAACAATAAAATTAAAACTAACGTGCCCTTAACAATATAGTATCTAGAAATCTCTCCAAGTCTCCACCGCAAAGGTCGACGGAAGCAGTTTCTTAAGAAATCAGGTTATAAGACTACGTGTTACAAGGATCGGCTACATCACAGAAGGCAGGAATCTTAAGAACACGGTTAAATCTTTAGGAATTCACTAAATTCCCTTCACCGGCTTCACTCGTGCGAGCTTCCAACGGTGATAGAAAACGTGCCGTGGAAACCGGAACATCCAAATAAAACACTACAGTGATCTATGAACATTGGCACCAGGCATTGGGTTCGCTTCGCTCGCTCGATGCCCAGCAGTGGGAATATAAGGCTGGCAACGGTGACCAGTGCGGCGGCAGGGCAGCCGGGCGGGTGAGTCAGGACCACGTGCCCTCACGACAGCACGCCGGGCGCATCGATTTTGGCACGCGCTGCATGTGTCTGAGTTGTCTGTATCTGGATGATATTTTAACGGCTCATAGCGGCTTTTCAATATTGTGCAAGATTGCCATTTTGGGAATCTTTTAGTCATTTCTAAAGATACCGTTGGACTTAGTAACACAGAAAAGTATTGAAGATTATTTCTTCTAGCCAAACAGAACTTTTTAAATATTCACTAGCCACTTCTAGCGGTTCCAAAGGGATATCTTGTTTGCCCTGTATAAGTTACAACTAATCTTATTGTTAAAGTTACCTTTGTAAACAGGCTTCCCGCGATACAGGCTTGCCTCGTGCGGGGGCCGCTAGTAATGTGTACCTATTTTCTGTTATTTGGCAAATAAATGATTTTGTATTTTTTTGTATTTGTATATCAAGGGACCATATCATGAGGCCTACGCTACCGTTTGTCTGTATGTTACAAACCAGGGACTTACCACGAAGTCTTCCAGAACGATTCCGTTTTAGAAACGTCACGTTTGAAGCTTGAAGTCAATACAATTGGCATAGGTCATGGTACGAAATAACAAGAAATATTAATTCGGTAATGTATTATGAATTCGTGGTGAAGCCCCTGTGCCATATAAATATACCATATGCGACTCTGGTTACGAAGTTAATAGGTCGCCCAAAGACCTCAATCGTGATAGCCTTAAAATGATTTGGATTTGAGGCGCGCGCGGGCCGACTGATTCGACCGCAGCCTGACAGCTGACACGTGCATCCGTCACACCGCATTAACGTCAGGTGATTTTTGACAGCTGACGTTTATTTGCTATGCGCTGGCTACGTGCGGATGCAAAACAAATGTACTGCTGCGCGCGCCGCGCTGTGCAAATTGATTTAACAGTATAATTTAAAAAAATATTATTTTAGAAAATTAAAAACAAAACATTGTTTTGTGATGCTCAAAAGATGTGGCGACATATTAACTAACCTTAGAGTGAACAACATAAACAAACGTATTTTCTTAATGTAATTTCGGATGAGATATGCCCTAACACTTATTATTGTTTTTAGACCGCCAGTTTATGGCCCCTTGGTCTAACGATCGATGCGTGCCCGGACCCGAACACGTGACCATAGGATCGGGAAGCAGGCGTGCTACCACTGTACCAGCGCTCTACCTACACTAGAACCCTTCAGTTTGCATTGCCATAGAAATTATAAAATGTTACAAAATCTGTTCAACACAATAAATGTGAGATTGTAAACATCAATTCATATTTCCGTCACGAGCGCGCCGCCATCGATCACCGTGCGCCGGCGCACGCGGCCAGCTGTGCGCCGCATCTGTCGTGAGTTTGTAAAGGACACAATAGATAAGTGTTTGCTTACATTTTACGGATCGTTTACATTGCATACGTTTCTGTAAGGATTCCGCTTCGGTGGACACTCAGCCTAAACGTGGTTTTATTTTAGTGTTCCGATTTAAAAGTACCTTCGATAGGTTATATCTAACAAAAACATAAAATTCGAAAAAAGGGGTCAAGTTCGGTACGGACGGCGTTCGGGGTCGCCGGCGATATCGATAAAAGAGTAGAGATGTGTAGTAGTGATGTAGGATGAGTTTTTGATAGTTTTAATTTCATACATTTACCTCCATTGGAAATATTAAGGAACTAAAATAAGGTCGATAATATCGAAAATATGTAATCGGCAGTCCCAGCAATGATTTTCAACCAAGTTTTCACGGTATCGACCTTATCGTTGTTCCTTAACATTTACGATGGAGGTATGAAAGGATACTATTCGAAAAAAGTTTTCGTAAAATATCAAAAACTCATATCCGGGGTACTGAACGGGTGCAAAATTTTATAGCATTTCCCTAAATCGTAGGAATGTATAATGTTCTTCAAGTTATTTAAAAGAAATATTGTAAAACTAGCTTCCGTCCGCGGCTTCGCCCGCTTTATACCTTGAAAAACAAAAACACATATCTCACGGGAATCATTCATTTTTCCGGGATAAAAAGTAGCCTATGTGTTATTCCAGACCATAATCTATATCTGTGCCAAATTTCATTCAGATCCGTTCAGCCGTTTTTCGTGAAAGAGTAACAAACATACATCAATCCATCCATCCATACATTCTTACAAACATTCACCTTTATAATATTAGTAGGATTGTCAACTTCATGTTATATTAGTTCGTGGCATACCGGTGTTACGATACGGCATAGCTCGGCCACACAATGGACCATCTGCATAAATATGGGGCCGCTCTCAAAACATCGCGCACGGCGCGCGGGCTTGCAACCCGTCACCTTGCAGTACTAACATCGAGCTGCCAGGCTAACATGCCACTCACGACGAAATTTTGTCGAGTATACTGTTTCATATTCGCACAAGAAAGAACGAGACAAAAGAGTCGACAGAAATTGCCATGTTACAAGACTTTGCAGGAGTCCTTAGGCCTCCTGAAGGCCTCAGTCTTGGGTCAGCGATGCCCTAGCGTAGTCAACATTTCACGAAACATTTTGTATATTTTTTTGTTTATCACTTTATAAGAAGTAAAAGACTGTAAAAGATGACATGAGTAAGAAAGGAGTGAGTACTGAGATGACGGATGATAGAGGGAGATGGAAGATCACATGGGCAGGGAGATGATGATGATGATGATGCCATTTTTGTTTGTATGATCTATACCTACTCCTTTATCGGGTCATTAATTCTCTCAACCAAAAACTCGAAGGTGTGTGTCCCAGATTAGTATTCGAAGCGGCGATGGGCTCGCAACCTGTCACGTACGGTATACTAATGACTGTGCAAAATCTGGGCATGTGCAAAATATAATGTTGGACGTGCCTCCGACTACCCCCTTTAGATATCCTCAAAGATCTAAGTGACTGGAGATCTGAGGAGGTTATCTAGCCTGAGGATTACGGTCGTGTGTGTTTTTTTTCTTTCGGACCAGTGTGGTGAAAGGATTAAAGTAAAATAAAATTAAATGTGCGCCTCAGACTTTCGTATACCTACCTCTTGTATGTACTAAGTAAGAACAGAAATGTCTATAGATATAAAAGTGGACGGTAAAGGGCGACATGCCCCGGGGCTCATTAGCACGGAGCCGCGCCTCCGGGGCCGACGGGACATTGTGCCCCATCTCCGGCGGAACTTCACCTCCCGATAACATCTAACAAGACATTCCACCAGCTTTTGCAAGTTTTATGTTTTCCAACGATAAGATAACCTCTTGGAGCGCTGGTGGTGTAGTGGTAGCACCCCTGCCTCACGATCCGAAGGTCGTGGGTTCAAACCTGGTCGTGCACCAATGAGTTTTTCCATTCGAAAAATTTATGTGTGCAATGCCAGTGCTCTTAAACGGTGAAGGAAAACATCGTGAGGAAACCGGCATGCCCTAGAACCAAAAATTCGAAGGTGTGTGTCATAGGTTTAGTATTCTTATAAGCGGCGATGGGCTTGCAACCTGTCACGTACGGAATACTAACTACTGTGCAAAATGTGGGCATGTACCAAATGTCATGTTTGGACGTGCCTCTGACTACCCCCTTTAGATATCCTCAAAGATCTAAGTAACTAAAGATCTGGAGGAAGATATCTACCGAGCCTGGGGATTACAGTCGTGATCATATTATTTTTTTTTTTTTTTTAGATAACCTCTTTGCGAGATAAAACTGACAAGTTCACGTGAATTAAGTTCAAGCTATCAAGTAACATACATATACCTATTTTTTAACCGTCTTCAAAAAGGAGGTTATCAATTCGGCTGTTTTTTTATCGTGTTGTATGTATGGACGACCTCAGTGGCGCAGCGGGCGAGAGTCCGCCTGCGACGCAAGAGGTTGCGGGTTCGATTCCCGCCTCGGAACAAATTTGTGTACAATCTGCAGAAATTTGTTCCGTTGATGTGGGTGTTTTCTATATATAATAAAAATATATCTATCTATGTATTATAATGTATTAAATATATCGGTTATCTAGTACCCATAACACAAGCTTTGAGTAGCTTACTTTGGGGCTAGATGATGCTGTGTGGATTGTCCAGCATTATTTATTTATTTATTTTATAGTTCTCATATAAGTGACTTACATGTCTTTTAGAGAATAAATGTATTTAAACCTAACGTACAAACCAAAGAAATAAATATTAAGCATTTTTCAAGAATAAATGTGTCGTCACTTCTAGTATTAGTTTCGTCTATGTACGTGACGCAGACCACGCAGCAGTGACCGCGATAATGGCTACGGCGTAGTCACGTAGCACTCGCTACGGCGGCTGCTACGCGCTACGAATCACACGTACTAGGCGAGTCGTTCATTTTGTCATAAATAGAATATGGTATTGCGAAGGTGGTACACACGGGCAACTATTTAAAGCGATTGTTGCCCAATGTAGAGCGATTACAAAACTGCTTACTTCATCTAGTTACAAGTGGACGTCCCCACGCTTTTGTTTACCATGTTTTTTTCTCCTTCAATCTCCCAGTAATCATTATTTTAGTATTAGTAAGTAGTATAAAAAATTACATAGATTAAAAAAATATTTTGATTTACTTAGAGAAAAAAAAAATGACCAAAAAATTCCAACCATATCGCAGTGGGTACACGGGTAAACAGGAATTACCACTACACCCACCGGTGGGTGACCCAGCACGGGTCGTGGGTCAAAAAAAGGCCCTGGTTTCACATAAATATTTCGAACAAAAAATCCATTCACGACCGGATTCGAACCCACTACCTTAGGATCGGAAGGCGGGGTCTCTACCACTAGACCGCGAGTGTTCTCTCTGCCAAATAATCATCAGTTCATATACTGAAAAGGACGGAAATGTCTAGACTATTTATTTATTATTATTATCATCAGTTCATATGATCTGAAAGCGACGCACACAATATGTGCCACACACACAAACAAACACACGTCTGTTTTATTATGGATTCATGCTCGAGCCCATCGCCCATCGCCCATCGCCCATCACACCAGCCCATTCATATTCAATAACATCCCATTATCATAACCTGGAATCGATCGCAACGACTCACGATTTACAAAATACATAATATTGTGCGTCTGCGTGCCCTTTATTTTTACGCAAACCCCATTAAAATGGGATTAGCCGTGAGATCACTTCACGGAACCCTCGCATCAAACAGACTCGCAAATTACACAAAATTCAGTTAAATTCATTGAAAAAACCCCAAAAATTATTTTTACATTTTAATAATTTACATAAACTCGCGAAATGATTCCTTTAGGCCCACGCGCTGACATTCCAATCTCGAACTTAGCACGGTACATATAAAAATCAAATTCCTGTACCTCAATTTGTACTTTCATATTTTATATTCGCATTCGTTCTAAGTAAATAAGACTTAATGTTAAATGTAATAAAGTCTTTATTCATTTAATGTGATGTTTGATATTTTTTAAGGGATATTTGCAACGCTGTCGGCTGGCCCACGCCCACGCCCACGCCGCGCCTGCCCACTTTAATTTTTTACCTTTTTAGAGTTTTATATGCTATATTTTATGCTAAAAATGTAATCATTTCATAAGAAAATAAATTTGGGAATAAGAGAGCAAATATCATATTTTCAGCTATGAGCAAACGACCCCACGATGTTAAAAAACCCACAAATTCAAAGGTTTAGTGTGTATAAGCGGCGATGAGCTTGCAACCTCTCACAGGCTCCTTTCGCACTTCGTTGATAGCAGTATTAAAGAGCTGTGTCAGTATCAGGTTCGATTCCAGCCAATGGATTTTTCTAATTCAAAAAACTACTAGAGCTATTCAGTAGATAAAGAAAAAGAATAGAAAGAAAGAGAAAAAGAAAACGATTTTTTTAAACTTTAGTACAAGGGTCCTTTCCGGTGGACGCCGGCCTTAAAGTTGGACAACAAATGCCGTCGTCATTAGGTCAACGCACTTCCCGGGCCGAAAACGAGCGAATATCGGCAGGAGTGGACGGCGGACGGCGCGGGGCGCGGCGCGAGCGGCAGCGGGCGCGGGCGCGGACGCGGGAGCGGACAACTTACAAGCCATCGAGTATAATAGACGAGTTTCTCGCCTTTTCTCCTCGTACTTGGGTTAGGTTGGTATTGACGCATAGATTCACCGCATGTAAGACGTTTCAAAGTGATCCTTGTGATTTTATTTAATAAATTATTTTTCAATTTCAATTTTTATTTTCTATAACACTTTTTACAAAAAGTTGAAAACGACTTCATACAGTGACTAAATCCGTGAGCAGTCTAGCTCGAACGACGTCTGCGTGACACGTGACGACGTGACGTCGTGACGTGACACGTGATGACGACACTCACTAACGAAAACGACATTTCTGTGTAAGTATTTATTTTTTGTTATTGTTGATTTTCAAAAAAGTACTAAGTAATCAATTTCGATAAAATGTATATATGGGACCACCTCTGAAGTAAGGCCTATCAAACAAAAAAAGAATCATCAAAATCTGTTTATAATTGGCGGACAAATTACGTTACAAACCTACATAATTACGGTAGACGTTTTTCTAACGAGGATATTTTGCTCGCCTTACCACAAGCTCTTACAAACCATAATATTTCAGAAACGTCACATTTCAAGCTTAAGGTAAACTACTTCAATACAATTAGTATAGGTCATGGACGAAATATCAAAGTTAATTGATATTTATAATTTACAGACTAATTAGAACTTCAAAATGAAAACTCTAGTGGGACATAATTTGTGAACAAAGTTAAATAATAAATAAATAATGCTGGACAGTCCACACAGCATCATCTAGCCCCAAAGTAAGCTACTCAAAGCTTGTGTTATGGGTACTAGATAACTGATATATTCAATACATGATTATAGGTACATAGATAGATATTTTTTATTATACATAGACACCCAGACCAACAGAACAAATTTCTGCAGAACGTACACTTATTTGTTCCGAGGCGGGAATCGAACCCGCAACCTCTTGCGTCGCAGGCGGACTCTTGCCCTCTGCGCCACTGAGGTCGTCTCGAAGTTGCTCTGCAACATTTAAATCAAATAACAAGAAGGTGACCTTTTCAAATTATAACTAAATCAAATATTAAGTCTCAAGACACACATGATCCAATATTAACAAAATAAATAAATCAAATAAATATTAGTTACTTCATACATACATTCATAAAATCCCGCCTGTTCCCCGACGGGGTAGGCAGAGACCACGGATCTCCACTTGCTACGTTCCTGACATACTTCTTTTGCTTCATTCACTCTCATTACATTGTTCATACATGCGCGTCGGTTTAGGGTCTGGACCTGGCCTTTCTCTAAAAATGTTAAATAGTTACTTCAAGAAGCAGTAAGTCAACATACAAGTGATGCGAAGGACCAGTGGAATAAGTCTATATAATAAGTCTATATAAGTAATAATTAAGTCACTTACACATAAAAATAAAGAGTCCTTCTAATAAACTTAATGAGATGAGAACTGACTGACACATGGCGACTTAACAAGGCCATTAGACTTTACGACATATTTTATATTCTCTCAACACGTTCGTTAATTACTTGTTTCCCATAAGGAGTCTCAATATTTACAAAGGAACCCTAACAAATAACTACCAAGGGAAAGTCAACTTAATACTTCCAGCCATAAGTCTTAAAATAGTACGTGTCCAACTTCAAAAAGCTGGTCGTCCTTCGATACTGGATAATCAAGTATGAGCTCTAGCTTTTTAGAATTACGACTCAAATTCCAACGAAATAATAGTAAGGAGTAATTATTTCATCCTATTTAAAATTCTAGGGGAGAAGGAACAATACGTTTTAAGTCTTAATATTATGTAAATAAAGTCTAGAGTTGATGGTTGACGTAAAATGTTTATCGTTACGAGTGGAGGGTGCTTGCACCATTACGTTTTCAACACACTGCAGGTTTTGAAGAAAATAATTTTCTTTTAGTGGAAAAACTGTGAAATGTGAGAACACCTAATTTCACTTGACCCAGGTGAATGAAGCGTGGTAAGCATGTTTGAATCAATGGCCGACCATTCAAAGCCACTGAAGAGGGAACCACTGGTGGTCGACAAACGTACATACATTGCAAGTCCAATAAATACTTGTAAAAAAGATCGAAGTGCACAAAAGGGGCCCTTAGAGCGGTTGCGCACTGCGTCCGATCCGAATCCGATCCGAACCCGTGAAATTATGGATCTAGAAAACTCGGACCGAATTCGGATATTGCTAACGCACTAGTCCGATCTCTGATACAAATCCAAGCAATTCAGGATCCACCTTTCGGCATACGTCATTTTAATAGACGGAAATGACGAATGACGGAAAGAAATCGGATGTAGTGCGTAAGTTATGATAGTAATAGTTCTACAACTACTCCGGACCTTCACGGGTTCGGATCGGATTCGGATCGGACGCAGTGCGTAACCGCTCTTAAGATGCACGTTAATTTTTCACCACACCGATTCCAACCAGTCATACAATAAGATGCAGTAATGCTCGAATTTAGCTATTATTATTTATTTTAGCTATTAATTGATTTAATCGGTATGGCTGCCAGAGAAATTAGAAACTAATGAATCCTTCGTTAGATAGCGGCGATCGGCTTGCAACATGACACGTGCGGGATACTTACTGTGCAAAATGTGGGCTTGGGACAAATATCAAGTTTGGGCGTGCTTCTAACTCTCTTTAGATATCCTCAAAGATCTAAGTAACTAGAGATCTGAAGAGATATCTACCGAGCCTGGGGATTACAGTCGTGTGAGTGTTTTTTTTTCTTCATATAGGATGGTGTTTTTTTCAAATGTAATTACAAGCACCTCGAGATAAACGCTCCCCCGGAGCAACATTATAAATCTACCCCTGGATTGGCACTCGAGACTTCAAAGCGCTCTGGAGAGGGTAGTTGGCAAATATAAAGTACAAGTGCCTAAGCTTGTTCACGCATGTATTTTTTAATTCAAGTTCGTAAGAGCTGGTCTTCAATATTTCTGGATACTGGACCGATCCTGTTATGGCCACCACCAACGCCTCCAACTTTAACACATTCTGAAGGAGCAGGGGCCTTACCACATGCTGCTTGGACAATAATTATCAAAATAATACAATTTTGATATTTCGTTTCATGACCTATATAAATTGTATTGAAGTATTATTACTTCAAGCTTAAAATGTGACATTTCTGTCTAAGTAAGCTTGTGGTAAGCCCTCTGAACAAGATTTGAAGTTATGTCTACCATTTATTGGAAGAGCACACGTACGTGTTTGTTTTTTCTTCGATAAAGCCAATATCTTAAGTACCACTTAATATTCTTAATTCAGCGATCTTAGATAACTCGCTAAAAGGCCACGGGACTTCTTAAAGAACCGATAAAGTCCGTACCCTTTTAAGCTGGCCCGAAATGAATAATTAATAATTACTAGGATATATTACTTAGCGTCGTCGTTAGGAGCCGCACCGCACGCGAGACCCTGAATACTGCAGGTTTTAAGTATCGGAGAATGATATATTTCGAAAGTAAGGAATACTGGCTACCGTGCAAAAAAATAGGCATGCCATTATATTTGGACGTGCCTCTGCTATACCCGTTAAGATATCCTCCAAATATTTGAGGAGATGTCTATCAAGCCTGAGAACGTATATGAAGACGTGCGTGATCATGTTTCTTTTTGAGTTCAATCGTTTCACTAAATTGTTGAAAGTAATTCTTTTTAATTATGCGCCATGAACTAATGATGTTACAAAACTCTTTACAGTCACAAATACATTCTTTACCCCTTGGTATGATCAAGCTTAAAGTAACACCACTTCAATACAATTAGTATAGGTCATGGACGAAATATCAAAGTTAAACATTGATATTTATAATTTACAGACTAATTAGAACTTCAAAATGTAGGGTTTTCATTTGTGGGACATAATTTGTGAACAAAGTTAAATAAATAAATAAATAATGCTGGACAGTCCACACAGCATCATCTAGCCCCAAAGTAAGCTACTCAAAGCTTGTGTTATGGATACTAGATAACTGATATATTTAATACATTATATACATAGATAGATATTTTTTATTATACATAGAAAACACCCAGACCAACGGAACAAATTTCTGCAGATCGTACACAAATTTGTTCCGCGGCGGGAATCGAACCCGCAACCTCTAGCGTCGCAGGCGGACTCTCGCCCGCTGCGCCACTGAGGTAGTCAGTGTTTTGACCATCTACAAATATCTGCAACAACTGAACTTATGATATTGTCAGGAAGATGTTGTATCAAGTCGGGTCGGATGTTGATGCCACTTTGCAGATCACTACGAATAGGTCTACTCGTATAATGTCTTGACCATCTACAAATATCTGCAGTAACTAAACCAGTAAGCTCGTCAAAAAGTAACTAGGGATAATGTCAGGAAGATGTATCAAGTCTGGTCGGAAGCTGACGCCGCTCTGCAGAGCGGAACCCCTGCACCAGCTGCACCTCTCGTCAATGGGATCTAATTATAGAAGGTAATGGATTTACCGTACGAGCGCCCAGACACAACAGCCATAACCGCATTAAAACATCGCCGTGCAACTTCAATAAGGCAACATGCAATGAGCATCAGTTCTACATGATTTATGCCAAGTCAATGTTGGATGATTCGTTTGTTTGGTATTCAATCATGCTTTACAGTTAGTCCGGCTAAATTAGCTTCACTTTGAGTCATCTCTGTCACTCTTATGTGCGGTACACTAAGACGATTTTGGTTCTTCTTTTCAAATTATCTATTGCTCACTGTACTTGCATTAATCCTACGCATTGATGCATTCATAGTATTCCATTCTGGACTTTATTGAACCATCTGCATCTCCATAGCGTTCTAATTATACGACTAATGCATTCATTGTGAACAGATTATCATCGCGTCGGACGACGCACGCGCAGGGCATTCATCTTTCATTTCGGATCTACTCAGTTTTTAATAACTTTCAACTCATTCATAAAATATTTTTTTCGTTGACAAATCTTGCAAGCTTTGTTAAGAGTCTGGCAGAGGCAGCTGGCGTGGAAGCTGGTACGAGTTCTATTCTCGCGGCTAGACAAATGTTTAAATGATTTTCAAATAATTATTTGATCCTGTTTTTCGGTCTAGCTAGATGCTGGTTGTGGCCTATCACAAGGTGCTCGTATTGTATGATATTTAAAATACTAGTGTTGCTGTGGGATCAGTCAGGCATACTAACAGTTAGGTATGTGTTATGGTTCGAAGTCTCAAACCTGTAGCTATCTAGATATGACACTGTGGCATTCGTAGAGTCCATACCCACGAGGCAAAGACCCCGAGAATCTTTCTAGTACGTATGTAAGCGACTGTAGACCCTAGTTAGAGCTTATCAAAGTTAAGAATCTTCATAAAATCAGTGCTGGTATCTCAACCTCTAGGCCACTGTTCCCCTTTAGGGGTAGCTTCATTTCACGAGTTAATTACACGCCTTCATTATATTAACGTTGGAAAAGTTGGCATTTCTGAAGAGTCACCCGTTAAGTTCCAAGTTTGATCTTCATAATTAAATGGCCTCAAAATTTTGCTTCAGTACCTAATTGGGTTAAAAGACTGAATTAAACTTCAACTACTAACATATTTGATTATATCATCGTCGTTCCTAAAAAAATCGTTTAAGTAAAGTTGAGCGCGGTCATCGTTTGGATGCATGATCTTACGAATATAATCACATGCCTATACTTTATGTAACTATTGTGTGTTGCAGAAGCAAATAAATGTCTATCTATCTATCTACTCTTACTAAGTATGGGAAAACGTAATGAGGCTAAAAAAGTAGCAAAACGTCCAATTACTCATGATCACGACTGTAATCTCCAGGCTCGGTAGATATCTCCTCAGATCTCTAGTTACTTAGATCTTTGAGGATATCAAAAAGGCAGCTGTCGTCGGAAACTATTTCAAAATACTGAGAGCATTGTAGGGAAAGGTACATTTAACCCTAAGAGGCCTGGAGTACAGTTTTATGATCGCGGCAATCTCACGGGCTATATATCACCGCGACGCCCACGTCACACGTGCGACTGTTAGCGGGCATGCCTCGGCACATTCGTCACGCCAGCAGTGCGGGGTGCGGCGCGAGTGTCAGCGGGGGTACGGCTAGAGACGTTGACATGATTGACGTGTTAGTTTATGTTATGTGTCGCACATTCATCAAGCATGGGCTGTGGTGCGACTGTTCGCTGGAGTTGTTGTACATGTTTCAGATTTTAGATTTATTTGTTACACACAGACAGAATATGAAAATTAGTAAAATCTGAAACTTAAATTAAATTAGCCTAGACACTAGGTTCCCTTTTCGATATTACTTAAGCGCACATTTCCTATGATCCAAGTTAATGAAATGGGTAGAATCGAGGAAAACAATGACCACATTGAAACATGAAAGAGTTCCTTATCGTTAAAAAAAAACATTTAGAAAATATAGAAATGTGTGCGAAATGTGGGCATGTGCCAAATGTCATGTTTGAACCTGCCTCCGACTATCCCCCTTTAGATATCCTCGAAGATCTAAGTACCTAACTAAAGATTTGAGGAGATATATACCGAGGGCATTACAGTCGTGATCATGTATGTATGTAGAAAATATAGTTTTGTTCACATTCAACATCTCATTCATTTCGTATCGTACCAAGGCACGATATTAAGAAAATAAATTATTAGCATATCACCGTAACAACGGGGAATGGATCAAAGGGATTTCGCTCCATAAATAATTCTGACAGCCACATTAAAAGCGGAGTCGATCCCAATCGGACTGCACAAGACGCGATGCCATCCCCCGATAGCGCCGCCGACAGTGGCACCCCACATCTATATTTACCCCTTCACATGTGCGCGTGTAATCCCGAATTAACCTGCGCTACAAACGGGATTCAATTTTCAGATCCATATCTCGGCGTCGCGAGACGGATCGGCCGTCATTAACGGGGTGGAGATCGCATGGGCTTCGTACCTCGCTGTCGTATCGCTGCTTATTGAGACAGGTCTTTCGAACCAGTGTGATCCAAGTATTTGAGTCGGGTCTCATAAGGAATGGTTTTACAACATGCTGGTTTTCTCACGATGTTTTCTTTCATCGGTCAAGTCAAAAATGACTCGAACCCACAATCTTCGAAGAAACGACAAAGTGAATCACATAAGTGAACTGCGTTTCTTTACTTCGTTCGTTGGTCTGTTAGGACCGGCTTTATGCCACGAGTTTCGAGTACTTTAGAGCGGTTTCGCACTACGGCCGATCCGAATCCGATCCGAACCCGTGAAAATATGGATCTAGAAAACTCTGACCGAATTCGGATATTGCTTACGCACTAGTTCGATCTCTGATACTAATACAAGCAATTCAGGAGCCACTTTTTGCATACGTCATTTTACATGACGGAAATGACGAATCACGGATAGAAATCGGATGACGGAAATCGGATCTAATGCGTAAATTACCATAGAAATATAGTAGTTCTACAACTACTTCGGACCATATTTTCACGGGTTCGGATCGGATTCGGATCAGACGTAGTGCGAAACCGCTCTTACGAGTGTTACGATCAGGTAATAATGAAAAACCTTCACATTTTGACAGGCGCCATGCTGAAGGCGAGTGGCCGCTGGGCCCGGCGTGGAGGAAGGCCTCCGGGTCCTGACATCTACTTAATTGCCTCCCTAATGGAGCAAAACATCAAACAAGCTTTTAGGCAGAAGAATTTAATGGTTTTTTATTATTGTCCGAAATTAAATCTTCCCGATAATATTAATGTGATTGTTTGTTATTTCGGTAGAATAATGGTGGATGTTTGGGATATTTACAAAAAAAAACCGGGCAAGTGCGAGTTGGACTCGCGCACGAAGAGTTCCGTACCATCTATAAAAACGTCATAAAATCATGTCTGTTGTATGGGAGCCTCTTCAATATTTAATTTATTCTGTTTTTTAATATTGTTATAGCGGCAATAGATATACATGATCTGTGAACATGTCAACTGTCCATCTATCACAGTTCATGAGATACAGCCTGGTGACAGACGAACAGACAGCGGAGTCTAAGTAATAGGGTCCCGTTTTACCCTTTGGGTACGGAACCCTAAAAAAACATAAGTACTCGTAATTAAATCCATCAGCTATTTGGTTTTCCAAATACAAGCTTGGCTTCATTTGGGGCTAGATGGCGCTGTGTGAAGTGTCCACAAGAGAAGAGCCAGCCACAGATAACCGCAACTTAAATCCCGTCAAAATTATCACCTTTCACGTTTTAGCATACAATTAGTGTCAGGTGAGTCCGCGCGAGAGCTGCGCAAGCGCACTGTGAACAATGGTACTGTTACCTGCTAATTAATATTGAGTCAACGTTAATCCTAACTGTTCTGGCGCCAACTGTCTTGCGAGATTTTGATATTCCGCCTTTTTATTAGATTTTTTGATAAAATTACTTGCACTGAGGTTTTATTGAACCTACGCTTTTTAATTTAGTACAGCAAAAGAAGGTTATCAATTCTGATGTATGTTTTTTGTTCTGTTGTCATGTTTTGTGTATTTTGCTCGATATAATCCCCTGATTACTGAGTACTGAGTTATAGGAGTAATAGGTTGGCGTGGTATGGGCATGTTATGCGGCGGGAGGAAAGCCATGTTACAAGAAGGGATTGAATGTGGATGGATACAAGAGTAGAGGTAGACCTAAGAAAAGATGGATGGACTAAAAGATTAAAGATTAAAGATTATTTATTTCTATAAAACATTGTTACACAAAAACACATAAAGACTATCAATTTGAAAGGGCATAACTGTGTGAAAGACGATATGTGTAAGAAGGGAGTGAGTACTGAGACGACGGATGATAGGGGAGAGTGGAGGAAGAGAACGTCGTGCCGACCCCACCCGTGGGATAAGGGCAGGAAGATGATGATGATTACCGAGTACTGAGTTACAACGAAATTAACACGCATGCACACAAACATACAACCCAAACACACTACACTACTTCTTCGCTTCGCAGTCGGGTAAAAATATATAACTGTAACTCTTTTGGCTCCGACGGTTTCTTTACAACCAATTCACAAGAAAAACCAAACTCCATTCCGTAATTCGTCCGCCATTAAATATTACTCGAAGGACCAAAAGGCTATCCTAAATAATTAAGTTGGTATTACTTAAGGCGCTACCCGCAGCGAAATACTGGTATTTGGATGGTTTTTTATGTGTATCTTAGTTGAGTCCGTATCCTAAGGTCGTGGGTTCGAATCTCGATCGGGCACCGAACGACTGGACTATTGAATGAACATGGTGAGGCACATGACTTTAAATATGACATGTTAGGGTAAGGTTTGGATGTCGGGGGGGTTTTAAAATTTTTAATTTTGTATTATTAATTATTTCTACCATTCTACTCTACGGTGTCGTAATTGTTCTCACTATTCGTCATTGTTCGCAACAAACAATTTTGTTTATCTCGTAACATATAAGTTTAAATGTCCCCCTCATGAAATAACTTATTATCAACCAATCTTTTATAACTCTATCTTCATGCTATCAGCTTGAAAGTCGAGCTCTAAAATCAAGGTTAAAAAATAACGACAAAATGCCTATTGAGTGGAATGGCCCTTGTACGTAATACAAACGTGAGACTAGTTGAAGCGCCTGTGTTCTTCTGCGTTAAGTTATTTAACGACTAACCCAGCACTGTCAGAGTCAATATGTTTTTTCCGTTGTTTTAACGTTTGTCTAGCTAATTCAAAGATTTCAGTTCTAGAAATTATGGAAATTAGGTGGTTGTTAGTCAGACAGACAGAGAGTAAGACAAGTATAATATATAGATGTCTAACTATTTAATTTAACTTCGAGGGTAAAGTAAAAACCTCCATTTAATCCCAAGAGCGATCCTGATTTTTAGTAAGTTTTTTTGCGAACAAGAAAATTAATTAACGCTGGATTATGAATAACTTTGATTAATGAATTTAACTTGATTAATATTTTGGGATTTACGTGTCTCATTAATTATCATCTCAGGCCGGCATCCACCAAAGTACAGAAATGTACGTTCCTGGAACGTTCTCGACTTCCCACTGCTGTGTCGTGTGCCAAACAAAATGTTTGGACGTGTCTCTGACTACCCCCATTAGATATCCTCAAAGATCTAAGTAACTAGAGATCTGAGGAGATATCTACCGAGCCTGGTAACATTTATTTATTTATTTTCCATATTTACATTGTCATTACAGTATGGCACCAAAGCGACAAAGAAATATAAAAAGAAATACAGAATACACATTATATACATATTAAAAATAAAATAAATAAATAAATAAATAAATAATGCTGGACAATCTACACAGCATCATCTAGCCCCAAAGTAAGCTACTCAAAGCTCGTGTTATGGGTACTAGATAACTGATATATTTAATACATGATATAGGTACATAGATAGATATTTTTTTATTATACATACACACCCAGACCAACGGAACAAATTTCTGCAGATCGTACACAAATTTGTTCCGCGGCGGGAATCGAACCCGCAACCTCTTGCGTCGCAGGCAAGTTTAGACCTACAAGCTATTAGCTATAACAGCTTAAAATAAATAACTTTAATTATTCCTATGATTCTTATCTAGAAAAATTAAAACATGGGAAAAGGTAGAGACTAAAAAAGGATCAAAACTTGTAATAAGCAAATCGTCAAACTAGCAATACCTTCGTCTAGGTAGCAAGACGTCCGATGACCAACATAGACTAGCAATACCTTCGTCTAGGTAGCAAGACGTCCGATGACCAACATAGACTAGCAATACCTTCGTCTAGGTAGCAAGACGTCCGATGACCAACATAGACTAGCAATACCTTCGTCTAGGTAGCAAGACGTCCGATGACCAACATAGACTAGCAATACCTTCGTCTAGGTAGCAAGACGTCCGATGACCAACATAGACTAGCAATACCTTCGTCTAGGTAGCAAGACGTCCGATGACCAACATAGACTAGCAATACCTTCGTCTAGGTAGCAAGACGTCCGATGACCAACATAGACTAGCAATACCTTCGTCTAGGTAGCAAGACGTCCGATGACCAACATAGACTAGCAATACCTTCGTCTAGGTAGCAAGACGTCCGATGACCAACATAGACTAGCAATACCTTCGTCTAGGTAGCAAGACGTCCGATGACCAACATAGACTAGCAATACCTTCGTCTAGGTAGCAAGACGTCCGATGACCAACATAGACTAGCAATACCTTCGTCTAGGTAGCAAGACGTCCGATGACCAACATAGACTAGCAATACCTTCGTCTAGGTAGCAAGACGTCCGATGACCAACATAGACTAGCAATACCTTCGTCTAGGTAGCAAGACGTCCGATGACCACAATAGACGTATACTGGGCTGCGATTACGTACTTCTGATACTAACAAAACATTATTACTAACAGCTTCTACTTACTAACTTTAAATTGTTTTATGGAAAGTTTATTGCCATAAAATTATTATTATTATATTTTTGGTTTATTGTCTTGGGTATATTGTTTGTAAGTATCAGAATTACGTAATCACAGCACTGCTGCTGATAGACATTCATTGTAATTGATTGCAACTAGAGTTCCGTAATAGCTCTGGTCAGTCAGTCAGTACAGAGGTACCTAAGCAACCCAAATGATTGGAATACGACTGTTTGTTGATTATTGTATACTGAACCCTATAAACAGAACTCGTGTTCGTAGTAATTAGGGAACTTCAAACGGCTAGCCGCGGGCGGCGGATCCCTAATATTTGGCAAACCGTACAGTCGCGATGTCGAGTGCTTAGCTGCTTTCGACTGCCCTCACAGCTCAGTTAGTAGCTCTGCCTTCTGCGCTGCAGGTTGTGGGTTCGATCCCCCAGGACTAACATTTGTGTGATGAACGCAGATGTTTGTGGGTAAGGGTGATTCTATGTATAAATTTATAAATAAAAAGTAATTATAAAAGTATACAAGTAATTAGTCTAAGCTTGTACTATGTGGTTCTCATAGTACAAGCTTTGCTTAGTTTGGGGCTAGATGGCGTTGTGTCCACCAATATTTATAACTAGCTTCTGCCCACGGCTTCGCCCGCGTGGTACTTTGAAAAATTAAAACAAATCTGTCCCACGGGAACCGTACATTTTTCCGGGATAAAATATAGCCTATGTGTTATTCCAGACCATAATTGATATCTGTGTCAAATTTCATCCAGATCCGTTCAGCCGTTTCAGCGGGAAAGAGTAACAAACTTACATCCAGACATCCAAACATTCTTACAAACTTTCGCGTTTATAATATTAGTAGGATTAAATATTTGGGCATCACTTGTGCAGTGGCCTGTACTCGCTACACACGGCGCCGGCGCTCGCAGCGATCCGATCCAAGTTTTTAATTAGTACAGCTGTGTGTATCGAAGAGAGCCGATTTGTTCATGATTGCACGAGCATATTTGCAAAGTTGAATTATATTTTAAATCCCGCCTGTTTCCCGACGGGGTAGGCAGAGACCACGGATCTCCACTTGCTACGATCCTGACATACCTCTTGCGTCATTCACTCGCATTACTTGTTCATACATGCGCGTCGGTTTAGGGTACTCTGGACCTGGCCTTTCTCTAAAACGTAACGTCTTCATACATTATGTACTTATGTATTTACAAGTAAAAAAGTATATAATTAATCTATAAACCATCTGGTTCCCAGTGCAAGCTTTGCTTAGTTTGGGGGCTAGATGGCGTAGTGAACTGTACACCAATATTTATTTATTTATATTTTTTTTTTATTCTAGTAACTTTAGTTAAGACAGAAGGTAAAGTAAATTATAAGTAAGTTGGGTAAATTGATTGTAGTTTGTAACAGTCCTTAGACAACTTAACATGTACTTAACAAATACTCAGTGGTACGCGAGCGAAGTCACGGGAAGTCCCTAGTACTGATATATTAATGTTATTAATTAATATTCCGAAACTTGTGACGCTTTCAATAATGTGTCATCTAAAATTTAAATTCAGAGTCCCGTCGCACCCACTTGCGTCAGCCAATCACGACGAATTGTTCCTACTATGTCGCCTTCCCACTATATCGCTCCCCGCTTATCTGTCCGTCCCACTACGCCGCGCTGCTCCGACAAAATGTACGCTCCTGTGGCGTTATTTAGCAATATACAGTTAATTAAATAATTTTAGTTAACAATGTGAAATATTTGAATTTTTCACATTTGACATTTTAATATTTTTGTTATGTTAAAGTTGGTTTAAATATATCAATGAGTACCTAACGTGACATTTTGGGAACGTTTGAGAAGTAATACGTTCTCTTCTATGTAATTGTGCTGTTGTATCCAATAACAATATGGCGCGAAAACAAAATGGCGGCCGATGCTATGTCAAAATATTATTTCAAATCCAAAACAATTGAAATCAATAAAATCGTATTTTTGTTAACGTTAAACGTCTTCCTCACCAGAGGAATAGGTGCCAGTTCATAACCCAAGTCCGGGAAGGGGTAGGAAACTCGTCTCGCTCGGTAATAGCTGCCTTTCTCTAAACTCGGAGTTAGTGTGAGCTGGTGCAAGTGGGCTCTAGGTTTGCATTGCTAAACCCATGAATTTTAAACGTTAAACCAACTTCTACTCGGTTACGTCATTGGAATAGATTTCTATACTAGCATCTCTCCTTCATTATGCTAGTTAATGACGCAAGCAAATTCGTGCCTAATCTCTCTAAGCATAAAGTTGAAATCTAACATGACAAGTAAATGGCAGCGAAATTATACGAAAACTATGTTACGATGCAAGATAAAGTGCACTTTGCATCTGGGTAATAAAGAGCAAAGTGCCGTGGTGATGAAAACTGGTTTTATGGAAGTTGTTTTGTGGTTTATCTCAAAGGAACAGAGTTGATAATGGGTTGAGTGATAGTGTACAGTCGGGGGTAAAGTTTAGCGGAGTTAGCTGCGGGGCTTTAGTGCTGTTTTTGATAGCTCTTTGTTGAACTGTGCCATTTTATTAGACCCTGGAGCCTCACCACTAGCTCTTACAAACCATCATGTTTCAGAAACATCATAAGCTTGTAGTAACACCACTTTAATAAATGTTTATTTAAAGTAATATTACTTTGATACTGCGCGAAGAGCTTGTGGTAAGGTAGCAGGTCACTCATTTGCAGCTAGTGAAATTTCCCGCGACTTCCTTCACTCAATGTTGTTACCATACTTTAATTTCCTGTTGCACATCTTAAGGGGTTGAATTTTAGGAATTGCTTTAGTGTACCTCAGCACCAATACAGAAATTTACCCTCCAAGTTTCATGTTTAGGCTATACGCTAGTACATGCATGTCGGTCAGTCAGTAACGAAAGAATATTATTAGTTATCAAGTAGTTTTCTTATATGGCAATCTCTAGAGACGTCAAAATCAATTTCCCGCTCCCGAAATGTCACTGTCAAAGTAGGTGATACGAGGCATGTGCGGCGTCGCGTATACTGCCGCACGGAGCGGCACCCGGGGCTCGGGGACTTCCTGTCTCCGAGGGTCTCTGCAGGCATACTGCCCAGTGTGTGATGTGTTCGAATCAAAAAGAATACGTCTCTGAATATATAACTAGGTATTTGAACCCACTCTAATATTTATTTCAAAAGTAAAACGCGACTGAAAGTTGATGATTGAATTTCTTACAACCACCATATTAGTTTTTTTGACATGTTGTATAGCTTATGGCCCTGTGCAACTCTTGTGATCTAGACGAATTTAAAGACACTTCATTTGTCAATACAGTTACAGCCCCGATTGGATTGGAACTATTTGAAACCTATGCAACCTTGTCAAACTAAGGTATCGTTAAGGGCACCCTACAACTTCAGTATAACGGCACAGCCCTACTGCAGGGGTGACTTCTACATCGCTAAATACCCTCGAAAGGTGAAGAAATGGATTTCCAGCAGTGGGAACAGAAGACATGAAAGACGTCGAAAATGTTTGCAACCATCAATTGTCGAAGTTTTTGAAAACGAAACAAAATGGCTTCTATAGCTTCATTATACCAGTATTGCTTACATTGAAAAGGGAATACTTAAAGCCCTGGACACGTCCTGCCTGTCCAGTGGGGGGAGGAGGGGGGATTTTAATATACTTTGCAAGAAACGTGAGCCCCGACTGGATCGGCCTCGAATTAGGGTAAGCAAGCAGGCAGAATTATTCAGATGCATAAAGTGTAGTAATGAACGGTGTAGTAGCTCTCACAGCGTTCGACATTGACATGGACATCAGCGGGACTTTGGAAATATCTACCTAGTCTACCTACCCGCTTAATAGGCTTATTAGCGATCTAGGTTCCTTTCCTTAGTTGTTTTGTTTAACGAGAATTCAAGTACCACTTAAATCATACGCTAACCATTCGTTGTCTCGTCAAAGCTGTCACCTGTCACTGTTAAGTCACCTTTTTTTTTACAACCATGTCAAACTAACAAGATTCTTGAAGCTGACATCGACATTGGCAAAATTGTAGAAAACTCAACCACAGACGCCATATCTAAATGAAGAAGAAGATTCTTGAATTTTGTAAACAAGCTATAAAAATAATATTATATTCTGCTTTGAATACGCTTGAATGATAGCACTGATGAGTTAGGTAACCTGGTTTTTCGTGGCCAGTGCGCCTCAGAGGCAGAGATTATTTTGGAGCACTGTGTGGTTGTCGCGTGCCTCTCGTCAGTGTGCGGCACTCAGCAGTTATCCTGCCGTGAGTGCATTTAATGGCAGGTGGCAGGTAATGAAGTGGTAACGAGAGGCAGTCAATTAGCGGTACCGTTAGTATTGCATATGTGTAGTGCCCTATTACTATTAACAGCTTATTTTCTTATCGTGTTACCAGTTTTTTCTAAACAGTTAATTTGCCATTTTCGAAAAAAATGTGGTTAGATCCCATCCTCGTTGCCAAATGGTGTGTCGGTTAGTAATGAAACGACCGTCACTCCGTAGCTAGTTTATTAATGAGTGTTTACCCGCACATTACAACCAGATATAGTCCAATGGTAAATCGATTGTACGCCTCAGAGCTTTCGTTCTCTTGACTCTTGACACCATGACTTTGAAGTTCTTTAGGTTCTACCTACTAGGTACCGGTATAGCGCACATCATTTTATTCGAACAGTTTTGGTGCATAATCAGATACAAACCTAAGATCGTAAGATCGGAAGGTGGGGCCACTACCACCAGACCACCAGTGTGCTCTTAGGTCACTTTGTATGAGCTAGTTGAGCTTAGTGGACTGAGCTTCGACCTTTAAGTATCCGTCATGGCTTAGCAATAGCCGAAGCCGATAGCTTGATATGATGGAAATGCTCAGTTGTGAATGCCCCTGGCGGCCATCCATCCTACTGATGATCGAGCAGATCGTTGCTAAATTTGTTTATCTGTACGAGTCGGCTACATCTTCCCACTTGCTAACGTGTACATTGTAGCATCTGATAAATCCTGCCAATTATTGAATCAGCCGCCAGCATGACAAGGATAAACATGTCAACACTAGATACTGTCTCCGACTGATGGCTATCTAATGAGGCTCCATAGAGCTAGAAAGCCTTCGCGGATGCTGTTCCATTATGATGACAGATGCGAAGGCGACACAATTACCATAATTGTAAGTGGGTTTGCTAAAAAAGCAAACAAATAGTTTCATGCCTAGTGAGGAAACTGACAGATATTAACTATTTATGCTATAATAATCCACTTCTCTGATAAATAAGCTAAATATTAAGTAATTTTATTTGTTGTTACGTGAACAGTCTTGTTTTACAGTAATAAATTATTTTTCATTTTGCTTGTTTTTTCTTGGTCTGGTCAATTTGAATAGCCGATAAATTCAACTGGCATGAAAAAGTTCTTAAATTTATTTTATTTTTTTTTTATTTTATTTATTGATCACCAACATAGTGTACACCAAAACTAGCTTAGAGATACCTTAAAAAAACATTTCAAGTGTCAGTATAATTATAGGTGAAGACTGCATGCAAAAAAAATATAATCATGGGCGAGTAACAAACCTACCTAATATGGATAAAATTTAAAATTCAAAATTTAAATTTCATTGAATAAGAATGTAGGCTTTGAATTTAATGAAAAATTAACGTTCAGGCACATAACATCCAATTCACGAAAAGTCAAGCGGTCGTTAAATGCCTATTCTCAAAGACTACTGTCTCTATCAGCATAAGCATTTTCTTCGCTCCTCGGTCGTACCGGACGGTACCGGATGGCGGAGACAAGTGTTGGTTAATTAAACCGCTCGGTTCAAAATGGGTGCAGCTGCGACACGATCCGATTAATTAGACGGAGCTGGCAGACGGCCCGCTGGTTACCAGCAAGGCAACACCAAGATCCTGTTTCATAATACCTTTTCGGCGTAAATGAGGGATTTTAAATTACGTAGAGAACTGTAAATGTATTGGACCCTTTAAGGTCGTATGTGGTAAGGCAGTTGATACTTGATAGACCGCCTATAGGATTTTCAACCCTGTATCTTCTATTATCGATTGTAATTATAAGGACCGGATGCACATACGTCTAGGTCCTGGGTAAATATTATTTCCATTGATTGTAGTTTTGGCAAATAATTCATCATTCCAGTAGTGAATCTGAGAATAATCAGTCTGTGTGTGCATAGTAGCACAAAGTAGTCATTACGAGAAGGTGTATATTTGAGAAATAGACGCTTCGCCTCTGAACGTTCGTTTCGATTCTGAGCATGTCTGCTCTCAAAGTAAACCACGAAAAGCCCAAACGAGCACTTCCTAAGTACTTACCTACCTACATTCAACCCTCAACCCTGCGCCTGCCCCAGCACCCTCATTTTATCCATAAAGGAGTCTTCAGACGGTAAACAGAGTAAATTCGTTTGAAAATATTCACTAAATTGAGATTTTTTTTTATGTATGATTTTAATGATTAGAAAGCCGGATACAAGGAATCGCTGATTATTTGATTGCTGGACGTGTGATTCTGCAGTTCCTTGGAACAAATGTGTTGAAAGGACAGTGCGCCTTAAAAAGGCTCGTTTCGTGCACTTCAAGGAGGATTATTCGTGCACTAATTCTGTCGGATGATCCTTTAGCTCAATGGGAACAGGGCCTCAGCTTTATTCGCGAGTCACGTGCGCGGCGCGAGGATATGGCATTTCTAATAACAACTGCATACCGGTTGCGTGGCCTCCATGAGATCCGTGCGTGGCATTTGTAGAAATATGTATAATAAAGAGCATTTTTCTTATTTCCAGACGTTTCTATTCGTTACTTATATTAAAATTACATTTATAACGGTAGGTATATAAAATAAGTGTCTATTGTTGAATCAACAGACACTTGATTTTTGTTTAAAAAAATTACAAGGATCATTTTGACACGTCTTACGTGCGGTGAATTTAAGTGCCAATTTCAGTCTAACCCTAGTCCGAGAAGTACAGGCGAGAAACTCGTCTCAACTTGCGTAGATACTTAAGTTGATTTAAATAAAGCTTTTCCAAAATGATGCAAACTATTTCCAACAATGACGTCAGTTCTCTTCATGCAGTGACTGACAGACAGACAGTGCGGCATTCAAAGGAACGGAACAGACAGCCGGACGAGACAAATCCATTAGTTGTGCTTTCCCATTCGGCGACGGTACTCTAAATAAAACTTCCGATCGCCGTAAAAGGGTTTATTTCGGTTGTCTTACAATGTAGTTTAGATTCAAACCCGGTGTAAAGGGTAATTTCGCCCAGTTAAGTGGCGCTATAAAAGATAGTGCCTTGTGTTGCGACTCGGTTTGCTTAAAATTAGGCTAAATTTTCACTTTTCGTCACTATGTCGCGGAATACAGAGAGATGTGTACCCCTCTAGCATGAGCATCGTTACCCTCTACGGAAGAGAAAACAAGTAACACTAATTTATGATTTGGCCAAACAAAATTGACATTGTCGTCGCAAATGTTGTTAACTTGTCGTCTTTTCTTTATAAAAAATGCTCTCCACAGTGTCGTTCGGGGGACTATTAACTCCATCTTTAATGTTCGTCTCACTCGACCCCGAACTTCAAATAATTTGCTGTTCTAATATTTTCTCCGTTCTCTGAGTATATAATATGGCTTGCGTATATGTAGTTTTGCGACAAATGTAAGCCATTTTTTACGACTTCCAAAAAACTTACTTTCCGCCCGTAATGTAGCCTAAAAATGACTTACCGGAAGTACCAAAACCCGAAAAATCAATCCAAACCCACCCTTTACATATTTATCGTCTGCAACTAAAAACGCGTAAAACGAAACGCACCGGATGCGCGCTCTGTGAATTGGCGCGAACGTCCATTAGAGGGAAAATGGCGTCGTTTTTATTTCCCACCATTTTGTAGCTGATTCCACTGATTGCGATTTGAATTTGAGGATTTTATTCAACACGAGTATCTACTGCACAATGCGCGCTGACTGACTCGTAGCTAAGCCTGGGGTGAAATCCACAGATGTGGGAGCTCCAATTCAAGACTCTTGAAGACCCTGAATTCTTGACGTTACTTGTCATTTTACGTTACTCAATGTTTTTGTATTTATGAAAAATATATAACGAAGTTAAGTCCAGAAATCTCCTTCGCACGGGATCATCGCAGAGGATTACTGGAATAAGCCACATAAAAAATAGAATAATAAGATTATATAAATTGTGCTTCGGGCACTGCTAGTTAGTGGCCAATTAACAAATCTGTAGATAGATATAATAATGTTCTGTGCTTACCTACATTTCAAATATATACTTAAAAAAGCTACAAGTTTCGAAAAAGTGGCGTAATGAGAGGAAGCCTATACTCAACAGGGGTGCAAACGGGCTGAATGATGATGATGATGACATTTCTGTTAGTAGGTAAAGCTAGATATTTTACTGAAAGGTGAAAGTGTTCGCGACGATCGAATCAAGAACGTTTATATGCTAAATATGTAAGTGTTTGGTTGGTCTTAAATTTAATATTAAAACTTATTCGCCCTTGTCGACCATTCCAAAAGTTATACCTATGCGGCATGGCGCTTCCATTGACATTTTCTCAGTCTCCCCGCACGTGTGTAGCTCATTGTTCGGTGAGAGTAACTACACACATGGACTTTACGACGCTCCCTCACCTCTCGCCCAGTCGTGTCGTGGTGCAGTGCAGGCGGCGATTGCAATTTGCAAATATAATTCAGCTTCGACTTTTACGGGCCGAGTTTTAAATCACTGCAGTGTACGTACTGCCTACAGCACACACCGTAACCCGGTCCATAATAAAAACAACCACTGAATTTGAAACACGTCTCACCAAACTTTCTAGCTTACCGCCGTAATGGTGCATTTTCTGTGTACAGCTACTGTACAGTGCATGGCATCTACTGCAGTTACCTACCTTCTTTTTCTTATTATGTCACTTGTTTTTTCAAGTCCAGTGTGGTGAAAAGAAAGTGCGCCTGATTCTACTCAATTTGATATTTTACCGTTATTTTAAAAACTTTTTCAACCTGTTTTACTTTAGAGCTTTTAGTCTTTCAAGCTGATAGCATGAAGATGGAGCAATAAAAGATTGGTTGATGATAAGTTATTTCACGAAGGGTACATTTAAAACTAACTAATATTTTACGAGATAAACAATATTGTTAGTTGTGAACTATGACGAAACCGTTGAGTAGGGTGGTCCTACTGCCTCGTTGGTACATCATATTCTGAGATTGTTCGAGTTATTCGTCAACTGGCGCGCGCTATAGTAGCTAATAAGTAATACCTATCTAATGTGCGCCAAAACTGCATTTAAATGAAATCTATTAATTTCTTGTTATCCTGTTCTTTTGAACCAGTGTGGTGAAAGGATTAAAGTATTTAAAGTGCGCTACCCAGGCTCCTTTCTTGCACCAAACATTAATGGACATTTTGAAAAGTTTTTCAATCTAACCACGTCCCTAGACCAGTTTTTATGGCGCGACGAAGGAGCGTAATGTTTGGGGTATGTAGGTATGAATGTATGCGAGTTCTTTTGGCTGTCGTAGCCCGACCAGCTGGACGGACTTTGACAAATGAGATGACGTTGGATACGTCTTGACCACAAGAGTGACATACGCTGTAAAAAACATAGAATTTGGCGGCAATAAAAATCTGTTTTCAGTCACGTTCAGTCAGATTTTTTATTATTTTTGCAATAAATACTAGTTTATTTCTAAGATACCTAGGTACTAATATTTTCAAAGCACATCAGTCCCGCACGTATGGAGCACGTGATTCGTGTGGACAAGGCACATTGCGCTGTGAGGGTATACGTGCTAGACATATTGTATGTGACTAAAATATACACGCCAACGCTGTATACATCATTTAGAATACCTAGATGTAACTTTTAGGTAAGAAGACGATGACCGCATTAACCCATCCATTTTAAAACCAGTGCTCAAATGGGAACTAATATAAATACTGCACTAAGACAGGCGCTCTAGTGGGAATAACTCGGGTGCTTTAGCGGGAATGTCGCGTTTTTCCTTATAGTTGCTCGTTCTTGCCAATATTTTTATCTAGATCGATTCTAAACTGAAGTTACTCATGAGATAGGCATCTCGGATTGCGATTCTTATCTTAGGTTGTAAGAATGCCATGCTTATTATAAGCGAACTCACATCTAGGTACTACAGATGTGACTGAGATAAGCTCACCAGTCACCTCTTAGGGCTCCGTGCTACAAGTAGTAACTTTGCTTGGAAAGTTAGGGTCAAACTACATAGCTACTAAGACGCATGATTTCTTTTTTACGCTCTTATAGTTCGGTAAAACCACTGAATCGCCACTTAAGGAATAATATTAATTTACATTATGCGTTATATTAGCTTTTTCCCCGCTGCTCAACTAGATTGCTCATCCACATTAAGTTGAGCAGTGGTTCAACTGGTAGTTGCTCAATTAATAGTTGAACAGTGGGTATTACCCTTTGATCAACTAAAACCACACTGCTCAACTAGCAATATAATTAAAAAACGAAGTTTGTTATCAACCCCTAAATCAATTACTTAGTAACAATTATACGTTTTCATTGCGCGTGACCGCACCCTTAAATTATTTCGACGTGCGTACAAAATAAGTTTCTCTCTAGCAGTGCTGAAGCGCGCCATGCTTTGTAGCATGACCTGACACCCACGATACAGGAAGGCCCATAACTTGGAACTGGCTACAAATATAAATGTTTCAACTAAAGCCTACAAGTACAAAAACTGGCCACACTTCCATCATTGGTCTACCACTTTTTGCTCAGAGCCTTGTCATAGAGGAAAAACCTAGGAAAAAGTTAACTAAGAGTAATGAGATCGAGCTATACCGCGCGTTCGGTGACCTCAACTCTGTAAGCATAAGCAAAATAACAAGTGTTCATAGATATAACTGGGGAAATTGCTATAGTAAAAATTCAAACATTAAAATTTCGTAACATCATTAAATTAAATAATACATGTAGAAGCGACGTTTGTGCATGCTGACGAGAATAGGTAGACTTAAATTGAAGTTAAACAAAATGTTTGAGACAAGTTGTTATGCACATTGATAGATATACCCAAAGCACTATAATGAGGGATATATCACAATACATGGTGAAAGAAACAGTTTTACTACAAATAGTGAGGTAAGGTATGAACAGAGCCCTTCAACTGCACTCTGTTCTTTTTCATTATTCTTAGCAACAAGGCCCAAGTAGTTATTTTAATGAAGGCTCATCCAGCACGTTAATGATCACTAACTACATCGGGGGGTAGTTAGCACATACTTGGAACTGTTCCAGATTTGATAGAAAAATGCAGCTCACTACGCCTCGAGCTATGTCACTTTGAATAGGGCTGCAGTGGAAAATAAACTTTAATTATGATCTGATGAGATTTAATATAGTGTGCTACAGGCTGATAGCAAATGCAGCTCACTATGTCTTGAGCTGTGGCACCTTGAATATGGCTGAGGTGGAAAAATTAACTTTATTAAGCTCTAATGAGATTCAATATAGCGTGCTACAGGCAGTAATCTTGGGTAATTTTTTGATGTATGATTTTTTTATATTATTTCTATTGAGCTGTCAGATTTTGGGTTAAGAAGCCTCTGAGAGGCACTCTAAACCTTTACCACACTGGTCTACTAACACATAACTAGTGACATGGTAAGAAATGTATGTGCTGTAGAAGTTTAAGACCTAAATATACTGTTGCATACTTTGGAATGTTAATCTTTTTTATTTCATCTGTTCCTCCACTAATGTGCTGGTTTGGAGTATTAAGATGGACTTGGTGGATCTTTTAATTTGGTGTTTTTATTGGGTCAGGATATTTTAATTATTTGAGTTACAAGCTTTGATTTAAAGTATAAAAAATATTATTTCAAAATGGTAATCTTATCTCAGCAGTTAGGTACCTGTAAATTATGATGATAATGTCTCTTAAGGAAAATTTTGGGTAGATTAGGACAAAATCCATTAGCAGCTACCTTCCAACCATATTAATTAAAATTTTTGGACCTTCTTTGGGTTCATTTATTTTTATACTTAGACTGTTTTAAAGTTACCTCTCTACCTAATAAAAAAAAACGTAATTAGTGTCAGTAAGAATACTAAGTAGGTACCTAGAGAGTTAAAAGATAAAGTTTAGCAAACTTTATAAGTTTGTCACACTTAGCTGGGCCTACAGAGCAGTGTCTAAGTCTGAGTAGGTAGGTACCTGTACTTACCTACCTTGGGAATGGAACCCAATTTCCTATCAGAACATTCACTAATTACAAAATACTAGAGCAACTCGCACCGATCAGTGGCAATTAAACAAATGAATACCGTCGTAAGCCGTTTAGCCCCAATAAAGTTCCCAGTTTACTGCGCGTGCCAGTGATGCCGCTAAATCGCAATAAATCTGGCAATGCACCGATTACCAGGGACATTTTACAACGCACTCAACGTAAATAAATTTCTAAATTCGTCCCACGCACAATAAATAAACGAATAATGATCACTGCACATCGAGCTCGCATTTAAATGCCTCCGAGATCACAACAATTTGCATCAAATTAAAAATCTCCAATTAAAAAAGCTCCGCGCTCCCACGATCGATATAGCGACGATATTTACAAGATTACCTTGAGCGTATGTAAACAATTGCAGCGACACCAACAAGAATATCCAGTTTTTGATGCCGAATCGGCACAACCCCATCCGGCACATGCTGGAAACCACTAAAAATACACTGTTGTATATTTTTTAATTCATCATTATCACATTTTCACTTAAAAATATTGATTTTGCGCGAATAATTCAACTAGCTTTCGAATGCGATGTAAGACGCTCCGCCATTTTCGAAGGCTTGAACCGGCGCGTACAGAAAACACTGCTCAAAAGTGAAAGGGCAATGCCCGGAGCGAAGTACCGCCTGAAGTTAGCTGAAGTTGCGAACAAGTAACGTCATCTGTCAAACACCGAGCAACCATTCATAAAGTTGCCATATCTAATTTTAATTCAAAGATATTTAGCATAGAAATATCATTGCATCTCTTTTATACTTAGGGGCTTTAACATTCTTATCATTTATGCTGTTTCTTTCTCATAAAACACTGAATCAACTTGATGCCACTGAACAGCGATCTACTTTGGAACAAATATTTTCAAGTAACGTTGTTTTGTTGTCATGTTGTATCATTCAGCGCGATAATTATCATTTTCTGTTTATTTTTCAGCAAGAACTATATAAAAAAATAATTAAAATAGAACCTGTATAAACCAAAAACCAAGAGGCATAGCAAAAATGGAATTATTATACTCCATGAGACGGAAACCTCTAAAATGCGAGCCGCCGCGGTTCGACAGGTATTCCATCTATCTTTTCCTATTTCTCTATAATATTTCTATATAAAAACGCATAACTTACGGTAAACCATGCCATCACCTCATCGTACAAGTGCGTAAAAGTTCCAGCTAAAGCTAAATACTCGCAAATTGTCTATTTTCAGTGCATCTGACACGGAGACTGTTCGCCCTATTTGCACTATTTCCAACGCCAATATAATCGCGTTCTCGTCCCCCACCGAGCTGACCGACGTGGATGGGGACACCTGGGGCGGCCACGTGTACGTGTGCGACCTGGACACCCCCTGGGACAGCCACAAAGTCACCAGTACTTCGTACCCTGTCAGTATCTTGACTTCATGATTTGAGACGAGTTTCTCGCCTGTTCTTCTCGTACTTGGGTTAGATTGGGCACATAGATTCGCCGCATGAAAGACGTTTCAAAGTGATCCTTGTAATTTTATTGAATAAATTATTTTTCAATTTCAATTAATTTTTAATTACTAGCAGTAACAGTATTTTATCCAATACTTGACATTTTATTTGTGAATTATTCTCCTTGCTTATCAACTACTGGAACTCCCTGCAACTTTGCATAATGTATTTTTCATACAAACTACAAATACCTGCCATATTCTCTACTATCTCCAGCAAGGTCTATGAAACTAGCATGAAACGGACACTGGCAGAATTGTGACAATCTCAAGTCACAGTAGCCATAAACCAAGAATTGAATTGAATTGAACCTCCAGCTGGTGTCTTTGGAGGTTGAATTTTAGAAATTCCTTCCTTAGTGCACCTCTAGAATTAGAAAGGAACCTTCCCTCCAAAGTTCAAGTCTGTAATACCAGTGGATTGTGTGAAAGATGATATTATGAATGTAAGAGGAGTAGATTCAGAATTGATGACTGATAGGAGTGAGTGGAAGATGAAAACATGTTGTGCCGACCCCACGCGTGGGATAAGGGCAGGAGAATGATGAGTCCTAGGACTAATATTGAATAAATAAAAGTATTAAGAGTGAGTCCACAGGTGTCGGCACTGGAATGGGACCTGGACGGCAAACAGCTGCTGGTGGCGACCACGGTGGGGGACGTCTCCGTCCATGGCCAGAAGGACTATCTGCTCAACGAGTGGCAATGTTTGTACACTGCCAACTTCCCAGGTGAGTTCTAGTGTCCGGGATGATTAGCGATTTATATTGTTAATGTTGGGGAGCTATATTGCCAGGTCAATCACATTATTTGAATGAAATATTTTATATATAATCTGTAGATTTCTATATATAAAAATAAATCCCTATTTCCCTTGGTCATGGCGTCACACGTGAACGGCTGGACTAATTTGGCTCATTCTTCTGTCGGCTCAGTGAGTAAGAAAAAAAATTAAAGTTGTAGGTAATATCTGTGGTAATATTTACAGGGTGTCCCTGAACTTAGTATGTTTCCTGAGAGACAATTCCAGACACTGAATAATTTATATATAACTTTTGTGAATTCAATGATTGTCATTGAAGAAATGTGCAGCAAAGTTCACTTTACTACCTCCTTCAGATAAGTAGGTATCTAACTTTTTTTTTTTTGTTTCATCCCACTGCTGGGCAAAGGTTTAACCCAAATCATGCCAACCATCCCTATGAGGTCTCCCACCATCTTTTCTCCACAATTTAACTCTACCATGTATTATAATACTATTTTTAGTATAATGTGTGTTGCCACTTGCCACAGAAAATCGGGCTAAAACATGATCTGAAGAATGTAGATGATATAAATTTTTAAACTTACGCGATCTGAACAGGTTTTCACGCTGTCGAAACGTCGGGAAAATAAATATTAATAATATGATATAGGTGGACAATTCACTCAACGCCATCTAGCCCCAAACTAAGCAAAGCTTGTACTACGGGAACCAGATAGCTGATAGGTTAATTATATACTTTTTTTTATAAATACATACATAGAATACAAAATAACACCCAGACACAGAACAAACATCGGCGTTCATCACACAAATGTTTATCCTGGGTGGGGATCGAACCCACAACCTGGAGCGCGGAAGACAGAGCTACTACCAACTGAGCTGTGAGGCCAGTCTAAATAGCTAAATAGGCCGCGATAATCAGCGCCGCGCCGACCCCCCACAGCGCCTGTGTGCGAAACCTATGAAGCGCCTCTTTTTTTCACGAATCTTCATGTTTCAACTTAGGTACTTACCTATGTGTCGCCTGACACGGCAAAAATTTAAAATTTGGTCTATAAAAGTGGTGTACATTTTTTAGGTTTTACTTTTCGATACTCCACTACAAAGAATATGTTGTTGTGTCAGTGTATCAAAAATAATTTCGATGGCGGCGCCTCTATTGTCTTGGCGCCTGTGTGCGCCGCACACTTCGCACATAGGGGCTGTTCGGCCCTGGCGATAATATACCCGTTTAATGCTAATATTAATGTAAATGATAACCTAATTTAAGACATACATGCAGATACTTCCAGAATTCCCCACATATACCTATACTTGTCCCAGAGTAGCTCACTGCATTGTCACTTACTTGCAGGAGAACACATAGTGAAGTCTGCATTCTTCCACAACGGCAGGCGCGTGGTGCTGGTGGAGAAGAAACCCGACGCACCCATCACCGATCGAATACAGGCCCTCCGGTGCACACCCACGTTGAAAGGGTTCGGGTAAGTTTACAAACCTTAGCAGGTGGAGATTTACATACAAAAGGCTGTAGTGCCCGGAAAATGTTCAGACGGAGTAGGCAGCACATAACACCCTCTCAGCCAAGTCAACCTTATCATATAACAACTAACAATGCTGGAATTCATAATCAGCGGCTAAATAGCCCCTCAGAATCAGTAATTCAGTATTTGCTCAAGGGCTTGATCTTGACTGACTCCTATTTTGTATTAGTTATTAGTTATTCAGTTTGACTTTTCCCGTAAAGGTAAAGTAAAGTAAAAGAGTAAGGTAAAGTCACAGATTTTCTCACAATGAGCAAACATTGTGAGAAAATCCCATTATGAATGTTGCAAAAGTAAACTCATAAACTTTGGGTCAGAAGGTATAGGTGCCAATACACCACTCAAATCTTATTTGGTCTTTTTCAGAGGAGTAGCGTCCGAGGGTGCGTGCGTAGTGACGGCGACAGGTCTGATCGGCGCGGTCCTGCCCACGCCGGACTCCAACGTGGCCGCCACCACGACCGACTGTCTGAGACCCACCAGGGATCACGTGACCGCCGCCAGCATCGCTTACAAAAGTATGTTTTTTATATATTAATCTTCGCTGTGAAAGAATCTGCCTCCAAGTTATGGATTACTGGACCTTCTTCTTCTTCTCCTCCTGTCACTAATTATTTCGAACCAAAAAGTGAAAGGATTAAAGGGCACCTCACGCTCCTTATTATAAATGCGAAAGTTCACAACTAAACAGCTGAAAGAATATTAATCGTCTCCATCATCCTCTTGCTAAATTGTAATATTTAATTACATAATGGTTTGTATTACTGTTTTAAATTTTCAATCATGTTAAATTTTAGGTTTAATGTTAGATTATTAAGGTTATTTTTGTTGTAAGCACGCCTTCTGTATTTTCCCTACTTTACTTTGGTCAGCAGGTAGAAAATGCCTTCGGCATTATGCTCGCCAATTGTGCATATTTTGTATTTTGTGTGCAATAAAGAATTTAAATAAATAAATAATGTTTGGCAAAGAGCTAGGTTTAATCACGGTAAAGGACATTGGCTAAATTTGATCCTTAAAAAAAATGCAATGCAGATGAGGATGCCCCCCCCCCCCCCCCCCCCCCCGCAAAAGCCCAAGCCAAGGTTCGTACCTAAGTGGTGCCCTTGCGCTTGTTGCCAAAAATCTAACTCGCCTACAACCCGTGTAACGCTGGTTGCAAAAAAGCACCAAATGATAAGTTTTGATTGTGTTCGTTCCAGACGGCAGCCTGCTGGTGGCGGCGGTATGTCGCGCGGGCGCGCGGGGCTGCGTGCGCGTGTACCTGTGCAGCGCGGGCAGGGCGCCGCCCGGGCTCAGCGCGCAGCCGCTGCCCGCCGTCTACCTGCTCGACAACGACATACCCAGTCAGTACACACCTGCTCAGTACGTCTACCTGCTCGACAACGACATACCCAGTCAGTACACACCTGCTCAGTACGTCTACCTGCTCGACAACGACATACCCAGTCAGTACACACCTGCTCAGTACGTCTACCTGCTCGACAACGACATACCCAGTCAGTACACACCTGCTCAGTACGTCTACCTGCTCGACAACGACATACCCAGTCAGTACACACCTGCTCAGTACGTCTACCTGCTCGACAACGACATACCCAGTCAGTACACACCTGCTCAGTACGTCTACCTGCTCGACAACGACATACCCAGTCAGTACACACCTGCTCAGTACGTCTACCTGCTCGACAACGACATACCCAGTCAGTACACACCTGCTCAGTACGTCTACCTGCTCGACAACGACATACCCAGTCAGTACACACCTGCTCAGTACGTCTACCTGCTCGACAACGACATACCCAGTCAGTACACACCTGCTCAGTACGTCTACCTGCTCGACAACGACATACCCAGTCAGTACACACCTGCTCAGTACGTCTACCTGCTCGACAACGACATACCCAGTCAGTACACACCTGCTCAGTACGTCTACCTGCTCGACAACGACATACCCAGTCAGTACACACCTGCTCAGTACGTCTACCTGCTCGACAACGACATACCCAGTCAGTACACACCTGCTCAGTACGTCTACCTGCTCGACAACGACATACCCAGTCAGTACACACCTGCTCAGTACGTCTACCTGCTCGACAACGACATACCCAGTCAGTACACACCTGCTCAGTACGTCTACCTGCTCGACAACGACATACCCAGTCAGTACACACCTGCTCAGTACGTCTACCTGCTCGACAACGACATACCCAGTCAGTACACACCTGCTCAGTACGTCTACCTGCTCGACAACGACATACCCAGTCAGTACACACCTGCTCAGTACGTCTACCTGCTCGACAACGACATACCCAGTCAGTACACACCTGCTCAGTACGTCTACCTGCTCGACAACGACATACCCAGTCAGTACACACCTGCTCAGTACGTCTACCTGCTCGACAACGACATACCCAGTCAGTACACACCTGCTCAGTACGTCTACCTGCTCGACAACGACATACCCAGTCAGTACACACCTGCTCAGTACGTCTACCTGCTCGACAACGACATACCCAGTCAGTACACACCTGCTCAGTACGTCTACCTGCTCGACAACGACATACCCAGTCAGTACACACCTGCTCAGTACGTCTACCTGCTCGACAACGACATACCCAGTCAGTACACACCTGCTCAGTACGTCTACCTGCTCGACAACGACATACCCAGTCAGTACACACCTGCTCAGTACGTCTACCTGCTCGACAACGACATACCCAGTCAGTACACACCTGCTCAGTACGTCTACCTGCTCGACAACGACATACCCAGTCAGTACACACCTGCTCAGTACGTCTACCTGCTCGACAACGACATACCCAGTCAGTACACACCTGCTCAGTACGTCTACCTGCTCGACAACGACATACCCAGTCAGTACACACCTGCTCAGTACGTCTACCTGCTCGACAACGACATACCCAGTCAGTACACACCTGCTCAGTACGTCTACCTGCTCGACAACGACATACCCAGTCAGTACACACCTGCTCAGTACGTCTACCTGCTCGACAACGACATACCCAGTCAGTACACACCTGCTCAGTACGTCTACCTGCTCGACAACGACATACCCAGTCAGTACACACCTGCTCAGTACGTCTACCTGCTCGACAACGACATACCCAGTCAGTACACACCTGCTCAGTACGTCTACCTGCTCGACAACGACATACCCAGTCAGTACACACCTGCTCAGTACGTCTACCTGCTCGACAACGACATACCCAGTCAGTACACACCTGCTCAGTACGTCTACCTGCTCGACAACGACATACCCAGTCAGTACACACCTGCTCAGTACGTCTACCTGCTCGACAACGACATACCCAGTCAGTACACACCTGCTCAGTACGTCTACCTGCTCGACAACGACATACCCAGTCAGTACACACCTGCTCAGTACGTCTACCTGCTCGACAACGACATACCCAGTCAGTACACACCTGCTCAGTACGTCTACCTGCTCGACAACGACATACCCAGTCAGTACACACCTGCTCAGTACGTCTACCTGCTCGACAACGACATACCCAGTCAGTACACACCTGCTCAGTACGTCTACCTGCTCGACAACGACATACCCAGTCAGTACACACCTGCTCAGTACGTCTACCTGCTCGACAACGACATACCCAGTCAGTACACACCTGCTCAGTACGTCTACCTGCTCGACAACGACATACCCAGTCAGTACACACCTGCTCAGTACGTCTACCTGCTCGACAACGACATACCCAGTCAGTACACACCTGCTCAGTACGTCTACCTGCTCGACAACGACATACCCAGTCAGTACACACCTGCTCAGTACGTCTACCTGCTCGACAACGACATACCCAGTCAGTACACACCTGCTCAGTACGTCTACCTGCTCGACAACGACATACCCAGTCAGTACACACCTGCTCAGTACGTCTACCTGCTCGACAACGACATACCCAGTCAGTACACACCTGCTCAGTACGTCTACCTGCTCGACAACGACATACCCAGTCAGTACACACCTGCTCAGTACGTCTACCTGCTCGACAACGACATACCCAGTCAGTACACACCTGCTCAGTACGTCTACCTGCTCGACAACGACATACCCAGTCAGTACACACCTGCTCAGTACGTCTACCTGCTCGACAACGACATACCCAGTCAGTACACACCTGCTCAGTACGTCTACCTGCTCGACAACGACATACCCAGTCAGTACACACCTGCTCAGTACGTCTACCTGCTCGACAACGACATACCCAGTCAGTACACACCTGCTCAGTACGTCTACCTGCTCGACAACGACATACCCAGTCAGTACACACCTGCTCAGTACGTCTACCTGCTCGACAACGACATACCCAGTCAGTACACACCTGCTCAGTACGTCTACCTGCTCGACAACGACATACCCAGTCAGTACACACCTGCTCAGTACGTCTACCTGCTCGACAACGACATACCCAGTCAGTACACACCTGCTCAGTACGTCTACCTGCTCGACAACGACATACCCAGTCAGTACACACCTGCTCAGTACGTCTACCTGCTCGACAACGACATACCCAGTCAGTACACACCTGCTCAGTACGTCTACCTGCTCGACAACGACATACCCAGTCAGTACACACCTGCTCAGTACGTCTACCTGCTCGACAACGACATACCCAGTCAGTACACACCTGCTCAGTACGTCTACCTGCTCGACAACGACATACCCAGTCAGTACACACCTGCTCAGTACGTCTACCTGCTCGACAACGACATACCCAGTCAGTACACACCTGCTCAGTACGTCTACCTGCTCGACAACGACATACCCAGTCAGTACACACCTGCTCAGTACGTCTACCTGCTCGACAACGACATACCCAGTCAGTACACACCTGCTCAGTACGTCTACCTGCTCGACAACGACATACCCAGTCAGTACACACCTGCTCAGTACGTCTACCTGCTCGACAACGACATACCCAGTCAGTACACACCTGCTCAGTACGTCTACCTGCTCGACAACGACATACCCAGTCAGTACACACCTGCTCAGTACGTCTACCTGCTCGACAACGACATACCCAGTCAGTACACACCTGCTCAGTACGTCTACCTGCTCGACAACGACATACCCAGTCAGTACACACCTGCTCAGTACGTCTACCTGCTCGACAACGACATACCCAGTCAGTACACACCTGCTCAGTACGTCTACCTGCTCGACAACGACATACCCAGTCAGTACACACCTGCTCAGTACGTCTACCTGCTCGACAACGACATACCCAGTCAGTACACACCTGCTCAGTACGTCTACCTGCTCGACAACGACATACCCAGTCAGTACACACCTGCTCAGTACGTCTACCTGCTCGACAACGACATACCCAGTCAGTCATACTCCTACTCAGGGTTCTCCCGCCTTCATAGTCACTGTTCACTACCATCGCGAATTTCGTCGAGACTATGAGTGTCCCCATTTAAGAATAAGTAACGGAAATTGTACATTGTGCAAAATATGGTCATGTGCCAAATATCATGTTCGGATGTGCCTCTGACTCTTTAGATATCCTCAAAGACCTAAGTAACTAGAGATTTGAGGAGATATCTACCGAGCCTGGGGATTACAGTCGTGTGATGTTTTTTTTAAAAGCTCTAATAATGATTAAACTTGTAGCGACTGTGGCTTGGTGCCAGCGCGAGGAGCCCGACTCGCTGCTGATCGGGGGCGCCACGCTCACGCTGTGGAAGTGCACGGAGCGCGCGCACGCCGTGCACAAGCTGCTCGCGACAGGTGACGTTGAACTTGTAGCGCGAGGAGCCCGACTCGCTGCTGATCGGGGGCGCCACGCTCACGCTGTGGAAGTGCACGGAGCGCGCGCACGCCGTGCACAAGCTGCTCGCGACAGGTGACGTTGAACTTGTAGCGCGAGGAGCCCGACTCGCTGCTGATCGGGGGCGCCACGCTCACGCTGTGGAAGTGCACGGAGCGCGCGCACGCCGTGCACAAGCTGCTCGCGACAGGTGACGTTGGACGCCCTAGCTCGGTCGTAGGAGCTCTGCCTTCTGCGCTGTAGGTTGGGGGTTCGATCCCCTCGCAGGGCATATATTTTTGTGTTTTTTTTTTGTCTGGTTGTATAGTTGTTTTTTTTATATGCCTACTTACAAGTATTTAAAAAAAAAAAAAAAATAATGTACCTATATTATTATTATCAGTTATCGAGATCCCATAGTACGAGCTTTGCTCAGTTTGAGCACAGATTAAATAATAGTTACTACGTAAGTTGGGGCATGTGAAATAAAAATGTATGATTTGGTGCAGGTCCGCTGCAAGGCAGCACGACCCCGGGGGGTGGCCAGAAGCCGGCCTCGGATACCTTCAACACAGTCGTGAGTACCCCCTCTCCACCCCACCGCATCATATGCTTGAATCGTGTCAATTACATGTCATTAAAAATGCCATGAAAATAAATCTGCTGGTTTTCCCTGCAATAAATAAATACATGCCTTATTTTTGTTTGTATATTTTCATGACTTAAGTGTCTCTTCTCCATGTCGCGCAGTATTCTAGTAAATATGTAATGTCGAGTGAAAGTACAAGTAGGGCGTACCCCCCAGGTGTGGCAGGCGGGCGGGGCGTGGCGCGGGCGGGGCGCGGGCGCGGCGCGGGCCGTGAGCGCCAGCGCCGCGCGCTGCGCCGGCACTCCGCCGCTGGCCGTGCTGGCCGCGCCCGACGCGCTGCTGCTGCTGGCGCGGGACTCGCTGCACGTGGTGGGTACGAGTAGTCTACATTTAAGGCCCAGAATACTCGTCACACTATTCCTTACGTAAAAGTTACAAAAAAAAGTGACATAAGTCCGTATAGCAACGCGGATCTCCGCGGAATCGGACATAGCACGAAGCGAAATGCCCAAATGACAAGTAAGTAGAGTGCGGCATGATAATATGGCTGCTCTGAATTATATAACGAAAGCGATAATTTATAAAAAAACATAAATATGTTCAAGTAAATAGCTTATTTCAAAAAAAGGGCTGGGTTGATTTGTTTCAAATTAACTGATTTATGTTCATGTGAAATAGAAATTCAAAATAACTTACTGTTCTGGATAAATTAGGGAATTTCTGAATTTTCAGAGGTGTTTTTGACATGATTTTAACTAAGGTTTTCTAACTAATTCGTGTTTTAGCTCCGGTTGATTTATCACTTATATCCTTGAGTATCGTGTAGTTCAATTTCAATAATCTATTAAGCGGTAATAGAATGATTAGGGTTTCAATACTTGCAATTTTCAAAATGCTGGGCCTTAAGTGCAGCATTTTGTACTCTTAAATAAAACGGATTTATATCGAGGGCCATGAATCACTCGCGTTGCTCAGGATTCTAATACTTAAATCACTCGCTACGCTCGTGAATCAGTCGTTAGAATCCTTCACTTGCTCGTGACTCATCTATGGCCCTCGCTTTAAATCCGTCCTTTATTCACTAGTTGCATAATATACTACGAGTATTATTACTATAGTACTTAAATTCGAGCCCCACAAATTGAAAGAAATCTTTTAATTTTGACACTCGACCGTAAGATTTTTTGTTTTTTGACCTTATATAAATATCGTTCAGTTGTCCAGTCAGCCGGTGCCGACCGGCGGGACTCCCGGCCTGGCCCAGGAAGCCCCGTCGTCGTCCGCCTCGCCCCCCAAGAAGCCTAAGTACGGCCCTGGCACGATTCCGGTAAGCGTTTGAATTAATTTATAAAAAATGAATTATTCGCATACATCTAATATTTTTTGTTACTTATGTTCATCTTTAAAATAATAGAGCGAACACTGGTGGTCTATCGACCTTTAGAGGTCGGTTATAACCCTGGGGACGAGCGATGGCACTTATATCTTAGCGCTTTCGGCGAGTCAATCGCGGCTATAAAAAGCGGGTCACCAATGTCCCGGCCCCGGCAGGGCGGCGCGAGCGGCGCCGCGGTGAGCTGCGCGGAGGTGTCGGCGCTGGGCGGCGTGTGCGTGTGCGTGGACACGCTGGCGCAGCTGCACGTGTTCCGCCTGCCCGCGCACCGGGACGCGCGTGAGTACCGGCCCTCACCGCCCGCTCACGGCTCAGTCGGTGGAGCTCTGCCTTCTGCGCTGCAGGGTGTGGGTTCGATCCCCCAGGACGTTTGCGTGATGACCGCAGATGTTTGTTCTGGGTCCGTTTGTTATTATGTATTCTAAGTATGTATTTATTTACAAAATAGGATATTATGCAACTAGTGAATAAGGAACGGATTTAAAGCGAGGGCCATAGATGAGTCCCGCGCAAGTGAAGGATCCTAACGACCGAATCACGACCGTAGAGAGTGATTTACAATTATCGTGTTAGAATCCTGAGCAACGCGAGTGATTCATGGCCCTCGATATAAATCCGTTTTATTCGAGAGTTGCAAACGATCCTTTATACCATGACTCCGAGAAATAAACTAAACTAAACTCATTGTCGAAAATGTCAACCGATCGAAGCTCGAGGAGTTATTTGAATAAGAAGTTTGTATAGCATTGAGATGCAGTTCAAATATATCGATGTGTTCTAAATTCAAACACCAAAACAGTGCTGCTTTTTATTCACTGTTTTCGGTGAATAAAATAAGCTTTCGAGAGGGGGAATGGTATAAAGTATATAATCAGTCTATCAACAACCTAGTTCCCATACAAGCTTTGCTTGGCTCGGGGCTAGTTGCGTTGTGTTATACATATATCCGGCTGCCGTCCGCAGCGGCGACGGCGTTGGCCTCGGCTGCGGCGCTGCTGGAGCTGGGCGCGCTGGGCGGCGCCGACTGCCTGGACGTGCTGCTGGCGCTGCCGCCCGCGCTGCTGGAGCCGCTCTACGAGAGGTGGGGCTCTGGAGGGGAGAGTCGACTGTTGCATCTTCTAGTACTACTTAGTATCGCTAGATGGCGGGGTTTCATTTGTATAGAAGCTAGATGGCGCTATAGTTGCGTTTTGGAAATTATGTATAAGTTACGTCATTTTTCAATTTCAAATCCAAGATGGCCACCACCACAATGGCGAATTACATATTTTTTCACAACTCCCTCAATACAGGTATAAAATGAAAGAGCTTGAGTAGTAGAATACTATACACTATGACGACTTCCAAATCCAAGATGGCCGACACCACAAAATGGCGGGCAAAATTTGTATCGGGGTTATAATATTTTTAAACTTACGCGATCTGATCACATTTTTATCAGATTAAACGGATAATTATATCGTGTTTTATTTACCTATTTTTCCCGACGTTTCAACAGGTTACAGTCATCCCGTGACCACTACAAAATTCAAAATTCAAAATATGTTTATTTTCAATAGAATCACAGGGATCACTTTGAATCGCCTTACACACTAGGTGAGTCTAGGTGACAATTCCAGTCCTATCCCCAGTGCGAGAAGAACTGACAAGAAACTCGCTGGGCCCTAGCGCTTTTTTTGTATGATCCTTGTTAATTTTGTAAGAATACCTAGCAGAGTTGGAGCTGATTCATCCCAAGCTTTTTTATCATCTAAGTACTCTGATATTTTATAATAAGCTTTTCTAGACAGTTTCTGTTTAATTACATTTTTGAATTTTCACAGTTTTTACAGTTTGTAAACCTGTCGAAACGTCAGGAAAATACTAATAACAATTGCATCGGAATTTTTTAAATTTTTAATTTAATTTAACTTACTGAAAAGGACGAAAATTTCTAGTACTTTCCCGCTAAAACTATTATCTAATGAGGTTATTAATTAAGCTTATTAATATTAATGAGCCCCACAAAATGCCTTATAGAAATATTATTAATATTAATAATTCCAACACCACACCTCAAATAGAAACTCGACACGTGTTTCGAGAAAAGTCTTTTCTCTCGGCGCTGTGCGGAGCGAGTCAACGGTCCTGAGGATGCTTCGTGGAGAAGCGAAACACGTGTCGAGTTTCTATTTGAGGTGTGGTGTTGGGATTATTAATATTAATAATATTTCTATAAGGCATTTTGTGGGGCTCATTAATATTAATAAGCTTAATTAATAACCTCATTAGATAATAGTTTTAGCGGGAAAGTACTAGAAATTTTCGTCCTTTTGTAATGGATTTCCGCAAAGTCACGCCAGAAATCAAAAAGATTTCTGGATGACGGTTTTCTGTATTCTGTTTTCTGATGTTTTACAGATAGAAGTCTGCAACAAATTTTTCCGACGACTTTCTCTTTTCACTTATCATTTGTCATTGTACGATCCGTAAATCCGTTTAGCAATCTTACATATTCTAGAGTAAAACAGCTAGTTCGCCGCCCCCAACCAATAATCGGTCTTTGCGCCCTCTCCCCGCACTTTGAATGAGTGTAAAGAGCGAAATTATAGAAAATGTATTTTTCTTTTCCTACCGTCAACCCATACAGCCAGTCCTACTATTGGTTTGTATATAATTTGGTGATTTTAATTTGAATGTAGTAAATAATTTAGTGAATAATTTTACCGATTTTAATCTTATGTATCGACTATTATAGCATGCATTACCCCGCCTTCCAAACATGATTGAGCTTTAATTAGCTCAAAAATATAACTAAAAATTATTTTACGTGCAATTCCAACGAAATTGTTGAATTGTAAAAATAATCTAGGACATGACAATTTGAAAATTGTGGAGGCAAGGGCGGCAAAAGCTTTACAGCCTATACCTTGAAAATTTGTAAATCCGCCACTGCTCAGGTCTATCTGATGACAGGATGATTCCTGTCCTTTTCCCACGTTATGTGGTCGGCACAACATGTGATCTTCCATCTCCCTCACTCCTCATGTCAGTAGTCCTTTCTTTCACACAGTCCATCCTTCTTTGGTCTACCTCTACCCTTGTACCCCTGTATCCAGTGTGTATCCAGTGTGTCCAATGTGTGTACATGTGGTGCTGCAGGTTGACGGAGACGTTCCAGCGCCAGCCGGCCTCCTTCCAGCAGTACTACTACCACGCCTGGCTCAAGCTGAGGATAGCCCTCTGCAGGTCAGTGCGGGGGCCGCACCACGAAGTCTTCCAGAACGATTCCGTTTTAGAAACGTCACATTTGAAGCTTGAAGTATAGTTCTTCCAAAGGCATTCGTGAAGTTAGCCACAGGTGCTAGTTTGCGCATGTCCAGTCCCACCGCCCCTTTCCATACCTCCAATTGCTCCCGAAAAACGATACTGCGCAGCGCTCTGCGGCTAACTTCACGAATGCCTCGACTCGTTGGGCCAACTGTAACACTACTTAAAAACAATTTGCACAGGTCATGGTACAAAATAACTACGTAATATTAATTCGATAATGTATTAGGAATTCGCGGTGAGGCCTGTATTAACCGGTATTTCCATAGTTAGCGTTCGGAGCGCAACCTCTTTCAAAACTTTAACTCGAACTTAGATTAACCGGTTAAAGCGAGCTTCGAATGTCGTCGTAAGGGCGGGCGGAGCGGAGCTCACTAATACGGAAGTGAAAAGAACGAAATCATTTCGTTCTAACCGGTTAATTGTTAATAACCTTTTGGATTTATCGTTCTTGATTAACCGTTTTAATAGAGGTTAGAACTTACTTCTTTGCGTCGCCGTCGGGTGTCATGAAAAATGCTGTGTGTTTTCAATGAGAAGTGTACCCCCCCCCAGGATGTGCCCTACGCTGCAAGCCAGCGCGTCCTCGCTCACCTGCGTGCAGATGTGCTACGCCGTGCTGGCCGCCTGCTCGGCCGCGCTGCGCCCGGACTTGGCGCTGCCTATACTCGACGACGACTCCGACAAGGTAATTCTAGCCTTTTTTATGCCCAATTGCCCAATTGCCCAATTGTTTTCAACCATTCCACGCCAGTGTGAACCAGGGTGAAGGAAAACATCGTGAGGAAACCGGCATACTAGGGTATGCCGGTTTCCTCACGATGTTTGAATCAAAAATTTGAAGGTGTGTCATAGGTTAGAATTCTTATAAGCGGCGATGGGCTTATAACCAGTCACGTACGGAATACTAACCACTGTTCAAAATGTGGGCATGTACCAAATGTCATGTTTGGACGTGCGAACTACCCCCTTTAGATATCCTCAAAGATCTAATTAACTAGAGATCTGAGGAGATGTCCACCTGGGGATTACAGTCATGTGTGTGTCCATTAACGCCTCCCGGAGTAAGATTCTGCTGCAATACTTGATTGCCAATACTGTATGATTAACCGATTATTAATGCATCGGTGTGTAAATTTAATCCCAAATTTGTACTCCTCAGAGTGGTATGATTAACCGATTATTAATGCATCGGTGAGTAAATTTAATCCCAAATTTGTACTCCTCAGAGTGGTAAGATTAACCGATTATTAATGCATCAGTGTGTAAATTAAATCCCAAATTTGTACTCCCCAGAGCGTGGCGACATTAGAAGCGAAGCCCGAGCTGATAGCGGACACGGCGTCCCTGTCCGCGCTGCGCCTCGGGCTGCAGCGCGCTTTAGATGTGGCTATAACCGCGATCGCGCAGCAGCCCCGGCCGCCGATGCAGACACACGGGTACGTGATTCTAATGGGGATTAATGAACTTATTAGTTCACTAATCCCCATTACGAGTTCGCAACAGCGTCTACGGGGAATAGTAAACAAAAAGTTCACTAATCCCCGTCAATGGGGATTGTTAACGGGGATTAGTAGAATAAGCCACATCGGTGATCGATCGTGATGTTTCGATGGTGAAGGAAAACATCACGAGGAACCGACGACTTAAATGAGCTTAGGTCCACTTCGTCCGAGCTCGTCCGGCGTGCTGCCGGGCTAACAACGTTCGTTCAACGCCATGATGAGAATTTATTCGATTGCTTCGTCTCGCTCCCTCTCGAGCGAATATGAGACAGCATCATGCTCGACAAAATTGTGTAGCGGGTGTAAGCGCACCCCAGGCAGCGATTTACTGTCGGAACAAAGTAACATTTATTCCATTCCCCCTCTAAAAAGCACCGCAAACAGTGAATAAAAAGCTTTTACACACTTTTTTTTTTAAATCCATATATTCGAACTCCATATCAATAAACTAAACAGCCTCCTTGCGCAAAAAAACTCGATACAAACTATTTATGCAAAGAATATTCGACACACAAACTCCTTTTTTAAATAACTCAAGCTTCGATTGGTTGACATTTGGACAAGGAGTTTAGCATTTGAAAAAAAACTGTTTTGTGTTCTTTGTTTTCATTAGAATGGCGCTATTTTGAATATACCTACTAATGTATGTTGTACGAACACAAAGTTTAGTGTTACACAATAATCGATTGAAAATGCATTCAAGTGATGAAGAAGATGTGTTAACACCTGAGTTAATGAAAGAGAGGGCGGCCGATATAGTAGAAAACTTGCTACCTTACAAATCACGCTTAAATATTTCTTTTTCTCGGAGTCATGGTATCAAGTAGCGGATGCAACTCTTGAATAAAACGGATTTATATCGAGGGCCATGAATCATTCGCGTTGCTCAGGATTCTAACACTTGAATCATCGTCATGAATCACTCCCTACGGTCGTGATTCAGTCGTTAGAATCCTTCCCTTGCTCGTGACTCATCTATGGCCCTCGCTTTAAATCCGTTCTTTATTCACTAGTTGCATGATATACTATTGCGACATTGTTGTTTGACTTGAAAATTGTGGAAGAGGAGACGGTCACTGTAGTGAGACGATGTGTGCGCGCAGGTACGAGCTGTGGACGGAGCCCTCGGCGCCCGGCGCGCTGCGGCGGCTGCTGGCGGCGCGGCGGGCGGGGGGGCGCGGGGGGGAGGCGCCGGCCCGCCTGCTGGCGCGCCTGGCCGCGCCCGCGCCGCACCACAAGCAGGACCTGCTGGGTGAGTGTGCACGGAGGGGGCGCGGGGGGCGCGGGGGGGAGGCGCCGGCCCGCCTGCTGGCGCGCCTGGCCGCGCCCGCGCCGCACCACAAGCAGGACCTGCTGGGTGAGTGTGCACGGAGGGGGCGCGGGGGGCGCGGGGGGGAGGCGCCGGCCCGCCTGCTGGCGCGCCTGGCCGCGCCCGCGCCGCACCACAAGCAGGACCTGCTGGGTGAGTGTGCACGGAGGGGGCGCGGGGGGCGCGGGGGGGAGGCGCCGGCCCGCCTGCTGGCGCGCCTGGCCGCGCCCGCGCCGCACCACAAGCAGGACCTGCTGGGTGAGTGTGCACGGAGGGGGCGCGGGGGGCGCGGGGGGGAGGCGCCGGCCCGCCTGCTGGCGCGCCTGGCCGCGCCCGCGCCGCACCACAAGCAGGACCTGCTGGGTGAGTGTGCACGGAGGGGGCGCGGGGGGCGCGGGGGGGAGGCGCCGGCCCGCCTGCTGGCGCGCCTGGCCGCGCCCGCGCCGCACCACAAGCAGGACCTGCTGGGTGAGTGTGCACGGAGGGGGCGCGGGGGGCGCGGGGGGGAGGCGCCGGCCCGCCTGCTGGCGCGCCTGGCCGCGCCCGCGCCGCACCACAAGCAGGACCTGCTGGGTGAGTGTGCACGGAGGGGGCGCGGGGGGGAGGCGCCGGCCCGCCTGCTGGCGCGCCTGGCCGCGCCCGCGCCGCACCACAAGCAGGACCTGCTGGGTGAGTGTGCACGGAGGGGGCGCGGGGGGGAGGCGCCGGCCCGCCTGCTGGCGCGCCTGGCCGCGCCCGCGCCGCACCACAAGCAGGACCTGCTGGGTGAGTGTGCACGGAGGGGGCGCGGGGGGGAGGCGCCGGCCCGCCTGCTGGCGCGCCTGGCCGCGCCCGCGCCGCACCACAAGCAGGACCTGCTGGGTGAGTGTGCACGGAGGGGGCGCGGGGGGGAGGCGCCGGCCCGCCTGCTGGCGCGCCTGGCCGCGCCCGCGCCGCACCACAAGCAGGACCTGCTGGGTGAGTGTGCACGGAGGGGGCGCGGGGGGGAGGCGCCGGCCCGCCTGCTGGCGCGCCTGGCCGCGCCCGCGCCGCACCACAAGCAGGACCTGCTGGGTGAGTGTGCACGGAGGGGGCGCGGGGGGGAGGCGCCGGCCCGCCTGCTGGCGCGCCTGGCCGCGCCCGCGCCGCACCACAAGCAGGACCTGCTGGGTGAGTGTGCACGGAGGGGGCGCGGGGGGGAGGCGCCGGCCCGCCTGCTGGCGCGCCTGGCCGCGCCCGCGCCGCACCACAAGCAGGACCTGCTGGGTGAGTGTGCACGGAGGGGGCGCGGGGGGGAGGCGCCGGCCCGCCTGCTGGCGCGCCTGGCCGCGCCCGCGCCGCACCACAAGCAGGACCTGCTGGGTGAGTGTGCACGGAGGGGGCGCGGGGGGGAGGCGCCGGCCCGCCTGCTGGCGCGCCTGGCCGCGCCCGCGCCGCACCACAAGCAGGACCTGCTGGGTGAGTGTGCACGGAGGGGGCGCGGGGGGGAGGCGCCGGCCCGCCTGCTGGCGCGCCTGGCCGCGCCCGCGCCGCACCACAAGCAGGACCTGCTGGGTGAGTGTGCACGGAGGGGGCGCGGGGGGGAGGCGCCGGCCCGCCTGCTGGCGCGCCTGGCCGCGCCCGCGCCGCACCACAAGCAGGACCTGCTGGGTGAGTGTGCACGGAGGGGGCGCGGGGGGGAGGCGCCGGCCCGCCTGCTGGCGCGCCTGGCCGCGCCCGCGCCGCACCACAAGCAGGACCTGCTGGGTGAGTGTGCACGGAGGGGGCGCGGGGGGGAGGCGCCGGCCCGCCTGCTGGCGCGCCTGGCCGCGCCCGCGCCGCACCACAAGCAGGACCTGCTGGGTGAGTGTGCACGGAGGGGGCGCGGGGGGGAGGCGCCGGCCCGCCTGCTGGCGCGCCTGGCCGCGCCCGCGCCGCACCACAAGCAGGACCTGCTGGGTGAGTGTGCACGGAGGGGGCGCGGGGGGCGCGGGGGGGAGGCGCCGGCAGACAACTTCAGCCTCAGCTGATATCAAGATGTTTGAAGATATTTATTTATTTATGTATTTATTTGTAGGAGAACAAACTTACTCAACTTACGCGGGGCACTCAGATGGATTTTGCTCAGCAGTTCGGGGCAATCAATGATGTTATCAGTAATTTTTAGAAGAAATTGAAATTGAAAAATATTTATTCAGTACAATCACAAGGATCACTTTGAAACGTCTTACATGCGGTGAATCTATGTGCCAATTCCAACCTAACCCAAGTACGAGAAGAACAGGCAAGAAACTCGTCTCGGTCCTAGCGCTTTTTTGTATGATCCTTCTTACAAAAAAAAATGTAATCAAGATTATCTCATAATAATAACATAAAAACAAAAGACAAAACAGAACATAAATACATAAAACAAAAGGACAGCGTTTACATTGCAAATTGGTTAGCTGTCGGAGGGCGGAGCGACATCGGGCCATGAGTTCCTATCATCAATATATTCATTTATATTATAATATGCTTTCTTTAAGAGATTATTTTTAATGAAGGCTTTGAATTTTCTAACAGGAAGTTTAGTTGCATTTATAGGAAGTTTATTATAGAAACGTATCACGTTCCCCATAAATGACCCGTTCACTTTTTGTAACCGAAACTTAGGGATTAATAATTTATGTTTGTTCCTAGTATTGATTCCATGTACATCGCAGTTTTTCTGAAGTCTATCCCTATTCTTATGAGCGTACAGTAAATTTTCGTATATATATTGTGCCGCTACTGTGAGAATATTAATTTCTTTAAATTTTTCTTTTAAAGAGTCCCTCGGTTTCATTTTGTAAATGGCACGAATTGCCCTTTTTTGTAATACGATGTAAGAAATATGAGGTCAGCGATTTCACGTCTATTGCTAAGTGGAAGAATGTGAAATTGTTTGCAAAGGTCATAGTATTTATCGGAAGAGTACGGAATACGCATAATATCTAACAGAGAAGGCAAAGAAGCGACTTTATATTGCAGTCAGAAATCGATCAGAAATTCAAAATTGATACTTTGTTGTACCTAACAGACTCGCTAGCTATAATAATCTGTTCTGGGATGCACGATTGAGATTATTGTATAATGTGTGTGCAGACGAGTGCGCCGCGCTGGCGGCCCAGTCGCCGTCGCCGCGCGTGTGGGAGTCCCTCCCGCGCTGCTGCGTCTCGGCCCCGCACGGCAAGCCCTACCCGCTATACGTGAGTTCATACTACATCACTGTCGAGGCACCTTTTAACAAACAAAGCTAGTAAAGTACTTTTCATCATCCTCCTGTCCTTATCCCACGCGTGGGGTCGGCACTTGTTTCCTTCCACTCATTCCTATTATCCGTTGGTGGTGTGAATAAGGTCTGTTTTAGTTTGATTCCTATATAAATGAAATTAAAGACGTGCGTACGTAACTGTGTTGTATTTGTGACTGAGTAGCATGACGGTAAACATAATGAATTTAGTTTTGAGAGGGTATACGGTAAAACAATAGAAATGGCTGCAACATGCCGCCCACCAAAGGACATTAGTCCTTTACAAACAAGTAGATAAAACAATCAAAACATTATACCTACCAGTAACAGCTATGATTTGATGAGAATGACGATAAACTCTTACACTCATTAACTACAATAAAAAACTTATACAAATAAACAACAATACATATTTGAGGTGTTACATTGATATTATGTCTGGCAAGTTTAGAACAGTCTTGTAGGTAGGAGTAATCATTACCCACACAAATACCATAGGTAGGCTAATACAAACAACAATTCTATGCAGGTGATTCGATTAGTTACCTACACCTTTAAAAATAACAATAGATAGGCAATTTAGCTTACAATGAAAAACTGATAAGCAAATAACATGCATTTACATAAATAAATTTATTCTACACTTTTATCTATAGGTAGTTCACACAACCGTGCGTTTGTGCGTTTTATGATGTCGCCACGACACTTTAGGCTATAGACACGAGTGTTTCCATCAGGACCGACATGTTTGTCGGTTATTCGACTGACGTTAACTTTGCGTAGGTCAGGGCTCGGTATCACTACAGGGGCTTCGCCTATCAAAAAGTGCCCAGGAGTGAGGGGTTCAATGACGTCAGGGTCAGAAGCATCAATGGGAACTAAAGGACGGGAATTTAAACATGATTCGATTTGGCACAGGGTCGTGGTCATTTCCTCAAAGGTCAGGTTCTTGGTTAGAATTCGTTTCAGATGGTATTTTGTTGACTTGACTCCGGATTCCCACAATCCTCCAAAGTTAGGGCTGTAGGCCGGAATGTGGTGCCACTGGGTGCCGTCTGAAGATAAAATATCTGCGACATTTCCGGGTAGTTCCAAACAAGCTTCTTTGAATGCTTCAGCTAATTCTCTGTTAGCGCCGATAAAGTTGCGGCCTTGGTAGCTCCATATATGCGTGCACTTGCCTCTTCTGGCAGTAAATCTATGAAAGGCACCTATAAAAGATTCGGAAGATAGATCTCCAACCAACTCTAAGTGAATGGCTTTCGTAGCCATACAAATAAAGACGGCGATATAGGCTTTATTTGACTTTGCACCTCGGCCCTTTGACATTAGGACTTGTAAAGGACCGGCAAAATCGACTCCGCTGTGGAGGAAAGGTCGTGCTTGGGTTACACGGACCTTTGGTAGGTCACCCATTATCTGTGTTCGAGTTGCAGCTCGTTGACGAGCACAGATTAAACATTTGTGAATACATGCCTTCACTGCATTCTTGGCGTGGATGATCCAATACTTAGATCTAAGGTAACAAAGCATAAGCTGTATTCCACCGTGTAATGTCTTCTTGTGAGCGTCTGCGATGATCAGATTTGTAAGGTGACTATGTGTACCAAGTATTATTGGGTGTTTCTGTTCTGTGTCTAAATCTGAGTTTCTTAATCTGCCGCCCACCCTGAATATATTTTTCTCATCCAGATATGGATTTAAGTTTAATGCCTTGCTGGTTTTCCTTAAATTCTGTTTATTTTGTAGCCTCTCTATTTCAGATCCGAATTCTCTAAATTGTGCTATTTTTATACATTTAAGTAACGCTTCTTCATATTCTTCTGTTGAAATCTTTTCATTAATCTTTTCAGAATTTTTCTTACTATTGATGAATCTAATACTGTATACTATCACTTTTTGTAGTTCTTGTAGGGTGTCAAGGTTTTCGAACTTGATTGTATCTTCTTCAGGTTCAATTTTTACATTTACGTGTACGGTCTTTTTCAATTCTAATTCTGATGTATTATTAGGTCTTGTTAGTTTTATGTCTTTTGTCTTCAGCCATTCTGGCCCTTCCCACCAGAGGTTGCTTTCTATTAGTATGGGTAGTTCTCTTCCTCTTGACCCAATGTCAGCTGGATTATCTTTTGACACAACATGGAACCATTGTGTGTTTGGTACGTTGTCCAGTATCTCAATAACTCTGTTGCTCACAAAAAGTTTCCATCGATGAGGATCTCCAAATAGCCATGATAAGACTACTGATGAGTCTGTCCATGCGTAGACCTTGTTTTTGGGAATTCTCATAGCGTCACAGACTTGTGTGAGGAGTTTTGCTAGCAATAGTGCTCCGCAGAGCTCCAGTCTTGGAAGTGTAATTGATTTAACAGGTGCAACACGGGTTTTTGATGCTATGATTGTGGTTTTAATATCACCTTTTTTGGTTTCTACTCTGGCATAGACTACAGCACAATATGCTTTCTCAGATGCATCGCTGTATCCATGTAACGTAGTTGTAGCTAGGTCTTCGTTGTTCATCTTTAGCCATCGATCGAGGTGAATGTCGTTTAGGTTTTCAAATCCATTTCGTAATTTAATCCATTCTTTTGCAATAGATTCATTCACAGTATCGTCCCATTCCATTTTCTCTAGCCATAGTTTTTGAATTAGTATTTTCGCTAAAACAATAGCAGGGCTGATCCATCCTAAGGGATCAAAGAATCGCTGTATGTCGGCTAATATGTTTCGTTTGGTGATCGCTTTCGGTTGAGGTGGTATATCAAATCTATAATGCAGTGTGTCGGTTTTCATATTCCATGATAGGCCAAGAGTTTTGATCATACACTCGTTCTTGATATCTTGTGTTGCGTGTTTACTTCTGAGGGTAGGTTCGATTTCAGCAATAAACTCTGGGCTATTTGATGCCCACTTCTGGAGAGTAAATCCTCCTCTTTCTAAGACTGTCATTATCTCTTTACTCAGCTGTATCGCTTCCTTTGTAGTTGAACCTCCACTCATGCAATCGTCTACAAAGAAGTCTTCCCTGATTACTCTTTCTGCTTCTGGAAACTCTTTCCCTTCATCTTCTGCCAATTGCATTAATGTTCTTACCGAAAGATGTGGTGCTGCTGCGGTGCCAAACGTAACTCGTAAAATCCGATATTCCTTTATTTCTTCTTTAGAATTTGCTCTCCATAAAATTCTTTGTAGATCCGCATGCTCTTTCTTTACCTTTATTTGCCTGTACATCATTTTTATGTCTGATGTAAAGCAGACAGGTTTCATCCGCCATCTCATAATAAGATCGCGTAAGTCGCTTTGCAGTTGTTGCCCAACTAGAAGTTCGTCGTTTAATGATTTGCCATTAGTCCCTTTACATGATCCATCAAAAACAACTCTAACTTTAGTAGTTTCTTTGTCCTCTCTAACAACTGCGTGATGTGGAAGATATACTGCCGGGTTTGATATTTCTTCTTTTGGTACTTCTTCCATGTGGTTTAGCTGTAAATATTCGTCTATTACCTTTCTATAATCTTCCTTCAGCTTAGGCTTACTTTCTAATCTTCTTTCTAGTTGATAATATCTCTTAAGTGCAATATCTCTTGTTTCGCCGATTTCTTCTATCGGATGTGCACTCTTAAGTGGTAGCTTAACTACATAACGACCATCTGTTGTCCTGGATTGTGTAGCTGTGTATATTTCTTCACATAATTTCTCTTCAGCTGTCATACTTCTGGTACATGTTTCATCGATATGCCACATGCTTTTCAACATGTTGTGTATGTCCAGATTTTCCAGGTGATGGTGAACAATAATCCTGTCATCGTGTGATTCTTCACTTCCTTTGCCAAATAAAATCCATCCCAGGCTGGTTTCTTGTGCACATGGTGAACCTGAGGGACCTTTGATTGTCTTGCCTTTCACGATGTCAGCATAAACTTGAACTCCGAGTAGCATGTCAATTTTGCCTGAAACGTTATACTTTGGATCGGCTAGTACCAGACCGTCCAAATGTGACCATGATGTAGGCGAGATTGTTTTGCTAGGTAACTGATTGGTCAGTTGTTTAGAAACGATATATACCTCAACATGAAGACTGAAAGAATTATCGTACCTAGATAGAACCTCAAGTTGAGTTGAATGACTGACCTGTGTCTCGGTGGAACCTATTCCGGTTATCCTAGCATTGGTTGGAGTTTTGATAACTTGTAAAATTTGAGCCGCTCTCTCACTCACGAATGATGCTTCTGAACCCGAGTCGATAAGAGCCCTGAGTAACGTCACGTGCCCTGAACTACCTTTGACAGGAACTACAGCAGTAGCCAGCAGCGAACTCTTACGATTGCTTGTGAAATGCGATGCGAAGTGTGAAGTTATATCCGTGATGTCCTGATCCTTTTGGTTGTCTTCTACGTCAGCGTGCATTGATGCTGATGATGCAGTAGGTTCTTCCTTCTTCTCCTCTGTGTCCCTTTTCGTAGAAGAGTGAAGAAGGGAGTGGTGACGCTTTCCACATACTCTGCATGACGTCTTCTGTTTGCAGTACATCATAGAATGACCAGGTGCTAAACAGTTGTAGCATAATCTATTCTCTCTCACATGCTCACTTCTCTTGTCCGGGTCCAACTTTCCAAACTGCTTGCAGTGATAAAGCAGATGATTCTCTTTACATAAATTGCAGGTGTGCTGTGTTGTGGGAGTGGTTGCATGAAACGCTTTCACTTTGTCTCGTGCCATGGATGACGAAGTCAGCTCCAGTGTGCAGATGCGGCTATCCAAAAATGTAGTTAGGTTTGTAAACGTAGGCATCCCGTCATAGTACTCTTCACTTACGTGGGTCTCCCACGCTCTGTGTGATTCGCTGTCTAATTTTTGAACCAACAAAAATATAATGATTGGATCCCAGCTGGTAGTAGAAATATCCATACTGTTTAGGCTATTTATACATTCCTTGGTATTGTCAATCAGTGATTTTAAATAGACAGGTGATGGGGCTGTAAGTTTCTTCAACATAAATAACTTTCTCAAAATTGCATTAACAATAAGCCGTCGTTGACTGTAGCGATTTTTCAGGTTGTCCCAGGCAGGTAAATAGTTTTTCTCAGTTATTTGAAAATGCTTGATTGTGTTCTTAGCCTCGCCGATAACGCATGACTTTAAATAATGGAGTTTCTGCACGTCATTGAGCGCGTTGTTGTTGTGAATTAACGATGTAAAGGTATCTTCGAATGACTGCCATTCTTCATAAGCTCCACCGAAAGATGGTAGGTTGATTCTAGGTAATTTAACTTCTGGGTTACTTGTTGTACTCGATTTAGGGGTCGGAACAGAGTTTGATGCAGGTTGAGTAGCAGGTTGCTGCAAGGAATCCATCATGTCCGCCTTCAAACTCGTGTACAATTCTTCGCACTCACTGTGTACATCCGCCGAAAAATATGATAAATTACTTCTTTCATCCTTGGTAGTAAGCTTTATTAATTCCATGTGTGCTTTTCTGAACGCAGACCAGTATTCATCTATACATTGTATTCGCGTTTCTAAATAACCTTTTGTTTTACGCACTTTTGAACACTTTTTAAAGTTAATTTGGGCTTTGTTTAATAACTCGGCTAAGTCCTCTAGCTGATCAAGATAGTCTTGTACTTTAGACATTGTTTATTTCCGCACAAAACAGTTCACAATAAGTTTTATCACTGCAATCCTCGTGAGTAGTTACGTCGTCGCTTGTTATTTCATTTGCAAAAGTTCTAAACACCGTTCACTTTTGTCGTAAACACATTGACTCGGGCGCGGTCAAAGTTTAGCTCGATGCACAAAATGCATTCCTCCTTCGATAGTGCAGAGCGCGATCCGGTTCGAATATGACCACTATGGTGGTGTGAATAAGGTCTGTTTTAGTTTGATTCCTATATAAATGAAATTAAAGACGTGCGTACGTAACTGTGTTGTATTTGTGACTGAGTAGCATGACGGTAAACATAATGAATTTAGTTTTGAGAGGGTATACGGTAAAACAATAGAAATGGCTGCAACATCCGTCAACTCACTCCTCTTACATAATCATCTTTCACACAATCAAACCACTTTATTCTTCGGTCTTCCTCTACCTGCGTAAGCAGATACACTCATATACTAGTAGTACTCTTCGTCTTTGTTAAATAACGAAGCAATGAAGCATTTTTTTAGCAAATGGGAGAAAATACAATGCAACTCAAAAAATTACCTTAAAATTTTAAAATCCCGCCATTTTCAACTCGATTGAATGATGTTACGCGTTAAATTTTCTTGTTACGCGTTGATGTTAAGCATAATATTTTTTTCTCTTTCCCTCTCGTAGTTCACATCAATTCGTCTCACTGTCTTTCATCCGGTCTCTTTGTCATGCTCTGAATATAGCAATAATAAATCTTTGGAACAATGTATTGATTGACGTTTCTCGCTCGGATGTAACTCAGTAGTGATGGGTTCATATCTAAAAGGTGTCGTATCCGAGTCGATTAAATATCGATTATCATTTAATATAATGTGATGTATAATTTTGACAGTTCGAATACGGAGTGGAACCGGAAGCGCTCCGTTACACCCCCGAAGCACCTGCGTACGCGCAGTGTGAAACCACGCCGTCTCTAGCGATGGACTCAATAAGGTGTGTATCAAATAATTGAGATAATCCGCAGATAATTCCCATAATATTGGTACGATGCATTAATCACCTGGACTGGTTATCATCACGAGCGTCCCTCGGCAGGTACATGTACCTGGGCGGCGGCTGGCGCCCGGCGCGGTGGCGCGCCTGCTCGCGCTGCGGCTCGCGCGCGCTGCCCGCCGCCCACACCGCTCGACACCCGCTGCAGAAAGCCTACGACGCGAGGTTCCTCTCCAACTGCAGGTAGGTAATGCTTCAGCTACCATACTCGTCTGTACCCGGTCGTGGATATAGGTCTACTCTAGACTATTGGACCGTTATATCCGGCCCTTAATCTGGTAAACTTCAACCGTTGACAATGTTTTTATGTTCGCAGGTGTGGCGGCAGATGGACTTTGTTCTCGAATATTTGAAAATCTTTGAAAATCCGTTTTAAGAATGTTATTATAATTGTAGGTATTTAAGTTAGGACAGTGTAAATAAAATGTGATTTACCTTTTGTACTAATTTCGTTTTTTATTTATCAAATATTATCAAAACTTGCGCCTCGCCGATGGTTCTCTTCGCCCCAACTGTATCAGAACTCCAAACTATACTCTAAGATAAGACCACTAAGATCTTAATATGGTGTGCTTGAAGGTTGGACTATGATGAAACTTGAATCTGATAATGACACAAATTACTAATTGTACCAAATAAGATCAAGCTAGACGGGCAAGAAATACACTACTTCGATGAATATATCTATCTGGGCCAGATAGTCTCCGTCCAAAACTGGCAAGTTGACCGTCGCGTCGAAAATGCCAGGAGCTTCTGGTCTATGAAATCGCTAATGAGAAACCTTCCTCTGTCTCTGAAGCGATAACTCATCGATATAATTTATTCATTCATAATAAAACTGTACTTAAGTGTACCTAAGGACTTCAATTGATATTAAATAAAATCTTTCATTTTAAATCTGGAGATTATTGATGGAAAATAAAAACTGCAGTAAACAGAATGTTTATTGTCTGCTTGCCACCTGAAATCTGTGAATAGCATTTTTTAATCGATTATTTGGTCACCGATTCTTGGTCAAGTCGAATGCGATGCGATGTCAGTTCTGTCAATCATTTCCCATCACTACACTAGTCCTCTAGCGAAAATCGGCAAAAGCGTATTGCTGCGACTGCGTTATTGAATCTCAGTGAAATTGTTCCTAATCGTTCTCAAATCTGATAATTACTCGCGTTTTTACCTCTAAAAACATATTAGTTATCTAAATGGCAGACAAAAAAGGTATGTACGCATTATATCCATTCATTTCTTTGTTCGTTTTCGTCCACAAAGTTGACATGTGTAACATCGTTTTACGGCCTTGAATTAGCCGTTTCATGGTAGAAATATGAATATTCGGCTCTAAAATCGTGATCGGCACGTTTTAAATTACAAAAATGTGTCGAAATCCGAAGATTTTCGCATCGTAAGCGCGCTGCAATCGATCGATAGTCTGATTTCCAAGATGGTTGCTCCTCCACTTGGGAAGATGAATCGCGCTGAAGGCGGGACCGCTCTATAATTAGTTCCATCCACCGTCGGAGCTGACCGCTCCGCCCTCGGTGGTCGTCCACGATGCCTAAACCCTGCTACTGCAAAAGCAAGTATCTCCATTATCTGCATTTATTTCAATTTGCTGCTAGTCATATTAATCGGAGCTTTTACACCACAGACTTACTTTTCGCATTATGATATTCTATATAGGTGCCTACCTTCATTAAAAAAGCTAATTTTCTTAATGAGGTCAACCCATTTCACACCCTCAAGTAGCTCAGTAGGTAAGGTACTTATAACAATGTCTGATAGATACTTAGTTACCTGATATAGCTAATCTATCATTTTATTTCTATGAAAAATTAAATAAAAAGGCCAATAAATTATTTTGTATCTAATGCTTGCAATAATTTAGACTCTGAATAATCTTATTAAATTGTAAGTCCTTACTTTTTTTTCATATAATTACCATTTGAACAATAAAATAGTTTCATTGCATATTAAATAAAATGGTATAACTTTAGTTTGCATACCACATAGCCAGCGAGATACTCAACATGAAACAATATTCCCACAATGTTAATTGTATTTGCCTAGTTATTATTCGGCCTTGGAGTTACACATGTCAACTTGTGAACTATTGATAAGTATTAAGAAGACCATACATTTATCTTAAGCGGTCTTCATGCATTTCTTAAAATTGGAAGTAAGGCTCCCATTTTGGATTAGGTCTTCTACGGGACCTATCAGACTCGGTTTCGTATGAAGGAAACTGTATTATCAACTGTCAGTATATTAAAAAAATAATATATTCTGGCTCTAGTCTGCCAGACTGACATCAAAATATAGAAAAATAAGTTGAACGTCTGGGAGCAAGTTATGAAACTGTGTTGACTGTTGGCTCCAACTCCTCATTTTGTTATTTTTAGTTTGATAAAAAAGACACTGTTTGACACAAAACATTTACCTTACTTTTATTTAGAAGCTAATCATATTGACAGATGGGGTTAAAGTATAATGCCCCTCTTAAAATAGTCAAAGAGAAAATCTAATCTTGTAAAATTTTTATTACTTTGAACTTCAAATATTGTCAACCCTGTTTAGGGCTTGAACGTTTATGCTTTAGTACTTAAAGAGCAATAAAAAGTCCTTGCGAAAGGTTATTTGGAGCCAACACAAACACGTACCAGAAACAAATGATAACTTCCCCTCCCGCCTCCCAGATTCCCCACAGGAGCCGCCGGAGACAGCTACTGCGGTCAACATCATGTAATCACTAGCTTTTACCTTTTGGATAGAAAGACGTTGATATGTGCGTAACAGAGTGGACGTATGTTGGAGATTGTAACCCGGACACGATGGATTGACTGCTATACAACTCTTGTTTTACCTATCTACCCTCAAAGTTTTTAAGTAGTTTCACTTTTCATTGAAAAAGATGAAATATATTTATTTCACAATTCTTTTTTTTTTATTATTTTCGACTAGGGTGAACATTTTTGTGGTGTTTTAGAAACAGTCCTATAAGTATAACACTTTATAAAATGAAAATATTTACAAAAACATTTTTGTTCAAGCAGAAATACGTAGTCACAAAGTATGGTGACAATAATTTCAGATTTAAAAATTTGAATATTATAGCAATCAAATCATCATTTATTTTTATAAAAATCTACGGAGTATTTGTGTTTCAATCAATATAATAAGTCTTGTCTTTATTCTTCTTTTTTTTCTTTCTGCAAGGACCTTTTGAAGAGGCTATATGGTTGGCTGTACAGTAGTTGTTTTTGGCTTGAAATTGTATAGTGCATTAAAAACTTCTTGCAGATAATTTACGGAAACATGAACACTCCATGGACCCTTAGATAACCACTTAAAAAATAAGTTGTTCTAAGAAAAAAAGGCCTGCCTCTTTCCGAAAAGTAAAAAGAGGCAGCACTTTTGAAAGTCAATGTTTATAACGCTACCGTTATTTTTATTACATATTATTTCCTTATTTAGTTCACAGCTTATTTTTTCTTTTGATTTTTTCCTTTTTTTAAACACTAACTTTATAAAAAATAACTGCTGATCTGTTTTGGTTTTTTTTTATTTTGACAAGAGTTCTGATGATCAGCAATTATTTTTTTGTTTGTTTTTAGAAATTATTGCACTCAAAAGGTCAATGAGACTTCTATGGAAAAACATTTTATTTTCGCTTTATCAGACGGGATGGATAATGGATATTATATTTGTGTTTAGATTCGCTTTCCAATAAATGAAGTAAATATAATACATAGTCTCATTGAACTGATGTTTCCCTGTTATTTATGTTATATAATGGGGACAAGTTTCGTTTGAACGGTTTTCCACTATAAATATGAACTAACTTATAATAGAAAATACACGACATTCATTTTGTTTCTAGTACTTAATTGATTTTGTTTTTTAAATTCTATATTTGCTTAAAATTTATCAAAGAAAGTAGAAAGTAATGTCTTTTATTTTCGATTTGTTATTAATCCAATTTTGAATAACGACACAAAATAGTTTATGGTTAGAGATGTTTTGTGTCTCAAATATGCAAAATTTCAAAAGCTTTTTTTAACTTTTGAGACATTGCCTTAGCTCTAAGTGTGTGTATTGCTAACAAAACAGAGATTTCTTCTAAATACCAGTAAGAACTTAACATACTTTTAAAATTAAATGCTTGAAAGATGATCTGTTTTGTTTTTTCTAACCAAACATTTTCATTGACATATAATAGTAAGGTGAAGGTGAAATCGGCATTATTGATGTAACGAATACAGTCCAACCATGCTCCAGTAACTTTGATAGATTATCAGAAATGCCAATTTCAGAACTTTATGTTTAATGTATTCATATTTATGTATATCACATTTTGTATAAAATTGATTCAAGTCAATTTTACACAAACTGTCACAAACTCGTCAAGTTGATCGGTCCTGAAACTATTTTGATTTCAAACTAGATTTTACTTTCACAAAGTTCTGGCGATTGTATCAAATGTCTAGGGTTTGTGACAGTGAGGGAGAAGATACGAGGAATGATTATGTTAGAATGTGTGTGATTTATAGTTTTAATGAAACAAACCCCGACTGTGCGGAACTTTTCGCGTGACTTCTAAATGTCTTTCTAGATATTCCCAAAACAGACTGTGTTTGTTCTGCAGTGTCTATGGTTATTTATTCCAGTATCGCCCATAGACACTGGCGCATGCTACTTAAGCTTCGAAGGACAGGGAAGTATGCCAGTTGTGAGGTTCTATGGGTTTTAGGGCGCTCGACTCACTCGTACCCATTCTCTAGGATCCACATCGCCTCTGATACTCTCCTTTCGTGTTCACGTCTCTTTCAGGGATCCAGCATTTATACTGTATTCGTGAATTTAACTCTAATTGTTTATTGTTATAGTACTTTTTTTATTTCTATTACAATAGCACCGAACTAGCTTTTTGCAGAAATATTAAAAGGCTTCGAGTTGTTGAAGGGTTGTGTCGGTGCAAGTACCGGCATTACCGCGATATGTAGCGTAGCTATAAAGTAATCAGTTAATGTTTGGAAACGGTCACTACCAGGATTTTTGTGGTCATAACTCGGGAAATTCATATTAAATTTTGCTGTTTTCTGCAGCTATTATTTTTTGTAACTGGCATGGTTTAAGTAGTTTCGTATTTCGTTGCTAGCTCGATTAAGCTTCTTGAATAGTAGATAATTTTAAGTTAGTTTTGTAGGAGTTTTGTAGAAGCATGTCTTATGTGTGTTTTGTTTTATATGTTCTCGTCAGCGACGTCGCACCGCATGGTTCTGTGTCCTTCAACTGCACTCATATCATAGTTTTTCTTTTTTTTCGCTTGTCCGCATACTGAACGCTTCTAGATTTGAACAGCAAAATATCATATGACGATTGAGAACTCTAGAAGATTTACATTAAAATCTTGGTACACGTGTTGTTAGATTTGGATAGACCTATTTTTTATTTTAAAGGAATGTTCACATGTATTCACGTCGACCACTTCCGCCTTCGCGGTGGTCGTCGCTCGGCTTTTGAACTTAGGACTCGCAGTTATAGCTTTTCAGAAAGACAATTCTTCCAAATGAACACTATCAATACTCTTGCATTCAAAACGCTACGGCCTAAGTTCATGACCGATATAATATAATTAAAAATTAATAAATTAAATGTTTTTCAGGAGGTTATCGTGTGATGATTGTTATGTTAAAGACATTTTTCGATACAAAATGGTCATACCAACTTTCTCACACTGCACAAAGCTTTACTAAAATGAAACCAGACTGTTTTTATGTAGTTTATTATTTTTCATAAAACCAGTCGCAAGTTGGTGAGGCCATTGTTGAATGCCCTGTATATAATAACGTTTGGTAGGTCTCAGCACCCTCACATCGTGTTGATTTTTAACTACCTACCAAATCAGTGTATTTTTTTGTCTTTTAGACCTTAGAAAAGAAAGTTTTCTACATGCCTTTTTTCTGGTCTGGAGTGTTGTCGATCTGTTCCGAGTCGTTCGCCTCGGAGCGACTCGGAACGGCGGCGCATTGTATGAATATGGCTTGTCGTTAACACTGGCGTCTGTGTCCAAATTGTGGATGAGATACTTCTAAATTTTCTGCTTTTCTATTGGCGTTCTGTATTTCATCCACATGGTTGCACTCAAGTTTGCTAGAGTTTACAAAAGTTTAGGATTATTTTCTTAATAAAAATCCTAAACAGATTTTAATATACTTGCTTTAACATTATACTTAAATGATTAATGTCATAGCTCTAGCAATACATTAAGTGTGGCAACACAGCGCCAAGCGTGAATGCTCGGGCTTGGGTTGCGGCGCGCGAACTGCGCACGCTGGCTACATGGGCGATGTGATGTGTCTTATATTTTGTGGATAAGTCTAATTTCTATTACTTTTATAAATAAATCCGCACGCAATTAATCTAGTGGGCAAAAGAAAAAACAAATATTTTTTTAATATAACCAAATATGGTAACTTTGAGGCATGTCCTCATACTACCAAAACCAAAGGCACCATAGTGAAAAAATTTATATCTTTTTTTGAGCTTCAATGTCGAAATCACAACTTTTCGGATACGAAACAATGTTGCCATAACAAAAAACTTTCGAAAAACATAATTTAAACCAATTTTGCGTGAAAAGAAATTAAAAATCACGAGAGTGCTGACGTAGACAATCAAGACTGACGTCAGTGTTACAAGAACACCGAAAATTTATATTGTCTATTTTCATTCGTTTAAAGTTTAAAATCAGACCATTATTTTCCCTTGATTTTTCCATACGAAATTATTATTTATATATTCTAGAGCTTGAGAAAGGACATCCGCTACCTTTAATCGCGAAAAAATGCTTGAAGGGGTTGAATTGAGGGATCAGGTGCAAAATAAGAATCTTAAAAATTAAAAATACTGCGTAAAGTAACTTAAATTCCACGCGGACGAAGTAAAAAAGCAAAAGCTAGTAAAATATAAAAAAGTCAGTAAACGAACACAAATAGAGGACACAGCGCAGCGCCCGCGCCGGCTCCCGCGCAGGAGCGGCGGCCGCTGAAGCCCCCAGTTGTTGCAGTGACGCCGCCGCTCGGCGCCTACCCGCAGCCGCAGCCGCCGCAGGGGCCCTTCCTGCCCGCGCCCCCGCACCCGCCCGCGCCGCAGTACGGAGGTAACGCACGCTCTTCGACCACTATCGAACACAACTTTGATATTTTGTTTTATTGTCATGATCCCCACTAAGCTGTCCCCACCAGAGTGGCTATTACGGAACTCTAGTTGCAATCGATTACAATGAATGACGATCAGCAACAGTGCTGTGATTACGTCATTCTGATACGTCAATATACCCAAGGCAATAAACCAAAATTTTTTTTTTTTTTAACCTATTCTGTCCCACTGCTGGGCAAAGGTCTCCCCCAATTCCTTCCAATGCTCCCGGTCATCCGCCATCTTCCACCAGCCTTTCTGAAGCGCATCGAGGTCGTCCCGCCAACGTTTCTTCGGCCTGCCTCGGCTGCGTCGCCCATCAGGCACCCATTGTGTGACGGCCTCTGTCCACCTGTCGTCACCCATCCGACTGACGTGTCCCGCCCAACTCCACTTTAACTTGGCAGTTGTTTCTCCGACGTCTGCTATCTTGGTCTTTTCGCGCAAGGTTGTATTGCGGATTCTGTCTGTTCTCTTCACCCCTAGCACGCTACGCTCCAAAGCTCGTTGGCAAAAATATAATAAAAAATATAAATAGTAATAATTTTATGGCAAAAATTTTCCTTTAAACAATTCACCGCTAGTAACTAGAAGCAGTTAGTAATGTTTTTTTTGTTAGTATCAAAATTACGTAATTGCAGCGCAGGACCTTAATGCCCGCTCTTCGCCCAATATCGAACTAATACTACTTTGATATTTCGTTTTATTGTCATAATCCCCACTAAGCTGTCCGCACCTCGGGGATTATGACAATTAAAAAAAATTGCGTTGTTCCCGCCAACATTTTTTATCCTGGTTGACGGGGAGTATGAGTTAATTACACAATTATCATAGTAAAAAATCAGTTTAAAACAGATCCGGAAAGAGATACATGTTTTTAAGTAATTGGAAACTAAGGTAAAGGTACATAAAAGAGACAAGATAACTTTCACACTACAGACTAAATATGACATACCTATACCTAACTACCTATCGTTATTATCGTTACTTCTGATACCTCATAACATGCTATGCTACAACGAATCGAGTCGTATTGCGTACGCGTACCGTACAGTATGCGAGTAACGAGATCTTGTGTAACGTTTCGTTACTCAGTAGTCAGTACCGAATGCACGGTTCGCTACAGCTCTGGTTGTGTTGTAGTGTCCAGCCAAGCTCTGCAGCTGCAAAGGTCGTTCCTGCCGTCGCCGGAGTACGGAGGTTTGTATAGTTGGTATTCTTGAATTTATTATCTCATCTATACCACTAGATTGTCTATGTCACGTATTTGTCTTAAGTAAAGGAGATCATTCAGGGTTCGTGCATGGTTGGGCCCAAAAGCCAAACTAAATTTAAGGTAATGATAAATATATATTTTTAAACTTACGCGATCTGAACATATTATTATTAGTATTAACTGGGTATTTAACGCGTATTATTTACCTATTTTTCCCGACGTTTTAAGAGGTTTACATACTGTGGTGGTCAATATATAGGGTATAATAGGTAAATAAAACGCGGTAAATACCCGTTTAATACTAATAATAATGTTAAATCACTCCGACTGACTTCCCAACTGTCGGTCTGTCTGTGGCATCGTAGCTCCCGAACGCATGAACCGATTTTGATTTTGTTTTTTTGTTTGAAAAATGTACTAGCCGGGAGTATTCTCGGCTATGTTTGATGCAAATCGGCCCAAAATGGCCGCCACCAAGAAATGGCGGGTGAAATTTGTGTTGGGGGTTGTTTTTAATTTTTTTTTAATTATTTTGGTCGGTACTTTGGGCCCAAAATGAATGACCTCCTTTGACCAAGTTCTGGTATAACTATTCTCGGAATAATGTAATGTCAAGTGCAAGTAAAATGTCAGTTTACGTTTCGATAATTCTACATTTATTCCGGGGATAGTGCTTAGCTTATACTAATTTGCTCGAATCCATCCTAAATGTTAGTTAGTTAACCTATAACATTTAATTTTACCATCATTTTACTAACTTTAAGGCTTGTTTCATGCTCTGTTAATCAAACTAACAGCTTGTTAGCTTTTTGATCACCTGTTAAAGTTGTGTGTACCACCATGTCCTGACAAAGAATTATGTTCCGTAAAATGAAATGACGTAAAATAGATAACGATACTTTAATATTCTTGTTAATGTTGATGGCCGGACATGACATGCTTTAACAAGTTGCTGAAATTGAACCTAACCTTATAAAACATAATCTAATTTTACCATAATTTTACGATTACATTCTAAACCTAAACATAATATAATAAAGTATAGAATCCCGTGTTTGTCCATTGAAGAAAAGTTATAAAAAAGTAAGGGGGTGAAAAAAAGTAAGAAGAATAATAGAAACAACAGCTATTTTTACAATGATTTGGTGTCCGTCCGTTTATTGTTCGCGCACATCTCTGAAACTACCGAACGGATTTTCATGAAGTTTTCACACATGGACAGAGCATAATTTGAAGTAGAATATAGGCTTCGCTTTATTAAAATGGGTTGTCGGAAAAAGTCATGCGGACAAAGTCGCCGGCAACAGCTAATCATGTAATATGTGAGGCCATAGCTCGAATGATTTCAAATCTCTCACCTTTTTTTGTAGAAAGGCTTGACATAGCTTGTTTTAAATGTGATAGATGGAATATGTACACGTGACGTAACGTGCTCACTCGCTTGCAGTGGCGGGAGGCAGCCCGTACGGCGTGGCCTTCGGGGGCGCAGGCGCGGGCGCGGGCGGGGTGTATGCGCCGCCGCCCTATGAGCAGCTGCAGCACCACCAGGCGCTGCCGGCGCTCAGCCAGCAGCTCCCGGTAACTATAGAAAAAAAATTATTTTAAAAAAATGCAAAAAGTTATATAACCTTGCTGGGGTTCGAACCGGCCATCGGCTGGGCAATGGTAGGATTACGATTAGCAAATTTTAAGTTAGTAAGTCACTTGTAATGTTTTCTATTTCGAGGGTAGCATTACTTTGTTACACGAAGGGATCCCTACGAGGCGTTTCCCAATCCTTTCACCACACTGGTTTAAAGTAATTTTGGCACTGTGAGTCCTGATTCTTACCTTCAATAAATCAGTTTGCGATACATTTTTCATAAACATTTGGCGTAGCCGGTAGGATAATCGATGCTGAATTGAGTTTGTAAGAGGATGGCAGCTCTGGATGTGGCAAAATTATATTGGTGAAAATACGGAATACTAATTACTTTGTAAAATGTGGGCATGTCCCAAACATTGCGTTTGGAACTCTGATTACCCTCTTCAAAGAACTAAGTACTTAACTAGTTATCCGTCGAGCTAGCGCCACGACAAAATTTCGTCGACGATTTTGTCTCGCTCTTTCACGTGCGAATATGAGACAACATGCTCGACAAAATGTTTGTGTTTCTGGTGAAAATTTCACACAGCGCCATCTATCCGCGCACTAAGCGAACTTGTCGTAACCCCCCGCCCCGCAGCAGATGTACAGCCCCGCGGCCGCGATGTACGCCGCGGCGGCGGCCGGCTACCCCGGCTACATCGGCTACCCCGTGCAGTACTACCCCTACTACCAGGCCGCCGTGCAGCCCTCCATCCAGCCGCTGCGGCCCACCATCATGATCCCGGTGCGTATGCCTCGTGTACGATTACCTTTTGTGAAACTACTCTACAAGAGATCGTTTGTTTTTATATATAATAACTTTATTTCAGGCAACATTAGTCTAAGTGTACAAGATGGAAAATACTTAAAAACTACGGCCCATATAAAATATATACCTTACAGTCTAACATACATATAATAAACGAATTATTGGGAGCTGGAAGTGGGGGGTGTCACCAAGCCTTCCACGGAATCGCCGAAATATGACACCCTTCGGCCAGAAGTCCTCTTTCATATAGAGGGCGAGATTTGAAGTCGGCACTCGCACAACAAATGAATTGAAACTCACATTGTTGTGCGAATGCAACTTCTCCACCCTCAATATGACGTTGGTCTTCACCTTGATGTACTCCACCAGGTCAGTAGGTTTGGTGGTTTTAATATGTGTAATGTGTGTGCAGCAAGGCGGGTTCGAGCCGGGCGGCCGGTTCGAGGGGCTGGCGCAGACCCTACTGCCGCCCGCGCCGCCCGGCGTGCCGCCCTCGCCCGCGCACCTCGCCGCGCTGCAGCCGCACCAAGTGCTGTGAGTACCCCCCGGGACCGCCACCACCGTCCTAGACCTGTGTCGATCGATCATTCCGTGCGACCCGGGTCGATCGTGACCCATCGGCTATGTGATCGGGTTACAAAGATTCGATCGATCGATGCGGGTTGTCTAGGAGACAGATGCATTTGTTGTACCCATTTGTCACTTGACTTACAGGTTATTACTAAACAGGTCGCAGGTTAGGATGATCGACGATCGATTGGGTCGCGCGCGAGCCTTGCAATCGAGCCCAAACGAGTAAGCGGGTCAAAAATGATCGAAACGCGTATTGATTCGTGATCGACCTACTCGCTTATGGGTTGCGATCACAGTATAGAACACAGGTCTATACCGTACCAACCGACGGCCAGGGGCCTTACCACGAAGTCTCCCAGTACGTCTACCATGATTTGTCACATTTAGATCGGCTGACGTTACTACACTAGTAATAGTATAGTACAGTTCTTCCAACGGATCTAGGTATTCGTGAAGTTAGCCACAGGTGTGAGTTTGCGCATGTCCAGTCCCACCGCCCCTCTCCATACCTCCAATTGCTCCCGAAAAACGATACTGCGCAGCGCTCCGCGGCTAACTTCACGAATGCCTCGACTCGTTGGCCCAACTGTACATTACTATGACATCTGTCTAAATTGTAATACTAATTCGGTAATGTATTATGAATTCGTGGTGAGGCCCTTGGTCTTGGAAACCAGAAAAAAAATCAAATCAGCATCGCTCTAAATACCTACTACATTTTCCTTTCGGTTACGATCTACCGTAACCTCTATTAAAACGGTTAGTAAAAACGATAAATCCAAAAGGGTTTCGCTCAATTAACCGGTTAGTACGAAATAATTTCGTTCTTTTCCATGTTAGTGAGCTCCGCGACGCGCCCGCTCTTACGACTAACGAAGCTCGCTTTAACCGGTTAATCTAAGTTCGAGTTACGGTTTTGAAAGAGGTTGCGCTCCGAACACTATTATCGAAATACCGGTTAATACTGGTTAACCGGTTAACTGGTTAACTAATTATTAACCGGTTCCAAGCCCTGCTGGCGGCAGCTTATACTATATCTCACCAGTGAACATGAGCACCTGTGTTCGTTCCAGATGGCGTTAACATAGAGCGATATGGCAGACACCGACCTCGGCCCGCGCCCGCCCCGCGCGCCCCCGCCCCCACCCCCGCCACTGAAGTACGGACGCTTATATAACATGCACCAATATGTCTATAACATACTGGTATTGTACGAATGTGTCTATAATATATGGTATTGTATTGAACGAATATTTATGTAACGTATTCGTATTGTAGGAATATTTATATATAGTACTGTACGTCTACCATGATTTGTCACATTTAGATCGGCTGACGTTACTACAGTAGTAATACTACGTTACTATGACATCTGTCAAAACTGTTACTCATGGTACCATATTCTTAGCAAATTAATGAGCGCAAACTACAGCCGCTGTAGTACTGTGAGGTAGGATAGTTAACTACGTGAGGTTTTAGTACCGAACTATCCGCTAGAGGCGCTATAGGCAAGTTTTCATACATTTTTTTTACTACAGTCGCTAGCGAGTGTAGATTGTGAAAACTCATGGTAGACCTACAGGTGTCGTACGAATATTGTATGTTACGTACTGGTATTGTGACTATTTATATAATGAATTGGTATTGTACGGATACATATATAACTTACTGGGATCGTACGAATATTTATATAACATACTGGTATTGTACGTATATTTATATAACTTATAGATATTGAACACATTATTTCCAAGACATCACATTTTCTTCTAAAATTAAGTAATAAGTATTTAGATATTCTATGAATATTTAGACTAAAAATCTCAACACAAGTTATTGACAAAAAATAAATTAACTAAACATATTCAAGCAAAGACAAAGAGGTCTGTCTGTACAATCTGATCCAGATAACAGTGAATCTATCATACAATATTAAAGGGCGGTAGTGAATGTTCTTCGATCTATAGCTACATAGAATGTATATATAAAACTGTCGATCGTCGGTGTGTGTGTATGTTAGCCCTACTACTGACTGTGATGTCGATATATCGTTGGATTAGTGTTTACAATGGCAACACTCAGCTTTAAATCTTGCCATAAAATGTTGAGAGATTTGTTGCCGGGGTTGCCAGGGTCTAGCGAGAGGGACACGATTCAAAAGGTTAGGTTTTTTTAATGGGTTTTTAGACCCTTCTATAATTCCAGTTAAACGCAGTGGCGTCAGTTATATTTATGTAAGTTGTATTAGTTTGATATCGGAATGGTAACTACTGTGTAAGCATGTGCCTAAATGTTCGGACGTGCCTCTGACTACCTTCTAACATCGAGGAGGTGCCTAGTGAGGGTATGTCTGCGTATGAGTTTATGATATTGTTATATACGAGTGAATGAAGTAATACTGATGACTGTTTTTATATAAAAACATACATCTAGCTCTCTATTTTCAGTATATAAGCATAATATAATAATATGTTAGATAATGTAATATTATATAATCTTAATATAATAGTCACCGTAGCATAAATTCATGAAATAAATGAATTTTGATTGTGTTTTTAGAAATAAGTAACAAATTGAACTTAGATCTATTTTATTAAATATTAAATACTTGTCATAGTTGTAACTATATTATGTTTCACAGAAGTCACGCGAATCTATATCATTATTAAATATTACATTTGCAAAATTCTGTGCAAAATTTCAAATCCATCTTGCCTAAGTAATATACCGACTCATCCGGAGCAAACTCAGTCAGGACTTGCGGGAGTCGAGCCCGCACCTCTCGCTTGTCGGCCGGCCGGCCGCTACGCCACGGAAGCCTGGTAAACACTAATCCACGGGCGCTGTGCGCTCTAGTATTATGGTCTGTGGCCAGAACCCAATCGTAACAAATAAATACGAATGCGTTTTACTGTCTGTCTGTCACATGTGGGACAGAGACGACGCTTACAAATCTATCGTCTCTTTCTAAAAGCCGATGTGTCATATTTACTGCTCACCATTGTACAGATCTTCTTCTTTCAAGTCAACGGCTCGATGAAGAAGATTATACAGATGACTATCGCGTTAACACAATGTGTTACTTGAACTCTATGACACTTCATTTATCAAAATCTATCCAGCCGTTAAAGCTATAGTAACATACATAGAAATTTTAGATCACTGTTTTTTTTTCGAGGACAGATAGACAGTAAGAAGCTCTAACGTGCTTAGTTATATAATTATTATAGTAAATACGTTTATATATCGGTCGTGCGTGACGCGAGCGAGACAGCGCGAGTGAGTGCGAGCGAGAGGTATCTTCTGTTATGAAATGAATGTAAACGCGGCAGAGGGCGCCCTAGGCAAGTAGGTTTTATTAAACCGATATTTCAATTTTTTCTAAGCGGTTTCTGGTAAATATTCGGGACAATTTCAGTAAAGAAATTTATTATATTCCTATTATTAAAGAATGTAATAACAATTAATAGGGCACCCTCTAAAAACTTCTATACAAGTATCTCAGTGACATTTTTTTAAAGACTGCTATAAATATTTGAGTTGTGGCAACACTGCCTTACAATAGTATCTTGCCTGATCTAACCAAACACTGCAAAATCAATGTGTCAATTTCGGAAGGTAGTAGAAAAAATCATCAGTGTTGCCAGCTTTGATCGTTATTTTCTCCTAAAAGCAAACTTGGTTTGATTTAAAAATTTTGAATATAAAATTAAAATTTTGTAAAATCGGATACAAATTTTAATATTGTAATAAGTTAAAATGCAAGTAACTATGAATCTCAGTTGAAAATATTATTTTACGTAATATAATGAATTACCTAACGTTTATTTTATGTAATGTTAGTTATATTTGTCGAACTGATTTTGATAAAACTCTCCGCAACTTTCCAGTGTAAACGAGTCATTTTTGAAAATGTATTTACTTTTGAGTAAATGGAATTTAAAGGTGGTAAAAGCATTCTTTGACGAGAAAAGTTATGAATTTTATTTATTTTGAAAAAACTATTTTTAATAAATAGATAATATTCTTACTCATATCACAGTAGCCAATGATAATTATTGATTTGTCAAAATATTTTTTCTTTTCACATTTGTGTACAGAATCTATTAGCCAAGCTGTTAACTAATCAAATGTTACAAACGAACGTGTAACTTTGACAGTGTTTTGTGGCTACTCGCATTTTCAATGTTGCCGCTGACTTGGGAATCTATCAAATTTGCGCAATAAAATTTAATGACAAAAACTGTTTTATCAAAAATGACTTCTCGGTTCTACCATTTTGGTAGATTTCATAAGTCGCGGGCAACATTTTTGGGAATTGGGTAGATTTTCTACTAGTTGTATTTAGTTTTTTGATTATATTGCATTTTGAATGAAATCATGTTTGTTATTGAGAAACAATTTTATTTAGAAGTTCAAAGTTTTAGTTGATTTGTTTATCAAAAAGCATTGTGCCCGTTTCCAAAAACACCGAGACTCGTGTCAAAGTTTGTCACACAGGAAAAAATGCGTTACTTAGCCAATTTATGCAATGTGTTGAATCAAAGAGACAATCATACCTTCTAACTTGCGTATAATGGTAGAAATTTTACAAATAAAATGCATCCCAAATCACGGTAAGATCGCCATCTTTGTCGGCCATATTGAAAAATGTTTCCAGCAAAAAAATTCTACCATTTCCGCAGTTTAGTAGAAGTAACGAATTATAAAAATGGACTATTTTTCCCGAACGGTAAAGGGACCATAGTGTAACGCTATATTTTTGTACAAAGCCCACGCTACACACTATTAATTCAAACGATTCAATTCAATTTTCAAACAAAATTAACATTCTAAAAAGATATCTTTGAATCTCATAACTTTCCAAATCGATTATGATTTTCAATTTATATTCCATAAATATATTATTATATACTATTATGTACCTAGTATTATGTACACTCTGCGTGCTGTGTTAGTACCTGGGTCAGACTTTCTGCTCCAGGTACTCTGTAGTAGTGTGTACATACTGTGTACATACTGTGGACATGGTGTGTACATAGGGAACGCGTTGTTGTAAGCGAAAATGGGTTTTGCTCAAGTGTGGATGTGGCGTGCAATATTGTAGCATTATTATTATTTTGTTTCCAATAAATTTTTGAAAATGTATCATTGTTGTTTGTCTCTTTCCCGCCGGCTGAATTCTTGGCATCCATATTGTTAGAAAATAAGACCTTTATGTCATCAGACCTCTTTTTATGACGTAGAGAAGAATTAACTTAAAAAGTATTGTATACTTAGGTAGGTAGAATACCTAACCAGAAACAATACAAAAATTAAAATATTTTAATAGATTTAGATTTAATAGATGTCAAATGTGGGGGGGAGCCTAAAAGATTAATAATGTCTCAGATAATATAATATATCCATTCAATACCATACATTTGAAAGTTACTCTGTCTTACCTTTTCACAGTGATCTGTTATAGTTACTAGTGCCTTTTCACGCCTAAACTGCTGAACCGATTACGAAAAAGTTCAACAACAATATAATGTACATTGTGTCCTGGGGATGGACTGTAGCTGCTTTTTGTCTTAAAAACAAATATAAATAATGGAACGAAGTCGCGGGAAACAGCTAGTCGGTTATATATCGAGGTTAAGCGACGGTCAGCGCAGGCATCCGTCCACAATGCTTGGAAAGGTGCTCGTGGTGTAGCTTGCTTAGTTATTCTAAGCCTAACTGAAGCGTGTATTCCCGTTGTCCCCTAATTCCGTGTCCCCGACTATCGGGGACAGCGGTACTTTAATTAAATATTTAAAATGACTTCCCGTTGTCCCCGAGCCCTGTCCCCGATAATATAGTTGAATAAAATATGCAAAAATTATGCCCGCTGTCCCCGATTTTTCATTTTTCATTAGTAGTATGAGACTGCATCTTATTTTTTACCCAACAAAGTGGATTAGTCTTGGTACCCTGTAGATTAATAAAAAAGAATTTTGACTTTGTTATTGAGTTCTTAATTGGATTTTTATATACTACTGTATTTGATCGAAATAGTAAATTATTGAAATTACTTTTCAATTTCAATTTTTTTTTTATGTATTATAGTTAGTTTATAATTAAAGTTAAGTTTTCTAGTAATTATGATAAACGGAGCGACCTTGAAAAGGATACGCTAGGGCGTTTGTTTTTGCAGTGCTTTCATAGGCTCATGCAAAGTCCCACTCCAAAATTTGACAAAAGGATCTACTTAGTCATTGCTACTAGTGAACTTTACATTGACAACTGGTGATGTTGGTCAAAGTGTAAAAGGAAACTCATATAAGTTGATTTTTTTAAGTTATGTTTATTATTTTTAATATTTGAAAATGAGTTTTACCTTACTAAAACTATAATATTTCCCGTACAGTACTTATAAAAAAGTAATAAACTTTCTACTTGCACAGAAAAACTACTTAGAACTTAACAATAAAAATGTTTGGGAAGTCGTTAATTTAAAATCAAAATAATGTTTCGTTTTCTCCACTAGTTATCAACAATGTCAGAAGAGTCTTAGCCAGATCAATACATACACAGAAAGGGAGGCACACTACCAACTTTTACATTTTTTTTGACTGGCCTCGCATCTCAGTTGGTAGTAGCTCTGCCTTCTGCGCTGTAGGTTGTGGGTTCGATCCCCACCCAGGACTAACATTTGTGTGATGAACACTGATGTTTGTGCTGTGTCTGGGTATTACTATGTATTCTATGTATGTATGTTTCTACAAAAAAAAATGTACCTATATAATTTAATCTATCAGCTATCTGGTTCCCATAGTACAAGATTTGATTAGTTCGAGGCTAGATGGCGTTGTGTAAAATGTCCACCAATATTTATTTACATGCTGGATACCAATTTACTAAAAAGTCTACTTGTTAAAGTGGAGCAGCAGTGTGGGAATGTCACTTGTGAAAAAAAACAAGTGTCCTGGTACAATAAAGATTGAAGTACTTAAGTAATTTCGAAAGGAGATCAGAATATCATGATGATAATTTTTTTAGGTAATCATTGTAATATTTTTGTTGATTTATAGTACATATTATAAATAATGTAAGTTGTGGTTTATGTAAGTTTAATAATAATTACAATTAATTTTATGAAACTTGCAGAAACATATATATAACAATTATTAGCTCGCCTATGTACATGCCACTAGTTTTAAGTTTTAAAATGTATTAATCTGTGTACAAAGTATAAATAAATAAATCAATAATTATTTTTTTACCTTAATTAAAATTGTAATCATCATCATCATCATCATCATCATCATCATCAGCCTATAGCAGTCCACTGCTGGATATAGGCCTCCCCTAGTGAGCGCCATTGCTCCCTGTCTTCTGTTCGACGCATTCAGCCTCCACCAGCAACTTTTCGCAGACCGTCACTCTACCTTGCCGGAGGCCGTCCTACATTACGTTTGCCGAACCGCGGTCTCCACTCAAGAACTCGTAATAATTTGTAATAACTCGTGAAAATTTTAATACATAAATAAATTTTGTTTTATCTCACTTTTCTTTTTCCCACGCTAAAAACTAAGCTTTTAACAGGAAAACAGATTGAAGGGGACAACGGCACGTGAAATTTTGACTTCCCGTTGTCCCCGACCCCAAATCCACGTTTCGGGGACAACGGGAAAGATTTTTTTTCACGTCCCGCTGTCCCCGAATAGGGGACAGGGCTTCGGGGACAACGGGAATACACGAACTGAAGCTAAGTTCTGCGTAATCATGTTTTGTATGGGCGCTGTTATCAGACACGTACGTCTACCATGAGTTGTCACATTTAGATCGGCTGACGTTACTACAGTAGTACGTTACTATGACATCTGTCTAAATTGTTACTCATGGTACCAAATTCTGAGCAAATTAATGAGCGCAAACTACAGTCGCTGTAGTACGCTGTGACGTAGGATAGTTAACTACGTGACGTTTTAGTACCCAACTATCCGCTAGAGGCGCTGTACAAGTTTTCATACAATTTTTTAACTACAGTCGCTAGCGAGTGTAGTGAAAACTCATGGTAAACCCTCTGGTTACAGGTGGGCCGTATACTTGTTTGCTGGCTCCATAGATGTAGGTACCTAACTAGTGACTCAACTCGACTTTGTTCGCGTAATGTTAGTTTCATACAAACTCCTACTCAACCCATAGGAACCTACTCTCCATAGTTCTAGGACATTCATAATCATGTAGTTTTATACAGGTAGGTACATAAAAAAGCAAATGAACTAACAACATTACCATTTATTTTGGATATACAGGTTCTTACATATAGCAACAATATAATTTGGATATTCATACAACTGACGGCCGAACAGGTAAATAGCTAGTACATAAACACTTGTAACAGTACAGAAGGTCTAATTATAATTTTATAAAAAAAAGTTTTGGAAGACATTTCGGAAGACACGATTCATTAATTCATTTGACATTGAAAATATATTTTCTTAAATCTATAAAAAAAGCTTTGATTTTCAACAATTATATCAGTAAGCTCCTAGGTGCAGCTATAAATAAAGATAATTTTATTATTTTATAATATTTGAAGCACGTTTTTTAGTGCTGCCATCTACCGTCGAGTAGTTAAACTTCGACGCAAAATTTCTAATATTACTTTTATTTTGAATAAATGCTTGTTCTACGAGCTGTGTTCTATGAACAAATAGAATTTTTAAGAAAAATATAACATTTTGAAGCGAATATATCTTTTTGTAAGCCATTGCGCAAATTATTAATTTTCACAATCACAACACACACTACGTCATACACATTAACACTATACCTACCTACTTCATAATTTGACTCATAGTATTATTATATTGAGAAAATAAAAAAAAAAATATTAAGTACCTAAATAAGTAAACGTTTAGCTATGCGGCGTGATTTTGTTTATCGATATTTTTCTATCAAAATTTTTATCAAACATGCAACACAAAATTAGGCAATCTAAAATTAAAATAACACATCAAGTTTTTTTAACATCACATTCAAGAACATAAAAACGATCACAATAACTCCTACGATTTCACACAAACATACAAATTTATTATGTGTTATTTAGATTGATTATTATGTCAATTTATTGTCATAGTCACATCGAGTTTCATATGTACAGAACCTTAACTCTAATTACTTACTACCACAGTAACCATATTGAAAACAGCATTAACTATGAAGGAGATTCGTATTTTTTTTAAATAGGAACAAATTATCTAATAATTTAAAATAAAAATCTTGTTATAAAATTTTAACTAATATAATACTATCATTTTTAGTTCAAAGTTTATTTACAAATAGGGAAATTTCGAAGTAATATTATCATCTTCATAATTTTCAGCCTGTCTCTACCCACAACTGTGCCATAGTCCATTTTGTGCCATAGTCCTTGATACGACAGATCGCATCCAGGACTTTCCCCCTATCCTGTCATCGAGCCATCTGTCATGTCTGCCAGATGACAGTGGTCTGCTTGCGCTTCGCTTGCCCTCCCTCGAAGTAAATATAAGTGATAAGATTTAGCAATACCTTACCTACAACCACTAAAATGTACCACGAAAAGTGTCGCCAAGTTTAAATTAAGTATTTATTGCGTTCAAATACACCATGCTCGATATAATTATTGTGAATTTTGACAGCGACCTCGTAGTCTTTGACTTGGCACTAGACACCTTACACCGCCAGCAGAGAAATCGATTGTAATATGCTATCACACTTTATCTAAATATATTTTGCAAATATACCGAACTAATAACAAATTACAGCTTTATTTTTTGAAAATATATTTAAAGTAAGCTAATCCAAAACTACGAGCATCTCGAATGGAAATAGTAATCCTTGTTCCGTCTCAAAAACTAGGTTTTTTTTCTAGAAAGCGTCTTCTACTTTGCGTTTACAACATAATTATAACAATTTCATACTTTTTAATTGGCAAAACGGGAGATATGTTTAATTTTAATGTGAATTTTAATTATTATTAATATAATCCTAGGTACTTATTTCGTTACACTTACTTGTTACATATATAATTATAATTAGGTAAGTATTAGGTACTATTAAAAACTTATTATAAAATTAAGAGTAAAATCGTTTGATAAAACACCTATAAAATCATACCAACATTGTAACTAAGTACCTAAAGTCTAGCCACAAAAACATACATTAAATATCTCTCAGAAAAACTAATCAAATAAAAATAACGATACAATAAATAAATAAAAGTAAAAAGAATTAAATCTTACACATAGTTTCTTAGTTTAGATACTTAATGTTACACATCAACCACTACGTAGCGACAATCACATTCACTCATTCACTCACAATTCACATCGACTCACTCACTGACTCGAAATTTCAACAAAGCATTTCACTGTTCATTCGCTCAGAAATATATTTTCAGTGTCAAACAGGTAAAGTAGGTAAGAAACAGTTAATAACATTTCACTATATAAGTACATAATTTATAGTTATTAGTTACATAGACGGCTCTTTAACTTTTTATCAACCAGTTACTATTAAAAAGACAATTATAAGACCTCTAAAGATTAATCTCAAAAACACATAATTTTAATAAAATAAATAGAAAACATTAGTCGTTGTTCCATTTTATCAAACCTATAATAAAATATATATAATAATGTTAGCAATATCGTCCGACGAAGTGTAGTAGGCGACAGCGCGCCTATAAAAGCGAGCGCAAAGCGAGCACCAGCCCAGTTGCGCACGAGCCTTCGACGAGTGAACATCTAAGTAGTTACGATTGTCGGTCATTGTGAGCTACCTACCTACTACCTACCTGGTTAGATTACGAGTTATTACTCCGAGTTCATGTTAAAGTTAACTGTGGATTGTTGTAAGTTTGATTTGATTCCTTTTGGTTATCTTTATGTTTTAATCATTAGTTGATTCCTAATATCAGAAGTGGGATAGATCTGTGTCCACATACAGCTTTCTCTTTCTTTGCTCGATAAAACGTTACCTTTGCACTGATAAACAACCAGACAAAGGCCTATAAACCAGAAAGGAAGCAAAAATACAACTACCCACAGTTAGTCATTTTTTGTGTTTTGTTGTTTAAATTGATGAATTGAGAACTCGTGTTAGTTCTAGACATTGTTTACGAGGTAGCTCACGCAACCGTACACGTAGTCCTCGTTCACATCTCGAGATATGACATGTCTCGCATGTCGAGGCAGTTTTCGTTCAATTAGATCACGATCCCGTTCCCGATGTGTGTCACATCGTCGAACGCCGTGGCGCACATATAGGGCTCCACGTAGAAGTAGTGGGTCTCGCTCGTGTCGCGTCTTGTTTGAAAGACGATGCGAAGGTTTGGATATCTGAATGGGTCACCCGCGACCGTTCATGGTCGAACTTTGAGGAGGTAAACCTCTTTGTCCAGGTAAGTTAGCCTTTGCCAATATTTTGTTCGAAACCATGAAGAAAACATCTGACTCATACACCACATACCCTGAATACGCGTGTCGTATCATACTTCTCTGCGTTTACAAGCGGTATCTGGTCTTAGTGAAGAACTAAGGACACTTATTATTATCCGTGGAATAGGTAACCCTTAGATAAGTGCAGGTGCTGTCTCATGTTTTTGTGGTGGACAAAAGGACCATATTCAGATACAATGTCCCAAGAGAGGTGAGTAACTACTGACCTCACACCAAATGTCTGCTCATTTAGTAAGAAGTCTAACGTTAATTTTGTATAAGCTAACAGGCAACAGCAACTGAACACTATGTCTCCCTCTGCTGGACAATCTGTGAACAATATTTGTTTCCACCAATTTCTGTTCTGTCGCTAGTGGCGCTAGTGTTCAAAGGCAACGTGCATTCGGCAACAACTTAGCGATAGGCAGATGACTGCCTTCCGTGATACCGCTGTTGCTTTCCTGCTGTTGTCGATCTGCTGTCACTCTGCTGTCGCTGCTGCAAGGTTTGACATTGTAACCCTTCTGGTCACGCAGTTGACGATTGTTTTTCAAAAGAGCACATCTTTTGATTTCATTCACATGAGCCGTGCCGTATTTCGACTACCCTCGAGTCGAAATGACCTTTCTTCTCCCGCTAATATAACTTGTACTGACTAACCGACTTGACACCAGCTGATTTCGTGTCTAAACGAGACAACTCGACGCTCTGAGTCGACGATTAACAACAGCTGTGATGAATAGTGTTCCGATTAATGTTTTAATTGATAGCAGTGCTTTTATAATCTCATCACACCTGATGTGCTTAAAGTAAACAGTCTGCTAGTGTGGTGGTTATCAAGTAAACATGTTGACAATCTTATAACCGTTTTTGTGAGATTTCAGAGGTATAAGTCAAGGTCAGGTGAAGCCGAGCGTTTAAAGAGTGGAGTACGGGTAGACTCAACTCTGGTATGAGAGGCTCGTACATCGTTATCAAGGTTCTACCAAGTGACCGTTATGAACTTAACTGTTGAGTGCTGCGCGGAGTAAGACTACCCAAGCTGCAGCTCAGCACAGGACTCCTTTGAAAAGAGAGTGGTATCCCAAGAGGTGTGCCGCATTTTAAGTGTGTGTTAAACTGAATGTTTTATGTTGCAGTTACTTAATAGGATCACACATATCATAGCGGTGTGTATGATGGCATACGTGAAGGATTTCGCTTCGCGTGGTGGGACGAGCATGGGACGCGAGTGCACTACTACGCGCGATGCTTCCCTCGGGCCTCTGTCCTCGCAGACGTGTTTCTGAACGAGTACAGGTGTAACCTAGCAGACGCATTTCTCAGTGCGTATGAACTCATGTCTGGCAGACCTGTGGCTAGTGTGTAACACTAGAACTGGTAGACAATGTAATCGTCTGTATGTTGGTAAGCTACGTGTTCCTATTGTTTTTATAAATACCGCCGCGCTGGCGTTATTGGGTAAATTAGATGTGAGACGCCGCACAGTGAGCGTGTCTAGTAAGTTTTCTGTCGGTGCAGTTTGCAGTTAGTCTCATTATTTCGTGTATACTTCATGGTGATTCACTGTTTGGTTTTATTGAAAAACAATGGTTAGCCGTTTCCAAATTAAGGTTAAACTAACAGAGACTAATACTAATAACTGGTAGAGTGAACTACAGGTCTATCCCAGAGAGGTTACAACTGAAAACTGTAGGCCAAATTGTAAAGCCTTGCGTAAAATATCGAGATGTCGGACTCGACACCTTCTCGAGTAGAACCAAGTCTACCAAGACGAGTATTCCAATCGGAATAGACGGCTTGCACTTGATGTGATGTGATGACTGTGTCCGTGCTTAACCTTTCCTGTTCACAGGGAAGTTAGATCTGAGAGTGCGTGGCCCCTACGAGGTGGTCAACGTTCTGTGAGCTTACGCTGCTCTGTCGAGCGGTAGCTGTGGGCAGACCCAGCCTGCAGTGCAGTCACTTAATAGGATCACACAGTCCTATGAGGTCGTGTGATCGTTACCGTATCACCGATACGAGCTCGAGCTATTGGCTGGTTTGTACGGAAAGAAGACTCTGACTGCCGCAGAACATTATGGTTCAGTGGTGTGGCAAGTCGACCCTGGTGAAGTATGAAATATTTTTCTGTAGTAGTGAGTTATACCAGCAGTCCCGACATGATGGCTATTTGATCCGACATTTTGCAGTTTGCTATTCGTAACTTCGACATTTTTGGCTACCTTTTTATTTTCAATAATAGTTACCTGGCTGCATATGGTGGCTTTGCCGTTGTTTTGGTAATGATCGAGGTCCAGAACTCCTTCATTGGTGAAACAATTTGTAATCTGCAGCTTATTTAGAGGCGGTTGCTTGAAAATACGCTTTTGCTTTCTGTATGACAGGGAAACTGGATCTGGGAGTACGTGGCCCTTACGAGGTGGTCAACGTTCTGCCGAGCGGTCGGTGTGAGCTGACGCTGCGCTCTCGAGCGATTGGTGTGGGCAGACCCAGGCTGCAGTGCAGTATGGCGCTGTGGCGAGGCGATCGGTGTCCGGAGACGCGTACTGCGTTCTTCGACAACGTGTGGGGCGGTGCCCCTCTGTCCCGTTGTGACGGCGAGATGCTGCCTCGAAGAAAACATGCAAACGTTTGGGTTGAGGTTGACTCATATGCTAAACTTCCCTTTTATGGTCGAGGTGGGCAATATTATGCTAAACTTCCCTTTTATGGTCGAGGTGGGCAATTTTATTGCTAAACTTCCCTTATTTTGGTCGAGGTGGGTACATTTGTACTAAACTTCCCTATCACGGTTGAGGTGGGCACTGTAGTGTTTTTGTTCTTCCCGTTTATCAACACGGTTGAGGCGGACACTGCAAGGCTTTTTCTTCCCATGTTTTGGGCACTGTAGTGTTTTTGTTCTTCCCGTTTATCAACACGGTTGAGGCGGACACTGCAGGGCTTTTTCTTCCCATGCTTTGTAGACGTTTTGTCGATAGTGTTCGTTACCTGTATCGGCGCACATTGACGACAAAAGGTCTCTACTTGTTAAAAGCTCTATCAACAATCTCTGAAACAGTGTAAATCAGGTGATGGTAGTCCGGATACTGTCATTTGTTTTGCATTGTACTAACCTACTTTTTACTTTTCTTGTACGAGTATGTCTGAAGCTTTAAGTTTAACTTCATGTGTTGTTGGCGGGATCCTTGTTATAGACACTTGAGTGCACGCTTGTGTCTGTGATATGGGATTCTGTTACAATTTTAGTAGAACCCTATTTTGTTTATTTTTCTTGTATGTCTGAAACTATTTAAGATTAACTCTGCCATGTGCTTTGTGGGTACACTACCTGTACCTATTGCTTTTATGCAGACGACAAAATCTTTCTTAGATACCTAGACGCTTGTGCGCGTGTGACACACATGCGCTGACCTCCACGACGTGAGGTGAAACAGAGCGGTCGGTGGAAGACCCAGATGTTGCGTCGAGACATGATGGAGAAAAGTATCAGGACCCTATTTTTTGTTATTTGAGACATTTCTGAGGTGAAACCTGTAAAATTGATATACGAGATGACGATTGATGTGCGATGTATGAATTAAGTGAAAGAGATTATGAACTGAGAGTGAATAATGAAGTGGCAGTTTAAAGAAACTGCGCACGTATTTATACATGTTGTTCTTTCACAGAAGGTGAATCTGATGAGACCTAGGATAGCTCATCAGACTCCGCAGCAAGGGTTCAGCGGTCTACGCCCCTGCTAGATGCTGATCCTGAAGCCGGACCTTCAACAGCTCCGGGCACCAGTCTTGCCTGTTGCTACCATGCTTGCGGGCCGAGGACGACCCGTCGTCAGGAGAGGCCGTGTTAGCAATATCGTCCGACGAAGTGTAGTAGGCGACAGCGCGCCTATAAAAGCGAGCGCAAAGCGAGCACCAGCCCAGTTGCGCACGAGCCTTCGACGAGTGAACATCTAAGTAGTTACGATTGTCGGTCATTGTGAGCTACCTACCTACTACCTACCTGGTTAGATTACGAGTTATTACTCCGAGTTCATGTTAAAGTTAACTGTGGATTGTTGTAAGTTTGATTTGATTCCTTTTGGTTATCTTTATGTTTTAATCATTAGTTGATTCCTAATAATAATATATGTAATGTTATTATTACATACAAAAAGCACGAACATAGTAACAGCGGAAAAGGCCCCTAGCTGCTTGGGGGTTAACTTTCAACCAACTTTCCGAACACGAAAAACCTAGTTACGCTACTCATCAATAGATGGCGTTAGTTGAAGCGGTTATAAAAATGTTATCAATAGATTTTGCTAGAGTATATATTTACCAAGAGGTCTAAAACGGAAGTACTAGTTCTAAACTACAATACACATAGGCAACGTTTAAGTTAGGTATAGCCACGACGAAATATTTGAATATGTCTCGAGATGTCTCAAGTGGACTGGAGATGTCTCAAGTCGCCTGTTTAGTCGACTATGATGTCGTGTCCCAGGCGGTCCATCTCGGCGAGGAGGAAGTCTACATCCTTCTCGGTCACCGCGGCGGAGGAGATGATGTTCCTGGAATTAAAAAAAGGTGCTTTAGAGCCTGAGTTTAGAGCACACGACTGAAGTAAAACTTTAGCTCCATCTATATGTACCTATGTAGGCCTGCACTGTGTCTTAGATATACGAAACGTAACTGGTTATGAGATGAAGAGAGAAAGAAGATGTATGCTCGCACCTCTCTCTTGCCCCTACAGTAATATACGAAACGTAATCTCTCTTTCTATGTTCACTAACTTATATCTCCCTCTCAACTTCCGTTCGCCTCATCCGATCACACTTTTTGTAACACTCTCGTCGCAGTGTGACGTTTCTGAAACATGATGGTTTGTAAGGGCCCGGGGCACCCGGGGCCTCACCACGAATTCATAATACGTTACCGAATTAGTATTACATTGTTATTTCGTACCATGACCTATGAAAATTGTATTGAAGTTGTGTTACTTCAAGCTTCAAATGTGACGTTTCTAAAACGAAATCGTTACGGAATCATTCTGGAAGACTTCGTGGTAAGGCCCCTGGGTCTATGTTTACCTGAAGAAGTTGGGGTGGCGGTCGTCGGGCTGGTAGCCGACCATCAGAGTCCCCGACTGCATCATCCTGCCCTTCAGCTTAGCGCACACCTGCGGGAATAAAACATTAGGCAACAGCAACAGCGCCATCTAGTGACGAGTAGTATTACTGTGTGAACATTTTTAAAATAGTTGTTATTCGCGGCTTCGTCCGCTAAAATCCCTCAATATAACACCTTTATTCTGATATCGGTTAATTCCATCATCCATCCAAAAACTGGCCGCGCCAAGCGTTTGAAAGTTTGTGTGCGTTCCCCATAGGTACAAACTTTCAACCCCTTAAGATAAAAAATAGCCTATGTCCAATCTCCAGAATATAATCTCCTGGCCAGATTTCATTACGATCCGTTCAGCCGTTTAGTCGTGAAAAGGTAACAAACAAAACGAGTTATTTTCGCATTTATAATTTAGTATAAATTAGAACAAAGAGCGATAATATAATAATTAGATAATCTTATTTTAGTTTATTTTATCTCATATTATCTTATCTTATCTTATCCTGATGAGCCTTACCTTGCCGAGCTGCACCTCCTTGTTCCTGTCGTGAGTGACGTCACGGAGCTGCTTCGGCAAGTACCTGCAACCATTCAAGTTGTGACTGACTGACTGATTGACTGACTGACTGATATATTAACAAAGATTCCACAAACAACAGGCTTTGGCTTTGCGATATGTCAGTTAATCAGTCAATCAGTCAGTCACTCTTTATATATTACTGCTTCCGCTCGCGGCGTCGCCCGCGAGGTACCTACATAAATATACGTATGCCTATGTTCATCCTGAAAGTTCATTCTAGACATTGGTGAAAGAATTTTTGAAACTAGATGTGTAGTTTCGGATATTAGGTACGACCTCCTACATACAGACTACAAACAAACTGACCTCTTTTTTGCAGATACACAAGAACACAAAGAGCCTTATCGCTAAAAGTGATCTCTTCCAGACAACCTATATGGTACATTACCAGAAGGACACGTTGACCATCTCGGGCTCCAGCACGAGCCGGAACTTGTCCGGCTGCTCCCGGATGCGGCGCACCATGTACTCGGACAGCTCCATGAGCCGGTCCATGAGCCGCTCGAAGCCCGACGTGCCCTGCAACCGGAGACACCCTCAGGTCACTGGGAGGGCTCATAATCAAAGATTTAAATCGTTGATATGCCCGTACGGTACTGAGACCGCGTCGTTTTGTTGCCACACGAAATGAGATAGCTCGCGCATTTGACACACAATATTTTAAATTTCAGGGTACAATAGGAATAAGTATATTTTTTTACGAAAGATCGTGCAATATAATTGCACAATAAATGGTGAAATAACTGTTTGGTTCATTTTTTACTAATCTTTAGTGTGCGTGCATCGGCATTTTGTTAACACACACAAGTAAAAACAGTGCCACAGTTTTTGGCGTCCGGGCATATCTGCGATTTAAATCTTCGCTCATAGTAGGTGCCTAGAGCACGAGGAGAGCTTCTACTCAATTTGATAATATACCGTGGTAGTTTGTTCGTGAGGAAACCGGCATACCCTAGAGCTAAAACTCGAAAGTCTGTCATAGGTTAGGTTGAAGTTATTTCACGAAGGGTACATTTAAAATTAACTTATATTTTAATCAAAAGAGATAAACAATTGTTCGTTGCGAACAATGACGAAAGTGAGAACAATGACGAAACGGTTGAGTAGAATGGCCGAGCTACGATGACAGACACGTCAAACTTATAAGACCCCGTCGTTTTTGCGTCGGGCGGGGGTCAAAATCAAGAATAAAAAAAGTTAAAAAAAAACGACTGTAATCCCGCCGCGGTAAATATGTAGTCTACTCAGTCTACGTCTACCATGAGTTGTCACATTTAGATTGACTGACGTTACTACAGTAGTAATAGTACGTTACTATGACATCTGTCAAAATTGTTACTCATGGTACCAAATTCTAAGCAAATGAATGAAGCGCAAACTACAGTCGCTGTAGTACGCTGTGACGTAGGATAGTTAACTACGTGACGTTTTAGTACCCAACTATCTGCTAGAGGCGCTGTGCAAGTTTTCATACATTTTTTTAACTACAGTCGCTAGCAAGTGTAGATTGTGAAAACTCATGGTAGATCTACTGATCTCTAGTTACTTAAATCTTTGATGACTTCTAAAGGGGGTAGTCCGAGGCACGTCCAAGCAGGATATTTACCTTCCCGCGCCACTGCAGCCACAGCTTGAAGATGTCGTTGTGGCGGCCGCACTGGATCACCTTGTCGCCCGTGTCGAAGCGCGGGTCGTAGATCTTGTCCGTCATGAACAGGTACTCCGCCGACATGGCGTTGCAGCTCAGCAGGATGCCCTGACGTCATTATACAACGTTGTCAATGTCACTTACACTAGATGTCAAAGTCATCAGATTAGTTTTAAAACTATGTAGGTACCTACTAGCTTCCGCCCGTACATATCCCACGGGAACCATTCATTTTTCCGGGATAAAAAGTAGCCTATGTGTTATTCCAGACCATACCTAATCTATATCTGTGCGAAATTTCATTCAGATCCGTTCAGCCGTTTTAGCGTGAAAGAGTAACAAACATACATCCATCCATACATTCTACAAACTTTCACGTTTATAATATTAGTAGGATAGTTGGCTCAACGAATCTAGGCATTCGTGAAGTTAGCCGCAGAGCGCTGCGCAGTATCGTTTTTCGGAAGCAATTGGAGGTATGGAGAGGGGGCGGTGGGAATGTAGTGAGTGTACATGCGCAAACTCGCACCTGCGCCTAACTTCACGAATGCCTAGATCCGTTGGAAGAACTGTACTCACAAGTCATCAGTCTCAAATGGGCTTCAAAATTTAGGTTGTATCTCCATACGAAAACTGACTATATTATACCGAACACTACCAAACAATTATTACACGAAACGTCATGAAACGGACATTGGCAGAATGGAGAATTGTTACAGTAAGCTTGTATGTACACAAATACACTAGTTTTTGTTGTAGTCAAAAATACCTATTAGTTTTGATTTTACAGACATTTGAACTTCGATAAATATCAAGTCCCGCTAACGGTCACGTGACCGCATGTGACGTCAATTTACAACGCTCCGCTTAGAGTTGTGTTGTGCGATGACGTCACACCGTCGCACGCATCGCACGTTTACTTCTATAAATCGGAAACAAATTAACGTATCGAAGTAATATTATTATTTCACCTATGTTTTTTTATTTTTAACCGAGAATTATGGAGAGCTAAGTATTCAAAATTAGTTAACATTCAACAAAGTCGGCTTTGTTCGAACACACTTGAGAAAGGCTGGACCGATTTTCGTGAATTTGTTTTGTTGGATTTGTCTCCGCCCTGAATAGCAGTGATAAATCGATCTATCTAGGTTTCATTTTTAGAAAACGTCGTTTACATAGAGAAACCCGAGCAAAGCTGAACACATCGAGTCACGAACAGAGAATACGTGGCCAAAAGTATTATGTAATAGTTGTAGCGGGAGCTGGCAGGGAGTCATTTCTGCCAGCCTTGATCACAAAGACTGAATAAACTGAAATGTTTGTTATCCATGCATTTTAACGTAAAGTCAACAGTGCACCGCAACGATAACCAACGGTTTGCGGTCGCGCCTTATCCTTGTTGGGACAGGCGGAGATTTGCATTTTAGCGCAAGGGTTGAATGCTGCTTTAGAATCATTTATTTATTATTTATTTATTCTTTGTACACAAAAAATACATTTTAAGGCTTAAAACGAATGGCATGTACACAGGCGAGCTTAACCCTAAAAAGAGTTAGGTATCTTCCAGCAAACCTTGGGATATGGAGATTTTTAACTAATGGTGGGTATTTTGGGTACAAAAAAACAATGAGGAAAGAAAGAAATTAAGGATCATCTACTATCTCCCTCTCACAACTTCGTGGAACTTGTATTTAACCAACTTCAAGAAGGTGGAGGTTCTCAATTCGACTGTAGGTATGTTTTTATCTGTTTTATGGATAACTAGTTTCCGAAACAAAAACAAACCTATCCCGCGGGAACCGTACATTTTTCCAGCATAAAAAGTAGCCTATGTGCTATTCCAGACTATAATCTATATCTGTGCCAAATTTCATCCAGATCCGTTCAGCCGTTTCAGCGTGAAAGAGTAACAAACATACATCCATACAAATTTTCGCGTTTATAAATTAGTAGGATGCTGTGCACGCCTGTAACACATTCCATGGGATTCACTAGTAGTGATACGATAGTAAGAAGAAGAAGAACCCGTATCAATTAAGATCCTACAATCATTCACTCAGCTACCCCGAATCAAAGTTCAATGTTTAACTACCCGCATTCTTATCCAAAGCATACCCTAGCTAAATATAACACGAAAATCAACCTTATATCTATCGACATAAAGTTCATAACATCTGCTTGTGCTGTATAAGTGATTTATTACTATAGCCTCTATGCCAAAGGGGTAAGGTTGATAGTGTATGATTGTCTGTCATACAATGGTTTGTAATAAATTCGATAGCATTCCGCCCTTTGCCAATAGGGAAGGGACAGTTTTCATATCGATAACATTTTATCGTGTCATTCTATACAACCAGTGGGGTGAATGGATTATAGTACTTGTTTTACAAGGTGACCCGATCGCGACTTTGCGCGATTGTAGTCATGTGGGTAGGTAGATAGGTAGGTAGGTACAAGGTAGGCGTAGTATGTAGGTAGGCATGTATTACCGGGTAGGTAGGTAAGTAGAAAGGCATGTAGGTGGGTGTAGGAATGTAGGAAGTACTTGGTAGGGAGCTTAGTAGATAAGAATGTAGGTACTGGGTAGGTAGGTAGGCATGTAAGTACCAAGTGCTAGGTAGGTAGGTGTTAGGCATGTAGGTAGGTGTAGGAGTGCAGGTAGGCATGTAAGTACCAAGAACTAGGTAGGGAGAGAGGTAAGTAGATAGGCATGTAGGTACTGGGTAGGTGTAGGCTTGTAAGTACCAAGTACTAGGTAGGTAGGTGTTAGGCATGTAGGTAGGTGTAGGAGTGAAGGTAGGCATGTAAGTACCAAGAACTAGGTAGGGAGAGAGGTAAGTAGGTACTGGGTAGGTGTAGGCATGTAAGTACCAAGTACTAGGTAGGTAGGTGATAGGCATGTAGGTAGGTGTAGGAGTGCAGGTAGGCATGTAAGTACCAAGAACTAGGTAGGGAGAGAGGTAAGTAGATAGGCATGTAGGTACTGGGTAGGTGTAGGCATGTAAGTACCAAGTACTAGGTAGGTAGGTGTTAGGCATGTAGGTAGGTGTAGGAGTGAAGGTAGGCATGTAAGTACCAAGAACTAGGTAGGGAGAGAGGTAAGTAGGTACTGGGTAGGTGTAGGCATGTAAGTACCAAGTACTAGGTAGGTAGGTGTTAGGCATGTAGGTAGGTGTAGGGGTGAAGGTAGGCATGTAAGTACCAAGAACTAGGTAGGGAGAAAGGTAAGTAGATAGGCATGTAGGTACTGGGTAGGTAGGTAGGTAGGCATGTAGGTACTGGGTAGGTAGGTAAGCATGTAGGTACTCGGTATTTAGGTAGGTATGTAGGTACTGGGTAGGTAGGTAGGTAGGCATGTAGGTACTGGGTAGGTAGGTAGGTAGGCATGTAGGTACTGGGTAGGTAGGTAGGTAGGCATGTAGGTACTGGGTATGTAGGTACTGGGTAGGTAGGTAGGCATGTAGGTACTGGGTAGGTAGGTAGGCGTGTATGTACTAGGTAGGTAGGTAGTTATGTATGTAAGACGGATATCGTATTTTTTCTCGACACCGCCCCCCCCTCCCTCCCCAGCCCTGACGCGGGCACGTGCCACATTTAATTAAATTCCTCTTCCCGACACTCCGAAACATATGTTGCCAATTTACCCCCATTCAAGACACCACTACTCCAAAACAACCCCTATCACAATCGTCATAACCATTAGAATCCCTTGTAAAATTATTCAACTTCCATGATACAATTTGACGGGGAAAAGTAGGTTTTATGTAAAGGGGTTACGGTCGATTTTACTACTTGGAAGTGAAGTCGTTATTTGCAGAAGGCAAGGGAATGCAATTTATTGTGTTTTTATGGTGGATTAGGGAGCTAATTTCATTTGAAGTACGAATACTAAGTGCGGGACCTTTGGAGTCCGAAAATTTAGATATAGGTACCTACAAACTGGTATGGTACGCCCGCGGCTTTGCTTGCATGGTACTTCATAAAAAGCTTACTTCTAGACAAAACAAGCTTTATCTCTTCCAAATTTTATCCAAATCCGTCTAGCCGTTTAGGCGTAACATAGCAGTTAAACGTGAAAGTGTATGGATGTGTATGGATGTTTGTTACTCTTTAACGTTGAAACGGCTGAACGGACCTGGATGAAATTTTGCACAGAGATAGATTATAGTCTAGAATAGCACATGGACTGAAGCTAGTAATAAACTTTGATATTCGTTAGCATGAACTATACACATTGTATTGAAGTAGTGTTACTTCAAGCTTGAAATGTGACTTAATACATGATGGTTTGTAAGAGCTCGTGGTGAGAGCTGGGTGTGGAGACGGCGTACCTCGTACTTGAAGTGCACAGTGGAGCACTGCAGCAGGGTGCCCATCAGCTTGTGCGGGTTCCACGTCACGGAGTCCGCCCTGGAACAGACACCAACATACATCTTATACCTTTAAACGAGCAATTCTTGTATATATTTATACATATGAATCTCGGAAACGGCTCCAACAATTTTCATGAAATTTAGTGGTTTTCGGGGGGTGATAAAGCAATTTCTGCAGATCGTACACAAATTTGTTCCGAGGCGGGAATCGAACCTGCAACCTCTAGCGTCGCAGGCGGACTCGCGCCCGCTGCGCCACTGAGGTCGTCATTGAATTCGTCGAATTGTATTGAAGTAGTGTTACTTCATGACTTTCTAAAATGGAATCGTTCTGGAAGACTTCGTGGTAAGGCCCCAGGTTTCATACATGGCGACCAACAAAAAACGGTGTGGCCACGTTTGGGAAGTCAGGCTGACATTTTCTTTAGCGCACTAAGTCTCTAAAATGCTTTAAATAATAGGTAGGTAGGTAATATTAAGGGTTTTTATATATACTTTTAAGATGTGAAGTATTTTTAATGTGTTTTTGTTGTATATTTTCTTATTTAGTCCCATTATAAAAAAGATTAAAAAAAAATCTCTACGACCATTCTATCAGCTATCTGGTTCTCATAGTACAAAGCTTTGCTTAGTTTGGGGCTAGATAGCGTTGTGTGAACCGACCACCAATATTTATTTATTACTTATTCTTACAGATTTTTCAAGGTTGAAAAATCTCATTTCCATACATTTTATTGTCGGCCGGCGTCAAAACTATTTTATTTGTGTTTAAATCTCTATTTTAATTAATGTGGTAGTGATTATGTTACTCACTGATTTATTAAAACTTCGTCAAATACAAACTTCTTTATTACATACAAAGATCAATATTATGTAGAATGCAAATTGACATCTTATACCTTTAAACGTGCAATTCTTGTATATATATATGTATATATATATATAATCGGAATCTCGGAAACGGCTCCAGCGATTTTCATGAAATTTTGTATGCAGGGGGATTCGGGGGCGATAAATCGATATAGCTAGGTTTCATTTAAAAAAAAAACGAGCAAAGCTCGGTCGACCAGGTACTTTTATATAATTGAGTAATTTTAATAAAATAGGCGTTCTTTGCAAAGGTTTGAAAGAATATTTAAATGTAGTTAGATTCAAAGTGAAGTTAAACGTGTGAATTATCTGTTATTGACTCAGTTGTACGTTTTAGCGTAATCCCGGAGGGTGGAGCGGGGGGGGGGGCTCGGAGCGACGACGGCCGCATTCACACCACACTGTAACCTCACGTCAGCAATAATGAATAAGCTTCTATGGCGGACGTTATTCCTTTCACCACACTGGTCCGAAAGTATTGATACGATAAAGAGATTACGCAGACAGTCGTCAAATTATTGATTTGTCAAATTTTATACTCGTCAAATCTTTTATTTGTCAAAATAAAGACACGTCAAATTCTTGATTTATCAAAGTAGAGACTGTTCATTGAAATGTCAATACTGACTTGCCACAAGACTTTAGATTATCAAGTTTTTTATAATTGTATTGGAACGAAGTTCCTTATCGCGCGTTGCGAAGGGGGCTAGACGGAAAAAATTAAGACCAAAATTTGTAACGACACTTTTTGCTATAGTTGTAAGCCGTGCGGCGTGCGCGTGTTTCTCTGTCTGTCTCTCTCTCTCTCTCTCTCTCATAGAAAGCAAGGAAAGAAACTTCGTTCCATCCGGGTGTCCCTTGACACCTCTCAAGTTTTTTTTTATTACTTCCAATAAATAAATAAATATTGGTGAACATTTCACACAAAGCCATCTAGCCCCAAACGTGCCCAAACTAAGCAAAGTTGGAACTATGGGAACCAGATAGCTGATAGATTAATTACAGTGACAGACGGACGGACAGACGGAATTTCAGCGGAGTCTTTAATAGGGTCCCACTTTACCTTTTGGGTACGGAACTCTAAAAATACTAGCAGTATAGCAAGAGAGATCCCTAGCACCCCGCTATCCCCCGCGCCGCCGCTTAGACGATCGGTGCGCATGCGCGAACGCCGCGCCGCCTGCGACGACTGTGCGCCGGCCGCTCGCTGAGAGTCTCGAATCAGTCCCCGTACCGACCGGCCGCGCGCGCGTTCGCCGCTCTAAGCTAATGTTACTGTTATTGTATTCCCAAGTTGTAAATCTATGTTTGTTTCTTTTGTTCTAAAGTAAAGTTCACGTCTCAAATTGTAGTTTTCATTCTCATAACTATAACTGGCAGCCTAACGTGGAGCAGAATTTGTGTGTAAAAGCAGAATCTGTTTTCAAAATCTAATTCAAAAGTGTGCATTGTGCGAAGTTCATGTAGTACAATTTACTGTTTGTCGAGTGTCTAGTAGTACCTAGTTGTATACTCGTAAACCTACATAAACTTTCATGTACGTACTACGCGCGCATAGACAGTGAACGGATCGTTTGTTCTAGAACTTTTGGGAATTTTCCACTCGCGATTCGTGAAGTACTTAGTGTGTGTCGTGTCGTAACATGTTCTAACACGTTTGTATCCAGTCGATATTGTGCGTGTCGTTTCGCGTATTTTGTTTGTGCGTAGTAAGTTGTTGCTAGGTTTCGTCGCAGGTATTGTACTACAATACCTAGACCTAGGTTACCTACGAATACGGACGGAACGGACAGCATTTGAATTCATCGGACTGTGTGTGTTTGTAACTGTGAGTTGTGTGTGATACTCGGACCGACGACGATTTATGGTTGTGTATCGGGATTTTATTTTAAATATTTTGAACTTAGACTCCATTTTGACTCCGAATAACTTTGTTTTAGTGCTTTGAACTGAATACCTAAAGTGTCTAGGTATTTCGTGTTTGTGAACTGTGACCGGTTTTATGTGTTTTATTGCCTAGAACCGAATACCTAAGTGTGTTACTGGGTATTTTGTGTTTACAAACGTAGAACAGTTTTGTGTTTGAGTGCTAGAACTGAATATCTGTTGTGTTGTAGGTATTTTGTGTTCGCGAACTGTGTATGAACAGTTTTGTGCGTTTCGTGCGCGATCTAAATACCTATTTATTGTTGTGCGTTTATGTGCGTAGGTATTCTGTGTTTACGAACTGTGTGGATAGTTTCTGCGTTTCGTACGCGATCTATATGGTTAGTGCGTCTATGTGCGTACCTAGGTATTTTGTGTCTGCGGACTGTGAACAATTCATTTTATGCGTTTGGTGACTAGAACTAAATACCTAAAGTGTGTAGGTATTTCATCTTGGTGAACTGTCAACATTTTATTGGTTTTTAGTGCGTTTTGAATACCTAAAGTTCGTCTAGGTATTTCGTCTGAACAGTGACTGGTCTAGATATTTAAATACGTGGTTAGGATGGTGCTAACAAGATCTCGCGCTGCGAGTCCGGCTTCTGCCGGCGCCCAGTCTCAGGACTTGGCGCCGCCCGTAGCGCCCGCGCCGGATTCAGATCCGCGCGGCGCTGGCGCCGACGCCGTGCAGGCGGCCAGGATGGACCCGCATTCAGCTGCTGCTGCCGCTGCCGCTGCTGCTGCTGCTACTGCTGCAGCAGCGCCGGTAGTAATGACGACGGAGCAACTCATGATGCTGATCAGGCTAAGTCGCGGCGATCCGGTGAGTGCACACGTTCCTCCTACCTCCGGCAATTTTGCGAAATGTTCAGCGCGTTTCGACGGTGGAAAAGCTAGTAACATCGAGGCTTTTCTAGACGCGGTTCAGACCTACAAAGATTGTGTCGGCGTAGACGATACCAACGCACTACGAGGGCTGTCCATGTTGTTGACAGGGTTGGCCGCCACCTGGTGGCAAGGTGTCAAGGACACTACCCTGACGTGGCAAGCTGCAGTAAAATCACTGAAGCAAACTTTCGGTCCAAGATTACCACCTCATAAAATATACAGACATATATTTGAGCGTGAGCAACGAGCGGATGAAGCGACGGATTTGTTTGTGTGCCGCGTCAGGGCATTATTCGCGCAGCTTCCACCGTTGACCCTCACGGAGACGGTGCAGTTGGACATGACCTACGGGTTGTTGCACCGGCGGCTTCGTGAGAAGGTTCCGCGCTCCAGCTTTGTTTCTTTTGCGGAGTTATTGACAGAAGCGCGCCGCACTGAAGATATTCTTGACGAGATTCGGCCGAGGGCTACTGTAGATAGCAAACCCGCTATGCCCTCTTCCGCTGCGGTAGCACGGACACCGGCAGCGCCTACGACACCTAAGAGTCGGCCACAGTGCAATTATTGCAAACAGTACGGCCATCTTAAAGAGGCCTGTCAGCGACTTGCTAAGCCGAAAAATCCTGCTAAGGATAGTCCAGCTGAAGGAGAGCCGCGTTCATCTTCGGTTACGTGTTTCGGTTGCGGAGCGCCCGGCGTCATACGTTCGAACTGTTCTACGTGCAAGGACAAGAAACCTACGGTTTCGTCTGTGACGTCTTTTCAGTCAGTGTCCGCGAGTTGCGATAATATTGATTCGCGTGTGCGTCCAGTGCTTAGTGTAGAAATCTATGGTGAAGTAGGTAACTTATTGATAGACACCGGAGCTAAACATAGCATAGGCAGTGTTAGCTTAAGATCGCACTTAGTTAAGTACGGACATGACTTTAAAAATGTATTTACCGAACTTAAGTACGCAGATGGGCGGATTTGCGCACAAAATGTTGAAACTGCGCAAGTCAACGTGGTGGTGCGTGGGATCGCACTAGCTGTTAGCTTCATCATGTTGCCGTATGCTACTGAAAGTTTGTTAGGGATGAATTTTATTCAGGACTTTGGCATGGTATTAGATCTAGATCGTGGTGTTTGGTCTGTGAGACATGATAGGACGCCGCAGCCGATTGTTTTCGAGAGTAGGTTTTTGCAGACTCTTACCTGTTCGTCTGTGGGTCTTCGTAAGGACGAGGGATCCCATCTTGGTCCGGATGAACGAGAACGACTGTCTGACCTTCTGAATGTCTACGAGGACATTTTTGCTCCAGGGGGAGAACCTACCCAGTTCGCTGTCCACCACATAGATACCGGAGATGCTGTGCCAGTTGCTAGTCCGCCGTATCGGGTTACGCCCGCCAAGAAAGAAATTATAAGAGAAGAGATTGATAAAATGTTAGAAGATGGTATCATCGAAGAAGCCGAGTCAGAGTGGGCCTCACCTGTGGTGTTGGTACCAAAGAAGAACGGTGAGATTAGGTTTTGTGTGGACTACCGCAAACTTAATAGCGTCACTCGGACGGATAAGTACCCGCTTCCTCTTATCGATGAGCTGCTGCAGAGTACCAAGGCGAATTGTGTGATGTCTACAATTGACTTGAAGGCTGGATATTGGCAAACCATTATAGCACCTGAGGATCGTCACAAGAGCGCATTTACGACTCCATTTGGAACGTTCCAGTTCCGTCGCCTGGCGTTTGGTTTGAAGAATGCTCCTGCCACGTTCCAGCGGATGATGGATCGGATGAGATCCGGTCTAAAGGATGTATGTGTTCTTGCTTATCTTGATGACCTCCTGGTGATTTCGCCAAATCTTGATCAGCATCTGAAGGATCTTCAGCAAGTCTTCGAGCGCCTTCGTTTGTTTAACCTGAAAGCAAATCGTATTAAATGTGTGTTCGCTAGAGAGAGAGTGACTTACCTTGGACACGTCGTTTCATCAAGTGGGATTGAGCCTGATCCGACGAAAGTCGAAGCCGTGATGAACATGAAGCCTCCGACGAACCTAAAAGAATTGAAGACGTTTCTGCAGACTTGTGCGTGGTTTCGCAAGTTTATACCGCAGTTTTCCGACATAGCACGTTCGTTGACGGATCTGACGAAGAAGGACCGACGCTGGAAATGGGGGGAGGATGAGCAAAGATCCTTTGAGGAGTTGAAGCTACGGCTCTCCACCAGTCCCATTCTTCAACAGCCGAACTTCGAAGAACCGTTTGTTCTCCGAACAGATGCTAGCGCGTACGCTATTGGAGCTGTGTTGATGCAAGGGGCATCACCTGCTGAAGAAAGACCCATAGAGTATGCGAGTAGGCTTTTGATACCCGCTGAACGGAACTATCATACCACCGAACGGGAAGCCTTGGCGGTAGTTTGGGCCTTGGATAAATTTCGAGGATACGTCGAAGGAGCACGAGTATCGGTTGCAACCGATCATCAGCCATTGAAGTGGTTGTTGTCGCTGAAGACGCCCAGTGGTCGATTAGCCCGTTGGGCTATGAAGATTCAATCTTACGACCTGGACATCGGTTACACCCCGGGTAAAGTAAACGTGATCGCGGATACTCTCAGTCGTCCAGTGAACGACTGTACTGAAGAGTCGAGTTCCAGTCCGTGTAGCATTTGCCCAGTGGTCGTCGATTTGCCTCAGCGAAGATCAGAAGATCTCCGTGACGCTCAATTGAATGATCCCGACGTAAGTAAAATTATATTGGATTTTGAAAACTTTGATAACCCAGATGCAGCTGTACGCTGGACTGATAGGGGTTATTATCTTTCGCAAGGTGTTTTGTACCGCTGTGATCCGGATGGAGAATCCGAAGAACCTCAGCTAGTGGTTCCAGAGTCTTTAAAGGCAGAGCTTATGAAGGAGCTTCACGATGCGCCTACTGCTGGACACTTGGGTTTAGAGCGAACATTAAGAAAGATCAAAGAAAGATATTATTTCAAGAATATGAGGAGTTATGTGGCTCAGTATCTGAAGACTTGTGACGCGTGTCAGAAGTATAAAGCCACCAATTTGAAACCTGCAGGTCTACTCCAGACCCCAGTGCCTCAACAGCGATTTGAAGTGCTTGCGATGGATCTGTTCGGACCACTACCCGAAGGTGATAAGGGTGAGAAGTGGATCCTTCTTATAGAAGATACAGCAAGTCGTTGGGTTGAGTTGTTTGCACTTTGTGATGCGACCGCAGAGTCGTGTGCTAAGGCACTTATTGAAGAAGTCTTCTTGCGTTATGGGTTGCCTCGTCGAGTGATATCAGACAATGGAAGTCAGTTTGTCTCTGCAGTGATGCAGAAGGCCATGTTTGTGCTGGGAGTTCAACAGTCTTTGATCCCAGTGTATCACCCGGAAGCGAATCCTGCAGAACGCAAGAACAGAGAGCTGAAGCAGCTTCTTGCAATTCTGGTTGGATCTGAGCACCGCCGATGGCCTGCCGTCCTTGCGACAGTGCGGTTCGCACTAAATAGTTCTTACAATCACGGAACAGGCCAGTCAGCAGCGTACATCACCTTCGCTCGGGAGCTACGCTCTCCCATAGCCGTGAACACAGACTTACGAGCGATAGTGGACCAGCAGAATTATGTACCGCAAATAACGCCGTACTTGAGAGATTTTTCTCGCACCCTCCATGACGTCAGGCGACGCGTGGAGGAGCAGCAAGATGTGCGGAAACAATTCGGAGATAAGCGCCGACGAGAGAGTAACTCGTATAAGGAAGGCGATCTAGTCCTTGTGGAGACCCACCAGGCGAGCAATGCAGCTAAAGGCTTTACGAGTAAGTTTGCTCCGAGACGGGAAGGCCCGTATCGTGTCTCACAGGTCATCAGTCCGACATCTTTTGTAGTTGTAGATAGTACGGGTGTTGTTAAAGGGAAATACCATGCCAGCGCTCTGACTCCTTATGTAGGGTCGTCTGATGCAATCGTGCATCAGCGCCGTCGTGGTCGACCAGCCAAGTCCAAGTCCAAGTCGGGGCGATCTTGTGACTTGGAGGGGGAGGTTATAGCAAGAGAGATCCCTAGCACCCCGCTATCCCCCGCGCCGCCGCTTAGACGATCGGTGCGCATGCGCGAACGCCGCGCCGCCTGCGACGACTGTGCGCCGGCCGCTCGCTGAGAGTCTCGAATCAGTCCCCGTACCGACCGGCCGCGCGCGCGTTCGCCGCTCTAAGCTAATGTTACTGTTATTGTATTCCCAAGTTGTAAATCTATGTTTGTTTCTTTTGTTCTAAAGTAAAGTTCACGTCTCAAATTGTAGTTTTCATTCTCATAACTATAGCAGCAATGATCATAGCGGTGTGAGTGCACACAGTTTAAACACTCCAGAATGATAAATGTGCGATGTGACAGCTTGCAGGGGAGTGCAGAGCCACAGTTTAGAATGAACAGTAGTACCTACAGCTACATGGAAACTTTTAATTGGCCTAAAAGTGTACTTAATACACCTAGGTGAATTAGCTCGGGTGAATTAAGTTTACGAAGCCGCCTATTCGCATGTTTTACGAGTATACATGTATTTTTCACGAATAGGGAAAAATAGGTAAAAAAAAAAAAAAAAAAAAATAATTTGATCACGACTGTACTCCCCGGGCTCGGTAGATATCTCCTCAGATCTTTAGTTACTTAGATCTTTGAGGATATCTAAAGAAGGTAGTCAGAGGCACGTCCAAACATGATATTTGGTACATGCCCACATTTTGCACAGTAGTTAGTATTCCATACGTGACAGGTTGCAAGCCCATCGCCGCTTATAAGAATACTAACCTATGACACACACCTTCGAATTTTTGGTTCTAGGGTGTGCCGGTTTCCTCACGATGTTTTCCTTCACCGTTTAAGAGCACTGGCATTGCGCACATACATTTTTCGAATGGAAAAACTCATTGGTGCACGACCAGGTTTGAACCCACGACCTTCGGATCGTGAGGCAGGGGTGCTACCACTACACCACCAGCGCTATAGGTAAATAAAACGCGATAAATACCCGTTTAATACAATAATAATAATGTGTTCAGATCGCGTAAGTTTAAAAATATACAAAAAAGTTCCCGTTCGTCCCGGTCCTCACTGGGGACGAGTCTCTTTGAAGCGTACTCAAATTTTTCACCACACTGGTATCACGGTATAAATAAAAAATAGATAAATAAATATTGGTGGTCATTTCACACAACGCCATCTAGCCCCAAACTAAGCAAAGTTGTACTATAGAAACCAGAGGGTTGATAGATTACTTTTATTTTGTAAATATATACATAGAATACAGAATACTAACTACTGTGCAAAATGTGGGCATGTACCAAATGTCATGTTTGGACTTGCCTCTGACTACTCCCTTTAGATATCCTCAAAGATCTAAGTAACTAAAGATCTGAGGAGATATCTACCGAGCCTGGGGATTACAGTCGTGATCATATTTATTTTTATTTTTATTTATAGAATACATAATAACACCTAGACACAAATATCGGCGTTCATCACACAAATGTTAGTCCTGGGTGGGGATCGAACCCACAACCTGCAGCGCAGAAGGCAGAGCTACTAACGACTGAGCTGTGAGGACAGTCATATATGTTAGAACTGCCCAAATAAATGATTCAAGTTGTCCTTCTGTGCAGCTGCACTGTGGCCCGAGTGCGTAGGAATGTTCGCTTTTTGCAAGTTTTTTGTTTGTAGGGTCTAATTAATCGTCTCATGCGGGCCCCGAGGCCGCCTCGTGCGACCCTCAGTCAAACTCGGCTTAGGGCGAGCGGGGATTAGTTGCGGCCCGCCGGATTGTTTTCTACTCTTTGATTAATTTGAGAACCACAGAATAACAGAATTTTGGATTTATAATTAACTAGCTTGGTTTTTTTTGCGCGGAACCCTAATTATTATCCCAAAATAGAAGTCCCTAGCGTAAGTTACTCTTTTAATATCAGCTATCTGTCAGTGAAAGTCTTGTCAAAATCGGTCCAGCCTTAACAAAGATTAGCCGGAACAAACAGACAGACAGATGTACAGATTTTTGTTTTGTTATGTATAAATATTTCATTGAGTAAAAAGCTGTTATTTTTGTATTACAAACAAACACTTGTTAACATTTTATTTGTTTGTTTAGATTTAGAGAGGAGACATTGACCATTCCTATTGCAAAGTGTTTGCTTAGTCGCTTAAGTGAGCCAAGGTAAGCAACGTTCAGCGCAGTCAAGGTTTGGATGGGTGACAGCTAATGGCATTTAATAGTGTTCTAATTGGCAGTTTCATTCCAAACTATTGTCAGCTACGCCGAATGCTACGCCGTAGCACTTCGCTACGGTGCTACGTTAACGTGCTACGATTTTTTTAATAAATAATAGCAATAAATAAATAGAAATAACTAACTCGGATATGTCGCTGACGACCCCCTAAAAGATATAAAAGGTTTTAGTAACCTAAAGAGTCTAAAAGTCTACCATACCGAAGATAAATCGTGAGTGTATTTCTTTTATTCTTCATAGCATTACACCACTTTACCCCCTTTTACCCCCATTTGTCGGACATGGGGTAAGAGTGACGTGTGAACTCAATGTGCTACGCGCGCTACGCCGTAGCACTTTGCTACAGCGGCTAATCCTTGACGTCTGGAAGGGTAGGGCTGACACTTTACATTTTTAAACTGACTTAAATAATAAGTTGATATAACAAAAACAATTAATGTAAATAAAAAAAATGTAAGTAATATAAATTAAAAATAAACTAAAACTAATTTATAAGAGACAGTCTCTTTCGTTTAAATAAAAAAAAACATATTGAAGGCGGGGCCACTAGAGCCCCCGTGGCAGCCCTGCGGGGCGAGGGGGGGCCTGCCCCCGGAAGGGGGTAAGGGGGTATTTATCGCTGATGGATGGCCGCTAATGGCGGATTACAACTCTATGCTTTAAGTATTTTCTGTATTAAAAGATTGTTATTTAGCAATTAATGGTGATATTCATGTTTGGAATACAGCCTGCTTTTCCAAAATGGTCGACAACTTAGTTTTGACCATTTTTCAAACCTTTATATACTGGAACTTTTTTTGACGACCTCAGTAGCGCAGCGGGCGAGAGTCCGCCTGCGACGCAAGAGGTTGCGGGTTCGATTCCCGCCGCGGAACAAATTTGTGTACGATCTGCAGAAATTTGTTCCGTTGGTCTGGGTGTTTTCTATGTATAATAAAAAATTATCTATCTATGTATATAATGTATTAAATATATCAGTTATCTAGTACCCATAACACAAGCTTTGAGTAGCTTACTTTGGGCCTAGATGATGCTGTGTGGACTGTCCAGCATTATTTATTTATTTATTTATTTATATTTATCTGGAAATTTATTTGGAGTATACCTATGTATGTAAATAAATCATCATCTTCCTGCCCTTTTCCCACGTTATGTGGGGTCGGCACAACATGTGATCTTCTTCCATTTCCCTCTGTCACTCGTCATCTCAGTACTCACTCCTTTCTTACCCATGTCATCTTTCACACAGTCCATCAATCTTTTCTTTGGTCTACCTCTACCCTTGTATCCATCCACATTCATACCTAACACTCTCGTCACGTGACATTCATCTCTTCTCATAACATGCCCATCCCACGCTAACCTATTACTCCTCATCTTTTCTGTTACCGGTGCCACTTTCAGACTTCCTCTAATATACTCATTCCTTATTTTATCCATCCTATGTATGTAAATAAATAAATAAATATAAATATTGTAGGACAATTCACACTACGCCATCTAGCCCCAAACTAAACAAAGCTTAGTTAGGTGGATCTTGGATCTCGGGCTCCAGGGCTCCGGGATTACGCTAAAACGTACAACTGAGTCAAATGTAAGCGACTTGGGTGTTGCTAGAGCCCAAACGGCTGGATAGATTTCGACAAATGAGCCGCCGTTGGATCTAATAATAAAATACATATTCATACAAATACGTACTAAATGTTTCCAGCAGTGGTTTTTATTTGAATGTTTTATTATGAAACATTTGTGTGTATCTATTTGTATTTTAAGCTTGTATTTTCTTACATTTAACCCTCTCTGATTTAACCCCTATTAGGGGTCAAATTCTGGTATTCCTTACCTCTCCACTCCGGTGAGGCGAGGATGGCGATACTTCTTGGAGAACAGCAGACCACCTCCCCAAGCGGCCTGCAACAGAACACCATGTTAATCTTCTTCTTCTTCTGGATTATGGCATCTATGGTATTGTTTTCAACAATAACCGATGTCAATGTCAAAAAAAGGCTGTGGTTTTGATACTTTATGAAACTTTATTTCGTTAAATTTCCTTCTATAAGGATTTTTAGAAATTTTACCCCTAAAGGAGTGGAAAGGAGCTAAACGTTTTTAAAAGCCTATGGTAAAGTAGTTTTAGAACTACCTTGTTTGGAGGGTAGCGTTAATTAAGAATGGAACTTTCAAAATTCAGCCTTTAAGAGGTGAAGCTATAGTTGAAGTTTGTATAAAAAACATTACAAAGTCCCTCTAGTCTATACTAATATTATAAAGAGGAAAGTTTTGTATTTTTGTTTGTAACGAATAAACTCAAAACGACTGATCCGATTTAAAAAATTCTTTCACCGTTAGAATGCTACGTTATGCCTGAGTAACATAGGCTATATTTTATGTAGGTACCTCGCGAGAAAGCCGCGAACGGAAGCTAGTATAATGTAAAATGGTACCAAATGAATACTTACATCGACATGCATCCACATGTCGTACTTCTGACAGATGTCGGCGATCTCCATGAGGGGGTCGAAAGCTCCCAGCACCGTGGTGCCAGACGTGGCGTTCACGAAGAACGGCACCTGACGAGAAAGGGGGTTAAGGGTACGAGTTGGCAGCGGGTGACATGAGGCGGCGCGGACGACGTGTCGCGGCGACACTACTGGGGCCTTACCACAAAGTCTTGCAGAACAATTCCGTAACGATAACATTATAGAAACGTCACTACTTCCATACAATTTGCATAGGTCATGGTACGAAACAACAATGTAATACTAATTCGGTAATAATTATGAATTCGTGGTAAGGTCCCTGGTTTCTGTGAATTTCTATGAATTTTTAGCTTAGTGTCGCTAACTACGGAGGGAATTTCATAGAAATATATAGAAACGAGTAGTGTCGCCGCGACACGTCGCCCACTGCCAACTCGTACCTTTGCCGTCGAGGACAGGATTTCTTTACACCCCTCTTATAACATTATACCCCTAAATTATTCTCCATCTCTATATAAGTATTTTAAGCATTACCCCTAAATTCTTCAACCCTACGGTAAATATACTAACATTACCCCTTCTCAGTCTCTAGTTTGAACCAGGGTGGTGACAAGTGGGGTGACAGGGTTAAAGTGCCTCGCAGACGCTCTTTTCATGCAACACCCTGATAAAAGTAATCACATTACCCTCTACCCTAGTAAACATTTTTACCCCTGTCTACCCCTTCTTTATCTCTGTGATGAGGGGATTAAAGTGCGTCTCAGTATCTACCAGCCATGGTAGGAGTACTCACCTTACCCTCTACCCTAGTAAACATTATTACCCCTGTCTACCCCTTCTTTATCCCCGTGAAATAAAGGATTTAAATTCGTATTAGGGACTCCCTTCGTGAATTATGCCGCCACCAGCCATGGTAAGAGTCACATTACCCTTTACCCTAGTATACATTCTTACCCCTGTCTACCCCCTTCTTTGTATGTATTTTATCTACTTTTCTATGATGAAAGAGTTTCATCAGCCATGGTAAGAGTCACATTACCCTCTACCCTAGTAAAACTTCTTACCCCTTTCTACCCCTTTATCTCTCCATCTCTTCCTTCTCTATCTATAAGGTAGAAGTACTCACATTGCCCCTGTCCTTGTGGTAGCGCACCAGTCGCTCCAGCTCCTGCGGGATCATCCTGCCGCGCTCGTCGGACGGCACGGACACGCAGTAGTCGGTCCCCAGGCCGCACACCGACGCGCACGACTTCACAGAGTAGTGGCACTGGTGGGGAAGTTATGTTAACGAGCTGATTGTTACCCCTTTTTACCCCCTTTGCAGTTTTGTACGGGATAAAAATTTACTTTACTGGGTAGTGACACTGATGGGGACAGTAATGTTGTAAATGAGCTGATTGTTACCCCGTTTTGCCCCCTTTGGAGTTCTGTACGGGATAAAAATTTACTTTGCCGAGTTGTGGCAGTGATGGGGACAGTAATGTTATTAACGAGCTGGGTAACGGTATTTATTGTTACCCCTTTTTACCCCCTTTGGAGTTTTATACGGGATAAAAATCCAGAGTATAATCTACGTTCAAACCTCCTATACGATTAAGTATTAATTGTTAACTAGCTGCGCTCCTCCGTTACCCTTCTTTTTACCCTCTTTAGGGTATTTTTCGGGATAAATATGGAAATAGACAATCCGAGAAGAACAGGCAAGAAACTCATCTCGGTCTCGGTTTTTCTATTGTATTCCATCGGTACCTGGTCGGAGGTGAACATGACGAGGTGACCCTGGATGCTGGAGAGCCCCTTCTCCTTGTACTGCGGGAACTTGTGGTGGCGAGCTGCCAGGAACGCGTACAGGTTCGACACGGAACCACCTGGGGGAGAGTTACTGGTGGTGTAGAGAGTTTGAACCCACTCCCATCGCGAAATAGCCAGATCTTCGGAGATGAGAGGAGAACGGTGCAGATACTGGGTTATTAGATGAATGTCATGTTCGGTTTTAGTCATGTTCTGATTATGTCATGAAATAGTCAAGTTTTCTCTTTGAAATTTTTTGCCTTTGTCATATTCGCTGCTTTAAAAAAAAAACTCTCACATGGCTGTAATCCCCGGGCTCGGTAGATATCTTCTCAGATCTCTAGTTACTTAGATCATTGGGGATATCTAAAGGGGTTAACACGACCGAACATGACATGTACCCAAATTTTACACAGTAGTTATGCCCGCCTTCCACTGCGAGCGGAGCGGGCTCCGTACGGACTCCGTTTAACTCACATTAACCTTTTTTAGTGGAAGGCGGGGCCAATGTGAAAAAGAAAAAGGGTAATGTGAGTTAATCAGAGTCCGTACGGAGCCCGCTCCGCTCGCAGTGGAAGGTGGGCATAAGTATCCTGTACGTGACAGGTTGTAAGCCCAAAGCCGCTTATTAGAATTCTACTATGACACACACCTTCGCATTTTTAGTTTTAGGGTATGCCGGTTTCCTCACGATGTTTTCCTTCACCGTTTACGAGCACTGGCATTGCGTACTTCGAATAAAAAAACTTGAGAGGTGTCAAGGGACACCCGGATGGAACGAAGTTCCTTTCCTTGCTTTCTATGAGAGAGAGAGACAGAGAAACACGCGCACGCCGCACGGCTTAAAACTATAGCAAAAAGGGTCGTGACAACTTTTCGTGAGAATTTTTTCCGTCTAGCCCCCTTTCACTACGCGCGATAAAGAACTTCGTTCCAAAAACTCATTGGTGCACGACACTTCCGTTGCATCACTATGAGGACTGACCTGGCGCCAAGATGCTGTCTCCGCTGGTCCAGCCGATCATGTTCCGCATCTTCTCCAGCACCACGTTCTCCATGAGGATGAACACGGGCGCTATCTCGTACGTGAACATGTTGGTGTTGGCCGCCGCCGTCAGCCACTCGCCGGCCAGCGAGATGATGTCCAGCCCGCACGACAGCTGGTTGAAGAAGTGGGGGTGTCCTGGGGGGGGGGGAGGAGGATTAAGAAATTGAAATTGAAAAATATTTTCTATACTAATATTTTATAGAGGAAAGTTTTGTATTTTTGTATTTTTGTTTGTAACGAATAAACTCAAAAACTACTGGTCCGATTTCAAAAATTCTTTCACCGTTAGAATGTTACTTATCCCTGAGTAACATACGCTATATTTTATGTAGGTATTTTGCGAGCAAAGCCGCGAACGGAAGCTAGTATTCAATAAAGTCACAAGGATCACTGTGAAACGTTTTACATGCGGTGAATCTATGTGCCAATTCCAACCTAACACAAGTACGAGAAGAACAGGCAAGAAACTCGTCTCGGTCCTAGCGCTTTTCTGTATGATCGAAGAACTTCAAGTTATAATGATAGCCAATAGTCAAACCCGCGACACAGGCTTAATGCCCGCCTTACACTGCGAGCGGAGCGGGCTCCGTACGGACTCCGTTTTACTCACATTTTTTAATGGAACGCGGCTCCGTCTCCCACTAAAAAAGGGTAATGTGAATTAAACGGAGTCCGTGCGGACTCGTCCGTACGGACTACGGAAGAAATTTGTTCATAGGAGTGCTTCCACTGTGAAAGAGCGGATTTCAATACAATTTCAATCAGCTCAGATCATTAGCTCAGTTTCCGCTCATTAGTGGAAGCGGGCATAAACATAGTGCGAAGTTCATTGTATATTATTGACCCTTTGAAATTGTTAGTTTTTATGTGTTACAATGTTTTATAGAATAAAATTATCTCATCTTAAATTATCATAATCCTATTAATATTATAAACGCGAAATTTTGTAAGAATGTATGGATGTATGTTTGTTACCCTTTCACGCTGAAACGGCTGAACGGATCTGGATGAAACTTGAAATACGCGTAGTTCATGACCTGGAATAATCATAGGCTACTTTTTATCCTGTTGGGTACCACGAGTCGAGCCGTGCGCGAAATCGAGTAAATACTAATATGGGCCATAAAAAAGGTTAAGATCTAAAACTTTTTTTTGTATAGATTAATAGATAGATTGTAAATAAGAATATTGGTATATTATTAAGTTTTAAGGTTGTTTTTTGCTTGGCGAGAAGCCAGAGAATCATTGGTTGAAGACTTGTCTGTGCCACATTGTCTATAAGACTGCTTTTAGTTTAGGAATGGAATATTTGTATAATAAAGTCAAAAAAGTATGAATGTCCCTAAATGTGGGTATTTTGAAAAAATACGTTATACCATAGATAGATTGAGGTAGTTTAAAAAAGTTCTGTAGAGTTTAAAGTGCAAAAAGTTTATATGTAATTCAATTCTATGTAAAGAGATTTCAACCAATCTAGTAACTTAATGTAACTATAATATTTTATCGATGCGTAATCCATAAAAATGTCTTTAAAAAAGGTACTTGAACCCTCTATCACTGTGTCCTCTATCTAAATCACTCGCTGATCACAAGCCTCTTTCAATCCTGGCGAAATCCCTATTTATTGAGTCGTTCGTTTCGCTATAAAGTCCGCCATCTTGGTCGTTTTGGCGGGAACGCCATATTGGGGTCGATATGATGTATTTCTCTTATCTTTAGAGCTTCGATTAAATTTGATAAAAAATTCTATGCATTACATATTATATCTATATTCTGCATCTTTTGTATATTTTTATATATCCTCAACCACTTAGCTGTCTCGGCGAAATTCGTACTTACCACCTTAGAATTAATAAAAAAATTGTTTAATTTTTAGATGTTTCTAATAGTTATTCTGCTATTCGGGACAGAGACAAATACAACAATCAAAAACAATAAAAATCTATCGAGCCGTTCTAGAATTATAAGTATTCGAACAAACCCGACTTTGTTTTATCTACTAAGGATAGAATATAGTTTTAATTATGGCAAAATAATATTAGGCAAAAGACAATTTATAACGACATAATGTCAACGAAAACAGCTTCTGAGACGCAATTTAATCCTTTCACCACACTGGTTCAAACTTCTGGCACGATTAGTAGAAATGTCAATATTATGATACCTTTTGCTTTTTGCAAAACACTTTGAAAATGTTATCACACACCGGATCCAATAGCACGCGCCATTGCACCCCTAACATCCGGTCGGCGCCGGATACACGGCTATCTGTGACAGGAGCCGTGTAACGTGATCTTTATAATCAAACACTGTTTGTTTCAACCATATTTTTGTATTTTCACGAAATAAAAAAAAATTAAAACGAAATAAAAATATTTCCGAAACATAAATACCAAATGAATGGATGATTTTTTAGTAAAAATAATATTAAAACATAAAAATGATCTCTCAGTACATTTTTTGCCAATTTTATACGTTTGTCTTTTAAATCGTCAAAGCCAACTCTACCCCTTTAGGGGTTAATTCTAGAATTCTATTACCTAACCAAGTAAACTCTTAAAACGCGTAAGATTCAAAAAGTTTCTTACATTTCTTACGAGTATACCTACTTACTTACAGCTGTTTCGTCAGTATGTTAGTTTTACATACATATATTTATTGACAGACCCCAACCCGCCGAGCTAATATCAATACGTCAAAAGGAATTTAATATAATCCCCGCAGCTGGGCCCTGCGAGGGAAGTCAGGTGCGCAATGCTTGTGCAATCTGCGTTTTGGAGGGTCGGCTTTAGGGGTCTGAAGACTTGCTTATTAATTTGTTTTTATTTTGACAAAAGAGCACAAAACAAGCGTTTGAGGCACACTTTACCTTTTTTCCCACTGGTGTGAAAGAGAAAACAAGAAGTTTGACAAACAATGGTAAAAAGACAGGCTTTTACGTCTAGTCTAGATAACATAAAAATAAACTCGCTGATCCCACGGTTAGGCTCACTAAAGTAAATCCTTTATAGGGCAATGTGTGTACACTTCTTTCTTCTATAACAAGATCCCAAGCGAGTGATTTATCGATTGGGAAATTCAAAAATGTAATTAAACAGAAACTGTCTCGCAAAGCTTATTGTAGAATATCAGAGTACTTAGATGACAAAAAAGCTTGGGACGAATCAGCTCCAACTCTGCTAGGTGTCCCTAACAACATTAACAAGGATCATACAAAGCGCTAGGGCCAGCGAGTTTGTTGTCAGTTCTTCTCGGACTGGGGATAGGACTGGTGTTTTCCTCCACCGTTTGAGAGAGAATTGCGGATAAAAAAAAATCGTATAGAATAGAGATACCCATTGGTGCATGACTTTCGAACCCATAACCTTGGTATTGCATGGCAGGGGTGCTACCACTACACCGCCTGATCAAAAAAGACATGCAAATCGTGGCAAAAGATTTTGCAGTTTAACCAAATATTTGTCTAGTATCTTTTATTAATTAAATAATCGCAAACCACACCCCATATTCCCAACCCGATGACAAACACCTAATTTAAATTCCCACAATGGTTTTGATTTAATTCTGTTTACTACCCTGCCTACCCCTAAACGTTGAATAACATCTGCGGGGCGCGATAAACCGGCCCTAGGGACGAGCCTGTGCCTACCCCAAGTTTATCAATTGACACTTTTTTATCTGTGGTTATCTTTGTATGTTTTGTGCGCAGAATTCCCGAGAGATGGCGTGTTTACGTTATCATTTTTTTATCTGTAGCCCAAAGGTCTTTAGTCAATATTTTTTTCTCCCTCTTTATACCCGACTGCGAAGCGAAGAAGGAGGGTAATGTGTTTGGGGTGTATGTATGTAGGTGAGTACCTTTGGCTGTCGCTAAAGCGCAAAGGGATGGACAGATTTTGACAAATGAATGTCATTGGATTCGTCTAGCTAGACCCTAAGCACTTTTCGCACATAGGATACAAAATGTGAAAAAATCTAAGTACTAGTTTCGATCCTATTTTACACATCATAAAATGTTCAAACAATATTTTTTAAAAACACATTCTATAAAGTAGTTTACATTAAACATAAAGACGGTAAGATTTGAAATTGAGGTATGATTTACAAGCAATAGTTTTTAGAAACTACAAAGATCCGCAAAACGACGGAGAAAGAGAAAGAGTGTAATTTTTTTAACTTTTTATGTTCACTATCGTTATTATTGAGATAAGATCTTCATTTCCTCATGTGATGGAGGATAGGATTGATAAAGTATCTGTTTTATATTTTTATATTTCTGACACTTGGGGGGGATACATCTCTCGGGGTAAGGGCGATAAGTGGGCTGCTAGCGACGGGGCCTGGCGAGATATGCTTTTTATAATGGTTTGTTTGACGACTGTAATCCGGGCCCCAGGCTCGGTAGATATCTCCTCAGATCTCCAGTCACTTAGATCTTTGAGCATATTTAAAGAGAGTATTCAGCACGTCCAAACAAGATATTTGGCAAATGCCCACATTTTGCACAGTAGTTAGTGACAGGTTGCAAGCCCATCGCTGCTTATGTTAAGAATACTAACTTATGACATTCAAATTTTTGATTCTAGGGTATGTTGGTTTCCTCACGATGTTTTCTATCTCCGTTGAACTGGCATTGCGCACATATTTTTTTTGAATGGAAAACTCATTTGTCCACCAGGTTTGAACCCACGACCTTCGGATCGTGAGGCAGGGGTGCTACCACTGCATCACCAGCGCTCCTATGGGAGATATATAGAGTGACATAGACTATAGAAAATGTCAAATCAAATTGAATCGAATACTTATGTAAACAAATGAACCAAAAGAGTGACCACATTGTATTCATATATTATGTCCTTTCTTTTCTTTGGCACTACCGCTTGGCACTACTAGTAGAGTGAAAGAAAATTTTACTTTCCCGTAGCACTACTGGTAGTGCCAAGTACATTTCCAGTGACACCACACTCATTTATAAAGGAGACACGTCCGCGGTTGATGCAATCAGCGGTCGCGGCCCGCTATTCAGATGATTGCACTATTCAGCGGATGTAACCGAGTTAGCAGGAGCTGTCAACTCGCGGCCCGAATGTTAACTTGTTAGTTTTATTGACAATTTGGTTTATTGTCATAATCCCCACCAACCAGAATTATAACTTTTAGAGGGGAAAACGCCAAAAGTTTTTGGGACAGTTTATTGGGCATTATGACAATAAACCACAAATTAAAACATTTAAACGCGATAAATACCCGTCTAATACAATAATAATGTGTTCAGATCGCGTAAGTTTAAAAGTACATTTAAACCACAATCTTCCCAACAGTGGGAGAATACGGGCTGAATTGATAATTAAGAGAGCACTCTGAGAAACTTCCAAAATATTTTGAAAAAATCAGTTTTTTTATCGTGTCTAAACCGTTAAGGAAAACATCGTAAGGAAACCGGCATAGCCTAGAACCAAAAACTCGAAAGTATGTGTCATAGGTTAGTATTCTTATAAGCGGCGATGGGCTTGCAACCTGTCACGCACGAAATACTAACCACTGTGGAAAATGTGGGCATGTGCCTAATGTCATGTTTGGACGTGCCTCTGACTCTTTAGATATCCTCAAAGATCTAAGTAACTAGAGATCTGAGGAGATATCTACCGAGCGTGGGGATTACAGTCGTGTGAGTGTTTTTTTCCATACCAAAGAAAGCACCATAAGAATGTAAGACCCTCTCGCCCCCCGTCCTTCGATCTCGGCCCATAATCCCCACTCCATAAAATCAATCCATAACAGTGGGTAATCTAAATGCAACGGACAGACAGACAGGGGATGATCCATCATACTATGTTAATACGGGGTGAATGGGACTCCGCGCCCGGATCCTGAGGGATTGTGCTGGGGTGACTGTGTTTTATACATTATTGGAACAAGTATTTAAGTATTTATTGCAAAAAGTTATAAAAACAACTGAAAAACAGTCGCCATATTAGATTTTTTGACATTTTGTTTCACCGTTTCAAGCACCGGCATTGCGCATAGACATTTACGAACGGATCCTAAGGTCGCAAGTTCGAATCCCGGCATAGATTGTTTCTGTTCAAAAAACGTACAATATGCGCTGTACCAGTACGTCTACCATGAGTTGTCACATTTAGATCGGCTGACGTTACTACAGAGTAATAGTACGTTACTATGACACAGGGTTGGATTCAGACCCTTGAAAAATTATTCTACATGGAAGTTAAAAATATACTACTTTGACTAAAATTATACTACGTATCTGTTTTCATCGATTTTGTTTCGAATTAAAATAAAATAGCATTTGTTAGTGAAATTTTGTTGTATTAATTACTAAAAAAATTCACAAAAATTATCAAATTGAGGCAACTGGATGCCTATTTCAGCCAATTCGTCAATCGGAACTTCGTCCTTTGCATTGACACGATGTAAAATTTTCGATCTTACTTTCTTTTACAGCATCGCATGAAAGAATCAGTGAGTACCCTGTTTGTCTTTGCCTGATTAGATGTTGCCATACGTACAGAAAATCTCGATACTGTAGGGTAAATGTTCAAAATTACTACCAAATAAACAAATCGGCTTGAACATAAAATTATACTACTTTCGCGTAGTATACTTGCATTAGGATACTACATACTACACATCATGAAATTATGGTACAAATAGTATAATTATACTACGAAATCCAACCCTGCTATGACATCTGTCTAAATAGTTACTCATGGTACCAAATTCTAAGCAAATGAATGAAGCGCAAACTACAGTCGCTGTAGTACTGTGACGTAGGTTATTTAACTACGTGACGTTTTAGTACCCAACTATCCGCTAGAGGCGCTGAACAAGTTTTCATAATTTTTTTTAATTACAGTCGCTAGCGAGTTTAGATTGTGAAAACTCATGGTAGACCTACTGTACGGTGAAACGGTGAAGGAAAACATCGTGCAAAAAGGCATGTAAACCTAATAAAGCTCAAATACATGAGTCAAATGCCCAAAAGGAGTCTCCTCTCACCACACTAGTAATCAGTAACACGAATTGTCCCACAAAGTCCGTGTCCCCTGGTCACCGTACCCACTGCGGTGGCTTAATCCAATGATTTGCGTGTTATTAGGGCCATTCCACAGGCTCTTGTAAATCAACTGGGCTTTATAACGCGACTTTACAATTTTATTATTTGTTTTACGGCTCAGGGGGAATAATAAGTGAGATTTTAAAATGGATTTTTTGTATGAATAAAACTGTTTTATTTTTTTATTTTAACCTTTATACTAAAAAAAAACGTAAAAAAACTCTCACACTACTGTAATCCCCAGGCTCGGCAGACAATCTCCTCAGATCTTTGAGTATATCTAAAGAGGGTCAGAGAATATAAAATATATTTTCACAGTAGTTAGTATTCCGTACGTGACGAGTTTTAGATATACTCAAAAAATCTAAGTAGGTAAATAAGATCTGAGGAGATATCTACCGAGCCTGGGAATTACAGTCACGTGTTTTTTTTCTTTCCGGTTCTGTTTTAAATTGATTACTTACTATGTGTGTATGTAAAATAAAACAATTTCTTTCTTTCTAACTTTGATTTTGAACCTAGACACTTTGATATACAATGATTTCCACTTTCCTGTGCCCATCACTCTCAGAGCGGACGCGAACAAGCGATTATCACGCCACGTCGAGCGCGGCCCGCCAAATGTCACGGAAAATTGTTTGACTACCCTCGCGGGGGTTTGATTGAAGTGCTGGATGCGGGCCGGCACTTTACTTACCGGGCGGACGATTCTCCTCAACGGTTTCGTGATTATTCTCACTGAACTACCCGGGCTGAGAAGAACTACCCGGGCATAGAGCACACAGCAGAGAGTGAATGAATGGAACGTTATAATGATTGACAACCTCAGTGGCGCAGCGGGCGAGAGTCCGCCTGCGACGCAAGAAGTTGCGGGTTCGATTCCCGCCGCGGAACAAATTTGTGTACGATCTGCAGAAATTTGTTCCAGTGGTCTGGGTGTTATCTATGTATAATAAAAAAAATATCTATCTATGTATTATAATGTATTAAATATATCAGTTATCTAGTACCCATAACACAAGCTTTGAGTAGCTTACTTTGGGGCTAGATGATGCTGTGTGGACTGTCCAGCATTATTATTATTATTATTATTATTATTAATGATGGTTGAAAACTCTTTAAGGTATTGACACGGGAAAAATCATACTTACTACTTAATATTATTGACTATACGAAACCAAAAACTTTTAAAAGAAATAACAGATACTTATATTATTTATGTATGTTAATCCTGAAAGTTCAATCTAAAAATTGAGAAAGAATTTTTGAAATCGAATGGTAAGTTTCCGAGATTACCCTCTACAAACAAACAAACGAACTTTATCTCTTTATAATATTAGTGTACCTACACAATAAAAATCAAGCCACAGACAAAAATACGGGCAATTTTCGTCTAAAATAGCAATTTCGAATCTTATAAATCGTAAAAGAGTATCAAAATCGTCTAGAGGTCCATGCTCATGGCAAACAATTCAATTACGTCTCGCAATGGCCCGGAATGATGGGCGATACTCGCGCTTGGCCGAGTGGAAACAGAGCCGTTGTACTGTCTGCGGCGGTGCGGCCGCGACGTGCGTCGTAATGTTGTAATTATAGACGTAGGTTTGTTGTAATATTCCGATATATAGATATTTCCGTCCTTTTCAGTATTTGTTGTAATGTTAAAATGTAATAGGATTAGGACTAGTAAGGATTTTAGTAGGATTAGGACTAGTAAGGATTTTTGGTGGGATTAGGACTAGTAAAGATTTTTTGTAGGATTAAGACAAGTAAGGATTTTTTGCAGGATTAGGACTAGTAAGGATTTTTTCCGCTCTATTCTTGTAGTGGAGATAGATGGAAATTCTTTGATCGCGTAGTTCTTGAACTACTTGAACAATTCGAAAAAAAAAAGTTTATTCGGAAAAAAAACTAGTTACTTACCGGTCTTGACCTGGTACTTGAGGGTTGTCTTGCAGTCTTCCAGGAGCTGCTTCAGGGGGAGAGGCTCGTCGCGCAGTTCCAGGTCCAGCAGCTTCTGCATCTCGCCGGGCATCTTGAACTCCAGGATCTGGGGGTGAACCGGGGGGTTGGGGTGAACCGGGGGGTTAGCAGGCTTGAGGATCCATTATCTGCAGTGCCCCGGGAACCTATGGCAGTGCAGATAATGGAAGGAAACGAAATGGCATAAATAAGGTTTTGTAAACAATCAGAATCCGTGCGAAGTTTTCTTTTTCCTTGTTTATGGCATCTGTCTCTTTTGAGATCAATTCTGCCAATGTTAAGTGTTCAAATTTATCTACACCTATAAATAAGAGCTTAACCTGACTGACTGACTGATTTATCATCGCCGAGCCGAAACCGCTGAAGCAAGAAAGCTGAAATTTAGAAAGTGGCTAACTTTTTAACGCGTGAAGCGATTGTCATGAAACTTTGTTTGTGTACTGTAAATGCAAAATAAATGAATACATATTTTTGAATATTTCAAAATAACCCTCTAAAAAGGGTGAAATGGGGTACTTATCAAAGTTAGGGGATTTTTTATGAGTTGTGAGATTTGTTTAAAACTCGGTTTAGATACTTTAAGTGAACAAAGTCGCGAGCGGAACAGCTAATGAGTGATATTGTCTATGTAGTATTGTTACCTTCTCGTTGCGGTCGTTGACCTGGTGCACGAAGTCGAGCAGCACGTCGACGACGCGCGCCAGGAACTCGCGCGTCTGAGGGCCAGCGTCCTCGCGGTACGGCAGGATCGCTGCGGGAAGGAACACACTCGATAGTATTCTACTAGCTTAATCTTCCGCAACTTTGTCTGCGCGTTTTCTATACTAATATTATAAAGAGGAATGTTTTGTCACTTTGTATCTTTGTCTATACTATTACTATCTTTACTAATATTATAAAGAGGAAAGATTTTATTGTTTGTTTGTTTGCATTGAATAGGCTCCGAAACTACTGGACCGATATAAAAAAATATTTCACCATTGTGTAGAATCAACTTTCAGGATGAACATAGGCTATATCTTATGTAGGTACTTTGCGGGCGACGCCGCGAACTGAAGCTAGTAATATTATAAAGAGGAAAGTTTTGTATTTTTGTTTGTAACGAATAAACTCAAAAACTACTGGTCCGATTTCAAAAATTCTTTCACCGTTAGAATGCTTAATTATCCCTGAATAACATAAGCTATATTTCTTATAGGTACCTCGCGAGCAAAGCCGCGAACGGAAGCTAGTATATTATAAAAAGGAAAGTTTTGTTATTTTGTATCTATATTTGTAACTAGCTTCCGCTCGCGGCTTTGCTCGCAAGGTACCTACATAAAATATAACCTATGTTACTCAGGGATAACGTAGCATTCTAATGGTGAAAGAATTTTTGAAATCGGACCTTTAGTTTTTGAGTTTATTCGTTACAAACAAAAATACAAAAATACAAAACTTTCCTCTTTATAATATTAGTATAGACGAATTAACTCAATAGCTACTGGGCCAATTTCGAAAATTCTTGTACTATTAGAATGTTACATTATCCCTTACAAGGCTATATTTTATATAAAAAAAAATAGAGATACTTTTGCTACCCGTGTGAAGCTGGCCTGTTGCTAGTAAGTTATATTTTTACCCGTTTTTGCAACATTGTTCAGTGATGCTCCGCTCCTATCGGTCGTAGCGTGATGTTATACAGCCTATAGCCTTCCTCGATAAATGGACTATACAAAACAACTATATTTCAATTCGAACCAGTAGTTCCTGAGATTAGCGCGTTCAACCAAACCAAACAAACTAACTCTTCAGCTTTATAATATTAGTGTCAGCACCATTACAATTTAACAAAATACTCGTCAATCCAAATTTTACGGATATAGTTGGGTCGCGACTCGTGGTCCCACTAATTTGACCCACTGGTGGGACAGTGTGTCGATTTAATGAGCTCGTGGTCCCACTGTTTGGTGGGACCATCAGTCAACGTAATGCAGTCGCTCGTGGTCCCACTGATTTGGTCATAAGGGCTAAATTGTTGTCGACTCTAAATCTTGATTTTTTTATGTTTTATTATTCAGGTAAGGTTATAATCGAGGTTTCCGTACCCCTTCACGAAATTATTAATATAATTAGATAATAAAAAAAATAGAAAAATTGCTCACAAAAATGTTTCAGCTAGTCGTGATTCCAAGAGATAACAAACGTAATATTACGGTCGTCGCTTCAAGAAGCTTTTTAACCCTCCGAGCACCGCATGGTCTAAACGGCCTCTGATTAAACTCACCAGAGCTACCCTCGCACGAAATATCATGTTCAGGAATGTGTGTGATTGGGGGAGGGGAGGGAGGGCTATTGTTGGCTACCTAACCGTAATAATAGAGAAAAATTACAAAAAATTATTAGAAAAAATTTGGCAAAAAATAATAAGAATAAAAGTTGCATAGATTTTCGTTCAATAGCTCTATGTATCTAGTTTAAAAAACCATTGTTGCCAAAAAAAGGTTTCTAAGATTTATAAGATTTTTTAAAAAATATTGAAAAACTTTCCCGTACATTTGAAATATACAGAAAAATCTATACAACAGTTTTATTCTATGAGATTTATTTAGATTTATAGGTATAGTTTAATTAAAATTTGGACAAGCAACATCTATTTGACTATTTTCACTTATATAATTTTGTATAAGCTATTACGATACCTATAATATAATGTAGTTGATATCTTCAAAGATTGAAATAGAGACTAAAAGAAAGCTTTGATTGTTTTTATTCATTCCGCTTTGATTAAAACATTCTCTCGCTACGATTCTGATTATTTCCAAGCTAAAGATCATTTTGAAAAACCATTGTCGAGAATCCCTTCCCGCCAAAAGGGCAAGCAATCCTTCACAGAAACAAAAACTGTCTGATCAATGCACAATACAAAATCCTAACAATAAAACAACACACAATCGCACCAACAATTGTGCTTATTTACAACAAGACTGCAACTTTACCACTCAGAGATAAGGTCTAGAATTGAACGATATGGAAAAACGTTGAAACCGACCGTGTTCTTTTATTAAAAATCATGCATCGAACAGACGGTAAGAAATTACTTCTCGACGTTGTCAGTGTGTTTTGTGCTGTAATACCGAGAAATAAGGTTAGTTTTTTAATGTAAATGTTTATCGGTTATATTTTGCAATGTAGCATGGAAGTTAAAGTCATCTGTCAGTTGAAGCGGTGCCTCTGCGACCCTTCAGATTATAGGTTAATTATTTTTTGAAAATATACGCTACATTTTCCTCAGCTAAAAAGAAAAAAATCATGAAAAACTTAAAAAATCCTAAAAATTTAATGAGAATACAATCATAAAAAATAATATAATTAAAAAATAATAATTATATCTAGGTAGAACTTTAAATGAATTGACCCACAGCACAGCATAACTATGAGTAGACTTAGATCCATTTTCGACACGTTTTAATATTCTAATAATTTAATATATTAATAATTACGACATGATTTGTACAATAAAAAAATCCTGATTGTTAGATATATTTATCTGTATAGAACCTGCTAATAAGTTTCGAACAATATGAAACTTCGCCTTGAAACAAATAACCCGTGAGAAGCAGCACGCCCGAACATCAGAATTCACTTAACCCTACAGCGCGCAGTGGGCCGGAGCGACCGGGCGGCATAATCCGCTGTCAGCTGTCACGAGCATGTGACGTCCTCTTCAAATGCCGATATAATGTGAGATAGATAACGGAAGAGCAAATAAGTTTGTTTTAGCAAGATACGTTTTTACCCGACTGCGAAGCGAAGGCGTTTGGGGTGTATGTATGTATGTTTGTTTGTATGTTTGGCTGTCGCTGTTGCCCAAACGACTGGACAGATTTTGACAAAAGAGGTGTCGCGTCGTTGGATTTGTCTGGATTACAAGAGTGACACAGGTTATACATAATGTCAAAAAATATGGCGTCTGTAAAAACCTATTTTCAGTTACGTTCAGTCGGTATTTTTTGAATTTTTGCAGTAAATACTAATTTGATTACGTAGTATTCGCTTATTTATTTAATTACTATTTATAAAATTTGAAAACATGTGTCAAATGCATTAATGGAAATATATTATTTTATGTATCAAAGGACTAATGTCAGTCAATATTGTGGTTTAATTTTTCAAATATAGTATTTTTTTAAGTTATATCTATTGTTATTAAAATATCAACTCTGTTAAAGCAAATGCAACTTTATGTCAAACTTCTTAATGTCCAATTTTTCTTATCGACTATTTGTAGCAAATAGCATAGTACCCCTGCAGAAGCATTTATTTGTCAAACATTACATCACATTCCAGATGTCACGTCATCAAATATAACTTGAACTATTTGGTAAAGTATTATGAACTCTATACCTCTGGGAATAAGAGGTAGGGCATTAGTTAGGGGAGTGGGTAGGGCTGAAGTGGTAAAGATTTGTGTGAACTTATGTTTTTGATGTTATAAGCCGATTGTCAGTGAATTGTACATTTGAGGGACTTTTCTCGGGGTTTCTGTTTAGTTTGGGATTACTTAGATGTGTCAGAATCATTATTAATATGTACTTTTAATCTAGGAAATAGACGGCGATTAATATGACGTATGACGTCGCTGTATGAAGTCGTTTTCAACTTTTTATCTAAACTAATATTATAAAGAGGAAAACTTTGATTGTTTGTTTGTTTGTTTGTTTGAAATGAATAGGCTCCTAAACTACTGAACCGATTTAAAAAATTCTTTCACTGTTGGGAAGCTACACTATCAGCGGGTGACATAGGCTATATTATATTTTCAAAAAAATTAGGGATCCTTACTAAAACTTTAATAATGTAAGCCAAGGTGTAAAAAAATTACCTAAAATATTCTTTATATCGCGTGCGCTGCGAAAACTATTGACGATAGAATAAAAGAATGTACTACGACTTTGTAGAACACATCATTATTTACAAAAAGTGCCGCAATAGCATATGTCCAACTATTACAGTTATGCCACAATAAGAGTTCTTTTATTTTAATTTTTTTATTGAAAGGCTACTCTTAGAAAAACGCTCTTTATTTGTATCTTAGTATTAATCCTTATCAAAATAAATCACATCATATTCTAGACTGCTTCAATACCTTTATATAGTTTTTTGAAATACTCAATTCGGACATTCCATTCAAAAGATACCATTAAATTAAAAATGTAAGCAATAGAAAAAAGTTGCGTGAGAGCCGCGCTAGCTTATGCACTGTTGGCGTCACTGGGTGTGCACTGTACAGGATGTGTACAGGATGGAGTCAATGTGAAAAAATAAATAAAAAATATAACCAAAAAAAAACATTATACTAAAAAAAAGTTCATTAAAATCATAATACTATAACTTTCTATACAATTTTCTTTTTTTAGTAACCTGACGCAGGGTATTGGTTAGACGTGTGTGTATTATAATATTGAATTTTGAAATTTTTGTTAAATTTGAGAGCACTGGTGGTGTAGTGGTAGCACCCCTGCCTCACGATCTGAAGGTCATGGGTTCAAACCTGGTCATGCACCAATGTGTTTTTCTATTCTAACAGTTTATGTGCGCAATGCCTGTGTTCTTAAACGGTGAAGGAAAACAGCGTGAAGAAACCGGCATACCCTAGAACCAAAAGTTCGAAGGTGTGTGTCATAGGTTAGTATTCTTATAAGCGTCGATGGGCTTGCATCCTGTCATGTACGAGTACTAACTATTGTGCAAAATGTGGGCATGTGTCATATATCATGTTTGGACGTGCCTCTGACTACCCTCTTTATATCCTCGATAACCTCAAAGATCAAAGTAACTAGAAATCTGGGAGATATCTACCGAGCCTGGGAATTACAGTCGTGACCATTTATAGGAATATATAAATACCCGTGCGAAGCCGGGGCGGACTACTAGTATACAATAATATTATACTTTTTTTTTTATGGTAACAGAATATTTTTGCTGTATTTGTTATTATTAAAAATTTTGATACCTAAGTAGGTATATAACATAATTTTATGAAGGTATTTGTTGATTTTCATAGTAATTAGACCGAAAATATAAATACAAAGCAATAAAAATATTTTATTTATAATTAAATTGTTTAATTGCAATTGAATAAAGGTTTGATTTGGAGCTTTCGGTTTTATCCCACTGCCGAATAGAATAAAAAGAAGTGAGAATAAATGATTATGTTAAAGGAAATTTAACCCTCTCTAAATAAATTATTAAAAAAACAAGTTCAACAATCACCCACCAATAAACATAGCTGGCATTCTTAATCAAGAAGAGTCCACAAAAGAATTCATAAAAACTCCAAACTCTAAATTCCAGTCTCTCAAAGCATTTTTCTCGTTTAACCCTCCGCCTGCCGCGGCGCGAGTACGCTCGGAATTTCACTTAGAGCCACCCCCGGCCGATTTGTTACACTTCACCGAACGCGCGCTTAATGCAGGGCTGTCAGACGTCACAGTTTGACAGTTCACGTTGATTAATATTTCGTAAATTACGCTTTGAGATTGAAGTTCTACAGAATTCATCGCAAAAAACCCTTAAAGTTTTAAACAAAATAGTCATCTTTTTTTAAAATTTACTTGACAATTTGACTAAAACTTTGTGACATTGACAATACTAATACTTGACACTTGGGTTAATTATAAAGCAGAAAAAGAAGATAATTGACAGTTTTTGTTATAAAAACATTTATGTATGAACGTTAGGCAAAGTAACTAGCATTTCAGTTATTTTGATAACGGATTTTCTCAAAACAAACCTTTAAAACGCGAAAAGTAATAAAAATATATAAATAAATTTGAAATTATAGTAAGAAGAGTAAAAACTTGTTACACTTTTTGTTCAAACCTTTTTTGGTACAGTACAATTAACAAAAAACCAGCTATTTTGATTTTTTTGCAATTTGAGCGTCAGCCCTACAAATAAACAAACAAACAAATAACGCAGCTGCATTTTAGGGTTGGCGCGTGTCGGGATTTTAATTAAAAATACCTTCTGCACTTTAACTGCAGATAATGCAGTCGCAGACCCCGGGATGTTGCGGAATTATTTCGAGCAGTTTGCTAGGAAAGTCATTATCAAAAAACAGTTAAATGTAACAAAAATATTCTTGTTTTTATATAACTTACGTATTTTAACCATTATTTTAATTCCTCTTTATTTAAAGTAATATCATAATCTATTTAAGTACAACATTAAGTACAAGATTAAAAGTAGGGTATGTGCTATTCTAGTTTAAAATCTATCTCTGTGTCAAATTTCATTCAGATCCGTTCAGCCGTTTCAGGGAGTGTGTGAGCAGTGAATAAGTAACAAACATCCATACATACATACAAACTTTCACTTTTATAATATTAGTGGGATTTACAACATTACTTAAAAGGTATAATCCAAAAATGTGTTTTGTCTATAATTGTCTACGAAATATAAAGACATTAAATTCAGATGTAATAAAAAGTGACAGACCTATCAAGCAATGAGGGCACATAATCCTCACTGAGGCCCATCTTACTAAACCACCAAATCCCAAGTGGCCCATCACATTCCCACTCATCCCATTCCATTCCCATCTGCATCCATATTTCAAGTTTTATCCAGTCAGTCTCTGTGTTGCCAGCTCGGCCAGTTCACAGCTAAATGTGACACCTTTTATTTGTGATTTATAATAGTCCAATTGCGTAATCCATAATTCTATAAACGGTATTAACTAAATCAAAGTTTTTTGTTAGAAATGTTAATTTGATACATTTAACTGATTCTCGAAAAAAAACATATTGGCTGACAGAAAGATCTATTAGTATGTTGAGATAGAGAAATATTGCTCGTTATGGCACTATTTCCCAAGCGTTGGCAACACTGGTCGCAGTAGATTTCTCTCCATTTTTCCGAGCATTAACTACAGTTGATAAAGTGTAGGCTTAAGGGATTTCCGTGTGGAATTGAATGTTTTTATCTGGTTGGGGTCGAGATGGATTGTTTTGGCTTTTTAAAGATGTACCTTAATAAATAAAATAAGGTTTTTTTAAAAAAACTCAACAAAATGGTTATAGGCACAAAATTAGTAGCAAAATAAATATATAAAAAAGGTATCTATTATGTTTGAGTCTTGTCTACTGATTGTTCAGTCTTGCATAAGTTGTGAAATTGATATAAATAATGTATTAAGTTTTTACTTTTAAAGAAACGAGAAAAAAACACGCAAACTTACTAACGTACATTATTAAGGAAAAAAATACTAAGACATTTTTTTATTTTCCTTATTTTTTTCTAATTATTTTCGTTTTCCCTCATTCACTCCAGATACCTCCCTCACTAATAAGGGATTAGTTTTAAATCTCCAGTCATTACCCGGACGCCCAACGCAGCCCTGACGTTGGATCAACCTGTCTCGTCTATGGGTATCTATGACCCCACGGCGCTCGGGGGGTTAACACTGCGTTCTTATACAACACTAGCTATCGCCAGTGGCTTTGCCCGCGAGGTACCTACTTAAAATATAGCATAATTGTTCATTCTGAAAGTTAATTCTAAACTTAGATAAAATACTACTAGATGTTTTAACAGTGTTTTATTTATATTTTTTTATAAATTTATGTAATTGTCATATTATATTTTATTATGTATGTCAACCGATGTGACTTCTCCTAGTGTACAATTTTGTGTATCAAAAAGGAATAAATGAATTATATTGAATTGAATACAAAATAAATTCTTCTTCCTCTTCCTGCCCTTTTCCCACAAAATATATAGATATACAAAATACCAATTAACAAGTATTTTATTCAAAATTCAAACAACCTGACTAAAAGTATTTGAAAATTGCTTTTCACAGCCGCCATATTGAAAATTTTGACATTTTGTATAGCCTATGTCACTCTTGTGATTCAGACGAATCCTTACCTCATTTTGTCAAAATTCGTCCAGTCGGCCGTTTGGGTTATATAGTGACAGCTAAAAAAAACTATCATACAGCCCAAACACATTACCCTACTTCTGCGCAGTCGGGTAATAACACTCACACGACTGTAATCCCCAGGCTCGGTAGATATCTCCTCAGATCTCTAGTTACTTAGATCTTTGAGGACATTTGAGGATATTTAGAAAGGGGTAGTCAGAGACGCGATATTGCACAGTAGTATTTCGTACGTGACAGGTTGCACGCGAATCACCGCTTATAAAAATACTAATGTACTAACCTCACAAACTCATCTTATTTTTTTTGGTTCTAGATTCTAGAACCACTATAAACTCTAGAATCAAGGTTATTTCGGTTTCCTCACGATGTTTTCCTTCACCGTTTCAAGGCACATAAACTTTTCGTGTAGAATGAAAATTTGTTGCAAAACTAAGTTCGAACCCACTATTATAGGATCGTTATTACCACTACATCAGAGTGCTCTATAGTTATAATCATTAATTATAGGTTTTCAATTATAAACCTCAATAAATTAAAAAGTTTTTCACTTTAAATGCAATTAAGCTGGGTTCAGCATTAATGTACCCCTAGCAGCAGTTATCAAACCCCTAACGAGACCAATACCCCCATACCCCCTACATACCTGACCCCCCCACTACGGCTCCATATCATGGGTATTGGAATAGATCCTAATACCCATGTTAGATCTACGAATGCCCCCCACCTAAGATCATTATTCGCAGATCTTACAAAATGTTTGGGGTATGTTTGTATGTATGCGATTTCCCTTTTCTGTCGCTGTAGCCTCAACGGCAAATAAATAAATAAATAATGCTGGACAGTCCACACAGCATCATCTAGCCCCAAAGTAAGCTACTCAAAGCTTGTGTTATGGGTACTAGATTATTATATTTAATACATTATATAGGTACATAGATAGATATTTTTTATTATACATAGAAAACACCCAGACCAACGGAACAAATTTCTGCAGATCGTACACAAATTTGTTCCGCGGCGGGAATCGAACCCGCAACCTCTTGCGTCGCAGGTAGACTCTCGCCCGCTGCGCCACTGAGGTCGTCACGGAAATACGATGCCGAGATGTCGTTGAATTCGTCTAGCTAGATTACAAGAGTGACTAGGCTATACGAAATATGAAAAAAATCAATATGGCGGCTGTAAGGAGCTATTTTCAACGGATCTGGATGAAATTTGGCACAGAGATAGATTCATCATCTTCCTGCCCTTATCCCACGTTATGTGGGGTCGGCACAACATGTGATCTTCTTACATTTCCCTCTGTCACTCGTCATCTCATTACTCACTCCTTTCTTACCCATGTCATCTTTCACACAGTCCATCCATCTTTTCTTTGGCCTACCTCTACCCCTGTATCCATCCACATTCACACCTAACACTCTCGTCACATGACATTCATCTCTTCTCATAACATGCCCATACCACGCTAACCTATTACTCCTCATCTTTTCTGGCACAGAGATAGATTATAGTTTGAAATAGCACATAGGCTACTTTTTATCCCGGAAAAATGTACGTTTCCCGTGGGATAAATTTGTTTTTGTTTTCCAAGGTATCTCGCAGACGAAACCGCGGGCGGAAGCTAGTGGTTAAATATTTTGAGCGAGAGGTTCGCTGTTGTATCGGTGCTGTTTAAAACTAGTGCTAAGGGTCGGGACCCCAGTGGTTGGGATTAGCGGAAGTGGGATTTCGTGTTTTAACTAATTGATAGCTTTTTACTGTGGGATTTAACATTCCAAAAGAGATTTAAGTAAGTTTTACGATCGATGCGTATAAGCAAAACGTCCAATCGCGAAACGTCTAACTAGCAATACGTTTAAAACTTGAGTCCAGGCGTCTACTCCGATAAACGATCAACGATATATCGGCACAATAATCGTGCAAAACTTACTCTTATTAACATTGTTTATGCTATTATTTGAACAATAGAACGACCGACATTACTTTTGATAACCGATCTCGTAAACCAATTTCCAATTTGACAACGAAACAACTGTTAATTCGACTGAATTCGACGAACATTCGACTCCGATAGTATCGTTGTCGTTTTGCGGAGTAGACCCCCAGGGCTGTACCACAAGCTCTTACAAACCATAATGTTTCAGAAACGTCACATTTCAAGCTTGAAGTAACACTACTTCAATACAATTTGTATAGGTCATGGTACGAAATATCAAAGTTATATTGTTACTTTAGTAACTACTAGCTTCCATCCTTCGCCCGCGTGGTACCTTGAAAAACAAAAACAAATCTATCCCGCGGGAACCGTACATTTTTCCGGGATAAAAAGTAGCCTTTGTGCTATTCCAGACTATAATCTATATCTGTGCCAAATTTCATCCAGATCCGTTCAGCCGTATCAGCGTGAAAGAGTAACAAACATACATCCATACATCCATACATTCTTACTAACTTTCGCGTTTATAATAATTAGTAGGATAAAATAAATCGATTTTTTTCAGCCATCTTTGAATAATGCTCTAGTTATTAGATTATTTTCAAAACTACCCACAAGAAGATACATGAAGCACGTGTCTCTTATCAACCACTTCCGGTGGGCGCCGCTTCCGCCGGATGTACGAGCGCCCCTCGCGAGTTGAGGGTACATTTGTACTAGCATCGAATTATTTATTTGTATAAACTGTTGTGCGCTAATTAAAAATGTAGTTTGGCCGAGAAAGTTTGACATCAAGATTTAAGATTGACATTAATTTTATGTTTGACGTCAATATTTAAATCTGGCAATCTATATCTATATAAGAGCTTAACCTGACTGACTGACTGACTGACTGACTGACTGATTTATCATCGCCCAGCCGAAACCGCTGAAGCTAGAAAGCTGAAATTTGAAAGGTGGGTTCCTTTTATAACAAAACCACCCACTAAGACGGGATTTTTGGAAATTCCACCTCTAAGGGGGTGAAAAAGGGTGAAAACGTTAGTATGAAACTTTTTAACGCGTGGAGCGATTTTCATGAAACTTTGTTTGTGCACTGTAAATGCAAAACTAATGGACACGTGTTTCAGGATTTTTCAATATAACCATCAAAAAGGGGTCAAATGTGGGGTCAATTTTTGTATAGGAACTTTTTAACGGGTAATGCGATTAGCCTGAAACTTTGTTTGTGTACTGTAAATGCAAAATAAATGAAGACTTGTTTCAGGATTTTTCAATATAACCTTCAAAAAGGGGTCAAATGTGGGGTCAATGTTTGTATGGGAACTTTTTAACGGGTGGTGCGATTGGCTTGAAACTTTGTTTGTGTACTGTAAATGCAAAATGAATGGACACGTGTTTCAGGATTTTTCAAAATAACCTTCAAAAAGGGTCAAATGAGGGGTCAATGTTTGTATGTGAACTTTTTAACGGGTGGTGCGATTGGTCTGAAACTTTGTTTATGTACTGTAAATACAAAATGAACGGACACGTGTTTCAGGATATTTCAATATAACCTTCAAAAAGGGGTCAAATATGGGGTCAATGTTTGTATGGGATCTTTTTAACCTGGTGCGATTGGTCGGAAACTTTGTTTCATGTTTCAGGATTTTTCAATAAAACCTTAAAAAAGGGGGTCAAATGGGGGGGTCAATGTTTGTATGGGAACTTTTCAACGGGTGGTGCGATTGGTCTGAAACTTAATTTGGTGTTAAAGGATTTTTCAATATACGTACCTAACTCTAAAAAAGGGGTCAATGTTTGTATGGGATTTTTTTTGACGGGTCTGAAACTTTGTTTACTGTAAATACAAAATGAATGAACAAGTGTTTCAGGATTTTTCAATATGACCTTCAAAAAGGGGTCAAATGTGGGGTCAATGTTTTTATGGCTACTTACTTTATAAAAGGGTGGTGTGATTGGTCTTAGTTTTGGTTTGGATACTTTAAATGCAAAATAAATGGAAACGTATTCCTGGATATTTCAAAATAGCCCTCTAATATGGGTAAAATTGGGTGTCAAAGTTATTTATGGGATTTTTTTATTAGTGTAATTTGTTTGAAACTCAGTTTAGATACCTACTTTAAGTGAACGAAGTCGCGGGCGGGACAGCTAGTAAGATATAAGTTTAACATCGATTTCTTAAGTTTGACATTAAAATTTGCTTGAAAGTTTGATAAAATATTTAAGTTTAACATCATGATTTGAGTTTGTTATTAAGATTTAAGTTTGACCTTAAGATTTAAGTTTGACCTTATGATTTAAGTTTGACCTTAAGATTAAAGTTTGATATTAAGATTTAAGTTTGACATTAAGATAAGTACATATAAGTTTGACAAAAGATTTAAGTTGATCTTAAGGTTTGAGTCGTGTCCCGCCTTCTGATCGTAAGTAATCTGATTTAAGAACCTATGTATGACGACCTCAGTGGCGCAGCGGGCGAGAGTCCGCCTACGATGCAAGAGGTTGCGGGTTCGATTCCCGCCTCGGAACAAATTTGTGTACGATCTGCAGAAATTTGTTCCGTTGGTCTGGGTGTGTATGTATAATAAAAAATATCTATCTATGTACCTATATCATGTATTAAATATATCAGTTATCTAGTACCCATAACACAAGCTTTTAGTAGCTTACTTTGGGGCTAGATGATACTGTGTGGACTGTCCAGCATTATTTATTTATTTATTTATTTATGTAACACTTATTTAGCAAATAAACATTCTTGATTCTTGATTCTTGAAGGTCGTGGGTTCGAATCCGGTCACAGCATCATCTAAACAGGTAGCTTACAACAAGTACTTACAATCATAGTAGAGGTTTCCAACTCCTGAGGTCAGCTTGGGGGTGCTCTGTCCTGAGATAGAAGCCATCCTCTCGCCCTGGGACAGACAGACCGACACTATTACTTCTACACTGTTTTAAAGTTCTAGGACCGTACCACAAGCTCTTACAAACCATAATGTTTCAGAAACGTCACATTTCAAACCTGGGACCTCACCACGAACTCATGATACATTACCGAATTAATATTACATTGTTATTTCGCATGACCTATGAAAATTGTATGGAAGTAGTGACGTTTCTATAACGGAATCGTTCTGGAAGACTTCGTGGTCAGGCCCCTAAAGTAACACTACAGTACAATTTGTATAGATCGTGGTACGAAATATTAAAGTTATATTACTTTGATATTACTCAAAGAGCTTGTGGTGAGGCCGCATGTATAGGCAGTAAAATTCATTTCATCATTTCATTTATGTTAATATGGAGCACTGGTGGTGTAGTGGTAGCACCTCTGCCTCACGATCCGAAGGTCGTGGGTTCAAACCTAGTCGTGCACCAATGAGTTCTTCCATTCGAAAAAAATATGTGCGCAATGCCAGTGCTCTCAAACGGTGAAGGAAAACATCGTGAGGAAACCTGTATACCATAGAACTAAAAATTCGAAGGTGTGTGTCATAGGTTAGATATTTATGAGCAGCGATGGGCTTGCAACCTTTCTCGTACGGAACACTAACTACTATGCAAAATTTGGGCATGTGCTTGATGTAATTTAGATCCTTTTATCCTCAAAAGATCCAAATAACTTGAGGTGTCTACCGAGCCTAAGAATTACAATCAGGAACATTTTTTCTTTTTTAATTAATATTCAATTTTTTATCTATTCTTCTTCATTATTTATGTAAGTATATGTTTAATTTGAGATATTTTTGCAAGTATCGAATTATTTTTAAATTGCTTCAAACTATTATTTCGATATTTAACTATTGCTACGAGTTGCTACTATGTTGTAGTGTCAAGTGTTGCCCAACATTGCGCAATTTAAATTGCCCATGTAAGCCCACATGAACAAAGAAAGGAGTTGTTTGGGACTTCAATTGAGGTCAAACCCTGGGTGCTTCTGCTGTGTACAGCGCATGCGTGATTCAATCGATCACCTTGCATTGAGAGTTTTCAGCAACTGAAAGATTTTAGTTTCAACTGATGGTATACAATTTTAAACCTTAAACTTTGGCAATAAAGATTTTATTTGAGTTTAATTTTAAATTTCTATTTCATTAGAAATTTTTCAGTTACGTTTTGAGTTACTCATATATTAACTACAAGAAATAAATAATTTGGAAATGTTAGGTGATACTGAGTTGAAATTAAAATGCAGTAAAAGAAGGTAATATTTGTACGAGTATATTACAGCTTTTTGTCTTATGATCACGAATGAAATATAGGTTTGGTATATACCTAACTAAAGCAATGAGATGATAACAAAATCACAAATCTAGAATGTTCTAAATGTCAAGAGAGACAAAGGTCAAGAAACAAGATGGCGGCTGTGAAAATCAATACAAAATGGCGATTCAAGATGGCGGCCAGCGTGACATGAACTAACCAATTGTATGTGCTCGGCTATTTGCTTGCAGTACGAAAAAAAGCCGTCCAGGGTCAGCTTAGACATTGATAAACTCTAAATTTCTGTGAACAGAGAAAGAAAATGTTAATGGCACTAATGCTGTCTCTGTCAGATCAATACACTGACATATGCAACAATTCAAATAAGAAAATCTAGATTTTATGTAAAATTTTACAGAAAACGCTAAATTTTTTGATTGAAGGAGTAAATTTAAACACAATAGACACTAAAATGGGAATGAATGATGCCTACCACACGCTAAATTCTCAAAAAACATGAGATACTGACCTTAATATAACCTGTAGCTACGATGAAACTAATTAAAAGATACTTCACTATTTGTACGATATATTTTTAGTTGAAAAGCAAATCAAAATGTGCCTTAAGGGGTCAGATATACAGTTGTAAATGAAGAGGGTGTGGCTGCGCTGTTTCGAGATTTTATATATATTTTTCATATATGAAGAAAATTTGGGAAATTTGATTATTCAAAGCCGGTATTACCCAGCGGGGTTCGTCGAAGACTGAAAATTTCAGGGCAGGCTTTCAGGGGTTGTGGCTCGCGGCTGCGCAGATCGAAAGGTTAAAGGTAAGGGGGTGGGAGGGTCAATAAGAGGGAATTAGGTCATCCCTCCCTGGCGGCCATGTTGTACGCTGGTCGATGCTTGCGAAATAGAGCGAGGTTATGTAGCCTCAAGAAGGCTTGCATTTCTGATGAAGACCGGCCATGTACCTACATTACATTGCGCGATAATTTATACTAGCTTCCGCCCACGACTTCACCCTTGAAAAACAATTTATCCCACGGGAACTGTACATTTTTCCGAAATAAAAAGTAGCCTATGTGCTATTCCAGACTATAATTTATATCAGTGCCAAATTTCATCGAGATCCGTTCAGCCGTTTTAGCGTGAAAGAGTAACAAACATCCATACACTTATCCTAATAAAAATTTTCACGTTTATAATATTAGTAAGATTGATGGATTTTTACAGACGAAGTCGGGGCTAACAGGTTTTATATAACCTGAGCCGTGGGCGTAGCTTGTACCTAGGCATAGTTTGACCTTTCGTGACATGTAGGCGTTTGACCTTTAGGCTCCAACAGTTTGTGAAAGGTCGCTTTGACATGACGGGCGGGGGCGAGTTGAGCAGTGTTTCCACTGAGGATTTTAGATTTGCCTTAGATTCTTTGCAAATTTATCCCTATAAATCCTTAATTTTATTTTGAAATTCCCTAATTTAGGGCGCATGAATAATAAACACAAAACATTAAATAATAAACACATCTTTTTTGCACGTTTTAATGCGGAAAACTAATTCATTCGAAGACTAAGTAAAATAAAAATAAATAAATAAATAATGCTGGACAATCTACACAGCATCATCTAGCCCCAAAGTAAGCTACTCAAAGCTTGTGTTATGGGTACTAGATAACTGATATATTTAACACAATATAATATAGCTACATAGATAGATATTTTTTATTATACATAGATAACACCCAGACCAACGAAACAAATTTCTGCAGATCGTACACAAATTTCTTCCGAGGCGGGAATCGAACCCGCAACCTCTTGCTTCGAAGGCGGACTCTTGCCCGCTGCGCCACTGAGGTCGTCAAGTAGAAGAAGCATTACTTTTGCGGGCTTTCGCTGACTTTTCTCCTTTATCTTGAGATGAAGAAGGTTACTAGCTCACTATTATCACTCGTGTCTTCCATCCCCTAATAGGAAGAGCTATTGAGCCTCGAATAAAAAGGTTTGCCACCTCAAGTAATCTTTACCCTAAAATTCCCTAAATCCCTGTGTTAGAGCGTTTATTACTACTTTTTGTGTGAGAATTGTTTAGTTTATTTTTATATCGCTAGATGTCGGGGTAATGCAAATTAGATCGCGCTATCGTTGCGTTTTGGAAATCTTTTATAAGCTTAGTCATTTTAATTGTCAAATTGTCTCCTGTCATAAGCATTACAACTACTCGAACCTAAACTGTGGTTTCATTTGGTACAGCTTATAAGTGGTGCACCTACTGGTTCGTTCACCCTGTCGCAATGAAAATAGCCCTAAGTCGTACATGAATTAAGTAGTTTCGCCCCAAAAAAGAGCGAAATCCCTATAAGTGGAAACACTGGTACCAAGTGTACCTAGTGTTGTACTTAGGCACTAAAGAAGAACTACACACCACTCACAAACATGATCAATATAATAGAATAGAATATAGAATAGAAATCATTTATTTTACGTCACGTTACAGATAATTTAGGTTTAATTATAAAGCGTTGCTAAGGTAGCTAAGAGCGCTGGGGGTGTAGTGGTAGCACCCCTGCCTTACGATCCAAAGGTCGTGGGTTTAAACCTGGGGCCTTACCACGACGTCTTCCGGAACGATTCAGTTTTAGAAACGTCACATTTGAAGCTTGAAGTAACACTACTTCAATACAATTTGCATAGGTCATGGTACCAAATAACAGTGTAAAATTAATTCAGTAATGTATTATTGAGTTGATTCGTACTATAAACTAGTGGAAACTTAATTGGATTAAGCTCTATGTTTAGTTATTTTAGTTATAAGATTTATAGTTCTGTTTGTTTTCCTAATAAATAAAAAAAAAAAAAAAAATAAGTTGAGGCTGGTCACACCAATGAGTTTTTCCATTCGAAAAATGTATGTGCACAATGCCAGTGCTCTTAAACGGTGAAGGAAAACATCGTGATTAACCGGCATACCCTAGAATTAAAAATTCGAAGGTGTGTGTCATAGATTAGTATTCTTATAAGCGGCGATGGGCTTGCAACCTGTCACGTACGGAATACTAACTACTGTGCAAATGTGGGCATGTACGTCATGTCTGGACGTGCCTCTGACTAACCTCTTTAGATAACCTCAAAGATGTAAGTAACTAGAAATCTGAGGAGATATCTACCGAGCCTGGGGATTACAATCGTGATGATGAGAAGGTAACTTACCTAAACCTACTTAAACATTAGGTAAGGCAAAATTAAGGCTTTCAAACCATTGTGAATATCACCTTACAATTCATATAACCTTTATCAGTGACCAAGAACGAACCAGTGAGACGACAAACGGCAAACAAACAGAGGTAAGTACTTTAGCTATCTTAAATCTGCCCAAACAGAGCGAACATAAATCCTAATCCCCCAGCCATCAAGAACAGACACCCCCGCTGGGGGTGGGGGGGGGGTCACCCCTTGGAGGCGTGTGACGTCAGCAACCACGCCCTGTGGCCTGTGGGGGGTAGGGGGGGATAAACTCTTTGGGAGGTTAATTTTTATATGCATTGGCAAAGATGGTCTTTTGTAGTCTCACTAGTTCAAATGAAATAATTATAGGGCCTTTGGATTAGAGCTTAGGATTCTGCGGCAGATAGGTTTCCACACGATGTTTTCCATCACCATTTGAAATACTGGTAAGTACGTAATATAAGATCGAATAGAAAAATCTTGTACACGCCCGGCTTCGAACCCGATATATTTCCGAATTATGAGTTTTTGAAAATACAAGGTTTCACTACGATTTCCTTTACCATTTTGAGAAAAATCCAAAATGCCGTGCCCGGGCTTTGAACCCACGAACTAAGCTACCCCACTAACCCTTCAGCGTGTAAACACGCCTTTATCTTGAACTAGCTTACGCCCGCGGCTTCGCCCGCAAGGCACCTACACAAAATATATAGCCTATATTCATCCTGAAACATTGGTGAATGAATTTTTGAAATCGGATGGATAGTTTCGGAAATTTTCTCCTACATACAAACAAACTTTACCTCTTTATAATATACTAGCTGTTACCCGCGACTTTTTCCGGAAAAATGTATTAGTTATTAATTACACCTTGGCTTACATTATTAAAGTTTTAATAGGGATCTCTAATTTTTTCTAGTAATAAATATAACCTGTGTTATTTAAAGATAATGTAGCTTTCTCATGATGCAAGAATTTTTGAAATCGGACCATTCGTTTTTCAGTTTATTCGTTACAAAAAAAATACAAATATGTATATACTCGTAAAACTTTCCTCTTCATAGTATCAGTAAGTATAGAAGTGTAGATAAATCAAAACAAAGCCTAAATCTAGATAACTGATATCAGAAAAAGCACTTTAGTACAAGCTTTTATGTACTAAATAAAGATAACGATAAATATGATATGAAAACACAGTACGTAGAGTAATGAAACACAGTATTATTCGTTCGCTCTGTCCATCCAAACGTTGCCTGGAAGAGATTGCTTTTAGCTATAAGGCCATTGCATGTTTTTTGGTTTTTGCTTATCTTGTTTTTTATATCGTTTTTGTGTGTTTACAATAATATTATTTTCCATTACTAGCTGTCCCGCTCGCGACTTCGTCCACATAAAATATTTAAGTCTATTATAAAGTTTCAGACCAATCGCACCACCCGTTAAAAAAGTCCCATACAAACATTGACCCCCCATTTGACCCCTTTTTAAGAGTTATATTGAAAAATCCTGAAACAGGTGTCCATTCATTTTGCATTTACAGTACACGAACAAAGTTTCAGACCAATCGCGCCACCCATTAAAAAGTTCCCATACAATCATTGACCCCATATTTGACCCCTTTTTGAAGGTTATTTTGAAATATCCTGAAATACGTATTCATTTATTTTAAATTTAAAGTACACAAACAAAATTTCAGACCAATCACACCACCCGTTAAAAAGTTCCCATACAAACATTGACCCCACATTTGACCCCTTTTTGAAGATTATATTGAAAAATCCTGAAACACGTGTTCATTCATTTTGCATTTACAGTGCACAAACAAAGTTTCATGAAAATCGCTCCACGCGTTAAAAAGTTTCATACTAACGTTTTCATCCTTTTTCACCCCTTTAGAGGTGGAATTTCCAAAACTCCCGCCTTAGTGGGTGGTTTTGTTATAAAAGGAAGCCACTTTCCAAATTTCAGCTTTCTATCTTCAGCGGTTTCGGCTCGGCGATGATCAATCAGTCAGTCAGTCAGGTTAAGCTCTTATATAGATATAGATTTAGATAGAAGATAGATTTGGATTAGATTGTTGATTATACTTCAAAATCGTACCTATATTAAAACGTTAATCCAATGAATACGGGTCATTTGGTCAGCAAAGCAAAATGCCTTCCTTAGTAAAACGTCTAACGTAAAACGTCATGGGAGCAAAACGCCCTCAATTGAAAAGGTTTTGCTTTGACAGAGCAAAATGTAATTGTTATTAAAGACCGCAGTTGTAAACGTCATGGAAGCAAAACGGCCGCGTTTTTAAGGTACCACGCGGGTAAAGCTGCGGGCGGAAGCTAGTATTATTATAATAAGAATGCTTAATTTCAGTATTGGGATAAAGACTGTTAAAAACATGACCTTTTTAGCTTTATCGTAGTCGGGTAAAATAATAAAATGACTCGAACTCTCTGAGTGTACTGTGCTCTGTGCAACGCGCCACAGTAGCATATTGAAAGCTTTAGATTAGGTACGATATGATAATGTGAGATCTGGCATAATGTCGCAACATGGCGCCCACAGCGGACACTACACAGGTGACATTTATAATTTTATATAATAACTAGCTGATGCCCGCAGCTTCGCCCGCGTGAATGTCGATTATCGCGACTTTTCATACAAACTTTCATCCCCTATTTTATCCCCTTGGGGGTAGAATTTATCAAAATCCTTTCTTAGCGGATGCCTACGTCATAACATCTACCTGCATGCCAAATTTCAGCCCGATCCGTCCAGTGGTTTGGGCTGTGCGTTGATAGATCACTATGTCAGTCACCTTTGAGTTATATATATTTTATACAGGGTGTCCTAAAAAGTAGTGTCAAGCGAAAGTCCAGAGATAGAACACCCCTTGGGGTACCCGAATCACCCCCATGTCTCAAGAAAGTTTTCTACTTTTTTTGTAAAAATGTTTTAAGTTGTTCAAGTCGTAAATTTTCAAAAATTCGGAAAAAAATTAATAACTCGAAAACTATAGAAAATCGCGGAACATACATGGGGGTGATACGGGTACCCCAAGGGTGTTCTATCTCTGGACTTTCGCTTGACACTACTTTTTGGGACACCCTGTATAAAAATGAATCCCTATTTCCCTTGGTCACGGCATCACGCATGCACGGCTGGACCAATTTCGCTAATTCCTTTTTTGTTGTATTTGTTATTGTAAGAAGGTTCTTATGAAAGAAAAAAAATATTCATAGTTAGGACAGGACAACGCCTGTCGGGTCAGCTAGTTATAACAAATATTTATTGCAAAAGTTAAAAAACCCGACTGAAAGTAATTGAAAATAGGTTCTTACAGCCGCCATGTTGGTTTTTTTGTCATTTTGCATAGCCTAGTCACTCTTGTTATGACTCCAGATGAATCCAAAGACACCTCCTTTGTCAAAATTTGTACAGCCATTTGGGTTCCAGCGACAACCAAAGAAACTCACATACCTACATACATGGACCCCAAACACATTACCCTCGTCCTTCGCAGTCGGGTAAACAAAACAAACAAACATAATCACGACTAATCCCGAATTGATAGATATCTCCTCAGATCTCTTATATCTAAAGGGGGTAGTCAGAGGCATGTCCAACACAGATTATTATGCCTTGCACCCACTATTGTACCTGTACCTACTATTAGTACTTCAAGCTACGTAAAGCCTTCTCCCTCCCCACCCCCCAAAGGCAGAAAGAGATAGAAGTGCGAGTGAGAGGGCGAATAGTATTGATCGGGCTCCAAGTTATGTAATCTAGTTCTTGTGTAGGTAGGTACTCGTATTATGTATGTACTAAACTGGAATTATATAGTGTATTGTATACCTACTATAATCCTACTAATATTATAAACGCGAAAATTTGTAAGAATGTATGGATGTATGTTTGTTACTCTTTCACGCTGAAACGGCTGAACGGATCTGCATGAAATTTGGCACAGATATAGATTATATAAATAGAATATATAGATATAGATAAATTTTAGTCTGGAACAGCACGATCTGGAAAATGTACGATTCCCGTGAGATAGATCTGTTTTTATTTTTCAAAGTACCACGCGCGGGCGAGTACCTAGGTATTATAAATGTGAATTTTCGGATGTTTGTATGGATGTTTGTTACTCAGTCACGCTGAAACGGCTTAACGAATCTGGATAAAACTTGGAATACGCCTAGTTTATGACCTAGAACTAGACTACTTTATATCCGGGTATTGCCAGTTAGATGATTTACATTTTGTTACCTAGACGTATTGCATTAATTGTCTATATTTATATTGTATTTTGGTTTTTGGAATGTTTTATTACTTAGTTTTAATTTTTAGTTTTTAAATTTGTTATTGTGCGCCAACCTGGCTCTAAACCGTAATGGGTTGGCTGGTAGAAAAGGCCTCCTAGGCATTAAGCCCTCCTTTTGTCACACATTTTTTAATTTGTGTAAGTACAATATAGTATAAATAAATAAATAAATTGCTAGTTGGACCATTTGCTTAACATTTACTAACTAGACGTTTTGCTACTAAGACAAATTGATTGCGATGGTTCGTATTTTAGGAAATATTACCTAGTCCGACGAAATGAAAGAATCATTAGAATTCATATTCAAAGCTTTTAGGTACTTTTTCAAAATCATGATCATCATAAATAATATTTTCACTTCACTCAAAAGAAGTCGTAGCTACGTTTTCTGCATATTTTAATTTATTTTATAATTAAATATAAAGTATTACTTAATGAAGTAACGAAGGTTTCAACTTCCATTAAAAATAGTCTACATTAAAAAACCACCAAAAACTTTGTTTTTTCAGATAATGAAAATTCTTACCCTCTTCGTGGGCGTAGCGTTAGGGGTAGCGACGGCTACGTCAGCCGACAATAACCAATCAGATCTCCCCATCCCCGAAGACCAGCCAATAGCGGAGCCGGAAAATGGGGGAAAGAGACAAATGGAAACTCCCGAGGTGGTGCTACAGTTGAAGTACGATGAAGGGGAACTGAAAAGGATATATCTGGCTCAGTTCCGCAAGCCGGCGAAGACTTGGAATCCATCAGTTACCGACCGGTCGAATTTGTGCGCGGACCTGTGCCACGCAGGTGACACTTTATTTTGGTAGAATGTTCCGCGTGTGTCGTTGTTTTGAAACCGCTGTCAAAATGTAGCGTTTCGCTACTGTCAGCTTTTTTTCTTTTTTTATTAGTTTTGGCTAAGTGAGTGATATTTTTGAAAAGGCTGTCATTATGTAGCGTTTCGCTACTGTCAGCTTTTTTCTTTTTTTATTAGTTTTGGCTAAGTGAGTGATATTTTTGAAAAGGCTGTCATTATGTAGCGTTTCGCTACTGTCAGGTTTTTTCTTTTTTGTTTCTTTTGGTTTATGTGGATGGTTTTTTGTGCTTTTTTTGTGTTGCGTCCTGTGGCGTCATGGAAGTTTTTGGGCAGTTTCAAATATAACTGGTAAGTTTATTATGATTTATTTTAATGGGTAAGTAATATACAATACTAAAATCACTGTGTTAAAAAACGGATGACACCAAAGTATGTAGGTACCTACCTACCTAACAATTAGAAAATGTTTGAAAAGGTTTTTTTAACCTAATTTGTCCCACTGCTGGACAAAGGTCTCTCGCAAATCACGTTTGAATAATAATAAAATATAGCCTATATTCATCCTGAAAGTTCATTCTACACGTTGGAGGAAGAATTTTAAAATCTGTACAGGGGGTCTACTCCGCAAAACGACAACGATACTATCGGAGTCGAATGTTCGTCGAATTCAGTCGAATTAACAGTTGTTTCGTTGTCAAATTGGAAATTGGTTTAAGAGATCTGTTTTCAAAAGTAATGTCGGTCGTTCTATTGTTCAAATAATAGCATAAACAATGTTACTAGGAGTAAGTTTTGAACGATTATTGTGCCGATATATCGTTGATCGTTTTTCGGAGTAGACGCCCAGTAGTTTCGGAGCCTATTCAATGCAAACAAACAATCAAACAATCAAATCTTTCCTCTTTATATTATTAGTATAGATTACTGAACTTGGCTAATTCTTACAATACTCGTAATTCGTTTACGTAATAAAATAAAATTGCTTATTACCTAAACACAAACATTGTAATTCAAATTCTCTGAATGCGGATGACCGGATTCCAATGAAATTCAAATACACGACTCTCGATGTTACGAGCGGTCCCAAAACACGAATTGAAAACCCTCACAAACACAATCCTGCCCGAATTGAATTTCTTGTAATTCTTTATTGTACACAGTAAAATATTCCTTTGTACGACTAATGTCCAAAATACAAATTGTCTATCTAGGATTAATGCCCAACATGATTTTTGTCCAACACTAATTTTGTCCATCACTATCATTGTCCTACACTAATTTTGTCCAACACTAATTACCTACCTATGTCCAACACCAATTAAGTATGACACTAATTTTGTCCATCATTGAAAAATACACGCAGGTATAAAAGCTCTCTCTGTGTTCCGAATGCGTAGCATAAGTATCAGTGCTTGAAGTAGTCTGTCTCCCTCCCTCGCCAGGTCTGGTAACACCCTGTACACAAAGGCTCTCTCTGTGTTCCGAATGCGTGTACGTATAGTTGGCTCAACGAATCTAGGCATTCGTGAAGTTAGCCGCAAGAGCTGCGCAGTATCGTTTTTCGGGAGCAATTGGAGGTATGAGGAGGGGGGGAAGGAACTGTACATGCGCAAACTCGCACCTGTGGCTAACTTCACGAATGCCTAGATCCGTTGGATGAACTATAAGTACCTATCAGTTGTTGATAAAGTCTGTCTCCCTCCCTCGCCAGGTCTGGGCGGCGGCGCGTGCGGGCCCTCCTGCGCCCAGCTCATGCCCATGGGCCTCTATTCCGCGCTGAGCGACATCCGCAACCACACCGACGTCAGCGCGAACCACACCGACGGGCCCTTCGGCCAGCCCAGGGTCGGCGTGTGCCCGACGCTGTGTGAAAACTTCATGGGTTTGTTATCATCATCTTACTGTCCTTTTCCCACGTTACGGCACAACATGTGATCTTCCATTTCCCTCTATCATCCGCTATCTTTCCCACGTTGTGTGGTCGGCACAACACGTGATCTTCCATCTCCCTCTGTCATTCATCTCAACACTCACTCCTTTCTTACATGTCATCTTTCACACAGTCCATCCATCTTTTCTTTGACCTATCTCTACCCCTGTATCCATCACGTCACTAGCTCTTTAAAACCAGTGTGGAGAAAGGCTATAAGGCTCCTTTCGGGCACTTGAAAAGTATCTTCGAGCTTTAAATAGATAAATAATGGTGGACAGTTCACACAACGCCATCTAGCCTCAAACTAAGTGAAGGTTGTACCTACTATGAGAACCAGATAGATTAATATATAGTACTAGCTTCCGCCCGCGGCTTCGCCCGCGTGATACCTTGAAAAACCAAAACAAATCTATCCCGCGGGAACCTTACGTTTTTCCGGGATAAAAAGTAGCCTATGTGTTATTCCAGACCATAATCTATATCTGTGTCAAATTTCATTCATATCCGTTTAGCCGTTTTAGCGTGAAAGAGTAACAAACATACATCCATACATTCTTACAAACTTTCGCGTTTATAATATTAGTAGGATGTAAAGATAGCGAATTATAGGAACTTCTATGATAGGGTAATCAAATAAACAATAGTACCTGGTTGGCCGAGCTGTGCTCGGTTTTTTTTCTCGTTAATCTTGTTTTTTGAAAAATGAAACCTAGCTAGATCGATTTATCGCCCCCGAAACCCACTGCATACTAAATTTCGTGAAAATCGCTGGAGAGCCGTTTCCGAGATCCCAATTATATATATATATCTATATCTATATAAGAGCTTAACCTGACTGACTGACTGACTGACTGACTGATTTATCATCGCCCAGCCGAAACCGCTGAAGCTAGAAGTGGTTAGTGGCTTCCTTTTATAACAAAACCACCCACTAAGGCGGGATTTTTGGAAATTCCACCTCTAAGGGGGTGAAAAAGGGTGAAAACGTTAGTATGAAACTTTTTAACGCGTTAAGTGATTTTCATGAAACTTTGTGTGTGCACTGTAAATGCAAAATGAATGGACACGTGTTTCAGGATTTTTCAATATAACCATCAAAAAGGGGTCAAATGTGGGGTCAATTTTTGTATGGGAACTTTTTAACGGGTGGTGCGATTGGCCTGAAACTTTGTTTGTGTACTGTAAATGCAAAATAAATGAACACGTGTTTCAGGATTTTTCAATATAACCTTCAAAAAGGGGTCAAATGTGGGGTCAATGTTTGTATGTGAACTTTTGAACGGGTGGTGCGATTGGTCTGAAACTTTGTGTACTGTAAATACAAAATGAATGGATACGTGCTTCAGGATTCTTCAATATAACCTTCAAAAAGGGGTCAAATGTTGGGTCAATGATGGTTGACGACCTCAGTGGCGCAGAGGGCAAGAGTCCGCCTGCGACGCAAGAGGTTGCGGGTTCGATTCCCGCCTCGGAACAAATTTGTGTACGATCTGCAGAAATTTGTTCCGTTGGTCTGGGTGTGTATGTATAATAAAAAATATCTATCTATGTACCTATATCATGTATTAAATATATCAGTTATCTAGTACCCATAACACAAGCTTTGAGTAGCTTACTTTGGGGCTAGATGATGCTGTGTGGATTGTCCAGCATTATTTATTTTATAATGTTTCAATGGGTACTTTTTAAAGGGTGGTGCGATTGATCTTAATTTTGGTTTGGATACTTTAAATGCAAAATAAATGGAAACGTATTCCTGGATATTTCAAAATAACCCTCTAAAAAGGGTAAAATTGGGTGTAAAAGTTATTATGGGATTTTTTTATGATTTGTTTGAAACTCAGTTTAGTTAGATACCTACTTTAAGTGAACGAAGTCGCGGGCGGGACAGCTAGTATACATATATATACAAGAATTGCTCGTTTAAAGGTATAAGATAGCTATTGATACTATGTCTTTAATTATGATGCTATTAGGTATTGTCTCGAGAAAAATGTGAGAAATTGTCGGTCCTTCGGGGCCCCCTTAGGATGGGGGCCCTGGGCACGGGCCCCGTGTGCCCTTATGGTAAAGACGGTATTGGATACTGAAACTATGGATGTTGGATGCTGAAATAATCGTATTTCCAGGCAAGCCGCTCTGCCAATGCCGGTACCCGGACGACAGGCAGCACAGGGTGGACTGGATGGCGGTCTGCGACGTGTTCTGCCTGGACGGGTACACCCTGGGAGGTAGCCTACCCCCTACTCTACAGCCATCAATCACCATTACCCCGCGCGCACGGGTTACTTTTGTCACCGTGACTCTTACTACTAAACTTCATAGTTCTGCTAAATTTAACTAGCAAATTTCATAGTTCTAGCTGGGTCAACGGAAAATAACTAATTAATTTTGATTTCCTTGAAAATATACATTTTTTGCGGCAAAAATGATCGAATCTTTTTTTCACGTTAACTTAGAGTTTGTTTTTTCAAAGCATCAAGAGACTTTTTTATTAGTATTAGACTTTATTATTAGTATTAGACGGGTATTTATCGCGTTCAAATTACCTGATAACGTACGTAATTACGGTTTGCACGCTGTCGTGGTCACGGGTAGACTCACACAGCGTGCAAACCTGTCGAAACGTCGGGAAAATATAAAGTAATTTGAACGCGATAAATACCCGTCTAATACTAATAATAATGTGTTCAGATCGCGTAAGTTTAAAAGTACATACATCAAGAGACTGCGGACATGAGACTGAGTGTTGGACTGAGTTATTGTTTTAATTTGAACACGACACCTCCACGCGTTACCCAGATAAAGGACTTGACGGACGGACAACAAAGCGATCAGAAGAGTTCCGTTTATTATCCTATTTACTAGCACGTAGTGTCTGCGACGTGTGACACGTGACTTTTGACATGCGACGTGTGACATGACAACGAATGAGCGACACGCAACTTTTGACACGAAACGTGTGACATGCGACGTGTGACACGCGACATTTTACACGCGCCACGTGACACTTTCCGTGTGACATGCGACATTTGACACGTAACGTATGACACTTGCCGTGTGACACGCGACATATGCTGCAGCCGGTAATCGTCCTAAGTAAGTGCTGTTGTTTGCGCGCAGGTTGCCCGGCCTGCGAGCCGTCGGGCGCTCCGCCCCAGACCCTGGTGATGTCCGGGGGGCGCGCGCTCGGCACCGCGGAGGGATGGACGGCGTGGTGCGACGTGCAGTGCCGCCAGGGACACGGCGGTGCGGCCTGCAACTGCGACCGCACACCGTTCTAACTTACAACTGAGGAAACACCCTTACAACTGAGAAAATACCTTACAACTGAGAAAAATACCTTACAACTGGGAAAGTACCTTACAGCTCAGAAAATACCTTACAATGCGGAACACAACTTATAACTGAGAAAAATACCTTACAATGCGGAAAACAATTTATAGCTGAGAAAAAATATCTTACAATTGAGAAAAATACCTACCTCACAACCGGGAAAACAATTTATAACAGAAAAAATACTTTACAACTGACAAAACCACTTGCAACAGAGAAAACAACTTACAATCGAGAAAAAACCCCACAACAAAAAAATAACTTGCGATTGAGAAAAAACCTTACGAAGCGGAAAACAACTAACTTACAACTGAGATCTTAAATCTGAAAAAATCTTACAACTAAGAGAACCGTACAGCAATTCTAACTTACAACGTTACCCAAGTGAAAACTCCAATCTCAAATAAATAATTATAAGATTTTTCGAAAAATAAGTATTTTTTTAACAAAAAAAATATATTTAAGAATAAGAACTATTTAACCTTTATTGTTATAGTAATTATGTTAAATGTTTTCGATAAAATATACCGCTTACAATCAGTTTGTTAAAATCTAACCAGATTAAAAGATTATTAGATAAAGTACATGGCTCTATGTAGCATTAAGTAGTTAATATTCATTCGTTTTAGTTATTTCTAAATACTTACTTAAAAAAAAATATAGATTAAGTAACAAAAAAAATAGAGGTAAGCTAAAAACTTAAATTTATTTTCGTTTATATTTTATTTTATTAAATTTTATTTTAAGTTTATTTATTTTGTTTCTTTTCTGAACCCTTTCAACCTACCAGTCAATTACAAATTGATTTGACTCCCTAAATTTTTCAATTTTAGTGCACAATATTCGTGTTTCGTATGAGTAAGTAAAGTTAGAAAATCTAGGATTTAGATAGAATTAAGTACAAATATTTATCATAAGTATGTACTTAGATCAATTCTATAAAGGTAGTAGGTAGTAACTACGGGGTGTTAATTCGGTTGTTCCGCGGCCTAACTATTAAATTCTTAAGGGCTAGTTTCACCATGCTCTGATGAAACTAACAGATTGTTATCCTATTAATCGCTTGTTAAAGTTGTTTTGTGTTCCACCATGTCCTGACAAAGGATTATTTTTCGTAAAATGAAATGGCGTAAAATAGATAATGTTAATTTTGATAAGGTAAGGTTTTGTTAACAAAAGTTTAGTGAGATAACCTAAAATACATCCGCACTAAAGTCATTTAGAAATGATACCGTAAAGGTTTTAGTGAACAATTATCGTATTTTAACATACATTTGCGTGCAAAAATCGACTCATTCCGTATAGTATTTAAAGCCTTACTGGGCCGAATTGTTTTGCATGCAAGGTATAATTTTAAGTTAATCTGCGGAACAACAGATTAACTAATATTTAAGAATTACATTTAAGTATCTAGCGATGGTATAATTTTGAATTAAACTTAGCTTACCTACAGTTCCTGGTTTCACACACTTTTAACATGCCACCTTCAAAAAAATGCTCAATTCCTTAACCGTTCGACTTATGTAACATGTTTCGACAGCCTACAGACGACTGAGCCAATCGAGACAGGCACATCAATGCGATCTATCTAAACATATACAAATTGTAATAGTAGTTCGCTAATTGTGTCAGATTAATTTAACCGACCGTAAAATCTTTCAAGGCCTCATTAACTTGATTGAAGATTAGAAAACCCGTCTTCTTCAATAAAAAATACATAAATAGGTATTTAAAGCGGCTCTATATTAAATAATTAAGTGATCTATATACAATATCTACATACCTACAATAAAAAAGGAGAATCCGGTGTAGCTGTTTATTAAAGAGAAGTAAAAAAACATGGCCACGACTGTAATTCTCAGGCTCGGTAGACATTTCCTCAGATCTCTAGTTATTTAGATTTTTGAGGATATCTCAAGAGTTAGAGGCACGTCCGAACATGATAGGTATTTGGCACATGCCCACATTATGCAGAGTAATTAGTATCCCGTGCATGACAGTTTGCAAGCTCATCGCCGCCCAAGAGAAAGATAATAAAAAAGGAAAGGGATCTAAAAAGTAATTTAACACAAATCAGCGAATTTTACAATACTTTTTTATTTTTCTATCTGTTTATTTGGTTGTTCACGCAAATCTCCGAATATGCTGAACGGAATATCATTTAGTTTTCACAGATGAACAGAGCATAATGGGAACAGCATTTATGCTTTGTTTTAATATTACCAAACGTCGGAAAAAAATTTCATGCTTACGAAGTCGCCGGCAACTGCTCATAAAAGGTCACATAAAACGGTTATTATTTTTGAGGTAAAAAAATCTAAATACAGACTGAATAATAAGTTCGATTCAACACCAAAAAGCTAATAAAATATCGTGATCCATGTTTTGAAACCAAAAAAAGCAACACATCAAGTGCTTCCAAATTTTGCGATCGCTAGATATTTTTTCACTAATGTCGTGGGAGAGTGTGGGTGACTCTGAATGAGTGTGCGTCCGGTCTTGTGAGACACACTGTGATGTGTGTAAGTTTTCATGCATAGTGATGTGAGTGTTTCACTTCGTGCATAATGATGTGTGAGTGGGAGGTGTGTGTCTGACTTCGTGCATAATGAATGACGTCTGTGTGGGAGGTGTATGTTTGATTTCGTGCATAGTGATGTGTGATTGTGAGATGCGTGTTTGATTTCGCGCATAGTGCTGTGTGAGTGTGAGGTGTATGTTTGGTTCCGTGCATAGTTATGTGTGAGTGTGAGGTGTGTGTTTTATTTCGCACATAGGGATGTGTGCGAGTGAGTATTTTAGTAAAATAATGTAATTTAAAAACTTAGTGATAGGACAACCAAGAAATATCGTTACAAACAATATCACGAAAGTCTTCCATTAGCTAAGTGATGTAGTGTACATAGATAATTATTGTTGTAAGCATAACATATAAACCATATCCTAGGTAAGAACTATGATGTAAGTAGATTAAGCATATGCACATAATGCTTAGTAAGTAATTATTTAGTGTAAGCTCTAACCTAACTTACTATCCACACTGCGTCTCTTGTAATAAAAATGAATCATTTCTTAAAATGGAAAGATTTTGAGTTTTTGAATTTTCCACCTTGATTTTTGAATATGAAAGATGAAAAAGAAGTTCAAAATATTTTTATTCAATTCAATCACAAGAATGTCTGTGAAATGTTCACATGCGGTGAATTGAAGTGCCAATTCCAACTCAAATGCGTGAATAACAAAATTAAAAAGTTTCATAATCCTAATTTAATAATTGAAGAGGATTTCTATGGCGCATGCCAAATGAAAATTATTTCGAAATCGGCGGAAAACAGTTAAAACAAAACTGACTTAAGGTGAAAATGCAATAGGCTGTGTGGAGACAGCTCTCGACAAAATAGAGTCGATTGAAACTAAATTACTAAACATAATATGCTTTAATTCTGTTACCATCATCTTCCTGCCTTTATCCCACTGGTGGGGTCGGCACAACAGGTTCTCTTCCTCCACTCTCTCCTATCAACCGTCACTCCTTTACACAAATCGTCTCTCACTTTATTTCTGTTACCAATTACAATTATTTTTTTGATGTGTGTTGATTGTGTGTTAGAAAGGATATTTTTCGTGATAACTTGTTTTGTTACTATGTAGTTAATCTCATTTAGTTATAAGTGTTAGCGGTAGGTAACAGTCGCTAGAATATCATCGTAGTATATAAAATATTTATTTTATTGTAATAAAATTAACGCGCGCTTTACATGTATTCACGTTGTAACTTATTAAAAGGTAACGCACAAAATATTATTAATAAGTATAAGTAGGTACATTATTTGATTGTCTTCATTACCTAGTGAAATATTCGTAAATCAAAGGTCATACTCAGACTAACCAAAGTGGGGAAACGTGTGACAGTGTGTGACTCTTTGTTTCTGAGCACTGGATTTTAGAGATGCGTTACTGAATGTGTGTGAAATATTGTGATTGTTTGAGCGTGTGAGAGTGAGAGTGTGTGTTTGAACACATAACTCTTGTTTATTAGAACTAAATAAAGGTAAATAGTTATGTACATACTTACATAATTAAATACTAATTCACAAGCATAAGCTAAACCGTGAGTAAAATGTAAAATAATACGACCCGCTTTAGTGCCTACTGTAGTAAGACAGAATATTGTGTAATTTCATTTCTTCAAAGTTTGTTAATTTAATAATTTGATTTTTAAACAAATAATTAATAATTAAGTAGTTATGTATAGTATAAGTATAGGTATAAAGAAACTGTTGTGGAGACAATAATATTTCTTCAGGGCTGAAAAAGGCCTATGTTGCTTAAATTCATTAATTATGTATTAAGTAGGTACTTTTCTGTGTCTAGGTATTATATATTTAGTATGTAATAGTCTCGTTATGATAATATAAATATATTTATGGAACACTTCACACGGCGCCATCTAGTGTGAACCTAAGGAAAGCTTGAACTTCTGGAACCCAACAACTGTGTTGTTCAATGACTATTTCGCTAGTTTTTGTGCCTGAAAATGAGATCGATGTCTTCAGACCTGTCCTGAAGTTAAGCAGAACCATCTAAACACTATCACTTACAATACAGTATTTTAAAACACATAATTTCACATAGAGGTACCTAAAGATTACTTAGGTACATAATTTTCTTTCTCTTTCTAATTTCACAGTCTCTCACACCCAAACACGATGGCGCAAGAAGAATAGAATAGAATAGAATATCACTTTATTGTACCAACACCTTAAGAAGAAATACAGAAGAGAAACAAACTTAAAATTAATGTGACAATGGGCGACCTTATCGCTAAAAGCGATCTCTTCCAGGTAACCTTTTAGAAGTCTATAGTTTGCTTAACATTTTTATCACATTATGAAGCCTAGACCATAGACTTGTTTAAATAGTACTTAGGTACCTACCTATATCTAACTATTTAAGTATATGCTTTTGTTATGTAAAGTTTTATCAATTTTGTGCTTAGATAATCGATGTTGTAACTATTTATTTCGTAGTACTAACATATTAAAAATAAATATTTTTTTTTGATGATTGTTTCATTTTAAAATGTGCTAACGACATTGCGCACATAGGTCTTGAGCAAAAAAAATATACCTATCTAATATGTATAAATCTCACATGCTGATTAAATATATAGAGGCCTGGGCTCGTAACAAAAATAATATAATTAGATTTGTATAAGTATAAAAACTATGATATTTATTTACTCTATCTACGTATTGTAGGTTGTACAGTACATAATTTGGTATACTTTCAAGTGACATCTATTATATTGCTTTGGAGGCATTTAACTTGCAAATAAGTTCACTCTTTATCTAAGAGATGGCGTCTATCTACAATGGGAAACGCGACATCTATTGTATTACTTTGAAGATTTTTTGAAAGATAAAAGTTAAACTTGCAAATAAGTTCACTCTACGTCTAACAGATGGCGTCTATCTACTATGGGAAACGCGACATCTATTGTATTACTTTGAAGACTCTTTGAAAGATAAAAGTTAAACTTGCAAATAAGTTCACTCTACGTCTAACAGATGGCGTTTATCTCAACCGGGAAACGCTAATCTAGTTTTCACTGAGCAAAAAGACAAAATAAATCTACAAAAAATATCATTATATTCATAAAAATCGCAGATTTTATACTGTTTATGAATAGTTTATTGCACATAGTTACTTCATTAATAAATAATACAACATACGGAATTAAAGCTAAAACCTTCTACCAGCTAACTACACAGGCGAAGATAATTATAACGAGTTCCCAGTACTGGGACTGAGCAATTACGATTCAGAACAGTTGACCAGTCTATCTGAAGGTATTTTCTTCCTCTTCTCATTACTCAACATCATCTCGGACCACTCCTTCACCACATTATCCATGAACAGTTGTTCTGGCTTCCCTGTCTGTGGGTTCAGAGCCAACTTACCATGGGGAGTCATGACATTCTTAGCCAACGTCGTCCCATGCTTTCTCTTCATATGCTTATTACAATTCGACCAATTCGCGAAGTCCATGCAGCATAGATTACAGCTGTAAGGCCTAGCGCCCGTGTGTTGGTTCTCATGCGTCTTCATAATAGTCTTATGGCGGAATTTTTTGGTGCAATATTGACATTGGAACGGTAGGACGTTCATATGTACCTTTACATGCTCACGTAGCCTGTCTTTGGAGTTGTAAAAGCGTTGGCAATGATCGCATTGATACGGCATTTCAAGGTTATGTGTCTTGACATGTTTTTTCAATCTGGCTACGGTGAGAAACGTCTTCTGGCATATCCTACACTCTTCCTTTATGATGTCTTCGTGGATTTTGTGGTGCGCGACCAAACTGCCCTTAGTATAAAACGCTTTACCACATCTATCACATGTATAATCACGTTTCCTATCCGTGTGAGTCAACAGATGCGACCATAAGGATGATGGAGTCTTCCTGATGACGCCGCAGATTTCGCAAGTCGTGTCTTTACTTGTAGGGGGTCCTTTCCGTCGCTTTTTGGGGGGTTTTATTAGAGGAGACGGGGCGATGCTGGCCTCATGCTTCCGCAGACGTTTCTTTCGAGGGAATATCTGCCCGCAGACGGCGCAAGGGTGCCGCTTTATGCTATGCTCCTCAATATGATTGTTGTCATCACCAATATCCATGTTGCAATATGGGCAAATGTTTCTGAAAATTATTAACCATTTTTAAGTTAAGTAGGGGATTACATGGGCAGTTTTTTAGCAATAGTTGCTTAGAAACTGGCATGTCAATTTAATTAAATACAGCAATTGTTTCGGCAATATTGCTTTTATTTAAGTTAATATGGAACGTTGGTGGTGTAGTGGTAGCAGCCTTGCTCATAATCCCCACTGGTGGGGACAGCTTAGTGGGGTTTATGACAATAAACCTGCCTCACGATCCAAAAGTCGTAGCTTCAAACCTGGTCGTGCACCAATTTCATACTAATAATTTAATCGTAATGCCAGTACTCTTAAACGGTGAAGGAAAACATCGTAATATCGAAACCGGCATACCTACCCTAGAACCAAAAATTCAAAGGTGTGTGTCATAAGTTAGTATTCTTATAACTAGCTATAGGCTTGCAACCTGTCACATACGGAATACTAACTGGTGTGCAAAATAAGCCAAATATCATGTTTGGACATGCCTCTGACTCTCTTTAGATATCCTCATAGATCTAAGTAACTAGAGATCCTGAGGAGGTGTCTACCGAGCCCGGGGATTACAGTTGAAATTATGTTATGTTTTAATATAGGTGCAAGCTTAATCTAAACACAATTTAGCCACAGCGTGCTGTGAGGGAACTTTCACTAGAATATAAATTTCATCATCATTCAGCCTGTTTGCACCCACTGTTGGGTTCAGGCCTCCTCTTTATTACACCACTATTTATTAAAGAATATAAATTTACTCACCTTAATAATGGCCGATGCCTTATCACATGTTCCAGAAACTCCTTGAAACAGTCTACATTAATATCACAGTCTACACACCGGCTGCCAAAACACCTCCCATGCACCTGAACACAATGGTTGGTCAGTTCATCTTTATTAGCTGCTTGTAGACTGCAGTACTGACACACTGCTGGATACTCGCCCCAGTTTTGTATACCTTTAATATCATTTATATTGTATATTAAATTCATATCTTTGATATGTGAGCTGAAGGATGATGTGTCGTTGAATACTTCCCCGCACAAAGTGCAATGTATATCCTTTTCGTGTGAGATTTGGTGATTCTTTTCCATTTTTACATCACAGTATTCGCAGTAGTTTCTGGAAATATTAAGTTTGTTTAAATATAAGTTGGCATGCATATGGCCTGAGGGTAATGTTATAAGCATAATTACAAATGTGTGGAGGTGTGAGGGTGTGGGGGTGAGGGGATAAGGAGAAGATGAGTGTAATTTTATGTTCAGAAACTTTAAATATAACAAGCTGTTGCCTCAGGCTTCATCTGCATTCAATACTTTTAGTTTTTTTAGACAAAATGTAGCCTATGTTCTTTCCCAGAAAACAATATACCTCCTTGTCATATTGCATTATCATCCATTCAGCTGTAACATACAGACAGAGTTACTGTTAGAATTGTTTAGTTTAGTTTTGCATCCCTAGATGGCGGGACAATGCAAAATAGAACGCGCTATCGTTGCGTTTTAGAAATTCTATATATTTTATGTCATTTTTATAGTTATTTGTCTCCTGTCAAAAGCATTACAACTACTCGAAACTAAACTGTGGTTTCATTTGGTAGAGCTTTAATTGGAGCACCCTAGGATTTGCTACTGGTTCGTTCATGGTCCTTCGAGCCGGATTTTAAGCATAATTACAAATGTGTGGAGGTGTGAGGGTGTGGGGGTGAGGGGATAAGGAGAAGATGAGTGTAATTTTATGTTCAGAAACCTTAAATATAACAAGCTGTTGCCTCAGGCTTCATCTGCATTCAATGTATTTATAATATTTTAACAGAGATATGGATTACAGCAGAATTAAAAAAGACGAATACAATATTCCAATACCTTAGCACTCTCCTATGCGCCCTCACATGTGCCACAAATTCTTTAAATGCACAGAGCTGGTCATCACAGTCGGCACACTTGAAAGCGAAGCATTTAAGATGTTCAGTCCGACAGTGTCCTCTCAGAGCTGTCAAAGAAACCTCATTAGAGCCACAGACCGCGCACTGCCATGGGTAGGAGGCCCAAGTCAAGTCCTTTTTTGGTTTTCGAGGAACCGGAGTAGCTTCAGTCTTAGCTGCGGCAGTTCTTGACTGCTCCGTGTCTGGAAATTAAAAGATTATTCCTGAATATGAATACAAATACAAATATAAATATTAGTAACAACGAGAATAGAATTGCTTAGGTACCTTTCTTGAAAATATGTGCGTCTCCACTATCATATTTTTCTGTTTTCACATGAGATTCTGTATTCTCAAAACTAGATATATGTTCATCTGGAAACAGGCAAATCTTTACTAAGCCTTATCATTTGCAAGGATCATCTATACAAAAGTATGAGCTCTATCATCATACCATACATTGCTTAATTAAAAATTCAACTAAACCTATCATATTATTATCAATTAATTAAGTATGTGGATTGATAGATAAACAGATATTTCCACTAACCCTGCAAATGCTCTTCATCTACACTTTCCTCTTTAACTGCCTCAATACTTAAATATGTATGCAGGCCGATTGCAGACCTGACTTCTAGCCCGCAAAGCTCACTCAAAACTTCTTGAGACCTCTTGACTTTCAAGAAAAACTCGTGAGAAACTATAATAAGCTCATAGCAGGTGCTACACACTGTCTGAGGGAGCATTTTATTAGAAAAATCTACAAAATCAATCCTGAAGAATGATAGTTTTTCGATGAGAGGTGTTGTCACTGCCGTAATTTCGGCGTGAGGCTTCTCTTCGGCGCAGAAACGACAGTTTACTCTTGATGTTGTCATAGCGCTGCATAATATTGTCTTTTTTATTTATAACAAACAAATTACACACAAGTCTCCAAACAACCAAGTAAATTGACCACAAAAAACAGCTGATCGCACATCGCAAATTCGCAAACCTCTCGTAAAGTCTTTTTCTTCTTCTTTATTTAAGGCATCTGTCTCTTTTGAGATAAATTTTGTCAGTGTCATATTTTTTAATTTAACAACGTCTCAGAGCCTCAGTCAAATTGTTTTATAGACAACTAGTTTCCGGTCGCGGCTTTGCTCGCGAGGTACCTACCTACATAAAATATAGCCTATGTTACTCAGGGATAACGTAGCATTCTAACGGTGAAAGAATTTTTAAAATCGTACCAGTAGTTTTTGAGTTTATTCGTTACAAACAAAAATACAAAAATGTACAAAACTTTCCTCTATATATTATTAGTAAAGAAATATAGATATAGATTATATACAAAAGGTCTGTTTTGTTTAATATTCTCGGGATTTTTTCCGATACTGTAACAGCTCTAGTGTGGAACTTATTTAACAGTAATTTTACGGTTTACATAATCGACAAAAATTTTTTTAGTCGATTAATCATCGGTTTGTCACATCATCGTCCGTCACTATGGGTATCGATGTTTCACTCAATGTTTCATTGTACCAACATGTCAGAACTAAAATCAAGTTGGTTGGTATTCCTTCTATTTAGTGAAAATATTTGTGGTCAAAACAAATTACAGAACCAAGCCGATAGGAAACGCCAACTGTTGACTTTACAACACAATCTGATACGGGTTGCAGACATGTTGACTACCAATTACAAAAATCCCACGCTTTTAAACTGACTCAAATGTCATACGTAGTTAGTCCTGCGCAAAATAAACGTAGGTATAACCTACCTACCTTGCAACTGAGCAATGGAATTAGCCATTCCCTCCTTCCACCATACTGCTCGAATATTATCTGCAGTTGGCTAGTCAATTAAATTACTTCCGAGGGCTGACCGAGCGATGAAATGAATAACAATGGTAACATAATTGCAAAATCATTGTAGGTACCTACTTAATACTCGTACTTAGTTATCAACTAGGTATCATCTGACCTCACAGCTCAGTTGGTAGTAGCGCTGCCTTATGCGCTGCAGGTTGTGGGTTCGATCCCCACTCACGGCGAAAATTGGTGTGATGAACGCAGATGTTTGTTCTGTGTCTGAGTGTTATTTATGTATTCTATGTACCTACCTACGAATTAAGGCGCGGTGGTCAGCTGATCGCGGAGTTTTGCTGTTATTCAGATGCTTTACGCTCGGTAAATAAGGGTAGTACTAACTTTAGTATTAATTCTCGAAAAAACCTCAAAAATAAATCTGCTTCTCCTTCTAAAGTTGAGGTCATTTCCATATTTTTTTTACACCAACGGGTAGATAATTTACTTATAAATGAAATGTGTGTTTCATTTTTATTATTTAAATTTAACACAAATTATTACAATTCGAAGGGATAAAACTTAGACTTTTCATGCAACGGGCAGTACGCCGCTGGCCACTAGCTAGCTGCCGCGCCTTAACAAAAAAACTACCCACTAATAATAAATTTATTACAGCACTAGGTACATTATTACGTATCTGCTTGAATATAAAATTAATTAGAGCTCACTCGTTGTTCAGACTATCGATCATAAGATAGTAGGGTTGCCCCCTCCCCCCTCCCCCTCATCCCCCAGCTTTCAGGCTGGCAAGTACGCACAGTACTTACCTACGTACGAACGAGTATACTATGTAGTTAGTTGTGCAAGTGCGACGTGATGCCATTGCGACTGCGCCCCTTATTTGTAGCCCAAGAGCCCACTGGTGGTATATTACCACTGGTATTAAGCCTCTCCTGTCTCCGAGAGTGAATGAAGCAAAAGAGGTATGTCAGGGTCGTAGCCAGTAGAGATCCGTTGTCTCTGCCTACCCCGTCGGGAAACAGGCGTGACTTTAAGTTAGTAAGATGTTGTGCGGCCCCATATAGGTACCTAGCATGAAATAGGGCAGAAAGAAGAAGTAGAAGGTTTTTTTTTTTTTTTTTTTTTATACAATCCACACAGCATCATCTAGCCCCAAAGTAAGCTACTCAAAGCTTGTGTTATGGGTACTAGATAACTGATAGATTTAATACATTATATACATAGATAGATATTTTTTATTATACATAGAAAACACCCAGACCAACGGAACAAATTTCTGCAGATCATACACAAATTTGTTCCGACGCGGGAATCGAACCCGCAACCTCTTGCGTCGCAGGTGGACTCTCGCCCGCTGCGCCACAGAGGTCGTCAAGGTATGTAGGTATACTAAGTGCTTTCTTATGTAATTACTTTTTATAGTTGAGATCAGTTTTTTGCTGTAGCATACACACATACTTTGGTAAGTACATCATTTTATTGATATAGGTACCTACCTTACCAATTACATAAAGTAGTATTTTAATCAACGACGTTAACTTTAACCGTACTTTTTTTCGGGATAAAATGTAGCCTATGTGTTATTCCAAACCATAATCTATATCTGTGCCAAATTCCATTCAGATCTGTTCAGCCGTTTTAGCGTGAAAGAGTAAGAAACATACATCTAGACATACTGACATCCATCCATCCATACATAAACTGAGCTTAATTCTAAAACATACTTACACCCGTGAAATAACAAATAAGCCTACATAAGTACCGGTAGAAATAGATCTACACAAAGGTGCACTTATCCCTACCAGTAGGGATAGCTTGGTAGGGATAAGTGTACCAGCCAAATAATTTAAGCAGGCTCAACCCCCCCCAGGCCAACATCGTCTTATGGGTAAAAAGATTCATATACCACTGCATAAAATTAATTAATCTCAAATGTAAAGGGCTAAACATACGGTCGGACTCGTCCATCAGCCGCGGCTGACGGATGAGGCTGATAGTGTGCAAGGTGTCTTCGGACGATTCTGGCCACGCCCATTCCATAGACAACTATGTAGACCAGTGTTGCCAGAAGGTTACTTTTATTAACAAGCAAAAATCCAAAATATTACTAAATTATTCATATTTCTGTAAGTTCATACAACCAACATCAACCTATCGGCTGGTAGCACTGGTGTAGACGAAGAAACATGTCGAGTAGAGAGATTGTAAGTGTCGAGTAATATTATTTTAAGTTCTATAGACAATAATTTTTCAAGGGTCTGAATCCAACACTGCTGGCAACACCGTCCGCGGACGATGCCAGATTGTTATCGGACGTCTGAACGCTCAAGGTCAGCCAAAAGCACGACTTACGACTTCGTCCGATAGTGTGCAAGGCTCAGTGAAATTTCATTGTCCAGATACCTCTCGGACTCGTCCATAAGCCGCGACTTATCAGCCGCATCCGATAGTATGTTTACAGCTTAAAAATGCCAGTTTAAGAGATGAAATTATGGCCACTGGCTCTCGGTCTATTTATTAGGACATCCTGGAACATGCTGATCGATACTGCACTCTATTTATAGAGTGTGGGGGGAGTGTGGGGGGAGCGTCTGAATACTACGGTTACTTGTGTCTGTACCCGCGGGGGAGACCGGCCCACGCTACCTGCGGGGTAGATGATTAAAATCTACACAAACAGGGTACCTACTAATAGATTAAATAAAAATAAATAATGCTGGACACTATCACACAGCATCATGTAGCCCCAAACTAAGCAGAGCTTGTATTATGGGAACCACATGACTGATAAACTACCTATTATACATTTTTTTTAATACATACCTACATACATATTATACATAGAAAACACCCAGACCTGAGACAAATATCTGCAAATATGCCAACATTTGTCCCGTGGCGGGAATCGAACCCGCAACCTTCTGCGTTCAGGCGGACCTTCGCCCGCTGCACCACAGAGGCCAAAACGCTAGTAATCTTAAGGCTTGGTAGACATCTCTTCACTCTTGGCACATAGATTCACCTAGCATGTAAGACGTTTCAAAGTGATCCTCGTGATTTTATTGAATTGAGGATATCTTAATGAGGGTAGTCCAAGACACGTCCGAACATGCACACAGCATGCACATTATTTAATTTTCCGTACGTGACAGGTGACAAGCCTAACACCCCTTTTAAAAGTACTAACCTATTTACTGTTCTTATAGTTTATTTATACCTACAAATTTATAATAATAATAATAATAAATAAATAATGGTGGACAACTCAACTAGCCCCAAACTAAGCAAAGCTTGTGATGAGAGGTTGCGGGTTCGATTCCCGCCGCGGAACAAATTTGTGTATGATATGCAGAAATTTGTTCCGTTGGTCTGGGTGTTTTCTATGTATAGTAAAAAATATCTATCTATGTATATAATGTATTAAATATATCAGTTATCTAGTACCCTTAACACAAGCTTTGAGTAGCTTACTTTGGGGCTAGATGATGCTGTGTGGATTGTCCAGAATTATTATTATTATTATCTGGGTACTAAGCATTGATGTAGTATATCATAGTATAGTATAGTATGTAGTATATGTTGTATTGTCAGTTACCAATTGAACCTACGGCCATCGATATAAAAAACCTTTGACATTTTTATACGCACCTAGCAATATAACAGTTACACCTTCTTACTCGTCTTCTCCAGAATTCAGTAGGCGTATTTAAGGTCGTCCTGTATCGATTTGTTTCGCAATAGAGCTACTAAGAAACTCTTTATTTGCAAAGCTTTTCAATTTCAGTAAAAGTTTTCTAAAGTACCTACTCATAAAGGTCGAACTTCGGGAATTCTATTCATAGTAAATCTTGAAACAATGAACCAACACATATATATTTCCAAGAATGGTATTAAAAAAGACAAAGCGACGATTCGGCCGAAATGAGACTTTATATAAGTACCTATTAATTTATTATTTAAAAAATAAATAAATATGATCACGACTGTAATCCCCAGGTTCGGTAGATAGATATCTCCTCAGATCTTTGAGGATATCTAAAGGGGGGTAGTCAGAGGCAAGTCCAAACATGACATATGGTACAAGCCCACATTTTGCACAGTAGTTAGTATTCCGTACGTGACAGGTTGCAAGCCCATCGCCGCTTATTAGAATAGGTACTAACCTATGACACATACCTTCGATTTTTTTTATTATTTTTTATTTATTATTTACTGACATTATTTTACAAAGACCTATTTTACCCCATTCACGGCTCTCTATTCTGAAATTAGCTATCCTATCCGGTGTATTAAGTACCAAAAATCTCATTTTAAGTGTACCTACCTATTTTATCCATAAAGTCTTTTTTTTAATTATGTTTAAACGCCGTATTAACTTTAAAATTAATTCTCGAAAAATAAGAAATACCTGCTTCTCCTTCTAAAGTTAAGGTCATTTTCATAATTTTTGTACACTAACGGGTAGATAATTTATTTATAGATAAAATGTGTGTTTCATTTTAGCAAAAAATGTAACTTTAAATTTAACACAAATTATTACAATTCGAAAGGATTAAACTTAGACTTTTCACACAACGAGCAGTCTGCCGCTGGCCACTAGCTAGCCACCGCGCCTTAAGGGGATAAAAAGTTTGCGAAATTGTGGCTCTTGCCATTCCACAAAGGGCATAACTAAGAATTAAATTGAATTAAGGATTTCACTAGTTAGGGAATGGAATAAAAAACACACGCAAAGTATCAAAAGCAGTGACTTGATTTTGCTATTTATATCAAAGTCCCTGCGATTGACTGTGCAGTAGATTTCGATGGATGAAATGGTTTATTGATACTTTTAATTATAACAGTATGAGGAAATGCATTAGATTTTTACGGGTAGGTAGTAAACATTTTATATTACTTTGAACTAACGGTTAGGATACCACTATATTGTAAATGCAAAGGTTTGTGTGACTGTACCTATGTCTGTACCTACCCTAATTCGGATCGCTCTCATCCGCTGTCACTCTATGCTGAATATATTTCGATTAAAATTTGTATTTAATGTAGATTACACCTAGGATTAATACAACGGCTACCTACTTTTTATCCCGGAAAAAACCCCAAAGAGATGAAACGGGGATAAAGATAAAAAATACTTTTACGGATGAAAAGGTACAGTATTAAATACATTTCAATTACATAATTAATATACCTAGACAAGCATTTATATGAAGTACCCACTGAAGTTTTTTTTTACTTTTTTTATTTTTTTATTGTACATAAAGTACCTACATAATAATAATAGCAAGGTATTTTACTTTAAGATAGAAGTTAACTTTTATATAGTAGTTAAGTTTTACAATAATTTAAATGCTATTTTGATTACATAGGTACAATACTATTAAATATTTTAAATAAGTATCGATAATCTAATAATCTCACAGTGTAACATGAAGGAATAAATTGAAAATATATAATGAATTAATGACTAATGCGAATTAACATAAATTACAGGGCCGAGTCGCCCCTATGTGCGAAGTGTGCGGCGCACACAGGCGCCAAGACTATAGAGGCGCCGCCATCGAAATTATTTTTAATACACTTACACAACAACATTTATTTGTAGTGGAGTATCGATAAGTAAAACCTAAAAAATGTACACCACTTATTGAGACCAAATTTTAAATTTTTACCGTATCAGGCGACACATAGACCTAAGTTGAAACATGAAGATTCGTGAAAAAAAGAGGCGCTTCACAGATTTCGCACACAGGCGCCGTGGGGGGTCGGCGCGGCCCTGATAATAAGTAGTAGGTACTATAAGAAACTAGAGATACTTTTGTTATATTGGAAGTCTAATAAGTAACAGCTAGTAAAGTATTGAATTTAATTTTTAACAAGTTACGTTAGGCCTTGGAGTTAAGTAAACGATTCTACTCAATTTGATATGTCACCTCGTCTTTCAAGCTGATAGCATGAAGATGGAGCAATAACTGATTGGTTGATAATAAGTTATTTCATGAAGGGAACAATAGAAACTAATGATGTTTTACGAGTTAGACAAAATTGTTTGTTGCTAACAATGACGAAACTGTTCAGTAAAATTGTCCAAGCATTCAAAATTATTTTTCAATCACGTTTTACGGCAGGCGAACTGCCCAGTTAATAAAGTTATCCACCCAGACACCCCCTTGTTGCAAGAGGGTTGCAACCTGTCGGGAGATGAGATCGATAAAGGGCAGGGGAGGCTCGCTTAGTGCTTTTCCTCTATCGTGATTTATGGCAATTTTACAATTTACATAGTTTAAAACATCTAACAGGTTAATATTCGATATAATTTTAAGTTAAGCTTACATTTCTTAATTATTCATTACTACATTTTTTTTTATTTTTTAGTTTTTTTTAGTATGCTAAGTTTGGATATTTAATTATAATAAAAACATTAATTTTACTTTTTAAAATGGAAATTACGTTCGTGAGCGTCAAATATGTTGATACTTTGTCACGTGCTACTGAATAAATAGAGAGTGTGGATGGCTAACACTCCTGCCACCTCCACTCGCCAAGACTCTCGCCGAGAGTCTCTAGGAAGCGTGGAGAGAGTGTGGATGGAGCATTAGCTAGCTTGGAGCTAGCTCATTTTCAAAAAGGAGGTTCAATTGGCAACTTATCTGAAGCCGGCAGAGTGTGGAGTAAGTTCCTCTGAGTAAGATAACGTCCTATGTTACGCACTTTTCTGTAGGACTTGGCGAGATGCTTCGCTTGGCGATGGTTCACCAGTTCAATCCATGATTCGAATTGCATAGTGCAATATTCGATGCCGCACGCCTCATCGAGCGGTGTTGTATCGTAACAATGGACTTTCTCATGCTCTATCAGATACGTCGCCAAGACCATGGACCGGCATATCCTGCACATCTTCGTCTCTTCACCTAAGTGTGACTCCATGCACGCGTACGCTCTTTTCTGAGTGAAGTGGCATCTTCCACATTTGTAGCATTCGTACGGTTTCACCGGCAAATGTTTGCTACTCAAGTGTTTTTCTTTAGCTGTTAAGCAGTTGAATGCTTTATCGCAAATAGGACAGTAGTTAGTGTTCGTATGCACTTTGTACAGTCGCTTATCTATGAAAGGTTCTAAACAAGCATCGCATTCTTTTGGATGACGCAGACTGTAGCGAGACGAGTCAGGTATTACGTTGTTAGCGACTAGTTGTAATTCAGCGTCATCGTTTTTCTCTCTATCTTCTTCCTTTTCACTTTCCTCTTCCTCTCCACTATCTTCTTCTTCTCCTCTTTCTTCTTTTACTTTTCTCTCATGTCTTCTTTCTTCATGTTGTTCCGTGTTATCATTTTCCCTATTGCTTTCGTCATTTGCCATGTTCCTCCTGACATTGTGTCCCATTGGTTCTAAAAACCAAAAGCATAAATTCATATGCTCATGTCTTCCATTAACATTGATATTTTTAATTATTATACCACATTTGCTGCAGTATGCGTTGTTCTTCAAATGGTTTCTGATGTGTTTTCGAAATTTTCGGTCAGAATGGGCGAGGCGGTTGCAGAATGGGCAAAAGTGTCTGCAACAGATATAAGTTGATTATAAAATTTGCAACCCGTGTCATGTCATGAGTCATGATCCCGTCAGTTCTATATAACGGACCTTTCTACTCAACGATTTCGTCATTATTATTATCATTGTTCGTAACAAGCAATTTTGTTTATCTCTTAAAATATTAGTTAATTTTAAAGTACCTACCCTAAGTGAAATAACTTATTATCAACCATCTTTTAATACTCTATCTTAATGCTCTACCAGCTTGAAAGACGAGCTCTAAAATCAAGGGCAAAAAGTTTTTAGAATAACGTTAAAATATCAAATTGAGTAAAAAGGTCCATGCACCAACAAGTTGGCCAAGTAATGACTGAAAAAGTGTATAGAACATTACATACCTTAGGCTAAACTACGCAAAATATCGTAGTTGAAACTAGTAGTCAAATTGGGGACGTTTTAGAGTAAGGCCAGGTCCAGAGTACCCTAAACCGATGCGCATGTATGAAGAATATAATGAGAGTGAATGAAGCAAGAGGTATGTCAGGATCGTAGGAAGAGGAGATCCGTGGTTACCCCGTTGCCTACCCCTCTGCCTACACCGTTGGGGAACAGGCGAGATTTTATGTATGTATGTAGAATAAACTAGCAGTGAAGTGAAAATCAAGTATAGAAAATTACTTACGTAAGGCTGGGCCTATGACGCATAATATGAACAAAAAGCCCATAGAATGAACTACTAGTGTAGTGGCAATCAAGGCATTTCATAGTACAACACTTGTCGTGGACCGTGTAGCTGTGAAACCTCAGAGACTTAGCAGTATGGAATTTGATATCGCACATCGTGCAAACCCAAACGTAATCATTCCAAGACTGGAAGGTATGGCACTCGGGATAAACCCCGCCGAGTTGCAAATCTGGTACTGTTATGATGTACACCTCAGTTGTCCACAAACGTTCATCTTTCTTGTATCTCTCTCTGTAGATGTGTTGGTGCCTCTCCCTGTCGTAGACATCTTGGACTATCTCTCCGCAGAGGCGGCACATGATCCGATCGCCCACGTGATCGTGAGATCTATCGGCGTCGATCGGCTCGTCGCAAATGTCACAGTAATACCTGTTGTAAAAATATTGGATGGATTCCCAACGAGTTACACTGAGAGTCACAGTGTGATTCGTTGGGATTTTATTCCCATCGAGTCACACTGTTACTCCTTGCAACTTTTTTCAATAGAATTCCCAACGAAAAATCCCAATGAGTCACACTGTGACTCGATCTGGTAGAACTTGTTGGGAATTCACCGCCCATCGCCTCATATAAGAATACTAACCTATGAGTATGACACACAGTTTCGAATTTTTGGTTCTAGGATATGCCGGTTTCATCACGGTGTTTTTCGTCACCGTTTAAAAGCACTGGCATCGTGCACATATTTTTTTCGAATAGAAAAGCTTATTGGTGCACGACCAGGTTTGAACCCACGACCTTCGGATCGTGAGGCAGGGGTGCTAGAACTACACCACCAGTGCTCTTCAAGATCAACAAAAGAAAATAGTGTCTAGATTATACGAGTACAAACAACCCTTTGACACTCTACAACTTATTTAAACTGAATTTAGTTTATTGCCAACTAAGCGTTTTGCGTCTTAGGTGTTTCAAATCTTAAGCAATATGAGACTACTGAATTTAACTAGGTAATAGGCATATAACTTGTTAGACATCCATGTAAGGCATTTTGTTACAAAGGCTAATAGCTTTTTAGAGCCATACGGCCGGTTTCTATAGTTCCGGCTAGTAGAACTAGCTTCCGCCCGCGGCTTCGCCCGCATGATACCTTGAAAAACCAAAACAAATCTATCCCGCGGGAACCTTATATTTTTCCGGGATAAAAAGTAGCCTATGTGTTATTCCAGACCATAATCTATATCTGTGCCAAATTTCATTTAGATCCGTTTAGCCGTTTTAGCATGAAAGAGTAACAAACATACATCCATCCATCCTTCCATCCATCCATACATTCTTACAAACTTTGATTTTTTGATTTGATCCAAAATCCAAAAACCACAGATAGAATATAGAAAGTGTTATTAGTGGAACCCCATCTAGAAACATTACATAGGTCATTAGTTTAAAATGTCACCTGAGGTTCTCCTTGTGATTGCGAACGTGGCCGATGAAGCTGAGATAGTCGTCCAGTAACACGTCGCAGTCAGGGCATTCAAATCCAAAGCAAATACTATGCTTTTTCTTACTGTGAGCGCGAATCTCAACCAAACTATCGCACTCCTGATCGCAGTGACAGCAGGTCCATTTATAACTATTCCAAGACTTGTCTATGTCAACTATACTCTTTCTCTTGTCGCTCGATGGTAGAACCTTGTCTACTTTCTCTACGTCCATTTCAACAGAAGACTGAACAGAAGTCTCTTCTTCTTCTTTCATGTTGGCCAAAACTCTTTTGTTTGCGGCTTTCAGCTTTTTAGCTGGAACCACGACTTCTTCGTTATAGTAGAAATTCGAAAGAGCCACTTGAGTGAAGTTAAACTTTTTGCAAAAGTTGTAAGCGGAGTTGAAGGAGTCGTGGCAAGATTTGCATATTTTCATGTTTAATTTGTGTGCTGGTTTGATGTTCATATATTGCAGTCTTTTACACATTGTAGTGTAGTATTTTTCATTGGATTGTAGGTTTAGGAATTTGTCACCATTCTCCTCTTTACCACAAAAGCGGCAAAATTGTCGGTTTCTAGAGAGAGCAACAAGTGGTTGCTCATGGCCGGGTTCACGACACGAAGCCATGATTTTTAAATAATAATTATGAAAAAATTAAATTTAAAAAAAATGTTTGAAATAATTTTTTTTTGCTTTTTGTTATTTATAATTGCGAAGTCATATTTTGTGCTATTCATCGAAATAAACTATAATATTAATAGATATTGTCTATATTCACTAACATTCAACCCACAAAACCCAACTTCCATTCTCCATATCAATGTTTAAATGCACTTCTCACATTGCTGTACCGCGACGTGTACGCGGCTCGCAGGTCGAGATGTGATTGAGATTAATTGCCTGCCCGGTTGAAATAAACTGCACTTATAGGCTCATAAACATAGCACTAAATACTACATATCGATATCTACGAGTAATAATTTGTTAGTTGATTTCGAAGTAATCGTTTCAGTTACTATTTTACATAATGGATAATCGATTTTGAAAAACCGGTGTATCAAAATCGACTAAAAGTGTCGGTAAGCAAATGAGGGCAGCACTAATAATTTGTTTCTACATCAAATAAAATCAAATAAATCCGATTCGTTACTACATTTTAGAGGCAGGTTACTTAATTCAGGCGTTTCCTAGATCCTATTACCAAAAACTAGCAATTTTAATAGAAAAACATTATTTTTTGATGGGATTAGATTAAAAATCATCGGTTATTATTCGTTCGTTCCGTTTGTTACTTTATTGGGATATTATTATCTTTGGCCTTAGTTTGTTTCGTTCGTTCATTCTTATCCATCCTATACACAGAGTACTTGATCCTATAATTAGTCTGTGCACTTCTCAGGCACTGGAGTTTTCTTGTTTGTGTCGAAATAAATAATCGTAAATTTATTTATTTATTTTCTTCTCCTAGAAACAAATAATGGCTCTATCATTATGAATTCCATCGATAACATGTACTGCCGCTTTTGCGCGGAGCCAAGGAGCTCCGAGAAGCTGCTAAACCTGCAAAGTGATGCGACAAAGCAAGATGAGATAGTGGCAAAGTTGACTTTGCTAAATGCAATGTTCATCGACATCTCTAATCGAGATTCTCTGCCAAAAACCATATGTTTCGTGTGCTACGACTCCCTCAACAAAGCTTACGACTTCTTCGAGGGCGTGAAGCGTGCGCAGCGCGTTCTATCTACATTATTCACACAGAACGACAATAATAAATGCAATGGGTCGGACGATGAAGTTTATGATGATTTTATGTGTTCCGACGCGGTTGAAAGTGTCCCGGTTAAAGTTGAGGATGAGAAAACTCCTGTCGCTGAAAGGTTACAGGTGAAACAAGAACCCAAGGAGGAGAAAGAAATAGATGAATACGCGAACTCTATGAATGTAGACGAAATACTTGGCGCGGCTCTTTTTTCATCTAATTTATCGATTTACGCTAAAGAAGTGAGCAATGTGACAGATTTGGATAAAAAAGACGTTCTCTCCTGGGCGGAGTACCCTTGGGTCTGTGCCTTTTGCAGCATTGAATTTATGGGCCTGGATATGCTAAGGTAAACAACTTAGTATAATCACGAGCCCAATGCTGGGCGTAGGCCTCCCCACACGGCCAAGAATTTCGTTGCCAGCCTTTTGGGTACATTACCTGCGGTCAGTATTGTATGTGATAGGTTGCAATCCAGTTGCCGACGGTCGTGGGTTCAAACCTGGTCGTGCACCGCTGAGTTTTTCCATTCGAAAAATTTATGTGTGCAATGCCAGTGCTCTTAAAGTGTGAAGGAAAACATCGTGAGGAAACCGGCATACCCTAGAACCAAAAATTCGAAGGTATGTGTCATAGGCTAGTATTCTTGTAAGCGGCGATGGGCTTCCAACCTTATCACGTTCGGAATAGTAACTACTGTGCAAAATGTCGGCATGTACCAAATATCATGTTTGGACGTGACTCTGACTACCCTCTTAAGATATCCTCAAAAGATCTAAGTAACTAAAGATCCGAGAAGGTATCTACCGAGCCCGGGGATTACAGTTGTGATCATATTTATTTTTAATTAATATTCAAGTTGCAATCCTATTGCCGCTTGTAAGAATACTAACCATTGACCTTTAATATTTTTATACAATACTTTCTTTAACAATTTTAGCTCAACCAACTATTTTTTATTTTATTTGTTTACTACTTCCCTACTATTTTCCCAGTAATCATTTTGTCCAGGTCTCATGCGGAGATGGTCCACGGCAAGTGCTCCGCTTTCTTCTGTGTGGACTGCAAGCAGGTGCGAAAGGATGAGTTCAGCGGGTTCATTAAGCATGTGAGGAAACATCGGAAGTGCTTGCGGTAAGATGACAATAACACATACAACCCTTTCCATTAAAAGGTTGTATGGTAGAGATTGCTTTCACATATTTTTTATTATTTTGCTTTATTTTGCTTTTATATATACAGTCGTGGTCAACTAATTAGGGACATGCAAGATAGTGAAGAACAATAACCGGTTATGTACATACAAATATAAAACCCTATTGATTTCTCAGTAACTATTATTTGCATAATTTGGTCCGATTATTATGCTTTAAATGGCTGTAAATAAAAGAATAAATAAATAGAAAAAAGTATTTAATATCAAAGGTTGAACATGTATTCAATTTTAAGGTATAATTCTGTAGCTGGACATTTAATTAAGGACAGTAAACTATAATGAAAAATAGAGTTAAACAAAACTAATAATCTGCAGTATTATAATATCTTTAACAGCTCCATTTTATTACGTGTAAAATCAGTACCCAGTAGCAAAACCTTTGTTAGTAATTACCGCTTGACACCGATGTGGCATAGACATTATCAGTTTCTGGCATGTTTCGACAGGAATGTTTGCCCATGCCTCACAAAAAGCTTCATTAAGTTCATCTAAAGTTGTGGTACGATAAGTGGCTACTTTTTTCTTGATTTCGTGCCAAAGGTGCTCGATTGGGTTAAGGTCCGGGCTATTTGCTGGCCAATCTAGCACCGATACTGACTGACTGGTAAGAAACGACTTGACTGAACGGGCGGTATGTTTTGGGTCGTTATCATGCTGAAACGTCCATATAATAGGGAGATGCTCCTCAGCATAGGGAAGCATCGTTTCCTCCAATATTGCCTTGTATTGATGTTGGTCTAAGTTACCCTGAACTTTCCTCACAGGTCCCACTCCACGTCCAGAAAATGAACCCCAAAATGAACATTTTAATGTTTCCACCGCCATGTTTCACCTGCTTTTTTGTGAATCTTGGATTCATTTCCGCTTTTACTGGACGCCGTACGTATTGCCTTCCATCTGAAGAAATCAAATTAACCTTGGTCTCGTCAGAGAATAATACATGTTGCCATTGGGCGTAGGTCCAATGTCCATATTTACGTGCAAACGCCAAACGAGCATTTCTATGTTCTTTCTTCAACAACGGTACTTTGCGAGCCACTCTTCCGAACAACCCTGCTTCTACCAGACGTCGTCGAACGGTCCTAGCTGAGACACCAGCTCTTTCGTCTGTCCCAAACACTTCGTGTTTAATTAAAATAGAGCCTAGAAACGGATCTTTCTTAGCTAACCTGGCTATCATTCTATCTTCTTGCGGAGTTGTTTTTCTCGATCTTTTTGTTCTGGGCACATTTAAATCTGTGTTATTGCGTCTGACATGTTGCACTGCATTGTATACCATAGTTTTTGAACAATTTAAATGTTCTGCTATCCTTCGGTATGGCCAACCATGCTCGACAACAAACTTCATGATAATTTTTCGTAGTGTTGGATCGCAACTTTTATTTTTACCCATTTTTCTTCAAAATATTTTTCAAAACTTAAAATAAATATCGGGATTGCCGCCAAAACTACCACGAAACAATAAGAGAAGAAGTAAAAAAGTATTGAGATTCAAATTTTGAAAATAGAACGCAATATCTCAGTGTCCCTAATTAAATGGCCAGCCAGCATTATTTGAACAAATAGCACTACGATAATCTATCAGCTATACTGTAAAGAGGTTTAATGTTTAAGAAGTTGTTATTGTTTGTATAATCGGGCACATAAATGACTAATTATACTTACATGTAAGAGATATGGAATATGGTTTAGACTCGTTGGAAAATAAAAAATAAATTCACAATTCGGTTTAACCAAAGAGTGTCCCTAATTAGTTGACCACGACTGTATATGTATATACAAGAATTGCTTGTTTAAAGGTATAAATGGCCTCTGTGGCGCAGCGGGCGAAGGTCCGCCTGAGACGCAGAAGGTTGCGGGTTCGATTCCCGCCGTGGGACAAATGTTTGCATTATTTGCAGATATTTGTCTCAGGTCTGGGTGTTTTCTATTATAATATGTATGTATTTACAAAAAAAGTATATTTATGTAGTTTATCAGTCATGTGGTTCCCATAATACAAGCTCTGCTTAGTTTGGGGCTACATGATGCTGTGTGATAGTGTCCAGCATTATTTATTATTATTATTATTATTTATAAGATATAGATAGATCATATTAATCTTGATTGTGTCTCAGCGGGAATCGAACCAGTGCCTCTCACCACATTGATCAGCACTGGTCATTATCTCTTTCATCATTAATCATTACTCAAGTCATCATAAATACTGGTTGATAGTCTAGTGGTAGTGGCCTTTCGATGCTAAGGTCTGATACAAATCCATTCATACACCAATGAAATTTTCTGTTCCAAAATACTTTACATTCAAATGTTACAAGGAAACCAACTGTTTTTAGTAGCAAGTGCACAAATTCTTTCATAACACTCGTTCGAAAGACTACACAATAAGTATTACTACTTAATATACATATAATTTCATTTCAGGAATTACTGTTACTACTGTAATATACACATGGATGACATAGCCGAGCTGAAGATACACATTAAACAACACTTCATCAAACCTCAGAAGCCCTGCCCCCTCTGCGGAGACATACAAAAAGATGAGGAACACCTCCAGATCCATATCGACCAGTACAGCTCCATGAAAGCCAAGAGACGGCCCCGGAGAAAACCAGGCACACCCATCACCGTTGAGGAGTTAACATGTGACTTATGTAAGAAGGTTTATAAAAACCCTAACAGTCTACGGGATCACATGAAGCTTCACACAATAGATAGGAAGAGGGATTACACGTGTGAGCGGTGTGGCAAAATGTTTTATAACAAAGGCACATTGACTTCCCATATCATGTCGCATGATAAAGTAAGGCCACATGTGTGCAGGATTTGCAATAAGTCCTTTTTATTTCCTAACATGTTACGGAGACATGTTGAAATGCATTCAGGTATTAAACCGTTCTCCTGTGAACAGTGTGGTCGGTGCTTCAGACTACAGTATCAACTGAACGCTCACAAGATAGTCCACACAGACTCCATGCCTTACGTATGCCAGTATTGTAACAAAGCATTCCGATTTAAGCAGATTTTGAAGAATCATGAGAGGCAGCATACAGGGGCAAAGCCCTATTGCTGTCAGAACTGCGGCATGGAGTTCACTAACTGGTCTAATTACAATAAGCATATGAAGAGACGGCACAATACTGATACATCAAAGAAGAAGATTACTCCGGAAGGTGTGTTCCCAATCAACCCGGAGACGGGGCAGATTATACAACTGGTAGACCCCGTTGGAGCTGCTGAGTGGAGGAGCAAGATCATGGTGCCAGCCAAGAGAGGAAAGAAGAAACTTATCAAAGAAGAGAACAATGTAGACTGATCCTCTACATTTCTCTTCTTTCTCCCCAAGTTCATGTAATGTTTTTACTTAATTACTTCAATCTCCAAATCATTAGAAATCACTTTCATATTGCATCTCTAGACCCAACTAAGAGCGGTTACGCACTGCGTCCGATCCGAACCCGAGAAATATGGTCCGGAGTACTTGTTGAACTATTTCTATGGAAGCTTACGCACTGTTGTAAAATGACGTATGTCAAAAGGTGGCTCCTGAATTGCTTGGGTTTGTATCAGAGATCAGACTAGTGCGTAAGCAATATCCGAATTCAGTCCGAGTTTTCTAGATCCATATTTTCACGGGTTCGGATCGGACGCAGTGCGTAACCGCTCTAAACTTATCTCCAAATGACAGTCAGTTTATGTATTGACCTGTCAGTCAGTCAGCAATATTAGTTTTATATAATGAAGACTGGAATTAAGGGAGACATTGACAATACACTCAAAAGTATTCCCGTTGGCCCCATTATGGGAATAACGGAAAGTAAAAAAATCTTTCCCGCTGTCCCCATTGACACTTTTCCGCTATGGGGACACCGGGACGTCAAAAAAATCCTTTCCGTTGTCCCCATTGACGTAAGCATAGTTTATTTAGTCAGACTAATGTAATGAGATACATAAAATCCCGCCTGTACCCCGACGGGGTAGGCAGAGAGCACGGATCTCCACTTGCTACGATCCCGACATACCTCTTGCTTCATTCACTCTCATTACATTCTTCATACACGTCGGTTTAGGGTACTCTCGATCTTTGGCCTTACCACGAAGTCTTCCAGAACGATTTCGTTTTAGATACGTCACATTTGTAGCTTGAAGTAACACTGCTTCAATACAATTTGCATAAGTCATGGTACGAAATAACAATGTAAGTAATATTAATTCGGTAATGTATTATGAATTCGTGGTAAGGCCCCTGGCCTTTTTGTTTCATGCAATAACTAAAGATTGTAGTCAAAGGCATGTCCAATAAAAATATTTATGCGCATGAAAGGTTGCAAGCCCACCTCCGCCAGCAGGATCACTAAACTTACCATATTATTAAACATTTAAGTACAATATAATTGGTAGCTATATATCAGTATTTGATAGTTTTAAATATAATGATATCATCTAGGTATATACGAGTAGGTATATATATAATTATTTAAGTTATATTACAGATTGTTGCCATCATATTCATGAAATATAATTATTTAGATAATATTGTACTATAGAGTGTGCCTTAGCATATTATTTATATTTTGTTTTAAGTTTATGCTGAATGTAAAAATAAATTAAAGAGGATTTAATTTAGATACCTAATTTGCAATAATAAAAATGAGTTGTGTATGTAATAAAGTTTCGTATTAAAATAGATTTCACATTACTTTTTACCTAATGGCGACTGACTTTCATAAAGATTCAACTCATTAACAAAGATTTAAATCGCAGATTATGCCCGTACGGTACTGAGACCGCGCCGTTTTGTTGCCAAACGAAATGAGATAGCTCGCTCATTTGGCATACCAAATATTTTCAATTTCAGGGTACAAAAGGAATAAGTATATTTTTTCACGAAATATCGTGCAATATAATTGCACAATAAGTCGTGAAATAACTGTTTGGTTAATTTTTAACTAATCATTAGTGTGCGTGCATAAGCATTTTGTTAACACAGACGAGTAAAAACAGTGCCACAGTTTTTGGCGTCCGGGCATATCTACGATTTAAATCTTTGCTCAATCTAATGTACCTCGTAGTTTAACTATTAAAGTAAAGACGGTTCATAATGACCCAGTCTTTTACAATTTTTTTTTGAATTTAATTCGTTATCTTTAGGGCCGCAATACACGGACTGCTCGAACAGTTAGCTATTGATCAACATACGCAGACCGCTCGAGCAGTCTTATGCAACAGCTTGATTGAAGCTTCCTTTGTTAATAAAAAAAACAAGAAAGAAGCGTGCAGGCGGGAAACGCGCGGGACGTGGAGTGAAGAGCGCGGGGTGAGGTAACTGCGCGAGGGTACTTCACTTCTTTATTTTGGTCTTTACGTCATAAGCCACAATTCTGCCAATGTAAATGGAGATGTTGCATAAATATGATCGGTTGACCAAAGTTTTGATAAAATAAATAAATAATGCTGGACAATCCACACAGCATTATCTAGCCCCAAAGTAAGCTACTCAAAGCTTGTGTTATGGGTACTAGATAACTGATATATTTAATACATTATATGTATACATAGATAGATATTTTTTATACACATGTACATAGGAAACACCCAGACCAACGGAACAAATTTCTGCAGATCGTACACAAATTTGTTCCGCGGCGGAAATCGAACCCACAACCTCTTGCGTCGCAGGCGGACTCCCGCCCGCTGCGCCACTGAGGTCGATAACAAATATCTTGAGTCGTGGTGGCATGGTTCTTGCGCGAAGGTTCTTCTTCTTCTTTCTTGTTCTTGTTCTTCTTCTTCTTCTTAATCAACGGCTCAAGCTATCAGTGTATGCTTGGTGACTGCTTGACCGTACGACCGCACCGCCCGGCGCCCGAAGCAGTTTCAACTGGCTCGAGTGGTCTCTTGTATAGTTGGCCCAACGAGTCGAGGCATTCGTGAAGTTAGCCGCAAGAGCTGCGCAGTATCGTTTTTCGGAAACAATTGGAGGTATGGAGAGGGGCGGTGGGGCTGGACATGCGCAAACTCGCACCTGTGGCTAACTTCACGAATGCCTAGATCCGTTGGAAGAACTGTAAAGGTCATCCAATAAATCTAGGCATTCGTGAAGTTAGCCACAGGTGCGAGTTTGCGCATGTACCTACAGTTCCTTCCCCCCCTCCTCATACCTCCAATTGCTACCGAAAAACGATACTGCGCAGCTCTTGCGGCTAACTTCACGAATGCCTAGATTCGTTGAGCCAACTATACTTAAGTGTGTACGCACAAGACAGTAGTTTGCTATGCAGTAGATAAGATAATGTATGCTGAGCCTAATAATTGTTGGTAGACCATTAAGGTAGACCCACAAATATGAAAACTTCTTCCGTGAAGCCTTAGAAAAAGTGTACCTAACCACTTTTATGTTAGGACGAGTTAGGTTAGATAACATACATTTTAAACCAAACGCACAGCTTGTCTCTTTTACTCTTCAATAAAAACCTTTCGAAAGCGACATTGATTTTGATAGAGATGGCTCATGAATGCAATAAATAATTTGAATTTGAATTTGAGATAGTTCTATTGCTTGAAATAGGAAAAAATGGGAGTTACCACTTCTATTCAAATTTTGCCAGAAAAATGCTAATGATCAATTGTTCAAATTAAGCTGCATCCTTTTTACTTAACATTCACTTTTATTTAAAACCTTAAATTTAATAATATCTTGTAACTGTTTATTCTTCAGTATTAGTCTTCTGTTCTTCTGATATAGGTTTTTAATATTTTTTAATCTCTCTGTACACAAGTACTTCAAACGTTTGATTGTCATCGTCATTTTTTTTATTCTAAATTTTTCAGCCATTTTATTTATTTTTTCGTCAGATTCCATATCTTCATCTTTAACCATGTTTTCAGTTAGTTGAAGTGGATCCAAACTGCTCTTTTTCTGTAAATAATGGGTACAACACCAATTTTTTATTTATTTTATATAGACTACTTCCGATAACATCAGGGGGTTAAAGTACTCATCAATACAATACAATAAACAACTGTTTCATACTTGTTTGAATTTCAAAAGCGTACTGAGGAACACGGCGTACCCGCCGGCCGCCTAACCGCGCGCTGCTGATTGGAAAGGGAATTACGTCACAGATGTCTCCTTTGACAGTTGACTGACACTGACTTTACCTATTTGAGTGAAAGATACATGAAGCGTAATCTCTAGGTGGTTCAAGCGAAGGCTCAAACACCTAAAATCATAAATTTTAGTTAGTTAGTGAACTTTTGCAGGGAACAGCTGTTTTTTTCGCGTTCACAGTGTTGGTTTCTTAGAAAAAGTTGTTTATATTGATGGGTACTTTAACCCCTGATGTTTTCGAAAGTAGTCAGGTAAGGTAACACCCTGTATAATTTTCAGTAGGTAGGTATCTATACCTACTAACAAAAATTCATTTAAGCTATTAAGATGCGTTTGAGTAACAAATCTTATCTACCTATCCTTTATTTTTATTGTTAAATACTAAATAAATGATAAAAAGGAAGCATTCTTTGGAGCAACCTACCTACTTAGGACCTACCATTTAATAAAGAATAAATAAAGTAGGTAGGTAGGTAAGTACTTACAAAAATCACAGGAACAGCTTCTTTTAACAAGCAAACTCTACCGCCGCTAGTTTTTTTTTTATCACACTCTCGAAAGTGTTTCGAACAAATTCTAGACGTTGAAGAAGGAATCCAATCTGTCTCCTTTCGAAGCAACCTAATTGCTTTCGCCCATTTCATTCGACGCTCTGAATCTCGTGGAACTCTAAAAAGTAAATAAACGAAAAACATTTTATTTAGTGACTTTTAAGCTCGTTTAGTAAATCTGTTCATTCCCAAATCTCCCTAATATTATGGAAAAACTGCACTCTTTTTGGTGGAAACACTAGATGACAAACAATGATATTTTTAGTAAAACAATAATTTCTGAGACGAACTAAAGAAAAGTAGGCTTACAAGTGAAAAGTTATTCCGTTTGCTTTTTTACAGGTTTGCGTGTGCGAATTGCACGTTTTCACTACACATTTAGTCATTTTTCTCTAAATCATAATTTGATCGACGCTCATAATTGTCACTGATTGACAGTTACTGAGCAATTACCCTGCAATAAGCCTAAAAAGCCTAGTGCAGGCTACTATACGTTGCCATGCCAACTACAGATCTTGTTACTTTAGTAAGTATCTAAATCGATGATTTACTCACCTTAGTTGTTCATTTCAATGTCCCAGAATGAAGAAAAAAAAAAAAGAAAAAATAAGAACTCCCAGATTGTCAATTTGTCAGTGAGTGATATTGATAGGTACCTACTTTTTATGCGGCCACACCTTTACTCTGAGGGCCATACCTCAGAGTATAGATAAAGGCCATACCCATACATACACATTGTCATGCCAATAACTACAAATCAAGGTCTTCGTAATCGTAAACGTAGTGATTATATTTCGTGTACCAACCGAAGACGATTACAATATATTACTTGCAGCAGTACATGAGTTGGTGCTATCCTTATCACACATTTAGAGCAATATCTTAAAAAAAAAACAAAAACATGACTTCCGTCTCCCTCTCATCGTAGCCGGCCTACCCGCGCCAGCGCCTTCCTGACCTCATTACATATTTGTGTGTTATCCGAGTCGCACAAAATTTTAACATTAAATAGGAGTGTAGTGTAGTGTATTGTGTGTGTGGTATAGTGTAGTGTGATGGGAAAACGAAAGCGATCTAAGTCCAGGGATCGGGACTATGACCACTTATTACGAAAATTGAAAAAACTATCAAAAAAGCGACGGCGTTCCTTAACGTCGCCGTCGTCGGAAAGTGATAAATCAAATTTTGAACATCAACGGTACTACGAAACCGAGCATCATTACGAGGATTATCAAGGTAATTGTGGTTATGTTTAATAGTGCAGGTACTTACAATAACGGTATTTTCAAATGTTCGCATCTTAGTACCTACCTACAAAACTATTAAAAATAGTTAGTTTTACGTAAATTAAAGTTACGTGTAAAAAGTAATGTTTTATATGCAATTACGAAAACAAAATGTTGACATTTCTATACTCCACGCGAGTCGTGTAGAGGATATATTTAATGATTACGTCTACATACTCCACTTTAACAGTGTCGAGGGTTCCATAGGTACTCCACGTAAATCGTGTAGAGGATACATAGGTTCTAATCTGACCATCTACTCCACTTTAACAGTGTCGAGGGTTTCATAGGTACTCCACGTAAATCGTGTAGAGGATACATAGGTTCTAATCAGATCATCTACTCCACTTTAACAGTGTCGAGGGTCTCATAGGTACTCCACGTAAATCGTGTAGAGGATACATAGTTTCTAATCAGAGCATCTGCTCCTCTCTGAACAGTGTCGAGGGCCGCATTTGGATCATTACTGTGCTGGCAAAAACTCCACGCTTTTAAATTCAAATTTTGATGATTCATTTTATATAATTTTCTCGTAGGTAATCATAGCTCTGATAGTTACGAGGACCTGGAGGCTGCGCAGCCTGAGTTGATCGAGCTAGACAACTCGACAACTGTGCCGGTTGTGTCGGCCGCGCCGAGCGCAACGCTCGCGCCGAGTGCTGCGACACAGGAAGGGTTAGGCCTACCGATCGAAGCGCCCACGACACCTGCAGAGGCTGCACTGCCTACCCTCACAACAGAAACCCTGGATGAGGAAACTGTGCCGTCGTTGGAATCAGATATATTAGAACTTCTTGGCGAGGACCCAACCAGTAACAAAAAATACGGTGAAAACCTACATAAGGATATTGCGACAAGATGGGCACATATTTTGACAAACGGTTTGCCCAAAGATATTCAACTGGAACTAGTCAAACGTTATTTACCCCCTGAAAATTGTCCAAATATGAGGGTGCCTATATTAAACCTAGAAATAAAAGCAGCACTTTTAGAAATTAATTTAAAAAAGGATCTATACAGCCAAAGTAAGCAAAGCCAGCTGTCCAGTAGTCTCGCTGCAATAGGACAAGTGTTAAACTGGGCACTGTCATCTAAGAACGCAGTGCCTCAAGACATATTAAAAACTTTGAGCGACGCCGGCAGGCTCATATGCGACAGTCATTACAGAGAATCTCAGTCCCGTCGTTTCGCAGCCCTAAATACACTAAATAAAAATATTAGAGATACCGTCAAAAATACAAAAATTGATGAACATCTTTTTGGCTCAAACTTGGCAGAGCATATAAAGTCTTCAAAGGCGATCATTAGGACCGGTTCAGAAATGAAATCGACAGTTGTGCGTCCTGCGTACAAACCACCAGTAACAGTACAGCAACAACGGGGTACTTTAAACTCGAGGGGGGTGCCGCCACGAGTAGCAGCAGCGGCCGAGCCGCGGCCGCCCCCCGCACCTCGCCGGCCGCCACGGGACCGTCGCACGGACGCGCCGCGGGGCCGCCGCTCGACCGGCTACACGCGGCCTCCCGCGACCTCAAGGAGGCGCTACTAGAAGAACCGCAGGTACCCATTGCAGGTCGCTTGTCTAACTTTTATAACCAGTGGTGTGAACTCACTAACGATCAGATTATTTTAAATTGGGTTAAAGGATATAAAATACCCTTTATTGATGAACCCATACAAACCATTGAACCCGAAAATAACGCATGTAATGTTCGATCCCAAATAGATATTATTGATGGATGTGTATCGGACTTGTTGAGTTCTAATTTCATATCACCGTGTATACCTAGTGAAGGACAATTTGTTTCGCCTATTTTCACTGTACCTAAGCCCAACGGAACCCATCGTTTCATACTAAATTTAAAAGAATTGAATAAATTTATTAGAGTTCATCACTTTAAGATGGAGGACTATCGCACTGCGCTAAAATTACTCGATGATAATTTCTTTATGGCAACTATAGACCTACAAGATGCATATTTCCTGGTATCTATAGATAAAGCTGATCGCAAACGATTACGTTTTAAGTGGCGATCACAATTATTTGAGTACAATGTCCTCCCGTTCGGCATCTGTACAGCACCATTTGTTTATACGAAACTAGCTGTCCCGCCAGCGACTTCGTTCACTTAAAGTATCTAAACTAAGTTTCAAACACATCACACAACTCATAAAAATCCCATACTAACTTTGACACCCCATTTGACCCCTTTATGAAGGTTATATTGAAAAATCCTGAAACAAATGTCCATTTGTTTTGCATTTAGAGTACACAAACAAAGTTTCGGACCAATCGCACGACCCGTTAAAAAGTTCCCATACAAACATTGACCCCACATTTGACCCCTTTTTGAAGATTATATTGAAAAATCCTGAAATACGTGTCTATTCATTTTGCATTTACAGTACACAAACAAAGTTTCAAACCAATCGCACCACCTGTTAAAAAGTTCCCATACAAACATTGACCCCACATTTGACCCCTTTTTGAAGGTTATATTGAAAAAACTTGAAACACGTGTCCGTTCATTTTGCATTTACAGTGTACAATCAAAGTTTCATGAAAATCGCTCCACGCGATAAAAAGTTTCATACAAACGTTTTCACCCTTTTTCACCCCCTTAAAGGAGGAATTTCCAAAAACCCCGCCTTAGTGGGTGGTTTTGTTATAAAAGGAAATCACCTTCCAAATTTCAGCTTTCTAGCTTCAGTGGTTTCGGCTCGGCGATGATCAATCAGTCAGTCAGTCAGTCAGTCAGTCAGGTTAAGCTCTTATATAGATATAGATTACTAAAACCTGTTTTACAATACCTACGTTCATCGGGTCTATTATCAGTTAACTACTTAGATGATTTTCTATGCATAGGTAGATCTTACGACGAGTGCTTAACAAACGTAAATACTACAAAAGAGTTTTTGGAGTCGTTGGGGTTTGTCATCAATAAAAATAAAAGTAGTATGACGCCAAGTAAAATGTGCAAATTTTTAGGGTTTGTCTTTAATACCACGAATATGACTATCATTTTACCCGATGAAAAGAAACATCGTATTAAAAATCGAGCCATAGATCTCATGCGCAAGAACAAATGTACAATTAGATATCTTGCTGAATTTATTGGACTTTTGACCTCTGCATGTCCCGCCGTTAATTACGGGTGGATGTATACTAAATTATTCGAACGAGAGAAGTTTTTAGCATTGGACTATTCGACAAATTACAATAAACACATGAAACTAGCTAAATATCTGAGTCAAGATTTCTCATGGTGGATCGATAACATAATGACATCATTTTCTCCGATTCGAAAAAATAATTACGTATTGGAAATTTATAGTGATGCATCTATGACTGGTTGGGGCGTGGCATGCGGTGGTCAAAGTGCCAGTGGTAACTGGACAGCCAGCGAAATGACACTTCATATTAACACACTGGAACTAATGGCCGCATTTTATGGACTAAAGATATTTACAGCGAACCTTAGAGATTGCAACATTTTATTGAGAATAGACAACACCACTGCCATATGTTATATCAACAGAATGGGCGGAGTGCAACATCCTCATTTAAATAAATATGCAAGGAAAATTTGGCAGTGGTGTGAGTCTAAAAACAACTATGTATTTGCTTCCTACATAAGATCTTGCGATAATGTAGTAGCAGATTGGGAGTCTAGGCAAATTAATATAGACACTGAATGGGAAATTTCTGGCCATGTATTTTCACAAATTGTTGATGTATTAGGTACACCCGAATTTGACCTTTTTGCCAGTGCCCAAAACTATAAATGCAGTAAATATGCGTCTTGGAAATTAGACCCATATTCTGAAATAATTGATGCCTTTACTTTTAGTTGGAAAAATATTAAATTTTATGCCTTTCCCCCATTCAGTATAATAAGCAAAGTATTAGAAAAAATCATTTCAGATAAAGCTAGAGGTATTGTAGTAGTACCCTACTGGCCGTCACAAGCATGGTATCCCTTGTGGTCCAGTCTTGTCATATCGGGAAAAATGTTTTTTGGTCCTGACGAATCCTTGTTACTCTCTCCTTTCAGAACCTGCCATCCGCTCCATGCGAGCATTATCCTGGTGGCAGCCGAATTATCAGGAATTCAATGATAAAACGTGGATTACCACAAGGATCCTTAGACATAATGATGGCCTCTTTAGCAAGAAATACATTAAATCAGTATAATAGTTCAATCAAATCCTGGTGGCTTTTCTGTAAATCAAAAAACCTTGATGTTTATGAGGCTAATGTCGCGGACATATTAACATTTTTGACAGTAAAATTTGAAGAAGGCGCAAGCTACAGTAGTTTGAACACACACAGGTCCGCCTTATCGCTAATTGTTGGTACGAATGTTACTTCAAATGATTTTGTAAATCGATTTCTTAAGGGCGCCTACAGACTAAAACCCCCGAATCCAAAATATAGACACACGTGGGATATAAATGTAGTGCTAAATCATCTCTCAAATATTTATCCATACGATAATGTCTCATTAGTTGATTTATCGTATAAGACTTGTGCTCTTGTCGCCATTGCTTCTGCGCAAAGGATGCAGACAATTAGTCTGATAAAATTAGAGAATATTACTATAAATAATGAAAAAATTGTAATTATGATTTCTGATTTAATTAAGACTTCAAAGCCTGGGGCTTGCCAACCACTCATCAGGTTACCATTTATCCGCGAAAATCCAAGTATCTGTCCTGCACTCGCAATCCAAACTTACATCAGTAGAACAAAAGAGTTACGATGTAATCAGACTGAAGGACATCTCTTTATCGGAACTAGAAGACCATATAAAAAAGTCGGCTCTCAGACTTTAGCACACTGGGTAAAGAAGGTTTTGCGAGACAGTGGCATTGATATAAGCGTTTTTGGCGCTCATAGTACACGGTCAGCATCAACATCTGCCGCGCACCGTGCCGGGGTTAATCTGGAGACGGTTCGCAAGGCCGCAGGCTGGAGTGATCGATCCAATGTATTTCTTAAGTACTATTGTAGAGACATCCTGGAATCAAACGACAATGATTTTACGGATGCCATATTTAACATTCAATAATTAGGGTTAGTTGCACTTATTCCATTAACATAAAAATGTTAAGAATCTGATAAATGTAAAAATTGACCCTTAAATTAGTTAATTAGTATATGTACCTTCATTCACTTTTTACTTTAATTTCGTAACTAATTAGCATTATAGTGATTGGAAACATGGTTCTTTATTTTTTATTTTCTTACACTATTAACTTACATAGCAATGCTCTGAACATCTGCAAGTAATATATTGTAATCGTCTTCGGTTGGTACACGAAATATAATTAAGAATCAAACGAACTTACCTTAGTGATGTTTGATTCCAATTATGTGAGTGTTCCAACCGAAGACGATTACATCGTCCCATCCCATCCCAACCCAAAAATGTTAAAATAAAAAATAAAAAGCTAGTCTGGCTATAACACAAAATAAGTACTACCACTCTGAAAAATAATGAGGTCAGGAAGGCGCTGGCGCGGGTAGGCCGGCTACGATGAGAGGGAGACGGAAGTCATGTTTTTGTTTTTTTTTTAAGATATTGCTCTAAATGTGTGATAAGGATAGCACCAACTCATGTACTGCTGCAAGTAATATATTGTAATCGTCTTCGGTTGGAACACTCACATAATTGGAATCAAACATCACTAAGGTAAGTTCGTTTGATTCTTAATTATATTCTCTTTGGGTCTTCGCTTGGTAACGAATGACATGCAATAGGTAGGTAGGTACCTCAGACGTACCAATTTACAGACTAGCAAAAGGCAGTAACAGCAATCCTGGGTGGGGATCGAACCCACAACCAGAAGACCAGAGCTACTACCATACCAACTGAGCTGTGAAGCCAGTCAAACTAATTAGTTTGTGTAGGGTACATTTGTATTTAATAAATACAACTCGATTGATCTTCGCTATCTTTATTATCACCCTTTAAAATTTGTTTTAGAAATAAATACCTATATAGGTAGGTATCTACCTACTTAAATAACATAATTTGCCATCACTTCCAGAGACATGTATAAACTCAACCAATTAAATAATTAACAATTAATATACCTACTACATAACTAAAGTATTGTGTAAAAAAATATAAATAAACAATCTTGCTTCATTTCTAAATGATCAGTAGAACTTTTCTCGTCAAAAAATCGAGCTACATCCAATATTTTTTTTTAATGCAGTGTTGGTTTGATTTTATAAATGAGAAACTTGTCTTATTAATTGAATAATAATAATAGTATAACAATCAATTGATGGGGCGATTATGGATCCTTGCTTACAATCAATGTCAATACGTTTTCATTGTTATCAAGTGATTTGGTATTACTATGAGTGTTTATTCAATCAATTTGAGCCAGTTTAGACAAGTGTTGATTGCATCAGAGTTCCGTAATCGCACTACTGGTCCACATTCAAATATTGAGTTAAAGACGTATTTATCGGCCAATTTTGCTGACGGAGTTAGTAGGCCTCCCTTATGGCCTCACACTTGGAATGAGGGCCTAACGTGTCCTACAAAGTTTCAGATAAAAATACCACTGAGTGAGCCATTACCACAAGCTCTTAAAAACGTTAAATTTCAAGCCTACTTCAATCGTAGAGTAACATACAGCTTAAATTAAATTTTTATAGGTCATGGAACATAGGTTAGTATTCTTATAAGCGGCGATGGGCTTGCAACCTGTTACGTACCACATACTAACTACTGTGCAAAATGTGGGCATGTACCAAATGTCATGTTTGGACTTGCCTCTGACTACCCCCTTTAGATATCCTCAAAGATCTAAGTAACTAAAGATCTGAGGAGATATCTACCGAGCCTGGGGATTACAGTCGTGATCATATTTATTTTGTTTTATTTATGGAACATGGTACGAAATATCATAGTTACCAATATTAATTGGAGCACTGGTGTAGTAGCACCCTTATAATCCGAAGGTCGTGGGTTCAAACCTAGTCGTACCTATACAAATGAGATTTTAAATTAAAAAAAAATATGAGCGCAATGCCAGTGCTCGCGAAGGGATTTCAACCTGTCACGTGCTGAATGCTAACTACTGTGCAAAATGTGGACATGTGCCAAATATCATGTTTTGACGAGCCTCTGATTACCCTCTTTTCCTCAAAGATGTAAATAACTAGAGATCTGAGAATATATCTACCAAGCCTGGGGATTACAGTCGTGTGAGTGTTTGTATTTTTTTTAATATTAGTTTGATATTGTCCTAAGAACTTGTGGTAAGACCCCTAGTACTGACTTTGAATAATATTTCTATGCCACAATGTACTTCATTATATTGATTTAAAAGAAATACATCATTAAAGTCCATTATGACTATTCGCCAGTGTACCTAACCCCATATCTTCTTCTTCATCCTGCCCTTTTGCCACACTAAGGGAGGTTGGCACAAAATGTTTTCTTTCTCCATTTCCCTCGTATCATCCTTAATCCCAAATATTCAGTAGGTACGTACCATTGATGTAAATAACAGTACACTACCGACATTAATTTAAATTATCTATGTTATCTTCAGTTTTAACAACACTCTGATTGGAGCTTTGGTCTGGTTTTATCCGTCTCCCTTTTTTCCGTCCTTGGAGTATCTGTCTCTTCCACTCGTGCACCTGTTTGGTTTCCTGATGAATAATCAACTCGCCCGTGCTCGGATCTATCGGATACCACCCGTCTGGAGTATGCCTCTTTTTGGAAGTATCATGGTTGTGTTTGCGTTTCATATGTTTGTTGTAGTTCGACCAGTTTGCAAAGTCTCGCTGGCATACCTCACAGGAGTAAGGTTTAACTCCAGTGTGCATACGTACATGATTGTTTAGTATCGATTTGAATCGGAATCTCTTTTTGCACTGAGAGCACTCGTACGGTAGTGAGTCCGTGTGGATAATGCTGTGGTTATTTAGCTGTTTGCGCAGTCTGAAGCACCGTCCACATTGGTCACAGGAGAACGGCTTATCGTTGTTGTGGACACCGATGTGATGTTTCAATAAAACTCTGGTTTTGAATCCTGATTTGCAGATTTGGCATTGGTGCGGTCGGTCTTCGCTATGGATGAGAATATGGCAAGCTAAATTGTGTTTCTGATAGAAGCATTTCCCGCAGACCTCACAGATATGCTCTCGTTTCCTATCCATGTGCGTTAGCAGATGGGCGTACAGGCTGCTCTTAGTTTTGAAAGTTTTTGAGCATTCGGTACATGTTAATCCTTTCCCAATCAGTGACAAATTTCGAAAATTCTTCACTTTTAGATATGCATCCTTATGTTGTTTCAGTTCCTCGGTAGTTTTGAAGCTTGAATAGCATCCCGGACAGCTGAGTTCCAAGTTAAAGTGAACTTTGCTATGCTCACGAGCCATAGGTACAGTCTTAAACTGCTGAAAACATTTGTAACATGAGAATTTCAAATGTTGCCTGTGCCTTTGTACATGGACTAGGAATTTGTCTAACCGCTCTTTACGTACTTTGCATTCTGTGCATCGGTACGGGTTGCAGCTGCCGTGGACGGCCATGGAGTGGGTCAGGAGCTCGTCTATTGTGCGGAATAAGGTCTCGCAGTATGTGCAGAGCCAGGTGTAACCAGCCCACGTCTGCTTCAGCTGAGCTAGGGGGATGGAATCTAAGGAATTGCTTTTTTTAATTTTATTTGGCACTTTTACCCTCTTAGGAAGAACTGAACTGAAGACTTCGTCATCGGATTCCGCTTTGATATGTACGTCGAGGGCACCTGACGCTCCCGAGGACGCTTCGTCGTCAGAACGAGCTTCTTGCTTCACGTTCTGCAGGTAGATATCATTCAACACGTTCTGAGCGTATTCTATGTTGACTACGAAGTCGAAGCATTTATTTAGGGAGCAAATACAGTCCAAACACACTGTGCTCGGCAGCTTATTGTCAATAAATTCTGTTGGGGTGTTCAGTCGTGCCAATTTTTCTATTACCTCGTTACGTTTCTCAGTGTCGCACGTGAGATCCACTAGTTTGTTGTTGGGCTTCATTTCCGCACAAAGTCGGCAAAAGACATTACAAGAATTCATTATTTGAAGCCCAACCCAGAATAAACAAGTCGGAAAAAACGGAAAATGGAATGGAATGGAAACCCTGTACTGAAACCACACACGTAAACAACATAAAAAAAAACACAGAGTGAGTTGATTTGTTGTTATTATGTTTTAGGTTTTTATAAATAAATCAATGGATGTTGGTTGACTGGGTTGGCCAGTAGATTATATTCTCTTTGGCCAGTAGAAAATGCCCGCATTGCTCTCCTTTTGTCACACAATATTATTATCTGTGTACAATAGAGTATAAAATTAAAAAATAGGCACCTTTTTTTTGAATAATAATATAGAGACCAAAGAGAATATAATCGTATGTTTGATACAGACCATCAATCAGTTTTTACTTTTTAAAAAGTGTAGTTAAAAAGTTAGTTGATATTAGATAAATACGTAGTATCCCTAGTACCTACGTCTGTGTTAGATAAGTACTCATTGGTACAACGTTCAACTCACTCTGAAACGGAAGAAAATAATTTACGAGTACTGTCTATAGATAGACTATAACCTGCTCAAATGAGCGAAAAATTTAACAAAAAAAAAAACTTTTTTGTTTATGGATGGTGTTTTCATCACTTTCCGACTTCTTGTCTATTGATTTTTTTGACTTATTGTTTGGGCTTTCGGCTTTTGGCTAGCTAGTGGTTATAATTATTCTCTTTGCTTGGGCTCTAAATAATGAATTCTTGTAATGTATTTTGCCGACTTTGTGCGGAAATGAAGCCCAACAACAAACTAGTGGATCTCACGTGCGACACTGAGAAACGTAACGAGGTAATAGAAAAATTGGCACGACTGAACACCCCAACAGAGTTTATTGACAATAAGCTGCCGAGCACAGTGTGTTTGGAATGTATTCGCGCGTTAAATCAATGCTTCGACTTCGTAGTCAACATAGAATACGCTCAGAACGTGTTGAATGATATCTACCTGAACGTAAAGCAAGAAGCTCGTTCTGACGACGAAGCGCCCTCGGGAGCGTCAGGTGCCCTCGATGTAGATATCAAAGTGGAATCCGATGACGAAGTCCGCAGTTCAGTTCTTCCTAAGACAGTAAAAGTGCCAGATAAAGTTAAAAAAAGCAATTCCTTAGATTCCATCCCCCTAGCTCAGCCGAAGCAGACGTGGGCTGGTTACAGCTGGCTCTGCACCTACTGCGAGACCTTATTCAGCACAATAGACGAGCTCGTGACCCACTCCATGGCCGTCCACGGCAGCTGCAACCCGTACCGATGCACAGAATGCAAAGTACGTAAATATGGGTTAAACAAATTCTTGGTCCATGTACAAAGGCACAGGCAACATTTGAAACTATCATGCTACAAATGTTTTCAGCAGTTTGAGACTATACCTATGGTTCGTGAGCATAGCAAAGTTCACTTCAACTCGGAACTCAGCTGTCCAGGATGCTATTCAAGCTTCAAAACTACCGAGGAACTAAAACAACATAAAGATGCATATCTAAAGGAGAAGAATTTTCGTAATTTGTCACTGATTGGGAAAGGATTAACATGTACCGAATGCTCGAAAACTTTCAAAGCTAAGAGCACCCTGTATGCCCATCTGCTAACGCACATGGATAGGAAACAAGAGCATATCTGTGAAATCTGCGGGAAATGCTTCTACCAGAAACACAATTTAGCTTGCCATATTCTCATCCACAGCGAGGAACGACCGCACCAATGCCAAATCTGCAAATCAGGATTCAAAACCAGATCTTTGTTGAAACATCACATCGGTGTCCACAACAACGATAAGCCGTTCTCCTGTGACCAATGTGGACGGTGCTTCAGACTGCGCAAAGCGCTAAAAAGCCACAGCATTGTCCACACGGACTCACTACCGTACGAGTGCTCTCAGTGCGAAAAGAAATTCCGATTCAAATCGATACTAAACAATCATGTACGAATACACACTGGTGTTAAACCTTACTCCTGTGAGGTATGTCAGCGAGACTTTACTAACTGGTCGAACTACAACAAACATATGAAATGCAAACACAACCATGATACTTCTAAAAAGAGGCATACTCCAGACGGGTGTTATCCAATAGACCCGAGCACGGGTGAGTTAATTGTTCATCAGGAAACCAAACAGGTGAACGAGTGGAAGAGAGAGATACTCCAGAAAGATAGACAGAAAAAAGAGAGACAAATGAAACCAGACAATCAGAGTATTGTTAAAACTGAAGATAACATAGATAATTTAAATTAATGTCTGTATGTGTACTGTTATTTAAATCAATGGTAACCTTCAGTAGGTATATTTGGGGTTAGGATGATAGAGGGAAATGGAGAAAGAAAACCTGTTGTGCCAACCCCCCATAGCGTGGCAAAAAGGCAGGAAGAAGAAGTAGATATGGGGTTAGGTACACTGGCAAATAGTCATTAAGGACTTTATTGATGTATTTCTTTTAAATCAATCTTGTGGCATAGAAATATTATTCAAAGTCGGTACTAGGGGTCGGCCTTACCACAAGTTCTTAGGACAATATCAAACTAATATTAAAAAATACAAACATGATCATGACTGTAATCCCCAGGCTTGTTAGATATCAGATCTCAGATCTCAGATCTCTAGTTATTTACATTTTTGAGGATATCTAAAGAGGGTAATCAGAGGCACGTCCAAACATGAAATTTGGCATTACATGTCCACATTTTGCACAGTAGTTAGTATTCAGCACATGACAAGTTGCAAGCTCATCGCCGCTTATAAGAATACTAGCCTTTGACACACACCTTTGAATTTTTGGTTACGATTTAACACGATGTTTTCTTAGGAGCACTGGCATTGCGCCAATTTTTTTTTCGAATTGAAAATCTCAGGCGCACGACTAGGTTTGAGCCCACGACCTTCGGATCATAAGATAAGGGTGCTAACACTACACTAGTGCTCCAATTAAATTTACCAGATATTTCATACCATTTTCCATGACTTATAAAAATTGAAATGAAGCTGTAGTGTTACTTTAAGCTTGAAATTTGACGTTTCTAAGAGCTTGTTGTAAGGCCACTCAGTGGCATTTTTGTCTGAAATCTATGTAGGGCACTTTAGGCCCTCATTCGAAGAGAAGGCCATAATGTAGGCCTACTGACTCCGTCAGCAAATTGGCCGATAATACGACTTTAATTCAATATTTGGATGTTGACCAGATTTATTGATAGTTAGATATAAGTCATCATTCTCCTGCCCTTATCCCACGCGTGGGGTCGGCACAACATGTTCTCTTCTTCCACTCACTCCTATCAGTCGTCAATTCTGAATCTACTCTTACATTCATAATATCATCCTTCACACAATCAAACCACTTCTTCTTCGGCTTTCCTCTACTTGTGCAGCCAGCACTCATACTCATAGCTCGTTTGGTGACATGGTTTTCATCCCTCCTCATCACGTGTCCATACCATGCTAACCTAGCACTCCTCTTCTTTTCAGTAATAGTTAGATATAAGTATGTACTATTTTATTATTCAATTAAATATATATACACCATTAAAAAAATCAAACCAGCACTGCATTAAAATAAAAATTTGGAGGTAGGTAGCTCGATTTTTTTGATGAATAAAGTTCTACTGATCATTTAGAATGTAAGCAAGATTTTTTATTTATATTTTTTTTACTCTAGTTATGTAGTAGGTACAAATTAAATTGTTAATATTTCAAGTAGGTATTTATTTCTAAAACAACTTTTAAATACTGACATTAAAGAAAACAAAGTTCAATAGAGTTGTATTTATTAATTACAAAATGTACTTACTTAGATCTACCTTCTGCGCTGTAGGTAATGGGTTTGATCCCTACTCAGGACTAACATTTTTGTGATGAATGCAGATGTAGGAAAGGCTACTTACCTAGGTACATTTTTTTTTAGGTATGTCCCTAAAATAGGTAGGTATGTAGGTAGGTACTTTATTAAATTAATTTCATACTTTGCTATCATATTAACAAAAAACCCACTGTTTTTAAAGCAATCCCATTACTGAAAAAAAAAACTGCCAAAATCTTTTACATAAATAATATTAATTTTAAACAATACATTATAACTGTAGAGATCGAATTGATACTTGAGTGACCAAAGTAGCTATTTCATGGTGAACCTACACTCAAATAATGTATACACAAGAAATCACTATTCACAAATAATCACAATACACTAAAATAGTCTACAATTCATCAACCAATACAGCTTTTTTCCTCGCAGTGTCTTGATTGTGTCGACATATCATGTGCTTGTTGTAATTACCCCAGTTTGTAAAGTGCTGGTCGCAATCTTCACAGGAGTAGGGTCTCTCACCGGTGTGCTGCATCAGATGATTTGTCAAGTACTGCTTCCTTTGGAACCGTTTATCGCAATAATTGCATCGGAAAGGCTGCTGGTCGGTGTGGATAACGCTATGCTTCTTCAAATGCTTCTGCAACCGGAAATTTTTGCCACATTTATCGCAAGCTAATGGTTTATCATTATAGTGCCTTCCGATGTGATCTTTGAGGCTTTTGGTGGTTTTGAAACCCAACTGGCAGATGTGGCATTTGTGTGGTCGGTAATTAGTGTGGACATGCAACATATGTGTGGCATGGTTGTGTTTATCGTAGAAAGCTTTGCCGCAGATTTCACAGACGTGATCTTGATGCTTTTCTGAATGCATGCGTAGGATATGTAACTTGACATTACCCTTGTTTGTGAATGTTTTTGAGCATATTAAACAGGTTCGTCCATCTATAGAAATGGAGGGAATATCAATTTTATTACTCGTTTTGATTTTGCAGAATGCATCTTTGTGTATTTTTTGTTCTTCGCTTGTTTTGAAGGTGGAGTTGCACCCTGGACAGTTTAGCTCGGTGTCGACATGAGATTTGCGATGCTTCAGCGTACCAGAAAGAGTTTTAAAGTTCTTGAAACATTTATAGCAAGAGTATTTCAGATTTTTATTGTGTTTCTGTATGTGAACTAAGAATTTATCTAAACATTGTTTCCGCACTTTGCAATCAGTGCAGCGGTATGGGTTACATGCACTGTGCACGGCCATGGAATGAGTTTGCAGTTCTTCTATATTCTTAAATTGCATTTGACAAAATGTGCACAGCCAGCTATAGTTCTCCCATGTCTGTTTAAGCCGAGACAGGGGTACGGAATCCAAGGAGACACTTTTCTTAACCTTCCGTGCCTTTCCTGGAGAGTGCAACTCTTTGCTGTGGTCTGTAACGGGCTCTATTTTGATTTGAATGCATTCCGACGCGCACACCGCCGGCAATTCACTGTCAGACTGATCACCATCAGACAGACATTCTTTTTTTACATTTTTCTCAGTGACTATACCTCCCAGGGTCTTTTGAGCGCATTCCACGCTAACTACGAACTCATAGCATTTGTCTAAAGACCAAATGCACTCGTAGCAAACCGTAGATGGTAGTTTAGTGTCGGTAAATTCAGTAGAGGCGTTTACTCTTGCCAATTTATCGATTATATCCCTTTGTTTTTCTACGTCACTCTGGAGATCCACTTGCTTGCCGATGTGCTTTGATTCTGCACATAAACGGCAATATCTATTCTCACTTTTTGAATTCATTTTAGAACAAAATACGCAGATTTTATAATGTATTTATTTCATGCCTATTTTTCATTCACATTGCAAACAAACAATACTACCAAAGTTACTCTATGAATACTACTGCACACACACACCGATGATCTGACTGACCTGCCTGACAGTGACACCACCCAGGCACCCACAGAGTCCATACCTACCTACTCTACAACCAACTCGCTCATCTTTACTCGGCTCCCGTACTCCGGTCACGTCACGACTAGCAATCGATTCACTTCTTTCTTTTGGTTACATCTTCTATGGTTGAGTTTTCCACAATTTTGGTAGTGTCGGTCGGTCGATGTTGGGCGCCGGCGAGATTTTATATTTAATTGACGATAAATATGAGGTCTAGTCTAGGCAAATATAAAGATGTTTAGTTTCTCTAAGAAGACTCATCAACTTTTACCATTTTGTAGGGGTAAATAATAGCTGTCGCTGTCGGCCATTAGTAAATGAGTGGTTATATCTCTTTTACTTAGCAAGGTAGGTATTTCGCTCTTCACGAATCTCAATCAAATTGTTGCAATTATTTTTAGTTAGTTTCTTTCGATTGTGTAGGAGTAAGAATACTGAATTTTGATAACATTGAAAGGTAAGAAGAAAACTACCTAAAATAGTTGTAAAACTACAAAATACTTTTATTCTAAGTTATAAATAACAAGCGCTGCGCTGCCGTCGAAGTCTTGAACGGAGTGCGTACGTGATGAGAATATAAATTCAAGTTTCATCGATCAAAATTCGTGAAGCATTCCAACTTGGTAGTCCAGTAGTTTCGAAATCACCGCGCGGAGCTTACGTACGCAGGAAATTTAAAAATAGATTGTTCGAAATGTTCTGCCTCCTATGCGCTGGCCCGAAGCCCCAGGACGAACGAGTAGATCTCCATTCGAACGCGACGTTACGAGATGAAATAAATAAGAAACTTTCGAGATTAAATGCTTCCATCGTGATCATCAACATTGCAGTACCTACCGCAGTCTGTTTGGAGTGTCTAGACTCGTTAACGAAAGCCTACGACTTCGTTATCCGTATTGAAGCTGCTCAGTCTTTGCTCGATGACCTTCTAAACCGGAGAAAAGTGAAAATAGAAGCAAATTTGGAGGAAGAAACTGAAGATGTTTCCATAAACTCCCAGTCTAACAGCGAAGATGAAGATGCAGAACCCCGTAAAGGCAAGAAGAAAACACTGCTGGAGCTACCATTGCCACAGCAGAAGAAGAAATGGGCCGAGTTCTCCTGGCAGTGCTCGTACTGTGAGTTGTCCTTCTCTCATGCCGATGACTTACAGCAACATGCCATGGAGGCCCATACCTGTTGCAACGCTTACCATTGCACCAACTGTAACTACCAAAGCGGGATCTTTGAAAAATTCCTCAATCACATCAAGAAGCACCATCTTCTCCTACCGTACGCATGTTATAAATGTTTTAAGAAGTTTATCACCATAAAAGATGAAAGAAAACATGAAAAAGAACATATAGATACGGAGTACCATTGCCCGGGATGTCACAGCACCTTCCAAAATAGTGAAGAACAGACCCAACATCAAGATGCATACTTCAAAGTGAAACCGAAAAGTACAATGCCGAAATACAAAGAATATAAATGTGATATCTGCTTCAAAGTACTCAAACGTCCCAAAGGTTTAATCGCACATAAGCAACTGCACTCGAGACGAGAGCCGTCATACAAATGTGAGTTGTGCGGGAAGGGTTTCTTTGATAGATACAAGCTAGCACGACACGGCATCACTCACAGTGAAATCAGACCATACAAGTGTGCGCACTGCGACATGTGCTTTAAAACAAACCCACAACTGTCGAGGCATGTTACAATACACAGCAATGAAAAGCCATTCTCTTGTGACGAATGCGGGCAGTGCTTCAGACATTTAGACCTATTATCTGCTCATAAGAAAGTACACACAGACTCCAAGCAAAATGAATGTCCGCACTGTAATAAGTGCTTCAAGTACCGTAGAGCATTGAACGTACATATTGGAACACATAAAAAATTGGATGAATATATACTGCCTATTGAAACCGTGGAAGTTACAATGAAAGAAGAGAATTAGAGATAGTTTTACATTTATATTTCATAGAGTCATTAATTGGTTACCCCTTGCTAACTTACAATGAATTCTTATATTGTGAAGGATTAATTTAGGTAAAGGAATAGTTTTTTGTCAACTTGTGTAATCTTAGATATCAAGGCAAAGATTTAAATCGTAGACATGCCCTTACGGTACTAAGACCGCGCCATTTTGTTGCCACACGAAATGAGATAGCTCGCTCATTTGGCACACCAAATATTTTAAATTTCAGGGTACAATAAGTATATTTTTTTACGAAAGATCGTGCAATATAATTGCACAATAAATAGTGTAATAACTGTTTTCTTCATTTTTTACTAATCATTAGTGTGCGTGCATCGGCATTTTTTTAACACACACAAGTAAAAACAGTGCCACAGTTTTTGGCGTCCGGGCATATCTACGATTTAAATCTTTGTATCAAGGGATATAAATACAAGACTATTACTTATTTATGACTAGACAGTACATACATTTAATTGAATAGTGTTTAAATTGCTAATAAGTTACCTAGATACACTAGAGTAAGACTTACACAAACTAATCTATGTAAGTATTAATAAAAAATTGCTTTTCAAGTAGGTAAGTGATTTTTTACTTGTAAGCCACCAACGCTAGCGCCCGCGGTGAAACGAATTCATCCAAGATTTTCTTATAACCGCACCTCTCAATTCCATTTTCTCTTAAATACATCAACCGATCGAATAAAATTAAATTTTCAACCAGATCTTGCAAATAATTTTGTAAAACAATGAAAACTCCAGCCCGTTTCACGGTCATAGAGTTGTAAACTTGCTGCCAGATAGCCCTCAACTCGTCCAAGTCGAACTCTATCGATTCTTCATCATCATCGGAAGAAACGGATTTATCATTTTTGAAAAGCCTCAGCCCCTGACATGCTTGTTGCATGTAACTTTCAAAGTCGTTTCCGATCGATTTCGTTCTCACAGGCTTTCTTTTGTTACGCATTATTTTGCAGTTATCTGGAAAAGGAAAGTGTAAGTTAGAGTGCCGTTCCTATAAACGAGCGAAGCGAGCCGCCAGACTTGAAAATAGGTTAGGTAGGTACCTAATCATCCGAGTTTCAACAGAGCCATCAATTGGTTAGGTACCTACCTATCTCACTCATTTTCATTTCATTTTATTATCAGGATCGCAAGGAATTGTGGTTACCAATTTAAGATACCGCAATATACCTTCTAACCTATCTTAAAAGCTGAATTACACTTAGGTAATTCAGTGGAAGGCATGGCCACAATGCGCTGAATATTACTTCTTGGCCCTTACTACTTGGTTTAACGGGTATTACTCTACACTTTATTCAGGGGCCGGTAGTAAGGGACCCTAACGCCTAGCCTCTACGCCTTACGCCCTGACTCTTATTACACCACCCACTCTTATTTAGGGTAAGGGTCCCTGAATTCAGGGTAGTGTAATAAGTGATTTTGACTGTGGTCTGATAGGTCGCCCTAATTAGGGACACTTAGGTAGGTAGGTACCTACTTCTTTCTCTTCTACACTACATCATCTCTTAAGGAAAATAACATGACTATAATTAATTAAGTAGGTGGACCATTCTAATCAACGATTTCGTCATTGTTCACAACAAACAATTTTGGTTATCTCGTAAAATATCATCATCATCATCATCATCATCATCATCAGCCTATAGCAGTCCACTGCTGGACATAGGCCTCCCCTAATGAGCGCCATTGCGCCCTGTCTTCAGCTCGACGCATCCAGCCTCCACCAGCAGCCTTTCGCAGATCGTCACTCCACCTAGCCGGAGGGCGTCCTACACTACGTTCAGTGGCGGATTTACAAATTTTCAGGGTATAGGCTGTAAAGCTTTTGCCGCCCTTGCCTCCACAATTTTCAAATTGTCATGTCCTAGATTATTTTTACAATTCAACAATTTCGTTGGAATTGCACGTAAAATAATTTTTAGTTATATTTTTGAGCTAATTAAAGCTCAATCATGTTTGGAAGGCGGGGTAATGCATGCTATAATAGTCGATACATAAGATTAAAATCGGTAAAATTATTCACTAAATTATTTACTACATTCAAATTAAAATCACCAAATTATATACAAACCAATAGTAGGACTGGCTGTATGGGTTGACGGTAGGAAAAGAAAAATACATTTTCTATAATTTCGCTCTTTACACTCATTCAAAGTGCGGGGAGAGGGCGCAAAGACCGATTATTGGTTGGGGGCGGCGAACTAGCTGTTTTACTCTAGAATATGTAAGATTGCTAAACGGATTTACGGATCGTACAATGACAAATGATAAGTGAAAAGAGAAAGTCGTCGGAAAAATTTGTTGCAGACTTCTATCTGTAAAACATCAGAAAACAGAATACAGAAAACCGTCATCCAGAAATCTTTTTGATTTCTGGTAGCAAAAAAAAAAAAAAAAATCGGTCCCAAATTTGCCGCCCCAAAAATCTGCCGCCCTAGGCTCAAGCCTACTCAGCCTGCTGGTAAATCCGCCACTGACTACGTTTGCCGAGCCGCGGTCTCCACTCGAGAACTCGTTTACCCCAACGGTTATCGGTTCATCGACAGATATGGCCAGCCCACTGCCACTTCAGCTTGCTAATTCTCTGAGCTATGTCGACAACCTTAGTTCTGAGTCGGATAGTCTCATTACGGATTCTATCCTTCAGAGAAACTCCGAGCATAGCTCGTTTCATAGCTCGCTGAGCTAAATATTAAATCGTAAATATCGTAAAATATTACTTAGTTAATTTTAAATGTGAAAACCCTTCGTGAAATAACTTACTAACAACCAATCTTTTATTGTTCTTTCTGAAAGACGAGCTCTAAAATCATAGTTCAAAAAGTTTTAAAAATAACAGTAAAACATCAAATTGAGTAGAAAGTCCAGCCCTCTCTTACATAAAGAAAATACTTACGTGTATGTGCGTACAGCTGTAATACAGCTCTAGACAGCAAATTGAAAACTAAATTGTCCAAGGAGTCGGCTAAATTCTTTGGTTGTGCGCCCAATCTCAAAAACGGCACAGACATAAATTCCCACGCCTCATACTTCTCAAAAACACACCTCATGCAATTACTCAAAGGAAAGTTCTTAAATCTTCCATTCACTTGTTGCATTTTGTGGTAGCAGCAGGGCATGATAATAAAAGCTTTTGCATCCTCCATTTTGAGGAATATATTCAGAGCGTCCACAGTTAAATCTGCGCAGGAGTGGAGACCTGTGATGCAGAATTCTTCTTTCCCAAACTTATCTGCCAGATATTCTCCTATAATCGCACGTGAATCTTCCGTTATAGTGTGTTTGATGTACTTGACGTTTTCTAAAGAGTTGCTGTGGTACATTCGCTGCCGTCTTTTAGCGGCGACGTAATGTCCTTCGTTGCATTCTAAGCCCAAGACTTTGAAGGATGTCGTGCCAAAGATTCGCTGATCCAAATATCCCTGGAATCCCAATAAGTTATCGTTAGCCCTAAGTCTACACACAAGGTAAACATTATTCAAACTGCAGTACCTACCTATATTTTTTTGATTATTTTGATAAGAGCACTGGCGACGTTGAAGCACCCCTGCCTCACGCACGTGCGTTCAAACCTGGTCGTGCACCAATGAGTTTTTCTATTGGAAAAATGTATGTGCGCAATGCCAGTGCTCTTAAACGGTGAAGGAAAACATCGTGAGAAAACCGGCATATCTTAGATCTAAAAATTCAAGGGTATGGGTCAACTCTGCTAGGTATCCCTAAGAAAATTAACAAGGATCATACAAAAAAAGCGCTAGGGCCCAGCGAGTTTCTCGTCAGTTCTTCTTTGACTGGGGATAGGACTGGAATTGGCACCTAGACTCACCTAATATGTAAGACGATTCAAAATGATCCCTGTGATTTTGTTAAAGATAGTTTGAGTTTGAGTATGCCTTACCAAGCCGGATCCAAAGTCCACCACAGTGCTACAGCCCACTTCTTCACATAAAACTTGGATTTCTTTAGCCAAATACATAATTTCGTGTTTCTTCTTCGGACCCAGCGGAATGCCGGTCATACTTTCATCATTTTCCAAAACATCATTTCTCGTAAACATGAACGCGTTACAGTGCGAGTGTAAATTTCTCGATTTACCGTAGAATTCACTCAAAAACGTTTTATCTTCAACGTTCTTCGGATCCTTTCGGAAAATGTTGTTAATTCGCAGATCTTCGATGTTGATGAGATCGAGGACGTTGTTTAGCAGGACGTCGGTGTTCGAGAAGTTGTATAGAAACTGGAATTGCTTGAAAAAGACTATGCTGGCTTCGAAATATTCTTCTGCCGTCTTGAAGGATTCCGGCAGACTCATTTTCAACTAACTATTTATCTGAAAATCACATTGCATTTTATACACAGACTAGACTTCGTCCGCATAGAAGACGAAAATGGTTCGAAAAGGATTCTTAATTGGTTTTTACGTTATTATTTCACTGCCAAAATAACTTTCTACCCCTTTTAAACCCCGTTAGGGGATGAATTTCAATAAAACACGAAACACGTCTTCCATCAATTCTAAAAGGTTTAGGTATGCAAAATTTTAAGTAGATTAGACCAAGGTAAGACGTTGTCCCATACAAAGTTTGCCCTTTTTTTTCACCCCCTTAGAGGTAGAATTCCGGAAAATCCTTTCTTATCGGATACCTACGTCATGCAAAGAACACACCTTCCAAGTTTCAGGTCTCTACGATCAGCGGTTTAGGCTGTGCGTTGAACCGTCAGTCATTCATTCAGGACAAATCATTTTATATGTAGGTACATATAGATTTTGAGGTATAATTTCGCTTTTCAAGGCTAGAAAGCGATCAAATCACCAGCACACAACATTAGACGTGCCACTTAGTGGTCACCCATCCAAATGATGATCATGCTGAACAGCCTACCTACACCTCGAGCTCTTTTATTATTTGCTACATATCCACTACAGAAAGTATGTAACCTAAACCTGTTAGTATTCCACGCACGACAGGTGGCAAGTCCATGGCCGCTCACGGGAATACTAATGAACCTATAGCTGGTACAACGGTTTTAAAATCAATTTTGACCCCGTTTCCTTAATGGGTGTTATTACGTGCTTGCATTAAATGTTCAAATCGCATTCAATACTAAGGGGTGGACATTTGTCCTCATCGGTTTCAATACTAAGGGGTGGACATTTGTCCTCATCGGTTTCAATACTAAGGGGTGGACATTTGTCCTCATCGGTTTCAATACTAAGGGGTGGACATTTGTCCTCATCGGTTTCAATACTAAGGGGTGGACATTTGTCCTCATCGGTTTCAATACTAAGGGGTGGACATTTGTCCTCATCGGTTTCGTCATTGTTCTCAACAAACAATTTATCATCTCGTAAAATATTAGTTAATTTTAAATGTACCCTTCGTGAAATAACTTATTATCAGCCAATCTTTTATTGTTCCATCTTCATGCTATCAGTTTGAAAGACGAGCTCTAAAATCAAGGATAAAAAAGTTTTTAAAATAACGGTAAAATATCAAATTGAGGAGAATCGTCCTGAATACTACTAGGTATACACTATACATCTAGAAGCGTCCCAGACTTCAGCGTGCCATCAGTCCGTAAGTGAACAGTCCAACGATAGTGCCTAGGAAAGAGAGAAAAAATAAAAAGCAGTTTTAAGCATAAAATAATGTTTATTTACTAACAGTCTCAAACAAATCAACTCAGATATAAATACATAACTCTTTAATTAGCAACAAGGCGTTTAATGAGGCTAAGTTCAACAATACAGTTACAAGTACCTACTTTCCTGATAAGATTTGCGTCTATATTCACAAATACGGCTATTATAGTTGTTAATCGAAATTCTTTTCTAAACGTCCCTTTGACAAGATCACCGATAACGGGCTCTCTACGCTCACTGATGATAGGTAACAAATAGTCATGTGAATCTAAGAGCTCGCTTCGCTTAGCAGCATTATCCGCATTAATAAAATCTAGAACGCTTTTACTGCTGCGGTCCACTAATCTTCTCCCATACCTCTCCCTCTTTCTTTATTTCCTGTCCTTTACCTTCTCCAATAACACACTTTCCTGCCCATTTATCGCTTGTCAAATACTTCTGACACACTTCTAATAGATCTTCCTTCTTTACCGCCAGAACTCGCTCCCTTTGCGTCTTCCAGATATCGTACGATAGACCGTACAGAAACAAATCGACTCCTTTCATGTATTCGGCGATAGGTTGGTCCATCTGTTGTAGAATAGACAACTTAGCTTCAAAGAGATTCTGCTCATCAACTAAATTCTCGTTTTTAGCCATCCAATTTGCTGTTTCATCGAACACGTCTAACGTAACGCGGGAATTAGGATCTCTGTACGAGTAGAAGTTGAAAACGCCGTCTAGGGTGAGCATAGCTCCACCACCGTACGCACCATTTTGCTCCCTAACTATAGGGTGGAAGTATTTCGATGTCAGGAACCTAGATAGTACCCTAAGTTTAGGGTAATCAGGATCAGTGTAGGGTACGGCTGGGATCACTTTAGCGCAGAAATTGACTGGTATGTTCATAGCTATTTGTAACCCACGATTTTCTTTAGACATTCTCTCGTTATCTGTCCAATTGATTCTATTCAGTTCTTTATTTTCATCTCCGCTGCATAGGTCCTTGCAGAATCGGTCTACGTGGGTCTGAATGTCTTTGTTGGTATTGCAGTAATGGAAAGTGGCTCTTAAGTTGCTGCCAGTTAAGACCTGTTTTCCGATGCCTTGGACGATGGACGTAACCTGATCGATGTTGTAGTTCTTCTGTACGCTTTGCATGTTCATCACATGGTGTAGTCCTAGAAGATTCTCCTTGCAGTCATCTACTGAGGAAATGAGGGATCTTGCTGCCTGCATGGCGTACGTGTGGCCACTATCGATGACTCCATTTGTCAGGGAAGAGCAATAGTTGTTTAGCAACATTGTCATCCTTTCTTTGTTGTTGAAGTTGGGTTTGCTGAAGATTTCGCTCCAAATATCGAGCATTTTCGGCAGGTTTTGGTCGAGACAGTGGCTGGCGAGCAGGATTCCCTGCTCGTACTGCCCATGCTGGTCGATATGCTCAGTGACATGAGTTATGACGCTCAGTCCTGATGTAGTTTTGCTGACGTGTTTGTCGAAATCTCTGTAGTTAAACGACTTAGTATCAAATTTGTCGAGGATATAGTTGAAGAATGGTAGGAGCTGTCTCTGTTTATCGTCTAGGCTCTCCGTACCGAGGACACCTTTGAAATACGTGACCCCGTTAGTGTTCGCTTCACACATCTGTAAAGGAATAGTTTCCGATACCGTGTGTGTCAGTGGTGGAGCAGTTTTGTTTAAAGTGATCTCGTTTATTTTTAAACAAGGTAAAGACTCTAAACTCTCGACCTTTTTCTGAGCTTTCGATAGCTCTAGGCCTTCTTTGTAGATGACCTCCTTTTGCTGCGGAGACAAAGCAGCTGTTTTCGCTTTAAGGAGTTTAGTTTCAGCATCATTGAAAGCGTCATCGAATTTAGGATCAGGCTTCATAGTCATGACCAATTTATGGTTGTTTTTTATAAAATACTTTTCTATCACATCCTTTATGTAATGCGGGTTTTTAAGGTTCTCTTTAAGCTGGTTGAGCAAATCATTCACTTTCAAAGCGCTTAGAATTGGACCATTATGATTCCACAATGGCATCAGGTTGAATAGTAGGTTCAGCCCAAACTTAGGTGACTGATGCTTGATGGATAGTTCAAATCCATGTAGTACACTTTCAATGTGATCTTTCTCAAAGCCTTTTTTGCAAATCTCCTCAATAGTTTGATCAACAATCTTTTCCACAGTAGGGAACTTGGATTCTTCTATATCTCTTAACCCAACAACAAATAATGTGTCTCTTATCTGGTTATCATAGCCTGTTAAAGAGTTATATCCTCCCGATATGTTCTTTTCAATAAGACTTTTGTAAAATGCTGAATTTGGTCCTATTATCATCAATTCAGCCAAGGCCATCATCATAAACGTCTCATAAATGTTTGTTATGTCTGACATAACATATCCTATTGCTATCTGATTCTGTTTATCGATCGGTCCTCCGTACTGATCTAGTCTGCATGATATCTCAGTTTTTTTAGGTGACTTCCACCGTTCCTGCTCGGATACTATAGTATTTGTAGGGTCAAGGAATAAATACTGACTCAAATATGCTTCATTCACAAACTTCAGGTTTGTTTCAAGGGGGAAGTTTCCATACGAGTAAATCCTGGCATTACTCGGATGGTAATAGGTTCCGTGGAAGTTCTTTAAGTAGCTATGAGTCAATTGAGGAATATGTAGAGGATCTCCACCTGAGACGTAGCCATAGGTACCGTTAGGTAGAATTTGGTTTATGAATTTCTGACCGAAAAGTGAACTTGTCTCAGAAAACGCACCTTTCATTTCATTGTAGACTACTCCTTTGAAACCCAAGTCTGAGTTTTTGTCCTCTAATTTTGAATGCTCCAACCTCCATCCTTCTTGCAAGAAATCTAACCTTGAAATATTTGGTTTGAAAACAGCGTCTAAGTAAACCTTTTGAAGGTTTCGGTAATCAACCTCATTCTGAGAAGAGAATGGGTAGAATGTATAATCTGGACCAGTCAAAGCATTCATGAATGTAGCTAGTGAGCGGTTCAACATTTTGAAGAACGGATCTCTTACAGGGTACTTCTCTGAGCCACATAGTACCGTGTGCTCAAGAATATGGGGCGTGCCCATGGAATCTAGAGGTGTGGTGCGGAAGCCAACAGAGAAGACATTGTTGGAATCATCTCTTTCCAAATGCAGGTACTGAGTTTTGGTTTTTTCATGGGTGAGTAGGAATGCAGTCATGTTGTACTCTTTTATGTGTTCGACTTCCGTGCACATGAATCCATGGATGGTTTTACCTGGCTGTATGTTCTTGGTGACATTTTCCTTCTTCTTCAGGATTCCATTGCTGTATCCCCTGTGGCCGATACGGTGGTGAATCCCCGTCCAGAGACAATTAAATCTTGAATACATTTTCTATTTTTGAGTCCACTTTTATCCTGTAATGATACACACCACTTCTCACTTATTTGCACAATAATTTATAATGTTACGTAGGGATTGTACGAGCGGAGGACGCGATATTATGAAAATTACCGTGTCGCGAAAACAAATGAAAGACTGCTGGTAGATAATGATGATGCAATATAGAAAAACTTACACAAAATGCCGGGAAAAAGTAACAAGTGCCTTGTAGAGTTAAAACTGTGCTTTTCAATGCGGAATGTAATGTTGTCAGTCCATTATTTAGATAATTAATTCAGTTTTTATCCTCGACGCGATGGACGACAGCCGGCCATCGGTGGACGGCCATTAATTTGACAATTAAATTAATTGTTGAATTGACATTGATTGATTCACATTTTGATAGTTCGAATTAAAATTTATAAAATATTTCTATGTTGCCATTTTGGATGTCCTTATTAACAGTTATTTACATAATTTAGGTCCATATTATTCATTTATTCACTGTTTTAGGCATGGATTATAAAACTAAAAACCTTCAAGAGTCTAAAGTGACGTAAGGTATTTATTTTCGTTTATTTTGTCTAACAAAATTACAATCACAGAAAAAATATTTCTTGCTAGCAACACAATAAGCCACGTTCTGAAAGCCTGTCTGATCTGTCTGCAGTTCTGCATCTGAATTTATCTTACATTACACTTTTGAATTTATATTAATTAAGTTGTGTTATGAATTAGCACCTATTATGAAGTAACAATATTATTAATAAGATTTTATTTACAATTTGTTTTGACCATTTAGTTATAATAATGAGATGATTGTAGTCTTGGAGCGAAGCGCGAGAAAGCAAAAACTAAAAAGTATCAGAACGTGTTTGTTATGACATTTCTTTCCTTTTAAAAACACGTGTTTACGTGTGGAGCTCGTTCGAGCTCATATCATCAATAAATGCAATAAAATAACTAAAAATGAGTCTGTACAATTTCAAAAAGATCGCTGTGGTCCCCACAGCTAAGGTGAGTACATTTATTGAGAAGTTAAACAAAGTAACCAATGTTTTATACAAAAATATATATGTAACCTCTAAAACGTGTATTTTGTCTTATTTCAGGACTTTATAGATATAATACTGTCTAAAACTCAAAGGAAGACTCCTACAGTTGTCCATAAACATTATAAAATATCAAGGATACGTGCGTTTTACATGAGAAAGGTCAAATATACGCAGCAAAACTTTCACGACCGACTGTCTAGGATTATACAGGTAAATATGCTTCTATTTACCTACTAGCTGCAGCGATTGCAATATGATAAAAACACATATGTAGCTGTGACTTGTAGATTAACTATATAAAGTATATAACTTATATTCGATTCCCGCCGTGGGACAAATGTTTGCATTATTTGCAGATATTTGTCTCAGGTCTGGGTGTTTTCTATGTATAATATGTATGGTATTTACAAAAAAAAAATATATCTATGTAGTATATCAGTCATGTGGTTCCCATAATACAAGCTCCGCTTAGTTTGGGGCTACATGATGCTGTGTGATAGTGTCCAGCATTATTTATTTAATTTATTTATTTATATAATGTTGTGCAAGCCTGTATTTGGCACACATTCCATAGTAAACTTTGTATTTATGTTGTTTTTTTATATATGTCAGTTGTGCTGTTGTCATTGCCTATTATGTATATAAGATAAAATAAATAAAATTATACCTGGTATTCCATAACATGAGAACCATAGCCAGCGTTTTTCTTAACGAAGGACAAGACATTTTATTTAGCTATTTTTCCCAATGTTTCAACAGGTTTACACACATTTGTGGACACAGGATGACTGCTAAAAAAATGATGCGATAAATAAAAGTTCAGATCATATAAGTTTAAATATATACAATATGTGAACAATTTATATACTTTATTGCAACTTCCAGGAATTCCCCAAACTTGATGACGTCCATCCGTTCTACGCTGACCTGATGAATGTGCTGTACGACAAAGACCACTACAAGCTCGGCTTGGGGCAGCTCAATACTGCTCGCCATCTTATTGATAAGTAAGGCCTAATTCATTGTGATTTCAAGAATCAAGAATGTTTATTTGTTTATAATAAGTGTTATATAAGTTCTTAAATTTAGTATTGCATTTAAAACTTATTTGGTCCTTGAAGAGCATTTCAAACATGCTATAATTAAAAAAGATTGAATTCAAAATGTATCTATTCAATAAAATCACAAGCATCATTTTGAATCCTCAAATGCTGAGTGAGTCTAGGTTCCAATTCTAGTTTTCTAGCTGCTATCTGAGAACTGACAAAAAATCTTTTTTAAACACAGTTCTTTCGAACCAAAAGTAAAATACGTACGTAACGTACGTTCGGGAAACGTAGTGTAGGACGCCCTCTGGCCAGGTGGAGTTACGATCTGCAGAAGGCTGCTGGTGGAGGCTGGATGTGTCTGGCTGAGGACAGGGCGCCATGGCGCTCATTACGGGAGGCTTATGTCCAGCAGTGGACTGTTAAATGCTGTGATGATGATGACGATGATGATTTCGAACCAGCGAGAAAAGATTTAAAGTGAGCTTGCAGGCTCCATTCATGCACTTGACACTTGTCAAATGAAGTATATTAAGCTATCATTTGTATTCAATCACAATTCTTAAGCATTTCATGCCTAAAATATCCACAAATTATATTCTTATTTCCAGTAATATTTTTTTCCTTATTTCAGTGTTGCCAAGGATTACTGCCGACTGCTCAAGTACGGGGACTCTCTGTACCGCTGCAAGCAGCTGAAACGTGCAGCCCTCGGTCGGATGGCTACCATCATGAAACGTCAGGCCGCTAACTTGACTTACCTTGAGCAGGTATGGGGGCTGTGACTCTGAATGGCTGGACAGGTTTTGAGAAATAATGTGTTGGATTTGTGTAGATCCTGAGTGACCTAAGCTATTGAAAAATCCAATTTTAAGAAGCCATTTTATAAATCCTACTAATATTATAAACGCGAAAGATTGTAAGAATGAATGGATGTGTGGTGGGTGTTTGTATGTATGTTTGTTACTCTGTCATGCTGAAACGGCTGAACGGATCTGGATGAAATTTTACACTGATATAGATTATAGTCTGGAATAGCACTTAGGCTACTTTTTATCCACGAAAAATGTATGGTTCCCCTGGGATACATTTGTTTGTTTTTCAAGGTACCACGCGGGCGAAGCTGTGGGCGGAAGCTAGTACCTCATAATTACAGTTGAGGTCTATATTAATAACCTATGGCTCATACCTACGAGTTTTTGGTTTCCACACAATGTTCTTGGAAATTATCTTGGCTAAGACCCTCTAACAAACCATATTTAGATGTTTGAATTAGATGTACTTAAGAAAAGAAGAGATTGGACTGACATTGTCCTAAAACATAAAGCACCAAAGAAAGTTATAAATTCTATGTACTTACCTATATATTTTTGTCAGGTGAGACAGCACCTGGCCCGCCTGCCGTCCATCGACCCTTACACCCGTACCATCATAATCTGCGGGTTCCCAAATGTTGGCAAGTCCAGTTTCATCAACAAGGTATACACAATTTAATATATTTCTAACTTCTCACTCACTACCATTGAGGAAAAGAGATAGCAGTGGTGAGCTCACATCTCCGCTTCCATCGCGCCATACAAATATCACACATCTCCGCACAGCGATCTCCGCTGAAGCTGAGCAGTGTGTCAATAACACAATTCTATTGGTTGTTTAAAAAACATCTCTCCGCTCGTCTCGTCTCCGCTTTGGTCCATCCATCTTTTCTTTGGCTTACCTCTACCCCTGTATCCATCCACATTCACACCTAACACTCTCGTCACATGACATTCATCTCTCATAACATGCCCATCCCACGCTAACCTATACCTCATCTTTTCCGTAATTATGAATGATTATTATACAGTTTATAATTGTATAATATATTGTATATAATATATTGTGTATAATTTCAGATAACACGAGCTGATGTTGAAGTTCAGCCATATGCGTTTACAACAAAGAGTTTGTACGTGGGCCACACCGACTACAAGTACTTGAGATGGCAGGTCTGTTAATGTTATGTATACATAAATACATATGCATGCATACGTAGTGTAGGAATCTGTTATTGGAGTAGGATAAAGTAACATTGAAAGTATGGTAAATAAATTAGTAAATTAACTGTCTAAGCAAAAATCCTGTACAGGGCTTTGGCGTAACTGACTAAGAGCGATTTCGCACTGCGTCCGATCCGAACCCGTGAAAATATGGATCTAGAAAACTCTGACCGAATTTGGATATTGCTTACGCACTAGTGCGATCTCTGATACAAATCCAAGCAATTCTGGAGCCACTTTTCGGCATACGTCATTTTACGTGATGGAAATGACGAATGACGGAGAGAAATCGGATGACGGAAATCGAGTCTAGTGCGTAACTTACCATAGAAATAGTTCTACATCTACTCCAAACCATATTTTCACGGGTTCGGATCGTTTTCGGATGGGATGTAGGGGGAAATCGCTCTTACAGTCAAAGCAGAGCTTAAACCGCTGGTACTAGAGACTTGAAATTTGGAAGATACATTCCTTATAGCATGTAGGCGTACGCTAGAAAAGGAATTCCTGAATTTCAACCTCTATGACGAGTAGCGGGAGTTTGAATTTTACATATTGTATGAGAGCGCTGGTGGTGAAGTGGTAGCACCCCTGCCTCACGATCCGAACGGCGTGGGTTCAAACCTGGTCGTGCACCAATGAGTTTTTCTATTGGAAAAATGTATGTGCGCAATGCCAGTGCTCTTAAACGGTGAAGGAAAACATCGTGAGGAAAGCGGCATACGACCTCAGTGGCGCAGCGGGCGAGAGTCCGCCTGCGACGCAAGAGGTTGCGGGTTCGATTCCCGCTGCGGAACAAATTTGTGTACGGTCTGCAGAAATTTGTTCCGTTGGTCTGGGTGTTTTCTATGTATAATAAAATAAAAATATCTATCTATGTAGGTATATGTATTAAATATTATATCAGTTATCTAGTACCCATAACACAAGCTTTGAGTAGCTTACTTTGGGGCTAGATGATGCTGTGTGGACTGTCCAGCATTATTTATTTATTTATTATACCCTAGAACCAAAAATTCGAAGGTGTGTCAAAGGTTAGTATTCTTATAAGCGGCGATGGGCTTGCAACCTGTCGCGTATCGAATACTAACTGCTGTGCAAAATGTGGGCATGTACGAAATGTCATGTTCGGACGTGCCTCTGACTACCCTCTTTAGATATCTTCAAAGATCTAAGTCACTGAGGTCTGAGGAGATATCTATCGAGCCTGAGGATTACAGTCGTGTGAGTGTTATGTATGACAATAGTGTTACATTTGTCAGGTGATAGACACCCCGGGTATCCTGGACCACCCCCTGGAGGAGAGGAATGTGATCGAGATGCAGGCCGTCACCGCCCTGGCGCACTTGCGGGCCGCCGTCTTGTACTTCATAGATATATCCGAGCAGTGCGGACACTCCATTGAAGAGCAGGTTTGTATGACTTACGAAATTTCCACTGGCCTCCGTCGTCCTACTAATGTAAACGCGAAAGTTTGTAAGAATGTATGGATGTATGTTTGTTCTATAATCCATATCTATGATAAATTTCATCCAGATCCGTTAAACAGTTTCAGCGTGAAAGAGTAACAAACATGAATCCAGACATCCAGAAAGAAAGAAAATACTTTATTCAATAATACCACAAGGATCACTTTGAAACGTCTTACATGCGGTGAATCTACGTGCCAATTCCAACCTAACAGAAGTACGAGAAGAACAGGCGAGGAACTCTCGGTCCTAGCGCTTTGTGTGATTATTGTTACAAAAAATGTAATCGAGATAATAATAACTTAAAACCAAAAGACAAAACAAAACATAACACAAACGGACAGCGTTAACATTGCTTAGCTTAATTGGTTAGCTGTCGGAGGGCGGAGCGACATCGGGCCATGAGCTCCTATCACCAATATATTCATTTATATTATAGTACGCTTTCTTTATGAGATTATTTTTAATGATGGCTTTGAATTTCCTAATAGTTTAGTTGCATTGTTGCAAATACCCGTTTAATACTAATAATAAGTAGGTACTTAAAACTAATAATAAGTAGGTACTTAAAAAATAACTATTTTTTTGAGAGCTTTGAGAAGTAATATGTGTGGTTTAACTTTGAATGATAGAGTGAAGAACAGTGTGATAAGAGAAAGTTGTGGAGTGAAAGAAGACGTAGTGATGAAAATTGAGAAGGGTATGCTAAGATGGTTTGGGCATGTAGAAAGGATGGATGAAGGGAGATTGACGAAACAGTTGTATAAGGAGAGTATGAATGGGACAGTTGGAAGGGGAAGACCTCGGCGTACGTAGGTACCTCGATCAAATTGGGGACGTTTTAGAGAAAGGCCAGGTCCAGAGTACCCTAAACCGACGCGCATGTATGAAGAATTTAATGAGAGTGAATGAAGCAAAAGAAGTATGTCAGGAACGTAGCAAGTGGAGATCCGTGATCTCTGCCTACCCCGTCTATGTATGTATATTTTTTTTTGTAAATCGTGTATTTAAATGTATTTAGATACGAACTATTTACTCATGAAATATGAATAATATTTTTCGATCTTCACGCCATCTATTGTCAAGTTGTTGTTTAAGCTGATCGCTAGACCTGTGCTGGTTACGATTTTCATTCGATCGCAGCACATACGCGATTGATCGATTATGAATCTATAGTGATTTGCTGCCGAGTTCCGTGTGACGCATTAGTCGGAGATGCTATGCCGGCCGGTACAATCCGTATGTATTGATGTAACGTAAAGATTACTCGGAAGTAAATTTGACCTTATATACCTACTCTTAGAACTAATTCGTTTCAAAGACTGTGTAACCAACTAAGTACTAATCTTTTTCTTTAGCATTCGGTCAGACACGGTCTTTAATTTCATTTCAATAGGGAGAAACCTTTAAAACCCGTTTGTTTTGGCTATTAGTTTGTTTGTCACGATTGACGAAATAATCGCACGCGAAAATCGATTGACAAAGGTCTAGATGGCCGGCCCTAGTTGACAAAGTTGTTAAAAATAAAATAGTATTACTACTCGTCAATAGATGTCAGTGTTTTTCAATGCCTAAAAACACTGATAAAACGATGTTTTCTAAAAATGAAACCTAGCTAGATCGATTTATCGCCCCCGAAAACTAAATTTGCTTACTAAATTTCATGAAAATCGCTGAAGCCGTTTCCGAGATTCCGATTATAATAATATACCTCTATAGAATTGCTTTTTTTTTTGGTAAATATTTTTTAGGGTTCCGTAGCCAAATGGCAAAAAACGCAACCCTTATGGATTCGTCATGTCTGTCTGTCCATCCGTATGTCACAGCCACTTTTTTCCAGAACTATAAGAACTATGCTGTTGAAAATTAGTAAGTAGATATTGTATTCTGTGAACCACATTAAGATTTTCACGCAAAGTAGAAAAAAAACTCAACCTTTTTTTTTCATCAAACCCGTACGTTTTTACGTGTATTTATAGGTCTTCAAAAATGATATTGAGGTTTCTAATATATTTTTTTTCTAAACTGAATAGTTGTGAGAGACACTTTCAAAGTGGTAAAATGTGTCCCCCTCCCCCTGTTACTTCTCAAATAAGAGAATAATAAAACTAAAAAAAAAATATGATGTAAGTATAATTATTACCATGTAAACTTCCACCGAAAATGGGTTTGAACGAGGTCTAGTGTCATAAATCGTAAACCGCAATTTACCTTTCATTCAATCAACTCAAAAAAAAAAAAAAAAAAATTTCATAAACATAAACCTTGGAAATATTTCTTGTCAAACAGAAATATTTAAATGGGCTCGCATATAGTTAAATCTAAATCCCATCAGTTATCAATAACTTAATTTAAAAAGTAATACTTACAAAACTTGATCAAAGTTTACGACAAGAACTTTTATATTATGTTACTACGGAACCCTTCATTGGCGAATCCGACTCGCATTTGGCCGCACCCTAGTTGTCAAAGTTTTTTAAAAATTGTCAGTGTACTACTTGCCAATAGATGTCAGTATTAGGTTTTCATTGCCTAAAAACACTGATAAAACGATGTTTTCTAAAAATGAAACCTAGCTAGATCGATTTATCGCCCCCGAAACCCCCTACATACGAAATTTCATGAAAATCGCTGGCATGAAAACGGCTCCAGCGATATATATACAGGGTGTCCCAAAAAGTAGTGTCAAGCGAAAGTCCAGAGATAGAACACCCCTTGGGGTACCCGAATCACCCCCATTTATGTTCCGCGATTTTCTATAGTTTTCGAGTTATTAATTTTTTTCCGAATTTTGAAAATTTACGACTTGAACTACTTAAAACATTCTTACAAAAAAAGTAGAAAACTTTCTTGAGATTTTTTGTTTTGCTACTGAATTGTTATGAGTTGTTCTTTTATGCATAAAATAATCAGCTACGTGACTTTGATGAAAACTATGAAAATGTTGGTGTAAAGTCAAATAATTACATTCGGTGAATTATGACTAAAATTTTCAACTTCAAATTAAAAATCTTAAAAAGTGATTTCATGGTTCCTAAATAAGTCCAAAGAATTCTCCAGACTCTCAGCTTTCATAATCATTAAAAAAAAGTAGTACTTAATAGGCTACTTTTGCTAAAATCGGCCTTCAAAAACGGTGAGGTGGAAAATTCTTAAAATTAGCTCTGATTAAAAAATAGATTTTGGCCATTTTATCATTCCTAAGCTTAATCAATGTTTGTTAACTAACCAAATACGACTACAATACTGCTGATTATTTAATGCTTAAAAGAACAACGCATAACAATTCAGTAGCAAAAAAAAAATCTCATGAAAGTTTTCTACTTTTTTTGTAAGAATGTTTTAAGTTGTTCAAGTCGTAAATTTTCAAAAATTCGGAAAAAAATTAATAACTCGAAAACTATAGAAAATCGCGGAACATACATGGGGGTGATTCGGGTACCCCAAGGGGTGTTCTATCTCTGGACTTTCGCTTGACACTACTTTTTGGGACACCCTGTATATATATATTGGAAATTAGTGTTCAGAGTTTAATAAAACTACACAATGGCTTTCTCAACTCTTTAAATGATATTAGCCAATTTTAAATTAATAATCACTAGGAAGGTAATACGTCTGACACCTAACTCAACACATTTAGATGGCGCTGTTGTTATATCGATCATTTCATAATCGAGTAAAGATTGATTTTTGTAAATTAAATTAAATAAACCAACAATATACATATATATATATATATATATATATATATATATATATATATATATATATATATACAAGAATTGCTCGTTTAAAGGTATAAGATAATTTTCCAGATCTCCCTATTCGAAAGCATCAAGCCCCTATTCGCAAACAAGCCTCTGATAGTGGTGCTGAACAAGATGGACGTGATGACTCCCGAGGACCTGACTCCGGAGAAGCGGGTGCTGGTGGACAAGCTGGAACAGGACTGCGCTAAGGGGAACCTCGCTAAGTAAGCAAACATCAAAAAGTACTTAAAAAATCAAAAAACCTGACTGAAAGTAATTGAAATTAGCTCCTTACATTCGCCATATTGGATTTTTTTACATTTTATATTAGCCTATATCGCTTTTATATACTAGACAAATGTAATGTTTGTCAAAATTTGTCAAGCCGTTCATAATATTAGTAGGATAGACAATAGACGTACACCTAAGGCCGGTTACAGTGCTCAACCGATTGTCGGTGCGCACGGTCGGTCCTGACGATACACACGGACCGACCGTCAGTTTGTATCATTCAGTGCTCTCCTGACCAACAAACTGACCAGATGAAAATTGATACAGTCATCCGTCGTCGGTCCGTACGGTCGGTTCAACGATCGGTGCAGCACTGAACGCGTTCATACGTTTCCATAGCGCGTCGGCCGACCGACGGACGCATGCGCACGCGCTCGACCGACGGTCCTCGTACGCAGTGCGTAGCAATATACGCGTGCGTACGGTCGGTCCAGCACTGTACGAATTATGGATTTTCATATTAATGACAAGCGCGACTGACATACGCACCGACGGTCAGTGAAGCACTGTAACCGGCCTTAAATAAACACATGACTCTCCTTCTTCGCATCCAGGTAAATACATGGTCCCTGCTTAGTTTGAGACCAGATGGCGCAGTGTGAAATACATACATAAATAAAATCCCGCCTGTTCCCCGACGGGGTAGGCAGAGAGCACGGATCTCCACTTGCTACGATCCCGACATACCTCTTGATTCATTCACTCTCATTACATTCTTCATGCGCGTCGGTTTAGGGTACTCTGGACCTGGGGCCTTACCACGAAGTCTTCCAGAACGATTCCGTTTTAGAAACGTCACATTTGAAGCTTAAATAACACTACTTCAATACAATTTGCATAGGTCATGGTACGAAGTAACACCATCATTCATCTTTCTTCATTCTCCTGCCTTTATCCAACGCTAAGTGGTATAAATGGTACGAAGTAACAATGTAATATTAATTCGGTAAAGTATTATGAATTCGTCGTGAGGCCCTGGCTTTTCTCTAATATTTGGTGTATTTCCAGTGCGGGGGCTAACTCGGGGCTGAGCGTGGTCCCCGTGATGAGGACTTCCACCGTGACGGAGGAGGGCGTGCAGGAGGTGAAGATCCAGGCGTGCGAGACCCTGCTCGGGCACCGCGTCACGGAGAAGATGAGGACCAAGAAGGTATGTCATTAGTGACGATAATATTTACCGCGACACGTGCGGGGTTCATGTATATTATTTGCCCTTTTAATTTGTTAGTCTTTGTGTTTCAATGTTTTATAAAAATAAATTATCTTATCTTATCTTACTGTCAAATAAACACTCACACGACTGTAATCCCCGGGCTCGGTAGATATGTCCTCAGATCTCTAATTACTTAGATCTTTGAGGATATCTAAAGAGTCTAGAGGCACGTCCAAACATGACATTTGGCATATGACCACATTTTGCCCATTAGTTAGTATTACATACGTGACAGGTTGCAAGCCCATCGCCGCTTATGACACACACCTTCGACTTTTTGGCTCTAGGGTATGCCGGCCGGTTTCCTCACGATGTTTTCCTTCACCGTTTAAGAGCACTGGCATTGCGCACATAGTTTTTTCGAATGGAAAAACTCATCGGTGCACGGCCTGGTTTGAACACCCGACCTTGAATTATGAGGCAGGGGTGCTTCCACTCACCACCGGCGCTCTCAAACATCAATATCAACATAAAATATTTAAAAAATTAGGAGTCTCTGCCTACCCTGTCGCGAAACAGGTGCGATTTTATGTATGTATGTATGTATAGTTGGCTCAACGAATCTAGGTATTCGTGAAGTTAGCCGCAAGAGCTGCGCAGGATCGTTTTTCGGGAGCAATTAGAGGTATGAGGAGGGGGGGGAAGGAACTGGACATGCGCAAACTCGCACCTGTGGCTAACTTCACGAATGCCTAGATCTGTTGGATGACCTGGATGTATGTGTGTTGTCCAGGTGGACGGTATCCTGAACCGGCTGCACGTGGCGCTGCCCGCCCCGCGGGACGGCAAGGCGCGCCCGCCCTGCATCCCGCCCGGCGTCATGGCCAAGAAGCAAGCCCTGGCAGAGCGGGAGACCCGGAAACGGAAGCTGGAGCGAGAGATCGAGATCGAACAAGGCGATGACTATGTACTCGGTATGTATCGATACTAATATTATAAAGAGGAAAGATTTGTTCGTTTGTTTGCATTGAATAGGCTCCGAAACTACTGGACCGATTTGAAAAGTTCTTTCACCTATAGAATTTTACATTATCCCTGAACAACATAGGCGATATTTATTACTAAAAAAAATTAAGGATCCTTACTATAACTTCAATAATGGCGTCAACATAGCTGGTAACTGCTAGTATTGTATATAGTACTATCCTACTAATATTATAAACGTGAAAGTTTGTAAGAATGTGTGGATGTCTGGATGTATGTTTGTTACTCCTTCACGCTGAAACGACTGAACGGATCTGGATGAAATTTGGCACAGAGATAGATTATAGTCTGGAATAGCACACAGGCTACTTTTTATCCCGAACAAATGAAAGGTTCCCGTGGGATAGATTTGTTTTTGTTTTTCAAGGTATCGCGCGGGCGAAGAACTATAATATTATAAAGCTGAAGTGTTAGTTTGTTTGTTTGGTTGAACGCGCTAATCTCAGTAACTACTGGTTCGAATTGAAATATTATTGTTGTCCTATATAGTCCTTGTATCGAGGAAGGCAACAGGCTAACTTTAAAGCGCCCAGCGCCATGCCTCCTATGTATAACTTTAAAGCGCCCAGCGCCATGCCTCCTATGTATAACTTTAAAGCGCCCAGCGCCATGCCTCCTATGTATAACTTTAAAGCGCCCAGCGCCATGCCTCCTATGTATAACTTTAAAGCGCCCAGCGCCATGCCTCCTATGTATAACTTTAAAGCGCCCAGCGCCATGCCTCCTATGTATAACTTTAAAGCGCCCAGCGCCATGCCTCCTATGTATAACTTTAAAGCGCCCAGCGCCATGCCTCCTATGTATAATTTTTTGCAATGCTCGCCAATGGTAAATAAGTTTTTAAGTGCAATACTAAAGAACCTGTGTAACACTTATTAAGCAAATAAACATTCTTGATTATTTTTGTAGATCTGCAGAAGAACTACGCGGAGATCCCGGAGGAGGAACGGCACGACCCCATCCCGGAGTTCTGGGAGGGGCACAACGTGGCCGACTACATCGACCCCGACATATTCCACGTGAGTGCGCCTGTTGTCGATTGAACGAGCGCAGCGAGCACACCTCAGTCTCACTAGTAGGGCGATTTGGCATTGTTTGTGTATATGTTTGTTAGAGCATAACTTAAGAACCGTTGATCCAATCTGCATGAAACTTGGAAGGTCTAAACTACTAGTAATATGATCGTATTTTCCGATCAATCTCAGTAGATCCATTGTCCAGATCCATAATGGATCTAGTGAGATAATTTTGTCTCTGTAGATCGGTTTCCCAGTAATTTGATCTAATGATATTTTTTATTGCTAATAGATCTATTTTTAAATAACGGTATATTTGCTGGGTGCCATTATGTATTTACAAAAAAAGTATATAAATAATCTATCAACTACCTGGTTCTCATAGTACATGTATATAAATAAAGTATATAAATAATCTATCAACTACCTGAATCTCATAGTACAAGTATATAAATAAAGTATATAAATAATCTATCAACTACCTGAATCTCATAGTACAAGTATATAAATAAAGTATATAAATAATCTATCAACTACCTGAATCTCATAGTACAAGTATATAAATAAAGTATATAAATAATCTATCAACTACCTGAATCTCATAGTACAAGTATATAAATAAAGTATATAAATAATCTATCAACTACCTGAATCTCATAGTACAAGTATATAAATAAAGTATATAAATAATCTATCAACTACCTGGTTCTCATAGTACAAGCTTTGCTTAGTTTGGGGCTAGATGGCGTTGTAAAGATAATGATATACTTTATTCGTAGCTGTAAGTAGTATAGTTAAAAATCTCCATATCCCAAGGTTTGCTGTAAGAGAACTCTTTTTAGGGTTAAGCTCGCCTTTGTACCATTAGTTTTAAACTTTAAAATGTATTAATCTTTCAAAGAATATATAAATAAATAGGTATTAACATAAATATCCTAACTTACTAAACTAATTAAATTACTAACACCATTATAAACTACTTAAAAATACCTTAAAGCTGAAATGCTTGTGTAAAATGTTCACCAATATTTATTTATTTATTTAATCTCATGTTGTGCCGACCCCACATGACGTGGGAAAGGGGCAGGAAGATGATGATGGTTTATTTATTTGTTTATTTTCAGAAACTGGCTGAATTGGAGAAAGAGGAGGAGTTGCGCGAGGAGGGCGGGATGTACGCCACGCCCAAGATCGAGTACGACGAGACCATGCGCGAGATCCGGCAGCTCGCCGTGCAGATCCGGTGCGTAGCGCGCCGGCACTAGTGTCCCGATCGATAGTGGATCGATAGTCACGACACATCTATAATATCGATAGTATCGTCAGTGGTGACTATCCTATCGATAGTATTTAAAAAAAACGATATTAAATCGAAAATAGAAACAAATCAAACTTACAACAAACCAAAGTTAATCTATATCAATAATTCAAGAATTAATCGATAATTTACGGTAGACTCGATCGAAACCTTATCTGAATAATAAAACATAAAAAATAAAGATTTCAAATGGACAACATTATATCCGGAAAATTCGGTTTTTCGAGTATTTTGTTAAATTGTAATGGTGCCGGACATTAGTAACTATAACAATTCACTGGTGCCGAGTCGGTTACTAATCATCATAAAATTACCTACTGAACTCGAAGACCTTATACTAATAACAAGACTGAATACCAAAAATGTTCGTTTAGCTAAAACGAGATCTTGCCTGGCCTTTCATTAAGATACCTCGTATTATTATGTGTATTAATATTATATTATAATGATATTTGCAGTAACAAGAAGGCGGTGCTCAAGGACGAGTCGCGCCTCACGAAGCAGTCCACCAAGCCGGTGATGCCGCGCACCTCGCGCGCGCGCGCCCAGGGCCGCACCACGGACAAGCTCCGGGACGAGATGGAGAAACTCGGTGAGCGTCACTTGCCCTCGTGTCTTCTCCATGGCTTGGAAACCGGAAAAAAATTCAAACCGGGATCGCTCTAAATACCTCCAACCTTTTCTTTTCGATTACGTTCTACCGTAACCTCTAGAACGGTCAGTCGAGAACGATAAATCCGAAAAGGGTTTCACTCGACCGGTTAGAACGAAATGATTTCGTTCTTTTCCATATTAGTAACGTAGCTCGTTTTAACCGGTTGATCAAAGTTCGAGTTATGGTTTTGAAAGAGGTTGCGCTCCGAACGGTATTATCGAAATACCGGGTAATACCGGGTTTTTTTCCTGGTAAATTATTGACCGGTTCCAAACCCTGGTTCTCTCTGCCCGACCTGAGTCGTCGAATCTTCTTCTTCTTCTTCCTGCCCTTTTCCCATGCTGTATGGGGTTGGCACAATTCGTTTTCCTTTTCCATAAGAGCCGGTGAATGTTGAAAGAAATTAATTAAGTTTAGCCGTTTACTCGAGAGAAAATCTGAAACCTTACCTCAAGCTAAGAGAGAAAGAAAATGTGTGCTTGCACATCTCTCTCTTGCCCCTACAGTAAAATACGAAACGTAACTCTCCCTCTTTCTATCTTCACTGACTTATATCTCCCTCTCAACTTCCGTTCGCCTCGCGCAATCACACATTTCATAACTCCTTCTCAACTTCCGTTCGCCTCGCCCGATCACACTTTTCATAACGCTCGTCACGCTCGTCCCGCATTCACCAGCTCCTCAAGTCAAGCGTGCGTAAAGAAATTTTACTTAGCTCACTCTCCAAGTCAAGTGCGGAAAGAAGTTTTAAAATTAATTTCAATAAATTGCAGTGAGTACACCTTATATTGTGTATAAATATATATTCTCGGGACTTAATCGCGTATTGTGAAACATTCTATTTACCTCGACATTTCGATGATATTTATTTATTTATTTATTATTTATTTTGATATTACAATCACCGTGGTCACGAGTCTACTGACGACCTCAGTGGCGCAGCGGGCAAGAGTCCGCCTGCGACGCAAGAGGTTGCCGATGGAGGGTTCGATTCCCGCCTCGGAACAAATTTGTGTACGATCTGCAGAAATTTGTTCCGTTGGTCTGGGTGTGTATGTATAATAAAAAATATCTATCTATGTACCTACATCACGTCACGTATTAAATATATCAGTTATCTAGTACCCATAACACAAGCTTTGAGTAGCTTACTTTGGCTAGATGATGCTGTGGGGACTGTCCAGCGTTATTTATTTATTTTACTCGTCGAAACGTCGAGGTAAATAGAATGTTTCACAATACGCGATTAAGTCCCGAGAATATATATTTAAACATGTTTTCAAGTCGCGATAGTTTAAAAAACCTTACATTATGTTCCAGGGGTGGACATGTCGGACACTCAGGAGGCGCACTTCACCCGCTCGCGCGCCCGCTCCCGCTCCCGCTCGCAGTCGGGCGCCGCCAAGCGGCCGCGCCTGGACGCGTCGCGCGCGCGCTCCGTGTCGCGCCCCGCCCGCGACGAGCAGGGCGTCAAGGACGTCGCAGTCAGTATCCTAGTGCACCCTGTCCACTGCCGGAATAGTACTCCGATCTTTAGGTCGTGGGTTCGATGTTCGAAACAAATTTATTTTTCTGTTCGAAAAATATATGTGCGACGGAAAAAAACGCATTAAAATCCGTTGCGTAGTTTAAAAGATCTAAGCATCCAGATGATAGATGTTTTATACTATGGGGCCATCCATAAATTACGTCACACGTTAAGGGGGAGGGGGTCGACGAAGTGTCACATTGTGTGTGGAGGGGTCCTAAATTTCGTGACGTCACATTTCAAAATCTATATCTATATAAGAGCTTGACCTGACTGATTGATCATCGCCGAGCCGAAACCGCTGAAGCTAGAAAGCTAAAATTTGGAAGGTGGTTTCCTTTTATAACAAAACCACCCACTAAGGCGGGATTTTTGGAAATTCCACCTCTAAGGGGGTGAAAAAGGGTGAAAACGTTAGTATGAAACTTTTTAACGCGTGAAGCGATTTTCATGAAACTTTGTTTGTGCACTGTAAATGCAAAATGAATGGACACGTGTTTCAGGATTTTTCAATATAATCTTTAAAAAGGGGTCAAATGTGGGGTCAATGTTTGTATGGGAACTTTTTAACGGGTGGTGCGATTGGTGTAAAACTTTGTTTGTGTACTGTAAATGCAAAATGAATGGACACGTATTTCTGGATATTCCAAAATAACCCTCTAAAAAGGGTAAAAGGAGGGTCAAAGTTATGTATGGAATTTTTTTATTAGTGTGATTTGTTTAAAATTCTGTTTAGATACTTTAAGTGAATGAAGTCGCGAGCGGGACAGCTAGTCTACTATAATCTAAGTGTTAAACACGAACTTTAAACTATTAATTTACGAAAATCACAAAAATACATACAACTATGTATGTGTAAATATAAGATACTAATTGCTTTGTCTGTCCACATATGTGACGTCACTATGGAGGGGGGGAGTAGCACCTAGACTCACCTAGTATGTAAGACGATTCAAAATGATCCCTGTGATTATACTGAATAAAGTTATTTGAGTATTGAGTATTGCGCAAATGTGACAAGGACGGGGGAGGGGCAAAAAATCATGAAATTCGTGTGATTATTGATGACCCCTATGTAGTGATGTAGGAACGCCTCTGAGACTCACGTTAATCTCACCACACCGGTTCTAACTGTTGAGTGTTAATATATTATTAATATATTGGTCTGGGTGTTTGCTATGTATAGTAAAAAATATGTATGTATGTATATAATGTATTAAATGTCAGTTATCTAGTACCCACCCATAACACAAGCTTTGAGTAGCTTACTTTGGGGCTAGATGATGCTGTGTGGACTGTCCAGCATTATTTATTCACTTATTTATCCAGACATTCTTACAAACTTTCGCGTTTATAATATTAGTAGGAGTGAGTGTTAATATATTTCTGATTGCAGATGCAAAAGCGCGCCAAGAACATGGCGCACGTGGCCATCGCGCGCAAGACCAAGCGCATGGGGCTGAAGGGCGAGGCCGACCGCTTCATCGGCACCAAGATGCCCAAGCACCTGTTCGCCGGCAAGCGCGGCGTCGGCAAGACGGACAGGCGATAGGCGACCCTGTGCACTTCGAACTAAGTCTCATTCTCATTGAAAAGTATCAATATTTAATGTGGATAGGCGTTAGACCATCCTATTATAACATACCTACTAGCTTCCGCCCGCGTGGTACCTTGAAAAAAGTACCTTTCACGCTGAAACGGCTAGACGGATCTGGATGAAATTTGGCACACATAGAGATTATGGTCTAGAATAACACATAGGCTACATTTTATCCCGGAAAAATGTACGGTTCCCGCGGGATAATTTGTTTTTTTTTTCAAGGTACCACGCGGGCGAAGCCGTGGGTGGAAGGTAGTAGACTATATTTATGTAGGTACATTACGAGCAAAGCCACGGGCGGAAGCTAGTTATATATAATTATAAACTACTAGCTTCCGCGCGCGGCTCCGTTCGCGTGGTACCTACCCAGATAGAAAGTAACCATGCTAAATCCAGCCACACCTAATTCCGAGAAGAACAGACAAGAAAGTCGTCTCGGTCCTAGCGCTTTGTATGATTTTACAAAATGTAAATGATATAGAAACCGTTTATTAAAGCACTAAAATTAACATATTGTATGTTTAAAAGACACTTATGTACCATGTTTCTATCAGTCGATTCAGTGTTGTTGACTTTTGTATATTAGTGCAGACTAATAAAGATATAATTTTGATGAATTTGTTTTATTTATGTATTTATTGCAACCATGAGAGAACAGAGCCTTGGAGCGAACCATGCTATATGCATATTTGCCCTTTGAAATTGATAGTCTTTGTGTTTTTGTGTAACAATGTTTTATTGACATAAATAATCTTTAATCTTTAATGCTACGTATATACCTCGCAGTAAGTATAACAAGCTACGAAACTTCACTATATAATGGTTTTCTTTCAGTTTTTAGGAGCATTCTGACCCCCCTTAAGATATTCCTAAAGATCTCAAGAAACTAGAGTTTCGAGATGTCAAATAATGTCTAACTTTCCTACAAAGGTATTCTACAAAAAACTAATTATACGCAAGAAGATGGCCGAAGAAAAAGCGGTTTGATTGTGTAAAAGATTATATGAATACCTATGTCTAGTTTTAAGTAGACTCAGAGTTGACGTAGGAGTGAGTGAAAGAAAACATGTGCCGACCCCACGCGTGGGATAAGAATGATGATAGATCAAATTAAAATCACTTCACATTTTTAAAAAAGAAAACTAATATTACCTAAGTATTATTTAAAAAATCGACAATTCCAGGTAAAGTAAAAGTCTTGATTTTTGTCATTAGATTTTAATAGAATATTCAGTGTATTTCATACAAATATGTGACCATACATTCTATTATATCTATTTTTATGTATCTACTTAGTTTCTATAAGTCTTGGAAGCGCAGACCAGGTAATATCATAATTTCTGTTATCTAGATCAGTTGAGCTATCTAAAGATAGTAATGGTTTTGGATAGAATCATTATAACCAAGTGTGTAGTTTTGAAACACATAAAAGGTGATAATGATGTATTGCGTTTTTTTTGTACATTTTCATCATAATTAGGTATTACTTTAAAATATAAATACATTTTGTTTCTCTGAATTTCGATTTAGTTTTCAAAGGAAAAAATAGTGCTAGATCATATTTATGTAAATATAAATGTGTATTTATTAAAATCTTAAACTATTAGGCTGGTTGACAGTCAACTCACATCAAGCAATCAAGCATTAAACTTTAGAGGGTGTTATCTTTTAATTCTCAATTTAAAGGCTGAATGGATATGGATGAAACTTGGAATAATTTAGGGCCTGGAGTACTACATATGCTACTTTTTATCCAGGTAGGTACCACGCGATCGGAGCCGCGTGCGGAAACTAGTAGCTAGTAAACTTACAATCTATACATCTCCGATAATATACAGGGTGTCCCAAAAAGTAGTGTCAAGCGAAAGTCCAGAGATAGAACACCCCTTGGGGTACCCGAATCACCCCCATGTATGTTCCGCGATTTTTTATAGTTTTCGAGTTATGAATTTTTTTCCGAATTTTTGAAAATTTACGACTTGAACAACTTAAAAAGTTCTTTAAAAAAAAGTAGAAAACTTTCTTGAGATTTTTTTTTTGCTACTGAATTGTTATGAGTTGTTCTTTTATGCATAAAATAATCAGCTACGTGATTTTGATGAAAACTATGAAAATGTTGGTGTAAAGTCAAATAATTACATTTGGTCAATTATGACTAAAATTTTCAACTTCAAATTAAAAATCTTAAAAAGTGATTTCATAGTTCCTAAATAAATCTAAAGAATTTTCCAGACTCTCAGCTTTCATAATCATTAAAAAAAAGTAGTACTTAATAGGCTACTTTGGCTAAAATCGGCCTTCAAAGACGGTGAGGTGGAAAATTCTTAAAATTAGCTACCTGATTAAAAAATTGATTTTGGCCATTTTATCATTCCTAAGCTTAATTCGTTTGTTAACTAACCAAAAATGACTGCAGGAAAGTAAGATTTCATTAAAAATTAAAGCTAAATTAGCTAAATCAGCTAAATTTATGAAATAAAATAACAAGTAAAATTTATTAATTTTTTACAAAAAGATTTCAAAATGTCAACCTTCTAGGTCGATACAAATCCTACATCGTCTTAAAAAGGTTTCCTTTAATCGTATAAAGCTATTTTAAGTGCCTTAATTTTTTCTTCGGCCTGTCTTAATTTTGTTCTTAATTTGGCCATATTGCTGATTTCTGTGGCATAAACTAATTCTTTGTAGTCATTATTGGTTAGTTAACAAACAAATTAAGCTTAGGAATGATAAAATGGCCAAAATCAATTTTTTAATCAGGTAGCTAATTTTAAGAATTTTCCACCTCACCGTCTTTGAAGGCCGATTTTAGCCAAAGTAGCCTATTAAGTACTACTTTTTTTTAATGATTATAAAAGCTGAGAGTCTGGAAAATTCTTTAGATTTATTTAGGAACCATGAAATCACTTGTTAAGATTTTTAATTTAAAGTTGAAAATTTTTGTTATAATTCACCGAATGTAATTATTTGACTTTACACCAACATTTTCATAGTTTTTATCAAAGTCACGTAGCTGATTATTTTATGCATGAAAGAATAACTCATAGCAATCCAGAAGCAAAAAAAAAATCTCAAGAAAGTTTTATACTTTTTTTTAAAGAATGTTTTAAGTTGTTCAAGTCGTAAATTTTCAAAAATTCGGAAAAAAATTCATAACTCGAAAACTATAGAAAATCGCGGAACATACATGGGGGTGATTCGGGTACCCCAAGGGGTGTTCTATCTCTGGACTTTCGCTTGACACTACTTTTTGGGACACCCTGTATATTTAATTCTTAAAACTACCTCACTTGCCATTTTGGTATATTGTCATCATCCCCACTAAGCCGTCCCCACTCCCCACCAGTGGGGATTATGACAAAACTTTACTTTTGACAGAAAATTTTAAATTGCTATATTCTTTCTAATCTAAAGAAAACATACAACTTTTTATGAAAATCCATGTCAAAACTAACTATAAACAATCTACAAAGAAAACTATGCAAACAGGAATTTTACTTATTTTTATTTCAATATAATAGTTAGTTTTACATTTTTTCGTGGCCTCCAAAATTTTCAATGACACTGTTTAATTATTAGCACTTATATCTGTTCATTACTCTCCAATGCCGTCCGATGTCCGATGGATCTGTAACAAGATAAACAAGCTTATATCTATTCCAAATTTCACCCAAATCAGTTTAGCCGCTACAGAGTTAGGCGATCCGTCTCGCGTTTTGGCGATGCGTTTAGCAAACATTGATTTATGTGATGAATCTGGGACCTCACCACGAGCTTTTACAGACCATCACGTTTCAAAAACGTCACGTTTCAAGCTTGAAGTAACACTACTTCAATACAATTTATAAAGGTCACTACTACGTAACGCTCCAACTTACTATTATAACGTACTAGGCGGGCGCGGGCTGCGGCGCCGGGCCCAGCAGGGGCGCGGGCGGCGCGGGCGCGGGCGCGGCGCCGGCGGAGCCCGAGGGCTCCTTGGCGGGGCGCCCGGCGCGCTCCAACTTCAGCTTGTCGCCCGCCATTATAGCCTTGATGTCATCCGCGTCCAGGGTCTCGTATCTGGAATAACATGTATCGATTGAGCGAGCGAAACGAGCAAATCTCATCCGGCCGATTTCTATATCTTATACCTTCTTGTATATATAATCTGAATCTCGGAAACAGCTCCAACTATTTTCATGAAATTTAGTATGCAGGGGGTTTCGGGGGTGATAAATCGATCTAGCTAGGTTTCATTTTTAGAAAACGTCGTTTATCCCAAAAAAACGAGCAAAGATCGGTCACCCAGGTCACCTATTTATCAGCGGTTTTTGAATTTTGGATAGGTATTTGACAATACTTCTATAGGATTAATGTCTGTATAGTATATAGAAATCGGCCGATAGGCAAGTGGGGCGATTTGGCGTTGTATGTTTGTGTGTATGTTTGTTAGAGCATAATTTAAGAACAGTTGATTCAATCTGAATGAAATCGAAAAGATCGATTTTCAATGGTCCCAATTATTTATAAATTTTTGGCAAATCCACGAAGGAGATAATGTGAATTTTAGTGTCGAGTTTCACGGATTTTTCCCTTGAAGCAATGCTTCACGTTTCTTCCCGTTCACCGGCCTATAGCTACTAGCACGCTATACGTACTTCAGCAACGCCTCGGCCAAGGCTTTGTGTTCTTTGGCGTGTGTCTTAAGGATGGCCTTGGCTCGCTCGTAGCTCTCCGACAGGATCTTCTTTATCTCGCCGTCCACCTGCAAGGGTAGACTGTGTTACCTTCTTTAACCGACTGCGAAGCGAATAGTATTGGTTTATTTATGGGAGAGTAAGAAATATATAATACAAAATTAAAAATTGTAAAAAACCCCCGACATCTAACTAAACTCATGTCATATTTAAAGTCATGGTTACCTTACCATGGTCTTTCAATATCATTGAACGAATACTGTACCAAATTTCGAACCAATAGAATAGGAAGGTTGTCAGATCCCCTCATCAACTATTAAAGAGCTGATGATCTTCGAACGGCTGAACAAAATTTCATGAAACATAGCTAAGAACACTCGGGATCAAATTATCTATGATACAAAAAAAACTAAACAAAAATAGGTTCATCCGTTTGGGAGCTACGATGCCACAGACAGATACACAGACACACACAGACACCTTAAACTTATAACACCCCTCTTTTTTCGTCGGGGGGGTTAAAAATATAAAGCACTATTTTAATTTCGACCGTCTACCTACATGGACGGACGTTTTATGACTAACTAACTAAAGACACTGACAATCATCTTATTTCTTTTCTTTGAAACATATCTATACTAATATTATAACGAGGAAAGTTTTGTATTTTTGTTTATAACGAATAAACTCAAAAACTACTGGTTCGATTTCAAAAATTCTTTCACCATTAGAATGCTACGTTATCCCTGAGTAACATACGCTATTATTGTACGTAGGAACCTCGCGAGCAAAGCCGCGAGCGGAAGTTAGTAAGATATATTTACCAGTTCATTGGTGTACGGCCCTAGCTGCTCGCCTTGCCCTATTGATCGATTCGATTGTTCCAAAGCGCGCAAACCAACCTGGAAATCAAAGAATAATCTAGATCAGTAGAGCTATCTATAGATCGAATACAATTAGTCAGTGGCGGATTTACACATTCGCCGCCAGTAGGCAATTACATTTTTTGCGTTTAGTAATTTTTCATGTACAGACGTTGGAGTATTTAGTATACTGTATAATATTTAAATATAGTATTTATAATACTTAAATATAGTATTTTTAAAAATTTTCGAGTCTTCTTTTCTATAATTATGTATATTATAATTTTTTATTATTATTTCTGAAAGGCAAACTAAAGTTTTGAGCCAAATTTGCCTACTCAGCCAACTTAGCTTGCTGGTAAATCCGCCACTGGGATCAGTTGAGCTATCTATAGATCGATTGTAATGATCCTCAGTAGTGCCCAGTCCTGGCGGGTTACCTTTTCACTCATCCCCCATTCCCTGACCATGTGAGACGCTATCGACGTGGCCTGCTTCAGATCTGATGACGCTCCTGTTGAATACAATAAACAAATATTAACATTTCACACAGCACCATCTAGTTTCAAACTAAGCAAGCTTGAAATTGATATTGTAAATTATTTATTCAATAAAATCACAAGGATCACTTTGAAACGTCTTACATGCGGTGAATCTATGTGCCAATCCAACCTAACCCAAGTACCCTTGTACTATGAGAACCAGATGTCTGAAAAAAACACTCACACGACTGTAATCCCCAGGCTCGGTAGATATCTCCTCAGAGCTCTAGTTACTTAGATCTTTGAGGATATCTAAAGAGTCAGGAGGCACGTCCAACAATAATTTTTGGCACATGATCACATTTTACACATTAGTATTCCGTACATGACAGGTTGCAAGGCCATCGCCGCTTATAAGAATAGACACTATGACATACACCTTTGAGTTTTTGGTTCTAGGGTATGCCGGTTTCGTCGCGATGATTTCCTTCACCGTTTAAGAGCACTGCCATTTCGCAAATACATTTTTCGAATGGAAAAACTCGTTGTTGCGTAACCAGGTTCGAACCCACGACCCTCGGATCGTAAGGTAGGGGTGCTACCACTACACCACCAGTTGTTTTCTTCATTTCTCAATGTTTCTGACTTACAATATACTTACTGACAATATACCAAGAGGACGTTATGTCATGTGACAAGGAGAGTGTTAGGTATGAATGTGGATGGATACAGGGGTAGAGGTAGGACGAAGTATTTATTATTCAAAAAAGATGCATAAGAGCTATCTTTAGTTTAAAACTGACTGACTCATGTAGGCCATATTTTCGACAACATAAAACATTGACATTAACTTCCATTTATATACTTGATGTAAGTGTATTTGTTTTTCAAAATAAAAGCATATTTCAAGAAGCAAGTACTATGAATAAATATAGTGTCCGACCAAAATATAAAAATAAATTATTCAGACCACTAACAAGATTGATATTAGCTTCTAATAATAGTTTTGTAATGAAAATAAAAATCTACAACAAAATTCCTGACGATTTAAAAATTATGACGTTTAATAGATTCAAAACAAATTTGACACGATGGCTTGCTGAAAAATGCTTTTACAGCTTGAATGAATTTTTTGACTACAAAATTTAGTTATTATGTGTATTATTGACGGAATATATGACTACCTACTTGTTAACCTAACTTATTATTCAGTATTATTTTATTATTATTAAACAATTCGCATGACATTTTATTTGATTATGGTGTGTTAATATTTGACATTTTACAACTTGAATTAATTTATTCTAATGTTTAATGCCTATTTTTTTTTTTTTTTTTTATTAATTATATAAAATTAATTTCTACGCCTGTAAAGGCAGATTTCGGCTGAGCAAAATAGTTTTTAAGATCTTTTGTATGGACCTGGAATTATGAATAAATGATTATGATTATGATTATGATTATGAAGAAAATAAATAAAATAAATAATGCTGGACAATCCACACAGCATCATCTAGCCCCAAAGTAAGCTACTCAAAGCTTGTGTTATGGGTACTAGATAACTGATATATTTAATACATTATAGACATAGATACTTACCTAAGTATTTTTTATTATACATAGAAAACACCCAGACCAACGGAACAAATTTCTGCAGATCGTCACAAATTTGTTCCGCGGCCGGAATCGAACCCGCAACCTCTTGCGTCGCAGGTGTACTCTCGCCCACTGGTGGATGGACTGTGTGAAAGATGACATGGGTAAGAAAGGAGCGAGTGAGATGACGGATGATAGAGGGAGATGGAAGATCACATGTTGTGCTGACCGCATCACGTGGGAAAGAGGAAGATGATGATACCAAGAGGTGGTTGATCCAGTGACCGCGCTGAATGTTGTACCTGACGTGATCTTCTCCGGTCCGAATATGAGCTCCTCGGCCGCGCGGCCCCCCATCATCGTGTCCATCATGGCTAACAACTGCTGCTTCGTCACGTGGTATCTGGAACACAAAATACCGAAGTTAGTTACTCCATGTAAAGAGTCTAAGTATATAAAATATTAATATTAATAATCTAAACATATATAACTCAAAGGTGACTGACTGACATAGTGATCTATCAACGCACAGCCCAACCCACTGGACGGATCGGACTGAAATTTGGCATGCAGGTAGATGTTATGACGTACGCATCCGCTAAGAAAGGATTTTGATTAATTCTACCTTAAAGGGGATAAAATAGGCGATGAAAGTTTGATTTTGTTTTTCAAGGTACCACGCGGGTGAAGCCGTGGGCGGAAGCTAGTAATAATATAATTATAAGCGACGATGGGCTTGCAAACTGTCACGTACGGAATACTAACTACTGTGCAGAATGTGGGCATGTGCCAAATGTCATGTTTAGGCGTGCTAACTACCCTCTTTAGATATCTATATGTAACTAGAGATCTGAGGAGATGTCTACCGAGCCTGGGGATTCCAGTCGTTTGAGTGTTTCCACAAGGATTTTGAACTTAATCGCAAGTCAATCTTCCTGCCCTTTTTCCATGTTACGATAAGAGTATATAAGACTAGCTTCTGCACGCGGCGTCGCCCACGAAGTACCTACATAAAATATAGCCTATGTTCATCCTGAAAGTTCATTCTACACATTGGTGAAAGAATTTTTCAAATCGGTTCAGTAGTTTCGGAGCCTATTCATTTCAAACAAACAAACAAACAAACAAACAAACAAACAATCAAAGTTTTCCTCTTTATAATATTAAGTATAGATAGTTATTTACCTCTCCTTGGCGGGTATGTAGGCCGTGTGTCCCAGAGACGGGCCCCGCGGCATGATGGTCACTTTGTGCAGCGGGTGGGAGTCCTACAACAAAACGTTACTAGTATTGACAGCACTACTTACGACGTTAGAGCGCTGGTGGTGCAGTGGGAGCACCCCTGCCTCACGATCCGAAGGTCGTGGGTTCAAACCTGGTCGTGCACCGATGAGTTTTTCTATTCGAAAAAAATATGTGCGCAATGCCAGTGCTCTTAAATGGTGAAGGAAAACATCGTGAGGAAACCGGCATACCCTAGAACCAAAAATTCAAAGGTGCTGAATGTGACAACTCATGGTAGACGTACTGTCTAAATTGTTACTCATGGTACCAAATTCTAAGAAAATGAATGAGCGCAAACTGCAGTCGCTGTAGTACTGTGACGTAGGATAGTTAACTACGTAACGTTTTAGTACCCAAGTATCCGCTAGAGGCGCTGTACAAGTTTTCATACATTTTTTTGACTACAGTCGCTAGCGAGTGTAGGTTGTGAAAACTCATGGTAGACGTACAGTGCTCCTGGACACTCACCTTGGTGTAGTAGGCCACCACGGCGTGGCCGCCCTCGTGGTAGGCCGTGATGGTGTTGGCCTCCTCGTCGGGCAGGCGCGAGCGCCGCTCCGGGCCCATGAGCACCTTGTCCCGCGCGTCCTCCAAGTATTTCATCGTCACCACTTTAGCGCCATCTATCGCGGCCCTGAGGAAACAATTGAAATTGAAATTGAAAACCATTTCTATACTAATATTTTATAAAGGAAAGTTTTGTATTTTTGTATGTAGCGAATTAAATCAGAAACTACTGGTCCACTCTGGCTGCACTCCCCCCGGCACGGCTGCCCGCGTCCCGCTGCTCTCCCCCCGGCACGCTGCCCTCACCCCGGCACGGCTGCCCTCCCCCCGGCACGGCTGCCCTCCCCCCGGCACGGCTGCCCTCCCCCCGGCACGGCTGCCCTCCCCCCGGCACGGCTGCCCTCCCCCCGGCACGGCTGCCCTCCCCCCGGCACGCTGCACTGTCCTTACTTGAGTGCGGCCTGGTTGACCATGCTCTCCAGGTCGGCGCCCGTGAAGCCCGTGGTGCCGCGCGCCAGCAGCTCCACGTCCACGTCGGCGTGCCGCACGCGCGCCAGGTACAGCTCCAGGATGTCCTTGCGCCCGCCGTAGTCCGGCGTCGGCACGTTCACCTGGGAAACACAACGAACTCTCACCCGACTGTGATCCCCAGGCTCGGTAGATATATCCTCGGATCACTAGTTACTATAGTCTGATTCATAATCAAAAATTATCAACCGGTCTTTTATTGCTGCATCTTCATGCTAGCTTGAAAGACGAGCTCTAAAATATATTTTCACCTCCACGTCGAACCTGCCAGGCCGGAGCAGGGCCTGGTCCAGGTCGTCCCTCCGGTTGGTGGCTCCGAGCACGATCACCCCCTCGTTCTGGTGGAAGCCGTCCATCTCCGACAGCAGCTGGTTTATTGTCTGCCGACGAACATTTGATACCGATTTTAAAACGATCTTCATCCCCCGGCTTGGTAGATTTCTCAGATCTTTGAGGATATAAAGAGGGTATTTGGCACAATATAATTGGCACATTCTCACATTTTGCACAATTTATTAGTCGAAGCGCTGGTCGAACCTAACGATTTGCCTCACGATCCGAAGGTCTTGGGTTCGAACCTGATCGTTGAGTATCAGTCGTACCGATGAGTTTTTCCATTCGAAAAATTTAAGTGCGCAATGCCAGTGCTATTAACGGTGAAGGAAAACATAGTGAGGAAACCGGCATACCTCCTGTCACGGAAAACTAACTACTGTGCAACCATGTGCTAAATACAATGTGTGGACGTGCCTCTGACTACGAACTTTCAACACTATCAACACTAGTGCTCATTTGTGTCCTACTACAAAATGATATACTATAAGAAAAATGATACTTTGAAAATTGGGATTGTAAAGCACTGGACGCTCGGAAGTGCTTAGTATGACGTAGCTACCTGATTGTAAAGCACTGGACGCTCGGAAGTGCTTAGTATAACGTAGCTACCTGATTGTAAAGCACTGGACGCTCGGAAGTGCTTAGTATAACGTAGCTACCTGATTGTAAAGCACTGGACGCTCGGAAGTGCTTAGTATAACGTAGCTACCTGATTGTAAAGCACTGGACGCTCGGAAGTGCTTAGTATGACGTAGCTACCTGATTGTAAAGCACTGGACGCTCGGAAGTGCTTAGTATAACGTAGCTACCTGATTGTAAAGCACTGGACGCTCGGAAGTGCTTAGTATGACGTAGCTACCTGATTGTAAAGCACTGGACGCTCGGAAGTGCTTAGTATGACGTAGCTACCTGATTGTAAAGCACTGGACGCTCGGAAGTGCTTAGTATGACGTAGCTACCTGATTGTAAAGCACTGGACGCTCGGAAGTGCTTAGTATGACGTAGCTACCTGATTGTAAAGCACTGGACGCTCGGAAGTGCTTAGTATGACGTAGCTACCTGATTGTAAAGCACTGGACGCTCGGAAGTGCTTAGTATGACGTAGCTACCTGATTGTAAAGCACTGGACGCTCGGAAGTGCTTAGTATGACGTAGCTACCTGATTGTAAAGCACTGGACGCTCGGAAGTGCTTAGTATGACGTAGCTACCTGATTGTAAAGCACTGGACGCTCGGAAGTGCTTAGTATGACGTAGCTACCTGATTGTAAAGCACTGGACGCTCGGAAGTGCTTAGTATAACGTAGCTACCTGATTGTAAAGCACTGGACGCTTGGAAGTGCTTAGTATGACGTAGCTACCTGATTGTAAAGCACTGGACGCTCGGAAGTGCTTAGTATGACGTAGCTACCTGATTGTAAAGCACTGGACGCTTGGAAGTGCTTAGTATGACGTAGCTACCTGATTGTAAAGCACTGGACGCTCGGAAGTGCTTAGTATGACGTAGCTACCTGATTGTAAAGCACTGGACGCTTGGAAGTGCTTAGTATGACGTAGCTACCTGATTGTAAAGCACTGGACGCTCGGAAGTGCTTAGTATGACGTAGCTACCTGATTGTAAAGCACTGGACGCTCGGAAGTGCTTAGTATGACGTAGCTACCTGATTGTAAAGCACTGGACGCTCGGAAGTGCTTAGTATAACGTAGCTACCTGATTGTAAAGCACTGGACGCTCGGAAGTGCTTAGTATGACGTAGCTACCTGATTGTAAAGCACTGGACGCTCGGAAGTGCTTAGTATGACGTAGCTACCTGATTGTAAAGCACTGGACGCTTGGAAGTGCTTAGTATGACGTAGCTACCTGATTGTAAAGCACTGGACGCTCGGAAGTGCTTAGTATGACGTAGCTACCTGATTGTAAAGCACTGGACGCTCGGAAGTGCTTAGTATGACGTAGCTACCTGATTGTAAAGCACTGGACGCTCGGAAGTGCTTAGTATGACGTAGCTACCTGATTGTAAAGCACTGGACGCTCGGAAGTGCTTAGTATGACGTAGCTACCTGATTGTAAAGCACTGGACGCTCGGAAGTGCTTAGTATAACGTAGCTACCTGATTGTAAAGCACTGGACGCTCGGAAGTGCTTAGTATGACGTAGCTACCTGATTGTAAAGCACTGGACGCTCGGAAGTGCTTAGTATGACGTAGCTACCTGATTGTAAAGCACTGGACGCTCGGAAGTGCTTAGTATGACGTAGCTACCTGATTGTAAAGCACTGGACGCTCGGAAGTGCTTAGTATGACGTAGCTACCTGATTGTAAAGCACTGGACGCTTGGAAGTGCTTAGTATGACGTAGCTACCTGATTGTAAAGCACTGGACGCTCGGAAGTGCTTAGTATGACGTAGCTACCTGATTGTAAAGCACTGGACGCTTGGAAGTGCTTAGTATGACGTAGCTACCTGATTGTAAAGCACTGGACGCTCGGAAGTGCTTAGTATGACGTAGCTACCTGATTGTAAAGCACTGGACGCTCGGAAGTGCTTAGTATGACGTAGCTACCTGATTGTAAAGCACTGGACGCTCGGAAGTGCTTAGTATAACGTAGCTACCTGATTGTAAAGCACTGGACGCTCGGAAGTGCTTAGTATGACGTAGCTACCTGATTGTAAAGCACTGGACGCTCGGAAGTGCTTAGTATGACGTAGCTACCTGATTGTAAAGCACTGGACGCTTGGAAGTGCTTAGTATGACGTAGCTACCTGATTGTAAAGCACTGGACGCTCGGAAGTGCTTAGTATGACGTAGCTACCTGATTGTAAAGCACTGGACGCTCGGAAGTGCTTAGTATGACGTAGCTACCTGATTGTAAAGCACTGGACGCTCGGAAGTGCTTAGTATGACGTAGCTACCTGATTGTAAAGCACTGGACGCTCGGAAGTGCTTAGTATGACGTAGCTACCTGATTGTAAAGCACTGGACGCTCGGAAGTGCTTAGTATGACGTAGCTACCTGATTGGCGTAGGGATGCAGCACGCTGTTGGTCCGCTTAGCTCCTACCGAGTCGATCTCATCAATGAATATAACGCACGGCGCGCGCTCCTTAGCCGCTTCTGAAATACAACATTAATAACATTATCTTCTATCTATCTTATACCTTTAAACGAGCAATTCTTGGCAAAATATATATATATATATACATGTCGTCAGTTATATGACGAGAGAGAGTCTCGTCATATATAACTGACGAGAGACTTATTACTTACTTTAATGAGCCTATCCGTGGCAACAGCGAGTATATTGAAGTTTAGACTTACTGAATAGATCTCTGACTCGTCTCGCGCCCTGCCCGACCAGTATCTCATCGAACTCAGGTCCCGCGGCGTGGAAGAACGGCACCCTGGCTTCTCCAGCCACTGCCCTCGCCAGCAGCGTCTTGCCGGTGCCCGGGGGGCCGACCAGGAGCACGCCCTTGGGGAGCTTACCCCCCAGAGTGGCGAACTTTTCGGGGTCCTTCAGGAATTCCACCTGGGAAGTGAGAAAAAAAAATATTGATGGTTAAGGTAGCGCCATCTAGCCGCAAATAAAGCAAAACTATGGGGATGAAAGTGATATAAATAAAAAATATTCATCATCATCATCATCATCATTGGCAGCTCAAACAATGGCCCACTGCTGGGTATAAGCCTCCTCCCTCAAACCTACTCATCTGTTGATGTATAATAATTCATAGACGAAGAAAAGATGTTATGCCGACCCCACTTAGCGTGGGAAAAGGGCAGGAAGAAGAAGATGTATAATTCATAGCGCCATCTAGCCGCAAATAATTGCATTATGGAAACCAGATAAGAGGTTATTTTTGTCTTTTTATATTTTCAATAGGTTTATTAAAGTAAATTTCAAACTAAAACGCGTTTTTTTTAAATTATCATTGTTATAATGCTGATTAAAGTATCTGCTGAATCCTGACTATTTTGCTGACTTCCTGCTGACTTTTGATTAAATACACTACCCCATCACTATCAGTTGACACCTTCCTGACTATTTGCTGACTTCATGCTGACTTTTGACATAACACTGCCAATTCATTATCTGTTGACACCGTCCTGACTACTTGCTGGCTTCCTTTAGTATTTTGACTCCATAACTCCATAACACTACCATCACCACCTTACTAATTACTATTGCTGACTTTAGGCTATATCACTACCCCATCACTATCTGCTGACCCCTGACTATTTGCTGACTTCCTGCTGACATCTGCTGACCCCTCACTATGTGCTGACTTGCGACTATATCACACTACCCTGCCACTACCTGGCGACTCCCCACTCCCCGCTCCACTCACAATGTCCTTGAGCTCCTGCTTGGCCTCGTCCGCGCCCTTCACGTCGTCGAAGGTGACCGCGATGTCCTCGGGGTCCACCTCCGTCTGGTTGCCGAGCTGAATCCTGCGCATGTAACCACATTTTGCAATAAACCTTCAGTGTTACAAACAAATATTATCACGGCTGTAGTTTCTATTGCACGAGTGTGCATTGTGTTTAGCTAATTAGTTAAACGGAATAGAGATATTCAATAGAGCGCTGGTGGTGTAGTGGTAGCGCCCCTGCCTCACGATCCGTAGGTCGTGGGTTCAAACCTGGTCGTGAACCAATGAGTATTTCCATTCGAAAAATTGATGTGCGCAATGTCAGTGCTCTTAAACGGTGAAGGAAAACATCGTGAGGAAACCGGCATACCCTAGAACTAAAAATTCAAAGGTGTGTGTCATAATGTTAGTATTCTTCTAAGCGGCGATGGGTTTGCAACCTGTCACGTACGGAATACAACTACTGTGCAAAATGTGAGCATGTGCCAAATATCTGGTGGTATATCTAAATCTTGAAAAAAAAAAAATAAAGACTAGATCTATCTATCTATGGAAACTTGCGTTGTGGCTGAGTTTCAACGACGATTAACAGATTTTGAAAAAAAAAATCTTTTCCATTTCCAAATTTGTGGACCCCCATTTTTTGTCATGTCCAACGTAGACCCCCGTCGAGTCTCCCATGGACCCCTGGGGGTCCACAGGAGACCACCTGGACCACTTTGGGAATCACTGTTCTAACATGACTTTCCTCCCGCCGCATAGCATACAGAACATTTTAAATGTAACACAATAAAACAGTTACCTAAACACGGTCCCGCTCACGGACGCCATGAGACTAATGAAGATGGCGAGGAACAGCACGATGGTGAGGAGCTGCTGCACCAGCTTCAGGTACTTGGAGGCCTTGGTGCCGCGCGCGTTCTCCGGGTGGGAGCCTGCGGGTGCATGGTTATGGAGGCCTATCATGTTATATGTACCCTTAGTATGAGTTTTTGATAGTTTACGAAAACTTTTTTCGAATAGTATCCTTAATATAATAGAATTGTTAAGGAACTATATTACGTTTTAAAAACTAAAACTTGGAGGCCTTGGTGCCGCGCGCGTTCTCTGGGTGGGAGTCTGCATTGCATCTCGTGGTTATGGAGGCCTGTCATGTTATATGTACCCCTAGTATGAGTTTTTGATTTTGATGCTAGTGTCAAGTGCTCAAGGAGCCTCTGAGAGGCACACTTTCACCACCCTGGTTCGTTAAAAAGAGGAATATAATGCTCCCGAAAAACGATACTGCGCAGCTCTTGCGGCTAACTTCACGAATGCCTAGATTCGTTGAGCCAACTGTACCAAATTCTAAGCAAATGAATGAAGCGCAAACTACAGTCGCTGTAGTACGCTGTGACGTAGGATAGTTAACTACGTGACGTTTTAGTACCCAACTATCCGTTAGAGGCGCTGTGCAAGTTTTCATACATTTTTTTACTACAGTCGCTAGCGAGTGTAGATTGTGAAAACTCATGGTAGACCTACAGAGCACTGGTACTAGGAGTGGCCTCGCCTTTCGAGGTCGTAGGTTCGAATCTAGTCGTGAACCAATGGATTTTTCTGTTCAAAAGAATTACCAGCCAGTACTGTCAAACGGTGAAGGAAAACATCATGAAGAAACCGGGATATCGTAGAACCTAAAAAGTTTATCTTCAATATGGCGGCTGTAAAAACTAAGAATTTATTTTCAGTTACTTTATGACTACTAGTTATTTTAAATAAAAAAAAAAATATGGTCACGACTGTAATCCCCGGGTTCTGTAGATACCTTCTCAGATTTTTAGTTAGGTACTTAGATCTTTGAGGATATCTAAAGAGGGTAGTCAGAGGCACGTCCAAACATGACATTTGGTACATGCCCACATTTTGCACAGTAGTTAGTATTTCGTACGTGACAGGTTGCAAGCCCATCGCCGCTTATTAGAAAACTAACCTAAGACACCTTCGAATTTTTGGTTCTAGCGTATGCCGGTTTCCTCACGATGTTTTCCTTCACCGTTTAAGAGCACTGGCATTGCGCACATAATTTTTTCCAATGGAAAAACTCATTGGTGCACGACCAGGTTTGAACCCACGACCTTCGGATCGTGAGGCAGGGGTGCTACCACTACACCACCAGCGCTCTTTTAAATAAGATTTACCATTAATAAGATTTAAGATCTTATCCTCAAAGATCTAAGTAACTGAGGAGATATCTACCGAGCCTGGGGATTAGTCGTGAATATGATGATGATATGAAATTTACCAGCAAGATATCCTTCAGCAAACGCGATTTTGATCTTGTCTTTCTGCTGATGCGTGAGATGAGCTGCGTCCTCGCCCAGCAGCCGCTCCAGCCTTGGGACCACATCACTGTTTGGTGGGGGCTGTTTGTCTGAACTTTCAGCACTTAGTCCTGGAAATCAAAACCATGATTTGATTAAATTGACGATAGAGTTCCATGCCCAAGGCAATGCCGTGGTTCTTTCTTGCGTTTTCTAGTTTGATCTAGTTTAGATTGGTTGCTTAAAATGGTTGAAAGTTTCGTTCATCCTACTAATATCCTACTAATATTATAAACGCGAAAGTTTGTAAGAATGGATTGATGGATGGATGGATGGATGTATGTTTGTTACTCTTTCACGCTAAAACGGCTGAACGGATCTGAATGAAATTTGGCAATTGAAATTGAAAAAATATTTATTCAGTACAATCACAAGGATCACTTTGAAACGTCTTACATGCGGTGAATCTATGTGCCAATTCCAACCTAACCCAAGTATGAGAAGAACAGGCAAGAAACTCGTCAGAAGAACAGGCCAGAAACTCGGCACAGATATAGATTATGGTCTGGAATAACACATAGGCTACTTTTTATCCCGGAAAAATATAATGTTCCCGCGGGATAGATTTGTTTTGGTTTTTCAAGGTATCACGCGGGTGAAGCCGCGGGCGGAAGCTAGTAAAAAATAATTTAAATGGTAATAAAACTGATTTCGGAACTGCTGCTTTTATTCAATAATTTCTAAATGTTAATATGCAAAATATGTGACGTCACACTAGAGAGGGGGGGGGTCTCACAAATATGCCCAGCCACTATTACTACTGTAGTAACGTCAGCCGATCTAAATGTGACAACTCATGGTAGACTTACAGTCCTGGGTTAAACTTAATAAGCTAAGTACTTACGCAGTCTGTTCATAATGTTGGGGTTCCTCTTAAGATCTGCATGTATACTGCGTTCCGTCTTGAAGCCTCGAACCTGTATGTTGTATTTGAAGGAGCTGGCGTGGACGCTGTTTGCCAATAAGCCAATGAAGTTATCGGTGAGGCTTAATCTGGAATATCAGAGATTTGTGGTGGGTGCACAAGATAAAGTTTTCCCTAATATGAAAATCTTTCAGTAACCATCATCATCTTCCTGCCCTTTTCCCACGCTATGTGTGGTCGGCACAACATGTGATCTTCTATCTCCCTCTATCATCCGTCATCTCACTCACTCCTTTCTTACCCATGTCATCTTTCACACAGTCCATCCCTCTTTTCTTTGGTCTACCTCTACCCCTGTATCCATCCACATTCATACCTAACACTCTCCTCATCACATGACATTATCTTTCAGAAACCAATTTATTATTTAATAATAATATTAATTGCATTTTTGGTTTAAAACTATATGAATAATGTTTAATATTTATCATGTGAGCAAAGACATGGTCAAAAGCTAGTTCTACTAATATTATAAACATGAAAGTTTGTAAGAATGTATGGATGTATGTTTATTACTCTTTGACGCTGAAACGGGTGAACGAATCTGGATCTAGTTTGGCACAGATACAGATTATAGTCTTGAATAGCACATAGGCTACTTTTTATAATGGAAAAATGTATGGTTCCTGTGGGATAGATTTGTTTTTGTTTTTCAAGGTACACAGGCGAAGCTGTGAGCGGAAGCTAGTGTTTAAAATATTTGAAATCATGTGCCCAACACATAACATTGTTATCAGTATTGTGTGAATGACTTGCATCTCACATTATCAGTCATCGACCTTCACTGTGAAACAAGTGAAAAAGAATAAACAAGTATTAGTTGGATCTGCATATCAATTTGTTGACATTGACAACATGTTGGACATACATACATGCTATAAATAAAATGTGTAAAATAGTTCTAAACATGTTTTGTTTCAAACAAGAAAACATTTTTCAGTCTTTGACACATTTTCTGTATGTGTTGTATACATTTGTTCTCACAACTTGTTTCAGGTGTAAACTAAAGGTAAATGAAAATAGTTTTATACATGATAAATTCATGGTTTATACCTCGGTGTAATGTAAATGGTCTTAGACAAATAAACTAAAACCACTTGAACATTATTTAACTATGCCAGTATACATCATACAAAAAAGCGCTAGGATAGAGAGTTTTTTGTCTGTTATTCTCGTACTTGGGTTAGGTTGAAATTGGCACATAGATTCAACGCATGTAAGTTGTTTCAAAGTGATCCTTGTGATTTTATTGAATAATTATATTTTGAATTAGAATTGAGTTGTATGGATCATTCAGCTATTTAATTCCTTATGTATTTACCTGGTGTTTTTATTGCGGAGATCAACAGTAACAGTTGGAGTTTCTGTCCAACCGTTTTTGTTCTTCTCAAACGATTCGGAAGACAGATAGGACACTTTCCGGGCCGACGTGAGCTCTGACAGCCGGCTGAGAGGACGCCTGGCCGCCGGAAGGCTCACCAGACTCCTCAGGTCGATAGCTTTCATTTCAGTTAAGACATTGTTATCGAAATTTCGTAAACACTCGTCCAAACTTTCGCGACAGATTGTCGCGTCGAGCACGGCCACTGACCCTTCCTTTCCTCTCACATTGCTACTTCTTCCACCGGCATGCTTCCTTTGTTTAAATAAGCTCGAATATCTCGAAGATAATTGACTAAAACTAACTAAAATCTGCAATGACACAAAGGTTATGTTGAATGACGATTAGCAATTTCAATTAGTTCAACTGGAATAAGTGATTGTGGATTTCTAGTTACTTTTACCTGGTTTTGACTGTTTAATGAGTTCAGTGAGAACATGTTACATGAAGATGACCTGTTTTTATTTTATTTGATGTGCACTCGAAAATTTTGTAGGCTCTTACGTCAAACTTATTTTTCGTAGAAAAAAATATATGTTTAGTGCTTGAAGTGGATTACAAAATCTTAATCGATGTTTGTTTAAAAGTAATTTTAATCGTTATTTAAGACTTTATACTGACAGTGACATTTAACATGTACAATAATGTTTAATTGATAATCGGCTTTGTAACGAATTTAATTATCTATGTTGGTAATTATTATTATATTGATTCAATTTATCTAGCATTTACAAAAGCTTTGTGTTTTATTTAAGTTTCCTTACAAACCATAAAAGTGAAACTTTTACGTCAACTAATCAGTCCTAACACGATTACGAAGTACTTACGGGTTTGTTCAAAAAGTTTTGGTTGACAATTACATTGAAAGAAACATACACTGAACGATACCTTTCACAAATGAAGCAAAACAGTTGAAATAGATAACATTCATTGGTCTATTTACTCAAAACTGAAAATCTAAATTGAGCAAAACAACAAAACCTTAAAATATTTGCTTTTGAAATCGATTTATATTTCATATAACTGTACAACACTAGTACCTCAAATATCTATGGTTCGTATATTGGACATCGTTCTGAACCTATGTTCAGTTAATTTTAATTATTTATCGTATCATTACATTTCTGGTTTATAAAATTAACTGTTGATTATAATTACCAAATCAGCTGTTTATCCATTCCAAAATATATAAGTACAATAATTAACGGTTATTTTTATTTGCTTAACTAAATAAAATAAAAACAATATAAATGTTACTTTTGTACTCATTTAAATTATAGTATCACAAAACTTACAAGACTAGTTTCGGAACACTCTCGGAGAAGTTTTGCTGTCTATGTTTGTCTTTGCTTATTTGGACAGTAAAATCCAAAATGGCGACGAGCGATGACGAGCCTATGCATTTATATGAAGTTTTTCAAAACTGTTTCAATAAAATAGCAAATAAACAACAAGGTGAGTGAGAAAATGCATACCGCGGCCCGTCTCGCGTTCCTTGAACGGTCTATTGAAGTGTAGTGAAGTGTTTCATTGTGTAAATCGACCAAAGTGTTTGCGTGTTATGCCATTCCAGTGTAAAAAGCAACAGCATTTTTTCAAAATACGCCCAAATTAATCGCCCTACGTGTAAGATACGTCCATAAACGACTTCTACGAAGTCAAAAGCATGTGTTTTATGTATTAAGAATGCCGTATTGCTGGCCAAATTGCGTACAAAGGCTATGTTTTGATCGGGTAGAAGATATCAATGTGGTCTAACCATTGTGCTGTAAATTCGATGCGATACTGAATTGTTTCATTGGATTTATTTACTTTGACGTCCTCATTGACACTGTTATCAGGTAATCCGATCGCTGTATCGTCTAAAAATTGTATTTATTTATCAAATTTTCGTAATTTTACGTGTGGTAAAATTGTCTCATTTTTTTCATTTTTTTTACGAGTGCCCATGGAACTCATGATTCCACCAGGGTTTGTTTGAGAGTTTGCAAGGCGCGGGCTGAAAAATGGCAAGTAATCGCTTTTTATGTTCGTATTGTGTCCATGTTTACAGATTTTTGTTTATTTACACTATCTAGCGCGGACGTACTTACGATGTAGGTACCTACATACCTACCGACTTCATTTCATTTACTAAAACACACTCCCCTACAGGTTCCTATACCTATTTATACTGTTGTAGTTCTTTCATGAATCATTATTAGCTGGAATGCATTTGAGAAGAGCCTTTGTCTGACTGATCATTTATTAAGGCCTTTTAAACTTAGTTGTTAAACCTATCTATAAAAAATAGCTGTTAACTACTCCACATACCAAATATTATTGTATCTTTTTTAATGCTGGTTGCAACCAGGGATCGGAAAACCTATTCATAACGGTAACCGTTTCAAACGGTTACCGATAGAAACGGTAAGCGATTGAAACGATAACCCTTTTACATTGGGTTTTAATCGAAATAATAACTGTTACCGAATAAAACGGTATACCGAAATAATTCGGTTTTTTTAAACTGTATTTTTTGTTGCATTATTAGGGTACAAATACTTTGTAGAAATTGAGTGCGTGCGATATTAGGTATGCGAATGTTTTTCGACTTAGTTGATGACTGGAGGGATACTACTGAGCAAGCGGAAAGTGTTAAATTAATGCAGTGTGAGTGCGACTTTAATATTTTTTAAATTGTGATTTGTGATTTTCTTTTATAATAGTAATAGAGGGTATAATAATACCTAGTAGGTAGTACCTACAGTAGTACTACTAGGTATTAGTACCTACTACTACTACTAGTGAGTAGTAACTCAACTACTATACTAATTACTAGTATTTAAGTAGGTAACTACACCTACCTCCTACCTACATACATTATTAGCAAACCAAACTGTTTTAGTAGTTATAGTAATAAAACAATTGAATAAATTTGCTTGAAGTGTGTCGGACGGAACGTATTACAAAAGGTAAATGTTATACTAAAATAAAATAGGTAGGTACAGTCACCGACGGAAAGGGGTAACCATTTTTTTACATTATCGTCTAATTTAAATTTTCAAAACAATTTTAGCAATGGAATAAATAATTTGTAGTATTCAATACAACTGACTCACAATAACTGAATAATACATTCGCCACCGCTTTGGCAAGAAATAATCTGTCTAAAAGCGGGTAGTTAGCGTAAAAACAACACGGCGATACCCGCAAACTACATTACCGCAACCCGCAAATACAGGTAACAAAGAGATGGGCGGGTGGGTAAAAATTCGGGAGGGATAAATAGGAAGGAAAGGGTAAAATAGGTAAAAATTAAAAAATACCCATTTATACCGGGTATTTTTTATTTATACCGGGTAAAAATTCAACGTATATTTTTCAATGAAAATAAAAAACCTAATTACTTTTAAAAATACGTAGTAAGTAGGGCAGCCTTAATATTATATAGGAAAACCTAAACTATGAGTAAAAGATGTTTTTATCAAATAAAACCAACATAAAAGTCATTTAGAAAACATACACTCGCGGGCTTTAAACTGGAATCGCTTCATCAAGACAATTTTGTACAATTTCTGTCCAATGAACAATGATTGTCGTATATCATTTGAAAGAATATTTTATTAGCTATTAAATTCTAGCCGAGAGATGGCGTGCCTACTGTGAGCAGTTATATACTGATTCCTTTTTTAACCGAACTGGAAGGAGCTAGAACTGGAACCCATGATTCTTCGTTCCGAAATAGCTACTGCTCTATAGTCTCTCAAGAAAGAGAAGGCGCCAGGAAGCGACCAAATAACAGCAGAGGTGCTTAAAGCTATGGGTGACTTGGGTGTGACGATAACCAATATCTGCTCACACATCTGGCAAAACGGTAATTGGCTGGAAGACTGGACGGAGTCCGTAATTCTACCGCTGCACAAGAAATGGTCAACTAAGAGCTGCGGTAATTATCAAACCTTGTCCCTCATCTCACACGCCAGCAAAATCTCGCTCCATATTATCAACAATCGCATCCTGGATACTTGGATTGGCAAATCCCGCAGGAGCAAGCCGGTTTCATGAAGGGCAAGGGCACTCGGGAGCAGATTCTCAATGTCAGGCAGATCGTTGAGAAGGCATACGAGTTTGATTTGCCAGTGATAATGTGTTTCGTCGACTACAGCAAAGCTTTCGACTGTGTCAACTGGGGTTGTATGGAAGGTCCTACAAAAACTTGGAGTACCAATGCATCTTATCGCTCTACTTCGCACCTTGTATGACTTAAGCCAGGGAGTCGTAAGAGTTGATAAAGTAACTTCTAAACCCTTTAAATTTCACCAAGGAGTACCTACGCCAAGGTTGCATTTTATCGCCCATTCTGTTCAACGCCTATGGAGAGTACATAATGAGACAGACTTGCGAGAATTGAGAGGGAGGTATCACAGTTGGTGGTGTAAAAATCACCAACCTGCGCTACGCTGATGACACTACTCTTCTTGCAGCAAATGAGTCGGGGATGATTACTCTTCTAAACCGAATGGAGCGAATTAGCGAGAAGATGGGACTTTGCATAAACAGGTCCAAAACTAAAGTTATGGTGGTAGACAGATCTGGAAAGTTAGAACTCACTGGCAATTTGGACCTAGAAACAGTGGACAATTATTATTATTTATTATTATTAGACTTGTACGGACTCTAGTCTTCTCGATCTTTTCGTATGGCGCTGAGACTTGGACTCTGGAAGCTGCAGACCGCAAACGCATTGACGCTTTTGAGATGTGGTGTTGGAGAAGGATGCTCCGTATCCCTTGGACAGCATTTCGGACTAACGTCTCTATATTGCGAGAACTCAATATCTCCTCGCGACTGTCCGTCCACTGAGTGTCTGCGCAGAGTTCTCGAATATTTCGGTCACATTGCAAGAAAAGACGGTGACAACCTCGAAAAGCTCTTTGTGATCGGCAAAGTAGACGGGAAAAGGCCTCGTGGACGCAGTCCATTACATTGGTCGGACCAGATCCGAACCGCGCTTGATATTTCGGTTCACAACCAACGCCCTCCACATCGCCGAAGACAGAAACAGATGGAGGATAATTATTAAAGAGAAGGTGATGCAGAAGGGAGGTCACGACCCTCAGCATTGAGGAACACGACGCAAGGAGGAAGAAAATGTTGAATATCATAACCAATAAGCATTCACCTTGTATCATGGAACGTAAAAAGAAAAAAATCAATTTTTTAATTAAACAAATCACCAACTGTTTGGAAGTCCTGAAATCCTATAAATAGTGAGCTTTTATGAAAATTGGTCATCAGTCCAATGTTTTACTTTACTGGGAATAGTTGAACTTAAGAAAAATGGAAACCACAACCACAGAAGCCGCTCTAATCGTCAGCCTAATTCAGCAAGGGTTGTCTCAGCGTAGTATCGCTCGACAGCTTCACCCAAGCCAGTCCAGTGTCTCCAAGGTGCACAAGAGATTCAGGGAGATCAGGAATTTAGTCCGGAGACCAGAATCTGGACGATGGCTATGCAATACGCCAAGAGATGGTCGATTTATTGTCACCACTTCACTCCGAAAAAGACACCTGACCGGCGTCGACGTCCAATAGCAGCTAAGAGAAGTTAGAGGGAGAGCTGTGAGCGAGTGGACAGTCAGACGAAAACACAAAGAAGTGAAATTAACCCCAAAAAGGCCAGCCATGGGAACTAAATTGTCTCCAGCCCACCTACAAGTCCGGCTTCAGTTTGCTCGCGATCACTTGATTATATGGAGCAATGGAGTCGAGTCCAGTTCTCGGACATAACCAGAATATGAACCGTCGTCGGTCAATACTATGTAGGCAAGGCACGTCCTACGACAAAGATTTTGATAGCTAAAAAAAAATGATATACTTACCACAATCCCTAGTTCATTGACCAGAAATTGTAAAAAATTGTCTTGATGAAGCGATTCCAGTTTAAAGCCCGCGAGTGTATATTGTGTAAATAGAACATTAATTATCTTTTCAGTCATGTAAACTTACACCGTACTTACTTCAAAATAAGCCGAGTATTTTTTTAAAAGACATAGGTAGTACATAATACACTTATATATTTTTTTATTATATAATTGTTCTAAAAATAACAAAAGCCTTTATATTGTAATCTGTCGTTTTTATGTTTTTACATACTTAAAGGCTTTTTTTATTTTCAGAAAGATTAAAAATATATAAGTATACGCACTATGTCATTATAAACAATCTAAAAAACCATATATATAATATATATATATAATAATTGCACAGCATAACGAAATCAATAAATATAATACTTAAATAAATATAATCCAACCAAATTATACTGATAATTACATTATTTTACACCAGAGAACATCGAAACACTAAAAAAAACAAATAAAATAATAAATAAATAGTGGCGGACATTTTTACACAGCACCATCTAGCCCCAAAAAACAAACAGGAATAAAAACTAACAAGTTAAAGCATATATAATTAGTTGAACCTCAAAACCAGGTAAGCGCCCATCTCTCAACACAAATTCAAACAATACGGTTTAACACGACAAAAGATGAGTGAGACATTATTTCCCTTCGCACTCATATTACCTACCGCGCTACTTGCACGCAGTACATGATGAAAATGCGCAAATTTAAACCTTAAGATAAAAACCTTTATTATTTCGGTTAATGTTAACAGAAATGTTTCGGTAACCTATAGTTTCGGTATACCGTAATTGAAAGTGTTAAACAACCGATTCATTACGGTGGTTAACCTTAACCGGAATATCCCTGGTTGCAACTGACTTCATCATTGAAGCATTTCATCACAATAGCCCATTTCTGGACCACTTTTCAAACAGGTTACTTAAAGGGAAAAAACTGGTTACTGCCTGACAACCTAATAAATGAAAATATTTACTATGACAACTAATATTTTGTGAAATATTGAAGTAGAAAGATGTCTCATAATTATTAATTTTTCAGTCATAGTTGTCTCACAATATATACATAAATAATTTATTTTTCTTCATATCAATTCACTGGTCTTTTGGAACCAGTGTGTTGAAAGGATCAAAGTGCACTTCAAAGCCTTCTTCCATACATTCTAATAATATAATTTTGAAATACATAAAATCATGCAGGTTTCTCGACGGGGTAGGCAGAAACCATGGATCTCCACTGGCTATGATCGTGACATAAGTCTTTTGCTTCATTGTCTCTCATTACATTATTCATACATGGGTGTCAGTTTAGGGTACTCTTGACCTGGCTTTTCTCATTGCAAAATGTGGGCATGTACCTCATACTTTCTTTAGATATCCTCAAAGATCTAAGTAAGTAGAGATCTGAGGAGTTATCTACCGAGCCCGGTGATTTGTACGTGATCATGTTTGTTTTGGTTTTTTTCTCTGAGTGATCTAAGATGTTTTGCCGCCTCACCGACCGCGTAGCATGCCCTGCTAAGCACGGAAACGGTCACCTACCCAAGTGTCCGCGCTAAACGTCGCTAAACTCAGTTATCTGCAGAGATTTGCTAAACAAAATGTTTTAAACATAGATACATGATTGCAACTTGCGTATACATGTACATTTTCGTACCTACTACGTTGACTTCAACATTGTCCGTGTATTCAATACATAAAATACCTATTTTAACATGAAATAAACAAACCAGTATCCACGATCCATATTTACGTTCTTACAATATTTACACAAGTGTCCCTGCTAATGTTATGTCGAACTAAAGAACGCACGCGACTCCGCTCACGGTATATCAATGTCTAAAACATTAGAACCCAATGTTTCACGAGTAGTAATGAAAAGTAACACGATCACGACTCTAATCCCCAGGCTCGGTAGATATCTCCTCAGATCTCTAGTTACTTAGATATTTCAGGATATCTAAAGGGGGGTAGTCAGAGGTACGTCCAAACACGATATTTGGCATATGCCCATATTTTGCACAGTGATTATTACTCCGTAAGTGACGGGTTGCAAGCCCATCGCCGCTTCTAAGATTACTAACATGACACACACCTTCGAATTTTTGGTTCTAGGGTATGCCGGTTTCCTCACGTTTTCCTTCACCGTTTAAAAAACTCATTGCTGACCAGGTTTGAACCCACGACCTTCGGATCGTGAGGCAGGGATGCTACCACTACACCACCAGTGCTCTATAATATAGAGCAATAGCCAAAAAACAATATAGAGTTTATAATTATTGTCTATCTATGAATCATATTAGTTAAATATAACCTCGGCTGAGTCGATAGGTGACAGATAATATTTTATTACGCCATTAATATTGTCTAAGAAGCCATCTTATGTGGTCCAGTAAACTGTTTCTATGTATCTAAAGATCGTGACGTAAACTATAGATACATCTACTGATCCAGATCACTTAATATATAGTTTTATTTATATATCCTTGTGATTTTCTATATATTTTTACCCGATTGCGAAGTGGTGATGGAGGGTAATGTGTTTTGGGTGTATGAACTCATACATATGCATGCGATTTCCCTAGGCTGTCGATGGAGTCCAAATGGCTGGTCGGATTTTGATAAATGAAGTGTCGTTGGATTCACTATTTGTACATGAAAAAACAAAAAAACATGATCTCTACTAATACTGAAAAGGACGGAAATTTCTAGTACTTTCACGTAGTAGTTTTAGCGGGAAAGTACTAGAAATTTCCGTCCTTTTCAGTATTTGTAATGGATTTCCGCAAAGTCACGCCTGAATCAATCATTTATGATCTCTACTGTAATCCCCAGGTTCGGAAGATAATCTCCTCAGATCTCTAGTTACTTAGATCCTTGAGGATATCAAAGGGGGTAGTCAGAAGCACGTTCAAACATGCATTATATAAATAAATGTTTGAATAAACGCTTTAGTGTGAGCGTCACCTTAACTGGCAACGTTTTTACGTTGCCAAATATCGTAAAATTGATTTATAACTAACTATTCGCCGCGATTGTCTATTTAGAACTTACCGTTGTAATTACTCGCATACCTGATTTATTTTATAAGCTGACCCGCTCGCAATACTTCTGTATGTACCCCTAGTATGAGTTTCTTATAGTTTACGAAAACTTTTTTCGAATAGTATCCATTTTTACCACTATCGGAAATATTAAGGCACTAATATAAGGTATCCATGAAATGTAATATTTAGTGCAAAAGTGCTTTAAGGATCGTAGCAAGTGGCGATCTGTGGTCTCTGCCTACCCCGTCGGGAAACAGGCGTGATTTTATGTATGTATGTAAGTGCTTTAATCAACATTATCTAGACTAGAACTTCGCTTTTAACAAGTAAAAGTCACGTTATAACCCCCCCCCCCCCCCCTTAAGGGTTGAACTTTAGAATATAACTTAGAAAAGAACAATCAAAATCCCAGCTCTCAGGGTTGATGTCTGCTTACCAGTACACTCAAACGGTGAAGGAAAACATCGTGAGGAAACCGGCGTGTCGTAAAACCTAAATTAGAAGACATGTGTGAAGTGCACAAAAGGGCCCATCCTTTCACCACACTTGTTCAAAAGAACTAAGGGCACGATGTTTTGAAGAAATCTTAATTGCGAAAATACGCGATCCATTTACCAAACACCCTGTACAAGTCCAAGTATGGTGGCCACGATTGCATCGCGACTCGCGCTGTATGTGTCATGTGATGACTGATGGTGACTGATGATGACTGATAATCATGATGAATACCCTTGCATGGTACACCTTGAAATACTGTAAAAGGATAGACTGGTTTTCATAACTTTAACGTGATCACGACTGTAATCCCCTTTGGACATCTCAGATCTCTAGTTACTTGATCTTTGAGGGTATTTAAAGGGGGTAGTCAGAAGCAAACGTCCAAACATTATGCTTGGCTACGTTGCACAGTACCTAATTAGTTTATTACCTGAGTAATTTAGATTTCTCAGATATTATATGAGCTCGTAAAAAAATAGAATAAAGGTAAAATAATACAGGCACATGCCACATTTTCTACAGTAGTTAGTATTCCGTACGTGACAGGTTGCAAGTTCATCACCGAACACTTAATCTTTGACACACACCTTCGTATTTTTGGTTCTAGGGTATGCCGGTTTCCTCACGATATTTTCCTTCGCCGTTTAAGAGCACTGGCATTGCGCACATAATTTTTTTTTGAATAGAAAAACTCATTTGTGCGCGACCAGGTTTGAACCCACGACCTTCGGTGAGGGGTGCTACCAACATCACCAATGCTCTATTCGCGATTTTCGCTGTAGTTTATTACTTTTCTTCAATAGACAGACACCGGTTTTACCGTTCTATTATTTGTATAGATAGACTATTATAGTCTATCTAGTATAATACTGTAGGTCTACCATGAGTTTTCATAATCAACTCTCGCTAGCGACTGTAGTTAAAAAAATGTATGAAAATTTGTACATCGCCTCTAGCGGATAGTTGGGTACTAAAACGTCACGTATTTAACTATCCTACGTCACAGCGTACTACAGCGACTGTAGTTTGCGCTTCATTCATTTGCTTAGAATTTGGTACCATGAGTAACAATTGCGACAGATGTCATAGTAACGTACTATTACTACTGTAGTAACGTTAGCCGATCTAAATGTGACAACTCATGGTAGACGTACTGGCTTTAAGTACTAGTCTATCGCATCGCCAATGACTAGCTACCACATCACTATATCCTTTCAATATCGATTGTGTGTCCTTGTTCGCATTTTTATCGACACTTTTAAAGTTATTGCTGTACGTAAGTCCACACTAATCTACACTATAAAATAATATTATAAAAAGGTAAATTTTGTTTGTTTGTTTGTGACAGGTAATCCCAGAAACCCATCCGAATGAAAAAACACTTACACTAATATAATGTTTAGAATGAGCTTTCAGGATGAACATAGGTTATATTTTATGTAGGTACCTCGCAGGCGTAGCCGCGTGCGGAAGCTAGCTTTAAATAACCCTGTCACGTAATAAATACAAACTTAAAGGCGAAATGCGGGTATGTGCCAAGTATCATGTTTGGACGTGCCTCTGACTTTCGATAGATATCCTCAAAGATTTAAGTAAAGAGATCCGAGGATTATCTACCGAGCCTGGGGATTACACTCGCGATCACTTTTGTAAAGATTTTTTTAATCGGATGGTAGTTTCTGAGATTACCCCCTACACACAAACAAACATACCTTATCTCTCCATAATATTAGTGTCGAGTCGTGACCAACATTTGAGTGATAGTGTAATCAACGTAAAACAAATTAATTGTTATTGTTTTAAATTAATGTGTAATTGATATACGTCTAACAAGATAACTGTGACATTTGACATTTTTACAGAATTTGTTATTACATAGTATAAATAAATAAATAATAAATAATGCTGGACAAACCACACAGCATCACCTAGCCCCAAAGTAAGCTACTCAAAGCTTGTGTTATGGGTTATGGGTACTAGATAACTGATATATTTAATACATTATATACATAGATAGATATTTGTAGACGTGTTTTAAGTAAGGTGTAGAGTTTGTATTAGGCCTTGTAGAGTTAGGGCGTGTAGAGTTAGAAGCTTGACTCTAACTGGGAACTTTTTGACTTGTCTCTCGACTTGGCAACATTTTACATAAAAATGTTTTTTGTGGGATAATATTATTGACAAGTGATAGGATTTTAAACGAATCAAGCTCTTCGGGCAATATCAAAGTAATATAACTTTAATGGTTCGTACCATGACCTATAGAAATTGTATTGAAGTAGTGAGTAATAATTATTTTCTTAGGAGGGATTTCAACCTATAACGAAAGGTAGAATAACTACCAACTGTCCTGTGCAGCCAATCAAATTATGCACATTAATCTAAGTTATGTCCCAGCGGAAATCGAACCCGTACCTCTCACCACGTTGGTCAGCACTTGTCAATATATCTTTCATCATTACTAATTTACGACACAAGAAATGCAAAATACTGTCAGTTACATTATTAATTACATTAGAGTACGCGCCTTGTCACTCGCAGATGAAGTCAAATTACGCAGTACGCACTGCATAATTAGTATGATTAATATATTTGTAAGGACCATACAAGCGCTAGGACCGAGACGAGTTTCTCGCCTGTTTTTCTCGGACTTTGGTAAGGCCGAGACTCCACCAAAGCGGAGATATTGTGTGCGGCGTGCTGTAGATGTTTTTTAAACAACCAAATATAATTGTGTTATTGACACATCTCTCCGCTCAGCTTCAGTGGAGATCGCTGTGCGGAGATGTGTAATATTTGTGTGGCGCGATGGAAGCGGAGATGTGAGCTGTGCGCGGACGACGCGCAGTGGTTACTAGGTGGACGAGAGATATGATGCACACCGCACACATCTCCTTTGGTGGAGTCCCCCGAGCTGAAAACATCTCTTCTCGCACAGCACACAGCACACCGCACACATCTCCTTTGGTGGAGTCCCCCGAGCTGAAAACATCTCTTCTCGCACAGCACACAGCACACCGCACACATCTCCTTTGGTGGAGTCCCCCGAGCTGAAAACATCTCTTCTCGCACAGCACACAGCACACCGCACACATCTCCTTTGGTGGAGTCCCCCGAGCTGAAAACATCTCTTCTCGCACAGCACACAGCACACCGCACACATCTCCGCTTTGGTGGAGTCCCCCGAGCTGAAAAATATCTCTTCTCGCACAGCACACAGCACACCGCACACCTCTCCGCTTTGGTGGAGTCCCCCGAGCTGAAAAATATCTCTTCTCGCACAGCACACAGCACACCGCACACATCTCCGCTTTGGTGGAGTCCCCCGAGCTGAAAAATATCTCTTCTCGCACAGCACACAGCACACCGCACACATCTCCGCTTTGGTGGAGTCCCCCGAGCTGAAAAATATCTCTTCTCGCACAGCACACAGCACACCGCACACATCTCCGCTTTGGTGGAGTCCCGGCCTAGGCTGGAATTGGCACTTAAATTCACCGCATGTTAAGACGTTTTAAAGTGATCTTTGTGATTTTATTGAATAAATATATTTTGGATTGAATGTTGAGATGGATGTATGTAGTGACGAGGATGGATAAAATATGAAATGAGTATTTAGAGGAAGTTGGAAAGTGGCGGCCGGTGACGGAAACGATGAGGAGTAATAGCGTGGTATGGGCATGTTATGAGAAGAGGAGATTGTTAGTATGGATGTAGATGAATACAGGGGTAGAGGTAGGCTAAAGAAAAGATGGATGGACTGTGTGAAAGATGACATGGGTATGAAAGGAGTGAGTATTGAGATGACGAGACGAATGACAGGGGCAGTATTGAGTAGAGGAGTGACTGGGAGTGACAGAGGGAAATGGAAGAATATCAGTTGTCATAACATGAGAAACGAAAACAAAAACATTATGAGGAGACCGCCCCATTATCGTAGGACCTACATAAATCTTATACCTTTAAACGAGGAATTCTTGTATATATATATATATATAATTATATAGAGATTCAGATTATATATATATATATAATCTGAATCTCGGAAACGGCTCGACCGATTTTCATGAAATTTAGTATGCAGAGGGTTTCGTTGGTGATAAATCGATCTAGCTAGGTTTCATTTTTTGAAAACGTCGTTTACCCTAAAAAAAAACGAGCAAGGCTCGGTCATCCAGGTACTTCTAGTTAAGTTGGAAGACGTGGCGAGTGCCTCAGATTGTAAACCTCTCACCACACTGCTCCGAAAGAACCGATACGATAAGAAGATTATAAACAAGTCTTTTCGAGAATTTTGTTTAGCGTGCAGCGAAATGCCGCGTACTGTATTCGCGTATCTCTTGGCCTTTAACCTAACATCGGTTATATACGTAGTAACCCACGGCCCGCGGGTTATCATCTTACACCTACTTGTAGTAATGTAAACTGATGTTAAATCTAGACTGATTTTGCGAATCAATGTTTTTATCCGACTGCGAAGCGGAGGAGGGTAATGTTTTTGGGATGTATGTATGTATGTATGTATGCGAGTTACTTTGGCTATCGGTGTAGCCTAAACGGCTGGACAGATTTCGGTATATAATTCGTCTGGATCAAGTGTCAAATGTCAAAAAATCAAATATAATAGAGTAATAGAAAAAACGGCTGTTTTGAGTGGATAACCTTTTTTTGAAGTCGGTTAACAAGTCTAGATAATTTTAGGTATTTTCAATGTTTTACCACACCGTCATATTAAAAATAATTCCATGTCGATTGTGTGGGTTAAATTATTTGTTCAGCTGCGCTCGCGACGCGCCCTCATTGGTCGCCGCTTGTCGACCAATCACCGGCCGATTATGTTTCGAAATTCAAAAGATTTCCCTGTACGCAAATTTTGGGTCCAATATAATTTTCTAATGTTCATTGTGTCATGAGTACGTTCGACCTTATGTGTTCATCTAAGATGTTTAAAGTTAGCACTAAAGTGATTGAACACTGGTGGTGTAGTGGTAGCACCTCGGCCTCACGATCCGAAGGTCGTGAGTTCAAACCTGGTCGTGCACCAATGAGCTTTTCCATTCGAAAAAATTATGTGCGCAATGCCAGTGCTCTTATAGGGTGAAGTAAGACATCGTGAGGGAACCGGCATATCCTAGCACTAAAAATTCAAAGGTGTGTCATAATGTTAGTATTTTTATAAGCGTCGATGGGCTCGCAACCTGTCGTGTACGGAATACTAACTAAAACGCGAAATGCGGGCATATGCCAAATACCATGTTTGGACGTGTCTCTGACTCTTTAGATATCCTCAAAGATGGGGTTAATTACAGTCGTAAACATGTTTTGTTTTTTTTCTAAAGTGACCCAACCGCAAAAGTTTTATCAAAATCAGTTCACCCATTACTCAATTAAAGCATTATCAAACAGTATCCTTAAAACAGCACCACGCGACCATAGTACAATATTGACATTGCAAATAAAGCCGGGCGATTCGGTTTGTTTGTTTGTCCTGCTCAAATAAAGGGACTTAGGGTGCCGATTGAACCTTGGATGGAGAGAGGTAGGATAATTGAGTGTGTCCTTAGACACAGGTTATACTAGTAGTGCGCCCCGAACAGTACGTCTACCATGAGTTGTCACATTTAGATCGGCTGGCGTTACTACAGTAGTAATAGTACGTTACTATGACATCTGTCGAAATTGTTACTCATGGTACCAAATTCTAAGCAAATAAATGAGCGCAAACTACAGTCGCTGTAGTACGCTGTGACGTAGGATAGTTAGCTACGTGAGGTTTTAGTACCCAACTATCCGCTAGAGGCGCTGTACAAATTTTTCATACATTTTTTTAACTACAGTCGCTAGCGAGTGTAGATTGTGAAATCTCATGGTAGACCTACAGTACCCTAGACCTACCAAATTCTAAGCAAATTAATGAGCGCAAACTACAGTCGCTGTAGTACGCTGTGACGTAGAAGACCACTGGTGAGCGCTGGTGGTGTAGTGATAGCGCCCCTGCCTCACGATCCGAAGGTCGTGGGTTAAAAGCTCGTGAACCAATTAGCTTTTCCATTCGAAAAAAATATGTGCACAATGCCAGTGCTGTTAAACGGTGAAGGAAAACATCGTGAGGAAACCGGCATGCCCTAGAACCAAAAATTCGGAGGTGTGTCATAGGTTAGTATTCTAATAAGCGGCAATGGGCTTGCAACCTGTCACGTTCGGAATAATAACTACTGTGCAAAATGTGTGCATGTACCGTGTCATGTTTGGACTTGCCTCTGACTCTTTAGATATCCTCAAAGATCTAAGTAACTAGAGATCTGAGGAGATATCTACCGAGCCTGGGGATTACAGTTGTGATCATATATATTATTTTTATTTTATTTATCTGTAAAAGCTTTACAAAGTTAGTTTACTTTACCACCTCGACGACCTCTGTGGCGCAGCGGGCGAGAGTCCGCCTGCGACGCAAGAGGTTGCGGGTTCGATTCCCGCCGCGGAACAAATTTGTGTATGATCTGCAGAAGTTTGTTCCGTTGGTCTGGGTGTTTTCTATGTATAATAAAAAAAATATATCTATCTATGTATATAATGTATTAAATATATCAGTTATCTAGTACCCATAACACAAGCTTTCAGTAGCTTACTTTGGGGCTAGATGATGCTGTGTGGACTGTCCAGCATTATTTATTTATTATTTATTTATTTACTTTCTGAAGTGGATGCTTCGATGTCCATCAAAATATTTCCCTCTATACTTTCCAAAATCCACTTGGAGTACATTAATGATTGTAATCTCCAATAATCGGGTACAGTCGAGCGCGAAACTGCCCCTCGGTAACGCATCGCCGCGCTAAATTATAGACGATTATCGTGACGTATTGTGTTTGTGACTGTAGCGCCGTATGTGTAGGGGAGCTTGGGTACACTCGGGGTAAGTGTATCGTTCTGAGGCGCGCTATAAAACTTTCACCACACTGGTTCAAAAGAATTAGTGATACAATAAAAAGAAGCCTGGATTTTATAAAGTTCCTAATAACTACTATCGCGTTTTATTTACTTACTAGCTGTACCGGCAAACTTCGTACCGCCTTCTACATTGCTTAGACAACAGTGAGTGATTATAATTTAATATGAACTTTATTAAATAGTAATAAAGTTCAAATTGACTCTACATTTTATTTAGAAAACGTTTGTATGGGAAATAGAAAAGGGCTATTTTTAGGGTTTTCCCGGCAGTTATTCGAATTTTTCTTACCTTTTAAACCTTCCCTAGACCTCCACGAACATTTCAAGACCAAGATAAGATAAATCCGTTAATACGTTCTCGAGTTTTAGCGAGCAATTCATTTTTATATAAATAGATTTTTTCAGTATACCCGTGAACACGACAGTGTGAAAACGTCGGGAACAATAGGTAAATAAAACGCGATAAATAACCGTTTAATAGGTGCTAATAATAATAAACTGAACTACTGATACTAGGCCGTTTGTACGAGTATGGTATGGTGTACGAGTATGGTATGGTGTACGAGTATAATCTTAGGTCCCTGTTTCGCGGCACGGGCTATGAATGCGACTCGCCACCCTCAATAATCACTTCACGGTAGGTAATATTTGTTACATTAACGGAAAATTCGTACAACACAAACTCACCCTTATTATACCCCTCTTTTTCACACCCATTGCATCGCTGCAGCGGGTGAGCGAGACGGGTGGAAAGCTAGTGCGTGTAATTATTAAGATGGCGTTCACTTGTGATGTACGGATATAATTCAGATAATATTATAGAATTTAATAATGAGCGCTGGTGGCGTAGTGGTAGCACCCCTGCCTCACGATCCGAAGGTCGTGGGTTCAAATTTGATCATCAATGAGATTTTTCATTCGAAAACATTATATGTGCGCAATGCCAGTGCTCCTTCAGTCATCCCGTGACCACGACAGTGTGTAAACCTGTCGAAAAGTCGGGAAAAATAGGTAAATAAAACGCGATAAATACCCGTAATACTAATGATAACGCGCGTTTTTGCTTCACTCGTATTCATTTTAAACATTATTATAATCAAAATCATCAAAAAAGTATATCATAAGTACCAAAACAATAAAACCACCCTTTTATTAATCAAAACCCAATTGAAATCAGTCCAGCGTTAATACCGTCGAAAAGCTTAACAATTCATCCCCCTATCAAATAATCGTAAGTACGACCCTAAAAACAGGCCATCGGCGAGGACCTGTTTCACTTTTCATTGAAATCAATCCAAAATGATCTTTATTTGGCTTTTTATAAGAGCTGACACTCGTTTTTGTGGATGCGTTTCATAGCCCAATTGGTAATAGTGGAGTGTAAACTGTAGGCTTTATACTCTGACTTAAAGTTCAATTTCGCTTGCTAGTCAGATATTGTTTCTATGAAATTTCCATTGAATTAAATAAATTATCTTCATGGTGGATTGCAGAAAAATATGGTTGGGTGTTCGCGGTATCAATGCTGGGGCCATTATTGTTCTTTTATGTTGTGAATATAAAGATTGTAAAATAAGACAAAAGTTAACGTTTACCTGACTGTTCGATATATCGTTGGTCGTTTTGTGAAATGCTTTAGGATCATCATCATCATCATTCTCCTGCCTTTATCCCACGCTAAGTGGGGTCGGCACAACGGCGGTTTTCTTCTTCCACTCACTCCTATCATACCTAGGAGTGCCTTAGAATAAAACCTATTAATAAATTGTTCATAAAATGTGACATACTTCAAGTAGCGAGCGTCGATCGCGTGCCGGGCACGCGGCCTGGAGTGGGAGACCGCGGTCGATGTTAACAAATAGCCGTTCCGCGTCTGTTGTCTGATTTTATGCCAGATTTGTTATGTTAATCGTGTGAGTGGACTCGGTTTAAGTTTGTTTATTTAGACGCTACACATTTTCGAAATGAATATTATTATCAGTGGATTTTATTTCTATAATTACAACATTATTTTTTCTTAATATCTCTTTCTTAGGATGCAAAAACATATGACTGGTTATTAATCTGATTAAGTTGTTATTTTTAAGTAATAAATTGAAAAAAATATAACTTTATTAATTGAATTATACATATTATTCAAATTCAATAAAATCACAGGGATAATTTTGGAGTCTTAATGCTAAGTGAATCCTGATAACGGAAATATGTAAGAAAAGCCAGGCCATTGAATTTGAGACTCGGCCTTAATTGACAATTTTATCATCATAAATGCTATTTTATCATTATGTGTAAGAAGGGAGTGACTACTGAGATGACGTATGATAGGGGAGAGTGGAGGAAGAGAACCTGTTGTGCCGACCCTACCTAGTGGGATAAGGGCAGGAAGATGATGATGATGAAATGCTATTTTATCATCTTCCGTAAAGAAAAACTCTTTGTACTGTGCTTTCTAAGAGCTGTAAAACTAAAATAACATTTGCACTGCGAAAATCCATTACTTATTCAATTTTCTGGCAAGGAATGAATTTCATTCGACATTTCTGCTGCAATTATTTGTTTTTCATTATTCTCTATTACATAGACTGATGGCTCAGTTAATCCATTAATGAAGCGGTTATATGATAACCCCTTTGAATTGTACAATTCCTGGTAGTTTCATATCGATTGTTCCATTTATAAGGAGCGGGAGGTAGCGTTTTTCAGCGTTCAGAATTCAGATGTCCATTTTTTATAATACTTGGTTTCAATTATATTCAAATTACATTAATCATCTTAGATGCTAAGTAAATCTAGGTGCCGATTCCAGTCCGAGAGGAATAGTAAGAAACTCGTCGGGGTCATAATATGTATCTAAACCTGTTGGTGAAGCACACCAACAGGTTTAGATACCGAGGCAAGCCCTAGACTGGAATCCCCAAGGAAAGCGTAAACGTGGTCGCCCCAAGCAGACCTGGCGCCGGACGATCATTGCAGAAACGAAGCAACTAGGGAAGACCTGGAGCGAAATGAAACGAGAAGCTCAAAACCGTTCGGAATGGCGGCGCACTGTGGACGCCCTCTGCCCCATCTAGGGGACACAGGAACTTAAGTAAACCTGTTGGTAATATTTGCAAAACATGTAAACTCCTGCAGCGGGAATCGAAACCGCGCCAGCCGACTCTTATCACACATGGATCTTTCATATTTTAGGAAATTTAAGCTAGTCGTGTAGCCTGTAAATATCCTGTATTCTTTATCTTAGACCGCTGCTAATGGTCCTATTACCGTGTCATTGTTCCACTCTGTAATTTATTGTCTACTTAAATTTACTGTTTTTCATTTAACAAATCAATCGTCCTTCGGAATGATTGATAGAGTCGCTTGTTTTGATTGTTAAATTGTTTTTGCATTAAAATAAAAATGTTTATTTAACTTATGGATTAATCTATTTTGTTTGACAGTTTCTTATTATATTTTTAAAAATCTGGACATAAACCGGAAAAACGGAACCTTTATAGGATCTTTCGTTTTGGGTAATTAGTACTGCGGTCTAGTGGTGGTAGCCCTTCCAATGTTAAGGTGTTAGGTTTGAATCCGGTCGTAGACTTTCTGTTCGAAATTATGTGTGCTACACCAGTACTCTCGAACGGTGAAGAAAAAATATCGTGAGGAAACCGGCAAGCTTGAAACCATTGCCGTCTATCTATCCATCTATCTGCTAAAAGATGTCAACTGCTGGTCATAGGGTTCCCCCAAAGCCCCCCTGACGACCAAACTTGAGCTTCACCATCCACCGATTTCTCGCGACCGCTTTAATGTCATCGGTCCATCGAGTGGGAGGCAGTCTTTCACTTCCTTCACTCCAACCAAATACGCAAATACCATAATAGCCATGTGAATTGCTAACATAAAACGATCACTTTGTTGTCATGTTCGAATATTAGGCGAAAAAAAATGGCTGTTAGGTTAGGTTAGATTTTAAGTTAGAATTTAAAGAAAACGGAAGAAATTAATTTACATAAGACTAGGCAGTATGGTCTATAGACTTAAGCCTGCTCAAATGAGTAAATAATGTAACAACAAAATGTTAGAACTTCAATTATCAGTACCTGTTTTTTTTTGGTAAGTCTTGTTTTTGGAAAATGAAACCTAGCTAGATCGATTTATCGCCCCCGAAACTCCCTGTATACTAAGTTTCATGGAAATCGTTGGAGCCGTTTCCGAGATTCAGATTATAATATATACAAGAATTGCTCATTTAAAAGTATAAGATAGAATTGTCATTAGTACTGTTCATTCTCTTAACAAATACAAATAAACTCTATCCGTCTCCAAGTCATCCAGTTATAATTGCATTATCTCATCGCATTCCATCTCCTAATCCGAAATAATCTTCAGATGTGCTCTACAAGCCGTCATCCACCCCATTATCCTAATTCATCACAATTATTCGAGTTAACTCCTTAAAATTCACATAAACAAACAAAGCCTCCTCCGCTTAAAAGCGTCTCCATAATAAATGTGCTCAGTTAAGGCGCACAATGGCTGTGCTGTGATAATTACAAAATTAATTTACATAGCAACCACAATAAGCAGTCCTTTAATTCCTGGGCCTTACCACAAGCTCTTCGGGCAATGTCAAAGTAATATAACTTTGATAATTTCGTACCATGACCTATAAACATTTTCTTAAAGTATTGTAACTTCAAGCTTCAAGCCCAAACCACTGGACGGATCGGGCTGAAATTTGGCATGCAGGTACATGTTATGACGTAGGCATCCGCTAAGTAAGGATTTTGATTAATTCTACCCCCAAGGGGATAAAATAGGGGATGAATGTTTGATTTTGTGTTTCAAGATACCACGCGGGCGAAGCCGTGGGCGGAAGCTAGTTAGATTATATTACAGTTATGTACCTGATCACAAAACAATATACCTACCTACAAATACTAAACTTACCAACCTTTTACTTGACATCTTAATCTATACTTATAAAAATCTATCTAATCTAATAAAACCTAATTTAATGAAACATAGCAAGATTACACCTTTGTTCAAATCTGGTAGTCATTCAGATCCTTGTAATTTTCGACCAATATCAGTGTTACCTACATTTAGTAAAATATTTGAAAAACTTATTCTTAATCAATTACAAAGACATTTTAACATTAATAATTTACTTGATAAAAAACAATTCGGATTTACAAAGGGCCGCTCAACCACTGATGCCGGTGTTGAGTTGGTATCACATATTTTCGATACCTGGGAGGAATCTCACGATGCCTTAGGTATTTTTTGTGATCTATCTAAAGCATTTGATTGTGTGCACCATGAAACATTAATCATGAAACTCCAGCACTATGGTGTAAGGGGGGTTGCACTTAATCTTTTAACATCTTACCTCACTGACAGACTACAGCGAGTTGAAGTAAATGGGAAACTTTCTCCGGGGTCAGTGGTAACAATGGGTGTACCACAAGGATCAATATTAGGGCCATTTTTGTTTTTAATATATATAAACGATCTACCAAAACTTGTTAGGGATGATCAGGAGATTGTACTGTTTGCTGATGACACGTCACTTTTATTTAAACAAAAGCGGCGTACGACTAATTTTGACGATGTGAATAATGCAATCTCTAAAATTGTAAAATGGTTTAATGTAAACAACTTATTACTAAATGAAAAGAAAACGAAATGCGTTCGTTTTGTACTACCAAATGTTAAGCAGATAAATACCAATATAAAAATAAATAACGAAAATATAGATCTTGTGGACACCACAGTGTTCTTGAGCATAACTCTAGATAATAAGCTTCAATGGGGCCCGCACATAGATAAATTGTCGAAGAGACTTAGCTCTGCAGCATATGCAGTTAAAAAGATCCGTCATTTCACCGACGTGGAAACTGCTAGACTTGTATATTTCAGCTACTTTCATAGCATTATGTCTTACGGTATTTTGTTGTGGGGGAGTGCTGCAGATATTAACACCATATTTGTGTTGCAGAAGAGGGCTGTTCGTGCAATTTATAACATGGGTCCCAGAGAATCTCTTAGAGATAAGTTTAAGGAAATTAACATTATGACAATGCCATGTCAGTATATATATGAAAACTTGATGTATGTTCATAAAAACATTAATTTATTTAAAAAAAATAGTGATTTTCATAATGTTAATACCAGACATAAAAATAAACTAGCTGTTCCCACGGTTAGGCTCACTAAAGTAAGCAAATCCTTTATAGGGCAATGTGTACGCTTCTATAACAAGATCCCAAGCGACATGCTTGATCTATCGATTGCGAAATTCAAAAATGTAATTAAACAAAACCTGTCTCGTAAAGCTTATTATAGAATATCAGAGTACTTAGATGACAAAAAAGCTTGGGACGAATCAGCTCCAACTCTGCTAGGTGTCCCTAACAATGTTAACAAGGTTCATAATACAAAAAAAGCGCTAGGGCCCAGCGAGTTTCTTGCCAGTTCTTCTCGTACTGGGGATAGGACTGGAATTGGCACCTAGACTCACCTAGTATGTAAGACGATTCAAAATGATCCTTGTGATATTACTGAATAAAGATTATTGACTATTGACTATTGACTATTGACTATTAAGCTGAGCTTCACGCCGAAACTACTGAATTAAATCAAATGAAACTTGGCACGGTTTGAGTTCATACTACGAGGTAGGACATAGGATACTTTTTATCCCGGAATTCAGCACGGTTCCCTTGGTAGAGGGGATGAAAGCCAACGTGTGTACATAACTGTAATTTATCAACGCTTAGTCCGATTTAATTAATTCTTTTTTTTTATTAAAAAGGAGGTGATTTAAAGATACAAAACCGATGACCTTGTAATATTTACGGGATAGTAAAAATTACAAGGTCATCGGTTTTGTAGTTCAGTCATCACAAGTCATAACTAAGTATCAACGGGACAGCGGTTAAGATGGTGGGTGGGGGGGGATATAAATAGCAACGAAGTCCCTAAATATCTCCTCAGATCTTTAGTTACTTAGATCTTTGAGGATATCTAAAGAGGGTAGTCAGAGGCAAGTCCAAACATGACATTTGGTACATGCCCACATTTTGCACAGTAGTTAGTATTCCGTACGTGACAGGGTTGCAAGCCCATCGCCGCTTATAAGAATACTAACCTAAAATACATAAAATAATATATTTTTTTTAATTTCTTACACAATACTGTCGACAGAATCGCTAGTCGACTTCACTGGACAACCACCCTAGCGTGGTGGCGTATAATTGAGATTAGTGCAACGCTTTCGACGAGGGGTGCGAGTTCGCGTGACAATACGCGGTCCCTGTTAAACAGTCTGTGAAAGTTACAAAATAATGCGCGCGGCTGGAATAAATAAAGTGCCGCTTTGTAGTGCCGGTTCACGGATTATTTTTTACTGAGATTAGTTTTAACCCGTTTAAAATAGGGGTTTTATAACGAAAAATGTGGTTCTCTAGTCCACGTCATTTTTCACGCGTAATTTTTTAGTGAAACTGTTATTTTAGCAATCTTGCTGTACTGGAGCACTGGTGGTGTAGTGGTAGCACCCCTACCTCACGATCCGAAGGTCGTGGTTTCAAACCTGGTCGTGGAACAATGAGGTTTTCCATTCGAAAAATTTACATAAGTGCGCTATGCCAGTGCTTTTAAACGATGAAGGGAAACATCGTGAGGAAACCGGCATACCCTAGAATTAAAAGTTCGAAGGTGTGTCATAGGTTAGTATTCTTATAAGCGGCGATGGGCTTCCAATCTGTCACGTATGGAATACTAACTACTATACAAAATGCGTTTATGTGCCAAATGGTATGTTCGGACGTGCCTCTCACGACCCTATTTAGATATCCTCAAAGATCTAAATAACTAGAGATCTGAGGAGATATCTACCGAGCCTGGAGATTACGTATATATGACGATACAGTCTTGATCATGTGTTATCTACCGAGCCTGGAGATTACGTATATATGACGATACAGTCTTGATCATGTGTTGCTATCTTTCTTACTATAAGCTACTTTAAAAAAAGTATGTTTCTTGGTTTATGTCTATGAGTTTTGTAATATTTTTATCTAAATTAATAAAAGCTTAAAATAAAATGTCGCCGCCATTGGACAAGCACCCTCGTCACCCTCTTTTGCCGCACTCTATAATTTGGATTAGCTCGCTTTGTGACTGACTGACTGACATGCGTATTAGAGGAAGCGGGCGAGCTTTTAATTATTATATTTTGAAAGAAACAATGTTATCAATTATATTATATAACTTTGCGACTTCATTCGCATAATGATTTTTTCATGTAAAATGTTACCTATCGCGGCATCCCTTAGGGGGGTAAAATTTTAGGAACCACTTCTATACCCAGAAAAGAAGCTACCCTTAAAATTTAAGCTCTCTAGGTTTTGGCTGTGTGTTCCTGTCAGCCAGCCAGTTAGTTATCATAAGAAAAATGTCCTTTAAATTATTTTAGAAAACGTAAAAATAATCTAGTTTATTATAAGAACCCTACAAATTAATTAACTGGTATGTGTAGCTATCACATTTATTATTATTTCGCAATGTTTGGTTACATAATAATATGCTTTGTATTATTCCCCTTTTTTTGAACCGAGAATACATATTTAAGTGACCCGCACGAGGCCAGCTTTACAATGGCAATAATTTTATTTGAATAAGTTTCCGTCCAATTTAATTTGAATGTACTTTTAATTTATTATGCGGTTATGTATTACCACGTTGGGCGCCAAAAATATGAAAAATATTATCTTTTACTATTTGTCACACGTAGGGGCGCCAACAATTATAAAACTAATTAAAAATATCGTTACTTGTCTATTATTATATTTTTTTTAATAAAATTATATTAATGGATTAAAAATCAACAATTTGGAATGGCATAACACGTGTTTGGACGATTTTCCGAAACATCTTCGTTCGTTTGAGGAACGCTACTAGAAATTTCGATATTGTCAAAAGTGTAATTTATTTTGTAAATAACAATTTGGTTGTTGTTTTCAGTAACAGAAAAGGCTGGATATCAATCACCTTATGGAGGAATGGATAATGGAATGGTGAGTTTTACTTAATATTTTTTATCTAGATAGGTACATTTATTTTAACTTTAACTAAAGTAACTTATTTTATTTTAAGTTAATTGTGTTAACCTGCATTATAACGTATCGCTTTGATATATCATGCATTTTATTTCTACTAATCTTAAGATTATTTTTGAGCAAGTTTATTGTACTATCAAAGTACAATATCTGAAGATCAATACTGTCCCAACCGAAACTTTTTAGTCACTCTGCGAACGCAGCCGTGTTCTTTTATTACTTTTTCGTCTTATTGATAATTTGGGAATGATTGCACCAAACTAGTATGAGCAATATCCCCAAAAATAGTTATTGAAGATTAAACTGACATTTTACTTGCATTTCAAATTACATTATTCTAAAGTAGTTATACCAGATGGTCAAATCCACACATATACATTGACTATTTTAAGCTGTTTTATGAAGCTTAATTTTAAATTAATCCACACACATCCACATTTACAATCTTAACGTGGCGTCTTCCAAATGTAAAGTTATTGACATATCTAACTACCCTCATTTAGATTTATGCGGAGATCTAAGTAACTAGAGATCTGACATTTATACCTGGGGTGATCAGTGATCATTTTTGTTTGGGTGCAAAATGTGGGCATGTGCTAAATATCCGGTTTGGACGTGCTTTTGACTAACCTCTGTAGATATCCTCAAAGAATTAAGTACATAACTAGATATCTGAGGAGATATCTACCGAGCCTGGGGATTACAGTCGTGAACATGTTCATTTTGGATTTATCATCATGACGTTATCAGTGACGTAATATTTAATGCAATAACAAATATTCCTGGCTTGATTTATAAGTTTCTTATGAAAGGTTGGTTTTTCCGGAGTCACGATAAAAACTGCTGACGCGGCGCGATCCTTTCCCTTTCCTTATATTATTTTGTTGTTTCCATCCCTTTTTGTGGCTCTTTTTGTCTTGTCAGCCTGTGTGTTTATGTTTCTGACTTTTTATTTTATTAATAATCGATACACCTCGTATAGTTAAAACAGGGAGTTCCACTACTCACCATGTCTTTGTTTACGTAATGTTTTTGTCAAACAAACTTCAACCTACAGCTGCGCTCATTAAAGTTTGAATTTCGGGAATTCCTTTTTAGTGCATTTTTAAACGTTGAAAAAAACCTACCCTCCAAATTTCAGCTTTCTAGGACCAGCGGTTTCGTCTCCGCGCTGTCTGTCTATAGGTCAGTCAGTCGTGACAGATGGTGCTTTTGAATCTTTTGCTTATACACTATCTGATTGATTATTGATGACCTGAAAAGCACGAAAGGAACTTTAAATCCCTTCACCACACTTGTTAGAAAGAACCGGTGATATGATATGAAGAAGAAGTACTATTATTATTATGCTTATTACAATTTCTTCGTCAGAAATATTGAATTTTGCTTCAGTAATACTTATTTCTAACTACCCGCGCGCAGTATAATTTTTCTATCGATCGGCAATTACTAAGTGTTCAATCATTACTTTATTATTTTATATCAGAAGTGAGGTGATGTCATAACTCGACATTAAAAACTATGTATTTACTAACTTCTTCTTACCGTTAGTTTAGTTCTTTTGAACCAGTGTGGTGAAAGGATTAAAGTGCGCCTCAGACACTCGTTTCGGGCACTTAACAACATGTTTCAAAACTTATTAGATTCTTTTTAGATTCTTACAGAGATACAGACGGCCTCTGTGGCGCAGCGGGCGAAGGTCCGCCTGAGACGCAGAAGGTTGCGGGTTCGATTCCCGCCGTGGGACAAATGTTTGCATTATTTGCAGATATTTGTCTCAGGTCTGGGTGTTTTCTATGTATAATATGTATGTATTTACAAAAAAAAGTATATCTATGTAGTTTATCAGTCATGTGGTTCCCATAATACAAGCTCTGCTTAGTTTGGGGCTACATGATGCTGTGTGATAGTGTCCAGCATTATTATTTATTATTATTATTCTACGACACGCCGGTTTCCTCACGATGGTTTTCCTTCACCGTTTGAGAATACTGGTATAGCGCGCAAACATTTTTGAACAAAAAAATCCACGGCTAGCATCACTAGACCATCGGTGCTCTGTACTAACTAACATAGTTATGTTTAGGCGGTCATGTATTTAAGAATCTAAAAAGATCCCTTCCCCAAAAGAAATAGCTATAAAACAAAATGTCAGTTTTACAAGCGTAATCTATATTTAAACATGTGATAAACATGTCATTTGTGTGCAGCTCTCATCGATCGTTTGACGCTAACCAGTTAGTTACGTTTTGTAGGACGAGACTTTTTGTCGCGTATAGCCGCGACACAGTCGAGATCAACAGAGGGCTTAGTTACTGCTGTGTTCGCTAGGGGCGCTGCAGGTATGGAAAGAAACGAAACGAAATAAAGTTTCGTAAATCAAAACCCTATATTTTGGTCCACGGTAGCCCAAAACCGTGATGATTGGAGAGAAGGAAGGGAGGCCTTTGCCCTGCAGTGGGACACTACAGGCTCTTAATAATAATAATAAATCAAAACCCGTACTAAGCCCCCAGGTAATCTTCACTATGTCACTAGTCCTTTCGATGTCAGTGTTCCAACTGGCATCCTTAACAAAATTAACAAGCGCTAGGCCAAGCGAGTTTCTAGTCTTACCTTGTCTTCTTGTCCCTTGATGTTACCAAACTACTTCCCAAAACTTCAGGGGGTTAAAGTACCCATCAATATTTATAAACAACTTTTTCTAAGAAACAAACATTGTGCGCGAAAAAATCAGTTGTTTCATGCAAAAGTTCTATACCTACTTGGCTAAAATGTAGCCTAGGCTAGATGTCTACCGAGCCTGGGGATTACAGTCGTGACGTGATCATGTTATGTTTCAAGTTTTAAACATAACGCGAAAAAAATCAGTTGTTTCATGCAAAAGTTCTATACCTACTTGGCTAAAATGTATGAAACAGCTGTTTTTTTTCGCGCTCACAGTGTTAGTTTCTTAGAAAAAGTTGTTTATATTGATGGTTACTTTAACCCCCTGAAGTTTTCGGAAGTAGTCTGGTAACACCCTGTATAAAGTCGCGACTGCAAGTCGTGAGTTTGTAAGTGTCGCGTCTTATAATATGTTTGATGGTAACCAGTTAGTCTGGTCGCTCTGACAAAGTGATGGACAGGTGTTGAGAGATACTTATTGTTTTTTTTCTCCAATACCTTCCATTATGTGGCTATTGGCTGCCTATGTAAATGTTGGTGGACAGTTTAGGGGTTTTACCACGAGCTCATCAAGCAATATCAAAGTAATCCTACTAATATTATAAACGCAAAAGGTAAGAATGTATGGATGTATGTTTGTTACTCTTTCACGCTGAAACGGCTGAACGGATCTGGATGAAATTTGGCACAGATGTAGATTATAGTCTGGAATAGTATATAGGCTACATTTTATCCCGGAAAAATGTACGGTTCCCGTGGGATATATGTGTTTTTGTTTTTCAAGATACCATGCAGGCGAAGCCGTGGGCGGAAGCTAGTAACTGATGTTTGAAGATCTATAAAATATTTTATTGAAGTAGTGTTACTTCAAGCTTGATTCTGACGTTTCTGAAACATGATAGTTTGTTAAAGCTTGTGGTGGGCCCCTGAACTAATGTATGTCACATACATAGATTCTTCCTAACTTACTTTCGGATGGGTGGGTAGAAAGACATAATAAATAGTCGAATCTCGTGAAGGGGTGGGAGGGGAAGGGATGAGGGGGTACGAGTTGCGTTTAATTCGCGGCATCGCCTTCGCTGCCTCTTAAATGTACACGGTACAGGTGCGTGCAGAAGTGCTCGGAATAAAAGCTTTAAAGATAAAAAATATCGCCGAAAAACTAAATAAATAAATAAATGTTGGTGGATTTCTCACACAACGCCATCTAGTCCCAAACTGAGTAAAGCTTGTACTATGGGAACCAGGAAGCTGATAAGTATAATGTATTAAGAGTACATACATATACTTTTTTGTAAATACATGCACATAATACTTAAGAAACACCCATAAACAAATAAATATTTATATATTCAGTTTAACGAAACTAATGAATGACATTCTAATTTTGAATCAGCGCAATTTTCTGGTTTTTGTTTTCGTCAACAGAAAATAATGATTTTATTATTGAATTATAATACACTTAAAAACATTGGTTCTACGTAAATTTAATTATCGAAAGATACTAATTTCCCGTAAAACTTAAAAAGCCTTATCTTAAAATCACGATTTTGTGGATTTTACTATTAGCTTTATTATACGTACGTCGTATTAAAACAATTTCCACTTGTCTCCGCGCCTGTACTCAAAGACAGCCAGATAGCTATAAAACTCGAGACGCGAGTCAGCCGAGCGGCTAAAGCGTTGTCTGCGCCACTGTACTCTATACGTTTGTACAGATTTGTACAAAACGTTTTCTTTGTCTTACCTTTGTGTGACATTTCTATTTGCTTCAAACTTTTGAGAAGCTGTGACCATCGGATGTTTGTCAAAGTTTTTGAGAGGAAAAACCGGGCAAGTGCAAGTCTGATTTGCGCGCCGAGGGTTCCGTAAAATATTTATTTTTTAATAGATTTTGGATTGATTGAGCGAGTGAAAATCTGTGGCAAGTGGGGCGATTTAGCGTATGTTTGTGTATAGTATGTTCGTTAGAGCATAACCTAAGGATCGCTAATCCAATCTGCATGTAACTTAGAAGGTGTAGAGATTCTGTTATAGATTTGCTGGGAAGCATAATGAGCTTAATCGGTGAAAGGGTTATAAAGGTATTGTGTTCCAAAGTTGAAAAAAAAACCTTTTTCAATTTATTGAGTGGGGTATCAAAGGCCTTTACTTGTACATTTCCAAATAGTTTTAATTTTGTTCTAGGCTGGATACTTTTGAAAGTATAAAGAAAAAGGTAAAATTAAGAAAACCGCTGACATCTTAGCACGGGTATAAGTACCTACCTAGGTAGGATAATTAAATATTAGTTTGTAATTAAGACCAACTTACGTAGGTATACCTCTATGTACCACTATGTACATGTTTCTATGGATAACTAAATAAATAAATAATGCTGGACAGTCCACACAGCATCATCTAGCCCCAAAGTAAGCTACTCAAAGCTTGTGTTATAAGTACTAGATAACTGATATATTTAATACATTATATACATACATAGATATTTCTTATTATACATAGAAAACACCCAGACCAACGGAACAAATTTCTGCAAATCGTACACAAATCTGTTCCGCGGCGGGAATCGAACCCGCAACCTCTTGCGTCGCAGGCGGACTATCGCCCGCTGTGCCACTGAGTTTGTCGATACTACATAAACACCCACATTTAGCGCAGTAGTTCTCATTCCCAAAAACTCGACAAAATTACAAGGAAAACGGCTCTCCCCAATTAATACACTCTCCCGTAAGAACCGACTTCGCTAAAAGCTAGTAATTGTGTTACGTAAGGTCAACGACCGTCCCTTTTTATTTTCCCCACCATTCAGTTAAGTGGTGCTTTGGGAGATCTTAGTTTTACTGCTACTTTATGTCAAGTGGACCCAAGATTCTTCACAAACTTCACAATAAATAATTAATTATTTTTTTTCTTCTGCCTATATGTTATTCTAGCTAGACTATAATCTATATCTGTGCCAAATTTCATCAAGATCCGTTAAGCCATTTCAGCGTGAAAGAGTAACAAACATACATCCAGACATCCATACATTCTTACAAACTTTCGCGTTTATAATATTAGTAGGATTATTTCCCCCCTACTATCATCACCTCGCCAACAGCAAGTTCGTATCCACGTAGTAATGTGATGTTGTTGTGGCCAGTACGGCGTCGCGGCGACGTCGTGCTCGGCCGCGCACGGGCACCACCAGGACCGGCGGCACCACCACCACCACCACCACCAGCACGCGGACGTGCCGCCGCAATGGGTGAGCGGTGTTTGTTGCATTCCTGTTGTTTGTCATTGTTTTGTTGTATGTTTTGTCACTTTTATGTTGTGTTTGTTTTGTCACTGTTATGTTTTGTTTGTTTTGTCACTGTTTTGTTGTTTGTTTTGTCACTGTTTTGTTGTGTTTGTTTTGTCACAGTTTTGTTGTATGTTTTGTCACTTTTATGTTGTGTTTGTTTTGTCACTGTTATGTTTTGTTTGTTTTGTCACTGTTTTGTTGTTTATTTTGTCACTGTTTTGTTGTGTTTGTTTTGTCACTGTTTTGTTGTGTTTGTTTTGTCACTGTTATGTTTTGTTTGTTTTGTCACTGTTTTGTTGTTTATTTTGTCACTGTTTTGTTGTGTTTGTTTTGTCACTGTTTTGTTGTTTGTTTTGTCACTGTTTTGTTGTGTTTGTTTTGTCACTGTTTTGTTGTCTTTGTTGTAGTCATGTTGTTTTTTTACTGTTATGTTGTGTTTGTTTTAGTCATGTTGTTTTGTCACTGTTTTGTTGTGTTAGTTGCAGTTTTCTTTTTATCATTGTTATATCGTATTCATGTTATTTTGTATTAGCTATTAAATGAAGTTTCACATTTATTTGCTTCTAACACACAGCACACAAGGCACAATACGAGTAACATAATTATGTTTGTATGTATTCTACTCTACACCAGAACATTGTTGTACATGAAATCCTGTCACCACACTAGTTCAAAGAATAATAAGAAGAAGAAAACCATAATCGTCGTTACCGTTTACCATCATACCATCGTCCTCCCACCACCAGCACTGGTGGTGACCTGGGGCCTTACCACGAAGTCTTCCAGAACGATTCCGTAACGATTCTATTATAGAAACGTCACTACTTCCATACATTTTGCATAAGTCATGGTACGAAATAACAATGTAATACTAATTCGGTAATGTATTATGAATTCGTAGTCAGGCCCCTGGCCGACCGCCAGGATACTCGTAGATAATGCGGTCTATGTGTTTTTTGCTTGGTCTGTGTGTTGTGTTTTATCACTATTTCGTTGTGCTGCATCATTGTTTTGTTGTTTGTAGCAATCATGTTGCGTTTTATCACTGTTTTGTTGTGTTGTTATCATGTTGTGTTTTATCACTGTTTTGTTGTGTTGTTATCATGTTGTGTTTTATCACTGTTTTGTTGTGTTGTTATCATGTTGTGTTTTATCACTGTTTTGTTGTGTTGTTATCATGTTGAGTTTTATCACTGTTTTTTTATTTGTTGCAATAGTTATTTCTTTTGTTTTGTCACTGTTTTGTTGTCTTTTCCAATGTTGCTTTTTAAATATAAAAAGCTATTGTCGTCATCATGAACACTGCACGAAGAACTACCGTTAGAGGTAAGAGAATCTGTTTGTTTGTTTGTTTGTTTGTTTGTAGTAGGTTTGTGTATTTTTCTTAGTTCGTGTATTATACTGTACATAAGGTAAACTATATTATAGTACTTACAGTATTTATGGTAAGTAAACTATATTAGTAGGTACCACTATACTATCATCAGTCAGGCTAACATGGCAAAAACAAAAACAAAAAAAATATGATCACGACTGTAATCCCCAGGCTCGGTAGATATCTCCACAGATCTTTAGTTACTTAGATCTTTGATGATATCTAAAGAGGGTAGTCAGAGGCAAGTCCAAACATGACATTTGGCACATTTGGCCCACATTTTACAGTAGTTAGTATTCCGTAAGTGACAGGTTGCAAGCCCATCGCCGCTTATAAGAATACTAACCTATGACACACACCTTTCGAATTTATGGTTCTAGGGTATGCCGGTTTACTCACGATGTTTTCCTTCACCGTTTAAGAGCACTGGCATTGCGCACATAAATTTTTCGAAATGGAAAAACCCATTGGTGCACGACCAGGTTTGAACCCACGACCTTCGGATCGTGAGGCAGGGGTGCTACCACTACACCACCAGCGCTCTCATAGCAGCCGCGACAAAATATTGTAGACGTTTATGTCGAGCATGTTGTCTCATATTCGTACGAGAATGAACGAGACACAGCCAACAAATTTGGTCGTGGCGCTATGTTAGCCTGGCAGCATTTACAAAACGCATTTGTATTTCTTTGTTCTGCGTATTTTTAATGTATCAAAGATTCGATCAATCGACCCATGCGGGTTATGGGTACCTTGACTTACTGGATATTACTAAACAGGTCGCAGGTTAGGATGATCTATAATCGATAGGGTCGCGCGCGAGCCTTGCAATCTAGCCCAAACAAACGGGTAGGTGGGTCAAAAATGATCGAATCGTATATAGATTCGTGATCGACTTACGGTCGGTTTCTATATTCTATCTATCCGACATTTTTGGATTTAGGATAGGTATTTAATATAACTTCTATAGGATTAATGTCAAATACTTATCCAAAATCCAAAAACCGCAGATAGATAGAATATAGAAACCGGCAGTTATGGGTTGCGATCGAATCAAAATGACCCAATCGATCGTGATCGACACAGGTCTACAGTACATGAAAGGAGCCTCTTTTCATCACACTGGTTAGAAAGTATAAATGTAATGAAGAAGCAATCATTTGCTGTAATATTCACGTGTCAAATTTAAATGTGATCAAAAATTTACCGGGTTCGAACCTGCGTCTTTGCCGGCCAATGCACTACGCCATCGAGTCCATTCATGTAGTTTCCATAGAACCTTTAGTACTCTCATTATCACCTGTACGTGCTATATCTACGCTCGCTCTGCACTCGGTTACGAAACGAAGAGATAGCCGGTTCGATTCTCAGCGGAAGCATGAATTTGTGATAAAGTGATAAATTATTATTACCTTGTAGGTAGGTAATTCTATTTTTTATAAATCTGAGTTTAAAATATCTTAGCGCGGTCACTATATTCTCCTAAAGATCACGTTCGGTCGGTGTTTTTTTGTCAAAAAGTGTAGGAAAATACCTATTTACATGATAAGTTATTAATTAGACTAAATTTACGTGTGATCGACGTGATTTAAGTCGTTTAGAAGTCATTTAAATTGGTGCTGAATTAAAATTCGTAAAATCAATGCATTAAAACTAGTACTTATTGCAATTGAGCGCTGGTGGTGTAGTGGTAGCACCCCTGCCTCACGACCCGAAGGTCGTGGGTTCAAACCTGGTCGTGCACCAATGAGTTTTTCAATTCGAAAAATTTATGTGCGCAATGCCAGTGCTCTTAAACGGTGAAGGAAAACATCGTGAGGAAACCGGCATACCCTAGAACCAAAAATTCGAAGGTATGTGTCATAGATTAGTATTCTTATAAGCGGCGATGGGCTTGCAACCTGTCACGTACGGAATACTAACTACTGTGCAAAATGTGGGCATGTACCAAATGTCATGTTTGGACTTGCCTCTGACTACCCTCTCTGGATATCCTCAAAGATCTAAGTAACTAAAGATCTGAGGAGATATCTACCGAGCCCGGGGATTACAGTCGTGATCATATTTATTTATTTTTTTATTTTATTTTACTTATTGCAAAAATTAATAAAACCCGACCGAACGAAACTGGAAATAGATTTTTACAGTCGCCATATTACATTTTTTTACATTTTGTATAGCCTATTTCATTAAATCCATAAGAATCCAACGATAGTACACAACAAACACCCTACTAATATAATAAACGCGAAAGTTTGTAAGAATATATGGATGGATGGATGTATGTATGTTACGCTCTTTCACGCTAAAACGGCTGAACAGATCTGAATGAAATTTGGTACAGATATTGATTATGGTCTGGGATAACACATAGGCTACATTTTATCCCGGAAAAATGTAAGGTTCCCGCGGGATAGATTTGTTTTTGTTTTTCAAGGATTACTAGTAAGCGGAAGCTAGTATTATATACTCGTACATACACATCCCAAACACATAACCCTCCTTCGCTTCGCAGTCGGAAAGAATCTAAATAACAATTTTGTTATTTTATAAGATCCTATTTCAAGAAATTTTAGCTAGTTTTGCGGTACAACAGAATCACCACTATCGTAAACTAAGTTCTCTATCCGATGTACTTGCGATAAGCATCTATGGTACTTGTCATTTATACCTGCGGGGTGGGGCACGGGCCATTTATTTTTTGCTATGCTAGAGTTGGGAGATCTATCGATGAAAATGTAAGGATGATATCGATAAATGCCAATAATGTGAATGCCGGAGCTTTAATAAAAAAAAAATATGTGCGAAGTCATGAACAATTTTTTTTATCACTTAAAATTGAAATGGTTTGCGTTTATCTATACATACGAGTAATATAATAAAATCGTGTCTGTACTTTTGATATTTTCAAATATAAATTAGTGCTACCTAAAGAAGAAACGCTTCTTAACTTCAAGAAACCGTTTTTGAAAAAGAAAAATCTGTTTGTGTTTATACTCGTATGTGCGTTTGTATACGCAAATGTCATAAATATTCGTACGAAATGCAATCGCTACAACAGGTAATTTTCGATTTTTTTTCTTGGACTGAAAATAAGTTAAATAAAGTTTACTTAAATTATAATAACAGCTGTACTCGCATGCACGAGTATATACATTTAAATCCATTACAAATAAATAATCTGCACAATTGCACGAAGTAAAAAGTTGAAAACATTCACTTGATCGTATATTATCGTGTTGCAAATTTTAATGTAAATATGGAGACCACACGCGCCCAGTTGCCATTAAACGCTTGTTTTTGTCGAGATCTCAATTTAAATGTTCGCAAATGGAAAGTAGATGAGCACTCGATACTCTTTCATTTATTATTAAATGGGATTTTATGCCTGCGGCCTTACCACAAGCTCTTACAAACCATCATGTTTCAGAACCGTCACAATTCCAGCTTGAAGTAACACTACTTCAATATAATGTTTATAGGTCATGGTAAGAAATATCAATGTTATAAAAATATATGTTCACGACTATAATCCCCAGTCTCGGTAAATATCTCCTCAGATCTCTAGTTACTTAGATCTTTGAGGATATCCAAAAAGGGTAGTCAGCACGTTCAAAATTATATTTGGCACATGCCCACATTTTGCACAGTAGTTAGTATTCCGTACGTGTCAGGTTGCAAGCCCATCGCAGTTTATAAGCATACTAACCTATGACCTTTGAATCAATATCAAAGTTATATAACTTTGGTATATCATTCAAAAGTGCAAACAATGATCCTGGAATATTTATGAGCTTTACAAATTAAATTATCTAAAGATCTTAGCTTAGATAATTTAGTTGACATTATGTGTCAAATGCCCAAATTAACTGTGCAGGTCTTACGTCATGGGATACTTAATATAAATAATGTCAAATTGACAGTTTTTGGAATAAATTGTTTCATTATTCTGTGTGTTAATCTAATTTACAATTCTAAGAGATAAAAAATTAATCGATAGGCGAAGTCGGTCAATCTAATGTGAATCCGATTTATCGTTGTTTGGAATGTGTGAAATGTCGATTTTACATCCCTTTAAAAAATCCTACTAATATCATAAACGCGAAAGTTTGTAAGAAGGTATGGATGTCTGGATGTCTGGATGTATGTTTGTTACTCTTTCACGCTGAAACAGCTGAACGGATCTGGATGAAATTTGGCACAAATATAGATTATGGTCTGGAATAACACATAGGCTACTTTTTATCCCGGAAAGATGTACGGTTCCCGTTGGATAGACTTGTTTTTGTTTTTCAAGGTACCATGCGGGTGAAGCCGTGGGCGGAAGCTAGTACGATAAAAAACTTGAGAGGTGTCAAGGGACACCCGGATGGAACGAAGTTTGAAAGAAAGACGAAACGAAAATAACTGGCTTGCTTTCTATGAGAGAGAGAGATAGAAACACGCGCACGCCGCACGGCTTACAACTATAGCAAAAAGTGTCGTTACAACTTTAATTTTAACTTTCGGTCATAATTTTTTCCGTCTAGCCTCCTTTCGCAACGCGCGATAAGGAACTTCGTTCCAAAAGTGCGTGTGAGTTTAAAACAGATTTTTCTATCGTAATCGATAAATAGCTTTCTCGTTACCCCTCTCTAGAGTTCGTCGCGATCCCGAGGGTGCGCGGGCGGCGGCTCGCACCTGGCCCGGGACGCCAATAGCGCGCGCGCGCAGCCGCTCGCGTGGCCGGGGGAATGTGGTGCTTTGGATTTGAAAAGTTGGCTTATTGGCTTGATTTCATTTACTTCAGAAGCTTTTCTATACTACTATTTTATATTAAGGCCCAGAATTTTGAAAATTGCAAGTATTGCAACCCTAATCATTCTATTACCGCTTAATAGATTACATTGAAATTGAACTACACGATACTCAAGGATATAATATGTGATAAATCAACCGAAGCTAAAACACGAATTAGTTAGAAAACCTTGGTTAAAATCATGTCAAAAACACCTCTGAAAATTCAGAAATTCCCTAATTTATCCAGAACAGTAAGGTATTTTGAATTTCTATTTCACATGAATGTAAATCAGTTAATTTGAAACAAATCAACCCAGCCCTTTTTTTGAAATAAACTATTTACTTGAATAATTTTATGTTTTTTATAAATTGTCGCTTTCGTTATATAATTCAGAGCAGCCATATTATCATGCCGCACTCTACTTACTTGTCATTTGGGTATTTCGCTTCGTGCTATGTCCGATTCCGCGGAGATCCGCGTTGCTATACGGACCTATGTTACTTTTTTTTGTAACTTTTACGTAAGGAATAGTGTGACGAGTATTCTGGTGCCAGTGCTTTTAAACGGCGAAGGAAAACATCGTGAGGAAACCGGCATACCCTAGAACAATATTAAGGTGTTTCATAGGTTAGTATTCCTGTAAGCGGCGATGGGCTCGCACGCAACCTGTCACGTACGGAATACTGTGGAATCCATGTGCCAAAATATTTGGACGCACCTCAGTCAAAAAAATGACTCACACGACTGTAATCCCCAGCTCGGTAGATATCTCCTCAGCCCTCTAGCGACTTTTGAGGATATCTAAAGAGGGTAGTCAGAGGCACGTCCGTACATATGACATTTGGTACATGCCCACATTTTGCACAGTAGTTAGTATTCCTCAAAGATCTAAGTATCTAGAGATCTGAATAGATTCGAGTATGTACCGAGACAGAGAATGGACCCGTTGTGATTAATACGTGGCACGGCACACAACTCAAGGAGTTTCCTCCGTATCCTTGTAACCGGCGCGGGCGCAGGCTGGAACGCCCGCGGCGTGTATTTACGTTTCGAGGTCGCGCGAGTAGCGGACAGCTGTTGGGCCTTTGACCATAATGGAGTGTAGTGACCCTCCCCATTTCTGATTGTGCCATACAGCCTTTTGGATTGGGGTAAACCTTAAGATCTTGCTGTTCTTCTTACTGTGTTAACTATATAGCTAACGAGCTGATGCCCGCAGCTTCGCCCGCATGAATGTCGATTATCGCGACTTTTCATACAAACTTTCATCCCCTATTTTATCCCTTTGGGGGTAGAATTAATCAAAATCCTTTCTAAGCAGATGCCTACGTCATAACATCTACCTGCATGCCAAATTTCAGTCCGATCCGTCCAGTGGTTTGGGCTGTGCGTTGATAGATCACTATGTCAGTCAGTCGGTCACCTTTGAGTTATATATATTTAGATAGCTGCAGACTCTAATCTAAACGAGGATAGTCAGAGGCACATCCAAATATGATATTTGGCACATGATCACATTTTGCAGTAGTTAGTATTCCGTACGTGGTTGCAAGCCCATTGCCGCTTATAAGAATACTAACCTGTAACTCACCTTCGAATTTTTGGTTCTAGGGTATGCCGGTTTCCTCACGATGTTTTCCTTCACCGTTTCAGAGCATTGGCATTGCGCCATAAATTTTTCAAATAGAAAAACTAATTGGTGCACGACCAGATTTTAACCTACTACCTTTGGATCTTAAGCTAGCATTACACCACCAGCGCGTGAAAGATATCACTTTAAAAATGGTCTATTGTCATCATTCTCCTGCCCTTATCCCACGCGTGGGGTCGGCACATGTTTTCTTCCACTCCTATCATTCGTCAACTCTGAGTCTACTCCTCTTACATTCATATCATCTTTCAAACAATCAAACCACTTCTTCTTCGGCCTTCCTCTACGTGCGCACCCATCCAGACTCATACTCATAACTCTTTTATGAAAATACTAGCTTCGCCCGCGCGATACCTTGAAAAACAAAAAGAAAAAGTAGCCTATATGTTAATCCAGACTATAATCTATATCAGTGCCAAATTTCATCCAGATCCGTTCAGCTGTTTCAGCGTGAAAGAGTAACAAACATACATACAGACATCCATACATCCTTACAAACTTTCGCGTTTATAATATTAGTAGGACGAAAATATAAAAATTGTCAATTGTAAATGAGCAATTACACCAAACCGGTACTAACTGCCTAACAAGTGAATTTTATAATGCTTAGCGCACCTCGCTGTGCGACAAAGACGGCTGCGTATCAGCGAGGTGCGAAAGAGAAGGATGTATTGATACGATAGGGTGCGCGGGCGCCCCCTTGTTTGACCCCAAATAACGCACGTAGGGTGGAAACGGTGGGGTATATGATAGGTTTTTGTTGGTCAATATTGGTTGGGTTATATGAGTTGTGCTATCATGTATGGGTTTAAACTGAGATTTATTCATTTACAGAAATATACCTATCTTAAACTGTACTAGTATAATAGATGCGAAATTAACTCAGTTTTTTTGTTACCTTTTCACGACTAAACGGATCGTAGATTATATAAAAGCACTGGTGGTGTTTGGTAGCACTCCTGCCTCACGATACATACATACATACATAAAATCACGCCTGTTTCCCAACGGGGTAGGCAGAGACCACGGATCTCCACTTGCTACGATCCTGACATACTTCTTTTGCTTCATTCACTCTCATTACATTCTTCATACATGCGCGTCGGTTTAGGGTACTCTGGACCTGGCCTTTCTCTAGTACGTCCCCAATTTGATCGAGGTACGTACGCCGTGGTCTTCCCCTTCCAACTGTTCCATTCACACTCTCCTTATACAACTGTTTCGTCATTCTCCTTTCATCCATCCTTTCTACATGCCCAAACCATCTTAGCATACCCTTCTCAATTTTCATCACTACGTCTTCTTTCACTCCACAACGTTCTCTTATCACACTGCCTCACGATATTTACAAAAAATAAGTATTTAATTAATCTATCAGCTAACTGGTTCCCATAGTACAAGCTTTGCTTAATTTGGGGTTAGAGAGTGTTGTCCACCATTATAAATGTCCACCAATATTTATTTATTTATAGAAAACATCATAAGGAAACCGGCATACCCTAGAACTAAATTCGAAGGCGTGTGTCATAGGTTAGTATTCTTATAAGCGGGCGATAGGCTTGTAACCTGTCACGTACGGGATACTAACTACTGTGCAAAATATGGGCATGTACCATGTCATGTTTGGACGTGCCTCTGACTCTTTAGATATCCTCAAAGATCTAAGTAACTAGAGATCTGAGAAGATATCTACCGAGCTTGGGTATTACAGTCGTGTGAGTGTTTTTTTTTTTTTTTTTTTTCAACTCTATACCTTTCACCACACTGGTGGAGTGACATGAGAAGACAGCACTTGCGAACCTCAGGTTGGGAACAAGTTCTGTGTACCTGCGTTACATTAGAGAGGGACGAGTGCATGCCACTTTGCAGAGTGCGATAGAGACGGTAGATCGACAGATGTTCTGAAAGTATGTGGCGCCTTTATTATGCGGGTGAGTTTTTTTTAGGACTGTCGAGTGAGGTGTGGGCGGTGTGGCCGCGGATAGCGGGGAAGCTCATAAGCGATTTCAATTTTATATATTTTATCAATCTTGTTCATTTCAATTTTGTTGTTTTCCTCGGACTTATTAGCGTAACATTTTGAAATGATAGTACTAACTAGTATTTATTGCAAAATTAACTAAAAAAAGAACCCGACTGATCGTAAGTGAAAATAGATTTTTACAGCCGCCATATTAGATTTTTTGATATTTTGTATAGCCTATATCGCTCTAGTGATTCAGCCGAATCCAACGACACCTTATTGGTCAAAATCTGTTCAGCCGTTTGGGCTGCAGCGATAGCCAAAGGAACTCACATACATACATACATAATGTAGAGCTACAAAGTTGATAGTCGAATCATCATCATCCTCATCTGCCTGCCCTCTTCCCACGTTATGTGGTCGGCACAACATGTGATCTTCCATTTCCCTCTGTCATTCATCTCAGTACTCACTCCTTTCTTACCCATATCACACAGTCCATCTACATTCATAGCTAACACTCTCCTCGTCACATGACATTCATCTCTCATAACCTTTGGCCTACTTCTGCCCCTGTATCCATCTACATTCATACCTAACACTCTCGTCACATGACATTCATCTCTTCTAATACATGCCCACACCACGAATGCATTCACAAAATCAATTGGCCAAACTGAAAACGTGTCTTGTAAGTACCTTCAAATTAATCAAAATTTCTCAATATTTGTCACACCCTCAGTTTCCGTCACGTGTCGTCTCGCCTGTGTGGTCACGTGACACCAGCTCACGTGGATCTACCTGTGTGGTGATAGCACTTTTTGAATCATACACGTTTCTATTAGTAAGAATCATTGTCGCTTCCGCGTTTATGATATGGTGAAACTCCTTGTGACTTCATATTTTAATCTAATCCTTACTTTAATTTTAGTACCGATGTTTTCTAAAAATGAAACCTAGCTAGATCGATTTATTACCCCCGAAACCCCCTACATACTAAATTTCATGAAAATCGTTGGAGCCGTTTCCGAGATTCAGATCATATATATATATATATATATATATATATATATATATATATATATATATATATATATATATATATATACATATATATATACAAGAATTGCTCTTATTAGGTATAAGATAAATGCAGAAGTTACTCTGCGTTTTATCGCATAAACCGCTAAACCGATTTTGATGAAATTAGGGACAAAGATAAACCAGAGCTTGAGAAAGGACATACTACCTTTTACTGCGATTAATAAATCAGTCAGTCAATAATTCACGATAAAGTCCTTTTTATCGTCCCCAGTTTCTTGCCTGTTCTCGGAAGACGTTTCATCCTTGTGATTTTATTGAATACTAGCTTCCTCTCGCGGCTTTGCTCGCGAGGTACCTACATAAAATATAGCCTTTGTTACTCAGGGATAATGTAGCATTCTAACGGTGAAAGAATTTTTGAAATCGGACGAGTAGTTTTTGAGTTTATTCGTTACAAACAAAAATACAAAACTTTCCTCTTTATAATATTAGAATAGAAATGTATTTTTGAACGTCAAACGTTACATTTTCTGCTATGCATTCGACTGTCAACTTTGTGGCTCTATTTTTTATATTTTTTCTCGTGTTATTTTGAGATTTATTGAGTAATTTTGGTGGTTATTTTTCCAATAAAGCCATCTTTGGTTTAAAATTGACTTGGCAATATTAGTAGTTTAAACATTTGACACTTGCAAAATTGATTACAAAAGATACAGATGCCATAAACAAAGAAGACTTTGTCGACATCTCGCACACCGGCCACACCCTACTCATCCTCTATTCCGCCATTTCCTGTCCACCCGTGGGAAGTGGAAGAAAGACAATAATGACGCCAGTACACTATTTATATTTACACTCGCAGTGCAAAATTCACACCTCATCACCCCTTTTACGAAAAATCTAATGCTTTTTAACCGACTGCGACGAAGGAGGGTCATATTTTTGGAGTGTATGTAACGTATGTCTGTATGTAAGTTCCTTTGGCGTTTTAGCTCAAAAAAAAGTGACATTTGTCGAAATGTCAAAAATCCAAAATGGCGGCTGTAAAAGCTGTTTTTAAATTATTTTTATTATTATTTTATTTTTGCGGTATTTTCCAATAAAAGTTATACTCAGTGTCATTTAGTTATTACTAAATAGTGTGGTGAAAAGAATCTTGGAAAAAGGGATGCGTCTGATGAGACAGCACGAATGATAATTATACTCGTACTGTCTTAATAGAAAGAGACAAAGAAACCACTATCCTCAGTTAGGTCATTGACTATGGGGGTCTAAAAAAGGTCCTAATAAAGAAAACTTAGGTCTTACGAATGTTCTATCTTACTATTGTTATAAATCTATCCCACGGGAACCGTACATTTTTCCGGGATAAAAAGTAGCATATGTGCTATTCCAGACTATAATTATATCTGTACCAAATATCATCCAGATCCGTTCACCCGTATCAGCGTGAAAGAGTGACAAACATACATCCATACATTCTTACAAACTTTCGCATTTATAATATTAAGTAGGATAGTGTAAAGAAAGGTTTCTATCATCCATCACAGCTTTTTGGCGGCAAAATACATTATTTTGTAGAGCTAATCTTTTTTTTTTCAATGTTTTGTAAAACAGTTTTATGCAGAAAGAGGTTTATTTAAACACGTAAGTCTATTAAAAACAATACGACCCGTAATCCTTGCTACAAATCCGAAATTTTCATTTCCGAAACGCTTTAACATGCGTCCGCGCATACAATTTAGATTTTTTGCTTCTCTCGCCTCTAGGGTGCTTTTCCGTCTCGTTCCCCCTCACTGTCCGTCGCATACACCCGTTTCACACGCCGGGGTGGTTACGGGGGTGTAAAACGCCAGATGTTCCGATGATCATCGGTGTTTTTTTCTCTTTTGCGTTCGATTCGGTCTCGATACGAACAATGGTTAAGATTTACGTTTGAAGACATATGGTCAGGCGCAGGTACGAAGTGTTAGTTACGGAAACTATTGGGGTAATGCGAATTTGAAAGATGGGAATTGCTTCAAACGGTTCTTTACAACTTGACATAAAGGATCCTACTAATATTATAAACTTGAAAGTTTGTGACGATGTATATGGATGTTTGTTACTCTTTTACTCTGAAAGGGCTGAACTGATCTAGATGAAATTGGGTACAGAGATAGATTATAGTCTGGAATCCTCTAGCAAGTCTTCTTTAGAGATTAATTTTTATTTGAAAATATCAAAAGTACAGACACGGCTTCTCACAGCTTTATTACATGTATAGAAGATATAGATAGATAGATTTAGATATATAATGGGGCAATAAGAATATTGGTACATCTCCACGTTTTAGCATAGTAGTAAATATTCCGTTTACATAGTTTTAAGATAAGTTTATGTTATGTGAGGCGCCATTGAAAATCAGCGCTCCATTAGCTACCAAGGCGGAGGTGGAGGGACGAGATTGATGCCTACTTGAAGAACTGGTCCACGGTAGCCCAAAACCGTGATGATTGAAGAGAAGGAAGGGGGGCCTTTGCCCTGCAGTGAAACACTACAGGCTCATAATAATAAATAATAATACTTAGCTACAATGTATGCGTGTGCTTCTTCTAATACTGAATGGTTCTCTGTTCTGCTGTCACCTTAGCTTTGTAAACCTCAATTATCTGTAACGTGGCGTAAAATAACATACATAAAATCACGCCTGCTTCCCAACGGGGTAGGCAGAGACCATGGATCTCCACTTGCTACGATCCTGACATACCTCTTGCTTCATTCACTCTCATTACATTCTTCATACATGCGCGTCGATTTAGGGTACTCTTGACCTGGCTTCTCTTAAACGTCCCCAATTTGCTCGAAGTACATACGTACGCCGAAATCTTCCCCTTCCCACTGTCCTACTCAATCTCCTTATGCACCTGTTTCGTCAGTCTCCTTATACATCCTTTCTACATGCCCAAACCATCTTAGCATACCCTTCTCAATTTTTATCACTACATCTTCTTTCACTCCACAATGTTCTCTTATCTCTTTTTCTATGTTCGCTATAGAAACTAGTACTTAATTTAATCTTATTTGCAAGTTTACATTACATTTTCCTAAAACTGTTCTTTTAAGCTTCATTCAACTTACTAACCTAATTCAATTTACTTCCACAGGTAAGTCGAGTCTTGATCTAAGGTACCGTATCATTAGCTGTGGCGTAGGATGTGATGAGACGCGTCTCGAGCCTCTGCATCCGGTGAGTCTATTTGATAAGCGCTAGCGTTTAATTGAACTTCGACTCGATTGTCGTTATTGAGTTCTTTTATTCTTTTGTTATCATTATTGGTCTTCACAATAAAGCTAGCTCTGAAATTACATTTTCACAATAAGTATTGTCTGGTGTGAGATGGAACCTCTGAAATTATTATTCTGTTTAGCTGTATGCAGCAGTTATAACATGTACTATAGGCTGAAATAAGTATTATTTTCATTTTCAAATTCTTTATTTAAAATTCTGCAAATATTGCAAATCTTAATTATATAAAACAAAGTCGGGTTTGTTTGAATACGACTCTGGAATGGCTGGACCGATTGTCATGGTTTTTGATTTGTTGTATTTGTCTCTGTCCCGAATAGCAAAATAACTATTAAACATTTGAAAATTACTTATTTTTAATTAATTCTAATCTAAGGCGGTACGAAGTTCGCCTTAGATTAGAATTAATCAGCTGGTACATAAATAAATATAATATTGGTGGACAGTTCACACAACGCCATCTACCCTCAAACTAAGCAAAGCTTGTACTATGGAAATCAGATAGCTGATTGAATACATACATAGAATCATCATCATCTTCCTGCCCTTATCCCATATAGAATAACACCCAGAAAAATATCGACTGAAATTAAAATTGAAATTGAAAAATATTTTATTCAGTAAAATCACATGGATCACTTTGAAACGTCTTACATGCTAGGTGAATCTATGTGCCAATTCCAACCTAACCCAAGTACGAGAAGAGCAGGCAAGAAACTCGTCTCGGTCCTAGCGCTTTTTTGTATGACCTGGATGAAACGAGAGATTAGGACTTTTGATTATGATGTATCATGGTTATAAGTAACGGTTTTTGGTTAAACTCTCAATAACTAAGCATATTTATCTCATAGCTTGTCCCACGGCTATCGCTCCCCCTCGGGCCGTATAACGCGTTCGATTCCCGTGCCGGAAATAGCTCGGTCAAGCACCCGTGCGAAAAATGCGCACGAGAACATGCACCTTATTTTATTGTTATTGGGACTGATCTGGAATGCACCTTACCGAGTCTCAGTTTATATTGCTTGCGTGGAATATATTGTTTCTACATTATTCTGCCTTACGTCATTAACATTGGGTTTGTTTTTGAATGCATTTTTGTATCCTTCGTCTGAAATACTTAAGCTAATGTCAATTAACATACTATTACCAAAAAATATCCTAAGTCATCCCAACAGATCTGTTAGTGAGGTCAATTTGCTATAAAATTCAAATTTTCCCAAATTTTCAAAATAAATTTAAAATTTGCAATCTTTTCTTGTCTATCTTCAAATCATTAGTGGTTTGTTATTTGAATTGTATTTTAATAATTTACTAACAGATTCAAAGAAAAAACCTACGTCATAGTTTCTACAAGATGGTAATCCCAACAGGTGGACATCGAATTTTCCCAAAATCTATATTTATTTCTCAAATAAATCATCTATCATGACCTAGATGACCGTGAACCCGCCACCTTTGACATTCGGCACCATATTGTTTTAACTATATTTAATTGCCTTATTTCTCGAATTAATCGACTGTTAAAACAAGGCTGTCGAATATCTGAAAAGCTATCTCCCTGTCCTTATCCCTCTAGTAGAGTCAGCACAATGTTCTCTTCCACTCTCTCCTATCAGCCGTCATTCCTTTGAAACACTATCTCCCTGTCCTTATCACTCTTGTGAAGTCAGCACAATGTTCTCTTCCACTCTCCTCTATCAGCCGTCATTCCTTTCTCTCCCATGCTACTGTTCACACATTTCGCATCTTTTGGTCTCTTTCTACCCTAAAGCCATTACAGTTTCAATGACCACAGATTCTATGCTATTCTAAGTTGCAAAGTTTGAACATGATTAGAATTTTTCAAAGAACTCTTTACTGTATTATATCACCCGCACAGTAGGATTTTATAAAAAACTGCGAGTACAAGCCAACTAGCCAGTCAATTGGCCTTACCACAAACTCTTCGGGCAATGTCAAAATAATATAACTTAGATCGTATCATGACCAAATTGTATTCAAGTAGTGTTACTTCAAGCTTGAATTGTGACGTTTCTGAAACATGATGGTTTGTAAGAGCTTGTGGTAAGGCCGTGATCTTGGCCGGCTCTAGGTCACCCCACAGTTCCCCTTCCTCGGTAACCCGACACCCGTCGTCTGCGAGACACTGTGGCATACAAACGAGCAGATTACTGTCCTATCAGCATATATTAATACTCGGACTCATCTCTAGCCTCTACCAAAGGTTCTCGATCGGTTATGTAATAATTATATCGCAGGATATCACCTAATTTTATTAAATGATGTATGGGTCTGAATTTTGGGTCACAAAAAGGAAGGTATAAGAATAGAGTGCATGCGGCGGAGATGCGAATGTTGAGATAGATGTGTGGAGTAACGAGGATGGATAAAATAATGAGTATATTAGAAGAAGTTTGAAAGTGGCGCCGGTGACGGAAAAGATGAGGAGTAATAGGTAAACGTGGTGTGGGCATATTATGAGGAGGGATGAATGTCATGTGTTGAGAAGAGTTAGCATAGATGTGGATAGAAACAGGGGTAGAGGTAGACCAAAGAAAAGATGGATGGACTGTGTGGAAGATGACATGGGTAAGAAAGGAGTGAGTACTGAGATGACGGATGACAGAGGGAAATGGAAGAATATCATTTGTTGTTCTGACCTCACGTAACGTGGGAAAAAGGCAGGAAGATGATGACTTCTTAAACTCTCTGAGTGTGTTGTTCCATAGTTACCATGATTTATTTCAACCTGTAGCTGCGATTAGCTGTCTTGGCTGTTCACTGATGAAGTGGTTTTTGAGAACAACGTGTGAGTGAGAGGGAATAGTGAAGATAAACTGTTGGGGTGTATGTTTTCTTTCGGCTGTCGCTGTAGCCCAAACGGCTGAACGGATTCTGACAAATAAGGTGTCGTTGGATTATTCAAAATAAGTGTTTTTAATGAGTATTGAACGGGTATTTATCGCGTTATTATTTTTTCCCGACGTTTCGACAGGTTTGCACACTGTCGTGGTCACGGGTAGACCCGTCTAGTAGACGGGTGGTCACAGGTAAACCCGTCTAGTAGACGGAGTCTACTCGTGACCACGACTGCAAACCTGTCGAAAATAACCCTCATAAAGGGGCAAAAAGGAGCGTCAAATTTTAACTTTTGAGCCTATTTTAAAAGTTGCGTGCGGGTCTGCTGGTATAATAATAGATGGTGTCTCGTATCAGATCTCGCTAGAAACAGTTCAATCTCGATAGTGAGATAAATGACCAGTTTGACAGGTCATTGACGATTCGTAGTAATCAGATCGATATAGCACCGATATATGCAAATGCGGCCAGGTGCTCGCTGGCCAGTATATTGACTTTAGCTGACCCCCGCCGAGGCCTCAACTAGTCTCCAGTGTTGCCAACTAAGCTGGTTCATCGCTAGATCTGTCTACTTTTCTAAAAAAAACTTGGTCACGACGGTAATCCTCAGGCTCGGTAGATATATCTCCTCAGATCTCTAGTTACTAAGATCTTTGAGGGTAATCAGCGTGTCCAAACATGACATTTGGCACATGACCACATTTTGCAGTGTTAGTATCAAGCCCATCGCCGCTTTTAAGAATACTAACCCATGACACACACCTTCGATTTTTTGGTTCTAGCGTTATACCGGTTTCATCACCATTTGAGGATACTGGTGTAGTGCACAAACATTGTTCAAACAGACGAAGAAGACTGATGTAAAACCTCCCCAGAAGCTCCTCGCGCGCCTCCAGCTGGCAACACAGCAATTATAATATAATTCGGTGAAAAATATATAAAATTGAGTCATCTGAATCGCGAATCGTGTTTTTATAATGTTTTTTTTATAGCCAGGGACCGTCTGCCACCTGTTGCGTGAGACGCGATGCTTGAGCTCTGGGAACTGGTGTGTCTATGCCAGCCTTTCCAAAAGTGGGCGATAACACCCCCTTGTGGGTACTGCAGGCCTAAAGGGGGACGGTATGAGACCCAGAAAAAAAATGGGCGCGTTGTGTAGAGGCTTCGGGGGCTGATTTGTAATTTCATCTAGCTAGGAGGACTCTTAGACACCGAGCTCTCAATCACAACTACAACTTGTGAACATACTACTACTTCGCTCAGGGGCCTTACCACGAATTCATAATACATTACCGAATTAGTATTACATTGTTATTTCGTACCATGACCTATGCAAATTGTATATACGTTTCTATAATGGAATCGTTACGGAATCGTTCTGGAAGACTTCGTGGTAAGACCCCTGGTCTCAAGTTAACTCTTGCGGGCTATAGTAAAAGTCTCGTTTGGAATGAATGCTTAATCTCCGCTAATATAGCTCACAATAATTAATTTAATTTCCTCAAAGATCTAAGTAACTAGAGATCTGAGGAGATATCTACCGAGCCTGGGGATCAGATGCAGTCGTAATCATGTTTTTTTTTCTTCTGGTTCTTCCTTTACCGTTTGAGAGAACCGCGTAAATGGGTGAAACTGCGTGGCGTAGCTAGTTAATTTATAATATCTGAATGCTATGCCCGGGCAGATGTTAGGGCAGAACCAGTTCAAAGATTGAGATGTTGGTACTTAGTCGTATATATAACAGGATCCGAGTGATAGCTACATGTATGTTTAGTAAATAATAGACGTGTATAAAGGTCTAGTTATATAGACGTGCTAGCTTCGACCCGCGGCTTCGCCTGCATGGTATCTTGAAAAACAAAAACATATATATCCCACGGGAACCGTACATTTTTCCGGGATAAAATGTAGCCTATGTGCTATTCCAGACTATAATCTATATCTGCGCCAAATATCATCGAGGTTTGTTCAGCCGTTTCAGCGTGAAGAGTAATAAACAAACATTCACACAGACAGGCACAGACATAGATTACAGTCTGGAATAGCAAATAGGCTACTTATTATCCCGGAAAAATGTACGGTTCCCGCGGGATAGATTTCTTATTGTTTTTCAAGGTACCACGCGGGTGAAGCCGTTGGTGGAATCTATATCTATATAAGAGCTTAACCTGACTGACTGACTGACTGACTGACTGACTGACTGACTGTCTGACTGACTGACTGACTGACTGATTTGTCATCGCCCAGCTGAAGCCGCTGAAGCTAGAAAGCTGAAATTTGGAAGGTGATTTCTTTTTATAAAAAAACCACCCACTAAGGCGGGATTTTTGGAAATTCCACCTCTAAGGGGGTGAAAAAGGGTGAAAACGTTAGTATGAAACTTTTTAACGCGTGGAGCGACTTTCATGAAACTTTGTTTGTGCACTGTAAATAAAAAATGAACGAACACATGTTTCACGATTTTTCAAAATAACCTTCAAAAAGGGGTCAAATGTGGGGTCAATGTTTGTATGGGAACTTTTTAACGGGTGGTGCGATTTGTTTGAAATTCGGTTTACATACATACTTTAAGTGAACAAAGTCGCGAGCGGGACAGCTAGTTATGTATGTATGTAGTTAAACTAATTCTTTGACCATAAAATGATATTTACAACTGCCGTATCCTCGTATCTCGTTAGTTGATTACTGGTGTTTTTATAGTCCTTGGGTTGAATCTCAACGTGTTGGATATCAGCTTAGTTGTTGGGTGACCGCGGTGATATTTCCTTAGCGCGTCTCAGCTTCGGAGGGGTAAGCTTTTGAAAAGCTGTCTTGAATAGAAAATTGTTGGTTTTCTTGTGATCTTCCTTCACCGTGAAGTCGTGGTAAATGTGTGCTTGGATTTCGAACCAGCACTTAATACTCAGTTGAAATATCTTGAATTCTAAACTGTTCATAACTAGTTTCCGTCAGCGGTTTCGCCCGCGTGGTACTTTGAAAAACAAAAATAAATTATCCCACGGGAACCGTACATTTTTCCGGAATAAAAAGTAGCCTATGTGCTATTGCAGACTATAAAATCTATCTCCGTGCTAAAATTAATCATAATCCGTTCAGTCGTTTCAACGTGATTGAGTAACAAACATCCATACATCCAAACTTTCGCATTTATAATATGAGTTGGATTTCCCTCCAAGAGGGTGGTGTGGTCGTATGCGCAGCGGGAGGGGGAGGGGCGTGCGCCCGCGCATGTGAGTGCTACGTAATCTGTGGCGACACGGCAGGTGCTGTAAGCCTGTAACGGAATGCCAGAGCGAAGTCTGGATTTCCAGTTTTTTGTGATATTAGGTATTTAACATGTCAAATTATACTTAACAATGCAGTTGAAGATTCAATAATTTCAAAAAAACATCGCCGCTATGTTTAAAAAAATGATAATTTGGTTGTAAAATATTAAAAAAAAGTGTAAGTACTTTAATATTAAATTAAGCCTTACTAATTCCTTAATAATATTATAAATGCGAAAGTCTGTTACGCAATCACGCCCAAACTACTTTACCGATTTAAATGTAATTTGGTACAGAGATAGTCTAGAGCTTGAGAAAGGACATAGGTTACATTTTATAAAAAAATATTAAATGCGGACATAGTCGCGGCCAACAGCTAGTGTGAATATAAAACAAGTTTTTTACAATTTGTCAAATTATGTCCTGTAGGTCTACCATGAGTTGTCACATTTAGATCGGCTGACGTTACTACAGTAGTAATAGTACGTTACTATGACATTTGTCAAAATTGTTACTCATGGTACCAAATTCTAAGCAAATGAATGAAGCGCAAACTACAGTCGCTGTAGTACACTGTGACGTAGGATAGTTAACTACGTGACGTTTTAGTACCCAACTATCCGTTAGAGGCGCTGTGCAAGTTTTCATACATTTTTTTAACTACAGTCGCTAGCGAATGTAGATTGTGAAAACTAATGGTAGACCTACTGTCCATCCTTAGGTTGCCTGCAAGAGATTGCTTTTAGCAATAGGGGTCCATTTGCGTATGTTGTTCTCAGTTTCAATGTTTTTAATATTAGTTGGTAGGATAGTGAACGAAATAAGATCGTACATATTTTAGCATGTTTTATTAAGTCTGTGTAACTACAGAATTACCGCTTATCTCGATGTTTTTAATATTAGTTGGTAGGATCGCTTTTAAATTCCTATACAAAAGGTATCATAAAAAAATATATACCTATGTAAGTACCTTCAAAAAGTACGCAAGTACATACAATCAACCAGTATAATGCTAATTTCCCTATTCATATTAAAATCACCAGACAAAAGAAATCGAAAAAAACGTAACCCTTATTCTCAATACCCTAAAGTTCAAATTGAGCAATAAATACGTTTTTAATATATTGCTTCTAATAAAAATACTAATCCCTATTCAGATGGAGATAGGGTACAAAATTGAATGGTAAAATGTTTTAATATTGAGTCGCCCCTACTTTAAGTGCGCAGTAATAAAATGATCTAAGTGATTTCACAAGACCATCGATTACGAGTTGGTTTCTAAACCGGTGGGTTCTGTATCTTATACCTTTAAACGAGCAATTCTTGTATATATGTAAATATATATATAATCGGAATCCCGGAAACGGCTCCAACGATTTTCGTGAAATTTAGTAAGCAGGGGGTTTCGGGGGCGATAAACCGATCTAGCTAGGTTTCACGTCAGTTTAGAAAACGTCTTTTCCCCAAAAAAAAACGAGCAAAGCTCGGTCATCCAGGTACTATTAAAATTAAGTTTAAAAGTGTCTTTAATTAAAAAATATAAAAACCAACAAACACTCACATATATTATCACGTCTATGTATCTCTATCTATTCACATGGACAGCTTTTAGCTTTCATTTTGTACTAGCCAGTGCTAATGCCCGTGCTAATGCCAGTGAAGGAAAACATCGAGAGGAAACCGGCATACCCTAGAACCAAAAATTCGAAGGTATGTGTCATAGGTTAGTATTCTTATATGCGGCGATGGACTTGCAACCTGTCACGTACGGAATACTAACTACTGTGCAAAATGTGGGCATGTACCAAATGTCATGTTTGCATTTGCCTCTGACTACCCCCTTTAGATATCCTCAAAGATCTAAGTAACTAGAGATCTGAGGAGATATCTACCGAGCCTGGGGATTACAGTCGAGATCATATTTATTTTTATTTGTACTAGCTTCCGCCCACGGATTCGCCCGCGTTGTAACAAAAACAAATCTATCCCTCGGGACACGGGAACCGTACTTTTTTCCGGGATAAAAAGTACCCTATGTGCTATTCCAGTCTATAATCTAACTCTGTGCCAAATTTCATACAGATCCGTTCAGCCGTTTCAGCGTGATAGAGTAACAAACATACATCCATACATTCTTACAAACTTTCACGTTTATAATATTAGTAGGATGTGACCCAACTTCCATGTTTTTTTCTACGTCAATGGCTACTATCGATTATATCAATATTAATTCTTGATACTGTAATCCTCAGGCTCGGTAGATATCTCCTCAGATCTCTAGTTACTTAGATCTTTGAGGATAATAAAGAGTCAGAGGCACGTCCAAACATGACATTTGGCACATGCCCACATTCCGTACGTGAAAGGTTGCAAGCCCATCGCCGTTTATAGGAATACTAACCTATGACACACACTCAGAGATGTAAGTAACTAGAGATCTGAGGAGATATCTACCGAGCCTGGGGATTACAGTCGTGTGAGTGTTTGTTTTAATAATTTTAACTTAGTTTCGGTCGCTACCATCGCCAGTACCTACTCAAATAAAATTTTTCTTCATCTGCCCTTTTCCCTATTACTCTAATAATATTATGGTTTCCAATTTCTAAAACTAACGGAACCCTAAAAACCTAACTTTAATCCCATGGAGCAAGTTGAACGACCGCGTCCAAAAAGGACCATAACAGGACTCAATAGCGAATCCGGGACCCTATTCACAGAGCCCTCGGCCTTCGCCCCTGGACGAGGGGGGGGGCTGCGCACGCGCTGCTCTGACTGTTTGCTTCTTCTCTTGTCACTAGTTGTTAAGAACCAGTGTGGGGAAAGGGTTAAAGTGGTCCTCAAGGCTTCTTTTGTGTCTCATTCTCATGTTCTGGGCCTCACCATAAGCTTACAGACCATCATGGTTCAGAAACTTCACGTGTCAAGCTTGAAGTAACAATACTTCAATACAATTTGTATAGGTCATGGTACGAAATAACAAAGAAAAAAAAATGGTGGACATTTCACGCAACGCCATCTAGCCCCAAACTAAGCAAAGCTTGTAAAGCTTGCTATGGGAACCAGATAAATGATAGATTAATTATATACTTACATTATTTTTGGAAATCCTACTAATATTATAAACGCGAAAGTTTGTAAGAATGTATGGATGGATGGATGGATGTATGTTTGTTACTCTTTCACGCTAAAACGGCCTAACGGATCTGAATGAAATTTGGCACAGATATAGATTATGGTCTGGAATAACACATAGGCTACTTATCTCGTAAAAATGTACAGTTCCCGTGGGATAGATTTGTTTTTGTTTTTCAAGGTACCACGCGGGCGAAGCCTTGGGCGGAAGCTGGTGTAGGATATAAAAATAAATAATAAATAAATAATGCTGGACAGTCCACACAGCATCATCTAGTCCCAAAGTAAGCTACTCAAAGCTTGTGTTGTGGGTACTAGATAACTGATAAATTTAATACATTAATACATAGATAGGTAGATATTTTTTAGTATACATAGAAAACACCCAGACCAACGGAACAAATTTCTGCAGATCGTACACAAAGTTGTTCCGCGGCGGGAATCGAACCCGCAACCTCTAGCGTCGCAGGTGGACTTTCGCCCGCTGCGCCACTGAGGTCGTCAAAGAAGATATAGAGAAGGATTCTTTATTTCTTTCAATGATGGTAGCATGTGCTATGGAAAATGGTAAGGCAACCTTATACTGGATTCTATACCAGTATCTGATTATACTCGTAGTGTGAATGGAAAATTGCATTTATGACAGTGTGCACCGATATTTAACCGCCGGTTAAAGTTACTGTAGGAAAGCCGTAGGTTTATCTGTTCGAATAATGTGTGAGAACGACGGGACCTTACCACAAGCTCTAACAAACTATCATGTTTCAGAAACGGCACATTTCAAGCTCAATACAATTTTCATAGGACGAAATATCAAAGTTATATTACTTTGATATTGCTCGAAAACTTGTGGTAAGGCTCCAAGATCTAAGGCTCTGGGACCTCACCACGAATTCATAATACATTACCGAATTAATATTACATTGTTAATTCGTACCATGACCTATGCAAATTCTATGGAAGTAGTGACGTTTCTATAATAGAATTGTTACCGAATCGTTCTGGAAGACTTCGTGGTGAGGTCCCTGAATGATAACCTTATAAGGTCGTCGACATACAAACAAACAAACAAACACACATTCACCACTATCTAGTATCTACCCTCGCTCTCAGCACCTGTACAAATCTTTATATCGCGCACTCGATGGCTAAGGTACCTCAAAGTACGTATACAGGTTTATAGGGTTCCGTAAACCTTTAAAAAAACGAAAACCTTTCAACTTCAAAAAAGGAAAACAAAAAAATGTATTTGCGATAATTATAACCCACTAGCTTTCGCCCACAACTTCAAAAAAATACAAAAATAAATCTATCCCACGGGAACTGTACATTTTTCCGGGATAGAATTTTTTTAATTTATAATTCGGATTTTAGAAACGTAGCCTATAATCTATCTCTGTGCCAAACTTCATCAAAATCCATTCAGTAGTTTTATCGTGAAAGAGTAACAAACATACATCCATGCATTCTTACAAACTTTCGCGTTTATAATTTACTAGCTTCTGCACGCGGCGTCGCCCGCGAAGTACCTACATAAAATATAGCCTATGTTCATCCTGAAAGTTCATTCTACACATTGGTGAAAGAATTTTTCAAATCGGTTCAGTAGTTTCGGAGCCTATTCATTTCAAACAAACAAACAAACAATCAAAGTTTTCCTCTTTATAATATTAGTATAGACTATAATTAATTAGCTGATGCCCGCGGCTTCGCCCGCGTGGCGAAAACGTCTTTTATCGACACCTCTAATCAGCCAATGTTTATAAAAACTTTACAAATTATTATACCAAAACCACTCGAGAAACACTCTATCCATTGGTAAAAACAGCATAAAAATCACTGCAGTAGTTTTTGATTGTAACTTAAATACGGAACCGTCACTTCGCAGTGACGCTCGCGCTTGCCATCGTGAATTGTAATAATATAAGCGCACGCGCCGCCCGACAGATGTTTCCGTTCGGCCGTCTTCGGCTATGTCCGGAGCGGGTCCACTTTGAAAGCCTTTGAGCTTCGAATAAATAAATAAATATAAATAAATAAATAATAATATTAGCTTTGATATTCCGTATGACCTATACAGATTGTATTGAAGTAGTGTTACTTCTAAGTTCAAAATGTGACGTTTGAAACATGATAATTTGTAAAAGCTTGTGGTAAGACTTAAGTGGACAAAATAAAATCGCAATTAGCTCAGCATTTTTAAGTCAAGAGATTGACAAAAAAAATTGACTACAACCGGATTTGAATCCACTACCTTTGGATCGGAAGGTGGGTCCACCACTAGACCACCAGAGTATAACAATCCTACTAATATTAAAAACGCGAAAGTTTGTAAGAATATATGGATGTATGTTCGTTACTCTTTCACGCTGAAACGGCTAAACGGATCTGGATGAAATTTGGCACAGATATAGATTATAGTCTGGAATAACACATAGGCTACTTTTTATCCCGGAAAAAGTTACGGTTCCCGTGGGATAGATTTGTTTTTGGTTTTCAAGGTACCACGCGCGTCAAGCCTCGAGCGGCAACTAGTCTATCTATCTATATATATAAAAATGAATTGCTGTTCGTTAGTCTCGCTAAAACTCGAGAACGGCTAAACGGATTTATCTTATCTTGGTCATGAAATGTTCGTGGAGGTCTAGGGAAGGTTTAAAAGGTAAGAAAAATTAGAATAACTGCCGGGAAAACCCTAAAAATAGCCCTTTTCTATTTCCCATACAAACGTTTTCTAAATAAAATGTAGAGTCAATTTGAACTTTATTACTATTTAATAAAGTTCATATTAAATTATAATCACTCACTGTTGTCTAAGCAATGTAGAAGGCGGTACGAAGTTTGCCGGGACAGCTAGTTGTAAATAAAAAGCTGTTAATAAAAACCCATAAACCGATAGATATGGTATGTGGGACGCGAAAAGGTCACCCGTCTAATTGCGGGGAATGCACGGTGCTCAATGATTCAAACACCAATTATAAGTGAATAGCATCACCGATTCCACGGCGGGGTCACCTCGACGATAATATTGGTGTTTGTAGCTTACCTTTGTCTCTGACTACCCCCCTTGCATATAGACAGCGTATTTATAAAATACATGATCACGACTAATCCCCAGGCTCGGGAGATATTTCCTCAAATCTTTAGTTACTTACATCTAAAGGGGGTTAGTCAGGGGCCGTCTCAGCATATCCTACTAATATTATAAACGCGAAAGTTTGTAAGAATGTATGGATGTATGTTTGTTACTCTTTCACGCTGAAACGGCTCAACGGATCTGGATGAAATTTGGCACAAATATAGATTATAGTCTAGCACAAAAGCTACTTTTATCCCGAAAAATGTACGGTTTCCTCGGGATAGATATGATTTTGTTTTTCAAGGTACTACGCGGGCGAAGCCGTGGCCGGAAGCTAGTTTGACTATAATATACACCGAGAAATTTTATATTGTACTAGCTAACCCGGCAGACTTCGTACTTATTTAGAAAACGTTTGTATGGGAAATAGAAAAGGGCTATTTTTAGGGTTTTCCCGGCAGTTATTCGAATTTTTCTTACCTTTTAAACCTTCCCTAGACCTCCACGAACATTTCAAGACCAAGATAAGATAAATCCGTTTAGCCGTTCTCGAGTTTTAGCGAGACTAACGAACAGCAATTCATTTTTACACATATACAGATAGATAAGTGCCGTAACTTATAAAAAATTGCCGCTGGAAAACAACTATTAAAATTTCACGGTGTATAAGTGAACTAGAAGTGTCGCTATAGCCGTTTCCGTCGCTTGTCGCTGTCGCCTATCACCGTCGTCAGTCGCTTTCGCCGTCGCCTATCGCTCGCTCGCATTAGAATCATAACTTTATTCAAACTCTCCGAATGACGTAATACCTTCATGAGGCGAGCCGAGCGCCCTCCCCCGTCATTACGGCGCGGCGGTACATCACGGCACAATGGCCGCGTCTCGGACAGGCCTAGGGCTGGATTTATGAACCCACTGAGCTGATTCTAAAGCCGTCGCGTGTGCCACTACATCATTGGAGCCTTGTTATAAGCTCGGGTAATATGAAAGTTATAATCTTTGACTTTGAGAGTACTGGGGCCTCACCGTGAATTCATAATACACTAGCTTCCGTTCACGGCTTTGCTCGCGAGGTACCTACATAAAATATAGCCTATGTTACTCAGGGATAATGTAGCGTTCTAACGGTGAAAGAATTTTTGAAATCGGTCCAGTAGTTTTTGAGTTTATTCGTTACAAACAAAAATACAAAACTTTCCTCTTTATAATATTAGTATAGAAGTATAGATTACCGAATTAATAATTACATTGTTATTCTTAAAGAGCGCTGGTGGTGTAGTGGTAGCACCCCTGCCTCTCGATCCGAAGGTCGTGGGTTCAAACCTAGTCGTGCACCAATGAGTTTTTCCATTCGAAAAAATATGTGCGCTATACCAAAACTCTTAAACGGTGAAGGAAAACATCAACCGGCATGTTGTTAAACCTAAAAAAATTGAAGATCCTTCAAATTTAAGGATGTAAGGCTCAATTTAGCTCTTTCGTTCGAAAGAATTCAGTACCAAAGTTGCTACGGAACTCATGTTGCAATCAATTACAATCAGATTTTTTTTTTCAAATCTTATTACAAAGAAAAAATCATCCTCAAAAAAGGACTTACGCTTTTGTTGAAGCATTTTTTCATTCACTCATTACAAGTAGTAACGACGAAGCTCCCTTATCTGCTCTCTCCCTCTGTTGGTGTCGGCGTCCCGCTCGCGCGCGAGGGGGCAGCGCGCTGGCAACGCCGCGCAATGCTATTACCCGCTCTCATTACGAAGTAACACACTCATTTCGCATTTTGATTGGATATCGACGCATTTTATTTAGATCGGATTATCATTTTAATAGACAAAAGATGGTATGATGTTTATTTTTTTATTTTGAAGAACCTGGAATGTTTGATTAGTTTAGGAACTTGGGAAAGTTGAAATTTCAGTTTGTTGTTTTGAACTGTTGTTTTTCTTTTCTTTGTAGGTTAGTTACTAGTTACTACTTGACAAAGTATTATATACCTGCTACTGGAACTCCCCGCGACTTTGTTCGTAAAGGTTTTTCATACGAACTTCAACCTCCTGCTCCACCTCTTGAGAGGTTAAATTTTAAGTAAGTAATACCTTTCTCAGTGCTTCTCTCTACCAAAGAAAAAAACCCTCCTTTCAGCTGTCACTAGAGGTGCATATAGAGAAAGGTGTTCCCGAAATTAAACCTCGAAATAGGTTGAAGTTTGTATGAAAAAATCAATATTTTGCGAATGAAATCGCAAGCAGTTTCACTAGTAATTAATATAATTATCTTATTAATATGATTAGCTTTAGATTAACTAATCTTCCATAGTGACCAATGTTTAAAAAAACTGATTAGATTATACCCAGACTATCATTATCCTTTTGCATGAAAAAGGGGTTTTTAGACTACCGAGCCGGTGAATAATGTTACGGCCCACCTGTTGGTGTTTATAACCTGCAATATTATCTCGTATCGTTGCGTTGGTTGAAATATTAATATGGGAACCAGATAGTTGATAGATCATTTTTTTTTTATTGTAAATACATACATAGAATACATAATAACACCCAGACACACAACAAACATCTGTGTTCATCACACAAATGTTAGTCCTGGGTGGGGATCGAACCCACAACCTACAGCGCAGGAGGCAGAGCCACTACCAACTGAGCTGTGAGATCAGTTAATAAGACCAATAACAACACTCACACGACTGTAATCCCCAGGCTCGGTAGATATCTCCTCAGACTTCTAGTGACTTAGATCTTTGAGGATATCTAAGGGTAGTCAGAGGCACGTCCAAACATGACATTTGGTACATGCACACATTTTTCACAGTAATTGGTATTCCGTACGTGATAGGTTTCAAGCCCATCGCCGCTTATAACAATGACCTATGACACACACCTTAAAATTTTTAGTTATAGGGTATGCCGGTTTTCTCACAATATTTTCTTTCATCGTTTAAGAGCACTGGCATTGCGCACATACATTTTACTAATAGAAAAACACATTGGTGCACGACCAGTTTTGAACCCACGACCTTCGGATCGTGAGGCAGGAGTGCTACCGCTACACCACCAGCAGCGCTCTACACTAACAATCCTACTAATATTATAAACGCGCAAGTTCGTAAGAATGTGTGTATGGATGTACGTTAGTTACTCTTTCACGCAAAAACTACTGAATGGATTTTGATGAAACTTTACAATAATATAGCTTACACATCAGGCTATAATTGAACAAGTACCACGCGAGCGAAGCCGCCGACAGAAGCCAGTAGTTAATAAGACACTCGCCATAAAATAACTCCACGTGCGTGAAGTTTTGTAACTGTATGATTTAAAACAGCCTTTTGTGCTATCACCTGAACTGTCATATCAAATTGTCGGAAATATCCCGCATAATAACATTATGTAATACTAGTTGACTCGTCCGCGACATCGTCTTTGTTTCCAACATACCTCACAGCTCAGTTGGTAGTAGCTCTGCCTTCTGCGCTGTAGGTTTTGGGTTCGATCCCCAGGACTAACATTGTGATGAAGGCAGGTTTATTCTGTGGCCCGGTGTTAATATATTTTAGGTATGTTTTTAAAAAAAGTTTTAATAATTCACCAGCTATCTGGTTCCACTTTCCCGTAATAAAGCTTGCTTAATTTGCGCTAGATGGTGCTGAGTGAAATTTCAATAAAAAAAGTTTTAGTCCGAAGTCATTCACGCGTTATAACATCGTATATGGTGGTAGTAAACCATGGTCTGAACAAGGTTTGCTTTAATAAAACTGGTTCAAATTCACGGTGTATAGAACTTTGTATAGAACCTTACTTTGACCCCTTTTATGCCCCTTTTTAGGGGTGTCAAGAAACCTATCCGAGTAACTGTCACTGTCAATATGACGGCATTTCCCCTATTATTTAATAGGAAAATAAGTTAACGTACTGTTAAAATATATACATGTTTCCCTAGATCCGTCGACTGTACATACGACTGTAGTCACGGTAGGTGTGTAACTGTGTACATGTATCGTGAAGATATAATAGTTGATTTATAGCCGAAACACTTCGCTCGTTGTTGTCGATAAATATTGCCGAAACTCACCGGTTTTCCGCACTAGCGCGTACGAGACTGTTTTCATGATGTATATGATTTAGTAGTGGTACGTCTGCTGCTTTGCTTGCTAAAATTCTAGTTTCTATACAAATCTCAATATACAGAGTTTAAAAAGACTACTAACGAAATTTGGAAGGTTGCAATCGCACCATGATTTTGCGAAAAAATTACATAAATATTATTCTGACTTATCTACGTTATTTAAATTATTTTTCTAGTTACATAGTTCAACATAATAAGGCCATTATCTATCTAATTATCTCATTTATAAAAGCAGAAAAACTATTATATGAAATAAAAAAATCTTTTTGGGGTGCTGTATTACTTACCCCGTTTTGTTTTCGGTAGTCGTCTTTTACACCCGATATAAAACATAGTCGAACATTTAATAACTCTAGAACGGCTAAACCAATTTTCATGGTTTTTGATTTGTTGTAGGTATTGCCAACATCCCGAATAGCAGAATAACTTAAAAATATGAAAATAAACTAAGCTACTTTTAACATAAAACTGGTGTGTATAGTTGGTTAAGTTTTCTTAGCTTAAACGGCTGAATGGAAACTGGACGAAATTTGGAACAGATATAGATTTTAATTTGGAATAGCTCATAGGCTAAATTTTTTCCCGAAAAAATGTACGGTTCCCGCGGGATAGATTTGTTTTTGTTTTTCAAGGTACCACGCGGGCGAAGCCGTGGGCGGAAGCTAGTCTCTTGTAACTTAGTAGCGTTGTAGGATTCGGGCGTTGTTCGCAAAAGTTTAAAGTAAATCCGCTTTGGTTTATAACTTGAAAGTTCTGTCCAATAACTTAGCTAAAACCACTTCACATCGGAAAAACGTCTAACCGCGAAAAGTATAAAAGCTCCTTACAAAAGCTATAAAAATAAGTTGCCCACTAATTGCCGCTTCATCTAACTCCTTAGCATAAAATTAAAAAATAAATAATAAAGTTGGGTTCGGTAACTTTAACCTCATTATTTGTTACGAGTCGGTCCGCCCCCCGCGCGGCGAGCTGGCAACGTCGCTTTCCGCCGCGTGTGCCCAGCGCGCGCTGAGCTTTCGCTGCCGAGTTTTTGGGTAAATTGTATACGTTTGGAACTAAATTACCCTAATTTCTATGTTGTAAAAGATAGAAATTAGGGTAAAAAAATAATAAGCAAATAGATTTTATTATAAATACCTAACGAATTTCCTTATTTATCTTGTATTTAAACTTTAAAAAAAGATGAAAAAAATGAATATTATAGCTTTAAATAAACGAAAAGTATCTCTTTAATAAAATAAAATAATGATGAAATGTTAACAGTAAATAATAAGTACCTACAGTATATTTAAGAAGTTTAATAAGATGAAGACGAGAATCATGAACACGCCTGTCTTTGCTGGTGGGCATAACACTATAACACATAACACTATTGCTCGTGGCCTTCGGTCCTGTACACATAATTATGAGACCGACTTTTCATCGTGTCTCTGAACACTAAAAATTAAAAAGTCAATTAATTGTTCCCCATTTGAACTAAATGACAATCAGAATTAAAAATGATGCATAAATGATGTAGAAAGCAAAATAAAAGCGTCTGTTTAACATTACACCATACCGTTAAAGAGTTAGGCCTTACACACTTATAAGTTGTTTACGTAGCGTACATTATCAAAACAAATAATTCCTTTCACCACACTGGTTTGTAAAAACTAGTGAAGTAGTGACACAATAAGATGAAAATTATCAAACTTAGGTCTAGTTTCACCATGCTCTGTCAATTAAGCTAACAGCTTATTAGTCTTTTAATCGATTGTTAAAAGTTGTTTTGTTATCCAACTGGAGTCCCTCCGCGCGGAAGAAGTGAAACTTCTCGTTGCGTAGGTACACTACGCGCATGCGTGCGAGTGCCACGCATTCACTCTCCCTCTGTCCTTTCATACCCCCTCCATGGTAGCGTTAAACGTTTAACGCAACCTTGTTGGAAGTCGCATTAGAAGTTTCACTTCAAAAGTTTGGTAAAATTGTACCTATCTCCCAAGTGCGGGTGAATTCGTGCGTCACACTCGGCAACACCACTCGTCAAGTGAGCGGCAGTCGGCCATGGTTCGCCAGTAGCTCGCCAGCCGTGCACGCGCGCGGTCGCCCGTCTCGCTGCAATTGACGCGAGTCGTCTAAAGTTGTGATACAAGTGCTAACTACAAACTTATGTTATCTCAGTTCTGAACTCATTGTCCCACTGTGTTTGCGTTTCGATATTTTATTCGTTTTGGTAAGAGTGAGTGATTGTGACGATACGATTTTGTTGTTTTGCATTTTCTGGGAAATCTTGAAACGCATTTCGTATAATGAGAGATGGTAATGCAACGAATGACGTCACAGGTTTTTTTTATTTTTTTTCCGTTTTTATTTATTTTTAATCTTAGTAAGTACGTTTTTTAAAAATTTGTTAGTCGTTAATTATATTTTTTTTAAAGCTTCATTTTTAATATAAAATTACTATATTTTTTCACATTATCTATAATCTCTTTCTATATTTTTTAAATTTTACCAATTTTTTTCACGCTGAAACGGCTCAACAGATTTGGATTAAATTTTGCGCAGAGATAGATTAGTGTAGAATAGTACATAGGTATAGGTAGGTACCACGCGGGCAAAGCCGCGGGTGATAGCTAGTAGTGGTATAGATTTAGGGCTAGTTTTACCATGCTCTGTTAATTAAACTAACAGCTTGTTAGCTTTTTAATCGCCTAGTAATTATATAAAAAAAAAATATGTTCAAAATAAATGTATAAAAATTATGATAAGTAAAATAAAAAAAAAATGTTTTCCACCATGTCCTGACAAAGGATTATCTAATTTTAAACTTAAGCGATCTGAACACATTATTATTAGTATTTATCGCGTTTTATTCACCTATTTATAATAGAAAATATGTAAATAAAACGCTATAAATGACGTAAAAAGATAACGATTTTAAGAAGTTTTTCTCCAGTCGTAAAGCACACTCGTTTTTATTTTTTTTATCCTAAGCTCAGTACGTCTACCATGAGTTGTCACATTTAGATCGGCTGACGTTACTACAGCAGTAATAGTACGTTACTATGACATCTGTCAAAATTGTTACTCATGGTACCAAATTCTAAGCAAATGAATGAAGCGCAAACTACAGTCGCTGTAGTACGCTGTGACGTAGGATAGTTAGCTACGTGACGTTTTAGTACCCAACTATCCGCTAGAGGCGCTCTACAAGTTTTCATACATTTTTTTAACTACAGTCGCTAGCGAGTGTACATTGTGAAAACTCATGGTAGACCTACAGGTGTAAATGTCGACTGTCAGTCACGTCAGTCAATGCTAAGTAGGTATCTAGTTGTAACACAAAATTCAAATTAATAATGCAGTATTCAGTGAATTATAGTGTTTTCGGGAAGTCTAGAATATTTAGACTTATTTCTAGGTTCATATACAGGCTAGTGAACAAAAATATTTTTTTACGAGCCTATTATTACTATTTTATTATTGTTATTATTAATTTTTTTCTAATAGTTTTAGTTTGAGAAATGTTACAATATATTTTGGCTAATACTACTTACTTACTTTATCCTACTAATATTATAAACGCGAAAGTTTGTAATAATATATGGATGGATGGATGTATGTTTGTTGCTGTTTCACGCTAAAACGGCTGAACGGATCTGGATGAAATTTGACACAGATATAGTTTATGGTCTGGAATAACACATAGACTACTTTCTATCCCGGAAAAATATACCTAAGGTTCCCGCGGGATAGATTTGTTTTTGGTTTTTCAAGGTATCACGCGGGCGAAGCCGCGGGTGGAAGCTAGTAATTCATATTTAAAAAATATTTTGATAAAGTAGAACAGAAAAAATACTTTTGTGTGGACGATACTTAGGTATATACGAAACTAATAATAATTATTTGACTACGATATCATCATCATCTTCATCATCTTCCTGCCCTTATCCCACTGGTGGGGTCGGCACAACAGGTTCTCTTCCTCCACTCTCCCCTATCATCCGTCATCTCAGTAGTCACTCCCTTCTTACACATATCGTCTTTCACACAGTCCATCCATCTTTTCTTAGGTCTACCTCTACTCTTGTATCTATCCACATTCAAATCCATCACCCTTCTTGTAACATGGCTTTCCTCCCGCCGCATAACATGCCCATACCACGCCAACCTATTGCTCTTCATCTTTTCTGTCACAGGCGCTACTTTCAAACTTCCTCTAATATGCTCATTCCTTATCTTATCCATCCACGTCACTCCACACATCCATCTCAACATTCGGATCTCCGTCGCATGCACTTTTCTCGATATTTAGGTTTATACGAAACTAATAATAATTATTTGACTACGATAATCACTCGACATAATGCTATCTGCAGAACTGGTATTCTTTCACCACACTGGTTAAAAAAAAACGTTAACACAAAAATACACAAACACGGTGTTAAAACTGTTTATATTGATTTGAATATTTTTAATTTTTTTATTTCTTAATATGCTAACTATGTATGTAACTTATGTAATTGGTTTCTTAAAATCGTGTAAGTTACTGTACTTACTTATAAACAAATAAAAAAAAATATGATCACGACTGTAATCCCCAGGCTCGGTAGATATCGCCTCAGATTTTTTTAGTTACTTAGATCTTTGAGGTAGTCAGAGGCAAGTCCAAACATGAAATTTGGTACATGCCCACATTTTGCACAGTAGTTAGTATTCCGTAAATAAATAAATAAATAAATAAAAACTCGGTGTTAGGTATGAATGTGGATGGATACAGGGGTAGACCTAAGAAAATATCATAGATGGACTGTGTGAAAGATGATATGTGTAAGAATGGGGTGAGACCTCAGTGGCGCAGCGGGCGAGAGTCCACCTGCGACGCAAGAGGTTGCGGGTTCGATTCCCGCCTTGGAACAAATTTGTGTATGATCTGCAGAAATTTGTTCCGTTGGTCTGGGTGTTTTCTATGTATATTAAAAAATATCTATCTATGTATATAATGTATTAAATATATCAGTTATCTAGTACCCATAACACAAGCTTTAAGTAGCTTACTTTGGGGCTAGATGATGCTGTGTGGACTGTCCAGCATTATTTATTTTTATTTATTGGGGAGAGTGGAGGAAGAGAACCTGTTGTGCCAACCCCACTAGTGGATAAAGGCAGGAAGATGTGAGAGAAAGAGAGAAAAGATATCACCCTGTATAGTGTCATGTGCCATCTGTACATTTACAAACCAAGTCAATATATTCATCGGATTCCGAACGCATCAATCACCTTGCAACATGACATGTCGACGGTATGACCGGTTACACCGATAGGTTAACTTAACCGGCGGTTTAGAGAAACGAGGCCATGAAAAAAAACACTCACACGACTGTAATCCCCAGGCTCGGTAGATATCTCCTCAGAGCTCTAGTTACTTAGATCTTTGAGGATATCTAAAGAGAGTCGGAGGCACGTCTGAACCTTTTGCACAGTGATTTAATTAGTATTTCGTACGTGATAGGTTGCAAGCCCATCGCCTATGCGATGGGCCTTACTAACCTATGACACACAACTTCGAAGTTTTGGTTCTAGTGTATGTCGGTTTCCTCACGATTTTTTCCTTCACCGTTTTCTTCATTATAACTCGAGGCTTTAAATTTTGTCATCTTTACAATCTAACTAGCCGTTATTGTTGGTGCAACCCGGTCTGGGAATGGTGGATTTGAATTAATTTCACTTGGTGATGTTGAATGATTCGGTCGGCTCGGGTGGCCGTCCATCTGGTCTCCAGCCAGATGCAGTACATCATTTTATTAAACACTAGCTTACGTTCGCGGCTTTGCTCGCGAGGTACCTACATAAAATATAGCCTATGTTACTCAGGGATAACGTAGCATTCTAACCGTGAAAGAATTTTTGAAATCGGACCAGTCCTTTTTGAGTTTATTCGTTACAAACAAAAATACAATTTTCTCTTTATAATATTAGTATAGACTAGCTTCCGCCCATGGCTTCGCCCGCGTGGTACCTTGAAAAACTAATAAAAATCCATCCCACGGGCACCCTTCATTTTTCCGGGATTAAAAGTAGCCTATGTGTTATTCCAGACCATAATCTATATCTGTGCCAAATTTCATTCAGATCCGTTCAGTCGTTTTAGCGTGAAAGAGTAACAAACATACATACATATATCCATCAATCCATACATTCTTACAAACTTTCGCGTTTATAATATTAGTAAGATTTGTTTGTAATATGTAAACTCAAAAACTACTAATCCGATTTTCAAAGCTTTTCGGGCAATATTAAAGAAATAACACTTTGATATTTTCTTTATAGGCTTTTATTTTTATTAAAAAAACTACCAAGGGCACGTCATATCGATTAGAATTTGCAAATGATATCAATTATTCAGAGTCATTTATACTTGGTGGAGTGACTGACGTGGTCCTACGTGGCTCTGTCTCCAAGGCCCTGGGCGTGTCACCAATCCACCGCCAATTTCTACGCAATTTGATATTTTACCGTTATTTTTACAACTTTTTGAACCTTGATTTTAGAGCTCGTCTTTCAAGCTGATAGCATGAAGATTGAGCAATAAAAGATTGGATGATAATAAGCTATTTCACGAAGGGTACTTTTAAAATTAACTAATATTTTACGAGATAATCAAAAATTGATGAGGAGTAATAGGTTAGCGTGGTATGGGCATGTTATGAGGAGAGATGATTGTCATGTGACGAGAGTGTTAGGTATGAATGTGGATGGATACAGGGGTAGAGGTAGGCCGAAGAAAAAATGGATGGACTGTGTGAAAGATGACATGAGTTAGAAGGGTGTGAGTACTGAGATGACGAATGATAGAGGGAGATGGAAGAAGATACTTGTTGTGCCGACCATATAACGTGGGGAAAGGTCAGGGAGAAGAAGAAACAAATTTGTTTGTTGCAATTGAAGGAAGTTGTAGAATCTACTATTTATTACTAGCTTCGCCCGCGGCTTTGCCCAGGTGGTACGTTGAAAAACAAAAACAATCTATCCCGCGGGAACCGTACATTTTTTGGAATAAAAGAGCCTATGTGGTATTCCAGGTCATAAACTACGCGTATTCTACGTCTCATTACGTAACATACATACACATACATCGAAACTTTCGCATTTGATATAATATTAGAAGATTTCTACCTCTGTTTGCACAGCTTACTCGGGTGTCAGGTTCGATTCCCGTCTGCGACATCCGCTGACGCACTTCCGGTCTGTAGCTGGGTTGTGGGAGGTGGGACATCTCGACAGGAAGTGATGTTAGTACTTATATTATCTTCCTAATTTTTTATTTAATTATTTAAGATGTCATTAGGTATTAGTATTATTATTTTCTTTAGCTGATTTTGTATTACTTACTTAATTATTTTTTATTATTATTTTTTTTTTTTTTCCCTGTGTGCGTTTTTTGGACAAATAAATTCTTATTCTTATTCTTATTCTTATGTATTGCATGTAGATATGGGATAGGTCGTGATTTTATCTCGATTCCTGTAGTAAGTTCTAGTTGAATGATTCAGTTACATGCTGAAAATTGATAACCTTATCTTACCCGACTGCAAGTATAATTTTTTGGAGTGTATGTACCTATGCAAGTTAATGTCACCAAAAAAGTTATTGGTTTGAGTGTATCTGGGTACGCAAGTAGAGGAAGGACGAAGAAAAAGTGGTTTGATTGTGTGAAAGATGATACGAATGTAAGAGTAGACTCAGAGTTGACGAATGATAGGAGTGAGTGGAAGAAAACATGTGCCGACCCCCACGCGTGGGATAAGGGCAGGAGAATGATGATATATGCAACTTTCTTTGATAAATATAAGGAAAGGGGGTAGCCAAAAGCACGTCCAAATGGTACAAGCAGCTGCAACCTTCATTTATTAATATTTATCCGACTGCGAAAAAGGGGGTTATGATTTAGGTGTATATGTACGTACTTCCGAGTTCCCTTAGCTGTCGCTGTAGCCGAAACGGCTGGAATGATTTTGATAAATGAGTTTTCAATGGATTCGTCTTGATCACAAGAGTGACATGGGCTATATGAACTGTCAAACAATTAAATATGGCGGCTGTTAATAGTTAATTTCAATAACATTAAGTAGAGTTTTTGAATTTTGCAATAAATACTGATTTAAAAGGCGGTTTTACCTACATACCCTTCGATGGTGATGGGCTTGCAACCTGTCACGCACGGAATGCTAACTACTGTACCAAATATCATGTTTGGACGTGCCTCTGACTCTTTAGATATCCTCAAAGATCTAAGTAACTAGAGATCTGAGGAGATATCTACCGAGCCTGGGGATTAGTCTTGTCTATGTTATTTTTTTCTACCTCTTGGTTGCAGCTAGAGGTTGAGTTTGTATGAAAAAAAAAACGTGAACAAAGTCGTAAGAGTTCCTCTAGTATAAATAAATTCCTTTGGTATTCGTTATCTTCGGATCTTGTCTCAATACATTTGAATGTAGCTTGTGCTTCGAATAGGGACGAGCGTAGCAGAGTAAGGATAAACAAGTTAGTCATCTAACTTTGAACAATAGAGAGGTATGATATGAACAAAAAAATATGTACATGTGAAACAGTTGAGATATCCTCTGTGGCGCAGTGGGCGAGAGTCCACCTGCGACGCAAGAGGTTGCGGGTTCGATTCCCGCCTCGGAACAAATTTGTGTATGATCTGCAGAAATTTGTTCCGTTGGTCTGGGTGTTTTCTATGTATAATAAAAAATATCTATCTATATATATAATGTATTAAATATATCAGTTATCTAGTACCCATAACACAAGCTTTGAGTAGCTTACTTTGGGGCTAGATGATGGTGTGTGGATTGTCCAGCATTATTTATTTATTTATTTATCTATGGATTGATATAAACGATCTAAGTAGTTACACTAATCTAAGTGGTAATGGTGTCGCTTTCCGATTCTGAGGTCGTCGTTTCAAATGCAGTCATACACCAATAGTTTTTTCTATTCCCAAAAATAGTTGCGCTATATCGATACTCTCAAACGGTGAAGGAAAACATCATAAGAAAAACTGCACGTCATCCTTTTATAATTATGTATTACTAGCTGTCCCGCCCGCGACTTTGTTCACTTACTGTATCTAAACCGAATTTCAATCAAATCATACAACTCCAAAAAAAAAACCCATATTAACTTTGACACCCTATTTTACCCTTTTTAAAGGGTTATTTTGAAATATCCCGAAATAAGTACCCATTATTTTGCACTAGCTTCAGAAAAAGAAAAATTTGAGAGGTGTCAAGGGACACCCGGATGGAACGAAGTTCCTTTCCTTGCTTTCTATAAGAGAGAGAGAGAGAGAGAGAGAGAGAGAGAGACAGAGTAACACGCGCACGCCGCACGGCTTACAACTATAGCAAAAAGTGTCGTTACAACTTTAGGTCTTTATTTTTCCGTCTAGCCCCCTTCGCAACGCGTGATAAGGAACTTCGTTCCAAAAACAAATCTATCCCGCGGGAACCGTACATTTTTTCGGGATAAAAAGTAGCCTATGTGCTATTCCAGACTGTAATCTATATGATGCCAAAAAAATGACAAGTAATATTAATTCGGTAATGTATTATGAATTCGTGGAGAGGCCCCAAGTGACGTGTTACGAAGCCCTGTAGCTCGTCACGCCTCTATTCCACGTATCCAAATTAGGGCTGCACTGAGCACTTAGCTGTTTATAAATATGCGCGGCGCGTCCGCAGTGTCGTCGTTCCGTCTACATTAGCTGCGCGCGCGCATACATGCTCATTTGCTGCGTTTAGTCAACTAGTCATCATCTCCCTGTCCTTATCACACTAGGCGTGGTTGGCACGAGAGTGATTTAATACTATACGGAAATTCGAAGATGTGTGTCATAAGTTAGTATTATAAGCGGCGATGGGCTTGGAACCTGTCACGTACGGAATACTAATTACTGTGTAAAATGTTATTATTAGTATTAGACGGGTATTTATCGCGATCAAATAACCTTTCGAAACGTCGGGAAAATAAAAGGTAATTTGAACGCGATAAATACCCGTCTAATACTAATAATAATGTGTTTAGATCGCGTAAGTTTAAAAGTACATTTGTGTAAAATGTGGGCATGTGCCAAATACAGGGTGTCCCAAAAAGTAGTGTCAAGCGAAAGTCCAGAGATAGAACACTCCTTGGGGTACCCGAATCACCCCCATGTATGTTCCGCGATTTTCTATAGTTTTCGAGTTATTAATTTTTTTCCGAATTTCTGAAAATTTACGACTTGAACAACTTAAAACATTCTTACAAAAAAAGTAGAAAACTTTCTCGAGATTTTTTTTTTGCTACTGAATTGTTATAAGTTGTTCTTTTATGCATAAAATAATCAGCTACGTGACTTTGATGAAAACTATGAAAATGTTGGTGTAAAGTCAAATAATTACATTCGGTGAATTATGACAAAAAATTTCAACTTGGAATTAAAAATCTTAAAAAGTGATTTCATGGTTCCTAAATAAGTCTAAAGAATTCTCCAGACTCTCAGCTTTCATAATCATCAAAAAAAAGTAGTACTTAATAGGCTACTTTTGCTAAAATCGGCCTTCAAAGACGGTGAGGTGGAAAATTCTTAAAATTAGCTACCTGATTAAAAAATAGATTTTGGCAATTTTATCATTCCTAAGCTTAATTAGTTTGTGAACTAACCAAAAATGACTGCGGGAAAGTAAGATTTCATTAATATTTGAAGGTTTTATTTATTTAGTTTAGCTTAATTTATGAAATAAAACAACAAGTAAAATTTATTATTTTTTTACAAAAAGTTTTCAATATGTCAACCTTCTAGGTCGATACAAATCCTACATCGTCTTAAAAAGGTTTCCTTTAATCGTATGAAAGCTATTTTAAGTGCCTTAATTTTTTCTTCGGCCTGTCTCAATTTTGTTCTTAATTCGGCCATATTGCTGATTTCTTTGGCATAAACTAATTCTGTGTAGTCGTTTTTGGTTAGTTAACAAACAAATTAAGCTTAGAAATGATAAAATGGCCAAAATCTATTTTTTAATCAGGTTGCTAATTTTAAGAATTTTCCACCTCACCGTCTTTGAAGGTCGATTTTAGCAAAAGTAGCCTATTAAGTACTACTTTTTTTTAATGATTATAAAAGCTGAGAGTCTCGAAAATTCTTTAGACTTATTTAAGAACTATGAAATCACTTTTTAAGATTTTTAATTTGAAGTTGAAAATTTTAGTCATAATTCACCGAATGTAATTATTTGACTTTACACCAACATTTTCATAGTTTTCATCAAAGTCACGTAGCTGATTATTTTATGCATAAAAGAACAACTCATGACAATTCAGTAGCAAAAAAAAAATCTCAAGAAAGTTTTCTACTTTTTTTGTAAGAATGTTTTAAGTTGTTCAAGTCGTAAATTTTCAAAAATTCGGAAAAAAATTAATAACTCGAAAACTATAGAAAATCGCGGAACATACATGGGGGTGATTCGGGTACCCCAAGGGGTGTTCTATCTCTGGACTTTCGCTTGACACTACTTTTTGGGACACCCTGTATAATGTTTGGATGTGCTGACTACCCTCTTTAGACATCCTCAAAGATCTAAGTAACTAGAGATCTGAGGAGATATCTACCGAGCCTGGGGATTACAGTCGTGTGTTTTTTTTGCACGATTAGGTGGTTTGGAATCCACGACCTTTAGATCATGAGGCAGGGGTGCTACCACTAGACTATCAGTGCTATGAGAAGGCATTAGGTGTGTTATAGAATATCAGAGTACCTACTTAGATGACAAAAAAGCTTGGGACGAATCAGCTCCAACTCTGCTAGGTATCCCTAACAACATTAACAAGGATCATACAAAGCGCTAGGCCCAGCGAGTTTCTTGTCAGTTCTTCTCGGACCGGGGATAGAACTGGAATTGGCACCTAGACTCACCTAGTATGTAAGACGATTCAAAATAAACCCTGTGATTTTACTGAATAAATAATTATTGACTATTGACTATTTGACATTAATCTTTTCACCACGCTTGTTCGAAGTGACACTTTAAGATAGATCCGGGATTGAATGTATGCGCGGGAGTACAGTACGAGGTAGGGCCCGTAATATATGCCGGCATTTGGGCGTAGGCTGCGACCTTAGCGATGGAGGCCTACGATTTAAAAAAACTTTATTCACAACCAGCTGACTCTTGCGCAACTTTGCGCGTTTTAAGAGATATGTTTTTCCCGGTTTTTGCAACATTTTTCATTGATGCTCCGCTCCTATCGGTCGTAGCGTGATGTTATACAGCCTATAGCCTTCCTCGATAAATGGACTATACAACACAACAATCATATTTCAATTTGAACCAGTAGTTCCTGAGATTAGCGCGTTCAACCAAACAAACAAACTCTTCAGCTGTATTATATTAGTATCTATAGATACTATACTAGCTTGTTCTATTTTATTTTTTTCAATAAATACTAGTTAAAGTATGTTACCTGATGATTCAAATTTCTTTACTAATAAGGCCATTATGAAGTTATATTGAATCGATTTTTTCGATTTTTGAAATGAACTAGTTATCCAACTTATAAAAGCAACCCTTTCAATTATACCCTACTAGCTTCCGCCCGCGGCTTCGCCCGCGTGATACCTTGAAAAACAAAAACATATCTTTCCCACGGGAACCATACATTTTTTCGGGATAAAATGTAGCCTATGTGTTATTCCAGACCATAATCTATATCTGTGCCAAATTTCATTCAGATCCGTTCAGCCGTTTTAGCTTGAAATAGTAACAAACAAACATACATACATCCATCCTTCCATACATTCTTACAAACTTTCGCGTTTATAATATTAGTAGGATAAATTATACCCTAAAAGGGGTATAAAGGGGTAAAAAAGACACGTCATACAAACATCGCCAAAGTGGAACGCCACGTCAAGTAGTTATTACCCCGTCACGGATTGGATATTAACTACCACTTTACCCTTCAGCTATCATGTTGCGTATTGTATGATTATACCCCTAAAACCCCCATCGAAACGACATTTTGTTTTCATTTAAGCATGTTTTAATTGTATGCTTTGCTCTGTGGTTAATGATTTTCGATGTATTTTCAATTAAACAATGTACGCCTTCTATTTCCTTGTTTAAGGCTAGGGTGTACTATAGCAGGTATGTCAGGGTCGGTTTAGTAGACCTTAGCTATATTGGAGTTAGATGGAAGTAGATGAGTGTTATAGTTCTTCTTCTTCTTTTTCTACCCCTTTTCCAACGCTATGTGAGGTCGGAAGAACACGTTTTCTTCTTCAATAAGAGTGTCATAGATTAAAAATTTAATAAAAAATGAGTGTGGTTTGGACCACATGACTGAAGTAAAACTTTGTAGACGAAACTGGCTATGAGAGAGAGAGAGAGAGAAAGAAAATATGTGCTCGAACCTCTCGCTCTTGCCCCTACAGTTATATACGAAAGGTAACTCTCTCTCTTTCTATCTTCACTAACTTATATATCCCTTTCAACTTCCGTTCGTCCCGCCCGATCACACTTTTCGTAACGCTCTCATGGTTTAGGGCTGATTTAAACCAATGGGGTAAACGAAAGTGCAGTGAGTACTGATGGTATAGTGGTAGTATTCTTCCGACCCTAAAGGCGTAGGTTTGAATCTGGGCTTGCACCAATAGGTTTTGTGAAAATGTATGTATATTTTAACATAACTCACAAACGGTGAAGGAAAACATTGTGTTACCATTTCTTTGGAACCAGTCAATAGTGTCGTATAAGTTAATACAATGTCTATTGTTTCAATAGACCAAGTCTATATCTATTGTTTGAATAGACATAGATAGACTTTGTCGTGACGAACACTCGTCTATCACGCGATAAACGATAACCTATGCCACATTGTAATACGGACTAAAGTTGTGTAACAATTATACAAATACATATAGATTAATTTACAGTCATTCCTATAGATGAGAATTGCGTTGCAAAATACACGTTTTAAAAATTGAGAATGATTCAGAATCTTATTACGTACGAAGAAGGTTGATAATTGCAAGCGATGTTTTTATTATTAAGTCGTTGGGATAAGGTTGAAAATGTGTTGTTTTTAACCGACTGTTTGATAAGTGATTATGCAGAAACGCTAGGTATGCGCCGGATCATGGAATTATCCGTATTGCCTTGTTGGAACTAAGCTCATTAGACCTACATGGGCTAGGATTGTGTGGCACTGTTTTATTACCCGACTGCGAAGGAGGGGTTATGTGTTGGGGTTAATCTCTATAGCTATTACATAATATAATAAAGTCGTTCAAAAGATGTGTCTGCACTTTTTATATCCTACTATACTTATATTATAAACGCGAAAGTTTGTAAGAATGTATGGATGTAAGGATGTCTGGATGTATTTTTGTTACTCTTTCACGCTGAAACGGCTGAACTGACCTAGATGAAATTTGGCATATACATACATACATACATACATACATAAAATCACGCCTGTTTCCTGACGGGGTAGGCAGAGACCACGGATCTCCACTTGCTACGATCCTGACATACTTCTTTTGCTTCATTCACCCTCATTACATTCTTCATACACGCGCGTCGGTTTAGGGTACTCTGGACCTGGCCTTTCTCTAAAATTGATTATTATTTGGCATATATATAGATTATAGTCTGGAAGAACACATAGGCTTCTTTTTATCCCGAAAAAAATGTACGGTTCCCAAGGGACAGATTTGTTTTTGTTTTTCAAGGTACCACGTGGTAGCTAGCAAGCTATATTTTATGTATGTAGGTACCTCGCGAGCAAAGCCGCGAGCGGAAACTAGTATTTAAAAATTTAATACCAGTGTGGTGAGAGGAGTGACATGCGTCAGATGCGTCTAATGCAACGCCATACATTAAGACATGCGTTTTCGGAATGAACGTTTGGTATTTTAGAAAACGCTTCGAAAAGCCGAAATATCCAGGTCAGGGCGGGGAAGGCGGGTCCGGGAACCGAACCGGTCGGCAGATGCGCGCCAGGTGACCGCTCGCGTGGCCGGTACACTCGCCGACAACACTCTATTATCACTTCAAAAATGTAATCGAAAAGAACTCACTTGAAAAGCTTTAAATATCAGAGACGAACGGCTCCAACTCTGCTAGGTGTCCCTAACAATATTACCAAGGGTCCTAAAAAAAGCGCTAGGCCCAGCGAGTTTCTTGTAGCTTCCAACAGTTCCAACCTACGACCCTAGAATCGGGCGCGGGACACCACCACTACACCATCAGTGCTTTTTACAATATTATTTTTAGGTCGACATTTAACGAAATTCTTTGACATTTTAAATATTTAATATCAGGGCGTCTTGTTAAAAAATACGAAACAATAAATGCTTTTACAAATATTTAAAACAGAATATTGTATTAGGCGATACTTAAAATTGTATCAAAGCTATATTATTGAAGCAACATTTGTTTGTTTATCTATTACTAGCGGACGCCCGCGATTTCGTCCGCATTTAAATCGTTTTTATATGTTTTTGTTATTCATCAAAATTCATGAAAATCTGTTTACCTTTTAACTATTGGGAGCGCTGGTTTTGTAGTGATAGCACCCCTGCCTCACGATCCGAAGGTCGTGGGTTCAAACCTGGTCGTGCACCAATGAGGTTTTCTATTCGAAAAAAATATGTGCGCAATGCCAGTGGTCTTACGGTGAAGGAAAACATCGTGAGGAAGCCGGCATACCCTAGAACCAAAAGTTCGAAGTTAGTTTTCTTATAAGCGGCGATGGGCTTGCAACCTGTCACGTACGGAATACTAACTACTGTGCAAAATGTGGGCATTTACCAAATGTCATATTCGGACGTGGTGCCTCTTTAGATATCCTCAAAGATCTAAGTCACTAGAGGTCTGAGGAGATATCTACCGAGCCTGGGGATTGCAGTCGTGATCATGTTTTTAGTGGCTAGACCCCTAAGAACAGTCACCCCCCAATCGCCAAGGGTGGTCGACCACCGACGTCGGTAACCCGAGTCGGCAGATCAGCTGATCGCCGATTCACACGCCCGCATCGCTGACCCGCTATCTCGGATCGGGTGTCCACAAGATAGGAAACCTTTTTAAGTCTAACTTAGGGCTTTACGTCATTTGCTAAAAACAATTCAACTAATATTATAAACGCGAAAGTTTGTAAGAGTATGTGGATGTAAAGAAAGAATCGTGTGAAAGAATTTTTCAAATCGGTCCGGTAGTTTCGGAGCCTATTCAATGCAAACAAACAATCAAATCTTTCCTCTTTATAATATTAGTATAGATATTAGTATAGATGACAAGTTTTGCATTACAAAGTAGAGGTGTAAAAGTACCGACAAAAACCGAACCCGTATGTACCCGTATGTACTCGGTTCTATAACAATGAGTACTCGTTACTAAGCAACACGTTACTCGTTACTTCTGATACTTCATACATAACATGCTGCTAACATGAGGTATCTTCGAACATCTACACCGAATATCTACACCGAATCGAGTCGTATTGCGTACGCGTACTGTATGACGTCTCGCGGCGTTGCAACATTCGTAATTTGTAGAAAACATACCAAACTGCGTAAGGTGCATTTTTTCACTTTTCCGTATTTTTTAACCTTTTTTTTCGGACTGGACAAATGCTTTGTCTTACAACCTGTGACAGGAGGTTCCGATACTACAAAAGATGCGAGTAACGAGATGCATTCGGGTGTAACGACTCGATACTCTGTTTGAAATGGCGTACCCGTTACTCTATACTGATTACATCAAAGATTTAAATCGAAGATATGCCCGGACGCCAAAAACTGTGGCACTGTATTTACTTGTGTGTGTTAACAAAATGCCGATGCACGCACACTAATGATTAGTAACAAATTAACCAAACAGTTATTTCACCATTTATTGTGCACAATTATATTGCACGATCTTTCGTAAAAAAATATACTTATTCCTTTTGTACCCTGAAATTGAAAATATTTGGTGTGCCTAATGAGCGAGCTATCTCATTTCGTGTGGCAACAAAAAGGGCGCGGTCTCAGTACCGTACGGGCATATCTGCGATTTAAATCTTTGGATTACATACGGTTTGCTACAGCTTTATTACAGAAGACGTCATCGCCATTACAGAATCAATAAGTCGCTTGCATCAGCTGTTTACAGATTGTGAAAAATTATCTTTAAAATGATAAGTCAGGAATTTCAATTAAATTACGAGAATTTGATTATGTTACTTAAGCCGAGGTAATCTGGATAACCTTATTATGATGTTATTAATGCTATATATTTTTTGACAAAAGTTACACCTTTCTTTGTAAAGGAATCTACATCTATACTAATGTTATAAAGAGGAAAGATTTGATTAATTCTTTGTTTGTTTGCATTGAATAGGCTCCGAAACTACTGAACCGATATCAAAAATTCATTCGCCAATGTGTAGAATGAACTTTCAGGATGAATATAGGCTATATTTTATGTAGGTGCTACGCGGACGACGCCGCGGGCGGAAGCTAGTAATTTATATATAGGATTTATCAAAGCCGCCATATTGGATTTTTGACATTTCATTATAACCTATGATTCTTGAATTCCAGAAGAATTTAACATCTTTTGGATTTTTTCCTGATGCATTCGACTGTCAACTTTATCGCTCTAGTTTTTATATTTATTCTCGTGTTATTTTAGGTTATAATGTGTAAAAAATATCAAAAGTAGAGACTCGGCTTCTCAACGATTTTATTTTATGTATAGATAGATTCTATCCTTACTAATATTATAAATGCGAAAGTAAATCTGTTTGTGTTACGCAATCACGCCTAAACTACTGAACCAATTTTGATGAAATTTGGTACAAAGATGTAGAGCTTGAGAAGGGACTAGGCTACCATTTATCCCGAAAAAATGTACGGTTCCCGTGGGATAGATATGTTTTTGTTTTTCAAGTTACTTTACGTATATATGAAACTAGCTTCCGCCAGCGGCTTCGCCCGCATGTTAAAGCTAGTTTCATATATACGTAAAGTCAAACACAAAACCCTCCTTAGCAGTCGGGTAAAAAATAAAAAGCCTTAAAACGCTTCCATGCGCCGAAAATTAACACCTGAATACCTCAGTGCATATAATACTTCACAGCTATTTTCCCACACTTGGCCGGGTGTCGAACCCGCGTCCTTGACGGCGCATCTGCCCCGCCCACCTGTCAGATGGCTCTGTTTACTATTGCACAGTGTGATAGTGTAGCGACCATGTGTTCAATCCAAACAATGAAAATCTCGTAGATGGGCATTTTTCAAAAAATTACACCCCCCTTTGAAAATCAATGCTTTTTGAAAAGTTTTATTTTTTAAATTGTGTCTGGTCTCTTTATGTTAGAAATTCAATATATTTTTAGTAAAAATAGAATATAACGTGCTTGGAATAGTAATATTGTAAAAAATACTACAACAAAATGGAAAGTCTCCAAAATTTATATCAGTTGTGTGACTATATTCATTAGTTGAAAAAACAGTGAAAATTATAAGAATATTCAAATATTGTTTACTTGATCACTTTTAAATGCTTATTCAATTTAAAAAACACTCACAATCCAAAATTGTTGTATCTGAGCTGATCAAAAATTCAATCAACTATTCAGTTATGTGACTTTGGGTACTTTATTTGTTGTAATTATCTTCATTATTAGATTTCTAGACACATTTTTAGAGAAACATATCTATAAAAGTTATACAAAAAATAATTTTGCGTTTGAGAGAGTTGTTTAGAAAACCTGAAATGATAAATCTACTTAAATAATCAACATATTCAGCTTCGTAAATACGGGGACAGTCACGCAACCGAAACCTAAAACGGAAAAGACTGGGTTTACATGGCGCGAAAATAGTATGCAAACAGGACAAAAAACAAACTTTTCAAAACAAAACAATTTTTCTCTATATCGTCTAGTTTTTTCGGCCCCAGTAAAAGGCATTTTGATATTCGTTGCTATTCCTAAAACAAAATGCGTTCTTGAACTTGGACAAACATACAAACATAAAACCACACTTACACTCATCTAAATATATAAAACTCTTACGTTACTGACTGACTAACTAATTATATCAACACACAAAACCATAAGTCTTAGAGAGCTGAAATTTAGAGAATAGATTCCTTTCAATGTCTAGAGGTGCGCTAAGAAAGGAATTCTTAAAACTGAACCTCTAAGAGATGCAGCGGGAGGTTTAAGATTTGTATGAAAAAAAAAAAAACGTTTTGCGAAAAAAGTCGTGGGGAGTAGTACACTAGTACAAACCTACAAATATAAGAACAAACACAAACAAATTTCATATTAACGTACTAACATGGGAAAAAAGCGCCTACTAGTTCACTTATGTAATAGGTAGGTACAATACATTCATATTAACAAACGAATATTATTATCTAATATAATAACATACAAAAAACGACTTCCAAACATAGACATAAGACCAAATACAACTTCAAATAGTCGCAAGTTGTTTTTAATTTTAATATTTTTATAGCTTGAGAAAATCGCCATGTAAACCATACTTTATGTGTTCAGGCTTGTTGTGACTTTCCGTTCAGCGTATATGTGACTGCTCAAATAGTCACACACTGGAAGTCTTGAATTCTTGATTCAATAAAACCTTAAAAGAGGGCATCTTTCTTACAAAAAAGTTATGAAATTTGGTAGTGTATCGTAGGATTTAGCGGGGGACAGCGCAAAATCACCCATTTTTCAATTGTTATTTTTAATTATCACGAAATATATTCGAGTTTAATGTATTTTTTTTGTATAAACAACAAATATGATATACGTTTATTCACTCTAATAACTAAAACAAATAACTAACATAACTACTTCTTAGATAAATATAATCGAAATCAAGGGACAGTTGTTAAACAGGGGGGGTGTAATTTTTTGAAAAATGCCCAGATGTGGAAAACATCGTGAGGAAACCGACATACCCTAGAATAAAAAAAAAAGTTTGAGAGGGACACCCGAATGGAAAGAAGTTCCTTTCCTGGCTTTCTATGAGAGAGAGAGAGAGAGAGAGAGAGAGAGAGAGAGAGAGAGAGAGAGAGAGAGAGAGAAACATGCGCACGCCGCACAGCTTACAATAGCTTACTATAGCAAAAAGTGTCGTTACAACTTTTTGTGAGAATTTTTTCCGTCTAGCCCCCTTTCACAACGCGCGATAAGGTACTTCGTTCCAAAATTCGAAGGTGTGTGTCATAGGTTATTCTTATAAGCGGCGATGGGCTTGCAACCTGTCACGTACGGAAGACTTACTACTGTGCAAAATGTTTGGCATTTAAATATTCTTGGTAATTAGAGATCTGAGGAGATATCTACCGAGCCTGGGGATTACAGATATGATTGGTTTTTTTTTAATCCCCGACGCCAAAAGAGGGGTGCTATAAGTTTAACGTGTCTGTTTGTGTGTCTGTGGTATCGTAGCTCCCAAACGGATGAACCGATTTTCGTTTAGTTTTTTTGTGTCATAGATAATTTTATCCCCAGTTTTCTTAGCCATGTTTCATGAAAATCTGTTCAGCCGTTTGAAGATCATCAGCTCTTTTCTAGTTGATGAGGGGATCTGACTAACTTCCTTATGTCCTATCGATTCGAAATTTGGTACCGTGTTACTTCAATGATATTGAAAGAACATGGTAAGGTAACCATGACATGAACGAACCAGTAGCAGATCCTAGGGTGCACCACTTATAAGCTCTACCAAATGAAACCACAGTTTAGGTTCGAGTAGTTGTAATGCTTTTGACAGGAGACAATTTGACAATTAAAATGACTTAGCTTATAAAAGATTTCCAAAACGCAACGATAGCGCGATCTAATTTGCATTACCCCGACATCTAGCGATATAAAAATAAACTAAACAATTCTAACACAAAAAGTAGTAATAAACGCTCTAACAGACATGTTAGGATGAGGTTTAGATGTGGGGGGTTTTTTAAATTTTTAATGTTAAATTGATACGTCGTTATTATTATTATTATAGTTCAAGAGCGCTGCTGGTGTAGTGGTAGCACCCATGCCTCACGATCCGTAGGTCGTGGGTTCAAACCTGGTCGTGCACCGATGAGTTTTTCCATTCGAAAAATTTATGTGCGCAATGCCAGTGCTCTTAAACGGTGAAGGAAAACATCGTGAGGAAACCGGCATACCCTAGAACCAAAAATTCGAAGGTATGTGTCATAGGTTAGTATTCTTATATGCGGCGATGGGCTTGCAACCTGTCACGTACGGAATACTAACTACTGTGCAAAATGTGGTCATGTACCAAATGTCATGTTTGGACTTGTCTCTGACTACCCCCTTTAGATATCCTCAAAGATCTAAGTAACTAAAGATCAGAGAAGCTACCGAGCCCGGGGATTACAGTCGTGATCATATTTTTTTATTTCTTTTATTTTTATTTTTTTAGTTTCAGTTGAATATACATTTTGATCACCTATTCAGAGAATAGTGAAACTGCCAATCATTCGACATATTCATATGTATAATGTATATATTATTCAATATTATCCATCTCTCGGAACCTGACACCTTTCGCCGTGCCTACCTGCTTTCACATCCCATTTATAGAAAAGGGTTCTGCACTTGGGACTCCTTCCCATGAGACGCAAGGTGTTTTTCAATGCGTATTTTTTCAAGCTTAAAACCGTCGGCTTAATTCAAGTTTTTTTTTAAATTTCACTTATTGTTTGCTAGATTTTCTGAGTTATGCCGTTTTGTCGGTGAGCGGTCGATAGGGGTGGTCTTTGTGGTTGCATTTATAAACACACTTCAATTCCAAATCTCTATGACCAGCGGTTTAGGGTGCTAGGAGGTTGAATTTCGTAAATATCTTATTGCGCCTACACCTGTAAATAACTCTTAAAAGTACTTTTAAACTTACGCGATCTGAACTAATTATTATTAGTATTAGAAAGGTATTTATCGCGTTCAAATTACCTTTTATTAACCTGCCGAAACGTCGGGAAAATAAAAGGTAATTTGAACGCGATAAATACCCGTCTAATACTAATAATAATTCTTAAAGTCTCTACGACCATCGATTTAAGTTATTTACTATGGGAAGTATTAATACTGTGTGTAGGCATTGCCAAGTATAATGTTTCGACTCTCTTTAGATATCCTCAAAGATCTAAGTAACTAGAGATCTGAGGAGATGTCTACCGAGCCTGGGGATTACAGTCGTGATCAAGTATTAATATTGATATACTCGATAGTAGCCATTTACGTAGAAAAAAACATGGAAGTTGGGTCACATACACAAGAAAGCTAAAAGGGACAATTCTTCAGAACATGATCGCATATTTGCGACCATTCGTTACAAAAATATACTTAAGTGAATTAGTAATAATACATGTAACAGTAATGAAAAGACGTAGGTTCATAACATCTAGTGTAAAATGAACCATAAGACGCAACAAATAAAGTATATTTCACGAACTCACCAAAAATATATTCAGTATAATATCGAAACGTAAACATAACTTAATCCCGCACAGTGAAAAGTGATGCCTCGCACGAAATGCAAAAAGTTCAAATTCAAGTGACACATGGATTTCCGGAATGACGTCATCATGGAGTCTAGCTTCCTCGCCGCGGACCCGCCCCCGACCATGGAGTACCAGCCCAAGGCAGACCTGGCCTCAGAGTACTTTAACACCTTCAGCCAGATCTGCGAGAACTATCGCGAAACCGACAGCAACCTTCGGCAAACCTCGGACACTCTTCGGATATCCTCGGAAATACTCGACGGAGTCCGCTCCGAGTACGTCAGCACGGACTTCAACCCTAAAGTGTACAAAGAGACGGAGTTTAACTCTAAAGTGTACAATGCTAACGCGAGAGAACCTGAGTTTAACTCTAAAGTGTACAACTCTAACGCGAGAGAACCTGAGTTTAACTCTAAAGTGTACAACTCTAACGCGAGAGAACCTGAGTTTAACTCTAAAGTGTACAACTCTAACGTGAGAGAACCTGAGTATAACTCTAAATTGTACAACGCTAACGTAAGAGAACAGGAGTTTAACTCAAAAGTGTACAAAGATTATAGTGACTTAAGTGATAAAGTGTTCTTGGGGAAGGATGAGCAGATATTCCAGTTTGGACAGCCTGATGCGTCAGCACTCCTCAGGCACAGGGCGAGGAGAAGGTTCAACGAGGAGCATGGGATCCAACCCCCACCAGCCACCAGTCAGGAGAGTGGGGTAAGAACTCATGACCTCTTCGCGGAGAGTTGTGCTATTTGAATATGACATTATTAATTTTAATCAGAGGTGTCTATAGCATCTATAAATAAACAAATTCTGGTAGACAATTCACACAACGCCATCTAGCCCCAAACTAAGCAAAGCTATATAATCTATCATCCCATAGTACACTATGGGAACCAGATAGCTGATAGATTAAAAATATACAATTTTTTTTGTAAATTCATACATAGAATACATAATAAAACCCAGACAGAACAAACATTTGTGTTCATCACACAAATGTTAGTCCTGGGTGGGGATCGAACCCACAACCCACAGCGCAGAAGGCAGAGCTACTACCGACTGAGCTGTGAGGGCAGAATCTATTAATAAACAGCGAAGCGGCGAGCGATCCAATCGTATAATAGCGCGTTTTGGTGTATTTATAAAATTGTTGTCGATTCTCTTACGTTAATGTCGTCTATTATCGTGTATTTAGAACTGAGGTCAGGCCGTCGGGCGGGCCTCTAGCAAGGTTGCATGCTGCCCACCCCGCGGTGGTATATCACCCACGTGGCGTACTGGTGGTAAATCTGTTGTTCCGCAATTAACTTAAAAGTACCTGGGTGACAGAGCTTAGCTCGGTTTTTTTGGTAAACGTTTTCTAAAAATGAAACCTAACTAGATCGACTTATCGCCCCCGAAACCCCCTGCATACTAAATTTCATGAAAATCGTTGGAGCCGTTTCCGAGATCCGGATTATATATATGTAAATAAAGTACATAGGTATATACAGGGTGTCCCAAAAAGTAGTGTCAAGCGAAAGTCCAGAGATAGAACACCCCTTGGGGTACCCGAATCACCCCCATGTATGTTCCGCGATTTTCTATAGTTTTCGAGTTATTAATTTTTTTCCGAATTTTTGAAAATTTACGACTTGAACAACTTAAAACATTCTTACAAAAAAAGTAGAAAACTTTCTTGAGATTTTTTTTTTGCTACTGAATTGTTATGAGTTGTTATTTTATGCATAAAATAATCAGCTACGTGACTTTGATGAAAACTATGGAAATGTTGGTGTAAAGTCAAATAATTACATTCGGTGAATTATGACTAAAATTTTCAACTTCAAATTAAAAATCTTAAAAAGCGATTTCATGGTTCCTAAATAAATCTAAAAAATTCTCCAGACTCTCAGCTTTCATAATCATTAAAAAAAGTAGTACTTAATAGGCTACTTTTGCTAAAATCGACCTTCAAAGACGGTGAGGTGGAAAATTCTTAAAATTAGCAACCTGATTAAAAAATAGATTTTGGCCATTTTATCATTCCTAAGCTTAATTTGTTTGTTAACTAACCAAAAACGACTACAAAGAATTAGTTTATGCAAAAGAAATCAGCAATATGGCCGAATTAAGAACAAAATTGAGACAGGCCGAAGAAAAAAATAAGGAACTTAAAATAGCTTTCATACGATTTAAGGAAACCTTTTTAAGACGATGTAGGATTTGTATTGACCTAGAAGGTTGACATTTTGAAAACTTTTTGTAAAAAATTAATAAATTTTACTTGTTGTTTTATTTCATAAATTAAGCTAAACTAAATAAATAAAACCTTCAAATATTAATGAAATCTTACTTTCCTGCAGTCCTTTTTGGTTAGTTAACAAACTAATTAAGCTTAGGAATGATAATATGGCCAAAATCTATTTTTTAATCAGGTTGCTAATTTTAAGAATTTTCCACCTCCCCGTCTTTGAAGGTCGATTTTAGCAAAAGTAGCCAATTAAGTACTACTTTTTTTTAATGATTATGAAAGCTGAGAGTCTGGAGAATTTTTTAGACTTATTTAGGAACCATGAAATCGCTTTTTAAGATTTTTAATTTGAAGTTGAAAATTTTAGTCATAATTCACCGAATGTAATTATTTGACTTTACACCAACATTTCCATAGTTTTCATCAAAGTCACGTAGCTGATTATTTTATGCATAAATGAACAACTCATAACAATTCAGTAGCAAAAAAAAAAATCTCAAGAAAGTTTTCTACTTTTTTTGTAAGAATGTTTTAAGTTGTTCAAGTCGTAAATTTTCAAAAATTCGGAAAAAAATTAATAACTCGAAAACTATAGAAAATCGCGGAACATACATGGGGGTGATTCGGGTACCCCAAGGGGTGTTCTATCTCTGGACTTTCGCTTGACACTACTTTTTGGGACACCCTGTATACAAGAATTGCTCGTTTAAAAGTATAACATACGCTAAAATGCGGAGGTATTTATTTATTTCTGGATAAAGACTAAATTAGAGAAAGATTTCTAAATGGCAGTTAAAACTAGAATTTACTGCAGAAAAATTTAAGATTTTTTGAATTTTTTATACCCTATGTCACTCTTCTGATTCAAACGAATCTAACGATACCTGATTTATCAAAATCTGTCCAGCTGTTTGGGCTGTATGTAGCGACAGCCAGAGAAATTCAAGAAAAGAAAAAGCAAGAATTGACATTTGGTTCTAAATTGATATTCTGTTTTAAATCGTCATTCTGTCTTAAATTATCATTATGTCCTAAATTATCATTATGTCCTAAATTATCATTATGTCCTAAATTATCATTATGTCCTAAATTGACATTTTATCATAAATTGACTTGTTTTAAATTGTCATCCATCATGTCCTACATTGTCATTCATTATATAATATAATATTATAAAGAGGAAAACTTTGATTGTTTGTTTGTTTGTTTGTTTATTTGTTTGTTTGTTTGTTTGTTTGAAATGAATAGGCTCCGAAACTACTGAACCGATTTAAAAAATTCTTTCACTGTTGAGAAGCTACACTATCAGCGGGTGACATAGGCTATATTATGTTTTCAAAAAAATTAGGGATCCATACTAAAACTTCAATAATGTAACCCAAGGTGTAAAAAAATTACCTAAAATATTCTTTACATCGCGTGCGCTGCAAAAACTATTGACGATAGAATAAAATAATGTACTACGACTTTGTAGAACACATCATTATTTCCAAAAAGTGTCGCGACAGCACATGTCTAACTATTATGGTTTTGCCACAATAGGAGTTCTTTTATTTTAAAATTGTAATTAAAAGGCCGCTGTTAAAAAACGCTCTTAATTTGTGTCTTAGTATTAATCCTTATCAAAATAAATCACATCATATCCTAGACTGTTTCAATACCTATAAATAACTTTTTGAATTACTCAATTTGGACATTCTATTCGAAAGAAATCACGAAATTAAGAATGTAAGTATTAGAAAAAAGTTGCGTGGTAGACGCTCACCCTGCTCGGCTAGCTAGACAGCACCATAGTGTAGATACGTACGGGACGGGAGGGGAGTAGATTTCAAATAATAACAAAAAGATCTTTTAAATAAAAATAAAATCATAAATATAATAATACCTATTCAAACTTTCTTTATAATTTTTTTCTTTTAGTAACCTGACGCAAATAGAAGGGTTGGTTATGTGTGTGTATTATAATTTTGAATTTTGAAATATTTGTCAAATTTGAGAGCATTGGTGGTGTAGTGGTAGTACCCCTGCCTCACGATCCGAAGGTCGTGGGTTTAAACCTGGTCGTGCACCAACAAATTTTTGCATTTGAGAAAATTATGTGCGCAATGCCTGTGTTCTTAAACGGTGAAGGAAAACATCTTGAAGAAACCGGCATACATTAGAACCAAAAATTCGAAGGTGTGTGTCATAGGTTAGTATTCTTTTAAGCGGCGATGGGCTTGCAACCTGTCACGTACGAATACGAAGTACTGTGCAAAATGTGGGCATGTGTCAAATATCATGTTTGGACGTGCCTCTGAGTACCCTCTTTAGATATCCTCAAAGATCTAAGTAACTAGAGATCTGAGGAGATATCTACCGAGCCTGGGTATTACAGTCGTGACCATGTATAGGTAATAAATACCCGTGCGAAGCCGGGGCGGACTGCTAGTTCATTATATTCTAAATTGTCATTGTCCTAAATTGACTGTCATAAATTTATATTTTATTCTAAATTGAATTAATTTTCCACCATTTTCAACAATAATAGAGAGAGACAATAATAGAAGCGTGATAAATATGATAGAAGAGTGATAACGGGTTTCCGATATCTCGTATCCCAATTATATTTAAGACTGTGAAGTTTCTAAGTACACCATTCCCAACTTCGAACCGGAAGTGTAAGTAGCTTTTTCAATGAACAGGAAATGCCATCGAACATGCCTCTGCATCGTCGATGTATAACGTATCAGTATTCTGCGCGCGCGCAGGGATCGCGACAAAAAAGGGATTTATTATTACCAACAGATATTATATAGTTTGAAATTGAACATACAAACAGTTAAGTATGTATATTTTCTTCGTGTGTTTTATATTCTACTATATTTTACTTACGCCATCTTAACACTTTATTATTAGTATTAAACGGCTATTTCATCCCGTGACCACGACAGTGTGTAAACCTGTCGAAACGTCGGGAAAAATAGGTAAATAAAACGCGATAAATGCCTGTTTAATACTAATAATAATTCTAATCATATTCTATTCTACACTTTTTATCAAAAAACTAAACTGTTCTCAAAAAAATCACTAAAATCTAGAGATGACTGAAAATACAAATACATAGTACCATCAATGGGTGGTTTAAGATTTCAAATAACATATTAATATTTTAAATTTTAGTTGTATAGTATACTAGCTTCTGCCCGCAGCGTCGCCCGCAAGGTACCTACATAAAATATAGCCTAAGTTCATTTTACACAACGTTGTAATATATTTTCAAATCGGTGCAGTAGTTTCGGAGCCTATTCAATGCAAACAAACAAATCTTTGCTCTTTATAATAATTATGTGTATATTTAGTAGTTAATCATCACTTAAATTAAAAAGGCAAGGATGGCTCGATTTTTGATAATGTTTGGACGTCCCTCCGACTCATTAGATATCCTCAAAGATCAAAGTAACTAGAGATCTGAGGAGATATCTACCGAGGAGATATCTTTTGTTTTGTCTCGGTCTTTTGTCGTGTGAATATGAGACAACATGCTCGACAAAATGTTGTCGTGGCTGCCATGTTAGCCCGGCTGAACTGACTAACCCTCTGGTCGTTCACTTCCAAAAGGGGGCGGTCCCGTATCGAATTACAATATCCATTAGAAGTAAAAAATACTCTTCAAAGGGTCGAGTTACAGATTGATCAGTACTACGATAAATATCGTGAAGGATTTTTAAGTGGTTTTGATAATATACGAAAATTATTTCGTTTCGTTTCCAAACCCGTTGGGAGAGTGATTCTCTTCTATAGTTTTATAATTGTTCTCATTATTCGTCTCGTAAAATATTAGTTAACTTGCTTCTGCCCGCGGCTTCGCCCGCGTTGTACCTCGAAAAACCAAAAACAAATCTATCCCACGGGAACCGTAAATTTTTCCGGGATAAAAAGTAGCTTATGTGCTACGGACAATTTTTTTGGTTATCTATCTCTGTGCCAAATTTCATCCAGATCCGTTCACCCGTTTCAGCGTGAAAGAGTAACAAACACACATCCAGACATACATACATTCTTACAAACTTTCGCGTTTATAATATTAGTAGGATATCAAGAGTTTTTATTTTTAAGTTATGAAGTGTTTTTAATTTGGTTTTTGTTGTATAATTTCCTATCTAATCCCATACTCGCACAGCGAACAGATTATTAAAAAATAATAATAATAATAAGTAAATAATGCTGGACAGTCCACACAGCATCATCTAGCCCCAAAGTAAGCTACTCAAAGCTTGTGTTATGGGTACTAGATAACTGATATATTTAATACATCATTACTCGTATATACATACATAGATATTTCTTATTATACATAGAAACACATTACCCGTATCTTCGCAGTCGGGTAAGAAGGGTTAAGGACAGGAAACGTTTACGAAGACTACTACCGTAGACAGTTACAAATATGCAAAGCTATATTTAGAAGCACAGTCACTGCAGAAGCCCATTCAGTATTCGCTGAAGTATGCTGAATCACCCCTCCACAAACATTCTCGTATCCTGATTCTTCCTGAAATCACAAAATATGACGTCATTTCAAGCTCAAGCTATACTATATAATACTAGCTTCCGCCCACGGCTTCGAGCGCGTGGTACCTTGAAAAACAAAACAAATCTATCTAACGGAAACCGTTCATTTTTCCGGTATCAAAAGTAACCTATGTATGTGCTATTCCAGACTATAATCTATGCCAAATTTCATTAAAATCCATTCAATAGTTTTTGCGTGAAAGAGTTATAAACATACATCCAGACATCCATACATCCACACATTCTTACAAACTTTCGCGTTTATAATATTAGTAGAATTTATACATCAATGTCTGTGTGCCTCCATCATTCACATGGAAAGAGGCCATTTTGTTTTTTTTCCAGTGTCAACCGTGATACCTAATCTGCCGAACAATGGCTCAAAACACCGCTTATCGGAGTATTGTGGCGTTTTATTAACGCTAGACAAAGTTTGTTGAACAAAAACATCGAAGAGTTTTGAATCATAGATGTATTCGTAACATTCTTGACGACCTCTGCGGCGCAGCGGGCGAGAGTCCACCTGCGACGCAAGGGTTCGATTCCCGCCTCGGACCAAATTTGTGTATGTTCTGCAGAAATTTGTTCCGTTGGTCTGGGTGTTTTCTATGTATAATAAAAAATATCTTTCTATGTATACGAGTATAATGTATTAAATATATCAGTTATCTAGTACCCATAACACAAGCTTTGAGTAGCTTATTTTGGGACTAGATGATGCTGTGTGGATTGTCCAGCATTATTTATTTATTATTTATTTATTTATTTATTCTTAAGAGCGCGCTGGTGGTGTAGTGGTAGCACCCTGCCTCACGATCCGAAGGTCGTGCGTTCAAACATAGTCGTGCACTAATGAGTTTTTCAATGCGAAAAATGTATGTGCGCAATGCCAGTGCTCTTAAACGGTGAAGGAAAACATCGTAAGGAAACCGGCATACGCTAGAAAAAAAATCGAAGGTGTGTGTCATAGGTTAGTATTCTTATGAGCGGCGATGGGCTTGCAACCTGTCACGATGTTATACTAATCACTGTGTAAAATGTGGGCATGTACCAAATGTCATGTTTCGACATGCCTCTGGACTACCCTCTTTAGATATACTCAATGATCTAAGTAACTAAAGATCTGAGGAAGATATCTACCGAGCCATTTTTTTTTTACAAACATAGAATAAACAATAATTTCTATCCTGTTACTATTTGTGAAGACCTTTAATTGGCTTGCTGTTTCTATTCTTTCTATTTTTTTTTTTAATATCTTTGTATGATAGCTGTTGGTTTTCCGAAAATTAAATAAATAAATAACACTCAGACACAGAACAAACAATTGTTCATCACACAAATGTTAGTCCTGGGGATCGAACCCACAACCTGCAGCGCAGAAGGCAGAGCTACTACCAACTGAGCTGTGAGGCCGGTCTAATAAGAAGAAAATCTAATTGCACAAAGACCTAGCCGTTACCACATCGCCATAATGGGATGTAACCATTTCGGTGGTGTTGCGATTGTTGGTGATTGAGCTTGTTGTGAGTGCCGTTATTACGTGCTGTCCACACTGCTCCTTGTATGGTCACCTTAAATGTAAAGGCAAGTCTCGACTGAAGCAAAGTATAGGTAAGATTTAACACGGGAACCTGTCACATAAGGATTACTAATTGTGCAATATATGGATATGTGCCAAATACGTTTGGACGTGCCTCTGACTACTTATAAAGATGCATGAAAAAATCGGATGAGCAGGACCATTTTTATTTGTCAACCGATTTCGATGAAACAAAGCCTTTTCCAAGCTTATTTCAATAAATTAGTGAAAACTACATTCGATTTGGTTTAGCCGTTTTGGAGATTAGCGCGAACGAACGCTCAGACAAACAGAGACATTTTTTTCAAAAAAGTTTTTAGTCTAAGTAGCATGTCTTCTTTAGGTAGCACTTATTTTTATATGAAAATATCAAAAGTACAGACACTGCTTCTATACGATTTTATTATATGTATAGATTTGCGACAACTTATAGATTTCCGGAATATTCGAATTGCTAATTTCACTATCTATATAAATGTGATAGTATGTTTTTGTACCTCGCACAACATTGACGTGTGATATTGATAGTAATCACAATACTATAAATACTTTGTCGTGACTGACTGACTGACTGACTGACGTATTGACAATTGAAATTGAAATTGAAAAATATTTTATTCAGTACCATCACAAGGATCACTTTGAAACGTCTTACATGCGGTGAATCTATGTGCCAATTCCAACCTAACCCAAGAACAGGCAAGAAACTCGTCTCGGTCCTAGCGCTTTTTAGCCCTAACCTATTTTATTTATTTATTTATTTTTATACTTTGTACACAGATTATACATAATAAAACTTAAAACTAGTGGCATGTACACAGGCGAGCTTAACCCTAAAAAGAGTTCTCTTCCAGCAAACCTTGGGATATGGAGATTTTAACTAATTGGTGGGTATATTGCGTACAAAAAAAAATGAGAAAAGAAAGAAATTAATAATAACTAACTCTAATAACTAACACTAAGAAAATGAGAGGAAATAAAAAAAAATAAAAAATCTTATTTAATTAAAATAAACTAAAAATACACTTATACTTATATAGGTACTAACATATAAATATGTATATATTATAGGAACTACTTATATATATATGTATATATATATACAATATAAATAAATAAATAATAGTAATACATAAAAAAAAAAAATATCTTAACACTTACTTAAACCTAGGACAGACAACGCAGAGCCTAAACCGCTGGTTTTGGAGACTTGAAATTTTAAGGGTGCATTTTATTCACGTAAACGTACATTGAGGTATTCCTGAAATTGAACCTTAAGAGGATTAGAGGAAGGTTCAAGTTTGTATGAGAAACATTACCGCGAATGAAGTCACTGAGATTTCCATAGTTTATTATTATCTATACAAATTCAAGTTATTATCAAATAATAACTAATCCTTTCCTATTAAATATAATAATAATGTGAAAGTTTGTGAGAAAAGAATATTCAATTTGTAAAAAAAATTAGACTCACACATGTAATCCCCAGGCTCAGTAGATATCTCCTCAGATCACTTAACTAGTTACTTAGATCTTTGAGTGCGTGTTAGGTTGGTATACCTATAAGCGGCGATGGGCTTGCAACCTGTCACGTACGGAATACTAACTACTGTGTAAAATGTGGGCCTGTGCCAAATGTCATGTTCGGACGTGCCTCTGACTCTTGAGATATCCTCAAATATCTAAGTAACTGGAGATCTGACGAGATATCTACCGAGCCCGGGGATTACAGTCGTGTAAGAAGCTTCATTCAATTAGTCGGGCCAATTATATAGAGGTACATCGCAAGCAAATCCACGTGCCTATTTATGTATGTAGTTTTTTAATTCTGTCGCAATTATAAAATATTTTTTATAGTTCCAATCTCAACCATTTGGTAGCCGTTAACCCACGAGGCCGCCATTGTTTATCCCATTATAGAGCTGCGCGCGCGCACCGCGTAGCACTGTCTGTGCCAGTACCTAGAATCGATTAGTCATTAAAGGGGCCTCCACACTCCGCGGTGTATTTGCAAGTTTAAAATTAATCGCACACATTGACGGAAAAGAGCGCTGGTGGTGTAGTGGTAGCACCCCTGCCTCACGATCCGAAGGTCGTGGGTTCAAACCTGGTCGGGCACCAATGAGTTTTTCATTCGAAAAAATTATCTGCGCTCTTAAACGGTGAAGGAAAACATCGTGAGAAAACCGGCATACCCTAGAACCAAAAAATCGAAGGTGTTAGTATTCTTATAAGCAGCGATAGGCTTTCAACCTGTCACGTACGGAATACTAACTACTGTGCAAAATGTGAGGCTGTTTGGCCGTGCCTCTGACTGCCCTCTTTAGATCTAAGTAACTAAAAGATCTGAGGAGATATCTACCGAGCCTGGGGATTACAGTCGTGTCAGTCTTTTATAATCTAATAAAACGTACATCACTCGCCGACTCCGTGTGTAGCCACCTTAATATTATGATTCCGTTTTAAGACATTATGATATTAGGTCTATTGTTGCATTCCTGACCATAGTTCTGGAATGGCCTTATGGGGTTAATGTATGGTGCAACTACGGACTAATTAGAACTAACTTTCTATGTCAGAACGGTAATTTAGGTTTGTGGCACTGGTGGCGTAGTGGTGCATCAGCCCTCTCGATCCTTAGTACGAGTACATACATGATCACGACTAAAAGGCCAAAGTGTAATTAATCTATCCTTTGATTGAGTGAGCGAAGCGAGCTAAAATCTCAGTGCCAAGGAGAGCGATTTACTTTATGTATTCCTTATATAAAATTAGTAATCAAAACAATTGCTACATCTTTCTACTTTTTCAACTGACCAGAGCGTTTGTCATTTTTTTGACATTGACATACCTATCTCAAAAATAGGTTCAACCATAGATAAAGCATTATATAAAAATTAGTAATATTTTACTACAAAAAATATTTGACATTATCAAACTGTTAATATTTATGTCAAATATTTTTTATTACATATTCTATATTTGATACGACATATAGAATACTTACGTGTTTTATACCTTGTATACGTGTACAGTTGGCTCAACGAATCTAAGCATTCGTGAAGTTAGCCGCAAGAGCTGCGCAGGATCGTTTTTCGGGAGCAATTGGAGGTATGAAGAGAGGAGAAAGGAACTGTACATGCGCAAACTCGCACCTGGGGCTAACTTCACGAATGCCTAGATCCGCTGGATGACCTGTAATAATATCTCGTTTGTTCTTTTCAGTATGGAAGCGACGAGTTCGGTCATGACTCGCCCAGCCGGTACGCGTCGCCGAAGGGCGCGGGCGCGGGCGGCTCCTACCAGGAGCCCTACTACGGCGGCGGGGAGTGGGGCGCGCCGGGGTACTACCAGCCCCCGCCGCCTTACCAGCACGACCCCTATGCCACTTCGCCAGGTGAGGACCATCACTGATCTAACGTTAAAGTTACAAAAAATATATATTATGCCCAGCTGTGGGACGAAATAGGTTAAAAAAGAAAAAAAAACTGCCTTCAGTTCGGTCTGAACTGAGATTTCGCGCGCGATGTCCACCACCCTCATTTGTGGGATCATGGATCTAAATATCCATATCATGGACATATTAGTATGATAGGAACTTTATGTTAAGCAGTATTTCTTTAAAATAAAAAGGTCCAAGCCTAGTTTTTCGTTGTATCTACAACATTTCCAAAAATTATAAATGTTGCACTAAGTTAAAGGGGAGGAAAACGTTATAGCTTTTAGGATGAAAAAATAAATAGTGCGTGGAGTCCCTCCGCGCGGAAGAAGTGAAACTTGTCGTTACTAACGCTCGCGCTGGCCTGTAACAGGTATACTACGCGCATGCGTGCGAGTGCCACGCATTCACTCTCGCTCTGTCTCTTTCATACCCCCTCCACGGTAGCGTTAAACGTTTAACGCAATCTTGTTGGAAGTCGCATCAGAAGTTTCACTTCAATTACAGCTTTACAATCCTCTTAGAGCCTGTCCAGATGGAGCGTTTCACGCGCGCAAGCACACGCGCGTTCTCAGGCACCTACTAAAACATAAAACTACCTACTACCTAGGTAGGTACATAAATAATTTTCTGTCCCTGAGTCCCTCCCGAACACAACGCGCGCAAAACGCTGCATCTGGACAGGCTCTGAAAACCCCAGACTTTCTAAGTGTAACTCCCCTTCTACAGGCATAGCGGGCGCGCCGGGGGCGGAGGCCGCGGGCGGCGGCGCGGAGCTGCCCCTGCCCCCGATGTCCTCGTTCCGCGCCGCCGCCCCCCTGCACTCGCCCACTGGGGAGATGGTGGTCGCCAAGCCGTCACTGCAGCCGGTGAGTGGCCCCAACTGATGTGCTGACCTAACACGTCGAACTCCTCACAATTTTGTGCCCCAGTATCACTTGGAACTGGAACACCCCATGATTTTGTGCCCTCAGTATCTCGTGGAACTGGAACTCCTCCAGATTTTGTGCCTTCAGTCTCACGTGGAACTGAAACTCCTCACGATTTTGTGCCCCAGTATCACGTGAAACTGGAACACCCCACGATTTTGTGCCTTCAGTTTCACTTGGAACTGGAACTCCTCACGATTTTGTGCCTTCAGTTTCACGTGGAACTGGACCTCCTCACGATTTTGTGCCTTCAGTTTCACGTGGAACTGGAACTTCTCACGATTTTGTGCCTTCAGTTTCACGTGGAACTGGAAATCCTCACGATTTTGTGCCCTCAGTATTGTTTTCACAAAAGAACCTGTTGTGCCGACCCCAACTTGTGGTATAAGGGCAGGAAAATTATGAGTATTTCTTTCACAAAGGAGGTCATTTTTGATTAGATTTTTAACCCATTTTTATTTTTAAAGGGTAAAGAATATCCATAAAATATCATTACATATTCCACCATTAAAAATTGTTTAAGGGTAAAAAATCTAATTCCGATCTCGATGAAACAAAGCCTAAGTTTTAATCTAAGCTTACCTCAATACATTAGTTGAAAACTGCATTCGATAACCGATTTAATTAGACGCAAAGATAAAAGATTTTATTATTATGTAAAGATATAGAGATGTAGCGAGATGGGCTGACGACAGCATCCGTTGCGGGCCGGACCTGGATGAGGCTAGCAGCAGACCGTGGACAATGGCATATGCAAAGAGGCCTATACCCAGCAGTGGGTGAAGTCGGGCTACGGATGATGATGATGAAAGATATATTTATAGTATGGAGTAGTATGGATGGTTGTTTAACGAGGTTCTGTTCCTTCAGATGTACGGCGGCTCGGCGCCGGGCCGCGCGCCCGCGGAGGCCGGCAGCCTGTCCTCGTACGGGTCCTCGCCCTCCACGCCCGTGCACTCCCCGCCCCCCCTGCACGCGCGCCTCTACCCCCCGCTCGAGCCCTCGCCCGCGCTGCACAGGCTCGCGCCCCATCACCACCAGGTAAGCTCCAGCACTGCGCCAAGGATTTGGAAAATCCACCATCCACCAGAACTTCCTTTTGATGATAGAATAAAATAATGTACAGGTCATCCAACGGATCTAGGCATGCGTGAAGTTAGCCACAGGTGCGAGTTTGCGCATGTACAGTTCCTTCCCCCCTCCTCATACCTCCAATTGCTCCCGAAAAACGATTCTGCGCAGCTCTTGCCTAGATTCGTTGAGCCAACTATACTACAACTTTGTTTACAAAATTGTTATTAACAAAAAGTGGCGCGACAGCAATGTCTGACTATTATAGTTACTAGCTTCCGCCCACGGCTTCGCCCGCGTGATACCTACCTTGAGAAACAAAAACATATCCATCCCACGGGAACCGTACATTTATCCGGGATAAAAAGTAGCCTATGTGCTATTCTGGGCTATAATCTAAACCTGTGCCTTTCATCCAGATCTGTTCAGCCGTTTCAGCGTGAAAGAGTAATAAAAATACATCCAGACATCCAGACATCTCACAAACTTTCGCGTTTATAATATTAGTAGGATGCCACAAAAACAGTTAATTTATTTTGAAATTTTAATTGAAATCCGCAGCCATCTAACTGGGTGGCATCCGGGGTGTCGTCTCCACCCCACGCGTCCACTCCTCACGCAGGCGTGGCCACGCTCGCCTCCGCCGGTCCCGCCGTACTCCAGAACGGTCATCATCATGTTGTGTTCTCACAGGGAGGCATGGTAAGGCACCTTAAACAGGGGTGGAAAAAAGGGGTATAATCAGAAATATAGGCATAGTTTAAAAAAGGTGGTTTATTGAACTTATCAAAGAAACGGGTGCTGTTATGCGAGAATAGGGGTAGACTTTAAAAAAGGGGTATATTCAGAAATATAGGCATAGTTAAAAAAGATGTTAACTTTATGTTATGTAAAGTTTTAGAGGGGAATAAGTAAATGTTGAAAGGGGGTAAAGTGAGAAATGGAGTAGTTATAGCTTAGAAAAGGGGGTACAATGGACATAGCTTGAAAGCGGTTGGGTTTGAAACGTACGTAACATTGCTATGAATAATGTAGGCATGTGCCAAATAATATTTGGAAGTTGCTTCTCATTACCCCCTTTAGATATCTTATAAAATACATAACGACTGATGTGAGCAGATGTTTACTAAGCTTGGGGATTACAGTCGTGATTATGTTAGTTTTTTTAAAGGGGGTAGGTTTATTAAAAAAGGGGTACCATAGAAATGAAAATAAAATTAAAGAGTATAGATTAGAAAAGAGATAAGTATTTTATATAAAGGGCATGTATTTTTAGCATGTAATGTAACTAATTTTTTTAGTTTGTGTTTAATTTTCTGAATTTTCTTGTGTTAAAAAATTGATATTTTGAGAGTTGTTTGCTGAAATGTGGTATCGATATAATTCTATCTAACCGATTGAGGGAAAGAGTCATACAGATAAAACTATCAAAATAAATATTGTTTACGATATTTTATTTTATTATTGAAACCACATTTTGTGTTGTGAATAAATTTTGTTTCTTTTCTTTTTTTTTAATCAGCGGCCAGTGTGGACCTTGTTGCCTTTTTATAGAAGTTTTGAATTGATTATGTATATAAATAGCATGTATTTATTAGATTTTTGTAGATAGTCCATTTCAGATTGAAATATTACGCGATCTACCAAAAATAATTATATCAGATTTTTCTTTCACAAATGAACTGTTTTCTTTATATTTTTGTTTACCCCTTATGGGGCAACTTTTTTCTGAACGTACTACTCCCTGTAACACCATCAGACACCTCAAAACACTTTAAAAAAATCCATCTCGACCCCCTTTTGATACCCCCTGTCGTTCCAATATCTTTTAAATCAACGCTCTTGTAATAAAAGTAAAGAAATACCCTCATGCTTATCCTTTTTTACAAAATTTACCCCCTCTTTATAAAGTTGACCCCCTTTTCCTGGCAACCGGCTCAGCACTGCCGCGACCCCAATAACACCGTAACGTAACATTAGGGCGCGCCGGAGCAGCGACAGTTGGACGAAGCGATGGTGTTTCTAAGGGAGCATAGCGATGTCGTGGTACGTATATTTCTCTTGTCTTTTGTCTAGGGTTCAAAGTACAGTAGGCTAAGATAATGGTTTACAACAACTCTAAGTGCGTTTGTTCTTCGCAATTCGTGAGGTCTATTTTCGCTTTGATGATTATACGATTCAAACCTTTCTCGACCATGTTGCGATATTTACTGGGAAGAAGTTTTCATTTACACCACTATCTTTGTTTACTGTACTAGGTACAGACACTTGTTGCATGTTGTATCAACTTTTAATCATAGAACCAAAAAATATACCATCTAATTTTAGTAGCAATTTTCTTTGGCTTTTAATATTTATTATGTGGATTTTCCTAGCACTAACTTTGCTTTGTGTGGTCTGGTCTTACGCGAAACGATTTTAGTTTAGCATGCCGAATCAACGGTCAACGGTTTTGGATGGGTGACTGCTTGTAGCATTGACCATGTTTCACCAGTAAACGACTGAGCTGAGGTGATATAAGTGAGGACCTTACTGAAATTACTCTTTCTAAGCTTTATGTCTAGGGTTTATGCCTGGGGTGATGCTTATTGCATAAAAAATCCTTATAATGAAAAGTAGGTTCATCTCTCCACATCGTTCTTTCGAACTAGTGTGGTGAAAGGATTAAATGATTAAAAGATTAACTTTACAAGATTAAAGTTAAAGTTTGCGATAATCAGGTGTTGTCTCAGGGGGCGCGGATGGAGGAGCGTTTGGACGATGCCATTAACGTGCTGCGCAACCATGCTGAAGCTCCGGATTTATACCCTCAGGAGTTGCACCCTCACCAGGCACCACCAGGTATGATTCTACCATCGATAGGAATCGAACCCACAACCGCACAGAAGGCAGAGCTACCACCAACTGAGCTGTTAGGCCTGTCAATAATTACGTATTAAAACTAAATGCAAATTTAAAACTAAAATTGTTTTCTCATGGATGCCACTGTCAGAACAGGACCAAATGAAATGGGATCATACTGGAAGCGCCAGCTTTCAAAAAAAATAATCATCAAAATCGGTTCACCCAGTCGAAAGTTCTGAGGGAATCAACATAAAGAAACAGTCGATTTGAGAACTTCCTCCTTTTCTGGCTGTTAAAAACAGATTAATTCAAAGAACACTTTGAGTTGATTTCATATTACGATCTGCGGTTATGAGTTATGGGGTCATTTTCAAAATTAGTTTTCTTATAAAACTTTTAACACATTTGCATTTTGCAGTGTCCCGATTAGGAGTTGGTCCCACATTACCCCACCTGCACTCGGAACCTCCAGTCAAAATGGAGAGACAGTTACTACCAAATACTAGTGAGTATTGACTCCTTGATCACTCGTGTAAGTTAGGAATAGTAAGGGAGCTAGGCGAGGTCCTTGTGGGACTCTTTAGACATACTGGAAAGACTATGTTAATATTCAGTCGCTTCTTGATCATTCGTGTATGTTAGGATTAGTAAGGATCCTAGGCGCTGTCCTTGTGGCATTCCTAACATACACGCGCTACTATAACCTGAGTTAGAAAACAGTAACTTGGTCAAAAGCCGTCTAGAAATCTGCTCTAACCGAAATAATTTGAAGACCAATTTGGTTTATTGACAAATATCTGTAAATAAAAAAAAATGAAGGTTTATTTATTTACAGAAATGAACAGATAAATCATAAAATACATATGGATCAGTTGAGCTATCTAAAGATCGTTACAAATTATCTATAGATATCTCATCTTTGATTGTTATTTAATAATTGAAGCTCGTTGATATGTCCAAAATGGAGAATAATAAAGAGAATTCAAATCGTCTCTTTTACTAAACTCTGCGTACGGAAATTGCAGAGAAACGCAAGGAGCCCCCGGACTCCGGCCTGGATTCTAAGCCGTCCTCATCGGGCTCCGCTGACGCCCTCGCCAAGCCGCCGGGATCTAAACGCTCGCGCAGATAGTAAGTTTGCTTTGATTTTTATATATAAAATAGCTTGGCTACGCATGGTACCTGGAAAACAACAAATCCCACGGGAACTGTACATTTTTTACAGCATAAAAAGCCTAGTGCTATTCCAGACTATAATCTATATCTGTGCCAAATTTCATCCAGATCCGTTCAGCCGTTTCAGCGTGAAAGTTACAAACATACATCCATACATCCACACATTCCTACAAACTTTCGCGTTTATAATATTAGTAGGTTGTCGCATCATTGATTCAATTCCATTTGTTACTACTATTATTAGTCATATCACTAGTTCCTAAGAACCAGTGTGGTGAAAGGATTATAGTGCGTCTCAGAGGCTCTTTTCATGCATGTTATTAAGACTAGTTTCAGGAAACCTAGATACACTTTATCACTTTGATAAGTATTTACGAGCTAATAACAACTTCTTGATTGTGCATAATGTATTTCTACAATATATACGTAACTATGTCTTCGTTATATATACTTGCGTGCAAAAAAATCGGCCCACTCCAGGCTTTAATTACTATGCGGGGTGGGTCGGTTTTTTTGCACGCAAGTGTATTTACATGATATCGTAAATACTTATTATACTCACGTTCATGTTTGTTTCAGTAATCCATCTAACGTTCCGAGGTGAGAAACTCAACGTATTTTAAAATAAGTCATTACAATCGTATTCAACCAACAAACCACTGTTGGACATTGCTTATTCCCACGCCCACGACGTCATTGGGTTCGAACCTCGGCTCTAATAACTCGCATGCAACGAAAACAGAACACAGATTCACTCCCTTTTGTTTTCATATTAACAAAAAGGGGGTGAACATTTTTTAACTTCACCATTTTCGTACCTCTCTCGGACAAAAGTTTCATTGTAATTATAGACATATTTTTGATATAATTAAATATAAGTAATAAGCATACTTCGTGTAGTATACATATTCTTTGATCAATAGCGGCAGCGGATTCAGTTGCTCCTCGGCTGATGAAGACGACGTTGACCCCCACACGAAAGCGGCGCGGGAAAAGGAACGTCGGCAGGCCAACAACGTCAGAGAAAGGTGGGTAAACAGGGGGGTCAGAAAGAAAGTTACGTTGTCAAAACATATAGAAATGTGTCAGAGCGTGGTGGGAAGGGGTGTCACGCAGTGTGGCCGTATCGTATGTTATGTTATTAAGTTTTAGAGAGCGTTGAGACAGCGGGAAATCCAAAGGGGTGGCAGCAGGGGAGGGTTGAAAGAGAAAGTTGGAAAGTACGTTTAATAAAGTGAGAGGAAAAGGACTAGACGACTAGAAATGGAAAGAGTTAAAAGGGTCAATAAAAAGGGAGTGGGTAGTCCCAGGGAAAATGACAATGTAGTAAAAGTAGGGGGTCAAGCAAGACTAATTCTAGCTTGTTGGTGCTTTTCGGGAAGTTTAAACGAATAAACAAATAATAATTGAATTTAATATTGATGTTCGTGTTACCATTTCAGGATACGGATAAGGGATATCAACGAAGCCCTGAAGGAGTTAGGGAGGATGTGCATGACACACCTGAAGAGCGACAAGCCGCAGACGAAGCTCGGCATCCTGAACATGGCGGTTGAGGTCATCATGACCTTGGAACAGCAAGTCCGAGGTAACATAAATAAATAAATAAATAATGCTGGACAATCCACACAGCATCATCTAGCCCCAAATGTAAGCTACTCAAAGCTTGTGTTATGGGTACTAGATAACTGATATATTTAATACATTATATTTATAGATATATTTTTTATTATACATAGAAAACACCCAGACCAACGGAACAAATTTCTACAGATCGTACACAAATTTGTTCCGCGGCGACATACTTTAAGAGTTTCTTGTCGGTCCTGTCAAAAGGATCACTTTGAAACGTCTTACATGCGTTGAATTTAAGTGCCAATTCCAGCCTAACATTCCTAGATTAGGCTGGAAAGGGCACTTAAATTGCCAAATTCGGTAAATTTAAGTGCCAATTCCAGCCTCAAATTAACCTTACATGCAGCCTTTGAATTTGAGACCTTTGGCTATATTGGTATTGTCTAAATTACAGAACGCAATCTGAACCCAAAAGCGGCGTGTTTAAAGCGGCGGGAGGAAGAAAAGGCGGAGGAGGCGCCGAAACTCCTCACCGCGCCGCTTCAGCACTACCAGCCCATGCCGGTGAGTGGGGCTCTGCGCTGACATGAGGGGCTTTCTGAGCAGTTGCGCCAAATGTGTGGGGCATTCTGATCAGCTGCGCCTATTTGAGGGGCATTCTGAGCAGTTGGGCTAGTATGAGGGGCATTCTGAGCAGTTGGGCTAGTATGTGGGGAATTCTGATCAGCTGCGCCAATGTAAGGGGCATTCTGATCAATTTAGCCAATTTGAGGGGCATTCTGATCAGTTGCGCCAATATGTGGGGCATTGTACGCAAATAAAATTTCGAAAATTTGACAATCAGTGAATTAATCTCATACTGATTATAATGGCTGTTCGTTTTGACTCTGTACAATATTATTTTTGTTATTTTTTGTTTCATATCCTAAACAGTTGTTTGACTCTAGAATTGATCTACGCTAATCGTCCAGGTGTTTCCACAGGGCATGAGTCAGCTCCCCGGCCAGCCCCCCTCGGGCCCCCCGCCTCAATAGCGAAGCATGGTCCGCGGCCGCGCACTGCACTACCCCCCCTACTGCCACGAAGTCGGTTAACCCCCTCTTCGGACGAGAAGTTGGTTGACTCCATCGGCATCGAAGTCAGTTGACCCCCTTTCTGTCACGAAGTCGGTTGACCCCCCTTCGGGTGTGAAGTTGGTTGGCTCCGTCGGCCACGAAGGTTGACCCCCATTCTGTCACGAACTCGGTTGACCCCTCTTCTGCCATAAAGTCTCGACTCGTGGAAACTGAACTATGAAAGTGTTGGTATAATTCTAAGGATTCTTACTCGCAGTCGGATAGGTGAATTAACAGTAAATGTTGGTTTTGAGTGTGATCGATTATAAAACTATTTCAAAGTTTAAATCTTTACAGATGTAACTCAAAGATGCCGATTGCTATGAAACAGTTTTATCAAAGTTTTGAGCTCAATGAATCAAAACAGTATAGAATTCGGTTCAGTAATGTGTACACTCGTCAACACTCGTCGTTAGGCTAGCTATGCTGTTCGGACGTTTTGGATTACGTTTAATTTTATTGCCAAAAGTAGAAAACTTTATAAGACAAATAGGAAGTATTTTTTAAATAAATTATTTATGGTGCTAACGTATAATTTGAGTACGTAGTTAGTTAAAAAATAGTTTTTTTTAAACCTAGATATACATCGAAGTTAAAATAAGTAATAAATAAAATGTAATCCAAAAACTATAAGAAATGAAATTAATTAAGATTGTCACCACTGTCAAACGTTTTGCGTAGTTATTTTCTGGTCAATTTAACTGCGCTGGTGAAAAGTCTTCACCCTCTTTTTAAATAACTGACTAAAAAAAGGTGGTCAAAATTATTTAGTGTTTAAGTTAACCCGTTGATCGGGAGAATGGGACTTGACTGTTTTTCTTCCCATTTAAACTAAAAGCCATATTTTACATTTATTTTTATTTCATACAATTATGTATGTTATTTTTTTTATGACTTATTGGACCATCTTTTGTATTATTTTCCATGTATATTTTTTTGATCTGTCAATGATCCAATTATATTTTCCATAGTATTTGAGAAACTAGTGAACATCGTACTACCGAGTTTGAGTATAAATAAACTTTGACCCCTCATTTCACCCTCTTACAAGGAACGAATTTTTACCGCCCCTTTTTTAACGCATAGATGCGTATAAATGAATTACTCTTTGGATCATTGCTAGGTCAAAACTAAAGTGGGAGTTGAAGCTATCCGCAGATAAGCGTACCTATCTGTAGATTTTATAATGATCTTTATGAATAAGTAAGAACTCATAGCTAGCCTAAAATGGAACTACTTCAAGTTTTAATGTCAGTGATATACCCAGTGGTGAAATTGAGACGCTTAGAATTTTACAAATTTTAAATTTTCCAAAAATATTTATATAATATTTTCTTCTTACTGTGTTTCTGTATTAATTTTATAGATTTAGCATCATGTTCAAAATCTTTTCTATAAATTTTATTTAATCTCCAAAATCTTTAATATTTATTCCAGTTGTTATATATTTATTTATTTATAGTAAAACATTTAAAAAATTGTACAATTCCAACTGTCTCAAATTGAAAATCGATGAATTCTCCGTTAATTGAAAAGTAATAATGTATGGATTAGGAAAGCAGTGCGTAGTGTCATATAATTCGGACTTATAATAGTTATAAGTGTGTATAATAATAGTTATAGGAAATAGTTTTCTATAAACAACTGACGCGAGAGAAAAAAAAACGAGATTTTTCACTCACTCCAAGGACTATTCACTGTAAAATATTAGAATAGAAATTATAAATAGGCATAGTTATATGAAAAGAATATTTTTAAACTACCGATTTTTTTATTTTTAAAAATCTTTTCGCTGCCATATGCGTAGGTTAATATTTGAAGTCCAATGTAACGTCGAGGGGAAAAGTGCTTTCACGGTTTTGTGGAAAATTCTGGAAGTATTTTTTTTCTTGGTTTATTTCTCCCGTCACTGTTAACACATTATTTTAAATTCACCGAACACAAGCTTGACAATAATATAGTAAAGTGGACTTCAGATTTGATGCGCGATTTGTGATTATGTTATTAGATGGATGTGTCATATGTTTAGATTGTATCGATGTTCTTTTGTGAATTTGTTAAAAAATACATACAAGGTAAACATAAAAAACAGTACAAACTATTGCTTTTACAACATTTTAAAACAATTTTTGAAAAATAGCTACCTAAATTTCAACATTACAGATTAATGTTACAGAGTTGAAATTTTTAACAAATTCATTAAACAATCCAATTTAAGTGTAAACGTAAATGGCTGCTAACTTAAGAGAGTACTTAAGTGTTTTTTTTTTCTTTTTGTACCAAAACTCCAGTGAATCGTTATTATTTGTTTTTGATTTTTTCTCTGATCCCGGGGATCTTGGACATTGTTTAGTATTATTTTTATACATTTTTTAGTATTGGTAGCTATCGGGCAGAGTATTCGTTGAAAATGTAATAGTACCTTAAATTTATGGAATATTTGATTTGTCGTTCGCTAATTTTGTAACGCCATTACTTATTTCTAAAAATTTTAATTTAATATTTGGAAAATCTTTGTGTATTCGAAAAATATGTTTTTTGTACTTGTGTTATCGACAGTACTGCATTTAGTTCCGCGTCTGTAGCTACAAAAACTTTGCAAGTGAATGAATACTTAAAAAATATTTCATATTTAAATAATAATATTTTGATTAATGAACTATATCAGCATAATCTTTGATGTAAATAAATTATTGATATTTAAATATTAAAAGCTCAATTGATTTTGTCTTGTAAAATCTAAATTTTCGGCTGATTTTTTATATAACTAAATTATTTTTGATTTATTTTCCACGATTCAATGATATTCGGTACTTTTGTACTTATTTTTTTATAGAATTGATTACATATTGTACTACAAGTTGTTCGAGCAATGCGTACAGTACAATAACAGTAGTCAGTTCAGAAAACAGTTTTTAATCAATTCAAAATGTTATAAAATTTTCAATTTTGCTACAAAATCGGGAAATAGCATAATTGAAAATTTTACATACATTGAAAAGCGAGGTGTTAGATCCCGTAGGTTTTAATTTATTAGTTTAAAGTGTAACATGTATTATATAGGTTAAGTTATTTTTGAATTTTTGAAAATCAGTTTCCGATTATTGTGATCACAAAGTCTTTTACAGTTCGTATCGATTTTGTATGCGCTATTATTGATTTAATGTAATATTTCTATTGAAATTAAGTTATTTCAAACTGACAAGCATAGTGCGAAGAAAATTAACTTATTTTTTTGTCTAATTTCCCCAAGGCATAACACCTTTTTGGCGTTAATGCAGTCGGGCGAAACACGCATCGTGTCGGGCACGTGCGTCACGTCCTAGAGGGGTAGGCAGTGACAACAACAGTTCAAACTTATTATCATTAGTTTTAGGTCATTCGAAAACTTTTTAGTTTAGCTTAGTTAACTTTCTCTTCCATTCTAGTGTTGATTTAAGATTTTTAATGATTATCTATAATTTGTTGTCTATGCGTACTTTAAGAATAATCCGTGAATTATGCGTTCAAATAACAATAGGACTGCAGACGCCATTTTGAACATAATTCCCAAACTCAACCCGCCATTTTGTTTTATCCTCTCGCTCATTCATTGTAAGTTAGAAAGAGACGGCGATACAAGATGGCGTCTCTGCAGTCCTGTCGCGGCGCATCGTGTAATTTATTTGGCAATATTGAAGCTCAGATGTTGAATGGTTACAACACACCACTGACTCGGAATCCTGGAGATTTTTATGAGGCTTTTTGTTATTTTTTCTTTGTTTTCGTAAGCAGCGACCAGCGCGACACTGTATCATAGATCATGTGGTATTCCCTTACCGTTCAAATGCATAGTATAAATATAAATAACAAGAAAGGTCTTATTATAAAAATGAATAATATTAATTAAATATAAATGTGCCATTCATTTTGCTAATTTTGTGTTTTATTTTCTACCTGTCTGTCTTGTCTGAAGGTGCACAAAGAGTCTTAGACTATTGATCCCATCACCACACTGGGTTTAAATAAAATTATTACGGTGAAGGAAAACATCGTGAGGAAACCGGCATATCCTAGAACAAAAATTCGCAGGCGTGTGTCATGGGTTAGTATTCTTATATACGGCGATGGGCTTGCAACCTGTCACGTACGGAATACTAACTAATGTGCAAAATGTGGGCATGTGCCAAATATCATGTTTGGATGTGCCTCTGATGGGTAGTCTTTAGATATCCTCAAAGATCTGAGAAGATATCTACCGAGCCCGGGGATTACAGTCGTGATCATAACACAAAGTGTGGATTTGACCAATTTCTGATAAGTATTCTCAGAATGTCTAATTCAAAATGAAATTTCAGTTTACTCCTAGATAACTACTATTTATTTTGGGGATTGTGCTTCAACTAGTTTGGTTCAACCTGCCCTAAGATGTCTAGATTTTTTCCAGCAACTAGCGAAGGACCACTTTTGTACAAACTTGTATTATTTGTTTTTAGATCAAAAAAGTGATACTTACTTAACTGGCTGTAAGATTCAATAACTAAACTCAAATCTAATATAATGGAAGTGCCTCTTGACTAACCTCTTTAGATAATCCTCAAAGATCTAAATAAAAACCAAAGTCGGGTTTGTTCAAATACTTATGTAACTCTGTACAAAACGGCTGTACAGATTTTCATGGTTTTTAATCTTTACTAATATTACAAAGAGGAAATATTTGATTGTTTGTTTGCATTGAATATGCTCCGAAACTACTGGACCGATTTGAAAAATTATTTCACCAATGTGAAGAATGAACTTTTAGGATGAACATAGGCTATATCTTATGTAGGTACTTTGCGGGCGACGCCGCGAGCGGAAGCTAGTTTGTTATATTTGTCTCTGTCCCGAATAACAGAATAACTATAAAAAAAAGTAAAAAAGAAGCAGTAGACTGTTATAGGCTGATGATGATGATGATGATGATGATAAAAAAGAAATGAAAATAATTTAAATGGTATCAACTAATAGTACTTAACTCTAGAATGAATGGACAGGTTTTCATGGTTTTGATTTTTGTTATAATTGTCTCTGAATAACAATAACTCATCATCTTCCTGCCCTTCCCACGTTATGTGGGGTCGGCACTAACAATAGCAGAATAACTATAAAAAAAATGGTATCAACTACTAAGTAAATAAAACTCCAGATTATATACAAACCAAAAATATATTTCTTTATCATTTATCACTACCGCGGCGAATACTTGGGGTTGTCCGGAGCGTAGGTGACGCTCCGCAGCTCGTACGAGACGGCGCTGTCGTAGCCGAGCTCCGAGTCGTGCTCGCCGGAGCCCCCGAACACGCGGTTAGGGCTCCGGTCTCCGCCCCCGCCGGGCGGGCGGAGCAGGGCGGAGTGCGCGGCCGCCGTGTCCAGGTCCGCCTTGCGGGACACGATGAGACGGATGTCGGTGTGGAGGAAGAGTTTTCCAGACTTTGAGGTCATGAATCTGTAACGAAAATATCTATATGTCAAAAACTATAGTAAAAAATATCAGTCAAAAACTATACTTAGTAAAAATATATGTTTATGTCAAAAACTATAGTAAAAAATAGCAGTCAAAAACTATACTTAGTAAAAAAATGTGTATGTCAAAAAGTATAGTAAAAAATATGTGTAATGTCAAAATATATAGTAAAAAAATATCTATACGTCAAAAACTATAATAAAAAAGGCGGCATGCGCGACAGGTCGTACAGCACCACGACATGATGACGCACCTGAGGTGGATGAGGTACCGCAGGCGCGCGGGCGCGTGCGTGAGCGTGCGCTGGCGCAGGAAGGTGCGCGCGGCGGGCGGCATGCGCGACAGGTCGTACAGCACCACGACATGATGACGCACCTGAGGTGGATGAGGTACCGCAGGCGCGCGGGCGCGTGCGTGAGCGTGCGCTGGCGCAGGAAGGTGCGCGCGGCGGGCGGCATGCGCGACAGGTCGTACAGCACCACGACATGATGACGCACCTGAGGTGGATGAGGTACCGCAGGCGCGCGGGCGCGTGCGTGAGCGTGCGCTGGCGCAGGAAGGTGCGCGCGGCGGGCGGCATGCGCGACAGGTCGTACAGCACCACGACATGATGACGCACCTGAGGTGGATGAGGTACCGCAGGCGCGCGGGCGCGTGCGTGAGCGTGCGCTGGCGCAGGAAGGTGCGCGCGGCGGGCGGCATGCGCGACAGGTCGTACAGCACCACGACATGATGACGCACCTGAGGTGGATGAGGTACCGCAGGCGCGCGGGCGCGTGCGTGAGCGTGCGCTGGCGCAGGAAGGTGCGCGCGGCGGGCGGCATGCGCGACAGGTCGTACAGCACCACGACATGATGACGCACCTGAGGTGGATGAGGTACCGCAGGCGCGCGGGCGCGTGCGTGAGCGTGCGCTGGCGCAGGAAGGTGCGCGCGGCGGGCGGCATGCGCGACAGGTCGTACAGCACCACGACATGATGACGCACCTGAGGTGGATGAGGTACCGCAGGCGCGCGGGCGCGTGCGTGAGCGTGCGCTGGCGCAGGAAGGTGCGCGCGGCGGGCGGCATGCGCGACAGGTCGTACAGCACCACGACATGATGACGCACCTGAGGTGGATGAGGTACCGCAGGCGCGCGGGCGCGTGCGTGAGCGTGCGCTGGCGCAGGAAGGTGCGCGCGGCGGGCGGCATGCGCGACAGGTCGTACAGCACCACGACATGATGACGCACCTGAGGTGGATGAGGTACCGCAGGCGCGCGGGCGCGTGCGTGAGCGTGCGCTGGCGCAGGAAGGTGCGCGCGGCGGGCGGCATGCGCGACAGGTCGTACAGCACCACGACATGATGACGCACCTGAGGTGGATGAGGTACCGCAGGCGCGCGGGCGCGTGCGTGAGCGTGCGCTGGCGCAGGAAGGTGCGCGCGGCGGGCGGCATGCGCGACAGGTCGTACAGCACCACGAACATCTTCACGAGCGTGCCGTGCGGGTTGAACAGCGACACCTGGATGCTGCCGGCGCGCGCCACGCGGTAGCCGCCCGGGCCCAGGCTGATGTGACCCTGCGCAACGTTTAATCCAGTGTTTACCAACAAGATTCATAATCCAGTGTTTAACAATTAGGTTTGTAAACCATGACCAACAAGGCTTATAAACCAATGTTTACCAACAAGGATTATAATCGTTTACCAATCGGTTTATCAAGCCATGTTTCCGGGCAGCACGTACCATGTAGGGCGCCGCGGTGCCCCCGGGCGCGTAGAAAGACACGGTGACGGGCAGGCGGCGGTGCGGGGGGCAGAAGGCGCCCGACGCGCCCAGCTCCGCCGTGAACCCCTGCACCGTGGCCACCGCCTGCAGCCGGCCCTGGAGCGCCGACTCCTCGAAGCTACCTGCGGACGCCAACAGTTAGTGACCTTCGTATCTTCACGTACTTAATAACTGTTTTTATTCATCACTAGCTGACCCGGCAGACTTCGTACTTATTTAGAAAACGTTTGTGTGGGAAATAGAAAAGGGCTATTTTTAGGATTTTCCCGGCAGTTATTCGAATTTTTCTTACCTTTTAAACCTTCCCTAGACCTCCACGAACATTTCAAGACCAAGATAAGATAAATCCGTTTAGCCGTTCTCGAGTTTTAGCGAGACTAACGAACAGCAATTCATTTTTATATATATAGATTATTAGTAAACGGGTATTTATCGCGTTTTATTTACCTATTTTTCCCGTCGTTTCGACAGGTTTGTACACTGTCGTGGTCACGGGTAGACTCATAATAAAATATAATAATAAAACGCGATAAATACCCGTTTAATACTAATAATAAAGTATTCAGATCGCGTAAGTTTAAAAATATTCAATTGTGAAGCGAAGGTTAATATGTTGGTGGGTGTATATATGAGTACCTTTGGTTGTCGCTGAAGCCCCAACGGCTGGACAGATTTTGACAAATGAGGTGTCGTTGAATTTGTCTAGATCATAAGAGTGAGATAGGCTATACGAAATGTCAAAAAATTATTCCACTTGCTCGGGTATTGCTTTATTATTAAACTATTATTACAAAAGTTAAAAGTTAAAAGTTAAGTTGAGTCCGCTTGCGACGTTAGAGCTAGCTAGAGGTTGCGGGTTCGATTCCCGCCGCGGAACAAATTTGTGTACGATCTGCAGAAATTTGTTCCGTTGGTCTGGGTGTTTTCTATGTATAATAAAAATATCTATCTATGTATATAATGTAAGTATTAAATATATCAGTTATCTAGTACCCATAACACAAGCTTTGAGTAGCTTACTTTGGGGCTAGATGATGCTGTGTGGATTGTCCAGCATTATTTATTTATTTTATTTATTTAAAAGCTTTTTACAGCCGCCATATTGAATTTTTTGACATTTCATATAGCCTATGTCAGTCTTGTGTTCCAGACGAAACAAATAACACCTCGTTTGTCAAAATCCGTCCAGCCAAAATTCTTCTTATTCAAATTCAAATTCAGTTTACCTTCTTCGCAGTCAAGTAAAAATACAATTCGATAATCTGATATTATTGTCTGTAAGATCAAATATAAAGCTACCCCTTACCTAGTAGTCCAGTACCGGACCCTTTAAGGCGGCCCCCCCGGCGGGGGGGCGGCGAGCGGGGCGCGGGCGGGGGGGACGCGGGGGCAGGGGGGGGCACCGGCGATATCGGGTGGAACAGAGCACTGAAACGAAAAATATTATATTAATCCTACTAATATTATAAACGCGAAAGTTTGTAATAATGTATGGATGTATGTATGTTTGTTACTCTTTCACGCTGAAACTGCTGAACGGATCTGGATGAAATTTGGCACAGATATAGATTTCAGTCTGTAATAGCACATAGGCTACTTTTTATCTCGGAAAAATTAACGGTTCCCGTAAGATTTGTTTTTGTTTTTCAAGGTATCACGCGGGCGAAGCCGTGGACGGAAGCTAGTATAATAAATATTGGTGGACATTTCACACAACGCCATCTAGCCCCAAACTAAGCAAAGCTTGTACCATGCATGAGAACCAGATAGCTGATAAATTATATTAAACCTACATTTTTTTTGTAAATACACACATAGAATACTTAATAACACCCAGACACAGAACAAACATCTGCGTTCATCACACAAATGTTAGACCTGGGGATCGAACCCACTACCTGCAGCGCAGAAGGCAGAGCTACTACCAACTGAGCCGTGAGGTCGAATGTTGTCACAAACCTCTTTATCCCATTGATGTCATTGATAGAATCATCAAAATCGAAACAGTTCTTGCCCCGTCTCAACGGGGCGGGACTGCTGGTGAGTGGGAGACCAGTCTTGGAATGGAACACCATAGACGCTGTGGAGTCGAAACGCCATCGAAAACGGTCCATCTCGCCGGGGGACGGTATCTGGTCGCTGCGCTTCGGGTCGGGGAATATAAACTCTTCTTTGAGCGACTCCAGTTTCTCAACTTGTTCATTTTCCCCGCTTTCTCCATTTTCGTCGGGGACGGAGAATTTGAAGTCGTTGCTTTCATCTTTTGGGGAATCAGTCTGGGGATTTTAAATCTGAATTTTAATATTCAAATTCAACTAGTTCATATTTTTACATCTAAATATAAAAAAAAACCTTCCCTGACTAACTGACTGACTGACTAACTTACTAACTCTGACTGTCTGACTCTGACTGTCTGACTCCGACTGACTTACTAACTTACTAACTCTGACTGTCTGACTCTGACTTACTGTCTGACTCTGACTGACTGTCTGACTCTGACTGACTGTCTGACTCTGACTGACTGACTAATTAACTTACTAACTGACTGTCGGAATGACAGACTGACTGAATGACAAATCACAGACATAAGTCTTAGAGAGCTGAAATTTAAAGTATATTATAAATTTTATACCTTCCAAATTTTAGTCTTTCTATGTCTATGGTAATTTTCGAAAGTCAACCCCTAAGAGGTGCAGTGGGAGGTTGAAGTTTGTATGAAAAAAGTATTAAGCAAGTATTAAGCGAAGTCGCGCGGCATAACACTAATATATAAATAAAGGTCTTACCTCATGTCGATCTATAGTTCCATAGTCGCATTTCTCGTACAACACAAATTCGTCTTCACTTATAGAAAAAGTCTTCTGCCGTTTCGTCTCTTTCTGCTTCGAAAACTGATCGTCAGTTGCTTGTGGCATGTTTTGACACTCTTCAGTTCTTTGTGGCAAGTTTTGACACTCTTCAGTTTTTTGTGGCAAACTATTAGACTCTTTTTCCGTTGGTAACTCTTGGTTAACTCTTGGATAACTCTTGGTTGTTGGTCCGTCTATACTCTGCTGCGATATAGATCCGTTTTCCATGGAAAACTGACTGATAGAAAACTGATTGTCTGTTTTATCTTGCACATATACAGTTTCATTATCAATCGTAAACTGACCATCAATGTTAAACTCCGAACTACTGGATTCTTTTTCCATCAAAAATTGAACGTCAGTTTTTTGTGGCAACGAATGGTCAGTTTCTTGCAAAATTTTAGATTCTCTCACCGTCGAAAACACCGAATCATCATTCCTCAGATGCAAATCCTTAATATCCCTCTCAGTATTCTGATTTCTATCGATCACAATCTTCTCTAGTTTATCAACTATTGGAAAAAAACGCCTTAATTTAGGCCGCTTAATAAAACCGTCAATAAAGCCACTAACATTAGTTATATTATCACATTTATGCTTTTTTAAAGATTTATCATCGTCTTCTTCGTCTAACTTCCGCCTCACTCCGTTCTCTTGTAAGGAAGCTAGATTATAGATCCCTTCAGACCTCACCATGCCTATATTACACTTGTCACATTTTATCTCTAAGGGCCCGCCACACGGGCAGGCGAAATCTGTCTGCGTGCCGACAGTTTTAGTCTTAAATTCAGGCGGAGGTATACTATCAGTATTAATAAAAGGCGATTTCGTTTCTATACGACTGGCTGGGAGAGTAAGGTAGGTTTGATTTCTATAGCAGCCTATGGCTCTAAATCTATCGAATCTAGAAGCTTGTAAAATCGGTATTGAAGTGGTTTCCTTTTTAACTTCGCCTTCTGATGAGGTGCTATCACAAAATTTTCTAACCTTCTCTTTTCTGATACGTCTTTTGTATTTAGCTATCTCTTTCAGGCGGCGTTCGTCAAGTTTCTTAGCTTGGTTCTTTTCTCTTCCATCAGATTCGTCATCACAGTTGCATTTGTGTTTGCCGCTTTCGCTGCATGGAGTGTGCATTCTGTCGTCTACAACCTTGTCTATGGTGAAGAGATATTCAGTAGAACCAGGGTTGGAAATGATGGAGAGACGCCGAGCTGGCGTTCCTATGTTTGAGTTTATTGCACCATCCAATTTTCTAGAACCTGTTGATACAAATTTTGAAATAGTATTTCTTAACTTAAGAGCACTGGTGGTGTTGATTCGAAGGTCGTGGGTTCAAACCTGGTAGTGCACCATGAGTTTTTAAATTCGAAAAAATTATGTGCGCAATGTTATGCTCTTAAACGGTGAAGGAAAACATCGTGAGGAAACCAAAAATCGAAGGTGTGTGTCATAGGTTAGTATTCTTATATGTGGCGATGGGCTTGCAACCTGTCACGTACGGAATACTAACTACTGAGCAAAATGTGGGCATGTGCCAAATATCATGTTCGGACGTGCCTCTGACTACCCTCTTCAGATAACCTCAAAGATCTAAGTAACTAGAGATCTGAGGAGATTATCTACCGAGCCTGGGGCAGTCGTGATCATGTTCGTTCTGTTTTTGTTTAGCTCAAAGAATGCTTCAATGTATTTTCCGTTCACTGTGTATAACCTAAAAAAATATTATAAGTGTCATGTGCAAAAGAGCAAACTCACGCGCACTTGAATCCTTTCACCACACTAGTTCAAAAGAACAGTTAAGAACACTCACCTATACTGAGATCATTAAGTCTTCCAACCAATTCTTCAGCCCCAACTTTCTTACAAGCGCACGCCACTTCCGGGATCTCGTCAAGCCTCGGGAGGCTTTCGAGGACCACCTTCAGGTACTTGGCGTCTCCGATGTCGGTGAGGGGGAAAGTGTGGTCGGTGGGGGGTTTCACGAATGGGGTATTACAGCCGGGGGTCTTAATGGAGTAAACGATGTTCAGTTTACGTTCGTCGTCACCGCTGGGGGGTTTTTTCAAGGTGCATTGCTCGCGGCTCAGTTTTCTCCTGAAAAAGAGGTTTCGGACGTGCCTCCGGTTAACCCGTTTAGATATCCTCAAAGATCTGAGTAACAAGGTCTGACATATCTACCGAGCCTGGGGATTATGTGATCTGACTGGTCATGGTCCAACGACTGTTATAGCGGGGATCAATCTAGTGTACTAGTACTAGTGGGACAAGATATACACTAGTGGAACGGGATATACATACAGATATACATACATATGTGAGACAGGATATAAATAAAGTGAAATAAGTCAGTCAAGAATGAAACATTATTAAAACAGGATTTTCAGAAGCGAGACAGGATATACATAAGTGGGACAGGATATTCAGAAGAAAGTCAGGATATAAATAAGTGTGACAGGATATTCAAAAGAGACAGGATATACATAAGTGGGACAGGATATTCAGAAGACAGACAGGATATACATACCTAAGTGGGAAAATATATTCAAGAGTGAGTCAGGATATACGTAAGTGGGGCAGGATATTCAGAAGCGAGACAGGATATACATAAGTGAGACATGATATGGATGTTGAAGATATGGTACCTGCGTTCGAGGGGGCGCGGGGTGCGCGTGCGTATCCCGGGATATAAATAAGTGGGACAAGATATTCAGAAGTGAAACAGGATATACATAAGTGAGACAAGATATGGTACCTGCGTTCTACGGGCGCGGGGTGCGCGTGCGGCGCCGTGCGCGCGCGCCACGCTGCCAGCTGCGAGAAGTGTAGCTGTGAGCGCACTGCGTTCAGCAGCCACGGCGAGCTGATGGCGGCCGGGCTCTCGCGCCTGCGGACAGCGGAGCCCTATCACACGGAGCCCTATCACACGGAGCACTACTACTGTGGCATCGATATTACTGACGTTGCAGACGTCTAGAGAGCGTGAGGGAAGAGACAGGGGAAGGGAAAGCTGCGGTTTCTTTCTTCTACTTCTTCTTATCGTCTATTAATCAGACTCCGCTGTCTGTCCGTCTGTTTTTTTTTTTTTTTTCACTGGTTTTTTAGTACCTAGTTATGACGAGGCTATTCGATTTTAAGGTTATGGATTCGTTTCCAGTCGTGAAACAACGGGTTTTTGCGCGTTAAAAAATATTATGACCGCTATACCAGTATTCTCAAACGGTGAAGGAAAACATCGAAAGAAAGCTGTCATATTTATTTATTTATTTATAGAACCTAAAAAATTGGAAGACATGCGTCAAGTATACGAAAGGACGTTAATCCATTCACCACACTGTTCGAAGGAACAAGGGAACCGATGGAAAAACTCTTGGAGGATCTGTAGGTCTACCATGAGATTTCACAATCTACACTCCCTAGCGACTGTAGTTAAATAAATGTATGAAAACTTGTACAGCGCCTCTAGCGGATAGTCTAAAACGTCACGTAGTTAACTATCCTACGTCACAGCGTACTACAGCGACTGTAGTTTGCGCTCATTCATTTGCTTAGAATTTGGTGCCATGAGTAACAATTTTGACAAATGTCATAGTTACGGAATACTAACTACTGTGCAAATATGTGGGCATGTATCAAATGTCATGTTTGGACTTGCCTCTGAAGATCTAAGTAACTAGAGATCTGAGGAGATATCTACCGAGCCTGGAGATTACAGCCGTGATCATTATTATTTTTTTTATTATTTTTTTGTCATAGTTACGTACTATTACTACTGTAGTAACGTCAGCCAATCTAAATGTGACAACTCATGGTAGACCTGGAGTGAAGGTCTGGAGCTACATACTTGTCCAGCACCGTCTGCATTGTCCACCGCTCGAGGAGTAACCCTCGCAGGGGGAACGCTGGTTCCTCGCTCGACATGGTGGCGTAGCACTCCGAGCAGGATGGCCCCAGCAACACCTGGAACCACCATCACACCAATTGAAGTCGATTCATGGTCTTCAGCAGCCTATCTGGTCTTCAAGTGTCCAAATAAAAGCTGAAGTCGATCGCAACAAAGTACTATATCTTATACCTTTAAACGAGCAATTCTTGTTTAAATACATACATACATACATACATACATAAAATCACGCCTGTTTCCCGACGGGGTAGGCAGAGATCACGGATCTCCACTTGCTACGATCCCGACATACTTCTTTTGCTTCATTTACTCTCATTACATTCTTCATACATGCTCGTCGGTTTAGGGTACTCTGGACCTGGCCTTTCTCTAAAACGTCCCCGATTTGATCGAGGTACGTACGCCGCGGTCTTCCCCTTCCAACTGTCCCATTCACACTCTCTTGTTTAAATATATATATTATATAATCTGAATCTCGGAAACGGCTCCAACGATTTTCATGAAATTTAGTATGCAGGGGGTTTCGGGGGGTGATAAATCATCTAGCTAGGTTTCATTTTTAGAAAACGTCGTTTTCCCCAAAAAAACGAGCAAATCTCGGTCACCCAGGTACTTAATATTATAAAGAGGAAAGTTTTGTATTTTTGTTTGTTACAAATAAACTCAGAAAGTAATGGACCGATTTCAAAATTTCTTTCACCATTAGTATGCTACATTATCCCTGAGTAACATAGACTATATTTTATGTTAAAAAAAATAGAGATACTTTTGCTACCCGTGTGAAACCGGGCATGTTGCTAGTATTATATTATAATGAAAAAAATCCAAAATGGCGGCCGTAAAGAGCTATCAGTTATTTTAGGTCGAGTTTTTGGATTTTTGAAACAAACACTTATTTTTTTTGGAAAAATCTAATTACTTATGTATAAGAAGTGTGAGCGAAGCTGCGGGTGGAGCTGCTATAAAATACATTTTAAACATTTAAGCTAAGAACCGTTACTAACGATCTACAGATAGTTCAAGTGATCCAGCCAGACCACTGTTAGTTACCTCAACGCATATGGGCACGTGCTCGGTCCACAGAGCGTTGACATGGTTCCGGAAGTTGTCTTCGAGCCTGGTGTACTCCTCGTCCACCAGCGGCTGCGTCTGGATGAGGACCTGAGGAGATGAATCTATGAACCTGTCTATACACCGAGAAATTTTATTAGTTGTTTTCCCGCAACGAAATGGTTTTGTCTTGGTATACAATCTAAATATATATAATAACTCAAAGGTTAACTGACTGACTGACTGACATAGTGATCTATCAACGCACAGTCCAAACCATGGACGGATCGGGCTGAAATTTGGCATGCAGGTAGATTTTATGACGTAGGCATCCGCTAAGAAAGGATGATTAATTCTACCCCCAAGGGGATAAAATAGAGGATGAAAGTTTGATTTTGTTTTTCAAGGTACCACACGGGCGAAGCCGTGTGCGGAAGCTAGTCGTTGTATAAACAAATTAAATATTAGAAACAAAAAATACAGATATACCATTGTGAAATTTTAATTCGAAAGCGACCACGAACCAATAGTAATTCATCCCGATACCTACGCGAAGGCGGCCGGCGGCGCGTGCGATTCGAATAGTACCTACAAGTTACGTCTAATGTTACTATCGTTCCTCACGTTTTCGAGTTGATAATTATTTTAAAACAAAAACATCTTTATTTTTTTACTTTTACTCTATGTTTCGAAAGTACTCCTTATGGCAAGATGTTCTGCCGCGGGAAAACAACCATTAAAATTTCACGGTGTACAAGATATCTGCATTTGGATGAGGAAATGTGAGGAGATGCATTGTCACGTAGTGTGACAAAGTGAGAGTAAGAAATAAGAAAAAACTTTAAGATTTAAGAGGTGGTTACAAGGTTTATTAAAAATTAAGGGGTCCAAGGTCATGTTCCACACTATGTCCGGGAAATACCGCACTTTCCTGTAGCTATCCCGGCGGACACGGCAGAGGATCGTGAACAGGATAGCTGTACGTCTACCATGAGTTGTCACATTTAGATCGGCTGACGTTACTACAGTGGTAATAGTACGTTACTATGACATCTGCCAAAATTGTTACTCATGGTACCAAATTCTAAGCAAATGAATGAAGCGCAAACTACAGTCGCTGTAGTACGCTGTGACGTAGGATAGTAAACTACGTGACGTTTTAGTAGCCAACTATCCGCTAGAGGCGCTGTACAAGTTTTCATACATTTTTTTACTACAGTCGCTAGCGAGTGTAGATTGTGTTGTGAAAACTCATGGTTGACTTACTGAAGGAGAGTGCGGTATTTCCCTAAGGAACTAATAATCTGAGGAAGATGTCTACCGAGCCCGGGACTTTATGGAGACGAGTCTACCGTGAAGGTTACCTGCTGACTGGTGCTCGGTCTCTGCTTGAGGCGGGGCGGGGCGGGGGCGGCGGGGGAGGTGCGTGCGCGCAGGATGAGCCGCCCGAGAGCCAGCAGCAGGCCGGGACCCGCCGGGTGGCCTTCCGAGCTGTGCATCTGGAAACAAGAAACACCTTACAAATTCATAGCCATACTAATCATACTAATATTATAAATGCGAAAGTTTGTAAGAATGTGTGGCGTTTTGCGCCCCTAATTTTAAGTTGTCTATGACCATTAGATTATAAGTTGTCTATGACAAATAGATTATAAGAGATTGTCTATGTAAAACTTCCGCCTCCGGGTTCCAAAAACAACGTCTTTCCTTTTCAACTCTCTCTTGCCACTGGACCACGGAGGCGACACACGCTCATCTCATGTAAGTACATGTGATAGATTGGATAATATACGTCTAAAAGAACAAGGAGGTTTCTATTCACAACCCTACTATACCATGAGGCAAGAAACTTTCAAAAATGTATGGATGTACGGGCGGCTGGATGTATGTTTGTTAGTCTTTCACGCTGAAACGGCTGAACGGATCTGGATGAAATTTGACACAGATACACATTATACTCTGGAATAGCACATGTTTCTTCTTTTCAAGGCACTACGCGGGGGAAGCCGTGCGCGGAAGCAAGTCATACTAATATTATAAACTAGCTTTCACCCACGGCTTCGCCCGCGTGGTACCTTGAGAAACAAAAACAAATCTATCCCCCGGGAACCGTACATTTTTCCGGGATAAAAGTAGCCTATAAGCTATTCCAGACTGGACTTTATTGGGTTCCAGATTGGTGACTGGCCTCACAGCTCAGTTGGTAGTAGCTCTGCCTTCTGCGCTGTAGGTTGTGGGTTCGATCCCCACCCAGGACTAACATTTGTGTGAAGAACTCAGATATTTGTTCTGTGTCTGGGTGTTATCATGTATATACATATTTACAAAAAATATATTATAATAATTAATCTATCAGCTATCGGTTGGTTCCTAAAGTACGAGCTTTGCTTAGTTCGGGACTAGATGGCGTTGTGTGAAAAGTTAACAAAAAGGCTAATGTCAATGAACATAGTAACTTGAATCTGTGTCATCGGGAGTGGACTGCATCATACCGCCGAAACTGGGTCAAGGGTCATGGCATGCCCTAGTTTCCATGCCAAAACGGTACGCTTACAAAAGCCTTTAACCAAAACTGCACAAAGCCTCTGAGATATACTTTTAGCCTTTCACCACACTAGTCCGAAATGACTTGCTCGATTTATCGATTGTAATTAATAATACTTGGTGATTTAGTGCTTGATTTATCAATTGGGAAATTCAAAAATGAAATTAAATAGAAACTGTCTCACAAAGCTTATATTAGTACCTGCTTAGATGACAAAAATGCTTGAGACAAATCAGCTCCAAATTTGCTAGGTGTCCCTAACAAAATGAACAAGGATCACACAAAACAAGGGCCCAGCGAGTTTCTTGTCAGGGGAAAGTTCTTGGACTGGGGAAAGGACTGGAATTGGCACCTAGACTCACCTAGTATGTAAGACGATTCAACTCTATAGGTATAACTCAATGGTGTCAGTATCCCCAGGCTCGGTAGATATCTCCTCAGATCTCTAGTTACTTAGATCTTTGAGGATATCTAAAGAGTCAGAGGCACGTCCAAACATGGCATATGCCCACATTTTGCACAGTAGTTAGTATTCCGTACGTGGCAGGTTGCAAGCCCATCGCCGCTTATAAGAAACTGTCATCTATGTACCCTCAATGTTTACATATTTACCTACATTTATAAACTTTGGCGTGATTCCAAAATGGCGTCGTGATCTGAAGTTTGTTTATTTTTTTATCTAAACCAGAGTGCGGAAGACATGCTATTAATTTAGTTGAGAAACGCATTTCTTTCTTTTGTTTTTAACCGATTTCAAAAGAGGAGGTTCTCAATTTAACTGTATATTAAAAAAATACTTAATTATTGTCGTATCAGTAGTTGAATAAAATAAAACTCACACGACTGTAAACCCCAGGCTCGGTAGATATCTCCCAGATATCTAGTGACTTAGATCTTTGAGGATATCCAAAGAGGGTAGTCAGCACGTCCAAACATGATATTTGGCACATGCCTACATTTTGCTCATTAGTTAGTATTCAGTTCGTGACAGGTTGCAAGCCCATCACCGCTTATAAGAATACTAACCTATGACACGCCTTCGGATTTTTGGTTCTAGTGTATGTATGCCGGTTTCCTCACGATGTTTTCTTTCAACGTTTAAGAGCACTGGCATTGCGTACATAATATTTTCGAATGAAAAAACTCATTGGTGCACGACCAGGTTTGAACCCACAACAGTTTTTTTTTTCCATTTCATATAGTCTATGCTACTCTTGTGATTCAGGCGAATGCATGAACAACCCATTTGTCAAAATCCGTTCATCCGTTTGGGCTACAGCGACAGCCAAGGGAACTCGCATAGATACTACATACATACATACATACATACATACATTTTCAAACACATTACCTTCCTCGCTTCGCAGGCGGGTAAAAATGCGGTCAGACTAACGACCTTGGGCTACAGCTGTTGATAGCGATAGCGACCGCAATCTCGATTGCTATGTATTATTGTTGATAACCATTTGCCTTCCTGTTCTAAATATATTTTGTTACTCTTTCACGCAAAAACTAAAGAATGGATTTTGATGATATTTGGCACAGATGTAGATTATAGTCTGGAATAGCACATAGGCTACTTTTTATCCCGGAAAAATGTACGGTTCCCGTGGGATATATGTATTTGTTTTTGTTTTTCAAGGTAACCCGCGGGCGAAGCCGTGGACGGAAGCTAGTTAATTAATATTTTACGAGATAACTAAAATTGTTTGTGCAACCATGACGAAGGTGAGAACAATGTCGAACCCACCAGTGCTCTAATGTCTATCTTATACCTTTAAACGAGCAGTTCTTGTATATATATATATGCATATATATAATCGGAATCTCGGAAACGGCTCCAGTGATTTTCATGAAATTTAGTTTGCAGGGGGTTTCGGGGGTGATAAATCGATCTAGCTAGGTTTCATTTTTAGAAAACATCGTTTACCCCAAAAAAACGAGCAAAGCTCGGTCACCCAGGTACTATTATATGTAATAGGTATTATGTAGTCATCATCGTCCTGCCCTTTTCCCACGTTATGTGTTCGGCACAACATGTGATCTTCCATCTCCCTCTATCATCCGTCATCTCAGTACTCACTCCTTTCTTACCCATGTCATCTATCACACAGTTCATCCATATTTCTTTGTCCTGCCTCTACCCCTGTATCCATCCACATTCACACCTAACACTCTCGTCACATGACATTCATCTCTCATAAGATATGCATAACATGCCCATACCACGCTAACCTATTACTTAAGTATCATCTTGTGTATTAGGAGTATGTGATGTGATTATATAATTGTGATAATACTGCACTTTGCATGGAGTGAACGTGATAAGAGATATTGCAATGTAAGTACCTAACTACCTACTCTGATTAATAACGGGAAATAACTGGTGTTAGCTTATTATTGATTTAGAAAGAGACAGCTTATTTTTACCCGACTGTGGAGGGTTTGTGTTTAGGGTGTATGTCATCATCATCATCATCTTCCTGCCCTTTTCCCACGTTATGTGGTCGGCGCAACATGTGATCCTACATTTCCCTCTGTCATTCGTCATCTCAGTACTCACTCCTTTCTTACCCATGTCATCTTTCACACAGTCCATCCATCTTTTCTTTGGTCTACCTCTACCCCTGTATCCATCCACATTCATATGTATGTATGTAAATCCTTACTAATATTATTAACTAGCTTTCCTACAAAAACAAATCTAACCGCGGGAACCGTACATTTTTCCGGGATAAAAAGTAGCCTTTGTGTTATACCAGACTATAATGTAGAGGTATATCTGTGCCGAATTTCATCCAGATCCGTTCAGCCGTTTCAGCGTGGAAGAGTAACAAATATACATCCAGACATAGACACATTCTTACAAACTTTCGCGTTTATAACATTAGTAGGATTATAAATGCGAAATTAACTCTGTGTTACGCAATGACGCCTTAACTATTGAACCGATTTCAATGAAATTTGGTACAGAGATAGTCTAGAGTTTGAGAAAGGACATACGCTACTTTTAATGCGAAAATTATATCCGCTTAGTGGTTGCATGCAAGTAGGGTTGCCAGATGTAAATTTGATAAAGGAGGGCAGATGGGTCTAAAAAGGAGGATTTTCTGTAAAAAAGGAGGACATTTACAATGAAACAAGTTTTTTTCATATAACTTTTTTTATTTTTATCATACTTAGCGGAGCTGCCAACTTTAGAAAGGAGTTCTTGGTTTTTAATCAAATAATTATAAAAATCTTCACATGTAAGTAATGTTTTTTAAATTGTATTGTGTGAGAATCAAAGATTTTACTGACTCTACACTTAATTGGTTCCTTAATTGCTCCACTGAATATTTATTGACGACCTCAGTGGCGCAGCGAGCGAGAGTCCGCCTGTGACGCAAGAGGTTGCGGGTTCGATTCCCGCCGCGGAACAAATTTGTGTACGATCTGCAGAAATTTGTTCCGGTTGTCTGGGTGTTTTCTATGTATAATAAAAAATATCTATCTATGTATATAATGTATTAAATATATCAGTTATCTAGTACCCATAACACAAGCTTTGAGTAGCTTACTTTGGGGCTGGATGATGCTGTGTGGATTGCATTATCCAGCATTTATTTATTTATTTATTTATTAGTGAAAACACTCTTTCAACATTCGCAAACACATACAGTAGGTAAGGGAGGACGGGAGGACATTATGTGGAAAAGGAGGATTTGTCCTCCTTTTGGATACCATCTGGCAACCCTACATGCAAGTCAATTACCGATGATAGGAATACAAAAGAATGAAACTCGAACAAGCGGTACCTATTTCATCAAAACAAAGCTAACACTAATGATAATCTCAACATGTAAACGAATGTACCTACATGCGCCCGCGCCTCTGCCGTTATTGTTTAGAGCGTTAGAGGGAGACACGTACACGTGTCAGTGTTAGAGCGAGACAGAGCAGTGTTTGTCAACATTGGGACTGTTTTAAATTTGGAACGCGGTTTATCTTCCGCGTTCGAACAGATATTTGAGCAGATTATTGTGTGATTTGAATTAATGAGACAAAGAAAATTGCCAGCCAATTTTTTTTTCTATAAATCAGATTTTTAACTTTAAAAATCAACTGAAATAATGGATTCAGAGACTTGACTGGCCCAATCATGTATACAACCTGAATGACCTCCTTTATAATTACAATTAACACCTTAAAAAAATATCACTTTCAGTATTCCCGTATTTTCCAAATTTTTGGGTAACTTTTCTAAATTATCTTTCCCTTAAATCTTCATTTGGGCTATAAATTTTTGCTGGTAAATAATTGTAGGTATTTGGCACCAAAATGTCATTTTTCGATTTTATCAATTCAAAGTAAGTACCTCAAATTTGTATAGTCATGGGTTTATTCTTACTTCTTAGTCATTACGGGATGTTGTTGTGCCTCGGATTATTGACCCAACGCTGCGCCATTTTGAATAATACAATGACATTGTGCCTCACCCGCCTCACCCATATAGGGCGCAATGTCACTTGTCAAAATACATCACTTTTTTGACATACCCCCTTTATAATGGTAGTTTTAATTATAAATTGCTACCAAAGTAGGTTTTTTTAAATTATTTGTAGTAAAATATATTATGGTAATTATGGCAATATTACCACCACCCACCATCACTTTAATTATGTGGTTACCATCGATGACGTCATGGTAATTGCGCAACATATAACTGAATGCGTAAAAAATGTACCAGGGAACTAGGAACGAATAGGTAATTGATGAACTCATTTACAATAACCAAGCTCATTTGACCTCTAGCATCATTGAAATATGATTGAAAATAGATTGAAGGGCCTGCCAGAAAATTTGCATGATCCGTTATACGAAATTAATAGTAGACCTTAACATGCTGTTTGTAAGGTTGGAAGTTGAATGTAAAGTTAATTACAAAGTTTAGTATTCTTAGTTTAAAAATTGGTGTAGGTTGGATGATTTTGTAAAATGCATTTTAACTGTATTGAAATAAGGTTACTAATAGCACTTACAGCTCGTTTTTTTTATTTTCCCTTTCTCAAAAACAAGCTAAATAGAACTCAATTGTTTAGGACATACGGATCTTTTTTAATTGTTTTAAAATTTAAGTGACTTTACGCTTTAGAATGACCATGATGCACCCACGCGTGTAAACGATCAATTAAAAAAAAACAAATCTCATAACCGAATATGAACTTTAAACAACAATAAATAAGGTTCAATTCACTAAATCGCGAAACAATCTAAATCTAACCTTCACTAGATGCCAACAAAGAATCCAAACCAAATACAACCTTAACCCACTACCAATAATGTTCAAAACAAATTAATTACATACGATGTTATGGTCGCACGCAAAAGACAAGGTAATCCATTAATTTATCTAACATTTTCAACTTTATGCTAATAGTAATAAAGGTGTTGTAGATATGTCGTTCTATGGAGGTAAGTGCAATGTGACGTCACTCGGCCTCTGCGCCCTTCTGACCTACTTGCTGTTGTTAAGCGGAATACAAAGAACCTACTTAGAATATACCTATTAGTACTCGGACTAGTGTGGTGAAAGGTCTACCTACTTAATTTCCTCACGGTGTTTTCCTTCACCGTTTGAGACTGGTATAGAACTAAGCACATATTATTATTATTATTATTATTATGAGCCGTTTGTGTCCCACTGCTGGGCAAAGGCCTCCCCCCAATCTTTCCAGATGTCGCGATCCTGTGCTATTTTCTCCCAGTCAGCTAGAAATTTGTCCAGTTCGTCCCGCCATCTCCGTTTCGGTCTGCCGCGTCGCCTTCTCGCTGGGTCGGGGCGCCACTCGGTGGCTACCTTCGCCCACAGCTCACTTGGCATGCGGCAGACATGTCCAGCCCAGTTCCACTTCAGCTTGGCGGCCTTCGTAGCGACATCTGTGATTTGCGTTTTGGAGCGCAGTTCGGTGTTACGGATTCTATCCATTAACTTGACACCCAAAATGCTGCGCTCCATCGCTCGTTGGCAAACCTTGAGTTTGGCCTTCTGAAGATGTGTCAATGACCAAGTTTGCGCACCCTATACGAGGACGGGGAGAATGCATGTGTCCATTAATTTTCGCTTAAGCGACAATGGAAAGTCTGGACTTTTCATCAGATCTCCCTTGGCCCAATAGCTCTTCCAGGCATTCTCAGTTCGCCGAGCGATTTCTAGACAAGGCAAGCACATAAGTTCTAACAATTTTGTTTGGCTAAATCATGTCAGAAATTATGATAGAGAAGACAGTTTGTAATTTTTTTGATTATGGCCAAATAAAAATGACACTTTAGTCATCAAAAATGACAATTTTGTCGTCATAAAATGACACTTTTGTCGTCAAAAATGACACTTTGCCTTCTCTTTCGTAGATACGCTGTTACGATGCCCAATGTACCCGTCCTAGGCATGTCCCGTTGCAAGCAGCTCATGGATTGGCCTGCTAGTCTGTTACAACCACGTTTATGTATTCTTGTATTCTTGTGTAAACAATATTTATTATTTACTTACATAAGAATACAAGTTGTGAGGACAGTTGTATACATACAGAAAACTTGTCAAAATTGTTAAAAAAGAGTAAACACGTTTCAAACAATGTCAATTCTAGTTAAAGATCAAAACATGTTTAGGACGAATGTTTTAAAAGTTTTGTAAACAAAAACACAAAACAAATTACATCACAACTGTAATCCCCAGGCTCGGTAGACATCTCACTAATTTATTAAGTAGTTCGTCTATTCATCCTACTAATATTATAAACGCGAAAGTTTGTAAGAATGTGTGGATGTGTGGATGTATGTATGTTTGTTACTCTTTCACGCTGAAACGGCTAAACAGATCTGGATTAAATTCAGCACAGAGATAGATTATAGTCTGGAAGCAAATAGGCTTATTTTTATCCCGGAAAAATGTCGAATCCCGTGGGATAGATTTGTTTTTGTTGTGAAGCCGTGGGTGGAAGCTAGGTATAATAATATATTTCTTATAATAATGTTAGATACCATTTAAAAATTGCTTTCAAAAACGTTAACACGTGACCACTGATATCGGTGCCAAGGCCTGCGTATTGCATTGCCGAAAGGTATATAATATACTATCTATATGTACGAACTAATTCCTGTATCTAGACAGACGTAACGACGCCATGGCGACGCAGACAATTGCTATCTATATCTTTCTATATATCTATACTGTCTATGTATATATCTATACTGTAATAAAACTGTAACGTAGCGTCTGTACATGAAATATATTTTTAGAAAATGTTGATTGGCGATACGAACAACATAACATACGATATATGTAGATGCGAAACAGCACTTTTAAGAACTTTTATCTGTCTGTCTGTATATCGTTTTGAAATCGCATACCGTCGAAACTATGCAACAGATTTTGATGAAACTTGACAAAACCTTATCCTTTTGAACATCCTAGTACAGAATATTAAACAGTTAGTACCGAACTTGGATTAAAAAATTAACAATAAGACCAGTGTTCATTTTTAACACTTTTGTCGTCACAAATGTCACTTTGCCTTCTCTACGAAAAAGAAGACTAAGTGAAAAAATGACACTTTTGACGTCACTCATCACAAATGTCACTTTGCTTTCTCTAAGGAAGAAAAGATAAATAACAAAAATGACACTTTTGTCGTAAAAAATATTTTTATTCAATAAAATCACAGGGATAATTTTGAGTCTTATACACTATGTGAGTCTAGGTGCCAATTCCAGTCCTACCCCGGTCCGAGAAGAACGAAACTCGCTGGGCCTAGCGCTTTTTTTGTATGATTATGATCATTTTGTTACCTAGCAGAATTGGAGCTGATTCGTCCCAAGCTTTTTTTTTTTTTTTTTGTCAATTAAGTCACAAATGTCACTTCGTCTCCTCTACGGAAAAGACAAAGCGATATTTACAAAAACGACACTTTTGACGTCACTCGTCACAAATGTCACTTGTCTTCCGTAGAGAAACGCTGTCCATGGTGCTGGGGAGGGCCGGTGTTTGCAATCGCGAAGCTCCACTTTCACTTGTGTCCGTCACGGCAAGCGTACGACCTAGTTCGAAGCAGCGATTTCAACGCCATTTTGAAGTTAACTCATTTTAATTTTACTTCGAATTAGCATTATCATTCTCCTGTCCTTATCCCACGCGTGGGGTCGGCACATGTTTTCTTCTTCCACTCCTATCATTCGTCAACTCTCTACTCCTCTTACATTCATATCATCTTTCACACAATCAAACCACTTTTTCTTCGGCCTTCCTCTACTTGCGTACCCAGATACACTCGTACCTATAACTTTTTTGGTGAAATGGTTTTGGTTTTTTTTTCGAATTAGCAATATACAAAGAAAATTATGTTACAAGCGCTGGTGGTGTAGTGGTAGCACCCCTGCCTCACAATCTGGGTTCAAACCTGGTCACGACCAGACTTAAAAACTCTTTGGTGCACGCACCAAAGAGTTTTTAAATTCGAAAAATTTGTTTTCGCAATGCCAGTACTCTTAAACGGTGGAGGAAAACATTGTGAGGAAACTGGCATACCCTAGAACCAATAATTCGCAGGTGTGTGTCATAGATTAGTATTCTTATAAGCGGCGATGAGTTTGCAACCTGTCACGTACGGAATACAAACTACTGTGCAAAATGTCATGTTCGGACGTGCCTCTGACTCCCTCTTTAGATATCCTCAAAGATAAGTAACTAGAGGTCTGAGGAGATATCTACCGAGCCTGGGGATTACAGTCGTGTGAGTGTTTATTTTAATTTTACCCGACAGCGCAGAAAAACAGTGATATGTATTATGTATGCAAGTTTTTTTGGCTGCCACTGTAGCAACTGGACAGATTTTGATAAATAAGATGTCGTTCGATTCGTATAAATATTAAGAGGGACACAGACTTTACAACCAAAGATTTAAATCGTAGATATGCCCGCACGCTACTGAGACCGCGCCGTTTTGTTGCCACACGAAATGAGATAGCTCGCTCATTTGGCACACCAAATATTTTCAATTACAGGGTACAAAAGGAATAAGTATATTTTTTTAAGAAAGATCGATCAATATAATTGCACAATAAATGGTGAAATAACTGCTTGGTTCATTTTTTACTAACCTTAAGTGTGCGTGCATCGGCATTTTGTTAACACACACAAGTAAAAACAGTGCCACAGTTTTTGACGTCCGGGCATATCTACGATTGAAATCTTTGTTTACAAATATATTTTCTAACCGACTTCAAAAAAAGGAGGGAGTACAACAAGTTTTGTAGTAGGGAGTACAACATGGTATTAAGTATTTATAGGCATGTTAAGCAAGTCTTTGTGCATACGGCTGACTGAGCTTAGATGATGGTGCTACGCCTGCTGCATCTAAGCATGTCACAGCGTGTGCACCTGACGATCTACCTTCTCCTCATGCTGTACAGCATCAGCTATCTCCAACTCCTCGTCTCCACACAGCTGGAGGACATTGGCACACTTACCTGAAACAATTGTAAATAATATTAAATACAAGTACCGAGATAAGGTTTATGACATGTTTATGAAAACAATCAATAAGGCCAAGTGAGAGTATGACGGCGCGATGTGAGGTTCCGTATATTTTTTGGGGGGTTATTCCTATTTTATCCGTCTCCTCTGTCTTTTTAGGGGGACAGATTTTACTAAAACTTTTGGAAAAGACTCAAAGAAAAACTGGAAGATGAAAACCTAAAAACACAGTTTAAATAAGAAAAAAACCTCTATTAAGATTTTAAATGTGAAGAACAACTTTTATAATGAAGATATTGTGGAGCCTGATAAATAAATATATAATCCCATTTTATAAAAATTATAAGCGGCGATGGGCTTGTAACCTGTCACGTTAGAATACTAACTACTATACAAAATGTTGGCATGTGTCATGTTCGGACGTGCCTCTGACTACCCTCTTTAGATATCCTCAAAGATCTAAGTATGAAGCCAGTCAATATTGTTGATCATTTTGCGGTGGGACGATTATGGATCTCTGCTTACAATCAATGTCAATCCGTTTTGATTGTAATCAAGCGATTTGGTATTACGTAAGATTGCTGATTCAATCAAAAGTTTGATTGACATTGAAGCCAGTTTTGACAAGTGTAATTCCTATCGATTGTAAGAATTTGGTATTACGTACGTTCGATATCAATCCAAATGACAGACCTTCCGTAATACCAATTCATCGATAGGCGCTGAGAGCTGTTTGTATGAACGTTTTGATTGAATCCGAGTTCCGTAATCGCACTATAGGAAATCGAATATCGTTAGAAAAAGCCACCCTCCAAAGGGAGTCAGTACCCCTAGTATGAGTTTTTGATAATTTACGAAAACTTTTTTCGAATAGTATCCTTTCATACATTTACCTCCATCGGAAATGTTAAGGAACTAAAATGAAGTCGATATCGTGAAAACTTGGTTTGAAAATCATTGCTGGGACTGCCGATTAGATAATATTTTCGATATTATCGATCTTATTTTAGTTCCTTAACATTTCCGATGGAGGTAAATGTATGAAAGGATACTGTTCGCAAAAAGTTTTCGTAAATCAAAAACTCATACTAGGGGTACTGGAGACCTACCCCAAACAGACAGATTTGAGGGAGAAGTCTAGACTCAGTCTAGCCTGACCTGGGTTAACGTTCAGACTACAAAGACTGCAATTTATAGGTACGTTCACCTGATTTTTGATATTGTCCGTCAAGAACACTGGTGGTGTAGTGGTAGCCCTGCCTCACGATCCGAAGGTCGTGGGTTCAAACCAGGGGCCTCACCATCAATTCATAATACATTACGCAATTAGTTAATTACATTGTTATTTCATACCATGACCTATGCAAATTGTATTGAAGTAGTGACGTTTCTATAATGGAATCGTTCTGGGAGACTTCGTGGTAAGGCCCCTGGTCGTGAACAAATTATGAGGTTTTCCATTCGAAAAATGTATGTGCGCAATGGCAGTGCTCTTAAACGGTGAAGGAAAACATCGTGAGGAAACCGGCATACCCTAGAACCAAAAATTCGAAGGTGTGTTAGTATTCTTATAAGCGGCGATGGGCTTGCAACCTGTCACGTACTAACTACAGAGCAAAATGTGGGCATTGAACCAAATGTCATGTTTGGACGTGCCTCTGACTCTGTAGATATCCTCAAAGATCTAAGTAACTAGAGATCTGAGGAGATATCTACCGAGCCCGGGGATTACAGTCGTGATTTATTTGTATTTTTTATTTTTTGTAGATACCGACTGTTTAAAATTCATGTTAATTTTCATGAACGATCCGATAATGCTTTGTTAACAAAAGTTAAATGAAATTAGACCTTAATGAGACACAATAACTAAGGATTATCGATGTAGCAATTCCTATAAATAACGAACTAACTGTTTCATGTTTAAAATATTATTTTAAGCAAAACTCTATTTCTCTTTCTAAAACAAAAGTAGCCTAAGTTTTTCCTTAGAACATCAGCTATCTGGGAATAAAAGTCCCGGCAAAATCGGTCCAGCCGTTTCGGATATTTGCCGGAACAAAGAGACAGACTGACAGAACATTAAAAAAAAATCTATTTTTGTCGTACCGTATATACTTTCGTATGAAAATAAGCTTTTATTTTAACATTACAAACAGGCACACAATTTTTTTTTCATATACTTACTAGTACTGAATAAACAAAACATTATCACACACTATATTATCACAGAATTATTACGTTTAAGTACAAAAAAAACATACAAAATTACATAAATGGCACAATTGGAATTTTAATCATTTTAATAGTAATTTTTAGTATCGCGGACGTCCGCACGCCGCGGTGGTTGACCATCAACTGAGTGAAAACGACGCGACAAGTCAACAGGTCTGGTTTTTTCGGCTTCCCCCCTCAGCCCGTCTAGACGACCGAGGGGGTGCAAAGTTCATATTGAATATATCACATTTTATAGGGTCTGTGCACTTTGGTTTTCAATAATACTCTTCTCATAAAAAATCAACCCAAGGTAAGGTGTTAAGCACTTATTACACTACCCTGAATTCAGGGACCCTTACCCTGAATAAGGGTGGTGTAATAAGAGTTAGGGCGTAAAACGTAGAGGCTAGGCGTTAGGCTCCCTTACTACCGGGCCCTGAATACCGTTTAGTGTAATAAGTGCTTTAATCCCGTTGTTTCGCGAACTAACTAAAAGAAATACAAGTTTTCATACACTTTTTTACAACAGTCGCTAGCGAGTGTAGATTGTGAAAGCTCATGGTAGACCTACCGTTCCTCAATTCGTTACAAAGAACCCTAATTATATGTATAGTGTAATTCATTCGCAGACAAAGGCGGGTCAAAAACCCTGTTGTGAGACATTGTGTCGGCATAAGTCAGTATGTATGCTCCGTATGTATTGTGATACTAGCTCACCCGACAGACGTTGTCCATGTCGGTGAAGGAAAACATCGTGAGAAAACCGGCATACCCTAGAATCAAAAATTCGAAGGTGTGCGTCATGTTAGTATTCTTACAAGCGGCGATGGGCTTGCAACCTGTCACGTACGGAATACTAACTACTGTGAATGTGAGCATGTGCGAAATGCCATGTTCGGACGTGCCTGACTACACCCTCTTTAGATATCCTCAAAGATCTTAGTAACTAGAGATCTTAGGAGATATCTACCGACTCTCGGGATTAAAGTCGTGACCATTTTTTTTTTATCTAAACAGGTTAGTCAGAGCCACGTCCAACCATGATATTTGGCACATGCCCACATTTTGCACAGTAGTTAGTATTCCGTAGTGATCTGATTTACAGGTATATATTTATAAAAAGCTTATTTTGTTAAAAGATTTTCTCAGAAATTACTTTTTGTAAGGGTTGACGGCATTTGTGACAGCCAAGGTGTGCCAAGGTATATTCTTGGCGACTGATAGGTAGGTGGGGTTTTTTTCCTGATGCATTCCGACTGTCAACTTTTTCGTTCTAGTTTTTGTATTTTTTCTGGTGAAATTTGGAGTTTTTTTTGAGACAGTATATTAAAAAACCCTGACACTAAAAATGAGTGCTACCTTAGCCTAAAACAAATGTTTTAGAAAACAATGTCTGTTTATCTGTATGTTTGCGCCCGCTAATCTCCGCAACGGCTGAACCAAATCGAATGCAGTTTTCACTAATGTGTTGATATAAGATTGGATTAAAACTTAGGCTTTGTTCACCGAGATCGTTTGACTAATAAAAGAGATATTATGATAATTTTACTTATTAGGTCGGTAGGTACTTAAAAAAACTTATATAACTACTGTGCAAAAGTGGGCATGTACCAAATGGCGTGTTTGGACGTGCCTCTGACTACTTTAGATAACGTCAAAAGAACTAAAGATCTGAGGAAGATATTTACCGAGCCCGGGGATTACAGTCGTGATCATATTTATTTATTTTTTAAAGTTTTTTTAGTTATAAAAGTAAACTAACGCGAACGAAGTGGCGGGTATAAGTTAGTCCTACTAATATTATAAACGCGAAAGTTTGTTTGGATAACTGGATGTATGTTTGTTACTCTTGATTACATTTTTTGTAAGAAGGATCATACAAAAAAGCGCTAGGACCGAGACGAGTTTCTTGCCTGTTCTTCTCGTACTTGGGTTAGGTTGGAATTGGCACATAGATTCAAATCAAATCAAATCAAATCAAATTCATTTATTTTGCGAAACATGGGTTACAGGGATGTTAAATAAAAAAATAGAATGGGAACAGCCATGATCAGCTTTACAGCATGCAAAGTCACGATAGATGTATATAAAACAAGGTCAATATCAACATTAATTAATCAATAAGTAAATTGTCTCATCTAGAATTTATCCATCAGATATTCATTGACATTATAATAGGCCTTCTTAATTAACAATTGTTTTAATTTGTGTTTAAAAATATGAATAGTACTGCTATCTTTAATGCAAGTAGGTAAGTGGTTGTAGATACGAGGTGCCATACAAAATATGCTCTTATTAAAAAGTGTCGACTTATTTGGAGGAAAACAAATTTTATTGTCTAAGCGCTTGCATTTGAGCTTATCGAAGAAATTTAAATTAGTTTTTACGAACACTGCAGTCTCAAAGATGTAAATGGATGGCAACGTTAGGACTTTCAACTGAATGAAGAACGGTTTACAACTTTCTGTTTGTTTAATGCCGCAAATTGATCGAACGCATTTCTTTTGTGCTTTAAATACAGACTCTTTGCCAGTTGAATTGCCCCAGAACAAAACTCCATACCTTAGGATGGATGCAGCATACCCGTGATAAGCAGTGATAACGGTGGGAATATTTGCAACTTTAGAGAGCATGTAGAGCGCATATGATTGTTGACTTAGTTTTGTATTTAGGTTGACTGCCTGCGAATTCCAGCTAAAGTTACAATCAATGTTTAACCCCAAGAATTTTGTGCACTCAATATGGTTTAGTTTAGTCCCTGAATAGTGTATGTCAATGTCACTTATTTTAATTTCACCTAGCATGTAAGACGTTTCAAAGTGATCCTTGTGATTGTACTGAATAAATATTTTTCAATTTCAATTTCAATTTCACGCTGAAACGGCTGAACGGATCTGGATGAAATTTGGCACAGTAATAGATTATAGTCTGGAATAACACATAGCCTACATTTTATCCCAGAAAAATGTACGGTTTCCGTGGGATAGATTTGTTTTTGTTTTTCAAGGTACTACGCGGGCGAAGACGTGGGCGGAAGCTAGTCATACATAATAATACGTGCCCAGCACAGTAAATAAGCAGTTAGGTATTACTGGTTATGTAATAACATAACGATGTGTTTATATACCTGAGCACTTATGTATTATGTCATTAGTTGTGCATATAATGTGTTGCAAATGTGTGCTTACCTAAAAGTAATACATATTTACTTCTAAAATAAACTATCAATATATCCTATCACCACACTGGGCATTAGCAAGACGAGTTTTTTGTTCTCTCTCGGACTTGGAATTGGTACCTATCTTATATATCTATATAAGAGCTTAACCTGACTGACTGACTGACTGACTGACTGATTGATCATCGCCGAGCCGAAACCGCTGAAGATAGAAAGCTGAAATTTAGAAAGTGGCTTCCTTTTATAACAAAACTACCCACTAAGGCGGGATTTTTGGAAATTCCACCTCTCAGGGGGTGAAAAAGGGTGAAAACGTTAGTATGAAACTTTTTAACGCGTGGAGCGATTTTCATGAAACTTTGTTTGTGCACTGTAAATGCAAAATGAATGGACACGTGTTTCAGGATTTTTCAAAATAACCTTCAAAAAGGGGTCAAATGTGGCGTCAATGTTTGTATGGGAACTTTTTAACGGGTGGTGAGATTGGTTTGAAACTTTGTTTGTGTACTGTAAATCTAAAATGAATAGACACGTATTTCAGGATTTTTCAATATAACCTTCAAAAAGGGGTCAAATGGGGGGTCAATGTTTCTACGGGAACTTTTTAACGGGTGGTGCGATTGGTCTGAAACTTTGTTTCGCGTTTCAGGATTTTTCAATATAACTCTAAAAAAAGGGGTCAAATGGGAGGTCAATGTTTGTATGGGAACTTTTTAACGGGTGGTGCGATTGGTCTGAAACTTTATTTGTGTACTGTAAATGCAAAACGAATGGACACTTGTTTCAGGATTTTTCAATATAACCTTCAAAAAGGGGTAAAATGGGGTGTCAAAGTTCGTATGGGATTTTTATGAGTTGTGTGATGTGTTGGAAACTCAGTTTAGATACTTTAAGTGAACGAAGTCGCGGGCGGGACAGCTAGTACCATATATGTACGTAGTACTAGTTATTCTGTGCCTCTATTATAGAGTAGCTTCCGCCCACGGCTTCGCCCGCGTGGTACCTTGAAAAACAAGAACAAATCTATCCCACGGGAAACGTACATTTTGCCGAGATAAAAAGTAACCTATGTGCTATTCCAGACTATAATCTTTCTCTGTGCCAAATTTCATCCAGATCCGTTAAGCCGTTTCAGCGTGAAAGAGTAACAAACATACATCCAGTCAACAAACTTTCACGTTTATAATAATAGTAAGATCTTACCATGTCCCTATTTCTTTTGAATTAGTGTGGTCAAAGGATTATGTCTTTGAACTTTTTAGATTCTCTTGATGTTTTCCTTCACCGTTTGCGAGGACTGCATGCACATAAAATCAAATGAAACTATTCCCGGCATCGAACCCGTAGGAGCGAAAGGCAGGGGTGCTACCACTACGCCACAGGTGCCCACAAAAAACCACGTTGCAAGTACAACGACCCCGCGTGAGGTCACAAACCCAAGTTTCATTCAACGGTAATAAAAAACACTTATTTTGCTATTTTTGTATCGGCTCTTATATTTTAGTACCTGGATGACCTTTTTTTGTGTAAACGACATGTTTCAAAAATGAAACCTAGTGAGATCGATTTATCGCCCCTGAAATCCCCCGCATCCAAAATTTCATGAAAATCGTTGGAGCCGTTTCCGAGATAAAGATTATTATCACCATATTGGTTAAAAATAACTCGAGACACGATAGAAAGAAAAATCCCTTCAGATTTTTTATTAGGCACTTTGTTTATGTTTGTCTGAAGAGGGTAGGCAGAGGCACATCCTATAAAAATACTACTACCTAGTATGTAAGTTTCTGCAGATTTAAGATTTCCCAAAGAGGGTAGGCAGAGGCACGTCCAAAAATAGGTATTATTTCGCTAAAACGCAGTTATAAACCTAGGTTTTTAAACCCCAAGAGTTCAAAAGCCCTCCGCAGGCAAACGAACTTACCAACCTTTTATTTTGTAGTGAATTCGTTCTAGTGATGTGCCAGTGTCGATAATTGCCATCGATAGTTTTTTACGGATTGCGTATAGTTACGGATATTATTTTTAACAAACTTTTTATGATAGTCTAAATATTGTTTTTAGGAAAAATATTGATAAGAGGTAAAAAGTATTACGTAAAAACTATGAGTAAAACTATCTTCTGCCAACGGCTTCGCCCGCGTGGTACCTTGAAAACCAAAAACAAATCTATCCCACGGGAATCGTACATTTTTCCGGGGTAAAAAGCAGCCTATGGGCTATTCCAGACTGTAATCTATATCTGTGCCAAATTTCATTCAGATCCGTTCAGCCGTTTCAGCGTGAAAGAGTAACAAACATACATCTATACAAACTTTCGCGTTTATAATATTAGAAGGATTAGAAGGATGTCAAGCGTTTAAAGCAAATTTTTTTTTCGCAAGCAAAATATACGTGTAATAGATAGGCTAGAAAAGCTAGACAGTATCTTCTAGTGAGATAAAATCCGTAAAATCGAACGATAACGTTAAAAGCATGACTTTCACGATGCTATTATAATTATAAAATCATCTGACCTCAGTTGTTAATTTGCGTTCTGTTTCTGTTACGGCGACACGTGTCTAGCAGGATATATTTATAAGAAGAAACACCTAGATTAACGCTTCGTATTTGTAAAGATGTCTATATGCGCAGTAGTAGTGCGATTACGGAACTCTGATACAATCAAAACGTTCATACCATGAGTGTCACATTTAGATCGGCTGACGTTACTACAGTAGTAATAGTACATTACTATGACATCTGTCAAAATTGTTACTCATGGTACCAAATTCTAAGCAAAAGAATGAAGCGCAAACTACAGTCGCTGTAGTACGCTGTGACGTAGGATAGTTAACTACGTGACGTTTTAGTACCCAACTATCCGCTAGAGGCGCTGTACAAGCTTTCATACATTTTTTTAACTACAGTCGCTAGCGAGTGTAGATTGTGTGGTGAGAGTATTCGTTCTTTACATATTATTTAATATACTTGAATTTAAATTTACTTTCAACGATTTCCTCACGATTTTTTCCTTCAGTGTTCAAGAGTCCCAGTAGTTTAGATAGATTTTTAAAAAACAAACAGATCATTAGACCACCAGTCCAGGAGTATGGAATGCTGACTGCTGAGTAAAGAGTGCTCACGAATGCGTAACAAACGACATTATTACTAAACAACAATCACGTTTGTCATCGCTTACCGTCTGTTAGTCGGATGTGAGTCAGAGCCGTTGCATTCTATTGAAGCACTTGTGGTAGCACGCTTAGTCTCATCTACCAGATCAATAGAGTCAAGCTGAGTGTAGCATTAGATAAGATACTTGTCTAGATGGAGAATAGGAGCGCATGAACGGCAAAAATAATTTAATCCAACCGTTAGAGTAATTTCGCTCAGTGGCGACACAGGTCAGGGGCCTTACCACGAAGTCTTCCAGAGAAGATTCCATTATAGAAACGTCAATACTTCCATACAATTTGCATAGGTCATGGTACGAAATAACAATGTAATACTAATTCGGTAATGTATTATGAATTCGTGGTAAGGCCCCAGACACGCTTCACTCCATCTAGACAAGTATTATCTAAGAGTATAGTTCGGTCATCATTTGTATGAGTGATATCATTTAAAAACAAAAGCCTGAAGGTGTTTGTCATTCGTAGGTTAGTATTCTTATAAGAGGCAATGGGCTTGCAACCTGCCACGTACGGAATACTAACAACTGAAAAACTAGGCAAGGAACATCCTACTAATATTATAAACGCGAAAGTTTGTAAGAATGTATGGATGTAGGGATGTATGGATATATGTTTGTTACTCTTTCACGCTGAACGGATCCCCGGAAACCCTGTCAAAATCGGTGACCACTATACAGTATTTGGATATCTCGGAGGCCTTAAAGCGGCCTAGCTTTAATAGAGTTGGCAACTGACTAAACGAACTAGGTTGAGTCACGCAAACGAGTCATACATAATTAGTGTTAAAGGACCGACCCAGGTCTCCGTAAAAAGTGACCGAAATGTTCTACGTCAAAGTCAGATAGACGCAGGCGCGCGAGAGAGAATGAAGTGTGAGACAGACTAGCGCCCAGAGGGTTTCGTGCTGTCATTAGAGCCCTTTAACTGGTTCGAAAGAACTAGGGACACGTAAAAAAAAAGTTTAAAGCCCTTTTCGAATGAGTCACTTTTCCTTCGAATTTCATCATCATATTTAGGTATAATAAAGTGGTTTTGTTTTTTCCCCTTACTTTGTAATTGCATTTAAAATTATACTTATTAATTAGTAAATTTGTGTGAACAAAGAAGGTCGTTTGTATTTTTGAATTTTGTGTTTAGTCCGAAGAAACAACAGAATCCACAGATGTAATATTCTATTTCGTATCGTCCCACTGGTTCTGTCATTTTAAAAACCAGTTACATTAATACATTACAATATCGTAAATGTTATAAGAACGATACTAACGACATTATCATATACATAATCAGTTTTAATTACCTAATTGACGATAATTACCTAATTAGGAAGTATGTAATTAACAGAATGATAAAACGAAATTCTTTATCGCAAGGGTCGTAGGTTTACTATCTGTCGGTATGAGTGCTGTCATTTTAAAATTTATGTCAGTCAAAAGACGGGGGAATTGATGATACGATAAACTTGGATTCGATCAACAGGTTAAATCACTATACCCAGAGGGTCTACCATGAGTTTTCACAATCTACACTCGCTAGCGACTGTAGTTAAAAAAATGTATGAAAACTTGGTACAGCGCCTCTAGCGGATAGTTGGGTACTAAAACCTCACGTAGCTAACTATCCTACGTCACAGCGTACTACAGCGACTGTAGTTTGCGCTCATTAATTTGCTTAGAATTTGGTACCATGAGTAACAAATTTGACAGATGTCATAGTAACGTACTATTACTACTGTAGTAACGTCAGCCGATCTAAATGCGACAACTCATGGTAGACCTACAGAATAAATACTAGTTATTGTATAGTAAAATTAAATTTTATTTGCATTTGATGACATTATTCTGAGAATAGCTATACCAGAAGTTGATCAATAAGCCTAAGTCGTGTTTTTATTACAGTCCTTTCGAAAAAGTGTGGTGGAAGGGTTAAAAAGTGCGCATAGAACCCGCCCCTTTTTTCAAAAAAATCTTGTAACACAACTAGTAGTAGTAGCAATTAAAAATGCTAATGTTGAATGGTTGCCTGTTTTACTGTCACCTTAGCTTTGTAATTAAACCTCAATTATCTGTAACGCGACGTAAAATAATTATATTTCTATAAATAAATAATAGTAAAAAACTAAAAAACACGCTTTTTATAGAAACCGAACTAAAAAATAGAAAGTAAATTTAAAAAAAAGCGTGGGGTGATTTTCATTTCGATAATATCTTAAAGAGCACCCCACGCTTTTTTTTTAATTTATTTTCTATTTTTTAGTTCGGTTTCTATAAAAAGCGTGTTTTTTAGTTTTTTTAAACTATTATTTATTTTCTATTTTTTAGTAATTTTTTATCAAAATAGTGTATTGTCATCGGTCCTCGATAAATCTACAAAGTTTGAACGAAATCTGGCCGTTTAAAGTGGGTCAAAATCGCGCCCAAAGAAGTCGGTTACAAACAAACATACAAACATACAGGTGAAGCTAATATAAAGCGTGTAATAAAATAAAGATCTTTTTATGCTATTATTATTACCCACATCACATGCATTTTTTTAAAGATATAACATACCTATAATATAAATATACTAAAATTTTAAATGGGTAAAGTTTGCAGTTTTGTATGATCATATTTTTCGCAGGTGATCTTTGAAACTTCTAAACCCATTCTAAAAACTTTCGCGCACTTGACCCATATTAATAGCATGCCCATTTTCGTTTTGACAACCGTTAACGTAGCTTAACTTGAATGTGCTAAGAATGCAAGCTATAAGAGTACTTTAGTAGGTAAGTTAGGTTAACAACCTGAGCAGTGCATTACCACGACGTAAATAGAAAACATCGATAACATGTCTCGATTGAACGCTTTCATCGACATCGATAATTGTCATTGGAAACAAGACAATCTCCAAATTCCGAACTCAAATAAAAATAGACAATTATAACTTTACCTGTTGAAAATATCATGAGTGATCAAACCGATCACTTATGATATTTTCAACAGGTAAAGTTATAATTGTCTATTTTTATTAAAAGTAAAGTGAAGTGAAAAACAGTAAACCTGTGATATTCGATAAATATATAGAACTTTTATTAACTACAAATTTTCTTCTGACATCTGACCGTAATCACATAATTATACAATTTTGTAAAAACTTTTCCAGCACAAAAAAATATGACGATTGACCATCGACCAAGAAAGATTCATAGACTGTGTTTAGTATTTTTTTGGGTCTGTGAATTTTTATCTTACCTCACGACACACGACATTCCGAAACCACGCTAGCCTCTATAGTTTATTGCTTGATAAATATAAGAGTAGCATAGGAATTCCGTTCTTTCTTTCCTTCTTGATAAAGCTAGATTAAGCTAGATTGTCAGTCAGCCAGCCACGTAAATTTTACATACCAATTTAGATTAGAATCTTAGCTTATCCCTGGCTAAACCTGTCTTTTGAATAAAATAACAATATATTACAAAACTCAAGTTGATACCTACTTTATCTTTTATTTTCAGTCGCATGTTATTGAATTTCTGGTACTTAGAACAATACGTTTTTGATTCGTGGCGAATACAAAATTAAATGAAACACAATCGGCTCCCTTCCTATCTATTGTTCTATAACAAAGGTCCTACCTTTATCTCATTACATACAATAGTTTCGTGACGTCACAACCACAACCGTATGTTGTATGTATCACTGATTATACAACTATAAGCATAATGCTTGAGATACAGTCAGACAATTTCAGAACGTTGTATTACTTCTAACGGCCAATTTATACGTAAAGTTAAGCTGTAAACATATTATCGGATGCGGCTGATAAGTCGCGGCTTATGGACGAGTCCGAGAGGTATCTGGACAATGAAATTTCACTCAGCCTTGCACACTATCGGACGAAGTCGTAAGTCGTGCCCTTGGCTGACCTTGAGCGTTCAGACGTCCGACAACAATCTGGCATCGTCCGCGGACGGTGTTGCCAGCAGTGTTGGATTCAGACCCTTGAAAAATTATTGTCTATGGAACTTAAAATAATACTATTCGACCCTCACACTTTCACTACTCGACATGTTTCTTCGTCTACACCAGTGCTACCAGCCGATAGATAGATGTTGGTTGTATGAACTTATAGAAATATGAATAACTAGCTGTCCCGCCAGCGACTTCGTTCACTTAAAGTAGGTATCTAAACTGAGTTTCAAACACATCACACAACTCATAAAAATCCCATACTAACTTTGACACCCCATTTGACCCCTTTATGAAGGTTATATTGAAAAATCCTGAAACACGTGTCCATTTGTTTTGCATTTAGAGTACACAAACAAAGTTTCAGACCAATCGCACGACCCGTTAAAAAGTTTCCATACAAACATTGACCCCACATTTGACCCCTTTTTGAAGGTTATATTGAAAAATCTTGGAACAAGTGTCCGTTCATTTTGCATTTACAGTGTACAATCAAAGTTTCATGAAAATCGCTCCACGCGTTAAAAAGTTTCATACAAACGTTTTCACCCTTTTTCACCCCCTTAAAGGTGGAATTTCCAAAAACCCCGCCTTAGTGGGTGGTTTTGTTATAAAGGGAAACCACCTTCCAAATTTCAGCTTTCTAGCTTCAGCGGTTTCGGCTCAGCGATGATCAATCAGTCAATCAGTCAGTCAGGTTAAGCTCTTATATAGATATAGATTTAGTAATATTTTCGATTTTTGCTTGGTAATAAAAGTAACCTTCTGGCAACACTGATCTACATAGTTGTCTATGGAATGGGCATGGCCAGAATCGTCCGAAGACACTTTGCACACTATAAGCCGCATCGAGTCCGAACGTATGTTTAGCCTTTTAGTCTCTATACGACGTCTCGTTCTTTTGTTCGTAGTTCGTTTGCTTTCTCTTTCGAATTGCAGTCTGTTTTCGTGTAAGCCTACATTGATTTATAGTGTAAATTTCTTTAGTAGCTTAAGTTACATTAGGTACAAACATAAATATTGAAGGTTAAGTAACAGTGATATGTAATAATTACTAAAGTTTATCTCGATGTTAACTAACATCAAATTAGCACCAAAGTCTTATGTATTATAAACTTTTTACATAAGCTAATTACTAATTTAATCATCATCATCGTCATCATCTTCCTGCCCTTTTCCGACTTTATGTTGGGTCTTCTTCGATTTCCCTCTCTCATTCGTCATCTCAGTACTCACTCCTTTCTTACTAATTTAATATAACCTGAATATTTATAACTTCAAGAGCAATATTGACCTATTATCTAGATATTTATAACTCTTAAATTACCAATAGACTGATTTACTGACTAACATAAATGAACGTACAGCTTAAAACGACTTTAGAGTTGAAATTTGGAGGGTAGCTTTCTTTCTGGGTCCATTTAACCTGTAAGAGGTGTAGCGTAGGTTGAACTTTGTGTAAAAAACATGCGAACGAAGTCACGGGGAGTTCCACTAGTACTCTACATCTATTAAAGAATCATGAAAACGGTTAACAATGGCGTAGATATCAAGTCACAGGCACAGGCAAACATGTTTTAAACGAGTGAAAATGAATAAGAGACAAACACTTAATGCGGAAATTGAACCCGCTATCCGTTCGTCGAATGGAGGTCATCTAAATTTGGGAGCGTCAAACTTCAATGGTTATGTTTATGTATGTCGTACCCACCACCCAGGCGTTCCAGAATAACAAAGTGTCTTCGTTCGCGTCATGATTTTAATACAAACTTCTCCACCACTTAGAGGTTGAATTTTAGGTATTCTGCACCTTTAGACCCAAAAAAGAACCTACTATTTCAGCACTTAAATGATTTATGGTTTAGGTTGTGCGTCAGTCAAGGGCGGATGCAGCTTTGGTGCCAGGGGGGGGTCACATAGTCGTGGTCAAGCAAGTCACAAAAAGTTATAATCCTTATTGTATATCCTGGACCCAGCCCAGGGGGGGTCATGACTCTCATGGACCCCCCCCCCTGGATCCGCCCTTGGCGTCAGTCATTCTGTAAGATAATATATTTAGAGAATAAGATATTGATGCATGTCTTTGAAAATTCACTAAGGTTTTATTAATTTTCATTGAAATTTCGTTATCATTCATAGTGGAACTGAACATCGCAAACTTTGACACCCTCTTTTATGTTGTACATACATACATACATAATAGTACAGAATGATGGTGAGATTGATCGGGATGTAAGAAATAGAATAAATGCGGGATGGATGAAATGGCGACAGGTCACAGGAACCACGTGTGATCCGAGAATGCCCCTTAAACTTAAGGGGAAAATCTACAAAACGATCATAAGACCTGTCGTATTGTATGGGTCTGAATGTTGGGCCACCAAGGGAACGGAAGAGAGAAGAGTGCATGCGGCGGAGATGCGAATGCTGAGATGGATGTGTGGAGTGACGAGAATGGATAAAATAAGGAATAAGTATATTAGAGGAAGTCTGAAAGTGGCACCGGTGACAGAAAAGATGAGGAGTAATAGGTTAGCGTGGTATGGGCATGTTATGAGAAGAGATGAATGTGATGTGACGAGGAGAGTGTTAGATATGAATGTGGATGGATACAGGGGTAAAGGTAGACCAAAGAAAAGATGGATGGACTGTGTGAAAGATGACATGGGTAAGAAAGGAGTGAGTACTGAGATGACGAATGATAGAGGGAAATGGAAGAAGATCACATGTTGTGCCGACCCCACATAACGTGGGAAAAGGGCAGGAAGATGATGATACATACATACATAAAATCCCGCCTATTTCCCAACGGGGTAGGCAGAGACCACGGATCTGTCTTGTTAATATCAATTAAATTGTATGTAGGTACCTAAATTTTGTTACTACCTGAGTGAGTAGGTATGGATTGCTTATCTAATGTATTTTTGTAGTAAGAAAATATTTATCTTACTTATTAAAATGTTATCAGTAAAATGAGAGCAAAAAAGTATTGAATGACTAATGAAGTAGTTAAAAAAAGTTCGGTTGAATGATGATTAGCTATAGGTACCTATCATAACTAAGTATTGAGATAAGCATACTATGAAAACATTGAGTTTATCTAATAGTGATTCCCAGTAGGTAGTTTAGAAAATAAAAATAACTTCATTAGGTACCTACTTACTTTAATAAAGCTACACAAATTACTTTCATTGAGGATGACTTATTCAGTTATAAGTATTATAATAAACCTAGGTGACAAGGAGAGTGTTAGGTATATGGATGGATACAGGGGTAGAGGTAGGCCAAAGAAAAAATGGATGGACTGTGTGAAAGATGACATGGGTAGGAAAGGAGTGAGTACTGAGATGACGGATGATAGAGGGAGATAGAAGATCACATGTTGTGCCGACCCCACATAACGTGGGAAAAGGGCAGGAAGATGGTGATGATGATGATATAATAAACCTAGGTTTCAATATAGATAATGATGAGCATGTAGGTGTAACTGATCGAAGCGACGCGGGACCCTAGGGACCTTACCACAAGCTCTTACAAACTATCATGTTTCAGAAACGTCACATTTCAAGCTTGAAGTAACATATCAAAGTTATATTACTTTCATATTGCCCGAAGAGCTTGTGGTAAGGCCGTAGATTTGACGTTCGACGCATTGCTTGCCACTCAACGCGGTAATGCCGCTAGCGTCTTGGGGACGATTCCATCCGGCAGTGATCTAGACTAGTTGACCTATCTATAGATTGTTTATAACTATCTTAATATAGCTCAACTGTTTTAATAATGTATTTTATTTAGTGTGTAGGTACCTTTAGTAAGATGGATCTGTATATTTTTGTTAGTAAATTAAATTATGCAGGTATATAAGTACCTATAATATACATATTATGTATTTACACATGTACATTTATGTACATTACCCTTATCTAAGTTAACATACTTATGTAGGTATAAAACAACATACAAAATTTAAAGTGATACCTAACTGGTTTTTCCGTAGTAGGTTAACTGCTGTTATGATAAAATATATTACTTTACCTCCCTACTGTATTCATAACTATTATAAAAAAAATAGTTTTATAATAAAACAATATTTGTACCTACCTAACCAATCACTAGCACACAATGCAAGTGGTCCTTGAGATTAAAATTAATTAAATTATTTATTTACCTACTGTGGCAACAAAGAAGCAGGTTTCGATTTCAGAACCTTTCGTCAAACCGCGAAGATTACCTTCCGTAACTATTGACAACGCCATACTTACGGTTTCAAATTACGGATTTCCCGTGAAACATCGAACATTATCGAACATACCTTAACTAACTACCAAATGAATATGTCACAAAATTTAGCTAAACTAGCCTATCTTTTAATCTATATCTATATAAGAGCTTAACCTGACTGACTGACTGACTGACTGACTGACTGACTGACTGATTTATCATCGCCCAGCCGAAACCGCTGAAGCTAGAAAGCTGAAATTTGGAAGGTGGTTTCCTTTTATAACAAAACCACCCACTAAGGCGGGATTTTTGAAAATTCCACCTCTAAGGGGGTGAAAAAGGGTGAAAACGTTAGTATGAAACTTTTTAACGCGTGGAGTGATTTACATGAAACTTTGTGTGTGCACTGTAAATGCAAAATGAATGGACACGTGTTTCAGGATTTTTCAATATAACCATCAAAAAGGGGTCAAATGTGGGGTCAATTTTTGTATGGGAACTTTTTAACGGGTGGTGCGATTGGCCTGAAACTTTGTTTGTGTACTGTAAATGCAAAATAAATGAACACGTGTTTCAGGATTTTTCAATATAACCTTCAAAAAGGGGTCAAATGTGGGGTCAATGTTTGTATGGGAACTTTTTAACGGGTGGTGCGATTGGTCTGACACTTTGTTTGTGTACTGTAAATACAAAATGAAAGGACACGTGTTTCAGGATATTTCAATATAACCTTGAAAAGGGGGTCAAATGTGGGGTCAACGTTTGTATGGGATTTTTTTAACCTGGTGCGATTGGTCTGAAACTTTGTTTCGTGTTTCAGGATTTTTCAATAAAACCTTTTAAAAAAGGGGTCAAATGGGGGGTCAATGTTTGTATGGGAACTTTTCAATGGGTGGTGCGATTGGTCTGAAACTTAATTTTGTGTTTTAGGATTTTTCAATATATCTCTAAAAAAGGGGATCAAATGGGGGGTCAATGTTTGTTAACGGGTGGTGCGATAAACTTTGTTTTCTGTTTCAGAATTTTTCAATATAGGTAACTCTAAAAAAGGGGTCAATGTTTGTATGGGATTTTTTTAACGGGTGGTGCGATTGGTCTGAAATTTTGTGTACTGTAAATACAAAATGAATGGACACGTGTTTCAGGGTTTTTCAATATAACCTTCAAAAAGGGGTCAAATGTTGGGTCAATGTTTCTATGGGTACTTTTTAAAGGGTGGTGCGATTGATCTTAATTTTGGTTGGATACTTTAAACGCAAATTAAATGGAAACGTATTCCTGGATATTTCAAAATAACCCTAAAATTGTGTGTAAAAGTTATTATGGGATTTTTTTATTAGTGTGATTTGTTTGAAACTCAGTTTAGTTAGATACCTACTTTAAGTGAACGAAGTCGCGGGCGGGACAGCTAGTTAATTGTATAATTTAAATGCATGCCCTATATTATTTTAACATACCTAAGTAATAAACCCTAGGGATGGAGGTAGAACTCGAGGTCGTAAAGCAAGAAGATGGGAGGATGACCTAAAAATGACATTAGGACCCCTATGGACTAGAGTCGCGGCAGACAGACAACAATGGAAGGAGTTGGAGGAGGCCTTTGCCGTAAGGCACACCGAAACAAGAGACATTTTATTATAACAGTCTTTTAGTACTTATTAATTTAAAATTTTCTTGTAAACATTCGGAAATAAAGGCTTTATTATTTATTATTATTTAAGTAATTTTTTTTAAAATATTTTAAGTATAGATAACTTTAAAGCGCCCAGCGCCATGCCTCCTATGTATAATTTGCAATGCACAACAAAGGCAAATAAGTTTTAATTGCAATAGGTAGGTATTTAAGTAACACTTAATTAGCAAATTAACTTTATTGATTCTATCGACAACGTCATGTTTACGGTTTTGAAATTCGGATCTTTTGTAAACCATCGAACTTTCCGTAACTATCGACAACGCGTGGCACAGCACAACACTAGCAACCAGTTTGAAGAGTCTAAAGTACCTGTAAGACCCGTTATGCCCACAAAGGGCAAAAAATCGCAGCCCTACACGAATCGGAAAGTCTACCTTTGTTCTGAGAGAATTTTTATTCAAGTTTCAACAGCTGTTTTGCTATCAGCCATTTTTTTCTGTACTGTAGAATTTTGACAAGTGGGTACGTAGGTACATAACAGCTGATTTCTGTTTAGACGTGGCATTTTCGCGGAGAAACTAGACGAATTATCTTCGTAAACTAACAAACATCAGTTATACGGAAGATAAGCAATAAGAATTTACGCAATAGGAAAAAAAACTAACATTTCTCGATTACCGTTCGAAATAAAAAGTCGCTTTTCGCGTTCTCACGCGCAGACTTGAGTTGCAACATAAATTAATCGGGTTATATACAACTTGTGTGTCGGCTGCGCCCGTCAATTAACTTTCTAACTAGCAGGATATGCTCGGAACATGAATAATACAATACGAATGTTTTGTAACACACAAAAACCCAAGTTTATTATTGTTACTCACCTTTAGAACAAACGTTTAAACGTCACTCCGAAGATATCACCTGGGCTATAATATAACACTTTGATAAACGTTTCTTTTTCTCTTAAAATGCATTATTACACTGTAACAATATGTCCGGACGCTTAAAGCAGTCCAAAGTTGAGATTTCAAAAGGAAATTATAGTCGCGATTCAGCGAACGACTATTCTCCGCTCGCTACGATTACACACTGAAATGTCAGCTGTACTTCCTTTGTTCCCATTGGTAAATCGATTGAAATCTATACAGCACACATGCACTTAATTCTCTTTCTCTTTCTATTTTTTTTCTGTCTCGCTCTTAGTTTAACGACCTTGATTAGGTTTTTCGCTAATATCTTTGGCTATTTTTACCTTATTTGGGTACTGATAATCATTTTGAGACCTAAAGTTTTATTTCTGCTTAGTTTTTTATCATAAAGTAAGTTGGGGAGCCTAAAAAGGATCGTATGGGAAACAAAGCAGTGTCAACAAGTATGTATGTGTTAGTGAGGGAACAAAGAAAACAGATTGTATTGACATAGCGACGGGCCGCTGTGATTGGTCGAATTTCAGCTGTTTTTGACATTGCGTTAGCCTTATTTTTGTTTGAGAAAAACCTTACAAGATGGCGCTACTGTCTGTCTAACAATAGCAGAATTAACTAATCATTTTTAGTAAATCGCACCCGCAAAATTTTGTTTACTTTTAGTCAATACGTTTGTGTGAAAACATCAAATATTTATTCAAATTCTAGTAACTTTTATTGCAATAAGTTTTTATTTTGACTCACTTCGGAAATCAATAGATTGTTGCTTGATAAAAAACGCCCTCGTAACCATGGCAACAGAACTGTGTTTACTTAGATAATACGACTAAATCAAAAAGTTGTTTATCGCAACTACTTCCAGAAGAAAATAAAGACTATCAAACTTTTTACAATATTGTTTTAGTTTCGAAAACAAAACGCCAATCAAATCAAATTTTGTCAAATCGAGTTTTTGTGGTTTTCGAAGTTAAAAAAGTTGTTAAAAATGGATGCAATGGAGTTATTAGCTCGTGAAGATGAATTCAAAAGGCTCAATAAACAACTGGAAAAGAAAACTGAGAGTTTGATGAAGGAAATCGAACATGTTATGGTGAGTTTTCTAACACATTTATACACGTTATTTAATGCCAATATTTCTTGTTATACCTACTAATATTTTAAATCTCAAAAGTATTTAGAACGAACATTGTTTAAATATACAATAACAAATCAAACAGAAGTTATTATAACTTACCTACAATATTTACATCGACTTTCACAAGTTTTTGTTTGAAATTTTTGAAAGAGGTGTTTAGCGTTTTATAGCAAACTATTTAAACATTTTATTAAGTTACTAGCTCCGCCCACGGCTTCGCCCGCGTGGTAACTTGAAAAACAAAAACATCGCTATCCCACAGGAACCGTACATTTTTTTGGGATAAAATTTTGCCTATGTGTTATTCCGGACCATAATCTATATCTGTGCCAAATTTCATTCAGATCCGTTTAGCCGTTTTAGCGTGAAAGAGTAACAAACATCCAGACATCCAGACATCCTCACAAATTTTCGCGTTTATAATATTAGTAGGATTATTTCTTGAATAGGCACCTACTATACTTCATTAATAAGTACTTACTTTATATACATAATAGGTTTGTATGTGTGTTTAATTGTTGGTTATTGATAATCCCTAGTCTTTACATAGATATACCAACTTATCAATCAAGTTAATCAATACTTCTCGAGAATAGCTAAGTTGGCCCAAGAACCACCGAATTTGTACTAACCTATACAAATAAATATTAATTTGTTGCAGCAAAAACAGGATTTCTTCTCTGTATTTTCACCGTCACTGACACCGAGTCACCAAAAAATCAATAAGCACTGTTGTACTCCACCATTATCAAAACCTGTAACTCCAGTAAAAAAAACAATCCGAAGAAAAAGTTTGAATATAGAACATCGACCAACCGAATCACATTCCGAATTTGAAATTCAAACACAGAATACAATGAAGAACGAAAGCAAAACACAGAATCAAGTAATATGTAATTGTTGTCCAATTAAAGAAAAGAATAATAATATGGACTTTTTGTATGCATTTGTATCGGTTAATGTGAAGGATAAGATATTGCCGCCATCTTTTTCTAAAGGTAGTAAGAAATTGGCCAGTTATTATCTATAAGCCAGTCCCCCTTGCATGTACATTGTTATTTTAATAACATAATACAAGCTCTGCTAAGTTTGGGGCTACATGGTGCTGTGTGATAGTGTCCAGCATTATTTATTTATTTATTATTTATATTTCTGTTTGGCTAAATAACTATACTTACACAACTGTAATCCCCAGGCTCGGTAGATATCTCCTCAGATCTCTAGTTACTTAGATTTTTGAGGATATCTAAAGAGTCAGAGGCAAGTCCAAACATGACATTTGGTACATGCCCACATTTTGCACCATAATTAGTACTCCGTACGTGACAGGTTGCAAGCCCATTGCTTATAGGAATACTAAACCTATGACACATCTTCGAATATTTGATTCTAGGGTATGCCGGTTTCCTCACTGTTTAAATCCGGTCTGCCTAAATCCTCTTTTGAGAATACGTGATACTGAAGGTATAAAAAAATAAATAAATACTTTTTACCAGTAAATACGGGTAATACGGAAAATAATAATAATACTAAATAACAATAACAATCATACTTAATCGTAATACTCAAGATAATATTCTAAAGAGGTTTTATTATGAAGCTTTCAAATGCGAAAAATTTAGTTTGATTTGAAGGCCAGCTGTACTAAATACTTTCTGAAATCAGGACGACCTGCTCCTTGGTTGTTTTTACGTAATGGTCAAATTGATTCAAAGACATTATGACTAGGTAACTAACTATTGGAAATACCATTTAGCTTTCAAACCATTTTAAATAGAGGACGTTTTGCTATCAGAGCATTTTATATTACAGTCGATGTGCAACCAAGAACGTTTAGCTTCCAAAACCTTCTGATCCGAAATGAAAAATTCGAAGGTATGTGTCATAGGTTGGTATTCCTATAAGCAGCGATGGGCTTGCAACCTGTCACGTACGGAATACTAACTACTGTGCAAAATGTGGGCATGTACCAAATGTCATGTTTGGACTTGCCTCTGACTACCCCCTTTAGATATCCTCAAAGATCTAAGTAATTACGATCTGAGGAGATATCTACCGAGCCTGGGGATTACAGTCGTGATCATTTATTTATATTTTTATTTATTGTTTACATATTTGAATAGAAAATCTTATTAGTGCATGACCAGGTTTGAACCCACCTTCGGATCATGAGGGCTACCACTACACTACCAGTGTTCTTATTTGGAAATTATGAAAAAACTAAGTGATCTTATAAAATGTGTATTGTTTCAGATAGAGTATCCGTGGAAAGCGTTTGCAAATTTTTGTCATCCAAAGTCCAATTAATGCAAGAACAAATAGATAAACTACAAAATGTTATTGATAGAAAGGTAATTGCAATACATAATCCTTCCTAATATTATAAAATAGCTTCCGCTCGCGGCTTTGCTCGCGAGGTACCTACATAATATATAGCCTATGTTACTCAGGGATAATGTATTAAATATATCAGTTATCTAGTACCCATAACACAAGCTTTGAGTAGCTTACTTTGGGGCTAGATGATGCTGTGTGGATTGTCTAGCATTATTTATTTATTTTATTTTATCCAAACATCCACACATCCATACATTCTTACAAACTTTCACGTTTATAATATTAGTAAGATTGGTGGACATACCTACATAGTGAAAAAATCTTTTGTTTTTTTTTTGTTTTTCAAGGTACTACGCAGGCGAAGCCGTGGGCGGAAGCTAATCCCTACCTAATAAAAATTCTTATAATATTTTCAGACATCCCAATGTAAAGGACATCTGACACAATTGGCCGAATTCGAAAGTGAACGACTCTCTCTTCTCAATCGCTCGAACAGCATGAAATCTAGCACAGCCGATATGCGGGCCAAGTACATGGCGTTGCAGAAGCGACTTGAAGTAATATTTAAATTTTAATTTAATAAATAATGATATAGAGCACTGGTGTAGTGGTAGCACCCCTGCCTCACGATCCGAAGGTCGTGGGTTCAAATCTGGTCGTGCACCAATGAGTTTTTCTATTCGAAAAATGTATGTGCGCAATGCCAGTGCTCTTAAACGGTGAAGGAAAACATCGTGAGAAAATCGGCATACCCTAAATCCAAAAATTTTAAGGTTGTGTCATAGCTAGGTTAGTATTCTTATAAGCGGCGATGGGCTTGCAACCTGTCACGTACGATACTAACCACTGTGCAAAATGTGGTCATGTCCCAAATATCATGTTCGGACGTGCCTCTGACTCTTTAGATATCCTCAAAGATCTAAGTAACTAGAGATCTGAGGAGATATCTACCGATTTGTTCCTTGGCGGGAATCGAACCTGCAACCTCTTGCGTCGCAGGTGGACTCTCGCCCGCTGCGCCACTGAGGTCGTCAAATGGCGATCATTCTTGTTTTATTGTTTATTTACAGGAAAAAGATAAACTATACAATGAGCAACGTAGCGAGGCAGATAAGCTCAGTTCAGAGTTGAAGCGAGTTGCCTCGAGGCAGGCCGCTGTCGAGGCGAGGTGTGCCTCGCACGAACAGGTCATAGAGACCCTGAAACAACAGTTGGAAACCACCAAACGTTCTGAAAAGGTACGAATATCATGGCGGCTGTGGAAATCCAGGCTTGGTAGAAATCTCATATCTCAAATTGTACCATTGTCATGGATTAATTTTTACCATAAACTTTTATTTTGCTAATAACTTTGTATAAGTTGAAAATAATCTTATACCTTTAAGCAAGTAAATTCTTGTATATAAATAAATAAATAATGCTGGACAGTCCACACAGCATCATCTAGCCCCAAAGTAAGCTACTCAAAGCTTGTGTTATGGGTACTAGATAGCTGATATATTTAATACATTATATACATAGATAGATAATGCATATTTAATACAATAAAATATTTTTGTTTTTCATTCTGTCAGAGCAAAAAATGGAAAGAATTTTAAATACATTATTTACTAACATTTGGTAACTTTAGTTTTGCTATGGCAGTCTCTTTGTTTATATTTTTGTTAAATGATTGATTCAGGCGTGACTTTGCGGAAATCCATTGCAAATATTGAAAAAGACGGAAATTTCTAGTACTTTCCCGCTAAAACTATTATCTAATGAGGTTATTAATTAAGCTTATTAATATTAATGAGCCCCACAAAATGCCTTATAGAAATATTATTAATATTAATAATCCCAACACCACACCTCAAATAGAAACTCGACACGTGTTTCGCTTCTCCACGAAGCATCCTCAGGAAGTTCAGGAACACGTGTCGAGTTTCTATTTGAGGTGTGGTGTTGGGATTATTAATATTAATAATATTTCTATAAGGCATTTTGTGGGGCTCATTAATATTAATAAGCTTAATTAATAACCTCATTAGATAATAGTTTTAGCGGGAAAGTACTAGAAATGTCCGTCCTTTTCAGTATATTTTTGTTCTCTAATTATAGTCCTATCCCCAGTCCGAGAAGAACTGACAAGAAACTCGCTGGGCCTAGCACTTTGAAGAGACATCAGATATCAGACAACAGACCCACACTCGCTCTAGAGTGGGCTAGCGTCCCAACAGTGGGAAACCTAACTGAATATTCTTGTTTCAGGAAATTCGTGATTCCTCCCGTACGTTATCCGCGTCTCACCAAAGCGCCATCTCTCGGCTGGAAGCGCAAACTAAAGCGCTCGCAGCGCGCAGCGACAAACAGATGGCGCTTATAGACAACTTGCGGAAACAGAACTTACTGCTGGCGACAGATGGCGCTGTGAAATGTTTAGAACGAGATTATTGTAACTTTTTAAATCAGGATTTATGAGTTACTAGCTTCCGCTCGCGGCTTTGCTCGCGAGGTACCTACATATAAATAGTCTGTTACTCAGGAATAATGTAGCATTCTAATGTTAAAAGAATTTTTATAATCGGACCAATAGTTTTTGAGTTTATTCGTTAGTTTTAATCCAAGTTGATTTCAATACATTAGTGAAAACTGCATTCGATTTGGTTCAGCTGTTGGGAAGATTAGCGTGCATAAACACACAGATAAACAAGACATTTTTTTCAAAACTTGTTGTTTTCGACTAAATAGCGTGTCTTCTATAAGTAGCAATAATTTTTATTTGAAAATATTTAAGTACAGACAAGAGACAGGACTCCACAACGATTTTATCATATGTTTAGATAAAGTACATTGCGTAGATATACATTTCTCAAACGGTGACGGAAAACATCGTGAGGAACCCGCGGCTTAGCTCAGTATTGAACATGTCTTGTTCATACGACTGACTATGCAGAGAGTATGTTATAGTTGTATGAAAAAAGTGATGATTAGATTTATTATTTAATTTATACATTATTTACATTATGTAAGTTTACAATTACAAGTTACATTAATAAATTAATAAATATTATAGTAAAAAGACTTTTATTAATAACACTTCTAGGGCTTAATGCCTGGGCATTTTCTACCAGCCAACCCAGTCTAGATGAGAGCTAAGCTCACAATAAGTGATGATAGTGATCTAAGCTTAAAACTTCTGGCATAGTTCTGGATATCTACAGAGCCTGGGGATTACATTCGGGATCTTTTTGATTTGGTTTTATCCGACTAGGAGTATTAGGAGTAACTGTAAGTACCTACGTATTATTATTAGTATTAGACGGGTACTTATCGCGTTTAAATTACCTTATATTTTCCCGACGTTTCGACAGGTTTGCACGCTGTCGTGGCCACGGGTAGACGGCATATCCCGTCTAATACTAATAATAATTTGTTCAGATCGCGTAAGTTTAAAAGTACATAGTACCTACATAATTATGTAAGAAAGTTCCTTTGGCTGTCGTAATAATATTTAAATTAAAGTAAAATAATCTTATATATAAAAATGAATTGCTGTTCGTTACTCTCGCTAAAACTCGAGAACGGCTAAACGGATTTATCTTATCTTGGTCTTGAAATATTCGTGGAGGTCTAGGGAAGGTTTAAAAGGTAAGAAAAGTTCGAATAACTCCGGGAAAACCCTAAAAATAGCCCTTTTCTATTTACCATACAAACGTTTTCTAAATAAGTACTAAGTCTGCCGGGTCAGCTAGTATTTAATATATACCTTCGAAGGCAGATGGTGGGAGACCTCGAAGGATAGAGATGGTTGGCGTGATTTGGGGGAGACCTTTGCCCAGCAGTGGGACGATATAGGTTAGAAAAAAAATATATATTTAATACATATTAAATAACAAACAAAACAATATAATCCTATTAATATTAATAACTAGCTTCCGACCACGGCTCCGCCCGCGTGGTACCTTGAAAAACAAAAACAAATCTATCCCACGGGAACTGTACATTATTCCGGAATAAAATGTAGCCTATGTGTTATTCCAGACCATAATCTATATCTGTGCCAAATTTCATTCAGATCCGTTTAGCCGTTTTAGCGTGAAAGAGTAACAAACATACATCCAGACATCCATACATTCTTACAAACTTTCGCGTTAAAATATTAGTAGGATGCGAAAGTTTGTAAGAATGTATGATTGTGTGGATGTATGGATGTATGTTTGTTAGATTATGTATAATGTACAATTTCCGTGGGATTCCGTGGAAACCGTGGGCGGAAGCTAGTATAAATATAGCTATAATCTGAATCTCGGAAACAGCTCCAACGATTTTCATGAACTTTATTATGCAGGGGGCGATAAATCTAACTTCAACTCTAAGGTTTCATTTTCCAAAAACACGTAAGTATACCAAAAAAAACATCAGGTACTCAGGTAATCCAGGTACCTACCTACTAATTCTAAACATAGTCTTGGTTGACGTATATTCCTACATCGTAGCTCAGTCCGCGCCCCCTCTCGCTTTTAAGCCGAAGGTTCACGAAAGTATGGCCAACCCCTCCAGCCGTGATGTTGATAGATGCTTTCGTGTGACTGTTATCTAGAGCTTGGATACCCTGGAAACAAAGAATCACGAATCAAGAATGTATATTTGCTAAATAAATGTAGGTACATGGGTTGATCTTAATTAAAATATTGCATTTAAAACTTATTCATCAGAAAGAAGGAAAACATCGTGAGGAAACCGGCATGCCCTAGAAATTCGAAGATGTGAGTCAAGATAAAAAAAAAAAAAAAAATATGATCTCGACTGGCTTTCCATACGTGACAGGTTGCGAGCCCATTGCCGGTTAAAAGAATACTAACCTATGACACACGCCTTCGAATTTTTGGTTCTAGGTATGCCGGTTTCCTCACGATGTTTTCGTTCACCGTTTTTAGGAGCACTGGCATTGCGCACATAATTTTTTCGAATGGAAAAACTCATTGGTGCACGACGGTTTGAACCCACGATCTTAGGATCGTGAGGCAGGGGTGCTACCACTACACCACCAGCGCTCTATCAGCTCTATCATCTCTATCTCTCTCAGCGTGTGTCAAGATAGTATTCTTATAAGCGGCGATAGGCTTGCAACCTGTCACGCACGGAATTCTAACTATTGTGCAAAATGTGGGCATGTACCAAATATTATGTTTAGACCTGCTTCCGACAACTCTCTTTAGATATCCTCAAAGATCTAAGTAACTAGAGATCTGAGGAGATTCTACCGAGCCTGGGGCTTACTGGCGTGATTACCTACGTTCTTTTTTATAAATATTTTTTCCTTAGTCTAGGATAAGCACTGATGATCTTAACATAGGTAAGTATAAATTATAGGTAGGTACACTTGTAAAAAAGCGTAAGTATTTAATTTTACAGTTATCAAAACGAATGTCTGGATAAGGGAATGAACCTATGACCTGACGTGATATCAATTCTAAAAACAACACGCGTAGTAATTAGTTCAATAACTACTTTAAATACTTACTTAGGTAACAAAAATCTTTCAATAACCTAAAGACTCCTACAGCTAGATACATCAAGGTATAAAAGGTAGGTATCTACATATTCTAAGTTGTTTCAAACTGTTTCCATTTATTCTTTACCTACACTAACAAGTTATTGCGAATAAATGTTTGGAAAACACTCAAAAAATATGTCACAGACTGAGAAATGTTTTGTTATTATAAATATAACATGTAGGTAGATACGTACACAAATTTTCTACATGTTTTGTTGATAGCATAAATGTGGACGTAAACGAAGAGTCTCTGAGAGGCATGTAATACTATTTAAAATGCTTTGTCGTGACGTGATTGACCTATTAACAGACAATACTGTAGGTCTACCATGAGTTGTCACATTTAGATCAGCTGACGTTACTACAGTAGTAATAGTTCGTAACTATGACATCTGTCGAAATTGTTACTCATGGTACCAAATTCTAATCAAATTAATGAGCGCAAACTACAGTCGCTGTAGTACGCTGTGATGTAGGATAGTTAGCTACGTGACGTTTTAGTACCCAACTATCCGCTAGAGGCGCTGTACAATATTTTCATACATTTTTGTAACTACAGTCGCTAGCGAGTGTAGATTGTGAAAACTCATGGTAGACCCTCAGGGCGTAAACCGCTGGTACAATACTTGAAATTTGGAAGATACATTCTATATAGCACCTAGACGTACACTCTAATAAAAATCATTTTAGAATGTACAAGTAAAGTCATTTGATACCCTACTCAATAAATTAAAAAAATATATTTTTATCAACTTTGGAACCCAATATCTTTACAACCCCTTCACCGATTAAACTCATATTATGCTTCCCAGCAAATCTACAGCAGAATCTCTAGACCTTCCAAGTTTCGTGCAGATTAGATCAACGGTTCTTAAGTTATGCTATATCAAACACCAAATCGCCCTACTCGCCACAGATTTACGTTCGCTTCGCTCGTCAATCAAAAAATTGATAAAAATTACCTGAATTTTTCTCTGATCAGTCTGCGAGTAGAAATAATACTTCACCCGTTTCATAAATGGTATAGCATTGTATTCTACCAGGTCGTGCTTAGCCAATATCACTCTATTGGCTACATTACCCACGACTAAATGGTCAGCCCTCACGCACAATGCAATAACCACCAGATACAGTAATATCAACTTCATTTTGGTAATAAAATATCAATAACGGGAAAATTAGGAGCAAACTCGTGAGTAAATGCGTGATACTCGCTTGATTGATTTTGAGTTACTGGTTTATTTACTGTTGTAAGGTCACTGGTATCGTAAGGTTAGCTACTGAGATTAGTTTGTATTTTAGAGTACCGTGTACTAAAAACTGTCCTTGCAACCTGTCACGTACGGAATACTAACTACTGTGCAAAATGTGGGCATGTACCAAATGTCATGTTTGGACTTGCCTCTGACTACCCCCTTTAGATATCCTCAAAGATCTAAGTATCTAAAGATCTGAGGAGATATCTACCGAGCCCGGTGATCGTGTACTAAAAAACCGAACCTCCCATCTCCGTAGATGAATTCCACGAGAGATAGGGTTCCGTAACTTTCTCTCGTGGAATCCTACTAATTCTTACTAATCCTACTAATAATATAAACGCGAAAGTTTGTAGGAATCTATGGATGTATGTTTGTTACTCTTTCAGTCTGGAAAATGATTGAAATTTCGGGATGAAATTTGGCACTGATATAGATTATAGTGTGGAGTAGCACATAGGCTACTTTTTATCCCGGAAAAATGTACGGTTCCCGTAAGATAGTTTTTTTTGTTTTTAAGTTACCACGCGGGCGAAGTCGTGGGCGGAAGCTAGTTTAAAATATACAGGGATTATTTTTCTGGGGCACACTTTTAATATCTAAATATTATATAACTAAAAACTGACTGACATAGTGATCTATCAACGCACAGCCCAAACCACTGGACGGATCGGGCTGAAATGTGGCATGCAGGTAGATGTTATGACGTAGGCATCCGCTAAGAAAGGATTTTGATTAATTCTACCCCCACGCAGGCGAAGCCGTGGGTGGAAGCTAGTAACATAATATAACTTTGATATTTCATACCATGAAATATAAAAGTTATATTCAAGAATGGTTACGTTGATCCAATGACATCACATTTATCAAAATCTATCCAGCCGTTTGGGTTACAGCGACAGCCAAATTAACTCGCATACTTACACCTCAAACACATACCTACCCTCCTTCGCTTTGCAGTCGGATAAAAATAATATTGTTATTATTAATTAATGTGAGTTTCAATTCATTTGTTGTGCGAGTGCCGACTTCAAATCTCGCCCTCTATATGAAAGAGGATTTCTGGCCGAAGGGTGTCATATTTCGGCGATTCCGTGGAAGGCTTGGTGACACCCCCCCACTTCCAGCTCCAAATAATTAGTTTATTATATGTATGTTAGAAGGTAAGGTATATATTTTATATGGGCCGTAGTTTTTAAGTATTTTCCATCTTGTACACTTAGACTAATGTTGCCTGAAATAAAGTTACTATTATTATTATTATTATTATTATTAATAATAATTTATTCGGAACCTTAGTCGTGTTGGCCGACACACACTTGGCGGTTTAGATTTCCTTATGTAGCTGATGTCATACTGTTTGGAGCAGAATGAATTAAATACCTATAAGTGAGTCATCTATGTTGAGTCAAGATCGATATACTTACGACATAAGTACAATTACCAATCCATAGACAAAGATTTAAATCGAAGATATGCCCGTACGGTACTGATACCGCGCCGTTTTGTTGCCACACGAAATGAGATAGCTCGCTCATTTGGCACACCAAATTTTTCAATTTCAGGGTACAAAAGGAATAAGCATATTTTTTTACGAAAGATCGTGCAATATAATTGCACAATAAATGGTGAAATAACTGTTTGGTTAATTAGTTACTAATCATTAGTGTGCGTGCATCGGCATTTTGTTAACACACACAAGTAAATACAGTGCCACAGTTTTTGGCGTCCGGGCATATCTACGATTTAAATCTTTGTCCATAGATAAGTGTTGAGATACTTGTCATCATCATTCTCTTTTGGAACGAAGTTCCTTATCGCGCGTTGTGAAAGGGGAAGCTAGACGGAAAAAAATCTCACGAAAAGTTGTCACGACACTTTTGGCTATAGTTGTAAGCCGTGCGGCGTGCGCATGTTTCTCTGTCTGTCTCTCTCTCTCACAAATTAATCGAAAGGAACTTCGTTCCATCCGGGTGTCCCTTGACACCTCTCAAGTTTTTTTTCTTCCTTTTTTTCTCCTTCATTTACCCTTATCCCACGCGTGGGGTCGGCACAACATGTTTTTTTCTTCCGTTTCGTCTATCATCCGTCATCTCAGTACTCACACCTTTCTTACTCATATCATCGTTCACAGTCCATCCGAATTCAACCACACCTCATTTGTCGAAATCTGTCCAGCCGTTTGAGCTGTAGCGACAACCAAAGGAACTCGCATACATACCTACCTACAAACACATTACCCTTCTCCTTCGCAGTCGGGTAAAAACAGGCCTTTTGCATCAATATTTATATAACGTCAAGTTTGATATAATATATTAACTATAGTTAGATTTTTAGTTACTTAGATACCTGAGGATTATATAAAGGCGTAGTCAGAAGCACGCCCAAACAACAGACAAATCCCGTTAGTACTAACTGTATACCTAACTCCAGTCTCCTTTAGCCCCCCTAACATCTAATACCTGGGTGACCGAGCTTTGCTGGAAGACTGGAAGACATTGCAGTAATCTGCAAAGACACTGGACGTCAAGCCTGATTAACCCCTATGCAAAACATATTTATTACTTAAATTGATTCTGTGTGTATGACTTTTTGAAACTGTGTGACATTTAAATTTATTACTTATAATCTATGGATCTTTTTGTTGTCTGAATCAATAAACGAATTTAATTTAATTTAATTTAATTTGCTCGCTTTTTTTGGTAAACGACGTTTTCTAAAAGTGAAACCTAGCTAGATCGATTTGTCGCCTCCGAAACCCCCTGCATACTAAATTTCATGAAAATCGTTGAAGCCGTTTCCGAGATTCAGATTATATATAATACAAGAATTGCTCGTTTAAAAGTATAAGATAAGATAATTGCTTTGCTTGTTTATATTAAGGTATATATAATAATCTGAATCTCGGAAACGGCTCCAACGATTTCATGAAATTAAATATGCAGAGGGTTTCGGGGGCGATAAATCTATCTAGCTGGGTTTAATTTTCCGAAAAAACACGTTATACAAAAAAAAGCGATCAAAGCTCGGTCATCCAACTATAGTTGAGAGTTTGCGCATGTACAGTTCCTTCCCCCCCTCCTCATACCTCCAATTGCTCCCGAAAAACGATCCTGCGCAGCTCTTGCGGCTAACTTCACGAATGCCTAGATTCGTTGAGCCAACTATACTGAGTACGTAAACTGAAGAAAGCATTTTTCCCCCTCCAACCGAGTTCAGTTCAAACTCATTAAGAAGAAACTCCTGAGCTCCTGTCAAAAACTTTTCTTCTAAACGTCAAATACAAAATGGCACTGTCAGAAAAAGAATATCAAGCATCTATACCAAAATATTTGCAAATTGTCAATAATATTTTTAGCAAGTTTTACTGGAATTTATACAAGGACGCCCTTTGGAAATGGTTCAATTTGTACTTAAGTTTATATGGTGAGTTATTTCCATGTTAAAATACTGTAGTGAGCTATATATTTTGACCGTAGGCGACTGTAATTTTGACTATACCTACCTTTGACAGAAAGCTACTTATCAACATTTACATTATGACCATTTACTTAGGAACATTATATGCTACGCTATGATAAATTTAAATCTAAGCAGTAAAATAGAGTTAATAAAAAGTTAATAAACACGTGTTTAAAATCTATTTCAGTTTATTTTATGTAGCAGCGACAGTAGACACCCGTACTTTACATAATAATTTTGACAACTACGGTAAAACTGGTGATGTATTTGGCTATGGAATGGGAAATTACACAAGAGAACAAAATAAAAACAAAATAGAAGGCAAAGTAAACTTTGAAGAAATGAAGAAGATATTAGCGGATGTCACGGAGAAAGTAAATCATTTGAACGAACAATACGGACCTGATAAATACCAGATATTTCCACATAAGTTAGACAAAATTGTATATGAATTCACGCATAGAGGTGCACCTAAGACCACTTCTGAAGTAACTATTGCAACAACAGAAGACGTTGACTTTATAGGAACAGCCCAAATAGAAGAGCTGCTAAATGATATAAAAGCTAGGGCAATACAAATGGTGGCCGAACAAAACCCATCAGTCACAGATATGATCACAAACACAGTCACAGAAGCAACGTTTGAAGCGGATCCGATATTAACACACCTAGAAATTAGTAGTCCAGGTTATGCTTTTAGTACATTTGTGGTTTTACAAAACGTTGAAAATATAGACAAGAGAACAGCGAATGATTCCAATATTATTTTAATTTCCAACAAACATAACGTTTCGGTGAGATCTGTGAAAGAAGACGCTTACACTATAGCTCATAGTGTAGAAGATATGCTACAGCAAGAACTTAAAAACATTTACAATAAAGTTAAAAGTAAGGTGTCGCATGACTTTCACAATGAAGTGAATACGGCAAAAGCGACACTCAAATGTGAGACTGACAAAGTTATGAATAAAGTTACTAAAACAATAACAGGAGCAAAGACAATAGTGAAGACTCCAAAATTAACCACTACCAAACTAACTACTGCATCTAGACACTCTCGTGGTCATAAAGCTAGTAAAAAAATGAAAAAGACATCGAAAAATCATGAAACCACTACATCTACTCCTACTGTAGATGATTTTGCAATGCTTACGCTATACGAACAGATATTAGCTAAAACACACGAAGATAATGTGATGAAGATGCTGACGACGAACAACAAAAGGAAAATCGACAAAAACATCAGACTTTCTAAGCGTAACCCAGAGACCTTAGCAGATTTGACCCTTAAGGAGGATATGAAGAGAATATACGACGACGGAGAGAACATACCAGATTTAGACTACAGTAATGATGTAGTGACACCAGACACATCCAATGATTATTCATTAAATTCGAATACAAATCGTACAACTGTAAAGTTTCTTGAAGCCTTTACAGCCGAAGCAGAGCCAGTTGAAGACACTAGCTACGAAGGGCTAAGTGACAAAATTGCGTACAAAGATTACGTTAATGGTTATAAAAATTATCTAAAGTTTCAAAAGGATCAGTCCAAACAAAACTTCTCAGCACTCGTCAAATATCAAGCTCACAGACATCACAAAGTTGAAGATATTGGAAAGTTTATTTTGAATAAAATACCACAGATACCAGACAGAAAGAAAAGATTCTTCTTCGATGACTCCGATATGGACGAACAGGATATTTCTACGAAAAGTGACGATTCGTGGTTCAAGAAACATTTCTACATGTTCATAGATAACGGACCACCAAAGAAATATCATACATCTGAGACGGTGGAATTCAAAGGCGTCACAGAACCTAGTAAAGTTGGTTATCTCTCAGATAGTATAGAAAGACCTAGATTTCAAGTAACTGTTACTCCACTAGACGCTGATAGAACAACAGCAGCTGATATAAACTTGGATGAGCTTTCCAAGCTTTTAGAAGACCGTAAGGCAACTGGTGGCTACCAATTTGGGAATATACCATTTCATGGTAAGTTTGATTTATTAGTTTAGATATGAATTTTAATTATAAAGTGCAATAGTACAAAGATGTATAAAATATTCATTCTGCAGGTGGTGACATGAACATGGGTACTACCACACAAGCTGTTCAAAATAAAGTTGGTGTAAGCAGTGGCCCAGCTTATAATATTTATGCACCCAATATTATAAGTAAACTTTTCGGCAAAGGGCGATCGTACCCCTCAAAAGATACTCAAAAACACAATGAAAACACTTTAAAGTATGACGATGATGATGATAATACTTTCTTGTTCGATAGCGATATAGATAGATATAGAAGAAACGCTAAAAATAACGAAAATGCAGAGAACGTAATAAACGAAAAACTCCCGATTTCAACATTATTAAATAAACAAGAAAATGCGAAACATGGTAAAACAAAAAGTTACGATAAGAAAGTTGGTTGTGTAAGCTTAGTTACACAACCCACTGCACTTGTGCATCTTTATAAACCTAACGTAAAAGAAAGTAGAATTAGAAAGCTCTTAGGCAAACTACATTTCCGAAAAAGAAACAAAAAGAAGATAAAAGAGAAACGTCACTGCACAAGAGTTCAACGCTTCAACCCATTGAAGAAACTAAAAGATATGTTCATGCCGAAGCCGGAAGAAAAGGTTGGAGCGAAAAATCATCATGTAGCAGATTATGATATGATAACTTCACACATAGATACATTCAAACCTGTGAAGTACGACAAAATCCCAAGTATAGACGAACTAAAAATTCAAGTACCGAACATAACTGGTGAAAATATGTTGGAGGAACCACCAGAAGAGGCATCTATAACTAAACCAAGCCGCGAGTGGGTTGTCCCAACTGAGACTAAGCAGACTAATAAAATTTTGACAAATGCTGCAACGAGTGCTGAAGTCAAAACCTATCCGGTAACAGCAAGTAAGTATATTAAATTGGAATCAGTAGTCAAATCAGCACCATTACTGCTACTTTTAAAACTCTTAGTAGTAGAGACAGGAGTCGACTGAGGTCACCTCCTGGGGTTACCCTTTAAAACATGAACTATAACAGATCACTGCTTTAAAATCACCTTTTGTTTCTCCTTTAAACTCGAGATCGTTATTTTTTTGACCACACTGTCTTAAAATATGTACAAACGCTATGCTAGATTTTTCAGATATACGTCAATTTCAACTGTCACCTAAAACACCGGCAAAAACTAGCAGCACTCCAAAGATAGATGCAAAGCACATATTGATAGATAACATAGCCGTAACCAATGGAGTTATGAACGTTAAAGTCAAAACGGGACCTAAAACGGAAGACACATTCAATATAATGTCGCCACTCGAAGAAATTAAAAATGAAATTAATAAGTTAAATTTAAAAATGCCAACAAATCTAATGAAGATTGATCCAAAACCTAATATTCAAGAACAAAATAATAATATCGCAGATGACAGAGAATTCAATAACAATTTCACAATAAAGGCTAAGCTGACAAGAATAGCTAAGTTCCCCGTAGCTAAACTGAAATCGAAACATAGTGTTGATACGAAACCTTCAGATAATGATTTGAAATTCTACGAATTTGTAAACGATGGGAGCTATCTAAATGTTCATGAAGAATCTTATCCTCATGCAGCGACGGAGAAAAAAAACCATTTTGACAGACCATACACAAATAAAGCAAAATTTAAGGGGCTATTACCTCTAATAGATGTTACATTAAAAAATTTAGATAATGTCGAAGAAGCACAAACTAAAGATTTGTATACTCAAGAAAAAACCCATCCCGATTATTTCCATGATTTGGTGATGTGGAATAATGATATTTTAAACAATGATAAAGTTTTTAATCCTATGTGGCAAGACATTTTAAATAATATAAACGGTCCAGACTTTACAACAAGTCAAGATTTTACGACGCCCAATATTAAAATCATGGAGAAAGAATTGCATGATATAACAGAAAATTTTAGAAACAATGAAAATATTCAAAAAGAAACGAAACAGACGTTTAATGTTAAACCTATAACTATACAAAGTTCATCTGTTTTACCTGTAATATCAACAACACGTGGGCTTACAACAAAAAGTGATGTAAAAATAGTGGACAATAATAAATTGAAGAAATACCCAACGTTTGAAGACTTCGATGAGGATCCTTTATATGTCCTTAGAAATTATCCCAAAATGCATTCCAAGGTCAACTTTCAGGACATTAATGTTTTGAATAAACTATATGAAAAACAACTTTATGCAAATCAGGACAAAGCCAATACCCACAGAGCAAGCACAAAATGGGAAAGCAAAGGTATGGTACTTACTATAATTCACAACTTCGGTGAAGGAAAACATCGTGATGAAACTGGCATAACCTAAAATCAAAAACTCGAAGGTGTGTCATAGGTTGGAATTTATATAACCGGCGATGGACTTGCAATCTGTCACGTACGGAATACAAAATACTGTGCAAAATTTAGGCATCTGCCAATATCATGTTTAGACGTGCCTCTGACTACCCTCGTATACTTTGAAGCTGATATAATAATGCAGAGTACGTAGGGTGGTGTGGTAGCCAGTGAACCAAGTGTACTCAATGAACCACAGGGCCTACAGCCTAAACGCGACGTTGCCAGCTAGTGCCTATTACACGTTTGAACCGCTCTCCCGCACCAACCTGTTACCGCCAGTCGTCGGCGAATTCCCACCAGGAACGTACGAGTTAGGAGGAGATTTATCTTTTCGCGCGCAAAAAGTAAGGAAAAAGTTTGATTTTATTTGTTTCTTTACTCAATTTTTGATTATCCTAGGAACTGTTAAGTGATTTTGATCTAAAAAATAGTTTAATAAGCATGGTTTAAATTCATTTTTGTAACCAAATCGTGTTCCTGTTAGCTGTGGAAAACTTTTAAATATTTCAATAGGGGTATGGTACTCTATGAATCATTTTTTTTGGGTACTCAATGAACCATGGTTCATTGTAAAAAAGTAAAGTAAAAAGTAAAAAAAATACCATGATAGTTTCAAAAGTTCTAACTCACGTTATTTTGATTTAAAGCTAATTATTAGGACTGAGATTAAAGTGAGAAATTTATAATTAGAGGTACCTAACATATCTTAGGATATTGCAATGTTCCTACTGTCATGTTATTATCATTTAAAGCTAATTATTACGACTGAAGATAATAAAGTGATAACTTTACAATTATAGGTAACATAATATGTTGAATAGTTCCTAATATAGGTAATAATTACCTAACGTTACCTACCTAATTACTATGATTGTGTTCTATTATTGTACTAAGGTACCTACTAGAATTTAGGCGCAATGCCTGTAGACTTGACATTTTTATACCTCACTCATTATTATTAAGACTGATAACCATATAATTTGAAACCTTTGATTAACAAATAATTATTAAAAAACCCAATTGCCGTTTTATGTAACATCCTTCTAGGCTTAAATCATGATATGGTAAGACAATGGTTCATTGTGTACCTCACGATTCACTGAATACCCACCCCCCGGTTCATTGTGTACTCCTAGGGGTACTCATTGAGCCATTTCCAATTATTTTTTTTAAGTCTCATTGTCTATTATCTATATGGTAAAAGCTGAAAACACAACAGCAATTTCAAAGTCATTGAAATTTTCTAGGGCTTGAGCTAAAATAATACTTAAAATGTCTAACAGGAAAAAAGTTACAGCTCTCTAAACTTTTGGTGGTTCATTGGTTACCACACCACCTCGACCATTTGTACATTGGTATGTCACTTAGGGATAATCCAGTTATCTATAAATTAATAATATAAATGAAATAGGTGATGATAACACAATAAAAACATGCCTACGAGTTGACTATGAAGATAAATAATTAAATTTTGTATCAACAGAATATGACCTAACACATCCGACTGAAAGGATGACGCCTAGAAAAGTTATAAGTAAGAGCTCAGATATAATATAAATATCTTCCGCCTGCGGCTTAACGTAACATTATTGCTTAACCATGCGTTCCCCATACAAATTTTAACCGCCATTTACATCTTTTAAGATATTTTTTTTAATCAAAGAGTAACCTAATTGCTTAGCATAAAACACTATAATACAGGAAAATAACAAAGACAGTAGTTTTAGCTATCGTTACACGCTGTTAATCTGCCGAGACTAAAATATCTATATTTGTTTTTTTATAGCCAAAAATTCTGTCAAATATGAGAGCAAAATGAACAAAGGAGTCCACGTAAGTGTTTTCTTCAAATAATTTTCTTCACTTCATAATATTAATCATCTACGGGTTCTATTAAAAATGTTGCAACGAGTAACAATGTGACTCGTTGGGAACCAACCGTAGGATTGAAAGCTTTCAAATAACAAATGATTTATGTATAAGAGGGTATTAATGAATCTGCATTTTTTTGTATTCCAGCCAATAGCAAAACTAAATAAGCAGCCACAACAGTTTTATAACACGCCGCTTCCAATGAAAAACGAAAAGTTCGAAAAATTTCTGAAAGAGAATCGTTTGGACGTAGAGTCTGTAACTTTACCTATGAACGAAATGCCAGAAATTATGAAATCCTGGCATTCAAGCATCAACCCACTAATGAAAACTATAAACTTTAGTAATATGAATGTTCAATCCAATTTAGATAAATCTAATAAGGCTGCAGAAGATTTAAAAAAACCCAATAAAGTTGCAAAACGAAATGATATCGAAGAAATTGATAAATCGTATCCAGAAAATCAAATCGAATATCTAAACGATCTTGAACAAGATCTTTTTGATGATTATAGAGAAAACGTAAATGTAAGATACAAAAGGTCTAGTCTACAAGGCTATGATACATTCTCTAGTAATGCAGGAATCGGTAAAAAGCTGAAAGACAAACTTAACAACATAATATTTGATAAAAAGTTTGAAGCTTCAACAGCAATGAAGAATTTGAATTCAGTAAGTAATCCAAGTGAGAATGAAGTTGAGGTAACAATAATAAACTTCGATGACACTAATCAGAAATCGGATAATGAGATGGCCGACCCTACTGAGCCTATACTACTGGATGATAATACTACTTTCAAAAGCAACACAAAAGCTTTTACACAAACAAAAGTATCAGAAAATAACAAAAACCAAGCAGTAGCCAAAAAAGCTACAAAAAAACCACTTGAAAACATAAATTTTCAAATAAAAAAATGTAAAAGTGAAACAGATCATAATAATGTGAAAATTATTTCAAAAGCAAGTTCAGCTGTAAAAGATGATGTAACTACGAAACTGCTACATTTCCCAATGGAATTGAAAGACGATTGCAAAGATAAGCATCAAAATAATGTACCACACAGAGTTCAAATAAGCAGTCATAGCTATAAATATGATGTTTTGTATAAAGTTCCCCATAAAAAAGATAATATATGGGATGAAGAAGATGATATGGGTAAGCATATAGATAAAAAAATTCCAGATCAAAAACAAAAAATAACAAACATGATCATGACTGTAAACCCAGGCTTGGTAGATATCTACCAAGCCTGGGTTTTACAGTCATGATCTAAATCTAAGTAACTAGAGATCTGAGGATATATCTATATCTTTGAGGTTATCTAAAGAAAATTCTAGATGAAAGTCTATAAAGTAGCGGGTTTTTTCAGAAGTGACAAAACTGTTGTATATTTCAGAAAAGAAAAGACGACATGATGTTGACAATGAGAAAAAAAGTAAAAACAGTAAGTAAGTTGTTGATTTTACTATTTCAGGACACAATTTAAATCTTCTGATAACTTCAGACCGTTATACTGTAACATTTAGAAAAAACACCAGTTCTATGAAAATTAATTTAGATTTTATTTGAATATCTGTTATAAGTTTTATTGAACTCTGAGTAATAATATTTGAATTAGGGTGATCTAACTAACTTCTGGTATAACATTATTCTAAGCATTACATTGTAAAATGTCAAAAGCAAGTAAAATATCAGTCTACTCTTCGACATTATTCTGGGAATAGTTATTCTAGAAGTTAGTAAAATGCAAGCTTCGAGATATTTTTTTAATTTATGATACAGAATTTTTCAGCTTATTCAGACAATCCGTTAAGTTAAAATCGTCTCCAACAGAATTTCCCAAATCATCGTTGTAGTAGATGTTGTCAAAGCAGTCGACGACTTTACAAGACCTGATAATCCTATACACATAGATTTACCAACGTACTACGCTCCCAACACTGAAATCGGTAGAACTGAACTACTGCCAGTAAATTTAAAAACATCTTGGACGGATTTAGTCCTTAAATACATATCAGGGATAGCGTTGATAGAAATGCTGAGTAAACTTGGTGTTCTGAAAGGTGGACTTAACCTAACGGATGGTCTGAACGTAAATTTTGATCATGATAAAGTTTTTAGCAAAGACGGAGTGGTGGAAAATGACTCGGAGACGCGCGCCAAACGAGCAGGTAAGATTAACAATAATAATAATTATAAAATTAATAATATTCTTAGCCGAAGTCTAGAGGTTGTCCCATCCGATCCTAAAGTCGTTACAAATCCGGTCGTGGACAATGATTTAACTGCAGGAATAATTAACCAGCATTCTCAAATAGTGAAGGAAAACATCGTAGAACCTAGTTCGAAGACTGTCAAGTGCACAAAAAGAGCTTTTGATCCTTTCATCACAGTGGTCTAAAATACTAGCGATACAATAAGAAAAAAAACTTGAAAAACTACATGAAATTGAATATTTTTTAGCAAAGACAACAAAGAAAAGGCACACATTCAGCCAAGAGCTACACTTCACACGAGAGATGAGACAAAGGGATAAACGTCTATTCAAATTGTTACCGAGTGAGTTGAAACAAGATATAGATTATCATTATCATCAGCCATTTGATCAACTTGCTGTCTTGAAGAGCACGAGTTAAAATGCTACACAAGATACACTACATATTAATTTTTTTAATAATAGTTTTAAGACTTGATGTTGTGAAAATCATGTGACGAGGAGAGTGTTCGATATGAATGTGGAAGGATGAGGTAGACGAAAGAAAAGATGGATGGACAGTGAGAAAGATGATATGAGTAAGAAAGGTGTGAGTACTGAGATGACGGATGATAGAGGGAAATGGAAGAAAATGTGTTGTGCCAACCCCACATAGTGCAGCAAAAGGCAGGAAAAAGAAGAAAAAGTTTTGAGACCTGATATTTTTGTTATTATCTAGATTAAAAAGGAATCGTTTTTTGATTTCAGTAATAAAAGAAAAGATGAACCTGTTTATGAAAACTATAAGTACAGACACGATAAATGCTACTAGTAAGCCATCAATTAAATCTTCAGAAGTTATTAGTAAGTATGACAAAACAAAGATCTTGCAATTTAATATACATACATATATGTATATGATCACGACTGTAATCCCCGGGCTCGGTAGATAACTCCTCAGATTTTTAGTTACTTAAATCTTTGAGGATATCTAAAGGGGGTAGTCAGAGGCAAGTCCAAACATGACATTTGGTACATGCCCACATTTTGCACAGTAGTTAGTATTCCGTACGTGACAGGCAGGGCCGCGCCGACCCCCCACAGCGCCTGTGTGCGAAACTTATGAAGCGCCTCTTTTTTTCACGAATCTTCATGTTTCAACTTAGGTACCTATGTGTCGCCTGATACGGCAAACATTTTAAATTTGGTATAGACCAAATAAACTATACAATATAATAAATAAATAATAAATAAATAATGCTGGACAATCCACACAGCATCATCTAGCCCCAAAGTAAGCTACTCAAAGCTTGTGTTATGGGTACTAGATAACTGATATATTGAATACATGATATAGGTACATAGATAGATATTTTTTATTATACATACACACCCAGACCAACGGAACAAATTTCTGCAGATCATACACAAATTTGTTCCGAGGCGGGAATCGAAATAATAATAGTGGAGTATCGATAAAACCTAAAAAATGTACACCACTTTTATAGAAAAGTGGTGTACATTTTTTAGGTTTTATGGATACTCCACTACAAAGAATATGTTGTTGTATCAAAAATAATTTCGATGGTGGCGCCTCTATTGTCTTGGCGCCTGTGTGCGCCGCACACTTCGCACATAGGGGCGGCTCGGCCCTGGTGACAGGTTGCAAGCCCATCGCCGCTTATAAGAATACTAACCTATGACACATACCTTCGAATTTTTGGTTCTAGGGTATGCCGGTTTCCTCACGATGTTTTCCTTCACCGTTTAAGAGCACTGCATTGCGCACATAATTTTTTCGAATGGAAAAACTCATTGGTGCACGATCAGGTTTGAACCCACGACCTACGGATCGTGAGGCAATTTAATATATAAACAGTTATTTTTAGTAATAATAACGTATTCTTTAGCAGGTGTTACAAGATTGAATTCAAATTATAACCCTTTCACAAAATTAAAAAACCTTAAAAATAATTCAAAAAACAAAGTTAACGAACATAAAGCTATTATATTTGAATACAAAGATGAATCGGAAGACAACGAAAAGGTATTCACATTATTAAACACATTAAAATTGTATCTGAAGTAAAATTCTACTATAAATTCTTAAAATTAAAAAAAAAATGATCACGACTGTAATCCCCGTGCTCGGTAGATATCTCCTCAGATTTTTAGTTACTTAGATCTTAGGTAGTCAGAGGCACGTCCAAACACGACATTTGGTACATGCCCACATTTAATATAATGTATATGTAGATAATAGATTAAAATTAATAAAAGGTAAAATGTATATTACAGATAAATGGAACGACTGATAGTTCACTTTTAACTCCGAATGCAAAACCGATGAACAATACTAAAGACGAAATTAACCTTAATAATGTTGATGATCCAGTGGACGATGATCAAGTAAGTTACTTTTTATCAAAACTCAAATATTTTTGTAAAAATAAGCTCGATACTATGATAACTTTATTTCAGGTCTGCAAAACAACAATTAAGACAGTAAAGGCAGTAAAAAAAGCCAAAATCAGATCTCTATTCAAAGAAAAAGTTAAATCAGCTCATGATTTAAATGCATTTAATAAACTCAAGAGAGACATAAATCCGGAAACATATACAGCGAAAGATGTAGCCGCTTTTGAAGTAATAGTAGATCTCTTAAGAAACACAGTGAACTACGGAGAAAATAAACTAAAAACGTATTCCGATAAGTTCTTTGGAGATCAACGTGCTAAGGCTAGAAAAAACAGCAGCGATGAAATTAATCATGTTACAAATTCCATACAAGTACATATAGCAATACCTTACGACATGCCAGATAAGAAAAGATCTTTAGAACCGCTTAAAGTTAGAAAAGTCTTCACAGCTAAAATGGCTACACCAGTTGATTTAGAATATCAAATAAACTCCATAGAAGACAACACCGCTACAACTTTAAGCCCCGATTTAGACTGTAGCTTCTCTCCAGGCATGTATTTATTAGTTGACGATCCGAATAATTCTAAAGGTAGTTTTGCTCTTAAACCAGTGAAGGCTCTGCCGGAACAACTGGAAGATATTGAAAAAATAGACTGTCAAACCAAAACAGACAAAATAGCTTTGACCAAGGAATTTGTTGCTGCTGTCAACAAACATCTGATTCAACTTTACGAGAATATAACACAAGCCAATGCAGATGAAAAAAAAATCAGTAAACATAAAGTCACTAGAAGAGAATCACGTTGGGACAGAGTCAGAAAACTATTCAAAAATGACAGAGTTTGCAACTGCAAATGCAAAGCGAACAAAACAATGTGCAGAGCTTGTCTAGCTAGCGATGCTGTTATCAGAGAACTAACATTCGAATTTGATAATCTAGCTAGATACATGACTGATCATTGTACGGAAATTCAAACATTCTTTTGGATGAATCCAAGTGGCGGTAGGGCGTTGAGAGATTTAGTTCACAAAATAGATAAATCTCTTAACGAATATTACAAACGAGTTAAAGGTAAATGCACAGGACGCACCTGTAAAACCTTTGCTACTTATATAGACAAACGTGATTTTGTAAATGATAATAAAGCTCCTAAAAGTTCTGTTGCAAAGTCTTCAGTCAACGATCCGGAACATGTTAAGTTTGATATATCATCGAACCTAACTCCTCGTGCTGAAACATTAAGAGGTGCTAAGTTAGTTAATGTTACGGACAACAGTATAGTTTCAAAGCATATCAATAAAAGATCTAACGTTAAAGAAAAAATAAAACTATACGACGACAAAGAAATATACACTCTTGATAATATTAGTGTTAACATAATCTGTAGTCCAGACGCCGCTAGCAATTCAGTTAACTCGAGCTCACTTAGTCTAATTGAAGCTCCCGTTACGGCAGATGCAAATATACTACTTGATTATGATTTGCACAAAAATATGATCAAGAAATTAAAGAAAAACAGAATGTTTGGAAGACCAAAATTTAGATTTAACAAGCTGTTCACATATTATGAAAATTTTGTAACTCCTGCTGATATATTCAAAAGAGAAGCAAAATACAATCAAATAGAATCGCCTCTGATAACAGATACCGGTGGATCCTTCTGGCATGAGTATATACAGAAAGGTAAATTAGATGCGAATAACGAATACAATAAACCTAATGTCGAAATATCTGTCATACAAACAAAACTAGATCAAACACCTATTACACAAGTCAATACTAAATCGTTCAAAGATAAATTGAAGGATTTGTGCAAGAAAAAGATTCAAGTGACAGCAACAGCGGCCAGAAGTGGACTGCAAAGACCGGAGACTTCTACAAATGCGTTGACTAGCAACGTACATGAAATTTTCAAACTTTTCGGCTCAACAAAAGATGGTGATGTCAAAGATACATTTACAGACCCAACAATCAATACAAAACACCGGAAACATACAACAAAACACAAGAAAAAAAAACGCACGAAAATTCGTAAAACAAGTAAAGCAAAGATGCATCGTAAACATAAGACAAAGACTAAGAAAAATAAGATAACTGATACGCCTACAACTGCTTATAACATATCAAAAGCTAGTGATATCCTTAGTACAGAACAATGGGACAGTGACATAGCTACAACTGAATTTTCCAAGATTACAGGAACTAAAATTGAATCCACGATAAAAGCAATCACGGCAACTCAAAGCAAAAATACTAAATCGGGTCAAGCCACAATAGAAAAATCTACAAAAAGTAACTTTTTCCATAAACTTAAAATGGCAACTTTTGGGTTTCTCGGCAATATAGGTAAAGGTAACCATATAGTTAATGAGAAATCTACCAATGCTATGACAGACAGCAGTCACATCACAGCTGCCTATAACCACATTGTCGAATTAGACAGTGAAACAACGAAAATTGCTGAAAAAAACGTTATATCAGAGCCAGTAACCAATGTAAACCCTACTTTACTTATAATCAACAATGACGGAGTAAACGATGATACGAAAGAAAGCAAATCTAAGTTCAAAGATATTTGGCTTTCGCTAATAAACTTTGAAGCTGAAAAACTAAAGAAGATAGATAATCTCAATGAGAACGAACTAAATGTTAAACAACTGAGAGAAGCGGATCTTGTAGACAGCGGCGCCTCGCTAGAAGACTTAGAAGATATAGAAAATACTCTAATGCGTCTTAAACTCAAGCAAAGAGGGTAAATATCATTATTTTATTAGCTGTCATCCACTTTTTACTTTTTTTAACAATGGGTAGTCTTAAATTTAGGTACTATCTAACTATCCGTACATTTAATTATCAAATCAAAGGAATAAACACACAAACAATCTGTTATAACTGCTGTGTTTCTAAATAAGTCCGTCAAGAACGCAACGCGCAAAAAAAATCTATCCCACGTCAACCGTACATTTTTCCGGGATAAAATGCGGCCCAAATCCTACTCCTTGATCAAATTGGGGACGTACTAGAGAAAGGCCAGGTCATGAGTACCCTAAACCGACGCGCATGTATGAAGAATGTAATGAGAGTGAATGAAGCAAGAGATATATCAGGATCGTAGCAAGTGGAGATTCTGGTCTCTGCCTACCCCGTCGGGAAACAGGCGTGATTTTATGTATGTTTGTAAATCCTACTCCAGACCATAATCTATATCTGAGCCAAATTTAATTCAGATCCGTTCAGCCGTTTCAGCATGAAAGAGTAACAAAAATACATCCATACATACAAACTTTCGCGTTTATAATATTAGTAGGATGTTATCTGTTTCCAGAACGACGCCAGAACCCGATGTGGAGTATGACATACTCAAGGGTATGAAGGTGCTGCAAACGCTGGAAAAACCAGCACCGATTGGTATTCAGCTAGAGCCAGGATTGCTGGAGAAGGTGGCTCGCAAGTTTTCCATCAAAATGGTACCAGACGAGAAGGTAAATATGCTGTACCGCTAGTATGAGTTTTTATAGTTTACGAAAACTTTTTTCGAATCGTATCCTTCATACCTCCATCGGAAATGTTAAGGAACTAAAATAAGGTCGTTAATATCGAAAATATCTAATCGGCAGTCCCAGCAATGATTTTCAAACCGTTTTCACGATATCGACCTTATTTTAGTTCCTTGACATTTCCAATGGAGGTAGGTAAATGTATGAAAGGATACTATTCGAAAAAAGTTGCAAATAACCAATTACGTCTACCATGAGTTGTCACATTTAGATCGGCTGACGTTACTACAGTAGTAATAGTACGTTACTATGACATATTGTGTCAAAATTGTTACTCATTCATGGTACCAAATTCTAAGCAAATGAATGAAGCGCAAACTACAGTCGCTGTAGTACGCTGTGACGTAGGATAGTTAACTACGTGACGTTTTAGTACCCAACTATCCGTTAGAGGCGCTGTGCAAGTTTTCGTACATTTATTTATCTACAGTCGCTAGCGAGTGTAGATTGTGAAAACTCATGGTAGACCTACCGCTCTTAAGGAAAATCTTGAGTTCACTGCCACTAGTGTTGTAATAAATTAATACTTTGCAAAGGCAGGTCCCTCTGCCTTCGTTCCGAAGACGAGCGCTAGACAGCACTACGTTATAGTAACGCCGAAGAAGTTAAAACCGAGAAGAGAAACGTCAGATTTTGAAGGTAAAACTAATATTTATTATCATAGCTTTCGCCTACGCTTCGTTACCTTGAAAAACCTTAGTGGTAGTTAGAGATATAATCCCACTAATATTATAAACGCGAAAGTTTGTAAGAATGTATGGATGTATGTTTGTTACTCTATCAAACTGAAATGGTTGAACAGATCTGGATGAAATTTGGCACAGGTATAGATTATAGGCTGGAATAGCACATAGGCCTCTTTTTATCCGGGAAAAATGTACGGTTCCCGCGGGATAGATTTGTTTTTGTTTTTCAAGGTACCACGCGGGCGAAGCCGCGGCCGGATGCTAGTTTATTATATAATTTAACACACATCCTTTGTTTCAAGAGGCTGAACCTTTCAAAACCTCAAATTTTGACGTTTTGACCAATATACGTTCGAATAAACGAATCAACAATCAAGAAAGCAAAAACTTTAAGCGAAAAATCAAGCAACGTATGAACATAGATGAGAAAAAAAACGTTAAATACTCAACAAATAAATCGAAACGAAATGGTCAATATGAAAGGACATTAACTCTTCAAACGCATTCTGGACATTATGCAAACCATTACAAAACGGAATTTGACAGCTATATACGAGAAGAAAAAGGCATCTATAGATTAAAAAGGAACACAAGTATTAATGCAACTGTCAGAAAGAATAAACAAAAATACAGCAGTTTTAGCAATAAAGATATTCCTAACATGGTGATGGAAAGTGGAAAGAGACGGAATTTTAAGAAGCAACGGAGTAAACATAAGCGTTCAAGTGCGAATGGGATAGAGAATAAACGTCTATCTTTGGTAAGCATAATTTTTATAACAGACTAGAAAAAGGGTTGTGACAACATTGACTGCCCTCACAGCTCAGTCGGTAGTAGCTCTGCCTTCTGCGCTGTAGGTTGCGGGTTCGATCCCCACCCAGGGCAAACATTTATGTGATGAACGCAGATGTTTGTTCTGATTCTGGGTGTTATCATTAATTCTATGTACCTACGTATTTACAAAAAAAGTATAGTTAATCTATCAGCTACTGGTTCCCATAATACAAGCTTTGCTTAGTTTGAGACTAGATGGCGTTGTGTGAAATGTCCACCAATATTTATTATTTTATTTATTACTAGCTTCCGCCCGCGTGGTACCTTGAAAAACAAATCTATCCCACGGAAACCGTACATTTTTCCGGGATAAAAAGTAGCCCATGTGCTATTCCAGGCTATAATCTATATCTGTGCCAAATTTCATCCAGATCTGTTCAACCGTTTCACGTGAAAGAGTAACAAACATGCATCCATACATTCTTACAAACTTTCGCGTTTATAATATTAGTAGGATTACTAAAAATACTGCATTTCCATAGATATCCTTTACTCGCCACATTAATAATTACCTTGTTTATAATTTCAGTGGATCCAACATACAACTGGTTACTTCTTGGCCACCATAACCTGTTTCTACATAGTCTTCGCCTTACTTGCTGCGGTAGTCAACTGGGCTTTTCGAAAATGAATCTGAAAGAAAATTCTATAAGCGATAAGTGCATCTAGGTTATACCATGTGTAGATTAAATTAGGTTTTGCCAACACCTGTAGTCACGACTGCCAATAACGCTTTGGATTCTTAAGGTGTGGTTAGAGGCAAGTCCTAGTACTGATTATACACGAGCAACTGCCCATGGAGTTTTTTAGGGGGTGGTCATAGGCAAATCCTGGATACGCGAACACGCAAGGTTCGTAGATGTTCGATCCCCACTCAGGACAAAAAATATGGATAGCCCCCTCCAAATTTCAAGTTGTTAGACCAGTGGTTTAGGCTCTGTATTGTCTGTTAGGTTGTTCAGTCGATAAGTCCTTTTAAAGTTAGTTTGATGGTGGTACCCGTAGTTTCTGATCCCCACGACGCAATGTGGGAGTCCCAATGTGGGGTCAGGACTTGGGATTGTCTGGTGTTGGTTCAAAGCATCAAGTGTAAAGTAGGTGACCTAATGCGACATTTTGTATAGATGTATTTTGTATTTAAGTGTTCTTAATTTTATGATATTTGCTAAGTGTCACTTTGTTGCTAGTGTATTTTAATAAACTAATTAAGTATTTATAATAATATTTTATTATTAGATAGAATAAAAGTCATAAAAAAATACTCACATGACTTATCCCCAGGCTCGGTAGATACATAATATCTCCTCGGATCTTCTAGTTACTTAGATCTTTGAGGATATCTAGATAGGTAGTCAGCACGTCCAAACATGACATTTTGCACAGTGGTTAGTGTTCCGTACGTGACAGGTTGCAAGCCCATCGCCGCTTATAAGAATACTAATTTCTGTTATGTGACCACACTGAATTTAAAACTCAAATGGAGCATTTTGCGATTTTAATTTCGACTCAACTCACCTTGCATTCAAATGGCCATAATGTCCGCCTCTAAATCGGAGGAAATCCTGATAATTTTGAACAAAACAGCCATTTTTTGTTTAAAATTGACTTGACAATTTGACTGACTTTGTGACATTGTCAATACTACTAACTGAAATACTTGACACTGGCACAATTAATCTCGAATGAGACAGATGCTATATAAGAAGATCCTAAAAAATATTTAATGACTAGCTGACCCAGCAGACTTCGTACTTATTTAGAAAACGTTTGTATGGGAAATAGAAAAGGGCTATTTTTAGGGTTTTCCCGGCAGTTATTCGAATTTTTCTTACCTTTTAAACCTTCCCTAGACCTCCACGAACATTTCAAGACCAAGATAAGCTAAATCCGTTTAGCCGTTCTCGAGTTTTAGCGAGACTAACGAATAGCAATTCATTTTTATACCTACATATAGAAGATTATCAAATAATGCAAATTTATCTAAGATACTCATTTAGTAGAGGCAATTAAATAAAATACCAAATTTAATTACATTTTTATTACAAAAAAATCGATAAGTACCTACATACATTTGGTATAACATTACAAACACTAATTAAGCATCATAGATACGATCGACACTTGCCTTTATATCAAATAAGTATAAGGCCGTTACAAATAAACATGTTTTCGGTTTCCTCACGATGTTTTCCATCACCGAAAGAGGCAGCGCCTATGTTTCGAATGGAAAAGTTAATTGCACGGATTTGAACCCACAACCGGATTATAAGTGCTACCACTACACCAAGAGTGTATCGGATAATCAAGTTTATTTGTAAGGCGATTTATATAATAATGTTTCTAATGTTCTGCAGACTAACTAAAAAAAAATCTTAGGATCTTATTTTATTTGGTCCATTAGAAAGACCAAATTACTCTAACATTTCTAAATGGCCATTTAGATGGAGAGTTTCTCAAAACGTAGAAATCGTACGCTACTACGAGTATAACAAGCAATAATCGCCAAGATTATCGTGTCATAATGTTTACATACAGTACGTCTACCATGAGTTGTCACATTTAGATTGGCTGACGTTACTACAGTAGTAATAGTACGTTACTACTTATAAAATCTGTCAAAACCAAATTCTAAGCAAATGAATTAAGCGCAAACTACAGTCGCTGTAGTTCGCTGTGACGTAGGATAGTTAACTACGTGACGTTTTAGTACCCAACTATCTTCTAGAAGCGCTGTACAAGTTTTCATACAATTCTTTAACTACAGTCGCTAGCGAGTGTAGATTGTGAAAACTCATGGTAGACCAACTGGCAAGAACTAAATTCTCGAATTAGATTAGTCATACGAAATTCGCAAGCACTCGTAGTAGACTGGCACAAAAACTCGAAATACAATTCTCGCTTTGTAGTTCTGTTTACACGGAGACAGATATATTCTATTGATAAATAAATAAATAATGCTGGACAGTCCACACAGCATCATCTAGCCCCAAAGTAAGCTACTCAAAGCTTGTGTTATGGGTACTAGATAACTGATATATTTAATACATTATGTACATTATACACAGAAAACACCCAGACCAACGGAACAAATTTCTGCCGATCGTACACAAATTTGTTCCGCGGCGGGAATCGAACCCGCAACCTCTTGCGTCGCAGGCGGACTCTGGCCCGCTGCGCCACAGAGGTCGTCACATTCATCACATTATTGCTGTCGTGTGTGGTCTCGTGACGATTTCTATGGAAAGATGTAATGAGATGTATCGTGCTATAATGTACATCTTTACATTATAGCTGCTGTGTGTGAAGCCCTTAATTGCATCTTCGATTCGAGATACTCTCTCCATCTAAATGTCCTTTTAAGGATAGTTTTAAACTAATATTTATTGCAAACATTTATAAATCCGTCTCAAAATGATGATGATTTTAGTTAGTCCGCGAAACAACAGAATTAAAAAAAAATACTCAAAACAAAAAAAGATCGAAAAATCAAAGTCATACAGAATTGTCATTTGTTATGGTAATAGTCACCGGTTCTGTGAGTTCTGTCAAACCAGTGTGCTGGAAGGAAATTGCTTCTTAGGGCGTTTGTCCACCGCAGCCGTCACCGCACGTCACCGAGAACGAGATGACGGCGCCGAAGTAGCGGTACATACATTTACATTACATTACTTAGCCGCGTGTCCACCGCACATCCGCCACCCGAGCGCCGTCATCCCGGCCGCCGAAATGGCGAGTAGATCGGCGTGACCGCTAGGTCGTCGCCCGATATTTTGACGGGCCGATGTGCCGGCAAAACAAAACAACTTGTATGAACTTGTCCACACGCTGCCGTCGCCGTCACCGTCGCACCGTACACGAGCTCAGTTATTATTTTGTTTGTAATCTTCTTCTTCTTCAATTATGGCATCTGTCTCTTAGAGAACAATTTTGCCAGTGTCAAGTGTATTTATTTATAAGTATTGTCAACGTCACAGAGTCAAGTCAAGTAGTCAAGTCAATTTTAAACAAAAGATGGCTGTTTTGTTGAAAATTTTCGGGATTTCCTCCGATGGAATTTGAAGAGAACTATTCATTCTAATTCACATACTTTTCTCGCGTCAAGAACCCGGGCTTTATTGGCAAAATAACCACCAAAATTACGCAATATAACTCAAAATAACACGAGAAAACATATAAAAATCAGAGCGACGTAGTTGTCAGGCAAATACACCGCAGAAAATCCTTGTTTGTAATCAATCGGAATTCGGTCGTGGTGGACAAACGATCGCCGTTACGTCATATTAAACTCGGCCCGAAATAATCTCATTCTCGGTGACGTGACGGTGACGGCGGCTGTGGACAAACGCCCTTAGAGGCACGTTTCGTGAACTTGACATGTTTGAACATGAGATAAATTGATGCCCCATTTCAATAAATTACAGTAACTAACTGATCGATCCGTCTCATTTTATTGCAGTTACTAAGTTCCCTAACTACCCCATTTCAATTACAGTTACTTAATGCCCTAACTGCCCCATTTTATTGCAGTAACTAAGTTCCCTAACTGCCCCATTTTATTGCAGTAATGAAGTTCGTTAACTGCTCTATTTTATTGCAGTAACTAAGTTCCTTAACTGCCCCATTTCAACTACAGTAAGTGTTCCATCTGCCCCATTTTATTGCAGTCACTAAATGCCCTATCTGCCCCATTTTAATGAAGTAACTAAGTGCTCCAACTGCCCCATTTTATTGCAGTAACAAAGTTCCTTAACTGCCCCATTTTATTGCAGTAACTAAGTTCCTAAACTGCCCCATTTCAATTACAGTAAGTGTTCTATCTGCTCCATTTTATTGCATTAACTGAGTGCCCTAACTGCCCTATTTGCCCCATTTTATTGCAGTACCCAAACTGCCCCATTTCAAGCGACCATCCTGTATGTTAGGAATGTTATCAATATTTATTTTATTTTGTATAAATTAACATTTCAAAATCTTATATATTATTGAACACCATAATTATATTTTATCTATATTTCTTTAAGACAAACATTTGTGTAAAGTTATATCTAGCTACAGAATTATTTCTGAGCAAGCATTTTAACAACAATTAGCTTCCCGCGGCTTTACCCGCGTGGTACCTTGGTAAATTATAACCCAAATCCTACTCCAGACTATAATCTGTCTCTGTGCCGAATTTCATCCAGATCCGTTTAGCCGTTACAGCGTGAGTAACAAACATCGAAATTCGCATTTATAATATTAAGTAGGAATAAAGACGCACTTAAAGCGCTCAGATCAGAACATCTGGAAGATAGGCAGAGGCAATTCCAAACATTTTACACAGAAATTAACAAAATATTCATAGATTCCGCTAAAACTTTCTACAGATAATATAAGTTATGACTAAGTACAAAAGTTAATATTTTAAAATCGATCAAAAATCGATAATATACTAACACTTTTCTAATTATTCCCGCGACCCGATTCAGTACATAATATAAGCAATAATATAAAATGTGATCTACATTATAGTTGGTAGGTGTCATGGTCCATCATGTCACTAGTCCATCCGACCAGTGTGGTGAAAGGATAAAAGTGCGCCTCAGACTATGACTGTGACTATGCGTCCTTGACTATGTGATGTCATAATAACATGCCAAAAAGTGTCACTTAGATGCAAGCCGTCATACCTTAAAGTGACAGTTAGATGCAAGCCGTCATACCTTAAAGTGTCACTTAGATGCATGCCGTCATACCAATAAGTGACAGATGCATGCCGTCATACCAAAAAGTGACACTTAGATGCATGCCGTTATACCAATAAGTGACAGATGCATGCCGTCATACCAATAAGTGACAGATGCATGCCGTCATACCAAAAAGTGACACTTAGATGCATGCCGTCATACCAAAAAGTGACACTTGGATGCATGCCGTCATACCAAAAAGTGACACTTAGATACATGCTATATTTTTAAACTAACGCCATCTGAACACATTATTATCTAATACCTTTAAATGAGCAATTCTTGTATACATATATATTTTCTGAATCTCGGAAACGGGTCCAACGATTTTTTTGAAATTTAGTATTCAGGGGGTTTCGGGGACGATAAATCGATCTAGCTAGGTTTCATTTTTAGAAAACATCGTTTACCAATAAAAAAACCGAGCAAAGCTCGGTCACCCAGGTACTTAGTATTAAACGGGTATTTATCGCGTTCTAATTACCTATTTATTTTCCTGACGTTTCGACAGGTTTACACGCTGTCGTGGTCATGGGTAGACTCAAATAAATAGGTAATAAGAACGCGATAAATACCCGTTTAATACTAATAATAATGTGTTCAGATCGCGTAAATTTAAAAGTATATATTAATGACCGCCACAGTGTGACCAGAACCCGCGGATATATTAACGTATAATCAGTTCAGTAGCGCAGGATGCAGAGCAGCCGGCACAGGCCGCGGGAGCGCCGCCTTCACTCCTCCTCGGGCTGCTCGGGCGGGGGCTCCGTCTCGTCCACCCGCGGAGCGCTACCTTCCAACTCTGAAAATAAAGTCGTCTGTCATCTTTCTGACCTTTTCCCACGTTATGTGGTCACGTGATCTTCTAAGAGCGCTGGTGGTGTAGTGGTAGCACCCCTGCCTCACGATCCGAAGGTCGTGGGTTCAAACCTGGTCGTGCACCAATGAGGTTTTCCATTCGAAAAATTTATGTGCGCAATGCCAGTGCTCTTAAACGGTGAAGGAAAACATCGTGAGGAAACCGGCATACCCTAGAACTAAAAATTCGAAGGTATGTGTCATTGGTTAGTATTCTTATAAGCGGCGATGGGCTTGCAACCTGTCACGTACGGAATACTAACTACTGTGCAAAATGTGGGCATGTACCAAATGTCATGTTTGGACTTGTCTCTGACTACCCTCTTTAGATATCCTCAAAGATCTAAGAAACTAAAGATCTGAGGAGATATCTACCGAGCCCGGGGATTACAGTCGTGATCATATTTTTTTTTTTTTTTTTTTTTGTGATCTTCTATGTCCTTCTGTCATCCGTCATCTCACTCACTCCATTCCATGTCCTCTTTCACAGTCCATCCATCTTTTCTTTGTCCTACCTCCACCCTTGTTTCCATCCACATTCATACCTAACACTTTTCTTTGGCCTACCTTTAAAAGAAAATCGTATTATGAATTTATAAAATTAACTAGCTTTTACCCGCGACTTCGCAAAGACCCATCAATATTTACATGAAATTATACAAGGTGTTACCGGACTACTTCCGAAAACTTCGGGGGGTTAAACAACCCATCAATATAAATAACTTTTTATAAGAAACCAACTCTGTGTGTCATACAAAAAAAGCGCTAGGGCCCAGCGAGTTTCTTGTCAGTTCTTTTCGCACTGGGGATAGGACTGGAACTGGCTCTTAGACTCACCTAGTATGTAAGACGTTTCAAAGTGATACCTGTGATTCTATTGCAAATAAACATATTTTATTTTTGTTTTTATTTTATGAGCGCGAAAAAAACTTCTGTTTTATACATTCTAGCCAAGTAGGTGTTGAAGTAGGATAGCATTTCAACGTTAAATACGTAATAAATAAAATAGTGACAGGCCATTCTGATGGTAACAACTTTTGCATGAAACAGCTGTTTTGTTCTTCGCGCTCTCAGTGTTGGTTTCTTAGAAAAATTTGTTTATATTGATGAGTCCTCTAACCCCCTGAAGTTTTCGGAAGTAGGAAGTAGGAAGTTGGTGGTGGAGGAAACGCAATGATTATCAGTTTTTATGTAAGTTCATTTGTAAAGTGTGTAAAACTGTTTTTCCTCCAAATATAACAAAATATATTTTTTTGCTGGACAATCCACACAGCATCATCTAGCCCCAAAGTAAGCTACTCAAAGCTTGTGTTATGGGTACTAGATAACTGATATATTTAATACATTATATACATAGATAGATATATTTTTATTATACATAGAAAACACCCAGGCCAATGGAACAAATTTTCTGCAGATCGTACACAAAGTTCTGAGGCGGGAATCGAACCCGCAACCTCTTGCGTCGCAGGCGGACTCTCGCCCGCTGCGGTCGTCTATACTAATATTATAAAAAAGAAAGTTTTGTATTTTTGTTTGTAACGAATAAACTCAAAAACTACTGGTCCGATTTCAAAAATTCCTTCACCGTTAGAATGCTACGTTATCCCTGAGTAACATAGACTATATTTTACGTAGGTACCTCGCGAGCAAAGCCGCGAATGGAAGCTAGTCTAAAATGTAAAAAAATACCATTAGGTGCGGGAGGGTCAGCGGTGGCTGCAGCCAGGTTGGTGACAGACTTGGATTTGAAGCACTGGAAGTCTACATGGCGACTCTTGGCTTCCTCCTTCTCCCAGGACATGTGGATGAAGGGACGCTGGACGTAGTTGTAGATAACCTGCAATTCATATTTAAAGGTAACGAAGGTACAAGTTTAACATCTCCTCAGACCTCTTAGATCTTTGAGGATATCTAAACGGGGATAGTATGAGGCACGTCCAAACATGATATTTGGCACATGCCATATGATATTTTGCATATGTTAGACGATTCAAAATGATCCCTGTGATTTTACTGAATAAATAATTATTTACTACTAGCTGACCCGACAGACTTCGTACTTATTTAGAAAACGTTTGTATGGGAAATAGAAAAGGGCTATTTTTAGGGTTTTCCCGGCAGTTATTCGAATTTTTCTTACCTTTTAAACCTTCCCTAGACCTCCACGAACATTTCAAAACCAAGATAAGGTAAATCCGTTTAACCGTTCTCGAGTTTTAGCGAGACTAACGAACAGCAATTCATTTTTATATATATAGATAGATAGACAAGAAGATGGTAAAAAATGCAAGCGCTGTTGGTGTAGTGGTAGCACCCCTGCCTCACAATCTCAAGGTCGTGGGTACAAACCTGGTATGTGCGCAATGCCAGTGCTCTTATACGGTGAAGGAAAACATCGTGAGGAAACCGGCATACCCTAGAACCAAAAATCCATGTGTATGTCATACATAAAATAATGTTAATGGTCTTATAAACGGCGATGGGCTTGCAACCTGTCACGTACGGAATAGTCACTACTGTGCAAAATGTGCTCAACAGTCAATAATAGTCAATCCTACTAATATTATAAACACGAAAGTTTGTAAGAATGTATGGATGGATGTATGTATGTTTGTTACTCTATCACGCTAAAACGGCTGAACGGATCTGAATGAATTTTGGCACAGATATAGATTATGGTCTGAAATAACACATAGGCTACATTTTATCCCGAAAAAATTTACGGTTTCCACGGGATTTGTTTTTCACGCGGGCAAAGCCACGGGCAGAAGCTAGTAGTAAATAATTATTTATTCAGTAAAATCACAGGGATCATTTTGAATCGTCTAACATATTATGCAAAATATCATACATAAGGCATGTGCCAAATATCATGTTTGGACGTGCCTCATACTATCCCCGTTTAGATCGTTAGTGCTCTCCAAGTCGGGTAAAAAGTAGGGTAAAATTTACCTCGGCTCTACCCCCCGGACGTTTGCGAACTTTTTCCTTATAAGTGGGGTAACCTTCGACCCCCAGGCGAATCTTCTTCAAGCCCCGTTCTTTCATCACTTGTTTCGCCACATCCCTGGAACAAGCATTGATTTAAAATTTTTGTTTTTCAAGGTTCCACGCGGGCGAATATACACCGTGAAATTTTAATGGTTGTTTACCCGCGGCAGAACAACTTGCCATAAGGAGTACTTTCGAAAAATAGAGGAAAAGTAAAAAAATAAAGATGTTTTTGTTTTAAAATTTTAAATATTCACGTCAACTTAAAACGTGAGGAACGATAGTAACATTAGACGTAACTTGTAGGTACTATTCGAATGGCACGCGCCGCCGGCCGCCTTCTCGTAGGTATCGGGATGAATTACTATTGGTTCGTGGTCGCTTTCGAATTAAATTTTCACAATGGTATATCTGTATTTTTTGTTTTTAATATTTTATTTGTTTATACAACGATTGTATTACCAAGACAAAACCATTTCGCTGCGGGAAAACAACCATTCAAATTTCTCGGTGTATATGTACGAGTATAGTTATTGTTACGAAGGGAAGGGTAAAAAAATACTTACCTATTTTCGATGTATTTGAAAAATCGGTACAGCGGGGTGGAGAGGACAGTCTGGCTGTACTCATCCCCCATTTGTGGGGGATACTGTTCATCCCACTCCACGGAGTCATCGTCCAGTAGGACCACTACGTGGCATTCTCTGGAAAAGGTCAAAGGTCAAAGGTCAAAGTTCAAAGGTCAAACACTCAAGTTGAAAACTGAAAATATATTTATAAAAAAAATAAATATGATCACGACTGTAATCCCCGGGCTCGGTAGATATCTCCTCAGATCTTTGGTTACTTAAATCTTTTGAGGATATCTAAAGGGGGTAGTCAGAGGCAAGTCCGAACATGACATTTGGTACATGCCCACATTTTGCACAGTAGTTAGTATTCCGTACGTGACAGGTTGCAAGCCCATCGCCGCTTATAAGAATACTAACCTATGACGCACACCTTCGAATTTTTGGTTCTAGGGTATGCCGGTTTCCTCACGATGTTTTCCTTCACCGTTATATATATTTATTTATAGTAAAAATAGTGTATGAAAAGAGCCTTTGTACACTTTTAAGTACTCTTAATACAATAAGAAGTTAAAGAAGTCAAAGGTCAAACATTCAGGTTGAAAACTGAAAACGAAAAATATATTTATTTATTAAAAAAAGTGCATGAAAAGAACCTTTGCACACTTTTAAGAACTCTTAATACCTACAATAAAAAGTTAAAAAAAAGAAGGTTATTAGGTTAAAGGTCAAGTTCTAGGTGGTATCTTTTCTTACCATGTCACTAGTTCTTTCAAACCAGTGTGGTGAAAGGGTTAAAGTGCGCAGAGGCACCTTTCATGCATAGTCTAATCTTAGGTCAAGTAATAAGTTCAAGTTTTCCATAACAAGTTAATATTGTTTATTTAGATTAGAGCTAAGGTCAAATTTTAGGTCAAGTGTGACATCATCAGTACAATATTGTATATTAGAAATGCGGAATTCAAATAGTCAAAGGTGAATCTTAAATTCTTAATTAAAAGGTCAGGTTTCCAAGCATGGTAGATAGCTGGTAACCGAGTAGGCCTTTAAATCTATGGTGAACAATTCTTTCTTTCTTTCGACGACCTCAGTGGCGCAGCGGGCGAGAGTCCGCTTGTGACGCAAGAGGTTGCGGGTTCGATTCCCGCCGCGGAACAAATTTGTGTATGATCTGCAGAAATTTGTTCCATTGGTCTGGGTGTTTTCTATGTTTATTAAAAAATATCTATCTATGTATGTATATAATGTATTAAATATATCAGTTATCTAGTACCCATAACACAAGCTTTGAGTAGCTTACTTTGGGGCTAGATGATGCTGTGTGGATTGTCCAGCATTATTTATTATTTATTTTATTTATTTGCCCAAAAATCATAGCACTCTTTGACCTGAGGTCACATCTAAGATTCAACCTTCAAAGGTCAAAGTTTTTGACCTAGAAAATAAGGAAATGTTTGAAATAAAAATAATGTTGTATTCACCTGTCTCCGCGCCTCGCTGACTCAACCATCAACGGAAGGATCAGTTGTTCCAAGAATGACTCGAATTGACGGCGAGCACCCTCGTTCGACAGCTCATGTAGAAGACCCCGGAGGTTCTGTAAATAAATCATCATCATCTTCTATTTTGTTCAGTACTGGTAAAACTTTTCTTCAGAAATATAATACCTTTAAACAAGCAACTCTTGTAATCTATATCTATACTTCTATACTAATATTATAAAGAGGAAAGTTTTGTATTTTTGTTTGTAACGAATAAACTCAAAAACTACTGGTCCGATTACAAAAATTCTTTCACTGTTAGAATGCTACGTTATCCCTGAGTAACATAGGCTATATTTTATGTAGGTACCTCGCGAGCAAAGCCGCGAACGGAAGATAGTATTATATAAATGTAATATAATTTGAATCTCGGAAACGGCTCCTATGATTTTCATGAAATTTAGTATGCAGGGGGTTTCGGGGGCGATAAGTCGATCTAGGTAGGTTTCATTATTAGAAAAAGTTGTTTTATCCATGTTTTCAGGCAATGAAAAGCTGCTACTGTTTTACTGTTTTACCGACATCAACGCTCAGTCATCTAGGTAATAGTATAAATTTCTTATTGATTATTTCTTAATTTATTACTTATGTAAATATATACATAGAATACATAACAACACCCAGGCACAGAACAAACATCTGAATTCATCACACAAATGTTTGACCTGGGTGGGAATCGAACCCACAACTTACAGTGCAAAAGGCAGAGCTACTACAAACTGAGTGGTGAGGACAGTCTAAAAATATTTAAGTTGTGTGAAGTGTAAGTAGCTAATTGTCACACAAAATTTTAAGTTAGGATAGCGCATCAATAAAGAGAAAAAGCAAACAAATAAGTAAGTTCGGGCGCCAGATGCCTACCTAAAAGTGTAATAAAATGTTAACCTACCTGTAGATTTACCATGAGTTTTCACAATCTACACTCGCTAGCGACTGTAGTTAAAAAATTGTATGAAAACTTGTACAGCGCCTCTAGCGGATAGTTGGGTACTAAAACGTCACGTAGTTAACTATCCTACGTCACAGCGTACTACAGCGACTGTAGTTTGCGCTTCATTAATTTGCTTAGAATTTGGTGCCATGAGTAACAATTTCGACAGATGTCATAGTAACGTACTATTGCTACTGTAGTAACGTCAGCCCATATAAATGTGACAACTCATGGTAGATGTACTGGACAGTAAAGTTGGTGAACCTGAAACTCAATATTAGACCCTAGATCTAGGAATTGTCTAAAAACTACCAACCTGGCATCTAACGGTATTAGCATCGAAAGGCACTAGAAGATAATCGCAAGCCTCCCGCAACTCCTGGACGGAGACAGTGGGGGGACACCTGATGGTCCCTCCGCGGTAGTACTCCAGGATAGCTCTGAAGACCGTGGCCGATATGCCTTCTGCAACCTCATACTCCCCTCTTTCATTGGGATGTGTGAACTCAATGCCTGTAAAAGAAAATCCTAATAATATTATAAACGCGAAAGTTTGTGAGGATGTCTGGATGTCTGGATGTTTGTTACTCTTTCACGCTAAAACGGCTAAACCGATCTGAATGAAATTTGGCACAGATATAGATTATGATCTGGTATAACACATAGGCTACATTTATCCCGAAAAAATTTACGGTTCCCGTGGGACAGCGATGTTTTAGTTTTTCAAGGTACCACGCGGGCGAAGTCGTGGGCGGAAGCTAGTAAACAATAAAAGAGACAACTCATTGATGCATGTTTAGGTTTGAACCTATGACCTTTGGATTGTGAGGCAGGGTTGCTACCACTGCACCACCATTGCTCTAAGGTCTAAATACCAAGACATTTTTTAAGTAAGAGATAGCGCGCACGTAACCCGTGCGCACTATCACTTGGCGTACCAAATATCATGCAGATCAGATCAAGGGATAGTGAACTTATCATGAAAACAAAAAACCTCTGTAACTTACCCCTTGTGATGAAACATGGATAGCTAACAATTATTGCAAATTTTTATTATAACTTTATGAAAATAAGTGTTGATAGTAAGCAAATAAATTGTATGTTCTGTTGAGTGTGTCCTTCAAACCCATACTCATGCTTGTATTTATTCAACAGATATTTCTGTGCTCATTTTACTAGTTAATTTTACATTTTAGTCCATCTCAGAATCCTCTTGCATGCACTTGAACAATTCTACTTAACAGTTTCATCATTGTCCTCACTTTTTATATTTTTATTACATTTGGTTATCTCATAAAATGTTAGTTAATTTTAAATGTACTCTTTGTGAAATAACTTATTATAAACCAATCTTTTATTGCTCCATCTTCATGCTATCAGCTTGAAAGACGAGCTTTAAAAAGTTTTTAAAATAACTACAAAAATAACAAATTGAGAAGCACCACCTGACACATGTCTTCAAAAGGTTCTATGACATACAAGTTTGCTCACGATGTTTTCCTTCACCGTTATGGGATACTGGTAACATTAACAAAGGCTTACGTTTATCCAAACAAAGAAAATCTTACCGGAACTGAACATTCTCCCCAACATGGTATTCGGATGAGCCGTGAACTGAGCTGGATCCACCACAAACCTCGTATTATCTACCACAAGTGTGATCCTATCATCACCCATCTGATTCTGTGCCTTGCTGTTCCTAGGCTGGTCTAATGCTGTTGACGTCGAGGGAGTAGAGGTAGCAAGTTTCGGCGGCATTGTGCAGACTCTGGAGCGGATATTCGGACCGTTGCGTTTGGATAATCGCTTTCTTCTTTCCTCGTCCAGTCTGTAATTCTTTTCGTCGGATTCGCTACTACTGTCGGGGTAGAAGAATGATCTTCTCTCTGCCATGGCCTCAGGGCCATCTGCTTGGGAGTCGGACATGTGAGCGCGCTCGACTCGAGCCCTTACATCACGGTCTGCGCTGTGCCTGCGTCCTTTTCTTGGTGATTTCGTGGAATTTTCTATTTTGCTGAGGTGAATGTACGCCAGTGCGATAGGACACAGAACAACGACAGTGCAAAATGCAATGAAAGTACGTAGGTATCTGTCAAATTGACAAAGTCGTCCTTGCTTGATATTGACTGACATTTGCCAAATGTCAGTCAATATAAACCAAATGTCATTTGGACTTGAAGACGAAATAGTGCTGTGTCTTATGAAACTACTGTTTCGATACTTTCTCAAATCGAGTTTTATTTAAAAAAAAAATCATTATAACATACAATGATCATGACTGTTATCCTCAAGCTTGGTAGATTAATACTCAGATATCGTTTTTTTTCTCTATTTTTTCTCAGATCTTTAGGGATATCTTAAGAGAGTAGTCAGAGGCACGTCCTAACATGATATTTGGCACATGCCCATATATTATTTCTATAAAAAAAACAATCTAATAAAATTTTACAGAATAAAATCATGTTAAATGCGGTAAGTAGGTACTATTGATTGAAAAAAAATTAAGTCAGTTAGAATCTGGTGAAAACACTTACAATACAATAGGCAAGGGCGGATCCAGCTTTGGTGCCAGGGGGGGGGGTCACATAGTCTTGGCCAAGTCACAAAAAGTTATAATCCTTATTATACAGGGAGTCCTAAAAAGTAGTGTCAAGCGAAAGTCCAGAGATAGAACACCCCTTGGGGTACCCGAATCATGTTAGTTAACAAACAAATTAAGCTTAGGAATGATAAAATGGCCAAAATCTAGTTTTTAATCAGGTAGGTAGCTAATTTTAAGAATTTTCCACCTCGCCGTTTTTGAAGGCCGATTTTAGCCAAAGTAGCCTATTAAGTACTACTTTTTTTAAATGATTATGAAAGCTGAGAGTCTGGAATTTTTTTTAGATTTATTTAAGAACCATGAAATCACTTGTTTAGATTTTTAATTTAAATTTGAAAATTTAATTCATAATTCACCGAATGTAATTATTTGACTTTACACCAACATTTTCATAGTTTTTATCGAAATCACGTAGCTGATTATTTTTATGCATAAAAGAACAACTCATAAAAATTCAGAAGCAAAAAAAAATCTCAAGAAAGTTTTATACTTTTTTTTAAAGAATGTTTTAAGTTGTTCACGTCGTAAATTTTCAAAAATTCGGAAAAAAATTAATAACTCGAAAACTATAAAAAATCGCGGAACATACATGGGGGTGATTCGGGTACCCCAAGGGGTGTTCTATCTTTGGACTTTCGCTTGACACTACTTTTTGGGACATCCTGTATATAACTTTAATTAGTGGTCCACCCAGGTCCTGGACCCATCCCAGGGGGGGGTCATGACCCCCATGACCCCCCCCCTGGATCCGCCCTTGACAATAGGAACAATATATGAAACTGATTAATAAAAATGATTCGATTATAATCGCTTAAACGGCTTCTTTAGTGTTGTGATTAGTGGTTGCTTGATTGAGTTGAGTTGACTCACGACAACGGTTGATTCATAAATTCTTATCAAGTATCAATCAATCAATCAATTCTGCTGCACTGCAGTCAGTCACGTCAGTCAAGTCAAGTCAAACGCGGATTTTGGATACATATGATTTTTAATTGTTTTTTGTTATATTCGTAGAAAAACAAATAAAACCCACCAATTTGGAGCTGTGAATAAATGTGATAAAATAACTAAGATATTACCAAAGTGCCGGACTGTAGTTTGTAAGATATACCCATAATAAAAACTGTATTTGTCCCGAGACGCTAAGGGCGTCATTCGTTTTTAAGTGTAAAGATAACTATAAATGGATCAATTAGAGGAATATCATGACCCGGACTACCCGGAGGCATCTGTATGTGTCAAGGAGGAGCCCCCAAGCCTGTCTGAAGAGGAGAAAGTTGAGAAAATCAAATCAATTATTCGCCGGGAATTTTCGAACGAGATAGAGGCTCGTGGAAGCGAAGTTACGCTGATAGATCAGAGGTGAATATTAATACTGCACTTTCTTCTATCTACGTGATTCACTCGTTGAATACTGATAAAACAATATAAACAATAACAGTGTCGGTTATTTGGCATTTTTCCGTTAGGTACTATTTTTGGCTTGTTTTGTTTGTATTAATTCTCTTGTATTCCTTATTTTTGAGTTCAGTTGTTCACCAGATATGTAAAAAAATACCATAAAGGTTGGTATGTAGGTTTTATTTATCAATGTTTGTGACCATATTCCATGACCATAATAATATAACCTTAAACTTAAGTATCCATCCTTTAGTAGTGTAAACACTCACACGACTGTAATACCCAGGCTCGGTAGATATCTCTTCCCTCAGATCTCTAGTTACTTAGATCTTTAAGGATATTTTAGGGGGTAGTCAGAGGCACGTCCAAACATAATATTTGGCACATGACAACATTTTGTACAGTGATTAGTATTCCGTACGTGACAGGTTGCAAGCCCATCGCCGCTTATAAGAATACTAACCTATGACACACACCTTCGAATGTTTGATTCTAGGGTGTGCCGGTTTCCTCACAATGTTTTAATTCACCGTTCAAGAGCATTGCACAAATAGATTTTTCGAATGGAAAAACTCATTGGTGCACAAACAGGTTTGAATCCACAACCTTCGGATCGGGAGGCAGGGGTGCTACCACTACACCACCAGATTGTTAGCTCAAATCTGGTTAATCTAGTCTCCATTTAGGTGCAGTATATTATTAGTATCACCAAATGGTGAAGGAAAACAAGGAAACCTAGATCCCGCTCCAATCCAAGAACCGCTTTCATGTTTTTGATTGTGTGAAAGATGATATGAATGTAAGAGTAGACTCAGAGTTGACGAATTATAAACGGAGTGAGTGGATTGTGCCGACCCCACCTACCATCGATCGATGCCGTCGATCGACGATCGATTGGTCTGGTAACACCCTTAGCAAGAGATAAGGGCAGGAGTATGATGATAAAATAAATAAAATAATAAATATTGGTAGACAATCCACACAGCATCATCTAGCTCCAAAGTAAGCTACTCAAAGCTTGTGTTTTGGGTACTAGATAACTGATATATTTAATACACTAGCTGTCCCGCCCGCGACTTCGTTCACTTAAAGTATCTAAACTGAGTTTCAAATCCTGAAAAAAAAAAAACCTGAAAGTACACAAACAAAATTTCAGACCAATCGCACTACCCGTTAAAAATTTCCCATACAAACATTGACTCCCCCCCCCATTTGACCCCCCTTTTAAGGTATTATTGAAAAATCCTGAAACACGGAACAAAATATCAGACTAATCGTACCACCCGTTAAAAAGTTCCCATACAAAAATTGACCCCTCATTTGACCCCATTTTGAAGATTATATTGAAAAGTCCTGAAACATGTGTCCATTTATTTTGCATTTACAGTACACAAACAAAGTTTCAGACCAATCGCACCACTCGTTAAAAAGATCCCATACAAACATTGACACTCCATTTGACCCCTTTTTGAAGATTATATTGAAAAATCCTGAAATACGTGTCTATTCATTTTGAATTTACAGTGCACAAACAAAGTTTCATCAAAATCGCTCCACGCGTTAAAAAGTTTCATACTAACGTTTTCACCCTTTTTCACCCCCTTAGAGGTAGAATTTCCAAAAATCCCGCCTTAGTGGGTGGTTTTGTTATAAAAGGAAACCACCTTCCAAATTTCAGCTTTCTAGCTTCAGCGGTTTTGGCTCGGCGATGATGAATCAGTCAGTCAATCAGTCAGTCAGGTTAAGCTCTTATATAGATACTAGCTGTCCCGCCCGCGGCTTCGTTCACTTAAAGTATCTAAATTGAGTTTCAAACAAATCACACTAATAAAAAATCCCATACTAACTTTGACCCCCATTTGACCCCTTTATGAAGGTTATATTGAAAAATCCTGAAATATGTGTCCCTTCATTTTGCATTTACAGTGCACAAACAAAGTTTCATAAAAATCGCTCCACGCGTTAAAAACTTTCATACCAACGTTTTCACCCTTTTTCACCCCCTTAGAGGTGGAATTTCCAAAAATCCCGCCTTATTAGGTGGTTTTGTTATAAACCACCTTCCAAATTTCAGCTTTCTAGCTTCAGCGGTTTCGGCTCGGCGATGATGAATCAGTCAGTCAGTCAGTCAGTCAGTCAGTCAGTCAGTCAGTCAGTCAGTCAGGTTAAGCTCTTTTATAGATATAGATTATATACATACTTAAATATTATTTATTATACATAGAAAACACCCAGACCAACGGAACACATTTCTGCAGATCGTACACTTTTGTTCCGCGGCGGGAATCGAACCCGCAACCTCTAGCGAATGAAACAACATGATTTCTTCTTTCACTCACTCCTAGTGAAAGAAGAAATCATGTTGTGCTGATCCCACTTAGGGTGTTACCAGACCAATCGATCGATCGATCGACGGCATCCCTTAGCAAGGGATAAGGGCAGGAGAATGGTGATGATGAAGCTTTAATATTGTTATTTTAGAGCGCTGGTGGTGTAGTGGTAGCACCCCTGCCTCACGATCCGAAGGTCGTGGGTTCAAACCTGGTCGCGCACCAATGAGTTTTTCCATTCGAAAAATTTATGTGCGCAATGCCAGTGCTCTTAAACGGTGAAGGAAAACATCGTGAGGAAACCGGCATACCCTAGAACCAAAAATTCGAAGGTATGTGTCATAGGTTAGTATTCTTATAAGCGGCGATGGGCTTGCAACCTGTCACGTACGGAATACTAACAACTGTGCAAAATGTGGGCATGTACCAAATGTCATGTTTGGACTTGCCTCTGACTACCCCGTTTAGATATCCTCAAAGATCTAAGTAACTAAAGATCCGAGGAGATATCTACCGAGCCTGGGGATTACAGTCATTTTTTATAATATTGTCTCCAGAATGGCATCCGCAAGAAGATTGATGCATCGTCTCCGTTACTCCATCGTCAACACCTATTACTCGGATCAAAAGCTGCAGATAAGCACGGCTCAAATCCAGGACGAGGTGGCAGCCCAGCGGGATCCTAGAGCCAAAGCTGAAGTATGTCTCATTTAATTTTACCATCAAAACAATAGACAATTATGGTATATCTGTTGTTGCGCAGACTATCTTAAAATAATATAAAATTGGTATGATTTTTTGTTCATGAAACACCGTTCCAACTTGACCCCCCACCAAAGCCAGTTTCCCCTAGAGAAATAAACAATATCATTAAGACCTTCAAAGAAAATAAATCTCCTGGCTACGACCTAATTACAAAAGAAGTCTTGAAGGAACTGCCAAAAAAGGCGATTGTGTCCATCGTAATGCTGTTTAATGCTATATTTAGAGTACAATATATTCCATTGCAATGGAAAGTATCACAAATCATTATGATCCAAAAACCCGGAAAACCAGGACATGAAGTCTCATCATACAGACCAATAAGCTTGCTGCCTCTCCTATCCAAACTATTTGAAAGAACACTCTTGTCACGAATCCTGCCAGAACTCAAGAAAAACAAAACAATACCCAACCACCAATTTGGCTTTAGAGAACAACACTCGACTGTAGAACAGGTACATAGGGTCTATAATACAATCAGGACATCCCTGGAAAACAAACAATACTGTTCTTCGGTTTTTTTAGACATCCAACAGGCCTTCGACAAGGTGTGGCATAAGGGTCTACTATCCAAAATCAAGCTATGCCTCTCACACGTCTATTTCCCTATACTTAAATCTTATCTCACTAAAAGGATATTCCAAGTAAAAGAAAACACATCAAAATTTTATGAGATCAACGCAGGAGTTCCACAAGGTTCCGTACTTGGACCGATCCTGTATTCACTTTACACCGCAGACTTGCCAGAGATAGCAGAAGTAACCACAGCAACGTTCGCAGATGACACGGCGATCATGGCTAGAAGTAACGACCCAGAAAAAGCATCCGAAATTCTACAAAGAGGCCTAGATAAGATTGCAGAGTGGATGAGTAAATGGCGAATAAAGGCCAGCTCTACAAAGTCAGTCCAAGTAACATTTACTCTTCGAAAAGACAACTGCCCGCCAGTAAAACTTGGAGACACCTACCTACCCCACAGTGACACTGTAAAATATCTAGGCCTACACCTAGATCGACGTCTTACATGGCAAACCCACATAAAAACCAAGAGGGAACATATGAACCTGAAATTCAGAAACCTCGCTTGGCTACTAGGAAGGAACTCTAAGCTGTTAACAGACAATAAACTTCTTATTTATAAAGCTGTACTGAAGCCAATTTGGTTATACGGCATACAACTATGGGGATGTGCAAGTAGCTCCAATATAGCCATCATCCAAAGAGCGCAGAACACAATGCTGAAAACAATAGCGAATGCCCCATGGTTCATTACCAACACTGAAGTGCACGAACATCTTCACATGAACACAGTAAAAGAGGAAATCAAATTAACTGCTGCCAAATATAAACAGCGCCTAGCTCACCACCCGAATGAGCTAGCTGCCCAACTAGTACAGCCCAGCTACCAAAAACGGCTGAAACGACATGACATCCAAACGCTAGATGAAAGACACTAGCCCTATACAGACGGAATTGTGTCCAAGGGTGGAACACAAGCCACAAGAGAACGTCCTCATAAATGATTTGCTTATAGTCGCAAGACTGATCGCAGATGAGATTAGAAAAAAAAAAAAAAAAAAAAAAAAATTAAACAACTAAATTAATGTAACATTGCACATCTCTACAGGATGACAAAAGTACATAAACAAATACAATCCCATGTTATTAAATACAAATTGAATGACATGAGATTGTATTTGTTAAATGTCACCACCAAACTACCAGTAAATATACCAGAAAATATGCACCAGTAAATCTATATCTTACACAAAAACTAACTTTTCACAAAAACTAACTTTACACAAAAACGAACTTTACACAAAAACGAACTTTACACAAAAACTAACTTTTCACAAAAACTAACTTTACACAAAAATGAACTTTACACAAAAACTAACTACACAAAAACTGACTACACAAAAACTAACTTTACACAAAAACTGACTTTACTATTTTACTCAGATCAGCAGCAAGCTGAGGGAGGGTCAGCGCCGCATCCACCCTTCACTTCGTAAGCTCCTCGGCAAGCGTACTGTGGATATAGATGAAATATTCCGTTCAAGAGGACCTCGGAATAAAACTAGAAAAGACTATTCTGTAAGCGATAGTGTATCTATCTATGTATATAATGTATTAAATATATCAGTTATCTAGTACCCATAACACAAGCTTTGAGTAGCTTACTTTGGGTCTAGATGATGCTGTGTGGACTGTCCAGCATTATTTATTTATTATTTAAGCGACTACTCTATACTAGCTTCGTAGTGATACCTTGAAAAGCAAATCTATCCCACGGGAACCATACATTTTTCCAGGACAAATATGTGCTACTCCAGACTATAATGTATCTCTATGCCAAATTTCATCCAAATCCATTTCAGTGTGAAAGAGTAAAAAACATCCAAACATCCATACATGCAAACTTTCACGTTTATAATATTTATCTTTTTCCTGCTCTTTTCCCACGTTATGTGGTCGGCACAGCATATGATCTTCTTCCATCTCCCTCCGTCATCCGTCATCTCAGTACTCACTCCTTTCTTGCCCATGTCATCTTTCACACAGTCCATCCATCTTTTCCTTGGCCTACCTCTACCCCTGTATCATCCATCATTCATCCAACACTCTCGTCATATGACATTCGTAACAGAGGCATTGCGCACATAAATTTATCGAATAGAAAAACTCATTGGTGCCCGACCAGGTTTGAACCCACGACTTCGGATCGTGAGACAGGGGTGCTACCACTACACCAACGTACGGTTCATCCAATGGATCTAGGCATTCGTGAAGTTAGCCATAGGTGCGCATGTACAGTTCCTTCCCCCTTCCTCATACCTCCAATTGCTCCCGAAAAACGATACTGCGCAGCTCTTGCGGCTAACTTCACGAATGCCTAGATTCGTTGAGCGAACTATACCTACCTATTTACAAAAAAAAGTATAAGTAAAAGTATAATTAATCTATCAGCTATCTTGTTCAAGCTCTGCTTAGTTTGGGGCTAGATGGCGTTGTGTGAATTGTATCAATACTTCATCATTCTCTCGTCCTTATCCCACGCGTGGTGTCGGCACATGTTTCCTTCCACTCACTCCTATCATTCGTCAACTCTGAGTCTACTCTTACATTCATATCATCTTTCACACAATCAAACCACTTTTTATTCGGCCTTCCTCTAACTGCGTACCTAAATTTTAAAATTAATTTTTCCTTTTGATATGTATCTTTAATTATTTATTCAATTTCTCAGGCTATGCTGCAAAAACGTAATTACACCATCTCAGCGGATGCCACCAAGTCTCTCCGGCCAGATTCTGAGAGGGATCCGACCACCAGCCAACCGGTTCCACCCAAGAGAGTCCCCAGGCATCTGGAACCTAAGGCGACCAACGTGGTGACTTTAGATGAGGCCACCAGAAACCAGATGAAACACCGCTTTAGGTTTATTATTGGTAAGGAGTGAGAGCTAAGAAGAGAGGAGAAAGAGAGTTAAGAAGAGAGGAGAGAGAGAGAGTTTAGAAGAGAGGAGAGAAACACCGCTATAGGTTTATTATTGGTAAGAAGTGAGAGCTAAGAAGAGAGGAGAAAGAGAGTTAAGAAGAGAGGAGAGAGAGAGTTAAGAAGAGAGAAGAGAGAGATTTAAGAAGTATGTGTGGTCTAACTTTGAATGATAGAGTGAAGAATAGTGTGATAGGAGAATGTTGTGGAGTGAAAGAGATGTAGTGATGAAAATAGAGAATGTTAAGATGGTTTGGGCATGTAGAAAGGATGGATGAGGAGATTGACGAAACAGGTGCTCAAGGAGAGTGTGAATGGGACAGTTGGAAGGGGAAGACCTCGGCGTACGTACCTCGATCAAATTGGGGACGTTTTAGAGAAAGGCCAGGTCCAGAGTACCCTAAACCGACGCATGTATGAAGAATGTAATGAGAGCGAATGAAGCAAGAGGTATGTCAGGATCGTAGCAAGAGGAGAGCCGTACTCTCTGCCTACCCCGTTAGGAAACAGGCGTGATTTTATAATATATGTAAGGATATTACAATTAGTACTGGTACTAGTCAACTTTAAAGGTATTAACGGAATACTAACTACTGTGCAAAATGTGGGCATGTACCAAATTTCATGTTTGGACTTGCCTCTGACTACCCCCTTTAGATATCCTCAAAGATCTAAGTAAGTAAAGATCTGAGGAAGATATCTACCGAAAGGGGATTACAGTCGTGATCATTTTTTCTGAATCAACTCAAAAACTACTGGTTCGATTTCAAAAATTCTTTCACCGTTAGAATGCTACGTCATCCCTGAGTAACATAGGCTATATTTTATGTAGGTACCTCGCGAGCAAAGCCGCGAGCGGAAGCTAGTAGTATTATTTGTCTTGTTTTTAAGTCGCGATAAACCGACATCCACGCGAAATAAGCCGAATAAGTGAAGAATAAAAACAAATTCAGTCTAAATATACTTTTTTACAGGTAACACTTCAAAATTTCAGTCTAAATATACTTTGTTTCAGGTAATACTTCAAAATACGTGCCGGCCGCGTCCCGCCTCGACCGCTCCACTCACAAGTGGCTTCTGTACATCCGCGGGGCTCCGCACGCGCCCGACCCCTCCCCCCTGCTGACCGGCGTCTCCGTGACCCTGCACCACTCTTACGCACCCCACCATAAGGTCCAACTTGAGTGAGTACTATGAGCACTGGTGGCAAAGATTTAAATCGAAGATATGCCCGTACGGTACTGAGACCGCGCCATTTTGTTTCCACAGGAAATGAGATAGCTCGCTCATTTGGCACACCAAATATTTTCAATATCAGGGTACAAAAGGAATAAGTATATTTTTTTACGAAAGATCGTGCAATAGAACCCCTGACTCTCTTTAGATATCCTCAAAGATCTAAGTAACTAGAGATCTGAGGAGATATCTACCGAGCCTGGGGATTACAGTCGTGTGAGTGAATGTTAGTCTTTTGAACCAGTGCGGGAAAGGAGAGGTTCCTTTCGTAAACTTGACACATGTATTTATTGAATCTACGAAATGATTTCATGTTTCAACTTGGGTTTGCAACCTGTCACATAATTCTGTCTTGTTCCAGCAAACATCCATTTCACATAAGTCGCCGCGGCTGGGGCGAGTTCCCAGCTAAATTGGAACTACACTTTTCTCTTCCCGAGAGGAACAGGCCGGCGTGTGTGGAGCATAATATCAAACTCGACAGAAACTATACTGGGATGCAGACTTTAGGTATGCTATATCTGCTTGAGATAGATAAATTAATTAAGTTTGTCAAGTTCAAGTTAATTAAGTTTGTCGAGTTAATTAAGTTTGTCGAGTTAATTAACTTTGTCGAGTTAAGTATGTTTGTCAGGTTAACTAAGTTTGTCGAGTTAACTAAGTTTGTCGAGTTAATTAAGTTTGTCGAGTTAACTAAGTTTGTCAGGTTAACTATGTTTGTCAGGTTAACTAAGTTTGTCGAGTTAACTGTTTGTCAGGTTAACTATGTTTGTCAGGTTAACTAAATTTGTCGAGTTAACTAAGTTTGTCGAGTTAACTAAGTTTGTCGAGTTAATTAAGTTTGTCGAGATAACTAATTTTGACAAGTTAACTAAGTTTGTCGAGTTACCTAAGTTATTTGAGTTAACTTAGTTTAGTTTACCTAAGTTTGCCAAGTTAAAAAAGTTTGATAACTTAAATAAGTTTGTTGGGTTAACTACAGTTTGTTATTATCTTTGTCAGATTAACTAAGTTTGTCAAATTAACTAAGTTAAGTTTGACAACGGCAGGAAAGAGAAGAAGTTTAACATATTAACTAAGTTTGTCGAGTTAACGAAGTTTGTCAAGTTAACAAAGTTTGTCAAATTAACTAAGTTTGTCAAGTTAACTAAATTGGTCAAATAAGATAACTACTTAGATCAACTAAGTTTTATACAATAACTAAGTTATAATGTATCAATATCTCGTTTTTTTCAGGTTCCGAAACGATTGTAGATGTATGGTTGTACAGTACCCCGGAAATGCTGCAATACGAATACATAGAAGACGATCATACGCTCACAGACATACAGACAAACACACCCGACACACAGAGCACACAAAACACACAAAACACACAAGCAAGCACACAAGAGACGCCGAAAATCAAAGAAGAAGACATCAGCGATCCGAATTCAGACTGGATGGACTTTTTCAAAACGCCTACTGAGTTGGATGTTGATGAAATGTTCATAAAACCAACGAAAAATGTTGAAGTGAAACAAGAGTTGGAAGCGACGGAAGCGGAAACGGATTACGAACAGAAAATTGATACGGAAATCAAAGAAAGCTTTCAAAATATACTACAAGTAAGTATCCGTTTATTTACAGTAGGAATAGTGTGACGAGTATTCTGGGCCTTATGAGCGGTAGGTCTACCATGAGTTTTCACAATCTACACTCGCTAGCGACTGTAGTCAAACAAATGTATGAAGACGTACAGATATACAAATCTTTACGTATATAATCTTCCTACGAGTATTATAAACGCGAAAGTTTGTAAGAATGTATGGATGTTACTCCTTCACTCAAAAACTACTGAATGGATTTTGATGAAAGCACAGAGATAGATTATAGTCTGGAATAACACATTGGCAACTATTTATCCCGGAAAAATTTGAGGTTCCCGCGGGATAGATTTGTTTTTGTTTTTTAAGGTCCCACGCAAGCAAAGCCGCGGGCGGAAGCTAGTATATTATAAAGAGGAAAGTTTTGTATTTCTGTACTTTTGTTTGTAACGAATAAACTCAAAAACTATTGGACCGATTTCAAAAATTCTCTTACCATTAGACTTGTATCTTACTCTTACATAGGCTATATTTGATGTAGGTACCTAGCGAGCAAAGCCGCGAGCGGAAGCTAGTTCGTATTTATAATAAAAATAATAATTCTGGACAATCATCACACAGCATCATCTAGCCCCAAAGTAAGCTATTCAAAGCTTGTGTTATGGGTACTAGATAACTGATGTATTTAATACATTATATACATAGATAGATATATTTTTATTATACATAGAATACACCCAGACCAACGGAACAAATTTCTGCAGATCGTACACAAATTTGTTCCGTGGCGGGAATCGAACCCGCAATCTCTTGCGTCGCAGGCGGACTCTCGCCCGCTGCGCCACTGAGGTCGTCATTATTAAAGTCGTCTAAAGTTATTGTTCCTCACGTATTCGAGTTGATGAATATTTTTTAAATTATTTTAAAACAAAAACATCTTTATTTTTATACTTATACTCTATGTTTCGAAAGTACTCCGTATGGCAAGTTGTTCTGCCGCGTGAAAACAACCATTAAAATTTCACGGTGTATTATAGTGATTGTGATTTTTTCAGGTACCATCAGAAATACTCAGCCAGCCATCGTCAGTGAAAAAACGCATCGTAAAATATATGGATCCAACAACGGGAAAGATATACTACCTTGAAATGGACAGAGAATTAGATCTAACGAAAGTACACGAAATAATTATCAACAATACATCAACAATAATCAGTCCGATCAAGTCAAACGGCCTTAAAAACGTTAGAAAGAAAAAGGGGGGAGTGTCCCTCCTCAAACCGGAAGTGAAGCATCAGTTGAGGACGGAGAATTCCATCAAAATTGATAGAGTCAAGCAGAATTTCCCGCATTTGGAGCATGATCATTGCTATTTGTCTAATCCTAAGAGTAATAATTTGTACTGTGAAAGTGAGGAAGTTAAAGAAGAGAAAGGCTTGTATGAAAATCTTGTTTGTGTTATGAGCAGGTTAGTAAATAAACTATATGTAAGTATTATTATTAGTATTAGACGGGTATTTATCGCGTTTAAATTACCTTATATTTTCCTTTTTTAATATAAGGTAATTTAAACGCGATAAATACCCGTCTAATACTAATAATAATGTGTTCAGATCACGTAAGTTTAAAAGTACATATGTGTAAGTACTTTTAAACTTACGCGATCTGAACACATTATTATTATTATTTAGTATTAGACGGATATTTATCGCGTTCAAATTACCTTTTATTTTCCCGACGTTTCGACAGAGTCTACTCAGAGAGAGTCTACCCGTGACCACGGCAGTGTGTAAACCTGTCAAAACGTCGGGAAAAATAGGTAAATAAAACGCGATAAATACCCGTTTAATACTAATAATAATGGGTCTTATACAATGTTTTCTTTTAAACAAGAAATGTATCTTCTTCTTCTTCTTCTTCAATTATGGCATCTGTCTCTTAGAGAACAATTTTGCCAGTGTCAAGTGTATTTATTTATAAGTATTGTCAACGTCACAGAGTCATAGTCAAGTTGTCAAGTCAATTTTAAACAAAAGATGGCTGTTTTGTTGAAAATTTTCGGGATTTCCTCCGATGGAATTTCAAGAGAACTATTCACTCTAATTCACATACTTTACACTCGCGTCACGAACCCGGGCTTTATTGGCAAAATAACCACCAAAATTACGCAATAAAACTCAAAATAACACGAGAAAACATATAAAAACCAGAGCGACGTAGTTGTCAGGCAAATACACCGCAGAAAATCCGAAATGTATCTTCTTGAAAAGAAAACATTTTTGACAGTCTTGACACGATTGTAAAACATTTTTATAGTTTTTGACACGATTATAAAATATTTTTGACAGTTTTTTTGACACGATTATAAAACATTTTTGTCAGTATGACACGATTACAAAAAAAAATAAAAAAAATTAACACGATCATAAAACATTTTTAACAGTCTGACACGACTAAGATTCAGCGCCTAGCATACGGACACAATTGTTGACAATAGTCAAAAGTCAAAATATCTTTATTCAATAAAATCCCAGTAGGTCTACCATGAGTTGTCACATTTAGATCGGCTGACGTTACTACAGTAGTAATAGTACGTTACTATGACATTTGCCAAAATTGTTACTCATGGTACCAAATTCTAAGTAAATTAATGAGCGCAAACTACAGTCGCTGTAGTACGCTGTGACGTAGGATAGTTAACTACTTGACGTTTTAGTACCCAACTATTCGCTAGAGGCGCTGTACAAGTTTTTCACACATTTTTTTAACTACAGTCGCTAGCGAGTGTAGATTGTGAAAACTCATGGTAGACCTACAGGGATCATTTTGAATCGTCTCACACACTAGGTGAGTCTAGGTGCCAATTCCAGTCCTATCCCCAGTGCGAGAAGAACTGACAAGAAACTAGCTGGGCCCTTTTTGTACAGTATCCTGCTGTCTTCCAGGTTTTCCGACGTGAGGAGTGCTGTCAACTACCTGGTCCGGCGGATCCCGCTGATAAGCCAGGACGTGCGGGACCCTGACTTCATGAGTCACTTCCCCTTCGTCGTGGAGACCAGCGATAAATACTGGAAACTGGACTACGCCAAGAGAAGGAATATAGAGGTAAATAAAAAAACACTCACACGACTGTAATCCCCGGGCTCGGTAGATATCTCCTCAGATCTCTAGTTACTTAGATCTTTGAGGATATCTAAAGAGTCAGAACGTCCAAACATGATATTTGGTACATGCCCACATTTTGCACAGTAGTTAGTATTCCGGCATGTGCCAAATGTCATGTTTGGACGTGCCTCTGACTACCCCCTTTAGATATCCTCAAAGATCTAAGTAACTAAAGATCTGAGGAGATATCTACCGAGCCTGGGGACTACCAGTTGTGATCATATTTATTAATTTTATTTTCTTCCGTACGTGACAAGTTGCAAGCCCGTCGCCGCTTATAAAAACACTAAACTATGACACACACCTTTGAATTTTTAGTTCTACGGTATGCCGATTTCCTCATGATGTTTTCCTTCACCGTTCCAGAGGTACCCAAACAAATATTTAACCCGATTGTGAAGAAAGAATGATGATTTGTTGGGGGTATGTAAGAATGTATGTACATATTATGTATGCAAGTGCTTTTGGCTGTCAGTGGAGCTCAAATGGCTGGACAGATTTTGACAAATGAGGTGTAATCGGATTCGTCTGTAAAAAAAATCCAAAATGGCGGCTATAAGAAGCTATTGCAATTATTTTCAGTCTTAAATATTAATTAATTTAAAAATTTTGCAATATATACTAAAACTTATTTATGTTTCAGTGGTCCCGAGCGAAATTAATCAATAATCTGCTAACTGAGCATTTCACACACGGTCCAATATGGCGGACCAAACAAATACTCCTATACATCAGGCTACACGGCCATTACCCGATCAGAACAGAGACAATAGTCAAATCTGAAAGCCAGGACTGGTCATCATGGAACGAGTTCGACTCGGATTTAACCACAAAAGAGTCATCACCAAACATCTCTGACATTTGCTCGCTGTCAATCTTCAAGTTTGACATTGACAGCTCTCTAAATGACACTATAGAGCTGTCAGATGATGAGGAAGTTGACGTGGTCTCGGATACTGTCAAAGTCAATGTCAAGAAGGAGACGGTTGAGACTTCCGGATTGCAAGTGTTGCCCGTTGAGAATGAAGATGAACGGTTGAGGTTTCTGTTTATTGAGAAAAAGTGCTCTGATATTGGGATTGAGTTGAGGAATGAGGATGTTGGAAATGGATACTCTTATAGGTAAGTGGTGGTACATTTTCGACAAGGAGTTTTTTTTTCTAGGAGTCATGGTATAAGTCGCATGCAACTCTTGAATAAAACGGATTTATATCGAGGGCCATGAATCATTCGCTTTGCTCAGGATTCTAACACTTGAATCACTCGTTACAATCGTGATTCAGTCGTTAGAATCCTTCACTTACTCGTGACTCATCTATGTAGCCACCAGTTGCATAATATACTATTTTAAGTAATTGCAACAAACTTTATTAATATTGTTTCAGCGCCGTACACGCTGTTCTACTGTCAGCAATGAAAAACTTCGCTGAAGAGTTCATAAGGAACTCGCTCGCTGAGAAACGGAAGCAGGAGAGTCCGGGCGGCATGCCTAGTGTGTGGACGGGGTACGTATCACTCCGGACCAGTGTGGTGAAAGGGTTAAAGTGTGACTTGTACTGTGTTTCCACTGAGGATTTTGGTTTTGCCCTAAATTCTTTGGGAATTCTCCCTAAAAATCCTTAATTTTTTTTTGAAGAAGGTTACTAGCTCACTATTATCACTCGTGTCTTCCATCACTTAATAGTTAGAGCTATTGAGCATAAAATAAAAAGGTTTACCACCTCAGTAATCTTTACCCTAAAATTTAGGTAATCCGCGGGAGATTTTATTATATGCGTTTAATCAGCCAATAAGAATGATAGTGTCACGGGAAAGTAAAATTTCCCTTCACTCTAGTAGAGCCAAGCGGTAGTGCCGAAGGCAAGTAGTGTAAAATTTCCTAAATCCCTGTCGCAATAAAAATAGCCCTGAGTCGCACATGAACTAGGTAGTTTCGCCCTAAAAAAGGGCGAAATCCCTAAAAGTGGAAACACTGCTGTAGGCTCTTTTTAACCCCCGACGCAAAAACGACGGGGTGTTATAAGTTTGACGTGTCAGGGTGTGTGTCTGTCTGTGGCATCGTAGCTCCCCAACGCATGAACCGATTTTGATAATGTTTTTTTTTTGTTTGAAAAGTCGGGAGTGTTCCTAGCTATGTTTGATGGTAATCGGTCCAAGATGGCCGCCGCCACAAAATGGCCGATTACATATTTTTTCCACAACTCCCTCAATATAGGTATCAAATAAAATGGCTTGAGTTGTACACTATAACAAATCTCAAATCAAAGATGGTCGCCACCACAAAATGGCGGGCAAAGTTTGTCCCGGGAGTTTTTAAATTTTTAATTTCATTTGTTATTACAACTAAATTCGGTGTGTTGGTCGATAAAGAGATTGAGTAAATGATAAGGGTTCCATTTTTTCTGTTGGGATACGGTTTTTAAAATCAGATATTACTATATTGCCTGACGAGCTTGTGTTGGCTCTGATAAATAAAATAAATAAATAAATAAATAGTGCTGGACAATCCACACAGCATCATCTAGCCCCAAAGTAAGCTACTCAAAGCTTGCGTTGTGGGTACTAGATAACTGATATATTTAATACATTATATACATAGATAGATATTTTTTTATTATACATAGAAAACACCCAGACCAACGGAACAAATTTCTGCAGATCGGACACAAATTTGTTCCGAGGCGGGAATCCAACCCGCAACCTCTTGCGTCGCAGGCGGACTCTCGCCCGCTGCGCCACTGAGGTCGTCATGATATAATAAATGCGAAAGTTTGGGGGCTATTAGCTTGTTACTTCTTTACGCTATGATAACCGGACCCCCCCCCCGCAGGAGCAGCCCGGCGCGGCCCGAGCTGCGCGCGCGCGCGGCGTGGCGCGGCGCGCGGGCCCGCCTGCGCGCGCTGGCCCGCGCCGACTCGGCCGCCGCGCGCGCCGCGCCCTGCAATATATAGAGCTGCACCGCACCACCCTCTTTTATTTACCCCCCCCCACCGATAAGTCAACCGTTAAGAAACCGATAAGTCGCCGATCCGTCAACTTTTATTTACCCCACTTCCAACGATAAGTCAACTTTTGTTTACCCCACTCCCGACGACATGTCAACTTTTACTTACCCCACCCCCACCGTTAAATCAACTTTTATTTACCGCACTCCCCACCGATATGTCAACTTTTATTTACCCCACCCTCACCGTTTATTTCCTTGGTTTCCTTACGATGTTTTCCTTCACCGTATGACGGAACTTAAATACAGGGTGCTACCAGACTACTTCCGAAAACTTCAGGACGTTAAAGTACCCATAAATATAAACAACTTTTTCTAAGAAACCAACACGGTGAGCGCAAAAAAAACAGCTGTTTCATTTTGGCCAAGTAGGTATTGAACTTTTGAATGAAATAAACTAATGAAAACAATAAAAAGCAATGTGATATAGAAAAGTTATTTAATAAAACCTCAAACATTCATACAAATAAATTAACAAGCATTCCTTTTTGTATGGCCACAAATAAATCTAACTTATCAATAATTTGTTAAATAATGCCTATCTGATCTAGAATATTACTACCCAACTACGAAAAAAGAGGGTAATATATTTGTGGTCGAGTCCTTTGGCTGTCGCTCATACGGCTGGACGGAATTTGACAAATGAAGTGTCATATTCATTAATTTCATGACAAATGTCATGAAATCCAATATGGCGGCGGTATTTGTCAAAATAGCTGTATTACAACTTGCAACACTGTTTTGGTCATAGAAAAGCCACTTAGGGTTACCATTATAGAACAAAAGTCACTGATTAAATAGAAAACAGTGACTAATAAAAAGCCAGTATCTAATTTCTTAATCTAACTTGTACATTATACGATATAATACGATTTCGATTCATGTAGCACTAACTAAAACTAATTTTAAACACATCTCTTTCATTTTATATCAGAGTAAAAGAGAAAGCAGACTGTCAATTACTTTTATCAGCTTTCAAATTAATAATTACTACTTTTCACTTCGCATTAAGCTACTTTTCTCACGAACAGTCTCTTTAGAACTAACAGCTAAAGATTGATGACGTCATTTTGACAGATATAAATTAAACTGACAATCTGCTGTCTCTATTCATTTCGAAGTATATGAAAGAGATGGCAATACTACAAGTTTATTAGTAGCTTTAGTTATTGTTACATAGAATCAGGGTGTCAAAACATACTGTCTATAGGCATGATGACTGATTTTGAAATACTCTAAAAATCTTAATAATCTTAAGTCCCATTTCACCAAACTGTATTAACAAAGCATTAGGTACCTGATCGGGCATCAAAATGAACAATAATATTAAAGAATCGTTAGCTACTTTTATTTTACCGAAGATAATCCTTTGGTAATACATGGTGGAACACAAAACAACTTTAACAGGCGATTAAAAGGCTAACGAGCTGTTAGTTAAATAACAGGGCATGGTGAAACTAGCCCTTAATGTTCCTACATTACTAAAAATACTTTTAATTCTAAATTAATTACTTTTTTGATTATCTATCTGTCTCATGCCTATCAACATTTCACGAACGTAGACGCCCAGGTTCAATAACTACGTCTAACTTAACATAACTGACTGACGGAGCGTAGTGGAGCACTACGCGACAGGCCGCGAGTAGTGCGGGTTCCGTTCCTGGCCCCGGTACGGAGAATTCTGCACATCAACGTCCACCTCCACTTCGGCTTCCTGCAACAAAAAAATAAAATATCAGTAGGTACCTACATAAATATGTACATATGTTTAGACCTAAACTACCCTTCAAATATCAGCTCTCTAGGACCAGCGATTTAGGCTCTATGTTGTCTAAAGGTAAGTCAAGTCAATCACGACAAAGACGTAATTGTTAGAGTTTTATAACTTGTGATATTTCATGATATAGCAAAAATAATGAAATATCACAAGAGGAGGGGAGAGTGACGTAATAAATCACGTGTATTTATTTATTTTTTTTATTATGTGGGCACGTACCAAATGTCATGTTTGGACTTGCCTCTGACTACCCTCTTTAGATATCCTCAAAGATCTAAGTAACTATATATTTATTTTTCGTCAAAAGCGCTATCTAAACCGTGAACAGTTTTTTTGAAAACTGGTCCTTAATTTCAGTACTTACAAAATTTGATTATACCTTAATATCTGTATTTAAAGATAAAATTCTAAAAATTTCAAGATTCTACATACATACCTACATAAAATCACGCCTGTTCCCCGACGGGGTAGGCAGAGAGCACGGATCTCCACTTGCTACGATCCTGACATAGCTCTTGCTTCATTCACTTTATTATTAATTATATTCATTCAATTACAAGATTATTTGTAAGATTATTATTTCTTTGTACTAAAAAAACCACTTGAGATTTTTTTGGGGGGTTATAATCTTGCTTCCTGATCAGAAAGTCTAATTTTTTGCCTAAGAAGTAAAATGCCTAAATGTCATGTCAAAAAAGCAAATTGCCTAAGATTCAGGCTACCTAAAACCGTAGTATGCCTAACATGCAAATTGTAATGTGAAACTTCCTAAGAAGCAAATAGTCTAAAATGCAATACACTTACATAGGAATATGACTAAATCTTGCGACTACCTACGTACAATACCGTCTTTACCATATGGGCACACGGGGCCCGGGCCCAGGGCCCCGAAGGACTGACAACTTCTCTCACATTTATTCTCAAAACATTTTTGTCGAGCACAGTACATAGCAGTAGCGCCGCCATCAAAAAAATATATCTATATCTTATAAAATATCATTATTGACATACTAAATTGTTTATTTGATTACCCATAACAAATAGATCATAATAGAAAAATGTTAGTATAATTCGCTATCTTTACTTTCCAAAAGGGCCCTAAATTCTTGTGTGCCCAAGGGCCTCAGCATAGTTTAAGACTGCCTTGCCTACGTATAGTTTTTAATCTGATTGATAACTAGAAAATCTTCACCACGTATCACCAAAGGGGTGGGCAGTGGCGTAAACAGCTGTAGTATTAAGGTCTGGTTACCTCGGGCTCCATACTCCTGGACCAGGGCCCCCAGCCGTGGGACTCGTGCTCGTCCTCGTGGTCGTAGTGGTGCTGGTGCTGCGCGTGCTCATAGTATATCACCTGGAAGATGGAAGTTGAAGTATAAGTTAATAAAGTATTGGTGGACATTTACACAACACCCTCTAGCCCCAAACTAAGCATAGCTTGTACTATGGGAACTAATGTAGATAGATTAATTATTGGAGCGAAGTTCCTTATCGCGCGTTGTGAAAGGGGGCTAGACGGAAAAAAAATCTCACGAAAAGTTGTAACGACACTTTTTGCTATAGTAAGCTATTGTAAGCCGTGCGGCGTGCGCGTGTTTCTCTGTCTCTCTCTCTCTCTCATAGAAAGCAAAGAAAGGAACTGTTGATATTAGGTTTTTGAACGAACTCATCAACGTATGTCACTGTCATGTGTCTTATGACTTAGGATATACAGCTATGTTCTTCTTCCTCTTCTTCTGCTAGCTTTCGTGACGACGGTTGTGTACTTACTCGATAATAATTAATTCTAAGTTTATTAAGTTAATCAGTGTAATTATTGACGAACATTGGTAGTATTGATTTTATGATTAAAATCATCTTCAATGGACCCAGCGTATTTCATTTCTGGCTAGATCCGAACTTCAACTGCACCACACACAATCCACGGATCCTCTTAACAGGTTATGTTGGCCCAGGTGCTAAGCAGTTAGAGAACAAGAAATCTAAAATAAAACTAGCCAGAAATATCGCAGGGTCGGAGACCGCGTGCATATTATATTTCGTGTCGCATGCGCGTGACTCGTGCTGCTCGTCATGGCGCCAACGCCTACACCGCCGACCGCAGGCGAGAACATCGCTGCTGCCACCGTGTCCACTGGCGGCTCCAATACAAATTCTGCTAATGGTAATTACTACAACGTCGATAAGCTCGAGGGAATGAGCAATTATAACACATGGAAATTTTGTATGAAGATGGCATTAACCCTAGAAAATTTATGGTCTTGTACTCAAGGCATTGATGTTGAAGAATGGAAAGATCAGCGAGCCCTCGCCAGAATCTGCCTAGCAGTGAAAACACACTGTTATCAGTATGTTCATAACGCAAAAACAAGTCAAGAAGCATGGACGAATTTGGCCAACGTGTTCGAAGATAAGGGGCTGTATCGTCGTGTACTTCTTCTACGGCAACTGCATCGAGTTGAGTTGACATCTTTCTCATCTGTCACTCAATATGTAGATGCAGTTATGACACTTGTTCAGCAGCTGGCAGATATAGGAAAACAAACCGAAGATGGTGAGATTGCAGAGCTACTCCTCAGCGGATTACCTGAGAGTTATGATCATCTTGTTTCCAGCCTTGAGACTATATGTTTAACTGGAAGTCTATCAAGTGAACTAGTTCGTACCAGACTATTACAAGAAGAATTTAGAAAGTCAGAGCCAGGTGCTACATCGACCGCCTTTGTTTCAAGACATCTAACCAAGGCCTGTACCTATTGTAAGAAGAAAGGTCACCTGAAAGCTAAATGCTTCAAACTTCGGCGTGACAAGAAGAACAAAGAAGAAGATGGTGAAAAGACATTTGTTGCTTCAGCTTTCTTTGTCAAGGAAGAGGAATGGGTAATTGATTCCGGCTGTTCGACGCACATGTGTAACAACAAAAATTGGCTTGCAAATTTTAAGGACTGTAAAAGTGATATAAAAATAGCAAACAATGAACAAATATCATGTTTGGGATCTGGGGATATATTATTGGAAACAGATGACTCGGTAAGGGGTATTCAAAATGTTTCTTTTGTCCCTGACTTATCAGTTAACTTATTGAGTGTTAGTAGATTATGTGAAAAAGGCTTTACTGTAACATTCAACAACAAGGGCTGCCATATCTATGAAAATTGTGTTATCTCTGGCAATCCAATTTGTAAGGCCTGTAATAAAAATGGCATCTACAAATTATCTGGTAAGGCCCATGTTCCAAGTTCGTCGTCTACGTGCGGTTTGGTGGCGCATTCTTCGGTGCTCCTGCCCGAGCAGGAGGCACAGAGTGCTAACATAGCTGAGGTGTCGATTGATGTCTGGCACAGGAGGCTAGGCCATCTTGGAGTTCAAAGTATGCTAGCATTAAGGAATGGTGTGGCTAATGGTGTGTTGTTTCAGATCGATAAAAAACAGGATTTAGAAAGCTGCATACCATGTATGGAAGGAAAAATGGCAGCTAAGCCATTTCCATCCAAAACCACTCACCGAGCAAGTAAGCCTTTAGAACTCATACACTCGGATGTCTGCGGCCCGATGCCAATTGCAAGTTGGGGTGGCGCTAGATATCTGGTAACCTTCACGGACGATTTCACTAGGAAAAGCTTTGGCTACCTGCTTCAGAGAAAAAAAAAATGAGGTAATGTCTACTTTTATTGATTTTAAATCTTTAGTAGAAAAACAATTGGGTTTACCAATTAAAATACTACGTTCCGATAACGGGGGAGAATATTGTAATAGCAAATTTTCTGATTACCTTAAAAAGGAAGGAATTGTCCATCAGACCACTATTCCATATTGTCCTCAGGGAAATGGTGTTTCCGAGCGCCTAAATAAGACTCTCTTAGAAAAAGCGAGATGTATGCTACAAGGAGCGGGTCTAGGTAAACGATTTTGGGGTGAAGCAGTTATGACTGCTATTTATCTAAAAAATAGGTCCCCAACTTCTTCTTTATCCGGCCTTACTCCACAGGAGATTTGGACTGGATCAAGGCCAGATCTTAGTCATCTCCATATATATTTGGCTGCATTGCTTATTCACTAATCCCAGAGCAAAGAAGGAATAAGTTGGGTGCTAAAAGCGTTTTTATTTGTGGGCTATAGCGAGACCTCTAAGGGCTATAGACTTGCAGACCCCACTAACCCTACTAAGGTTATTATATCTAGGAATGTAGCATTTATAGAAAATAAATTTTATGAGACTGACAATAATATTAATTCTAGTAATAATTTTATCTTTTATGAATTAAATGAAAATGAATTGAATTATAATATTAATAAGTCTAGTCATCAGAATGATAAAATATCTAATATAAATATTCTAGATTCTAGTAATGTTGAACTGAATTCTAGCACTAATAGTAGTAAGCCGAATTCTAGTCACACAATAGAAATGAATCCGAATATTATTGTATCAGATTCTGAAACAAATAAATCTGTTTCAGATGCGGAAGAGTACTACTGCACTGGCAGCGAGAACGAGGCCGGCTCACCGTGTTCGCCGATCGCAGGTGCACCCTATGAGCGGGTGACGTCACCGCATCTCGTGGCACCTCGAGGGGAAGCAGATGCCGCCCCACAGCCTTCGCCTTCACGCTCTGCTGCTCGTCCTGTTCGGTCTACTCGTTCCAAATTGCCATTGAGGTATGAGGATTATGAAACTGACTTCTCTCTCATGGCACACCATGCACTTCCAGGCGATCCTTGTACATACGAGGAAGCCATGTCGTGTGCTGATGGTCATCATTGGCAATCTGCCATGCAATGTGAGTATAATTCACTCGTTGCAAACAATGTGTGGGAATTAGTCGACAGGCCACCAAATGCAAATGTCATCAAATGTAAGTGGGTTTATAAACGTAAACATGACGCCTCTGGTAAATTTGATAGATTTAAAGCTCGTTTGGTCGCCAGAGGTTTCACACAAGTTAGAGGTATAGATTACAATGAAACCTTTTCTCCTGTAGTTAGACATAGCACTATGAGAATCTTATTTAGTTTGGCAAATGAGCTAAATCTAAATATAGACCATGTGGATGTAACTACTGCATTCCTTAATGGAAAATTAGAAGAAACTATCTATATGGAACAACCTCCAGGTTTTTCTGATAATGGTAATAATAAAGTTTGTCTATTATCCAAAGGAATTTATGGCCTTAAACAAGCCAGTAGAATATGGAATGCAAAAGTTCATACACTACTATCTGAAAATGATTATAAACAGAGTAAATGTGAACCTTGTGTTTATAGTAAGAAAGTAGGTAATGATCTCATAATTATAGCTTTGTATGTCGACGATTTCTACATATTTTATAGCTGTGATAAAAATGAATTGTTGCCTTTACTAGAAAACAATTTTAATGTTAAAAATTTAGGTTCAATAACAAACTGTTTAGGTATGAATGTATATAGAGATAGGGTTAAGCATATTATAAAACTTGACCAATCAGAATATATTAATAAATTGTTAATTAAATTTGGCATGGATAAATGTAAGCCGGTGTCAACTCCCATGGTACTAAATTGTAAATTAGATTATAATGAGAGTGAACACCTTGATGACTATGTGTATAGCTATAGAGAACTTCTTGGTAGCCTAATGTATTTATCTGTGTGCACTAGGCCTGATATTGCTTTTGCATGTAGTCAACTTAGCCAGTTTAGCAACAATTTTAATAGGACTCATTGGCTAGCTTTGAAGCGCATCCTAAGATATTTAGGAGGCACAATAAATTATTGTCTATATTTTAATAGGTCTGATAATTTAGATATAACTGCCTTCTCTGATGCTGATTGGGCTAACGACATTGTTGATCGTAAGTCTTATACGGGGTTTGTAGTTAAACTGGGTTGCAATACTATCAGTTGGGAATCTCGTAAACAGCGTTGTGTTGCTTTATCAAGTACAGAGGCTGAGTATCTTTCTATTTCTGATGTTTGTAAAGAGCTCTGTTTTATTAGAAACTTTTTATCGGAAATTGTCAGTAAAGATATTCAAATAACATTGTATAATGACAATCAAAGTGCACACAAGCTACTTGAATGTAAAGAGTATTGTCATAAGAAAACGAAGCATATAGATCTTCGTTATCACTATGTTAAAGATTTAGTTAAGAAAAATTTCTTAATTGTTAAATATCTGCCCTCTGATCAAATGACAGCTGATGTACTAACAAAAGCCTTAGGTGGATGTAAACATAAATTGTTTACACATGAGTTGAATGTGGTTCCTAAGTAGGCGTGGGTTTTACTTTCTATTCATGTAATTAAAGTTATTTGTACCCACCTAGGTACTTACTATGTCAAGATAGACTTGCATAATGATTTGTTGTAGAGTATTTTGTTTATTACTTACAATGTAGAGTCTGAGCAAAATTTATGTAGAGTCATAGAGAAAATGTAGGGTCTGCATGTTGCATGTAGAGCATGAATTGTATTGACATGGTAGAGTCTCAAATTAAGATTTCTTGTGAAATGTATTTTGTTTGAGTCGCTCAAAATCCTAAGGGGAAGTGTTGATATTAGGTTTTTGAACGAACTCATCAACGTATGTCACTGTCATGTGTCTTATGACTTAGGATATACAGCTATGTTCTTCTTCCTCTTCTTCTGCTAGCTTTCGTGACGACGGTTGTGTACTTACTCGATAATAATTAATTCTAAGTTTATTAAGTTAATCAGTGTAATTATTGACGAACATTGGTAGTATTGATTTTATGATTAAAATCATCTTCAATGGACCCAGCGTATTTCATTTCTGGCTAGATCCGAACTTCAACTGCACCACACACAATCCACGGATCCTCTTAACAGGAACTTCGTTCCATCCGGGTGTCCCTTGACACCTCTCAAGATTTTTATTATACTTTTTTATGTTAATACCTACATTACAATACATAATAACAAACAGACACAGAACAAACATCTGTGTTCATCACACAAATGTTTATCCTGAGTGGGGACCGAACCTACAACCTGCAGCGCAGAAGGCAGAGCTAAAGAAAAGTCAGATATTTATTCAATAAATTACAAATACCTACATTTGAAACGTCTTACATGCGGTGAATCTATGTGCCAATTCCAACCTAACCCAAGTACGAGAAGAACAGGCGAGAAACTCGTCTCGGTCCTAGCGCTTTTTTGTATGAGGCAATTTTTTTGTATCCTTTTTTGGTGAGTTTTTAATGTGGATTTGTTTTTATGGAAAACTAGCAACCGCGCGTGGCTCTGCTCGCGTGGTACATACGCGGATAGAAGTGGCCTATGTGTTATTCCAGGTCAAAAACTATGCGTATTCCAAGTTTCATCCAAAACCGTTCAGCCGTTTCAGCGTGATTGAGTAACAAACATCCATAATAATAAATCTTTTACAAAAAGTTGAAAACGACTTCATACACTGACTATGTAGATAAGTAATTTCTATTTTTTAGAATTTTTTGTTGAGAGTAGACGTAATGACAAATTAAGTCAATGTGGTGAAAAGATAAAGTGCGCGTGAGCACCAATCTACTTAGGTAAGTATTTGAAGTCTGTATTTATTCAGCTTTTTGAAAAAATATTTTATCTATTCACTAGCTGTCCCGCCCGCGACTTCGTTCACATAAAATATCAAAACTGAGTTTTAAACACAACTCATAAAAATCCCATACTAACTTTGACACCCCATTTTACCCTTTTTAAAGGGTTATTTTGAAAAATCCTGAAACAGGTGTTCATTCACTTTGCATTTAGAGTACACAAACAAAGTTTTAGACAAATCGCACCACCCATTAAAAAGTTCCCATACAAACATTGACCCCACATTTGACCCCTTTTTGAAGATTATATTGAAAAATCCTGAAACACGTGTTCATTCATTTTGCATTTAAAGTACACAAACAAAATTTCAGACCAATCGCACCACCCGTTAAAAAGTTCCCATACAAACATTGACCCCACATTTGACCCCTTTTTGAAGATTATATTGAAAAATCCTGAAACACGTGTTCATTCATTTTGCATTTACAGTGCACAAACAAAATTTCATGAAAATCGCTCCACGCGTTAAAAAGTTTCATACTAACGTTTTCACCCTTTTTCACCCTCTTAGAGGTGGAATTCCTAAAAATCCCGCCTTAGTGGGTGGTTTTGTTATAAAAGGAAGCCACCTTACAAATTTCAGCTTTCTAGCTTCAGCGGTTTCGGCTCGGCGATGATAAATCAGTCAGTCAGTCAGTCAGTCAGGTTAAGCTCTTATATAGGTATAGATTATGCTATTCTACCTACTTTATGCAAAACTTTAGGCATGAAAAACCTCTGAGACGCACTGATAACCTTTCACCACATTAGTTTCGAAAGAACTAATAATATTGATGGGCATTTGACAACGCCATCTAGCCCCAAACTAAGCAAAGCTTGTAGTATGGGAACCCAAATAGCTGATAGAATAAAAATACTGTTTTTACCCGACTTCGAAGCGAAGAAGGAGTGTAAATGTTTAGGGTGAATGTATTAGTATGCGAGTTCCTTCAGCTGTCGCTGTAGCCCAAACGGCTGAACGGATTTTGATAAATGAGGTGTTGAATTTCATCGAGGTATCTACAGTGACAAGCTATGCAAAATGTCAAAAAATCCAATATGGATTAACTTATTTTCACGATTTTTGTCTGTAAGAACTTATTTTCAGTTACTGACAGTCGGGTTTTTTTTTTAATTTTTACAATAAATACGTACTTAAACTATATTGGCTATTGAGACGATAAGAACGACCTATTCTACCGTTAACCACACATAAGAATCGAACCCACACTCACCAGCAATCAAAATAAAAGCAACGTATAATTATTTGCAGTTTATGTCGGTCGTAAAGAGATTCGCGGGCGCTTTCGCCTCCCACCCGTCACGTCCTTCCACTTTCACTGTGACCCGGAGTGCCTGGTGTACCTACTACTTATACTGTGACCCGGTCATTGACCCGACTCGGTATGCGGTGGGAAAGCCTTAATGCCTACTGAATACCTTTGGTTTCTTGGTCTAGGGTAGCAAGATTGTTTACTTACGATTATAAAAATATCTTTAATGTAGGTATACTTACAGGATTAGGCACAGGATGTTACCAGACTACTTCCGAAAACTTCAGAGGGTTAAAGTAGGTACCTACCCATCAATATAAACAACTTTTTATATGACTATTCAACTTTTCTATGGGTACTTTGACCCCCTTTTGAAAGAGCGCTGGTGGTGTAGTGGTAGCACCCCTGCCTCACGATCCGAAAAACCTGGTCGTGCACCTATGAGTTTTTCCACTCGAAAAATTTATGTGCGCAATGCCAGTGCTCTTAAACGGTGAAGGAAAACATCGTGAGGAAACCGGCATACCCTAGAACCAAAAATTCGAAGGTATGTGTCATAGGTTAGTATTCTTATAAGCGGCGATGGGCTTGCAACCTGTCACGTACGGAATACTAACTACTGTGCAAAATGTGGGCATGTACCAAATGTCATATTTGGGCTTGCCTCTGACTACCCCCTTTAGATATCCTCAAAGATCTAAGTAACTAAAAATCTGAGGAGAGTTATCTACCGAGCCCGGGGATTACAGTCGTGATCATATTTATTTATTATTTTATTATTTTACTTTGACCCCCTGAAGTTTACGGAAGTAGTCTGGTAACATCCTGTGTAAACTATGCTTACGTCGTAATGGGGACAAAAAAAACGATATTGTTTGACTTCCCGCTGTCCCCATAATGGGGGCAGCGTCAATGGGGACAACGGGAATGTCTACATTAAATTTAAGTAGGTGGTCGATTCTCCTTACCAGTTCCATCATTCATCTCACTATTCGTCATTGTCAGCAACAAACAATTTCGGTTCTCTTAAAATATTAGTTAATTTTAAATGAACACTTTGTGAAATAACTTATTATCAACCAATCTTTTAATGCTCCATCTTCATGCTATCAGCTTGAGAGATGAGCTTTAGAATAAAGTTTATAAAAGTTTTAAAATTAACAAAAACATTAATTGAGGTTTTTGAGTTTTATTAATTGATAGTTTTCTATACTAATATTACAAAGAGGAAAGTTTTGTATTTTTGTTTGTAACGAATAAACTCAAAAACTACTGGTCCGATTTCAAAAATTCTTTCACCGTTAGAATGCTACGTTATCCCCGAGTAACATAGGCTTATTTTATGTAGGTACCTCGCGAGCAAAGCCGCGAACGGAAGCTAGTTAACAATACTTTGGTTTATCACAAAATAAAAATGGCTTCTGACAGCGGCCATATTGGATTTATGACATTTTACTACTTATAGCTTGTCACGCTGGTGATCTAGCATGCAACAACACGACACTTCATTTGTCAAAATCCGTTCAGCCGTTTCGGCTACAGCGACAGGCAAACTCAATCCCGGCACAAGTCGCGCGACTTGTAGCTAGACTGGTCGAGACAAGACGCTCAGTTGAAAACTAGATTTTTTAACCGTCTGGTCTAAAAAGTAGGGTAATGTAATCGTGACCAAGTATTTATTGATTCATGGCGAGTCCTCAATTCAGGTTACCTAGACTAGTCTAGCTAGATCATTTTTAAGGATTATTATTAGTATTAAACGGGTATTTATCGTGTTTTATGGGTGGTCATGGGATGACATCCCGTGGCCACGACAGTGTGTAGGTAAACCTGTTGAAACGTCGGGAAAAATAGGTAAATAAAACGCGATTAATATCCGTTTAATACTATTCCTAATGTGTTCAAATCGCGTAATATATAATTTTTGAGAATATGAAAATCACATTTTTTTGAATCTGCGCAGTATCAAAAGGCAATTTCAATCCCTTTTAGTATTTTGTTCTTTGTATTTTTTTAAAGTTTACGTCAATTTTAGTTACCTACCAATAGTCAATAGTCAATAGTCAATAATCTTTATTCAGTAATATCACAAGGATCATTTTGAATCGTCTTACATACTAGGTGAGTCTAGGTGCCAATTCCAGTCCTATCCCCAGTACGAGAAGACCTCTTTTTAATACTCTGTGACTGGGGTTGTACGAATGGATAAAGGTTTTTTAGACTTTTATCAAATTCTTCTCTTTTTTTTGTCAACCGATTTCGATGAAACAAAGCCTAAGTTTTAATCCAAGTTTATTTAAATACATTAGTGAAAACAGCATTCGATTTGGTTCAGCCGCTGTGGAGATTAGCGCGTACAGATAAACGAGCCAGATATTTTTTCAAAAACTGTTGTTTTAGGCTAAAATAATAGCGTGTCTTCTTTAGGTAGCTCTAATTTTTATTTGAAAATATCAAAAGTCAACGGCTTCTCAATGATTTTAATTTAAGTATAAATAGATTTTTTATATTATAAGATATACGGAACCCTAAAAGTAGGTACATTACGTGGTACGGTATGCCACATCAGACTCTCTTTATATGTGGGCTACGGGGTCGATTTCTCACACTGACCATGCCTTGTGACCATATTTATACATTACTAGCTTTTCCTTGTGGCTTCTTCCGCATAACTAGTACCTACCTAAATTAGTGGAAATCCCGGTGACGGTATAGGCAAACGATTTTGAATATAAATAACCTTTGACTTTGCCTCTGATTAATAAATACATGGTCCAATCTACTCAAAGGTTTCGTCAATATTCTCACTTTCGTCATTATTCACAACAAACAATTTTGGTTACCTATGTATCTCTTAAAATATTGTCAGAAAACATGTTTCCTACAAGTTTGTGTTCAACTATCCTCAAAACTTGTTTTAGATAAACTATTAATGGTATATTCCCATTTGTCCCCCTGCTCTGTCTCTTTGGGGTGACAGATGGGACTAAAACGTCCCATTTGTTGCCAATAGGGGGACAATTGAAACTTTTATTAATTGAAATAGTTCTACCTGTCCCCTCACTCATCACTACATAGTGTAAAGCTAAGTCGCTTTCTCTGTCCCTATATCCCTATGTATGCTTAAATGTTTAAAAGTACGCAACGGATTTTGATGCGGTTTTTTTTAATAGATAGAGTGATTCAAGAGGAAGGTTTTTATGTATAATACATCCATGATAGTAGAGGGACACTGATAATTTTAGAGGTTTTTCTAATGTGATGTCGTAAATAAGCACATTTTAGTTTATTTATTATCAGCATTGCACCCGTGCGGAGCTGGGACGGGTCGCCAGTCTTATATATAAAAACTAGCGTCCGTTCGCGGCGTCGCCCGCGAAGTACCTACATAAAATATAGCCTATGTTCATCCTGAAAGTTCATTCTACACATTGGTGAAAGAATTTTTCAAATCGGTCCAGTAGTTTTGGAGCCTATTCAATTCAAACAAACAAACAATCAAATCTTTCCTCTTTATAATATTAGTATAGATGAATCCAGTATTTGGTTATATATAATATTAGTATAGATGTATTCAGTTTTTTTTTCCCTTGGTCACGCCATCAATTTCGGCTGGACCAATTTCGCTAATTATTTTTTTGTCATTGTTATTATAAGGAGAAGGTTTTAAGACTAAGTCTGTCGAGTCAGCTACTCATTCAATAAAATGAAAGAGATATTAAATCTCAATTGTAAGTACGTAAAGCTATGCATTTACATACATATTCATTACAGGTATTATACATGTATAATACCTGTTTAATACCATAGTCATTGATATCCCTTTACCAAGGTACGGTAGAAAGTCTAAAGGTCAAGTTAACCAGTTTTTAATGTAAGGAGGTTATGTGTTTCGCATATTCATGACTACACGGAAGTCAAGTACATGACTGTATTCATTAAACAAACAGTTATTATTTATGAATAGGAATATATTATTTAAATAATAATTTAAGTATGAATATTAAGGGATCTTACGATCTTACTAATATTGTAAATGTGAAAGTTTGTATGTTTGTTAGTAGGTACGTAAAACGGCTTAACGGATTTAGATAAAATTTGGCACACCCATCTACACTAATATTATGAAGAGGATTTGTTTTTCTACATTTTTCGGGATATAAAGTAGCCTATGTGCTATTCCGGACTATATAATATTTCTCTGTGCCAAATTTCATTTTGATCCATTCAGTCAGCCGTTTCAGCGTGAAATTCACATCCATACGTTCTTACAAACTTTTGCGTTTATAATATTAGTAGGATCTGGTGAGACCTGTATGATGTATTTTTGTTCTGACTAGCTTCCGCCCGCGGCTTCGCCCACGTGATACCTTAAAAAACAAAAACATCGCTATCCCACCGGAACCGTACATTTTTTCGGGATAAAATGTAGCCTATGTGTTATTCCAGATCATAATCTATATCTGTGCCAAATTTCATTCAGATCTGTTCAGCCGTTTTAGCGTGAAAGAGTAACAAACATAATATATCCATCCATCCATACATCCGTTCATCCATATATTCTTACAAACTATCGCGTTTATAATATTAGTAGGATATTTCTGTTAAAAAGGCCCAGTGTGGCGAAAGGCAGAATGGTAGAGGTCAGTTACCTTTTGTGGTTGTTGTTGGTGTTTGTTCTTCAAGTCGATCCACAGTCTCGCCAGGTTTATGGCCAGCCCTAAGACTGCTACTATGAAGAATTTCACCTGCAAATTACATCACAATAAAGGTACGAGTTGGCAGCGGGCGACGTCTGTCGAGAACCGACACAGAGTGATCGACCAACAGATGTGTGGAGAGTGTGGACGGCTTGTGGAGATCTATCTGCGGATACATCTGCCGACGTGTAGAGGAGACTGAGACAGCGGCGGACGACGTGTCGCGGCGACACTACTGTAGGTCTACCATGAGTTTTCACAATCTACACTCGCTAGCGACTGTAGGTAGTTAAAAAAATGTATGAAAACTCGTACAGCGCCTTTAGCGGATAGTTGCGTACTAAAACGTCACGTAGTTAACTATCCTACGTCACAGCGTACTACAGCGACTGTAGTTTACGCTTCATTCATTTGCTTAGAATTTGGTACCATGAGTAACAATTTAGACAGATGTCATAGTAACGTACTATTACTACTGTAGTAACGTCAGCCGATCTAAATGTGACTGTAGTAATAGTACCTACGTTACTATGACATCAGCTGTCAAAATTGTTACTCATGGTACCAAATTCTAAGCAAATTAATGAGCGCAAACTACAGTCGCTGTAGTACTGTGACTTAGGATAGTTAGCTACGTGAGGTTTTAGTACCCAACTATCCGCTAGAGGCGCTGTACAAGTTTTCATACAATTTTTTAACTATTTAACTACAGTCGCTAGCGAGTGTAGATTGTGAAAACTCATGGTAGACCCTCTGGTTTCTATGTATGTATTTCTATGAAATTCCCTCCGTAGTTAGCCACACTAAGCTAGCGACGCATTTCATAGAAATACATAGAAACCAGCATGTATAGCACTAGTATGTATATAACTCGATCCGAAGGTCGTGGGTTCACACCTAGTCGTGCACCAATGACAAAACGAATGGAAAGTTTTTCCATTCGAATAATTTATGTGCGCAATGCCAGTGCTCTTAAGCGGTGAAGAAAAACATCGTGAGGAAACCGGCATAGGTACTTTAGAACCAAAAATTCGAAGGTGGTATTAAGTATTCTCTTATAAGGGACGATGGGCTTGCAACCCGTCACGTACGGAATACTAACTACTGTGCAAAATGTGGGCATGTGCCAAATGTCATGTTCGGACGTGCCTCTGACTCTTTAGATATCCTCAAAGATCTAAGTAACTAGAGATCTGAGGAGATGTCTACCGAGCCTGGGGATTACAGTCGTGATCTCCTCACCTGCAGTTTGAACGAGAGGATCTGGAGGAGTGTTCCGATCTTGGCTTTCAGCACAGCTCCGAGGATGAGCAGTTTCAGTATGGCCTTCTTCTTCTTCTTCTTTTTGCCTCTTTGCTCTAGAAACGTAAAAAAAAGATAAAACATCAAAAAAACTTGCTGACGTCCGAATAACTATTATTTTTTTATTTGAAATTACTTGTTTTTTATTATTTTTTCCAACTTTTGTATGTTGACTATTTCTAAAATTAATCATAAAAGTAGTGTGAATGGTTTTTACGCGGTTTTACTTTTATTTATTTATTTATTTTTTTAATAGTAATAAATTAATAAATAAATTAGGTCGTTTCAACAAAAGTAAGTATAGGTAGTTAGGTAGGTACCTACGGTTTTCATACTTTTTTTTAATAATATAGATGACTCATAAACTTACACGATCTGAACACATTATTATTAGTATTAGACGGGTATTTATCGCGTTTAAATACGGGTATTTTTAGCAGTCTACCCGTGACCACGACAGCGTGCAAATCTGTCGAAACGTCGGGAAAATATAAGGTAATTTAAACGCGATAAATACCCGTCTAATACTAATAATAATAGATGACTCAAACAACTAAGTAGTTTCAATATTCGGATGTAAGAACAATTTGTTTAAATAATGTTTACTGAACATGCCAAATTGAAAATAAAATTATTCCATTCAATACGATATAAATAAAGGACCTCGTCCACTAAACCAATGCGTGCCAACTTTTAAATACATATAACATTTTTTTTTTCAAAAAAATATCATGCCCATGCTAAATAAAAATATCATATTTAACTCCGTAGAAATATCGTATTTATCTAAATGTATAATAATATTTGCCACATGCTTTTTCTATATATATTGTATTTTTTTTTATAAAATCGATATTTACTTATATTTCAGGCATTCAAAAATGCACATGCAATATTTAAAATAATTTACCAAGAACTAGTAAATCTGAAAAATATTAAGACAAACATTATTATGTAGACCTAGTATTTAACTTAGGACTGAAAAACTTATGTAACTATACTTATCAGCCGTGTGATTCTGTATCTGTTCTGTCTTTGGATCGGAAGGCGACGCTAATACCACTAAACCACTTGGGCTTGTCATTCCAATGTCTAAAAGAGATGATTGATTTTCGCTTGAGAATAAACTACGAATACCAATTACAAGACCATCACCTTCGAATGAACTTTTATCCTGGATTCCATTCTCTTTATCCTCAGCCTCCAACGCAGTATCAGCCAACACGTCGAGAGTATCCGCCCCTACACTCCAAAGATCAGTCAAAACACCCCTCGCTTCCCTTCGACCTACATAACCCACCCCCTTTTGAACACTATCATTTTCTACATCTTTTTCATCAACCCCTACATAACCCACACCCCTTCGAACCCTCTCATTTTCTACATCTTTTCCATCTACCAATTCACTAGCACTCCTTATGACCCCCTTATTTTCAAGACTGATATCATCAACACCCCTTTCTTCATCTATATCTACATCTCTTGCATGCTCAACCGTATCCCCTATAACCCAAGACTGTCTCCCATTCGGGAAGTTTCGACCTTTCTCCTCCTTATGGGCTTTACGTAATGGCATCATCACGGGATGGACAAGGTGGATCTTGGGAGGTTTCTGCTTCTTTTTCTTCATCTTCTTTTTATCCCCTCCTGTGGAGATCGTGATGCTGTCGATTCCTCCACCGCTGTCATGCTTTCTTGCTTCAAGAGATCTGCAAAGAATGCTTGGAATTAGCACAAGTGTTTTCCTGCCTCTTTTAATTATGTGATTGTACCTTTGATAATACTATCATCAATATATTCATTTATATTATTATTATTATTATTTAGCCATTACTGTCCCACTGCAGGGCAAAGGCCTCCCTTTCCTTCTTCCACTCTTCAGTAACATTTTTATTATAATTATAATATAAATCAATGTATTGATGGTATTTTAATAATTAATCTATATCTATATAAGAGCTTAACCTGACTGACTGACTGACTGACTGACTGATTTATCATCGCCCTGCCGAAACCGCTGAAGCTAGAAAGCTGAAATTTGAAAGGTGGGTTCCTTTTATAACAAAACCACCCACTAAGACGGGATTTTTCGAAATTCCACCTCTTAGGGGGTGAAAAAGGGTGAAAACGTTAGTATGAAACTTTTTAACGCATGGAGCGATTTTCATGAAACTTTGTTTGTGCACTGTAAATGCAAAATGAATGGACACGTGTTTCAGGATTTTTCAATATAACCATCAAAAAGGGGTCAAATGTGGGGTCAATTTTTGTATGGGTACTTTTTAACGGGTAATGCGATTAGCCTGAAACTTTGTTTGTGTACTGTAAATGCAAAATAAATGAAGACGTATTTCAGGATTTTTCAATATAACCTTCAAAAAGGGGTCAAATGTGGGGTCAATGTTTGTATGGGAACTTTTAAACGGGTGGTGCGATTGGCTTGAAACTTTGTTTGTGTAGTGTAAATGCAAAATGAATGGACACGTGTTTCAGGATTTTTCAAAATAACCTTCAAAAAAGGGTCAATTGTGGGGTCAATGTTTGTATGTGAACTTTTTAACGGGTGGTGCGATTGGTCTGAAACTTTGTTTATGTACTGTAAATACAAAATGAACGGACACTTTTTTCAGGATATTTCAATATAACCTTCAAAAAGGGGTCAAATGTGGGGTCAATGTTTGTATGGGATCTTTTTAACCTGGTGCGATTGGTCGGAAACTTTGTTTCGTGTTTCAGAATTTTTCAATAAAACCTTAAAAAAGGAGGTCTGGTGCGATTGGTCTGAAACTTAATTTCGTGTTAAAGGATTTTTCAATATAACTCTAAATAGGGGGTCAATGTTTGTATGGGATTTTTTTTGACGGGTGGTGCTGTTGGTCTGAAACTTTGTGTACTGTAAATACAAAATGAATGTACAAGTGTTTCAGGATTTTTCAATATGACCTTCAAAAAGGGGTCAAATGTAGGGTCAATGTTTTTATGGGTAATTACTTTTTAAAGGGTGGTGTGATTGGTCTTAGTTTTGGTTTGGATACTTTAAATGCAAAGTAAATGGAAACGTATTCCTGGATATTTCAAAATAGCCCTCTAAAATGGGTAAAATTGGGTGTCAAAGTTATTTATGGGATTTTTTTATTAGTGTAATTTGTTTGAAACTCAGTTTAGATACCTACTTTAAGTGAACGAAGTCGCGGGCGGGACAGCTAGTTATCATATATAGGAACTCATGGCCCGATGTCGCTCCGCCCTCCGACAGCTAACCAACTTGCAATGTAAACGCTGTCCATTTGTTCTAAGTTATTATTATCTCGATTACATTTTTTGTAAGAAGGACCATACAAACGCTAGGACCGAGACGAGTTCCTCGCCTGTTCTTCTCGTACTTGTGTTAGGTTGGAATTGGCATATAGATTCACTGCATGTAAGAAGTTTCAAAGTGATCCTTGTGATTTTATTGAATAAATTATTTTTGAATTGAATTGTATAATGTTTACCTTCACATTGTCATGGCTAATCGTATTAACCAAGTCACAGAGCTAATTGAAAGCACGCCTTAAGTCTTCGAAAACGAAAGTTTATCACGCTTTCACATGTGACCGACTTTTAATAGTTAGTTTAATTGCGCGTACGCAAGCGGAAGGTTATGGTTTTAACATCTACATTTGAAAGCTAATTACTTAGCTCGGTGCGATTTTTTACGAGTTCATAATATTGACATTCGTCATCTTTAGAAGTGGAAAATACACTGTCTTATTCAATTTACTTATAATTTAGTGTTCATTAAGCAATCGGCTACAGGCTACATCTGTTTCGAATATCATCCAAATCTGAACAGCCATAAAGGTGTGATTGAGAAACCAACAAATATCCAAATCTAAACAATTTGCTCGTAGATAATATGTTAATTAAGATCTGATTCATAGCAGGGTCAACGTATCAGTATAATATTTCAAAGTGGTAAAGCCGCCAGCGTCTTGGAGACGCTTCTCATAGTGATCTGGATTACTTGAGCGATCTATAGTTTGTAACGGTTAGATAGTGCATTGTTTTAGTACATGTATTTATTTATAAAACAGGTTTTTGTTTCTATTTTATATTTTGCTTACCTACATTAACTGCGGTCAGTGCCTTTAACTCTGTTCTATCTTTATTCTATGTAATATGTACTTTTAAACTTACGCGATCTGAACACATTATTATTAGTATTAGACGGGTATTTATCGCGTTTAAATTACCTTATATTTTCCCGACGTTTCGACAGGTTTGCACGCTGTCGTGGTCACGGGTAGACTGTATAATATAAGGTAATTTAAACGCGATAAATACCCGTCTAATACTAATAATAATTTATTCTATGTAGTTATACATCCATACTAATATTATGATTGTGAAAGTATCTCTGTTTGTTTGTTACCTTTTCACGGCTAAATGGCTCAAGAATCACGAGTCAAGAATGCTTAGCTAAATAAGTCTTAAATTTATAATTGCACTTAAAACCTTATTGACAACCAGATCTGTATCTTATAGACATAAGTTATCTTTTGTCTCTAGATATTATATGCGAACGAAGATGCGGGCAACAGAAAGTTCTAAAAAAAAATCTAATTAACTAAAGTATGCCCATCTGATATGTTGAGTGACGCATCCGTTCAGGTGTAGTGGGCGTTTACTTTATATCTGGGTCATGTTTAAAGAAGGGAAGAAAGTGACCGACAAGTTCGGGCATGAGAATCAGGCTTTGGCACTTGTGAAATCTAGAGGTGTTCCTAAAAGTAACGAAAAAAAGCGTACCCTAGTTACTTATAATTATCTTTGAGGATATCTAAAGAGGGTAGTCAGAGGCACGTCCAAACATGACATTTGGCACAGTAGTTCAAATTCCGTACGTGACAGGTTGCAAGCCCATCGCCGATTATAAGAATACTAACCTATCACACACACCTTCGAATTTTCAGTTCTAGGGTACGCCTGTTTTCTCACGATGTTTCCTTCACCGTTTAAGAGCACTGGCATTGCGCACATAATTTTTTCGAGTAGAAAAACTCATTGGTCGTGCACCAGGTTTGAACCCACGACCTTCGGATCGTGAGGCAGGTGTGCTACCACTGCACCACCAGCGCTCTCTTCCCGTATGTATTCGTTACCATAACTATGAATAGTCGTTACTATCGTATCGTTACGTTACTCGTTACTTCTGATACCTCATAACATGCTATGTTAGAGCAACGAATCGAGTTGTAATGCGTACGCGTAGTATGACAAAATGTGAGTAACGAGATGCATACGTGTGTAACGTTTCATATATTATGACTCGGTACAAGATGGCGTACTCATTACTCTGTACCGAATTCATACGGTTGCTACAGCTCTAGTGAAATCAAAAGTTAAATTAAGTTTTGTTGTAAAAGAAATGTCAATTTTATTTAATGGATTTCCGTCGAGATTTTGCTCATGCCTCGACATTCAAAGTGACTATATAATCATTCATACTTTGAGTATAATATATTGAGTCGATAAAAGGTTTCAAAGTATATAATATTGTAACCTAGGTACATACAATTTTCATAATATTTTATGCGAAATTTAGTTTATTTTAAGGCAATAATTTCACACTTTGCGTCTATTGTGTTAATACTGAACAGGTTTTAAATTTATTCAGTTTTAACTTTGACAACAACCTGAAGTTTTATTAATTTAACTTCAGTCAAAATCAAAATAACTTGTTTCTTTGAATCACTAAAAAAATGTGTTGTTGTAGAAAATCATCTTGGACCCTCTATTAAAAATACCGGCCATATTCTTCACTATCTCCAGCAAGGTTTATGAAACTAGCATGAAACGGACACTGGCAGAATTGTGACAACCTCAAGTCACAGTAGCCATAAACCAAGAATTGAATTGAATTGAATCACTAAAAATATTTCCGACCGTTTTGAGCTTCGTTTTCTCGAAATATTTTTAATTTTATCTTTAGTGGAATTCCAATAGGCTCATTCTTGGCACGGGTGTGAATAATTGGCATGAAAGTGAATTTGTCTAATTGCATTTCTCTCTAATTAGTCCGAAGATTTCCTGAGAAAAGTTTTAAACAAAGTGGCCATCTTTTGTTTAATTGACCTGATTATTTGATTGTGAATCTGTGACGTTGAGATTACTTTAATATTCAAATAACAACACTGTCACTGACAAAAATCGTCTGTGAAGAGACAGATGCCAAAAATAAAAAAAAAAGAATGACAATTCGATTGTGACTCTGTGACGTTGACCACATTATTAAATTAAAAAACTTGACACTGGCAAAATTTGTCTCAAAAGAGACATGCCATAAACAAAAAAGAAGAAGAAGAAGAGAGATAAAGAAGAATAAAAAATATTTTCGTTTAAGCGACAAAGTTCAAGCAAGTGACTAAGAAATTACCAGTCACTTGTTCAACAAACTTACAAATATCGGGACGGTTGTATTGTAACTGATATTGAACAGTCACAACCGTCCCGGTATGGTGGGTGCATGGCTTTATTGCGTGTCTTTGCGTTCACATAAAAGTCCAGTTTAATGACGATTTTATATGAAATCGTAGAAAATTACGATTATTTTCTTGATTTTATCATGTTTTAAATAAAACTAATCAAGATGTGAAAGCTGACTAACAAGTAGGTACTAGGCATTTAGAATTTACCTACGTACCTGTAGGTAAATACTAAATACCTAGGTAGGTAGGTACTAGCTGTTGGCAGCGACTTCGCACGAGCGAATTTTTTCAACATAATTGCTCGTTTAAAGGCAGTGATCTGTTATAGTTACCTACTAAGATAATTTATGTGACGTCGCTAAAGAACAATTCCAAGTACCTACTCGAACATTTCTGTTCGTGGCTATAAAGGCTTATGCGGGATTGAAAGCCGCGGCCACAATTTAAAAAAATATAAAGTATCTACACTAGTTTTTTTGAACCAGGGTGGTGAAAGGTTACCTGGCAAGACTATGGTGGAAGATCTCAGCGAGTGACGCTAGGGAGGTTTCCACCTCTCTCCCGATCTTCGAAGGCAGCTCTTCAAACGACCTCCCTGACGACTCCACCTCAGCGTCAGCTGCCTCTGAGGAAGAAGATATTGATAAGTATAGATAAGACTTCTTCTTCTTCTTCTTCTTCCTGCCCTTTTCCCACCTTATGCGGGGTCAGCACAACATGTTGTGATCTTCTTCCATTTCCCTCTGTGATTCGTCATCTCAGTAGGTACTCACTCCTTTCTTACCCATGTCATCTTTCACACAGTCCATCCATCTTTTCTTTGGCCTACCTCTACCCCTGTATCCATCCACATTCATACCTAACACTCTCCTCGTCACATGACATTCATCTCTTCTCATAACATGCCCATACCACGCTAACCTATTACTCCTCATCTTTTCTGTGGCACACAAAATGTGGGCATGTCCTAAACGTCATGTTTGGACGTGCCTCTGACTACCCTCTTTAGATATCCTCAAAAGATCAAAGTAACTAAAGATCTGAGGAAGATATCTACCGAGCCCGGGGAGTACAGTCGTGATCATACTTTTTATTTTTTGTTTTTTAGTTAAACTGTCCTCACAGCTCAGTTGGTAGTAGCTCTGCCTTCTGCGCAGCAGGTTGTGGGTTCGATCCTCACCCAGGACCAACATTTGTGTGATGAACGCAGATGTTTGTTCTGTGTCTAGGTGTTACAATATATTCTATGTATTTACAAAAAAAAGTAAGTATGTAAGTATATAATTAATCTATCAGCTATCTGGTTAACATAGTACAAGCTTTGCTTAGTTTGGGGCTAGATGGCGTTGTGTGAAGTGTTTAGCAATATTTATTTATATATTTATTAGTAAAGAATTCTTTGGTGAGGAGTCGAGTTCAGCATAATATCCTATTAATATTATAAACGTGAAAGTTTGTATGGATGCTTGTTACTCTTTCACGCTGAAACGGCTGAACGGATCTGAATGAAAATGGCACAGAGATAGATTGTAGTCTAGAATAGCACGTACCTAGGCTACTTTTTATCCCGGAAAATGGTTCCCGTGGGATTGATTTGTTTTTGCTTTGCAAGGTAGGTCCTACGCGGGCGAAGCCCTGGGCGGAAGCGAGTATTCAATAAAATCACAAGAATCACTTTGTTTGCGTTAATCAGGTTGGCCTACAATCAACTTTTATTTTTTAAACTTTTAAAAAATCAATTTTTAAACTTATGCGATCTGAACACATTATTATTGGTATTAAACGGTATTTATCGCGTTTTATTTACCTATTTTTCCCGACGTTTCGACAGGTTTACACACTGTCGTGGTCACGGGATGACTGTGTCATCTAGTGACCATGACTGTTGGGAAAAATAGGTAAGTACCTAAATAAAACGCGTTATATACAAATTTAATACTAATAATAATGGCCTACCATCTTTTCTCATCTCCTCTCATCTCCGCTTTAGTCGACACTCGCCTGAACCCGTAGCCAGCATCGCGCGGATATGATGGCAATCGTGTTAATACAATTTCAACCTTTCTAAACACAAGATGGTAGATGATTAGCTACAAGCACTAACCGCATTACCGGTATCTTTAAGTATATAACTGGGAGCTTACGGTGAGCTCTGCCGTGTGATTCTGTAAGACCTCACTCTAAACTTCGAATCTGAATCCGCTGTGAGTTTCTTGATTGGCATTCTAAAAACTCGGTTGATAATTCGAATTTACACTAGCGCCACTCTTGCGAGCGTGTCAGCGAGTTGAACTAAATTTACAGGGAGATTTTGACAGATAAAGTATGAGCTGACGTAAAAAGGGCATTCTATACGGTAATTCCCAAGTCACTTCGACGCTCACTTCGCACTCGAACCCGATTCAAAGTGTCAAATAAAAAGGTCAATGTCAAATGTCATTTTGAACCCTACGCGAAGTGAGAGTGAATTGCGATGTGAGATGCGAGTTGATGTTTGAATTTTACAGAATCGACGTACTGGTGGCGTAGTGGTGGATATAATGTTCCCAGACTACTTCCGAAAACTTCAGGGGGTTAAAGTACCCATTAATATAAACAACTTTTTCTAAGGAACTAACACTGTGCGCGGTAAAACAGCTGTTTCATACAAAAGTGCAATACCTATTTGGTTAAAATGTATGAAACAGTTGTTTTTCTTTCGCGCTCAGTGTAAGTTTCTTAGAAAAAGTTGTTTATATTAATGGGTACTTTAACGCACTGAAGTTTTTGGAAGTAATCTGTTCACAGACGAATCTAACGTTACCTCATTTGTCAAAATCTGTCCAGCTGTTTGAGTGAAATTTCTCCCCGTGTAAAGGCAACTTTACTTATTCAATATGAATTCCCACAAGATTGTGTGAACCGAAAGTGCGATACTTAGATATTTTTTGCAGTAATTACCAATGTTAGCGATAGAGCTTCATCTGAACAGATTGTTGGTTTAAGAGGGTTGCATTTTCATACAAAAAGCAATGTTTAACTCCCTTTAAACTTAGTCCAATATATATAAATTCTGGAAATATTGTAAATACAACGAAAAACTAGGCTTGTATGTTTTTATTTTTAAGAAATATTGCTTATATAAATAGGATATCTAAAGAGGTAGACGTCCAAACATGATATTTGGTACACCCACATTTTACACAGTAGTTAGATATCCGTACGTGACAGTTTGCAAACCCATCGCCGCTTATAAGAATACTAGCTTATAGGCTATATGATATTACCTGTCATAATATGACACACAACTTCGAATATTTAGTTCTAGGGTATGCCGGTTTCCTCACGATGTTTTTCTGGCATTGCGCACATACCTACATTTTTGAGAAAAACCACGACCGGGTTTGAAGCCACGATCTCCGGATCGTGAGGCAGGTGCTAGGTATCACTACACCACCAGTGCCATGTCTTAAGCCGGACTACGAAACAAAGAATTATGGTGTTAAGCCTACCTTCGTCACACCTATGAATTTTAAAATACCATAATAAGAAAGCGAGATCGGTTAAGTACGTATATAATGACATTCTTTGAAACTGAATCTTACTTTAAAATTCATTTTGAGAAAGTTAAGCGTGATAAAGCTGCGTATAAACAGGCGCGGCGTGACGCAGAAACGTGAACGCATGTAATAATAATAATAATAAATAAATAATGCTGAACAATCCACACAGCATCATCTAGCCCCAAAGTAAGCTACTCAAAGCTTGTGTTATGGGTACTAGATAACTGATATATTTAATACATGATATAGGTACGTATATAGATATTTTTTATTATACATAGAAAACACCCAGACCAACGATAACAGCCAACAATGTGGCTGTTAGGTATATTTTTTTTGCTATTGACTTTCGTTTTCTATAAAACTGTAGCGGAGCAAAATCTCTGATCTTTTTGAAATCGTATGTCAAAACTACCTACGTGTTGGATTTTGATAAAACTTTAAATAATGCTAGCCTATAGTATAGGATCTAAGATAATACGAGTAAGTCATCACGCTCACTAACGATTAACAACATAATTGCGCGTTTCGAGGACAAAGTCGCAGGTACAGCTAGTCAGTAATAATAAATCTATGTAAAAATTCAATAAATTCCATGACTACTGTTACTAAAATGTTAAGTTTAATAAGTTTATTTGAATCTCTCCCATGTAGCTTTTACTGCGGCACGCGTCGTTTCGCGTCTGTTTCAACGTGGCTTAATATATATTTCTACTCATACAAAATTTGAGTTTCTTTTTGCGTCACGTGTTTTCGCGTCTGTTTCAACGTGGCTTAATATTTGTTTTTATGATTATTTACTTGATATGTAGGTGTTCTCAAGATTACCATAAATACACACTTCCTGTTGTTTATTTAAAAGATTTGCATAGTTTACGTACAAAAGTAGTCAAATACTATGTTGAGACAAACAAACATTTTATTTAAATTGTCATAGGTCAGGTTTAGCCATAATTTGCCATTCGAATGGAAAAACTCATTGGTTCACGAGCAGGATTGAACCCACGACCTTCGGATCGTGAGGCAGGGGTGCTACCACTACACTACCAGCTCCAAGCACTGAATATAATAAAAGTGAATAAGGGACAATGTTTGCAAGATTACAAGATTAATGTTCGAACAAACCCGACTTTTTTTAATACTGGATTATTATACCTACATAGGTAATTGAATGTAGGTAGCTAATTAAATGTAGATAGGTATTTATTTATTTTATTTATTTATTTATTTAATTATTAATTAGAACGGCGAAAACACCAATTACACTAATTAATTATTTACATGCAAATAACAAAACTTAGACAACTACATTAAATTGAAATTATATAAAAGTAAATTTAAAAAAATGTCACAGGAAAATTATGTCACAGCAAATATACTTATATACTTATAGGTATATACTTACCTACTTAATTAATTGTATGGTTACTATCATAATTTTTATGTTAATAATTATAATAATAATTATTATTAACATAATAATTATAATTAAAATACATGCTTATTACCTAAATAATTGTTAATCTCATTTTGAATGTGTTAAATTATTCAAAGAATTGTAGGTACTCGTAATAAGTAAGTAGGTATGTAGGTAGGTACTTACTTTTTATTATTTTGTCTTGATTCTTTGCTAATTTATTGTACTTACCTACTTATAGTCCTCATAAAAATAAAGTGTTAATAGGATGGACAAAACAATTTACATAATTTACATAAGTATTTTAAAGGTTGTTGCTTATGTAATATACAATGACAGTAGGTACTTAGGTATGTAGGTAAAATAGGTAGTATTTTTTTTAACATTTTTAATTAAGTACGTCAAAAAAACTTATAAATTTAATAAAAATCAATGGAAAATATTTTGAGGAAGCGGAAGCCGGAAAAACAATGTTTTTATTTTAAATTTATTTATGGACAAGTATTTAAATTACATAGACCAAATAAAATAAAATTAATGCACATTTTTAATATCAAATCAAATCAAAAGAAGTTTATTTTGTGTTGCAAATCTGAAACTTATCATAATATTATTTATTTAATTTAATGTATTATTAGGTAGGTTTATAAGTATTATATTTAAATACTTATAGGTATCATTACATAGGTACCTACTGGATCAGTTAAGCTATTTACATTTAGATATTTTTTATTAAAACTGTAATAATAGATAATACTTATATTAAGTTTAATAAGCTTATATATTATGTTAAAAAAAATGTGTGTAAGTAAGTATGGATTAAAAAAACTAACCTTGCCAATTTCTTCTCTCCTTTTCCACCTCCTCGCCCCAGCCGTCCAGGATTTTCGCAGCTTTCTCTTTCGCACACGTCCACGCCTCATCTTCTCCCATACATTCCCAGATCGACATCAAACTAGGAGCTATACTTTTACCGAAATTTACTACATACTCGTAAGAAGTTTCCATCAATGTCGCAGCCTCGACTTTGCTGCATAAAATTAAAAAAAAAATCGGGAATAAAAACTTTTTGCCCGCCATTTTTAATCGAATTTTGACATTTACGTTTTTTTTTCTTATAAATTATTTGGCAAATGAAGGGAATTTTATTTTTTTATTATTTATTGCAGTTTTTCGCGACTTTCTTGTGAAAGGTGCTGTACCACACGCGTTCAAGGCTCCACTGGCAAAAGGCAGGTCGATGCATAACAAAAAGTGATACTTTCTTTTGTAACCGGTTCAGTCTTTGGGCAATTACGGATGTGTGATGAGAACAGGTGAAAATAAGTTTTCATTTTGAATCCGGGTGAACTAAGTGCAGGTCATGGTATGATTTGCTGTGTTGTTTTAGATGACTGTTTATTTCAGCCATTATTCTTTATGGAAAAGTAGAAATGAGATGACAAATGATTTTTTGATAAAAATGCCACGCCTGTAGGTAAGTTATAGATTATAGGTACCTACTTAATCTAGAATACCTAGAATACCTAAAGTTAGACCGGTTCGGTACCTAGGTATAGGTATTAGGAGTAGGTAGTTAAGATCTTTCCATTATTCTAAAAGGGCTGATGACGTAAAAAACATTCACGTATTTTCGAAACTTTATATTACTTAGGTACCTAGGTACATAAGCACCTAACTTCCATAGAATAAATATCTACCTAGGTTCTTTCTTTCCCTAATGTCACTAATTCTTTCCAACCAGTGTAGTAAGGGTTAATGTGCCCCGAGCGTAAAAAAACAATTTTTGTTGTTAAATTATTCGCCCATTTGAGCAGGCTAAAGTCTAAAGACCATACTGCCTCGTCTTACGCAAAATAATTTCTTCCCTTTTCTTTAAATCTAACCTAGAATATACCAATCTAGCCGGCATTTTTTCTGCATTTTTCCTGTCGCCTAAGAATTTCACAAGAGCAATAACGGAGGTGGCTTTGCTAATGTCAATGTCAAAGTCAATATAAGTAGCTAAAGTTTTTTGCAGAATAAAGACTTTATTTACAGAAATATAGGTACCTACATTTTATGTTCCTACACTATATTAATATATAAAGTATATATTATATGAAAAAGCCTTTTTTATCTTTTGTAAAAAAATCTTTGAGTGGGTACCTACCTAACTAATAAATATCTAAAACGTAGGTACATTTTAGCCCAGTAGGTATTGAAATTTTGTATGAATAAGCTGTTTTTTTTTTGAATCCAGAGCGAAGTGAGGGATTCTAGAGTAGAATCCTGAACTTAGCGTGGGATTCAAAGTGGGTACGTCGTCCGAGCCAAAAATATTTTGAGCCCGAGTGATATCACCCTCTACGAGAAAATAAAAGGCACCTTTCTTTTTTACACGCTTTTTATTAGCTTCACTTGTATGTATGTTTGTAACCGACTTCTTTGGGCGCGATTTTGACCCACTTTAAACGGCCAGATTTCGTTCAAACTTTGTAGATTTATCGAGGATCGATGACAATACACTATTTGGATAAAATTATACCATTTTTCAATTTGAAAAAAATTTTTTCGATCGTAAAGCACTCTCTGATGCTTCGCATCATGAGTCGTGCAATAGTTTAAAATTAAAAAAACAAGCTATTATAAATAAACCAAAGTAATAAATAGAAAATAAATAATAGTTTAAAAAAACTAAAAAACACGCTTTTTATAGAAACCGAACTAAAAAATAGAAAATAAATTTAAAAAAAAATTATTTAAAAAAAAGCGTGGGGTGCTTTTAAGATATTATCGAAATGATAATCACTCTACTCATATCAGTCAATAAAATATTTATAACTATTGACACCATGCACCCCACACTTTTTTAAAATATATTTTTTTAAAATTTATTTTCTATTTTTTAGTTTGGATTCTATAAAAAGCATGTTTTTTAGTTTTTTTAAACTATTTTTTATTTTTATGCAGCGGCGGCGCGACTTTGGCAAAGATGATTGCGGCGCACTTATGACATAGTGTTTCTTATAGAAAACACCAATTTTGGGTGCACTTAAAGGCGAACCAAGTCGTCCTTTTCGAATAGATGGGATGAAAAAATATCTATTTGTTCAATGTTACGAATTGAAAAATAAAAAAAAGTAGGTAGTTGAGAGTTGTTTTTCGTCTATTAGAATATTACGGTTAGTTCCGATAAAATCCGTGCATAATGGGAATCGAGCATAGCAAAACTAACGAATGTTATTGTATCGTGATATACCTACTTATTTATATTAGGGGAGCCCAAGAGGGGATTTCGGGATTTATTAAAGTACGGCAGATTAATCTACAGGAGGATAGCTTGTACCCGGTTAAGCACCTCCACCAAATATGAGCCCCATATCATATGTAGGTATATGGCCGCCATTTATATTAAATTTATAATTGTCTGATTAGGTGAACCCTCCAGATAATCGTTTTTTTTATCTAACTTTTAATCTAACTTAGCCTCTTACACGTACCTTAAATCAATATATTCGAACTCCATCTCAATACTAAACAACCTCCTTGCGCAAAAAAATATCGATACAAACTCTTTATGCAAAAAATATTCGCATACACACTCCTTTTTCAAATATCTAACTCCTCGAGCTTTGATTTGTTGACATTTTCGACAAGGAGCTTAGGATTTGAATAAAAACTCTTTTGTGTTCTTTGTTTCATTAAAATGGCGCTATTTTGAATGTACCTACTATGTATGTTGTACGAACACAAAGTTTAGTGTTACACAATAATCGATAGAAAATGCATTCAAGTCATGAAGAAGATGTGTTAACACCTGAGGTTATAAAAGTAAGGGCGGCCGATTATAGTAGAAAACTTGCTACCCTACAAATCACGCTTAAATCTTTACTTTTCTCGGATTCATGCTATAAAGTATCGTATGTAACTCTTGAATAAAATAGATTTATATCGAGGGCCATGAATCACTCGCGTTGCTCAGGATTCTAACACACGTAGGTACAATAATTATGAATCACTTTCTTGTGACTCATCTATGGCCCTTGCTTTATATTATACTATATTTTACAGTTTTGAAAATCTATAGCCGCTCCCTCCATCGATGAAAACGTATACATTATATAATTTTTTTTTTCTTTTTATCATGTAAGCTTTGCAACCTAAATGTCTCTCGCTATATTGCTCGAGAAAATCCTCATTTAGCTTCGTGGACTCCCCTACTATTACTACGTGTCATAATTTTTGGTAGGTACCTACTTAAAAACAACAAACTAGTTGTAGTGGGAGAATTACTATAAATACTTTGATTTTAAAAGTGATTTTATCATAAACGAGAAAAACATCATCAATCTATAACGACTAAGTAAGTACTTACTAGATTATTTAGTTGAATTTTTAATTTCTAATCACTTAAAATAATAATATTATTTTATAAAATATATTTTTTTATATACAGTCGTGGTCAACTAATTAGGGACATGCAAGATAGTGAAGAACAATAACCGGTTATGTACATACAAATATAAAACCCTATTGATTTCTCAGTAACTATTATTTGCATAATTTGGTCCGATTATTATGCTTTAAATGGCTGTAAATAAAAGAATAAATAAATAGAAAAAAGTATTTAATATCAAAGGTTGAACATGTATTCAATTTTAAGGTATAATTCTGTAGCTGGACATTTAATTAAGGACAGTAAACTATAATGAAAAATAGAGTTAAACAAAACTAATAATCTGCAGTATTATAATATCTTTAACAGCTCCATTTTATTACGTGTAAAATCAGTACCCAGTAGCAAAACCTTTGTTAGTAATTACCGCTTGACACCGATGTGGCATAGACATTATCAGTTTCTGGCATGTTTCGACAGGAATGTTTGCCCATGCCTCACAAAAAGCTTCATTAAGTTCATCTAAAGTTGTGGTACGATAAGTGGCTACTTTTTTCTTGATTTCGTGCCAAAGGTGCTCGATTGGGTTAAGGTCCGGGCTATTTGCTGGCCAATCTAGCACCGATACTGACTGACTGGTAAGAAACGACTTGACTGAACGGGCGGTATGTTTTGGGTCGTTATCATGCTGAAACGTCCATATAATAGGGAGATGCTCCTCAGCATAGGGAAGCATCGTTTCCTCCAATATTGCCTTGTATTGATGTTGGTCTAAGTTACCCTGAACTTTCCTCACAGGTCCCACTCCACGTCCAGAAAATGAACCCCACATTTTAATGTTTCCACCGCCATGTTTCACCTGCTTTTTTGTGAATCTTGGATTCATTTCCGCTTTTACTGGACGCCGTACGTATTGCCTTCCATCTGAAGAAATCAAATTAACCTTGGTCTCGTCAGAGAATAATACATGTTGCCATTGGGCGTAGGTCCAATGTCCATATTTACGTGCAAACGCCAAACGAGCATTTCTATGTTCTTTCTTCAACAACGGTACTTTGCGAGCCACTCTTCCGAACAACCCTGCTTCTACCAGACGTCGTCGAACGGTCCTAGCTGAGACACCAGCTCTTTCGTCTGTCCCAAACACTTCGTGTTTAATTAAAATAGAGCCTAGAAACGGATCTTTCTTAGCTAACCTGGCTATCATTCTATCTTCTTGCGGAGTTGTTTTTCTCGATCTTTTTGTTCTGGGCACATTTAAATCTGTGTTATTGCGTCTGACATGTTGCACTGCATTGTATACCATAGTTTTTGAACAATTTAAATGTTCTGCTATCCTTCGGTATGGCCAACCATGCTCGACAACAAACTTCATGATAATTTTTCGTAGTGTTGGATCGCAACTTTTATTTTTACCCATTTTTCTTCAAAATATTTTTCAAAACTTAAAATAAATATCGGGATTGCCGCCAAAACTACCACGAAACAATAAGAGAAGAAGTAAAAAAGTATTGAGATTCAAATTTTGAAAATAGAACGCAATATCTCAGTGTCCCTAATTAAATGGCCAGCCAGCATTATTTGAACAAATAGCACTACGATAATCTATCAGCTATACTGTAAAGAGGTTTAATGTTTAAGAAGTTGTTATTGTTTGTATAATCGGGCACATAAATGACTAATTATACTTACATGTAAGAGATATGGAATATGGTTTAGACTCGTTGGAAAATAAAAAATAAATTCACAATTCGGTTTAACCAAAGAGTGTCCCTAATTAGTTGACCACGACTGTATATTCGAAGGTGTGTGTCATAGGTTAGTATTCTTATAAGCGGCGATGGGCTTGCTACCTGTCACGTACGGAATCTAACTACTGTGCAAAATGTGGGCATGTACCAAATGTCATGTTTGGACTTGCCTCTGACTACCCTCTTTAGGTATCCTCAAAGATCTAAGTAACTACAGATCTGAGGAAGATATCTACCGAGCCCGGGGATTACAGTCGTGATCATATTTTTTTTTTTAATTTTTTTTTTGTTTAAGCAAACGCCTCAAAAAATCTTAGCACGATGAAATACCTATCATTCTTCATTTTAGTGGTCGTATTGTTGGTTTGGGCCACTAATGTAGCTAAAGCCTGCATAGGAAATAACAACTGTGGTAAGTATTGCAATAAAAATAAAATACAGAAACGATAATTTCATAATTAATTGAAAAGTTGTCAATAATGACGACCTCTGTGGTGCAGCGGGCGAGAGTCCGCCTGCGACGCAAGAGGTTGCGGGTTCGATTCCCGCCGTGGAAAAATTTGTGTACGATCTGCAGAAATTTGTTCCGTTGGTCTGGATGTTTTCTATGTATAATAAAAAAAATCTATCTATGTATTATTATAATGTATTAAATATATCAGTTATCTAGTACCCACAACACAAGCTTTGAGTAGCTTACTTTGAGGCTAAATGATGCTGTGTGGATCATCCAGCATTATTTATTTATTTATTTTAACTGGCTTTCGCCCACGGCTTCGCCCGTGTGGTACTTGAAAAACAAAAACAAACCTATCCCAAGGGAACCGTACTTTTTTCCGGGATAAAAAGTAACCTATGTGTTATTCCAGACTATAATCTATATCTCTGCCAAATTTTATCAAGATCCGTTCAGCCGTTTTAGCGTAAAAGAGTAACAAACATCCAGACATCCTCACAAACTTTCACGTTTATATTATATTATATTATATTATATTATATTATATTATATTATATTATATTATATTATATTATATTATATTATATTATATTATAGAATGGTGAAATTTCTTTCAACTCAAGTAAAACTCGGTATACTCTAAGCACCCGCCCCGAGACCCTCAGGGAAAAGGTTGCTCAGACTCCCTCTCATTACTCTCATTTGTTCCCCCCCGATTGATGAATACTGTATCCCCAAGAACTTTACTGATGATTGTGACTGTGTGTATGGCTGCCTGCTTCTGAATGATGTGAATGTTAATGTGTGAATCTAATTTTGTGCAATATCTATGTAGACTTTTAGCTATAACTCCTGTGGCACCGACTACAATAGGTATGACTTCAGTAGGTGTTTTCCAAAGCCTAGTAACTTCCGTTTTCAGCGCGTGATATTTGCTTAATTTCTCAATTTCTTTAGCTCCTATATTGTAGTCGGAAGGTACAGTGATGTCAATTAAATATGTTTTATTTTCTGCTTTGTTTATGTATATGATGTCTGGTCTATTGTGTACTATTGTAACGTCTGTTTGAACTGGTATTTCCCACATGAGTTTTGCTGTGTCATTCTCTTTAACCTGTGGTTGCGTTAAATTCTCCTTCCACCACAAACTAGCCACCTCGAACCCATGTTTTTTCGCTATCGTCCAGTAGACATATTGCACGATGTTGTTATGTCTCCTAATATAGTAGGTGCCAGCCAGCTTTTCACAACCTGAGACAATGTGTTGCGCGGTCTCGTCTTTTGTTAAGCATAGGCGGCATCTACCATCTACTGCTCTCTTTAGGATATCTCTTTCATGCTGCCTGGTGACAACTGCCTGATCCTGGATAGCAAACACTGAGGACTCCAGCCCTGGTGTAATTGGTTGTGCTTTGATCCATTTAAATGAGTATATTTTATCTATATTTTCTTTATCTAGGACTTTTTTATAAAATTGGCCGTGAAGCGGCTTATCTTTCCAATTGTTTATTTTAGTTTTAAACACTGCGTTTCTTAATTCTTTGTCAGTATAATTATCTTCATTACCTAGTCCTATCTCCGCTAAGTTTGCTTGAGATTCTTTGTAAATTGAGTATTTGTTTTTATTTTTATCATGTTTAACTATAGTTTTTATTAAATCGTCTTGTTCTGAATTTAAATAAGTTTTGTATTTAATTATTTGAGTTTTATAAAGCATCTCTATATTAGTTAGTCCTCTTCCACCCTCTTCTACAGGTAGGTATAGTCTTTCGACTTCTGTTTTTTGCTGATGCGCCTTGTTCATAGCTAATATTTTTCTAGTTTTTACATCTATTTTCTTTAAATCGTTTGTTTTATAATTTATTATTCCGAAAGTATAAAGAAGCACAGGTACGGCGTAAATATTAATTGCTCTAAGTAGATTTTGTGAATTAAGATGAGATTTTACAAGATTTTTGACCCGGCGGAAATATTCTTTTTGTGTTTGTTGCCTAGCTTCAGTGTGATTAATTTTCCCTGTTTCGTGAACGCCTAAATACTTATACTGCTCATCTGCTCTTAAATGTTCAAACTCCTCCCCGCTCAGTAGGACATGGCCTCTTCCTTCATGGTCTTGCCTTCTCCCTTTTGCTAAATGTAAAACGTTACATTTACTTAACCCGAATTTCATCCCGATGTCTTCCGTAAATATTTCTATGCTGTCAATTAAAACTTTAAGATTGTTTGGTGTATTTGCATATAATTTTAGGTCATCCATGTACAACAAATGATTAATATAGCTATTGTCCTGTAATTTGTATCCCTTTAGCCAATATTTATTTAATATCTGAGAGAGTGGGTTTAGTCCTAGGCAAAACAGGAGAGGTGATAGCGAGTCACCTTGGAAAATTCCCCGTCGGATGTAAATGGGATCGGTGGTAACAAATGCGTTTGCGCCATACGCTGTCATGATAACATTCCAGGTAGGCATGACTGTCTCTAAGAAGCCTTTGATAATAGGTGGACATTTATAAATATCTAAGACTCTGAGTAGCCACTCGTGCTATATACTATCAAAGGCTTTCTGATAGTCAACCCAACCCATACTTAAGTTTTTGTTGCACTGGTGTGCATCTTCCAGTATAGCTTTGTTTACCATGAGATGGTCTTTGCAGCCTCTAGCGCGACGCCTACACCCTCGCTGTTCTGGTGCTAAGATGTCATTTTTGTCTAAGTGTACATAGAGTTCGTTAGCAATAACAGATGTAAGCAATTTGTACATCGTAGGTAGGCAAGCTATAGGGCGCCAGTTTTTAGGGTCCTCGGTGTTTTCATTTTTAGGTATCAGGATTACATTGCCTGTAGTAAACCATGGTTCTACGGGTTCGATTCCTTTTACTATTCTATCATACAACTTTGCTATGTATTTATGTGTGCTTGTTAGGTATTTAATATAGTAGTGTGGTGGTTGTGTATATCCTATGAGTTTCGGGTGAGGTTCAGCAGCACAATGAAACACGGGATAGCGTACCACTCACGTATTGTTTTATATTCTGTTAGCACAGACAAGTCTTTAGAGATAGCACACAGCAATATAGTTCACAGCAAGAAGATGAAGAATGAAGAATGAAATAAGGTATGGAAATATAGCACAGAGGTAAGGGTTGCGTAAATGTTTAGCGAGACAAAGCGACGTGCGTTCAGTGCGGGAGCGTGATGTCCACTGTCGGAAGGTAGGCGCGGCCGCTCGCCTGAGCCTTTTGTTTGCGCATACGCATCAACATTCCGACCGGTCCACAAGACCTTTATTCGATGCGATTATTGCGCGCACGACTGCCTTCCGACATTGCGACTGAGGTAATCACAATATTATTATAGTTTGCTGTTAAAGTTAAGTTTATATAATATTAAGTATGTTTATATATAGATAATGCTAAGTAGAATAATTATACAATGTAAATTTAGTTTTAAGATTAGTGAGTAGGTAATTATTATTAAAATGTTATTATTTAATTTATGTTACAGGTAAAGGAGAACAAGGTAAGTACGCGATGGTGGAGTAGGTACGCCACATCACTCCCCTCCAGAGACCGTCCTACGGGCGATAATAATCAGGTAAACGTACTGTCCTTCCCGAGCGTGTCTTCTTTTCCGGGGCACCAGGAGGGGGCAGGACGTCGTCTTTTGGATCTGCGCCGTCGGTAAGTACATAAGCAGGTTTTAGTCTTTCTATTGACACCGACACTGCTTTTCCTTTTATGAGTAGTGTAAAAACTTTCTCGTTTCTTTTCAGTACTTAGTGTGGTCCGGTGTAAGCTGGCTGGAGTGCTCCTTTTACTGCATCTTCTCTCAGGTAAACATGAGAAGTCGTACTTAAATCTTTGAAAATAAATGTAGATTTCTTACAGTGTCTGGCGGCTGGTTGCGGTTTAAGATTCTTTGCAATAAGTCTGAGCCGTGCCATAAAATCTGTTATGTCGTCGCTCTTATCGTCTGTTGGTTGGAATAATTCCCCGGGTAATCTTAGTGTTTCTCCATAAGTCAATTCTGCTGGGGAGCTTTGGATATCTTCCTTAAATGCGCTTCGTATTCCGAGCAACACCAGTGGGATTGATTCCGTCCAGTTTTCGTTAGAGTGACAGACGATTGCAGCTTTGAGTTGCCTGTGGAATCTTTCCACCATTCCATTACAAGCAGGGTGATATGCTGTGGTTCGCTTGTGTTCGAAACCGATCATTTCAGCCAGGTGCTTGAAAAGGCTTGATTCGAACTGCCGTCCTCTATCAGTGATTATGGCAGTAGGGCAGCCGAAGCGTGCTATCCATCCGGACATCAGGGCTTTAGCGACCGTTTCTGCGGTTATGTCTGCTATAGGTATAGCTTCTGGCCATCTTGTGAATCTATCCACGGCTGTGAGACAGTATTTGTAACCGTTTGATATTGGCATGGGTCCTATCAGATCTATGTGTACTGTTGTAAATCTGGCACGTGGTAGTCTGAATGTTCCAAGAGTCGTCGTTACATGACGTGTAACCTTAGCGCGCTGGCAGGGGTGACATGACTTCGTCCATTCTCGGCAGTCTTTTCGTACGCCGGGCCATACGTAGCGCTGAGCTACTAGTTTCGCAGTTGTGTTTGCTCCTGGGTGACTTAGTGAGTGTAAGTTCTCAAACACTTGACGTCGAAATGGGGTTGTGACGAATGGTCGTATTAATTGATTGCTGTCGTCACAATATAGCTGTAGGTTTGTTCCAGGAATGGTCACCTTGCGTAGTGTAAGTGAAGTATTTCCCTGGAGTATACTTTTCAGCTCTGCATCGTTGTTCTGTGACTTGGAAAGTAGTGCCAAGTCGACAGGTTTGGTCAGTTCTTCGATTCTCGATAGTGTATCCGCCACGACATTGTCTTTTCCTGAGATGTGACGTATGTCGGTAGTAAATTGGGATATGTAATCCAGATGACGAAATTGTCGGGGCGAACATTTATCTTTTCGAGTAGTGAAAGCGTGACAGATGGGTTTATGATCAGTGTATATAGTGAAATGTCGTGCTTCTAACATATGCCTGAAGTAGCGGATTCCTTCGTAAATCGCGAGTAGCTCCCTGTCATATGGAGAGTATTTGACTTGCGATGGACTTAATTTTCGGGAAAAGAAAGCAAGTGGTTCCCAAAGATTATTCTTGTATTGGTGCAAAGCTGCACCAATGGCCGTATCCGAGGCATCTGTGACGATTGCTATCTTAGCATTTAAGTCAGGATGTGCTAGTAGAGTGGCTTTGCATAGGCTAGTTTTGCACTCTTCAAATGCTTTTAACGCGTCTCCTACTATGTCCACTGGGTGTGAGCCTTTCACGTTGTCAGTGAGCAATGCGTGTAGCGGTGCTTGCGTTTTAGCTGCTCCGGGAATGAACTTGCGGTAGAAATTCAGCATCCCTAAGAATCTTCTGAGTTCTCTTACAGTTTTAGGTACTGGGAATTTGCTAATGGCTTCGACTTTTGATTCTAATGGCTTTATCCCTGTAGATGAGACTTTGTAGCCCAAAAAAGTCACTTCTGAAGCTCCGAACACACACTTGGAAGTGTTTATCACCATGCCATAGTCACTAAGTTTTTTAAATAGTATGGCGAGGTGTTCTCTGTGAGTAGCTTCGTCTTTGGAAAAAACTAAAAAGTCATCCAAAAATGCGTATGTGAAGTCCAGGCCTCTGGTGATTTCGTCCACGAAGCGCTGGAAAGTTTGGCCTGCGTTTCTGAGCCCAAAAGTCATGAATGGGAACTCGTATAGTCCGAACGGAGTAGTAATGGCTGTCTTCGCTATATCCTCGCTGTTCACTGGAATCTGGTTGTATGCTTTTACCAGGTCAATCGTGGAAAAGATGTGGCAACCAGAGATGTTATGCGTGAAGTCATGGATGTTTCGGATTGGGTAGCGGTCTGGTACTGTTCTCGCGTTTAGCATTCTGTAGTCTCCACATGGACGCCATCCGTTATCCTTCTTCAGTGCTAAATGTAAGGGTGATGCCCATGGACTCTCTGATGGTCGTGCAGTTCCGTTCTTGATCATAGCCTCGAACTCTTTCTTAGCGATGAGTAGTTTGTCCGGAGCTAATCGACGAGGAGTGCAGGATACTGGAGGTCCAGGTGTGATTCTGATATGATGTTTGGTATTGTGGCTGACAATGCGGTCTTTTCCGGCGGGGCGTGTGATTTCCGGAAATCGACGTATCAATTCGTGATAGGTTGAGTCGCCGACCAGTGTCTTCACAGAAGAAATGGTGCTCGACGATGATACTGAAGCTGCTGTTGTTGTCAGAGTCGTTGTGGTGTCGATAAGACGTTGGTTGCGACAGTCGACTATAAGTCCGTAAAATGACAAGAAGTCGACGCCAATGATGGGTTTGGTGACATCTGCCACAGTGAACCGCCAGCTGTAATCACGACGTAGGCCAAGATTCAATTCAAGGTTAGCGTAGCCGTATGTATTTATGTTTGTTCCATTTGCCGCATAGAGTTGATATCCACTAGTTGGAGATCTGCGTTCGCGGAGCATGGTGCGGGGGAAAACGCAGAGGTCGCTGCCGGTGTCAACGAGAAACTGCATTTTCGATCTGCGATCCATCACAAACAGGCGACCAGGTATGTACTGGCTATCGGATGTCGCCATCACCGACTGCCTTTTTAGTTTTCCGGCTTGTAGTCGCAAGGCTTTGTACAGCAGTTTGCCTTTTTTCCGTGTTTGCTGTGATACCAGCAAACTGGAAATTTCCGGTAGTTAGACTGGGATCTAGTAGTTTTCCGGTCTGAACTTCTCTGTCTTGATTTTGATCTCGATCTATTATCTCGTGAAGAAAGTGCTTTAACTTGTCGCGAGAGTTCGCTGATTTGTCGGGCCATCGTTTTAAGCATATTATCAGTTGGTGCCGAAGAAGATGACGCCGCTGCAACTTGGGGTGTGTTCGGTACGATTTCGTGTACACTATCGGCAAGGTCTGCTAGTGCTTGGAGATCGGTAGTCTTTTGAGACACGATGATTGGCTGCAGGGCTGTAGGTAGGCGGCTGGTCCAGATAGTTTTTATAAATTCTTCTGGTACCGTAGGTCCTGCCAGTCGTTGTAGGTGGCGCATGAACTGTGATGGTCGACGGTCACCGAGCTCTTCATGCATGAGTAATTGCTTGACTTCTTTTTCTCGAGAAGCAGAAAGACGCTTGATCAATTCAGTCTTTAATCGCTCGTACTTTCCAGTTTTAGGTGGTGACACAATGATATCTTTCACTTCCGCGGCATAACGGTGTTCCAAAGTTGAAGTGACGTAATAAAATTTTGTATCCTCATCTTTGATGCCGGACAGTATAAAATTGCCTTCTAGTTGGGAAAACCATACTGCAGGCTCTTCTGCCCAAAACGGAGGTGGTCGAACGCCGACTCGAAAAATTCCGGTCTGATCGTGAGGTGTAAAAGTCTCTCGTGATTCGGCATTTTTGCTTGCCGATTTTTCACCGCCATCTTTGCCTTCCATATTCTTCGAAAATGATTTGCTTACTGTTTCGTATGCTCCTCTTCTTTTTCAGCGGGGTCACCAATGTGGTGGTTGTGTATATCCTATGAGTTTCGGGTGAGGTTCAGCAGCACAATGAAACACGGGATAGCGTACCACTCACGTATTGTTTTATATTCTGTTAGCACAGACAAGTCTTTAGAGATAGCACACAGCAATATAGTTCACAGCAAGAAGATGAAGAATGAAGAATGAAATAAGGTATGGAAATATAGCACAGAGGTAAGGGTTGCGTAAATGTTTAGCGAGACAAAGCGACGTGCGTTCAGTGCGGGAGCGTGATGTCCACTGTCGGAAGGTAGGCGCGGCCGCTCGCCTGAGCCTTTTGTTTGCGCATACGCATCAACATTCCGACCGGTCCACAAGACCTTTATTCGATGCGATTATTGCGCGCACGACTGCCTTCCGACATTGCGACTGAGGTAATCACAATATTATTATAGTTTGCTGTTAAAGTTAAGTTTATATAATATTAAGTATGTTTAGATAATGCTAAGTAGAATAATTATACAATGTAAATTTAGTTTTAAGATTAGTGAGTAGGTAATTATTATTAAAATGTTATTATTTAATTTATGTTACAGGTAAAGGAGAACAAGGTAAGTACGCGATGGTGGAGTAGGTACGCCACAGTAGTTTTGTATTTTATCTAATCCAGGTGCTTTCCAATTATGTATCTTTTTAATAGCTATCCTTAAGTTGTCTATGCTTATTTCCCTAAATATGTGTATTTGGTTTATTTCTTCAACCGACTCTTCTACTTCCTCTATCCATCTTGCTCCTGTGTTGTACGGAATGGGCTCTGACAAAATGGATCCCCAGAACGTTTGAATTTCACTTTGAGATGGAATTTGTATAGGAGTTTGCTGAACTCCGTTTAAGCTACGGTAAAACTTGTGTTGATTAACTTCGAACTGTTTGTTATGTGTTTTCCTATCGTTCATATCACTATATCTCTTGACTCTACCTGCTAATGCTTTTACTTTTTGTGTGTGTAATTCTATCCTATAATCTAAGTCTTGTTCATTTCTAATGTTATATTTGTTAAATATGTTTTCTCTGATTCTATTCATGGTTCTACTATTATTTCCTCTTTTTATTTCAATTAGGCGTGCAAGCTCTTTTCTAAAATCTTCTATTTTGTTTTTCAATCGAATCTTCCACGGTGGATCTCGTTTGGGTTTTCGGGTAGTAGTATTCCGGTAGGGCCTTTGCTTGTTGTTGATTATCAAAGTTTTGGCAGATGCATAGATAATATCATTAATTTCGCGCAGAGATGTGTTTGTTACTAGTAAGTTAGGTAAGAAATCGTTTATTTTGTTTAAGTTACTGATGAATTGTTTGTTAAAGTTTGGTTTTGGTAAAGTTTCTCTACTGTTCACTGACATTTCTTTAGTTTCGGCAAGTGTCTCTAAAAGTAGCAGAATTAAAGGGTCTTGGTTTTCGTTTACTTCGATGTCAGGGTTATTTATTGATGGTTCTATTACAGGTATGTTAGATTCTGGTGTTGTGAGTGACTGAGATTGTTGTGTGATTGTATCTGGTGTGTTTGGTCTAGAGTGTTGCACGATGTTTTCATTAGGTGTGTGTGTGTTCCTAGGTGGTGTATGTATCGTGTCCAGTGTGCCCGCAGCAGTCTCATGTGATGTTTGTGTCAGCGATTGTTCTGCTCTATCTTTTATTTGGTCTAGTACTTGGGTGGATAACACTTTGCGGGATATGATGCTTCTAGCTTGGTTTGACAAAGTGTTTCCTGTAAATTTTTGTATTTTAGGATTTTGAGGGTTTCGGTCTTTAAAAAGCTTCTCGAAACGTTTGATGTAGCCTGCACCTTCGGCTCTGGCTTTGAAGAAGCAGAACATAAGTTCGTGAAGTTCTGCTTCTGACCACTTTCTCCTGGCATCATCACTAATTGCAATAGAACTTCCAGTGGTCACTTCTGGTGCACCGGCAGAGCTCGTGGGAGTTACTTCCCTGCTCCGCAAAGTATCACCAGGCATAGGTTGGGTGGTCTCGCTTTGTTCGGGTTCCCCGACGGAGGGCCGACCCCTAAACCCCCCGTCACCGATGGTTCGTATGCTGGAGCGTCCAGCATCGGCTCCAGACGCGCCCCGGCGATCGCCCCCGGGAAGCGACCATATACGTGAATACCAATTACTCATCTCCATAAAGGGTGTTGCCATTTCCTTATTAGCCTGTAAGTTTTAAATATACAGGTGTCCCCCTCCCACGTGTGACTGGTGTTCGTCTCGGACGTTAAGGTTGGGCTTTGGGAGGGATATTATATTATATTATATTATATTATATTATATTATATTATATTATATTATATTATATTATATTATATTATATTATATTATATTATATTATATTATATTATATTATATTATATTATATTATATTATAAATTATAGTAGGATAAGATGATATTTTTTTTGAATACTTACAGTGTGATGGAACATTAGAGGAAGATCCGTGCTGTGATCAGGACGAGGGCTTCAAATGCCTTGCAGCATCCGTTTCGAGCGGCCAATATGAATGTCGCAATTTCTAAAAGTTTACTGTCGCTGAACCCGTGAAAATATGATAGCTTACGCACTAGATCCGTTTTCCGTCATCCTACTTCTTTCCGTCATTCGTCATTTCCGCACGTAAAATGAAGCAAAAAATCGTAATGACGTAAAAATGCGTCTTCAAAAAAGTCAAAGTAAAGAGCACAACCGGTAGGGTTATTACGATACTCGCGACAGGTTTGCAACAGATGTAAATCTCGCAATTATCGCTGTCAAACGTCAATTTTGTATTAGCTAACAGGCAACAGCAACCGAACACTATGTCTCCCTCTGCCGGACAATCGGTGCACAATATTTGTTTCCACCAATTGCTGTTCTGTCGCTAGTGGCGCTAGCGTTCAAAGGCAATGTGCATTCAGCAACAACTTAGCGATAGGCGGGTGACTGCCTTCTGTGATACCGTTTATGGTAAAAACTTGCAACCGATCGCGTAGCGGTCGCTGTCGCTTGGCTGCTGCTGTCGCTACTGCAAAGTTTTACATAATAACCCTGCTGGACTGCTAATGTCAATGTCAAAATGTAGCTACTTTTACTTTTGTAGATTAGGACTTTATTTACAGAAATATACAGATTATGTACACTTTATTATTTTAAAATACATATGAAACAGCAATCTAGGACCTTTTTTTATCTTTTGTATAAAAAAATCCTTTGAGTACCTACCTACCTAATAAAATATATCTGCTTAATAGGTTTAGAGTTTTCTAGATACCTTCGTTCTTATATCCGTAATATAACTAGGTACTTATTTCATTATTGAAAGCTGATAATTCATAAAAATAATATTATTGTTACCTATACATAATTCCTAAGTAGGTAGGTACCTGACCTGTGTAGGTAGGTAGGTACTAATTTCAAAACACAAGAATTAGGTAATATAGTGTTAACTGCTAAGTACCTACCTATTAAAAATATTGAATAAAGTCAGATCTAAAAATTATTTTACTGACAGGTAGCGCGAAAAAAACCAGCTATTTCATACAAAAGATACTTGGCTAAAATGTATGAAACAGCTATTTTTTTTCGCGCTCACAGTGTTGGTTTTATAAATAAGTTGTTTAAATTGATGGGTACTTTAACCCCCTGAAGTTTTCGGAAGTAGTCTCGTATATTACTTATAACGCGCAGACAAAGTTGCGCGAGACAGATAGTTAATAAATAAATAATAAAAATAAATAAAATCTCTTTATTTCAAACAACAATAGGTTCATATAGGTTAGTAAACAACATAAATGCAAAAAAAGGGATTAGTAAGTATTATCTAGACTATTGTTTGAAACATTAATACTTAAAAATACTAATAGATGCAGGCTTGGTTCACAGAGTGATCACCAGAGTAACAAGGCGTTTCCCGGGATCACTCTGCGCACCAGGCCCGCCCACAGCGGCAAAGAAATACTTGTCCGCTACAGTTTTCAGGATGCTGTTGTGGCTGTCACGCACTCTGCGGATCAGGGAAGCTATTTTTTTACGGATGACGGCTTCAAAGCCATCTGTTTGGTACTCTGAAAACATATTATTTTTAGTATTAGACGGGTATTTATCGCGTTTAAATTAACTTATATTTTCCCGACGTTTCGACAGGTTTGCACGCTGTCGTGCGTGGTCACGGGTGGACTGGAGTACAAGGATCTACCGCCTCCGCGAAGCGGGGGTCGCATTATTTGCAACTACCCTCACTTCGTTCTCGACAATAGGGATGTCCATCTGTAATCTGTTTAAAAGTACATTCTGAAAACATAGTAGATGCACTGCAGAAGCGAGGCAGCCCCAACATCATCCTGAAGATATTATTGGACGCGTAGGGTCGCTAGCGAGGTCTTTAGTGTGTCTAACCCACAAGCTCCCCGTGTACAAGTTTTGACAGTAAGCTAGTAAGTTAAAAGTAGGTATAGATAATTGAATCAAAGCATGTTATTTCTCAACTTCCTCATGCCAGATCACAATTCGCCCACGTCTTGTACAAGGCTTTGAACTTTTAAGTCAACCGGAACAAGTTTTATATTCGGAGTACCTAACCATAGATTAGAATCTTTACTAGTTGGGTTCTGTGACTTCGTTTGCTTGAAGCATTAAGTAACTATTACACAGTGATCTGTAGGTAATAGTTACTAGCTATTACAGATCACTGGCTTGAAGTTATTGAAGTGAAACTTCTAATGCGACTTCCAACAAGGTTGCGTTAAACGTTACGCTCCTGGGGAGGGTATGAAAGAGACAGAGCGAGAGTGAATGCGTGGCACTCGAACGCATGCGCGTAGTATACCTTGATTTCTCTAAAAATCTGTTTCTACCCCTTCCTATTTTCATTTCCACAGTAGGAAATTTCACTTCTTTCGCACTATTTTTTAATATTTTTCGTCTAGACTATTTTATAAAGAGCAAAAAGGTAAGAATAAAACAAAATAAGAATAAAATGATAATTAAATAATAAAATAAAGTCAGTTTTTTCTGTTTCCACAGTGATTCCATTGTTTATTTATCTTTAATTTACTTTGTTCAATGTTATTTTAATGTGAATACATTCATAGATACATGCTTAACCACGTGGATTTATTAAAATGTCAATTTTATTTTACAAGACCAGGGATGGGCAAACTTCTTAAATCATGGCCAAAAAAAACCTATTAAATGTGATAGGGGCCATTGTTACGTTGCGTTGGATGCAACAATTAAATAAATAAATAAATAATGCTGGACAATCCCTACAGCATCATCTAGCCCCAAAGTAAGCTACTCAAAGCTTGTGTTATACAATTGTCTTAAAATTATGGAAAACATTATGTTAAGTACCTACTTTTGATGAGTACACATACTAACCTTACAAAAAACTGCCTACTCAGGTTTACAAGTGCGGATTGAGTACTGGTGTCAAATTCAAATTCAAATTCAGTTTATGAAACTCATAATAACAGAAGCTTTGTCATAACCAAATCTATCATAGCAGAAGTAAGCATATGGATATTAGGCATCATTTTGTGCGTTTTCGATAAAGTAATTGATTTAGAGTAGGCATGTGTCGGAGCGGGCCGGAATAAAACGGTTTGTACGGGCCGTAGTTGGCTCTTTAGTCGACTGGCCTCGGAAAAAACTGGCCCTACGGGGCCAGTTGACCTACTGCATTTAATTTATTGCTTTTTTTTAGTCGACTGGTCCCATCACTAATTTGAACAAAAAATCTATTGTCTATATCAAATCCATGTACAGATGTGTACAAAACGTACTCAGAGAAAAAAATTAAACACCATTTTTATAAATATGATACTTACCTATGTTTATTGGGTTCTTTTGCTTAGAACTAGTCAAAATCAACAATTTAGTATATCGACAAAAGTTGAAACACTTTTCTTCTTGACTATTCTAACAATAAACTCTGTAAGCGGGGCCAGTTGACCAATTCAAAACATGCATTAGGTCAACTGGACTCGAGGGGCCAGTCCGAGCGGGGCCAGTCGACTAAAGAGCCCGTAGTTTGCCCATCACTGTACTACACGATTATGTCAAAAGGTGAAGTTAAAACTTAAAAGTTGATTGTCACAATGGCCTTAGTTCGTATTGTTTTTCATCTACAGTAAGTTGAAGTCAGACAGTAAGTTTAACAATATTTTTTTGTGCAGATAGGTACCTACTTATTTAGATCTTTGCTAGCAAGGTCTTAACAACCTTGTGTTGCTAATTTCGAGAATTCTCTCAATCTCTGATCAGAACCGCATAATAACTCATTTATTCTGTTTATATAAGATGTTTTAAATAATTCTGCGGTTTTAGAATAAAACTAACTGATCTGAGTCGTTTTTCTCTGCACAATAAATCTTTTGGAAATTCCCGTGTTTTCCAGTTTTCTGGGCAGTTTTTCCAAGTTATTCCTGTAAAACCTTTACATTATTAAATTCTTATATAAAAATTAAAATGACAAAAAAGAGTAGGTAGGTACCTAAGTAGTTAACCTAAGTACCTAAGTTTTTTAAATTTCTCTTTTATACTAACTTATACTTACCCGAATTTATCCATCAAACAATTTTAACAAAAATAAAACATAATTTTTACACCTTCGGTTACATTATTGAAGTGTTAATAGGGATCCCTAATTTTTTATAGTAATAAAAAAGCCTATGTTACTCAGGGATAATGTAGCATTCTAAAAGTATAATAATTATGGAAATCGGTCCAGTAGTTTTTGAGTTTATTCGTTAAAAACATATATTTTATAATATAAATTAATAATTTATAATAACTTAATATTTAATAATACCTAATTCTTATAATATTAGTGTAGTATACCAGTAACCGCTCGCGTGGTACCTACCCGGATAAAAAGTAGTTTAATATTTTATCTTGAATAACAATTCAAGGTTATAAACTACGCGTCCAAGTTTCATCCAGATTCGTTCAGCCGTTTTAGCGTGATTGAGTTCTAAACATCCAAACTTTAGGTACCTGGATTACCGGTTTTTTTGTAAACGACGTTTTCTAAAAATTAAACCTAGCTAGATCGATTTATCGCCCCCGAAACCCCCTGCATAGGTACCTACTAAATTTCATGAAAATAGTTGAAGCCGTTTCCGAGATTTAGATTAAGTATAAGTATACAAGAATTGCTCGTTTATAGGTAGGTATATAAAAAGATTAGGTAGTTGGATTATCGTACAAGTGTAAATAAACAACAATTATCTACTTAAAATCAAGGTAGGTACCTAATTAATGTTTAAAAGGAGATTATTCAAACATATTTCGCATGGTATATTTCAATGTCGGACGATTCAAGATAAACTGGTATTTTTTTCTATGAATGTAGATTATAGAGCGGTCAACCTAGACCTGCTAGAGATGCGACAGTACGTCTACCATGAGTTGTCACTTTGAGATCGGCTGACGTTACTACAGTAGTCATAGTACGTTACTATGACATCTGTCAAAATTGTTACTCATGGTACCGAATTATAAGCAAATGAATGGAGCGCAAACTACAGTCGCTGTAGTACTGTGACTGTGACGTAGGATAGTTAACTACGTGACGTTTTAGTATCCAACTATCCGCTAGAGGCGCCGTACAAGTTTTCATACATTTGTTTTACTACAGTCGCTAGCGAGCGTATCTATATTGTAACACATGGCTACATTTTATCCTGGAAAAATGTACGGTTCCCGGGATAGATTTGTTTTTGTTTTTCAAGGTGCCACGCGGGCGAAGCTTGAATTTTGAGTTTGTCCGCGCTCCAATAAATTTTTGAGTAGAGTTAGAAAATAATCAATTTAGCACGATTTCTTTTATCTCTAAATAAAAATACCGGTTTGTTTATAAGAATACGGCGTATTACTAAGTCACTGTCTAATGACTTACCTGTGTGTTGTAAACCTATACTGCTAGGTAGTTATACTGGCGTGTACGACCTCGCCCGCTGTGGTCGACACACGTTCGTGTTACGTTTTATAACACTAAACAAAATTATTATAAAATAAAATAAAAAACAGCAAATTGTGTTAATATTGAATAAATAAAAAAATTTCGTGATTCGATTGAATATTCTAATGAAGATTAACCAATGCTTTAGAAGGAAAAGTAAAAATAATTTGTTACAGTTTTTTTAGGTTACTTAATTTTATTTATACTACCTGACATCGTATAAATAGCAAATTGTGACAGAAAGACATACAAAGTGACATTATTGTTATTTAAAACCATTACATTATGTGCTTTTAAAAACAACTACTTACTTAGATAAATAAAAAAGTTAACATAAAGTACCTATCTAGTTTAATTTTATTAGAACTTTTCTATTTTTGTAAAACAAAAGACTATACTCGTAATAATACCGAAAAATAAAAAATTAGTGACTTCAATTTAGAACTTTTACTTAGGTATTTGTTTAACTACCGACATTCTTTTTGAAAAATAACAAAGTGTTTATTAATAATTTAAGATTATTTATTTTATTTAACAAATAATAGGTACAGTGAATATATTAGTAAATAATATAAAAAATATTCAAAATGTGTGAAGTAGTGTTACCTATCAAAGGCGAAGAAAAGAGTGGATACAAGACAAGGCTTGTCCTTAGAACTATAGTACACATGATATACGTGATAACGAATTATGGGGTGACTATATTTGGATGCCACTTGGGACTGACCCTTAGTGGAGAAGTAGCTGAAATTCCCCTCATCAAAGACATGAAACGATTCACGGTGTTTTTCCTCACCAACTGGAATTACGTAAGTTCAAGGTTAAGATCTAATGTAGGTACCAAAAATATGATCACGACTGTAATCCCCAGGCTCACTCAGTAGGAAGCTATCTCCTCAGATTTCTAGTTACTTAGATCTTTGAGGATGGGATACAGGGTGTTACCAGACTACTTCCGAAAACTTCAGAGGGTTAGAGCACCCATCAATATAAACAACTTTTTCTAAGAAACCAACACTGTGAGCGCGAAAAAAAACAGCTGTTTCATACATTTTAGCCAAGTAGGTATTGAACTTTTGTATGAAAAAGCAGTTTTTTTTTCGCGCTCAGTGTTGGTTTCTTCGAAAAAGTTGTATAAATTGATGGGTACTTTAACCTCCTGAAGTTTTTGAGAGTAGTCTGGTAACCCTGTAAAGAGGAAAGTTTTTTTTTTGTATTTTTGTTTGTAACGAATTAACTCAAAAACTACAGGTCTGATTTCAAAAATTCTTTCACCATTAGCATGCTACATTATTCCTGAGTAATATAAGGTATATTTATTACTAAAAAAAGTTAGGGATTCCTACTAAAACTTCAATAATGTAACCGAAGGTGTAATTATGTTATATTGATGTACTTTTGCGGACGAAGTCGCGGGTAAGAGCTAGTATAGTATATAAGCAGTCACTATTATATACCGGTAGTGCTGTTAGGAATATTTTCCTTACGGTAATATAACTTTTTTTTTTTTTTTCCGTCTATGCAAAAAGTAGTAAGGTCGTCCGACAGTTTGTGTCAGCATTACGTGTATTTTAACTAATTAGACCAGCTAGTGTGAGCATCTTAGACAGCGATTCACTACAGACGTGAATACACAGTAAAAACACGTTCACACTATAGTGTCTTTTGCCGTGATTTATTTATTTATTTATTATTAAGCACACAAAACAGAACACAATAAAAGCATTAAAAATAGAAAGACACAATATTATGATCTAGATTGTATCCCTAAGTATGTGTACATAGTAGGGCATGTAAACCGATTAACCGATTAACCGAAAAACCGATTAACCGACAGATTTTACGTCGGTTTTTAATCGGTTTTTTCTTGGCAAAAAACCCGGTTTTTCGAGTTTTTTTTAATGAGTAATATATGACAAATTCATTTAAAACTACGCCTTTGCAGACTTTATTTAGATCGGCCATAATTTTCCACCTAATTACACACATACATACATATATAAAATCACGCCTGTTTCCCGACGGGGTAGGCAGAGATCACGGATCTCCACTTGTTACGATCCTGACACGCCTCTTTTGCTTCATTCACTCTCACTACATTCTTCATACATGCGCGTCGGTTTAGGGTACTCTCGACCTGGCCTTTCTCTAAAACGTCCCCAATGTGCTCGAGGTACGTACGCCAAGGTCTTCCCCTTCCAACTGTCCCATTCAAACTCGCCTTATTCACCTGTTTCGTCAATCTCCTTTCATCCATCCTTTCTACATGCCCAAACCATCTTAGCATACCCTTCTCAATTTTCATCACTACGTCTTCTTTCACTCCACAACATTCTTTTATCACACTATTCTTCACTCTATCATTCAAAGTTAAACCACACAATACTTCTTAAAGCTCTCATTTCCACTGCATTTATTCTACTTTGATGCTTCTTCTGCCATACCCAACTTTCACTTCCATACATTAATGTCGGCACTAACACTCCACCATGCACAGCCAGTCGTGCCTTTTTAGACACGATCCGACTGCTCATAAATGAGTGAAGTGCCCCATTCACACGATTTCCAGCATTCACTCTCCTTTCAATATCATCATTATGTTTCCCATCATTCTTAAACAGCGTACCCAAATATACCTACAAACTCTTTCACTTGTTCCACTCTTTCTCCTCTGATCATTAATTCACATTCTGTAATGCATTCATCTCTTTCAAAAACCATAACTTTCTTCTTACTTACATTTATTTTCATTCCTTTCCTGTCAAATGCTACATGCATGTTACCATCTCCTGTAACTCCTCTGCCGACGACGCAAGTATTACCTGATCGTCAGCATAGAGAAGACATTTGACGAGTAACTCATTCATTCTTAATCCACAATCACTTTCTTTCATATCTTGTAAGCAACTGTCCATGAATAGATTAAAAAGCCATGGTGACGCTACATATCCCTGTCTAACACCCTTTTCGATGTTAAACCATTCATTATATGACCCATGTATCCTAACGCAAGCCCCGGAACCCTCATAGAGAGATTTCTGAGCTCGCACCAGGTTGCTCTTTACCCCATACATCGACAGAGCCGACCACAGTTCATTCCTCATCACTCTGTCATAGGCCTTCTCCAGATCCACGAAAGCGCAATAGACCTTTAGACGTTTGGCCAAAAATTTCTCGGCTATGCATCGCAAGGAAAAGACTTGATCCGTACATCCCATATCCTTTCGAAATCCTGCTTGTGCATCCCATATCCTCTCATCAGTTTCTTTCATTCGATCAACACTTTCGCATACAGCTTACCGATGATGCTGAGTAGGCTAATGCCCCTGTAGAGGTTTATTAAAATTTTAATTTAATTTAACTTGCTATGGTTTCATTTGAGTAAGAGAGAAAGAGTTTTTAATACTGCCGTATAAAGGAGTGAATTACATTACCTAGATAAGACTATCATGTTGTTCAATTTTTTTACTTTATTCGAGTAAGAGTGAGTTAAACATAATTACCTATATTAAAATATTTTAAAATTGAATTGGTGCTTGCTTATTTAAATAATTACTTAGTTCATTTTTACTAAAATTTAAGGTTTTATTTTGTCCCATGACACCTGTATTAAAAAACTGGAAAAATAACCGAATAACCGGTTTTTAACCGGTTATTGAAAAATAAAAACCGAAAACCCGGTTTTTTTAAACAACCCGGTTTTTACACGCCCTAGTACATAGCATGTTTTTACAGAGCAGATCTGTGTATCCAAATATTGGAGACGAACATTAAACATGTTTAAAGCACGAGCAAAATTAATGTACGATAATATTTTTACAATAAAAAGAAAAAGTAAGAAAGAGATTACTTTGACTCCGTACGCGCGTGACGATTTGACAGATTTTCAAGGGACTTCGTGGAAAATGGGCGTGTTTCGGACACAATCACGGTAAACTGTCACAAGTGTAGACGGACTAAAGTCAAAAATCAAAATCAAATCATCCGTCTTCAGTAAAATCACAGGGATCATTTTGAATCGTCTTACATACTAGGTGAGTCTAGGTGCCATTTCCAGTCCTATCCCCAGTCCGAGATGAACTGACAAGAAACTCGCTGGGCACTTTACATAATATTATGTGACAAAAGTATGATTTTTAATCGACTTCAAAAAAGGAGGAGGTTCTCAAATCATCGGAATCTTTTTTATGCACATAATAAAATATTACCTCATAACTCTGTCATAATATTAAACGATTTGAAAACATAGAATATTACATAGAAGTTTCATCAAAATCGATTCCGTAGTTTCTTTTTTTTTAACTAATACAAACATGAAATCGGTTTTCTTTTTAGTTTAAAAAGAAATCATTGTTTGATCAAATCACAAATTGGTATAACACTGTCATCTTTTCCATAGAGTTTTCCTTTATTTTCATTTTCATAGACAATGAGTCTATGGTCTACGTACCTACTGATGCTAAAAATATGGGCAATTTAAATACATCGGACACTCTAAACAAGCCCTTTGCTATTGACAAACCGACAGAGTCACCAAGCTCTTCAATAATTATTGATTGCAAATGAGGTTTCACAATGAGTTAATTGCTTCAGCGATTGTCTTCCTACTGGTTCTTTTATGATCACTGTCATTATAAAGCACTTAATTGATTGTAATTATACCGTCTAGAATTAACACAGTTGATCTGATAGAACCTTCTTGTTGAATAAACTTATTATACTTAGGTACTTAGATTTAACATTATAATATTCCGAGGATTTTATAATGTCACTAGAAGTTGATATAAACAAACTCTCACTCGACTGTAAAGCCGATCGTCCACCGGTAACTAAACTAAGTTAATTTAGCTTAGCTCGTATAGTTGAGCCAGTTTTTCATACATGAGCGTCCACTGCAAAAAAAATAATGTACTTATGAAAAACTTTGTCAACTATGCGAGCTAAGCTAAACTAACTTAGTTTAGTTGGCGGTGGACGATCGGCTTAATCCCTAGGCTCGGTAGATTTAAGTAACTAGAGATCAGTAGGTATATAAATGTCAGATCAGTAGTATGAGTTATAGATAGTTTACGAAAACTTTTGTCGAATAATATCCTTTTTACATTTCAGCATTTTGAAAATTGCAAGTATTGCAACCCTAATCATTCTATTTGAAATTGAACTACACGATACTCAAGGATATAAGTGATAAATCAACCTGAGCTAAAACACGCATTAGTTAGAAAACCTTGGTTAAAAATCATGTCAAAAACACCTCTGAAAATTCAGAAATTCCCTAATTTATCCAGAACAGTAAGGTATTTTGAATTTCTATTTCGCATGAATGTAAATCAGTTAATTTGAAACAAATCAACCCAGCCCTTTTTTTGAAATAAGCTATTTACTTGAACATATTTATGTTTTTTATAAATTGTCGCTTTCGTTACGTAATTCAGAGCAGCCATATTATCATGTCGCACTCTACGTACTTGTCATTTGGGTATTTCGCTTCGTGCTATGTCTGATTCCGCGGAGATCCGCGTCGCTATACGGACCTAAGTCACTTTTTTTGTAACTTTTACGTAAGGAATAGTGTGACGAGTATTCTGGGCCTTAAGGAACTAAAGTAAGGTATCAAAAACTCATACTAGGGGTACTAAGAGATATACCGAGCCTGAGGAGAGTTGAGAACATGTTTTTTTTTATCTCTTTCTTTTCTTATTACTGGCTATAGTCTTATTCACTGGTCTTTTCTTAGTCACCTTGTTAATAGACGTTGCATAGCGGCAATGTCAACACATACCACGCTCTATTACCTCAATAAAGTAAGCCTATGTAGGTATAGTACGCAGTAAGACACTGGGTAAATCCTACTAATATTATAAACGCGAAAGTTTGTAAGAATGTATGGTTGTATTGAAAAACAAAAACATCTATCCCACGGGAATCGTACATTTTCCGGGATAAAAGTAGCCTATGTGCTATTCCAGACTATAATCTATATCAGTGCCAAATTTCATTCAGATCCGTTCAGCCGTTTCAGCGTGAAAGAGTAACAAACATACATCCAGACAGCCATAAATTCTTACAAACTTCCGCGTTTATAATATTAGTAGGAAGGATGTATGGATGTTTGTTTGATTGTATGATTGTATGTTGTATTGTATAGAATAGAATAGATTTTTATTCAGACACGGACACATACAGGAAAATAAAAGTAGATAAAAAAACAAAACAAAGGTAAAACCAAACAAAATTAGAAAAGTAACACAGAAAGTAAAATAAAAAAGATATAAATTGTCTACGCAAGTCGCGTGGCTGAATAGGACCAATCTCAGCTTAATGCTACCACCAAATGTTATTGTTATATGTGTAAAGTACTTATTAAATTCAAAAACAGCTGTGATATTCATTTTTTTGATATTTTGTGTAGCCACACTCTTGTATAGCCACAGCCATAACTCATTTGTCAAATATTTAAAAAAAAAAAAAAGTATATCTATGTAGTTTATCAGTCATGTGGTTCCCATAATACAAGCTCTGCTTAGTTTGGGGCTACATGATGCTGTGTGATAGTGTCCAGCATTATTTATTTATTTTATTTATTTATTTATTTATCATTTGTCAAAATCAATCCAGCCGTTTAGTTACGACAATCAAATAAACTCGTCTGCATACTTTTGTTTTTGTTTTTTTGCCATTCCAACAAATCAAAAACCATAAAAATCGGTCCAGCCGTTCTTGAGTTATAAATGGTATGACTAACGCAACTTTATTTATGTTATAGATAGATAAAAAATATTTTTTCAAAGTTTTTTTATCTACCTGCTAAAAATACAAAAAATGCAAAAAATCTTCAAACCTGTTAGTTCAAGCAAGAAATCCTTGGATTTGAATCATATTTAATTACCATAAATATGTACAAAAGAAACGTCTGTCTGACGATTTACGCATAGTCTATAAAAACTACAAACAGATTGTAACGAGCACTGGTGGTGTAGTGGTAGCACCCTGCCTGATCGTGGGTTCAACCTAGTCGTGCGCCAATTAATTTTTCCATTCGAAAAAAATATGTGCGCAATGCCAGTGCTCTGTGAGGAAACCGGCATACCCTAGAACCAAAAATTCGAAGGTGTGTGTCATGTTAGTTGTCTTATAAACGGCGATGGGCTTGCAACCTGTCACGTACGGAATACTAACTACTGTGCAAAATGCGGGCATGTGCTAAATATCATGTTAGAACGTGCTGACTCTCTTTAGATATCCTCAAAGATCTGAGATCTGAGGAGATATCTACCGAGCCTGGGGATTACAGTCGTGATATAAATTATGTTTCGACCAACAAGAATATAAAACGCGACTACCTATTTATAGCAGCATTTCATATAGTAACCAGTTTTTTGTATCATCATTATTTTATCGTAAGTTGTTTATCAAAGGCTGCTTAGCCATGCGCATTATTATCTTTTGCTGGTCAGATTTAAAGTTGCCTTCCATAATTGCTATATTTATTTTTAAACTGCAAATTATTATTATTATTTTATTAATTACCTACTAGCTGACCCGGCAGACTTCGTACTTATTTAGAAAACGTTTGTATGGGAAATAGAAAAGGGCTAATTTTAGGGTTTTCCCGGCAGTTATTCGAATTTTTCTTACCTTTTAAACCTTCCCTAGACCTCCACGAACATTTCAAGACCAAGATAAGATAAATAGTTTAGCCGTTCTCAAGTTTTAGCGAGAGTAACGAACAGCAATTCATTTTTATATACAAGAGATTATTTCAACATGATTTATATTGTATTTTTACCCGACTGGGAAGCGAAGAAAGAAGGTAGGTAATGTGTTTGGACTGTAGGTACCTATGTTTGTATGTGTGCGAGTATTTTTGGCCGTCGCTATATCCCAAACGGTTGGACAGATTTTGACAATTTTTGTTTCATTTATTTTATTTTTTCGTCAATTTTCAAATTTTTTACATACTTATTCTGCTATTTGGGACGGTGACAAATACAACAAATCAAAAACCATGATAACCGGTCCAGCCAGTTATAAGTGTTCGAAAAAAATCCGACTTTGTTTTAAATATTAAAAGACTAACGCCCGCGGCTTCACCCGCGTGGTACCTTGAAAAACCAAAACAAATCTATCCCGCGGGAACCGTACATTTTTTCGGGATAAAAAGTAGCCTATGTGCTATTCCAGACTAACCTATCTCTGTGCTAAATTTCATCCAGATCCGTTCAGCCGTTTCAGCGTGAAAGTAACAAACATACAATTACATCCAGACATCATACATCCACACATTCTTACAAACTTTCGCGTTTATAATATTAGTAGGATTCAACGGAGACAAAAACAAAAATCAAAAACCACGAAAATCGGTTCAGCCAGTTATAAGTGTTCGGACAAACCCGTGTATATGTAACGACAGAAACCTGTTAAGTATATTACAGATGTACCTATTTACAATGGAATTTCCTACTGACGTAGAACCTTCAGATTTAATTGGGGTTAGGGTAAAAACAAACAAACTTCACACTTTTTTTTAAATCTTTATTTACAAGCCAATTTGCTTTGCAATCATCATCATTCTTCTGTCCTTATCTCACGCGTGGGGTCGGCACATGTTTTCTTCTTTCACTCACTCCTATCATTCGTCAACTCTGAGTCTACTCCTCTTACATTCATATCTTTCACACAATCAAACCTTCTTTATCGGCCTTCCTCTACTTGCGCCCCCAGCCACACTCATGCTCATAACTCTTTTGGTGACATGGTTTTCATCCCTATTCACCACGTGTCCATACCATGCTAATCTAGCACTCCTCATCTTTTCAGTAACAGGCGCTACTTTCAGACTTTGCAATCACGGAGCTATAAAAAACAAAAAATATACAATTTTCTTCTCTATTTTAATAAAACTGTAACAAAGCAAAATCTTTACATGACATATTTTTAGTAAATTTTAATAGGGGATAGCATAACATCGATATAGATGCCGAAACAGCACTTTTTAGAATTTTAATCTGTCTATAGGTCTTTTTGGAATCGCATACTGTCGAAACTACGTGATGGATTTCGATGAAACTTGACATAATACTAGCCTATACTATAGAATAGGATCTAAGATATAAGTCATGACATCACGCTCAGTCATGATCAACAAAATTTGCGTATTTCACGGACGAAGTCACGGGTACAGGTAGTAACAAATAAAACAAAAAAAAATACAAGCACTTCAAACATCTTAATCAAAAAAAAAACTGAGGCATTACGTATAATTTATGGCATTCTGAACTAAGGCTAATGTAATTTTCCTCTTGTTTGGATAATACCTTATTTATTTTATTCGGAGAACAAACAGGACACAAACATACGACTGTAATCCCCGGGCTCGGTAGATATCTCCTCAGATCTCTAGTTACTTAGATCTTTGAGGATATCTAAAGAGTCAGAGGCACGTCCGAATATTTGACAATGCTCACATTTTGCACAGTGGTTAGTATTCCGTACGTGACAGGTTGCAAGCTAATCGCCACTTATAAAAATACTAACCAATAACACACATCTTCGAATTTTTGATTCTAGGGTATGTCGGTTTCCTCACGATGTTTTCCTTCGCCGTTTAAGAGCACTGACATTGCGCACTTACATTTTTCGAATGGAAAAACTCATTGGTGCACGACCAGGTATGAACACACGACCTTTGGGTTCAGATGCAGGGGTGATACCACTAAACCGCCAGTGCTCTTTAAATACAAAAAAACTTAAATAATAAATCATACCCAGGTAAAAAAATAAACCAAAGGTAGGACTTTTGCCTTACGATCGATCCATATTCTTGCTTTGAATAACGTCTTAGGTAACCACAGTGTGATTTTTATTACAAACGGACTTCATTGAGATTTAAACTGCACGTTTGCAGTCCGTCTAATATACCCCTTAGATCCATTATAGACAATCTTCTATCATTAAACCATGTTGATTATATAATATTAAAGTATGTATGTATGTGATTGTTTGTTTATGAGTGTTTTTTCCTAACTCTAACTCTATCGGCTGAACAGTTTTAGAAGTTTTTAACTAGTAGGTATTTATTTCAAAAATAAAAAACCCGATTTTATGTTATTGAAAATAGCTGCTTTGTCGTTTTATTGGATTAATTTACATATTTACGACCTTATTTTTCATTAAAAGTGTGTGTTATAGATTAGTATTCTTATAAGCGGCGATGGGCTTGCAACCTGTCACGTACGGAATACTAACTACTGTGAAAAATGTGGTCATGTGCCAAATATCATGTTTGGACGTGCTGACTACCCTTTAGATATCCTCAAAGACCTAAGATATCTACTGAGCTTGGGGATTACAGTGTCGTGTGAGTGTTTATTTTTCAAAATCTGTCCAGCCATTTAAGCTAGAACGACATCCAAAGAAACTCAAATTTATACATACATAAAAACCTTATCACCCTTCTACGCAGTCGGGTAAAAAATTAACCGATGTAACTTTAGTGGGTATTATTCTAATAGTGCTTTGAAAAATGTAACTGCAAAGCCCACTTCAGAAGCCTTAGAAAAGAAGTTCGTTCACCTACTTAGTAAAGGATCGTTTCTACTATAGCAGTAACTACTTACATGCAACAATCAATAAATACTACACACACATATGGTCACGTCTTAGTTAATAGAGATCTCATTCTCTATGAGAGACTAGCTTCCGTTCGCGGCGTCGCCCGCGAAGTACCTACATAAAATATAGCCTATGTTCATCCTGAAAGTATATTCTACACATTGGTAAAAAAAAATTCAAATCGGATCAGTAGTTTCGGAGCCTATTCGTTTCAAACAAACAAACAATCAAAGTTTTCCTCTTTATAATATTAGTATAGATAAACATATTTTCTTCTTCTTTCTTACTTACTACGAGTAGATAGTCGGTACTTAACTGGTTTCACTCAGTTTTTTTACCATGACTGTACTTAAAAATTTGTGCGCGCGAGTTGACGACAGAAAAAGTAGGTAAAATCGGAAAGTGCCAACTCGCGCGCCCTCGCGAGATTCACGCTCGCCAGTTGACGAATAAGTCCTGTAATCCCCAGGTAGATATCTCCTCAGACCTCTACTTACTAAGATCTTTGAGTACCTATATCTAAAGAGGATAGTCAGAGGCACGCCCGAACACAACATATTTTGTAGCACAATATGTCCACATTTTGCACAGTAGTTGGTATTTCGTAGGTATGTGTGACAGGTTGCAAGCCCATCGCCGCTTATAAGAATACTAACCTAAGACACACACCTTCGAATTATTGGTATTCCGGTCTCCTCACGATGTTTTCCTTCACCGTTTAAGAGACTGAAATATGTATTGTAATGTGTATTACATAATTATATTTATATTTCTGTTTAAGCAGGTGATTATTTTTTACGACTTTTGCATTTGAATGCATAAAAGCAAAAACCAGTCAAGATTTTGTATGTTATTTTTGTATCAAAGGTTATAATATATTATTAGGTATTGAAATTCATATTAATAATTCAAAAGGTTTTAATATAGGTATACCTACACAAAACTAGCTTTTGCTTGCGACTTATTTTTAATTTTTTAGCACTCTTATTTTGCACTTAACTTTCATCCCTGAGAGCGCTGGTGGTGTAGTGGTAGCACCTCTGCTTACGATCCAAAGGTCGTGGGCTCAAACCTGGTCGTGCACGTAAGTTTTTCTATTCGAAAAAATTATGTGCGTAATGCCAGTGCCCTTAAACATTTTATATTATTAACTCGCCAAATGATAGTTTTCTACTTAAATAATTATTCATTAGTCTTATCTATAACTGTTCGTTTACAATGAATCTATATTAATGAGACAGTGTTACAGAGTTAGGAAATTTTCCCAATTTTTAGGCAAACTCTTACATTATTTTATTTCTAATTTATATAATATATTATATATTTAATTGAGCGAGTAATTCTTGTATTATAAAAAAAAAGAAATTTATTATGCAATGCTCGGTCACCCAGGTACTAATATTTAAATGCTTTGTGTATGTCTAGTTCTGTACTTTGGCTCGATATACAACCCTCTTTAAATACCTATTTATTTTATGCGTGGCAGGGTACAGCAAGTATTTGTATTTACAGTGTGAAAATGTTTTAAAGGTTTGTAACTATAAAACTTATTAATTATAATCGTGTCATTAGTTCGTGTTATGTTGAAATAATTAAAGCGAAATTATCTAGTATAAAAATGTAAATAAAAAATACTCTTAAAATACGTTTATTTAGGTAAGCGTCAATAGATACTTACTGCATTATATTGAATGGTGATTAATCTGTTTTGCTTAAACATAATTTATGGACTGCATTTCAGAAACTATAGATTTGTTAGGTACAAACAATTACAATAAAATAATTTACCCATTTTATTTAGTTTATGGGGTATTTTGATGAATACAATGGCAACACTTTCTGATAATGAAAGGCAATGAGGGTAGGCAATCGATAAACCAAGTAATTGGTCGCCCAAATATATCTCAGAGAAGGGCATCTAATTTTTTTTATTAATATATAATTAGTGTAAATAATATAGTGAATAATAAAATATATATTTAGTTCAAATAATAAAATGGAGGCAGTGTGGAAAGATTATAATATTTACTACAATATTTTGTGTTTTTTAATAACGGAAAATGAGAAATTCTTTGATAAAAGTGACGCTAAATTGTATTGGACCACAGTTATACATCTATTTGCTACGCTACATCACTGTTGTATCGGTAATTTCGCTTCGAATATCGATTTTCTTCGAGTTTCTTGCCTGTTCTTCTCGTACTTGGGTTAGGTTGGAATTGGCACATAGATTCACCTAGCATGTAAGACGTTTCAAAGTGATCCTTGTGATTGTACTGAATAAATATTTTTCAATTTCAATTTCAATTTAATTCCGAGTAATCATTTGCATTTGGATAATCTATATCGATACAAACTTGCCTATTTAACTGGATGGAATTTTGTAAGTACCTATTTAATTATTTATTTGAAACTTTTTGAGCCGACAGACGTCCTTAGTCCTTACAATAAATAAATAAATAAATAATGCTGGACAATCCACACAGCATCATCTAGCCCCAAAGTAAGCTACTCAAAGCTTGTGTTATGGGTTCTAGATAACTGATATATTTACTTAATACATTAAATACATAGATAGATATTTTTTTTTTATTATACATAGAAAACACCCAGACCAACGGAACAAATTTCTGCAGATCGTACACAAATTTGTTCCGCGGCGGGAATCGAACCCGTCTCTTGCGTCGCAGGCGGACTCTCGCCCGCTGCGCCACTGAGGTCGTCACAATAACAAACACAACAAAAAAAGTGTAATCGAAATCGGTGCAGCCGTTCACGCGTGATGCCGTGACCAAGGGAAATAGGGATTAAATTTTATGTAATAAGTAGATAGAAATACGCAAATTTATAATAAGTCGTCGATAAGCGTTTAGTTGCATAGGAATTTTGTAAAGTCGGCATTCCGCTAATACTTACACTGAATATTGCAAAAGTTGGCAAAGTACGAAAGTCTGCACTCAGCGCCGACATCGAGAAGATAACAGAAGTATGAAAATTAAACTTAAAACTAACACTCACACGACTGTAATCCCCTGGTAGATATCTCCTCAGATCTCTAGTTACTTAGATCTTTGAGGATATCTAAAGAGTCAGAGGCACGTCCAAACATGACATTCGGCATACCTTTTTTTTTTTTTTTTTTGACGAGGAGGAATCTGCAACCAGATTTCCGCTCGCATTGAGGGTGCAAGCGGAATATGTGAGGTTGTCCGTCTAAAAAACGACGGAGCACTCACTAAACCTCCCCGGTGACCAGCCTCGATGCATGTCAAAGGGATCCGGGATCTCCATACGGAACGCACCGGTTCCCTTCTCGCAAAGTGCTGCAGGCCGCAGCTCTTCCCCGGAGTGGCAAGCCACTCCAGCACCCTCCCGGTGCGTACGGCAGAACACGTCACTCATGTTAATTGTTAACTGCCGCCCTCTCTGGGTTCGTTGTACGGGTAGCCGGGAGCCCTCACTCCGACTACCCACGAAACCCAGCGCGCCGCTCAGTCCCACAAGAGTCTCCCCGACTCTGCGAATACCTTGCGGCGAGACGCCGGCACTGAGATCCCATCTCTAATGCCTGCTTGGGTGCGTGCAGTGGATTACACACGCGGAATCCACCTTCCCTTTCGGGCACACACACACCAAGCACGTCCCCGCTTCAACCACTGCACCCTCAATGAAGAGACTCGTGGAAGAAGCCCCCATACCCTCCTCCACTCGGTCCCACAAAGGTCTCCCCGACCCAGCGAATACCGAGCGGGCGGACGTTTTGCAAGGAGGGATAAAATCCCTTCTTGCCTGCTGGATGCATACGACGGCCCCCCCTCGCAAAAGGGCCGCCGCCCCTCCCGAGATCCAGTGACGAAACAGACGTGGGCCAATCTGCTCGTCAAGGACCCCAGGATCATTCGGTCCCACACGAGGGTCTCCCCGACCCTGCTAATGTGGTACCGAACGGTCGAAAGCTGGCGCGGGAACGAGGCGAGTGTCCTTTGCCAACTAACAACTGGGAAATGCACACCGAGCACGTCCCCGCCTCGTCTACTGCGCCTTCTGCTACACCAGAAGGACGCGCAGAGAAGCAACCACCACAACGCCCCCCGCGTTGGGCCCCTCCCCCCCCCTGGTGTTTGGTCCGCGCCGGTATACCGGTAGCCCCCATATCTGGAGGCCGTTCCCCTATCCGCCACCTGGGGACGCGCCACGTCGGGATTCACCTCCCCGCCCACTAGGACAACCTAGCAGGTCCGTGGGACATTCGGCATACCTACGCCTACATTTTGCACTGTGGTTAGTATTCCGTACGTGACAGATTGCAAGCCCATCGCCGCTTGTAAAAATACAAACCTATGACACACACCTTCGATATTTTAGTTCTAAGGTATGCCGGTTTCCTCACGATGCTTTTCGAAAAGAAAAAATATGCCATAAATACTTTATTTTTATGAATACCTACCTACTTATGATACATAAATACATTTTTATAATAATTTTGAATTTGATTATGACCATGTTAGATTCCTATATCAACACGTCCACATTTTGACACGTAGGTACCACTACCAACCCGCGTGACAAATGTGGACGTGTTTCGATTTATGCCATATTCGTCCCTAATGTTCGGCCCTCTCCATTAAAAAGTCTTTGTTTGTCCCTCATGATAATATTTGTCCACATTCGTCCCTCATACCAAAATTATTGAAACTACAGTGAACGTCATAAGTGTAATCACCACGACCAAAACGGCTGGTACACTTATCCCTACCAAGCTATCCCTACTGGTAGGGATAAGTGCACCTTTGTGTAGATCTATTTCTACCGGTAGGGATAGGCGCACAGAAAATTTCCACTATTCCTTACTGCTATTTTAGTATACTTAATGTTAAATGTTAAATGTAATCCAGTCTCCTTTAGTTTCGTAGTTTTAATAAACAAATTGACTTATCGTATTATTATTTTATTTTTTTAATCGATAATTAATTCCAACCATATACCGAACTAATGAACTAATACATACCAGATACCAGGATAGCAGAAACGATAGAAAGGTATTTCACTGTAGAATCACAAAGAGCCAAAAGATCACGGGTAGCGAAAACCTCTTCATGGTTTATGCATTCCTGGTACTTGGACTTCTACATGTTTCCTGAAGTTAATGCATTTTTTTCAACAAATTAACTTATCGTATTATTATTGTATTTTTTTCATCGATAATTAATTCCAACCATATCGTAGTCGGTACACGGGTAAACAGGAATTATCCCTACACCCACCGGTGGGTGAAGAAAAACATAAATATGTTCAAGTAAATAGCTTATTTCAAAAAAAGGGCTGGGTTGATTTGTTTCAAATTAACTGATTTATATTTAAGTGAAATAGAAATTCAAAATACTTTACTGTTCTGGATAAATTAGGGAATTTCTGAATTTTCAGAGGTGTTTTTGACATGATTTTTAACCTAGGTTTTCTAACTAATTCGTGTTTTGGCTCCGGTTAATTTATCACTTATATCCTTGAGTATCGTGTAGTTCAATTTCAATCTAATCTATTAAGCGGTAATAGAATGATTAGGGTTGCAATACTTCCAATTTTCAAAATGCTGGGCCTTAATACATATTATAGGTAAGACTTATAAAACACTTTTATTAATATTCATCCGTTTACATTTCGTTTAATAAAGTATTATAGAAAAAAGAACTTACGAGGTGATGATTAAATATGTAGGTTACAAATTTAACGTTTAATTATATACCTATTCAGTATGAATCCGTAAACACTAATCAGCCAAAGTCATAATTTCTAAAAAATATTAATTTAATCTTAGCCGCAGCTTTCTTTTGCATCGACTACCCCAAAACGTGTGCTTTAAATTGAGTTTACCCATAGAGTTTACCTTTCTGAGCATTGTTCATATCATACTTACAATATAAAAGTCAAGTAAAGACTTATTGCTTCAACTGTACTAAATCAATGATAATTTGCCTATACAAAAAACGTGGGCCGAATGTGGAGCAGAAAAGTGGGACGAAATAAGATTTTATGATATAAAATATATTATGGGCCGAGTAAGGCATACAATGTGGGACAAACGAAGATTTTTTCATGTGGGCCGAACTTTCTAGGGACGAATATGGCATAAATCCGTGTTTCGGACACTTACACTGCAGAATGTCATATGTGTGAACCCACGTTTAGAATAACACATAAAGTAAGTAGGTACTGTAATAACATATAATCTATTTTATTATTATTAACTAGACATCTAATTACACTATGTATTATAATTTATCTATTTTATCGTAATGCGACACCAAGGTTCAGGGGGTTTACTCTGCAAAACGACATCGATATAATCGGATCGATATTATCGTTGAACTACACTTGCGAGCTAAAAACTGGAATCACTCATGGAAGGTTTTACAGTCAACTATGAATTGTGGTATATCATTTTAGGTGATTTTGTTAGTTTTCAAGTGATATAAGTACTACAATTCATAGTTGACTGCATAGGAATTGTAAAAAATAGTCTTAAACCACCCGTCATGAAGCGATTACAGTTTAAAGCTCGCTAGTGTATATCAAACTAGCTTCCGTTCGCGGCTTTGCTCGCGAGGTACCTACATAAAATATAGCCTATGTTACTCAGGGATAACGTAGCATTCTCATGGTGAAAGAGATTTTGAAATCGGACCAGTAGTTTTTGAGTTTATTCGTTACAAACAAAAATACAAAAATACAAAACTTTCCTCTTTATAATATTAGTATAGATATAGAAGTTTAGATATAGATGATATGTGATTTACCTACTTTTCGAAAACTATGACTTATTCTTGGGATGTTTCTTATTTATTTGAAATTTGCCCTAAGCAATGTAGGTTTTGTACGAATTTTTCGACAATGAAAATGGTGCCGATGTCGTTATGCAGCGTAGACACCCAGAATTTGCGTAAGAATGAACCGATCGATAAAACTAATCCATAAGTTAATACTTAACGTGTCATAAGTTCTTGCTAAATAGTGTGAAGAAAAGGGTCAAAGTGAGTTTAAGGCCTCCTTTCATGCACTTGACATGACTTCGAACTTTTTAGTCCAAAAAAAATCCATCAAAAGTCTTCAAAAGTCAAAAAGGTTTTATTCAGTAAAATCACAGGGATCATTTTGAATCTTACATATTAGGTGGCTTCATTCTAAAAAACACTCACACGACTGCAATCCCCAGGCTCGGTAGACATCTCCTCAGATCTCTAGTTACTTAGATCTTTGAGGATATCTAAAGAGTCAGAGGCACGTCCAAACATGACATTTGGCATATGCCTACATTTTTGCACTGTGGTTAGTATTCCGTAGGTACGTGACAGGTTGCAAGCGCATCGCCGCTTATAAGAATACTAACTTGTAACACACCTGCGAATTTTTGGTTTCATGGTATGGCGGTTTCCTCTCGATGTTTTCCCTCATCGTTTAAGAGCTCTGGCTTTGAGCATTTGCGCGGAAAAAAAACAGCTATTTCATACATTTTAGCCAAGTATGTATTTTTCTCGCTCACAGTGTTTGTTTCTTAGAAAAAGTTGTTTATAGTGATGGGTACTTTAACCTCTTTAAAGTTTTCGGAATTAGTCTGGTAACACTCTGTATATTGAACGTTTATTTTCATCGATTCGGTGGACACTGTCCCTTAGAAGCCCTCACAGGTCGTTGCCCATTTACAAAGAATCACGTGAGCTCCCGGATACATAAGGCATAGTAAATAGAACATTGATAGTGTATCACGCCCGACCTTTATGTATTGGCTCATAGCGGAATAGAATTTCGGGCGTTCTATGATAATGGTATCAGTGTTGCCATAAGACAAAAGAATATATGGAAAAATCTCAAAATAGTTTATAAAGAAAAAACAATAAAAAAACTATTTTTTTGTGTTTTGATTACTTTTATTCTAAAACACAACTCAACATTAAGATCTGTGTGTGTAGGTACAATAAATCACCTCTATTTTCCCACTCTTATGGTAAGTTTTTTTTTCCAAATTTTTACGGGATGGGACTAACTTCGAGGTATAGGTACAATAAAAAATTAATTATTAAAATCCAACTACCTACTCTGTAAAAAGTTATGCGTGATCAAACATAAAAAAAATATATACGTATAATAACATACATAGGTACATAAAATCCTGCCTGTTTCCCAACGGGGTAGGCAGAGATCACGGATCTCCACTTGCTACGATCCTGACATACCTCTTGCTTCATTCACTCTCATTACATTCTTCATACACGCGCGTCGGTTTAGGGTATTCTGGACCTGGCTTTTCTCTAAACGTCCCCTATTTGCTCGAGGTCTTCCCCTTCCAACTGTCCCATTCACACTCTTATACACCTGTTTCGTCGGTCTCCTGTCATGCATCCTTTCTACATGTCCAAACCTTTAAATTCACAGTCAAAAAGGTCTTTTTGACTGTGTTAAAAAACATTAAACAGACCACAATCAGGTTAGAGAGTATAAAAAAAAAATATGCCTCTCTCTTATCATTTTAGTGTTTTCGCAACTAGTGTGGTGAAAGATTAAAATTAAGTCTCCAAGGATCAACGACATTCTTGACAATGTTTTCCTTCACCATTTGAGGGTACTGATACATAACATTCCTTACGCGCACAATCGAATAAATCAAACTATCATGCCATGATCACCAATGAGACGTATTATTTAAATGACCTATTTAAAGATAACATTATAATTTATCTATAGCAATAAAAGATAATTAGTCTGTCTGCCAGTCGGGGAGTACGTGATAACTGGTAGACGATTTTAAGACTATATATACTAACGTGAAATGGACTCTATTAAAAGTTGTGGAGAACAGAAGAGGAAAAATGATCACGACTGTAATCCCCGGGCTCGATAGATATCTCCTCAGATCTTTTTAGTTACTTAGATCTTCGCGCATAATATCTAAACAGGAGTAATCAGAGGCACATTTTGCCAATTAGTTAAAATTCCGTACACGTGACTCAAGCATTTTGCAATCGTTAAAATGTACCTATCTCTTTTTCAGATGTTCCAAACTGTATTCCTGTCTCTCTCGCTCCTGTACGATGTCCTGGAATGGTTGGATAAACATCAATCTGGCATTGGGAAGAAATTGATGTACTATAGAGATGTTATATTCTGTGGTGTCGTGGTACCATTAACTCTGGTAAGATATTCTTAAACGGAAGCCAACCTGTCTATCAAAACGGTGGCATAGACATAGACATTAGACATAATGTACATATAGTTGCAATACTAATAACAATTACCACATAATAGTAGGAAACTATCAATATTTACATCTATATTTTAATATTTAAAAAGAGCGCTGGTGGTGTAGTGGTAGCACCCCTGCCTCACGATCCGAAGGTCGTGGGTTCAAACCTGGTCGTGCACCAATAAGTTTTTCTATTCGAAAAATTTATGTGCGCAATGCCAGTGCTCTTAAACGGTGAAGGAAAACATCGTGAGGAAACCGGCATACCCTAGAACCAAAAATTCGAAGGTATGTGTCATAGGTTAGTATTCTTATAAGCGGCGATGGGCTTGCAACCTGTCACGTACGGAATACTAACTACTGTGCAAAATGTGGGCATGTACCAAATGTCATGTTTGGACTTGCCTCTGACTACCTTAGATATCCTCAAAGATCTAAGTAACTAAAGATCTGAGGAAATATCTACCGAGCCCGGGGATTAGCTACAGTCGTGATCATATTTTTTTTATTTTTTTTTATTTTAATATTATAAAGCTGATGAGTTTGTTTGGTTGAACGCGCTAACCTCAGGAACTACTGGTTCCAATTGAAATATTATTGTGGTGTTGTATAGTCCATTTATCGAGGAAGGCTATAGGCTGTATAACATCACGCTACGACCGACAGGAGCAAAGCATCAATGAAAAATGTTGCAAAAAGGGGAAAAAAAGTTGCGCGGGAGTCGGCTGTGGATAATAAAATTAAAAGAAAAGGCGTGTTGCAAGAAAACAATCTTGGTCCCACACTGTTTATAAATCATGCCAATAAAACAAAACTTGAATTTCTCATTATATTTTTTGGAACGAAGTTCCTTATCGCGCGTTGGGGGCTAGACGGAAAAAATTCTCACGAAAAGTTGTAACGACACTTTTTGCTATAGTTGTAAGCCGTGCGGCGTGCGCGTGTTTCTCTGTCTGTCTCCCTCTCTCTCTCTCATAGAAAGAAAGGAAAGGAACTTCGTTCCATCCGGGTGTCCCTTGACACCTCTCAAGTTTTTTTTTTTCAGTTTATCTCCACCATGTTCTGGACGGTATACCTGATAGACCGCGAGCTGGTCTTTCCCACAGTCTACGACCAGGTGGTGCCCTGGTGGTTCAACCACTGCGTCCACACCAACATCACTGTCATGGTCCTTGTGGAAACCCTCCTCCAGTCCAGAAGACACCCAACAAACAAGCGTTTTGAGCTGAGCTTGGTTGGGGGTATTGGAGTCGTGTATGCTATTATGTAAGATCTTTTGTTTATCTTCTTTACTTTGCATCATCATCATCATCAATTTCCTGCCCTTTTCCTAAGTTATGTGGTCGGCACAGCATATCTTCTTCCATCTCCCTCTGTCATTTATCTCAGTAATTCAGCTTCTTGATTATTTTTGATATTTGACTTATAAATTATGTATAAATAACCTTTAATATTTGCATACTTGCTTGCGGGTTGAATACATTTGACATTACTCTAGTTATCAGACCTGACTTGTTACCATTAATAATGTATTTGGCAAATAAATAATTTGATTTGATTTGATTTGATTACGATTCGTATATGCTATTATGTAAGATGTTTTGTGTTTATGCTCTTTTCTTTGCGTCATCATCATCTTCCTGCCCTTTTCCCTCTTTGTGTGGTAGGCACAACATGTAATCTTCTTTCTCTCTTTGTCATTTCTCATCTCAGTACTCACTCCTTTCTTACCCATGTCATCTTTCACACAGTCCTTCTTTTCTTCGACCTACCTCTACCCCTATATCCATCCACATTCATACTAACACTCTCCTCATCACATGACATTCATCTCTCCTCATAACATGCCCATACCACACTAACATTTACTCCTCATCTTTCCATCACCCGTGCCATTTTCAAACTTCCTCCATGCCTTTTCTTTCTTGCTGTTATAAAAATTATATTATTATGCTATCATGTATTGGTGTGGGTGCATCATAAGGCTTGTTAGTTGCGAAAGGGGGCTACACGGAAAAAATTAAGACCAAAAGTTGTAACGACACTTTTTGCTATAGGTAGTTGTAAACCGTGCGGCGTGCGCGTGTTTCTGTCTCTCTCTCTCTCTCTCTCTCTCATAGAAAGCAAGGAAAGGAACTTCGTTCCATCCGGGTGTACCTTGACACCTCTCAAGTTTTTTTAATATCAAAAATAGAGTTGAAAATTGTAAGGTCCATTGTCTATATTTATTCTGTACCTATATTTGTTTGTTTTACAGTTATTACTCCATCTTCTTCATTACTGGCCGGTGGTTGTACGCCGTCTTCGGCGTCCTGACCTGGTGGCAAGTCTGCATCTATCAGCTCGTCATCTGGGGATCTACCTTCATCTTCTACTATCTTCAATTCCCTATCAATAGGATCTTCCATCGGGAAACTGTTGCGGTTCAAGAGAAGGGGGAAATGAATAATGGTTTTGTTGATGGCAATGAGTGGAGTTTGAATTATCCAGGTGTGAAGGGAAATGTTGAGAATTCGCATTTGTGATACTTTTCGTAATATTGCTTAAAAGCGCCATCTCTTGTCAAACGGTTTGTGCTGTTTAGAAAAGTTTTGTGTGTTTAAGTGTTTTGTTTGAGTTGTTTCCGTTAGAGAGCGCTGTTGCCAAAAAATTATAGTTTCAATCCAAGATTTTCGAACGGTGGCATAGTGGGTGCGGTCGGCTTTAGGCAAGGACACAGGTTCGAATTCTGCTCATTCGAAAATTTTGATTAGGTGCATATAACGGTGTTACCCATTTGTGATGTTTTTCTGATAGTTTGGATTTTCTTGATTAAAATTATACCTATTAGTATATTATGCTATCTTTATGATGGAATATTCTTAATAGACAGAACTTTTTTAAATAGGTAGGTACTTTTGCTACTGCAGATAGGGCATTTCTACTCAACGGTTTCGTTATTGTTCTCACTGTAGTCATTGTACGCAACAAAAAATTTTGGTTATCTCGTAAAATGTTTCATTTTAGTTAATTTTAAATATACCCTTCGTGAAAAAACTTAATATGAACCAATCTTTTATTGCTCCATCTTCATGCTATCAGCTTGAAAGACGAGAATAAAAAAGTTTTTAAAATAACGGTAAAATATCAAATTGAGTAGAATCGTCCTAGCATTTAGTTATTGCAGGTTTTTAGGTAAAATTCTACATTTGTATACGTAGAGGTAAAATTGCAAGATAAAAAGTGTGTTTAAGTAATTTGAGCTATATCTTAAAGTTGCCAAAAGTTCAAAATAAGTTCAAATTTTAAAATTTTGTAAAAATAAATATATTAGGTACCTACTTAGATATAAAAAATAATTTTTATCATAATTTTATTACTTAAGGATTAATAATTTTGAAAGTTCTAGACCAGTTGTTCCCAAACTCTTTTGTTTCATAGACCACTTTCAAAATTTTGCTGGATCTGGTGGACCCCAAATATATAAATATATCTGCATCTACATTAATACCAATTTCTAAATCTTGAAAAAAAAAAGTGAAGATTAGATCTATCTATCTATGGAAACTTGCGTTGTGGCTGAGTTTGTGGCCAACATTTTAGTTCTTCACTATCGAAACCAAATTAATGTTCATACACCCCCGGCTTACGATTGTAGACCCCCATTTTTTGTCACGTCCAACGTAGACCCCCGTCGAGTCTCCCGTGGACCCCTGGGGGTCCACCTGGACCACTTTGGGAATCACTGTTCTAGACTATCGTTTGTTTTTTAGGTATATTCCAAAGCAATATAATTTTAAGTTTATGTAGATATTGTAATAAAAAGTGTGGTAATAAGCTAAATATTGATAAAGAATTATCTGTATAGAAATAAGATTTTTATATAAAGATTCTAGTACAATAACGATAATTTTATTTTATTTCCGTCCCAGTAGAAAATAAATACAAAATAAAACTAGTTTTTTTTGTCAAAAAGGTAAAAAAGTAATTGAAAATCTTCTTCTTCTTCAATTATGGCATCTGTCTCTTAGAGAACAATTTTGCCAGTGTCAAATGTATAACACGAGAAAAAATATCCCATCAAAAACATAAATGTGAAATGAGAGCCAAGTTCAATAAGTATGTTTTACTTAGTCGTTGACTTCAGCGACAAAAGAAGTGAGATCTAAACGGGTGCCAAGTACAATGGTCAGTCCTGAAACTTATTTATAACAATATGAAATATTTTTAACAACTTTAAAATATCATTTCATCTTAAAACTTAGGATATTATATTGAAGCCTAAGGTCTAACTTGGCTAGTTCTCATATAGGAATTAACTACTTACTTACTATGTCAAATCGCTAGTTTCTACCAGCAATCCAAATTTTTAAAAAGAATAAAATAAAAACTTGCAAAGGCTATACCTAATATAATTTGTACTCTTAAGAAAACTAGCCAAGTAAGACCTTAGGCTTCAATATAATATCCTAAGTTTTAAGATGAAATGATATTTTAAAGTTGTTAAAAATATTTCATATTGTTATAAATAAGTTTCAGGACTGACCATTGTACTTGGCACCCGTTTAGATCTCACTTCTTTTGTCGCTGAAGTCAACGACTAAGTAAAACATACTTATTGAACTTGGCTCTCATTTCACATTTATGTTTTTGATGGGATATCATTACTTTTTGTACAGAACTTATTAGTAAATAAGTACTTATTCTTATATTATTACACTTATATAATCTACCTGCATAAACGGCTCAAACTATTGGCACATTGTAGGTATACATACTAAGCAGGTAGGTAGGTACTTGAGTAGGTACTTACTGAATAAGTATACCTACCTACTACCTATCCGACAAGCCGAGACACACTATAATCTAGGCCTGAATAGTTATCTAGCCATATCTACCTAGCTGCATAGACTGCTCAAACTATTGGCACATTGTAGGTATACATACCTATAGTCATACTTACCTATCTGCTTAGACGGCTCAACTATTGGCACATTGTATACCTAGGTACCTAAGTAGATAGGTTAACCCGATAATGGTAGGTACTTACCGAGAGTAGATATTAGTCTAAACCTAAATACTTATCTAGTCATACTTACCTATCTACATAGACGGCTCAACTATTAGCACATTGTATACCTAGGTACCTAAGTAGATAGGTAAGCCCGATAATAGTAGGTACTTACCGAGAGTGTACTACTTACCAATCCAAGACACTACTTCCACTCGTTATTATATTCACGTCAAGACCCTATTAAAATCCACATAATGACCGACTGTCATCTATTTAGATTGCTATTCTTATATTACAGGCGCTAGTAAGGGTTCCTAGGAGAATCAATTAATTGAAAAAGTACGATAAAAATAAAAAAAATTACAAGTTTCAGATTTTTTCCTTTGTATCCACCCCACTACCTACCTGGATGCCAAATTTGAACGTTCTAGGTCATCTAGAACTGGGTTATAATTAACGTCTATAGATCAGTCAGTGATAAAATTTTCCATAACCAGCCATTTTTGGACGTTAATATTTAAATAACCGTTTGAGGTGTGTTTATGAAATTCGGTGCACATATTTTACTCGCAAGTGGCAATAGATGAGCCAAATTTGACTTGTTTATGTGAAATAGTTTTTGAGTTACGAGGGGGTGAAAAATCACCCAAATGGTTCCTGTAATATTACACTAGGCGCGCATCGCCCGTTCGCTTCGCTTGAACTTGGCTGACACGCTGCCGCGTGTCTAGATAAAAACCAGAGCGACGTAGTTGTCAGTCAAATGCACCGCAGAAAATCCCAGATTGCAACTCATCGCCGCTTAGAAGAATACTAACATGAGACATGACACACCTTCAAATGTAGAATTGAAATTATACAGCCGCAATATTGGGTTTTTGACATCTTGTGGGACCCCTGTTCGTAATTCCCCGCCATTTTTTTTTAAGCCGGTACTCATCGTATTATTTCATTCTACCACTGTTATTTACAATGTGAAGTCGATCTCATACTCGATTCTAATTTCAATCTCGATTTTGTTCCAGAGTGCCAATTTTACGTTTGGTGAGATTGGAACTGATTCGGATTAGAATTGGATTGAGATTGGGATAGGATTCAAGGGTAAGCCCGCTGTAATTCCAAAGAATCCAATGACATCTCATTTGTCAAAATCTGTGCAGCCGATTGGGCTCAAGCGACAGGCAAAAGAACTCGCATACATACAAACACGCATACATACACCTCAACACATCACCCTCCTTCTCCGCAGTCGGATAAAAATCAAAAACAAGTAAAACTTCTACTATTTTATTTTATACTTACAAATCCTATTTTCAAGTACAAAATATTTCTATTTACCTAATTTATACAAATACAATTTATAATTTAATTAATTTTGAAAACAGATCTTTTTACTACAGCTTATAACCATAGCCTTACCACAAGCCCTTCAACCAATATCAAAGTAATATAACTGATATTTCGTACCATGACCTATACAAATTGTGTTGAATTAGTGTTAGTTACTAGGTCCAGAGTACCCTAAACCAACGCGCATGTATGAAGAATTTAATGAGAGTGAATGAAGCAAGACGTATTTCAGGATCGTAGCAAGTGGAGATCCGTGCTCTCTGCCTACCCCGTCGGGAAATAGGCGGGATTTTATGTATGTAGTGTTACTTCAAGCTTGACAACATAATGGTTTGTGAGCTCGTGGTAGGGTCCCAGATCGTAAGTGCGAATGTCTAAAATTTTACCTAATTGAGATGAACTTATGGAATTTATGAAAATAACCTTTAGGGTAACCAAGCAATATTCACTTAATATATAAATTATACAAACCTTAGCTTTACCTATCTATATAAAAGTGGTAGTAATGTGTAGCTAGTGTATTTTGTTCAATATTATTATAATATTATTTACGAAAACCTGTAGTATGTATTTATTTTATTAAGTTTAACCGACACCTTAATTCTTATGTATTTCTACAAGGTTTTTAACCATTTTAATTTTTTTGCCTCATATAAATTTATATGGATTATTGTGTTATCAATACCTACCTAGATCATTTGTTTTGACTTTATATAAACATTTTTAAGGCCCAGAATACTCGTCACACTATTCCTTACGTAAAAGTTACAAAAAAAAGTGACATAGGTCCGTATAGCAACGCGGATCTCCGCGGAATCAGACATAGCACGAAGCGAAATACCCAAATGACAAGTAAGTAGAGTGCGACATGATAATATGGCTGCTCTGAATTTTATAAAGAAAGCGACAATTTATAAAAAACATAAATATGTTCAAGTAAATAGCTTATTTCAAAAAAAGGGCTGGGTTGATTTGTTTCAAATTAACTGATTTACATTCATGTGAAATAGAAATTCAAAATACCTTACTGTTCTGGATAAATTAGGGAATTTCTGAATTTTCAGAGGTGATTTTGATATGATTTTAACCAAGGTTTTCTAACTAATTTTTTTTTATTTTTTTTTTTATTTCTAACTAATTCGTGTTTTAGCTCCGGTTGATTTATCACTTATATCCTTGAGTCGATACTCAAGGATGTAGTTCAATTTCAATGTAATCTATTAAGCGGTAATAGAATGATTAGGGTTGCAATACTTGCAATTTTCAAAATTCTGGGCCTTAACATAAGATTTTGTACAATTATCTGCAGTATTATTACTTGTACATTATTTTTTTACTTTTATCTGAAAAGCTTTTAATTCAAACGTGTCCACACTAGTGACAAACTGTCATGACCGTAGCTCCATAACGTAACAAACGCTTGACAATTTGACAGATTTTCAACTTCGTGAATAAACACAGATATTTTGCCGTGACACTTACAAACTCGCGTGACAAATGTGTTCGTGTTTCAGTCACTGTCACGGCAGATCGTCACAAGTGGACTCATGCTTATGCATTTTTTTATAAACTAGTGTCAGTCAACAAGCACACTACAAGTTTTCATATTAAAAAAATATTTAATTAAAAGAACTCAGGCCTATAAAGTTGCCTGGGAAATCGATGTAGTTCATCAAACATCATTCTCTGCGGTTGGATGAAATACGAATTTGGCGTTCTTAAACTGACAGCTGGGATTTGCTGTCTCTTTCTAATCTGGAAGTTCGTCACGTCAGAAGCCGCGAATTGTGGTTCTGGCTGGACATTTCTAAATCTTGAGAATGTGTAATCTCGATCTGGGATAAGAGAGAATCCTGTGGGAGCTCTAGGGGAGAATTTTGGGGCCAACGCTTCATTTAATCTCACATCATAATCGCTTTCTATAGAATCAGCTAAGTTCTGCTTTATATATATATCAGGGATAAAAGGCTTCCCAGTAGCAGTATAGGGCTTGGAAATTTCAGGATGCGGTTGTAATTTAGGTCTAAATTCCTGTGTTGGCTTTGACGTAGCTAGGTAAGGTTTAACGTAGTCTCCAGGAGAGAGTGTGGATTCAAGTTTATCCCTTATAGCTTCGTAGTTTTCGTTGTATACGCGTAATACTTTAGTAGCTAAATTTTGACGTTGTTGTTCAGGCGTTGTTTGTAGCTCTGTTGTTGTTTCAGGTTTTGGTGTTGTTGTTTTAGCCGTTGTTGTTGTTTTGAGTGTTGTTTTAGGAGGGATTGTTGTTCTCAAATATGTTGTTGTTTCTATTTTAGTTGTGGTTTCAACAAATGGAGTTGTAGATTCCTTCTTTTTATCATAATCAACGTCTTCTTCTTCGTAATACTCATATTCTTCTTCGGGTTTCAAATCCGTTGTTGTTTGTTGTGTGGCCGTTGTTGTTGGTTTCGTTGTTGTGGTCAGTTTAGTTGTTGTTCTTGTTGTAAGTTTAGTTGTAGGAGCTTCTGTAGTAGTAGTAGTGGTAGTGGTAGTAGTAGGAGGGTTTGTCATAGGTTCAGGAGTGGTAGAAGTGGAAGTAGTAGTTTTGGGGGTGGTATTAATAGGAGCTGTCACGTCTCTACCTGCAACAGGCTGCAAACCTCGCGGTAGATATGGACTACCACCCCTAGACGGTAAAAAAGGCCTCTTTACCACCCTCACATTAGTTCTAACTCCCTTTACTTTCGTCTCAATATTATCTTTTTGTCTCCTTCTATCTTGTTTCTCATCATAATCATAGTAATACTCATCGGCTGATTTAGATCTGTTCCTAACTTCTTTAACTTTTTGGTTCTTCGCTGGTGGCTCGTCGTAATATTCGTCATCATAATCTATAGGTTTCCTATTAGCTTTGTTACCTAAATGAGGTCTGGAAGGCTTAAATTTTTCTTTCTCAACAGGTTCAGAGTAAGGTCTTTGTTGTACAGCACTGCTTTTCCCAGACGACGATGGCCGCCTTATATCTTCTTCATCATAATCCACGTATTCGTCATCATATTGTATTGGAACTTTTGGCGTTGTTACTACAGGAACGTATTCGAATTTTTCTTTAGCATTTACTGGGACGGGACGTTTTATTTTCGGGGGCATTCTAGGTTGTGCGAAAATGCCATGACCAACAGGCTTGACGAGACCAGCAGCTGCTGTTGTCATCTCTTTCTTTTCCACTCTATCGTCATCATAGTTTCTCTCTCTGAATGGTCTTGGCTTATCATCTCTAGGTCTGTCTTCTCTGATTGGTCTGTCTTCTCTGGTTGGTCTATCTTCATAGCGTCTACCTTTTGATTGGTATCTATCCTCACCTCTTATTCTAGGCCCATCTTCGTCTCTGTTGTAGGGTTTGCGTTCGTCTCTCGGCCTGAAGTTGTGAGGTCTCGATTCTGGGCGAGTTTCTTCTCTAGGTCTGTACTCATCTCTGGTACTTGACCTAGATTCGTCTCTAGGGCGTATTTCATCTCTAGGACGTATTTCGTCCCTTGGTCTAACTTCATCTCTAGGTCTGATTTCATCTCTAGGTCTAATTTCATCTCTAGGTCTAATTTCGTCTCGATCTCTTAATCTTACTTCTGAATCAGCAATTACATCATCATCAACATCAGACACAACTGGCCTTTCGTTCCTCGGTCTGTATTCTTTTCTAGGTCTGTTATAGTCTACTGGTCTAAGTGGCTTTAATTCTTCTGGGTTAGCATCATCTACAGGTTTTTTAGGCCTTGATTCTTCTCTAGCGTTATCGATAGGCCTTTTTACAGGCCTAACTTCATCATCAATTGGTCTCTTAGGCCTTATATCATCATCAACTGGTCTTTTAGGCCTAACATCATCGTCAACAGGCCGTTTTGGTCTGTCGTCATCTCTATCTTCTCTTGCAGTGAAGTCTCTAGCGGTATCTCTTCCAGTTGGTCTTTCGTCATCGTATTTATCCTCGTCATCATCACGAGGCCTTGGTCTTTTAGATCCACTTCTGTAAGGTCTTCTTTCCTCGTCCTCGTCGTAAGTTCTTCTATCGTATGGTCTTTTGGCAGGTCTTCCTCTAGCTGTACCGGGGCGGCGGCGATCGTATCTGCAATTAGAAATCTGTTCAAGCCCCATATCTTAAATATCTTAATATCAGCAAGTCTGGTTGCAAGCCTATCGCCAGGAGTATTAACTACAACATCTTATTGATCACAATGTTAGGTACTTTTGGTTCTAGAGTATGCCGATTTTCTCTCATAACTAGTAAGGTGTTGTAAATCTTGGCGTCTAGTGACAGCGCTATAGTAGTAATAGTCGCTAGCGCTACTATAGCATTAAGTTTAGTTAATATTATGTTGTATTTGTGACACAAAATAAACGTCTTTGATTTGATTGACTAGCCTCACAGCTCAGTTGGTAGTAGCTTTGCCTTCTGCGCTGTAGGTTGCGGGTTCGATTCCTACCTAGGTCTAACATTTTTGTGATGAACGCAGATGTTTGTTCTGTGTCTGGGTGTTATTATGTATTCTATGTATGTATTTATGAAGTATATAATTAATCTATCAGCTATCTAGTTCTCATAGTACAAGCTTTGCTTAGTTTGGGGGTGTTGTGTGATAAATGTTCACCAATATTTATTTATTTATTTAATTTTGATTTGACTAGTGGTAGATGTTTTGTCATTTACCTGTCATCTTCATAGTCATCTACTGGTCTCTTCTTGGCCCCTGGCCTGCCTTGTCGTGGCCGCGGCCTCCTTGGCCTGAAAACAGAACAGTCTCATTAAAATGGTTTTTTATTAAAAAGATCATTGTTTTAAAGATTTTGATTAAAGTCGATATTTTGTAGATTTATTCTACGTATTTTTTGTTTCATTCATTGTTTTTAAACGATTGCGCAGCGAAGAAGGAGGGAATGTTTGGTGTGTATGTATGTTTGTGTGTGTGCGAGTTCCTTTGGTTGTCTCTGTAACTCAAACGGCTGGACGGATTTTGAAAAATGAGGTGTCGGTTAATTCGTCTGGATTACAAGAGTGACACAGGCTATATAAAATGTCAAAAAATCTAATAGGGCGACTGTAAAAATCTATTTTCAGTTACGTTCAGTCGGGTTTTTATATTTTTTGCAAAAAATACTAGTTTAAAAAAAACATTCTATTCTATTCAAATATTGGCTTATTCCACTAATCCCCGTTGACGATCCCCGTTAACGACGATTAGTGAACTTTTTGTTCACTTTTCCCCGTTGACGCTGATACGAACTCGTAACGGGGATTAGTGAACTAAAAAGTTATTAAAAAGTTCACTAATCCCCGTTACGAGTTCGTATCAGCGTAGTTATTAGTGGTAAAGTAAGCCCAAATATATTTCTTACCTCTCCTCGTATTCGTAGTCGTCTCTCGAGTCATAATATTCTTCATCGTAGTAATCATCGGCGTAGTACGGGCGGCGGCGTCTGAGGGGTCGGGGGGGGCGTGTTGTTGTCGTGGTGGTGGTGGGGGGTGGGGGGGTGGGTTTTGCTGTAGTGGCCTTGTATAGGGCTTCGTTTCTGTAAAGCGTAAAAGGCATTTAACCACTTGAGCGTTTGCAAGTCTGCAAGTCCGCCCGATTTCGCGGACATAATTCATTGTCAACATAAAGCATGATATCTAGATAACTACTATTATAGCTAGACTTAAATACTTAGGTACGAATAGGTAAAAGTATACAGATTATGTGGAACATAAAAATTTGTAAAAAAAAGTGCCTAATTTAGGGTCATTTTGCCGAGCGTTAGGGTAGGTAGGTACCAACAAGAGAAAGCAAAATTAAAAATTTTGAAAAAACCCGCGACGGTTATAAAGTAATTGAATAAGAACATACATCAACTAAACCCGAACCCATAACTGAAAACCGCATAAAAATAGGACTAAGTAGTAGCTTTGGAGAAAAATGGCAACATGGATTTGCACAAACGAACATCCTTTCACCCCAAATTGAAATTGAAATTGAAATTTGAAATTGAAATAGAAATTGAAATAGAAAAAATATTTATTCAATACAATCACAAGGATCACTTTGAAACGTCTTACATGCGGTGAATCTATGTGCCAATTCCAACCTAACCCAAGTACGAGAAGAACAGGCAAGAAACTCGTCTCGGTCCTAGCGCTTTTTTGTATGATCCTTCTTACAATAAAATATGTAATCAAGATTATCTAATAATAATAACATAAAAACAAAAGACAAAACAAAACATAATACAATAATACAATAATGTACATAAAACAAAAGGACAGCGTTCACATTGCAAATTGGTTAGGTGTCGGAGGGCGGAGCGACATCGGGCCATGGCCAAACGCAATACCATATCCGTTACAACGCGGGTAAAAAAATCGGAGGTGGCAACACTGTTTAAACTGGCTCAAAAGATTATATAGTTCGTCATGTTTCCGCGAAATAACTGCACTATTTTATCATAACAAACTGATAAAACGTAAGTAAAGTAGCCCATAACCTATAGAGAAACGACCTTTTATTCACAAAACTAGCTGTCCCGGCAAACTTCGTACCGCCTTCTACATTGCTTAGACAACAGTGAGTGATTATAATTTAATATGAACTTTATTATATAGTAATAAGGTTCAAATTGACTCTACATTTTATTTAGAAAACGTTTGTATGGGAAATAGAAAAGGGCGTTTTTTAGGGTTTTCTCGGCATTTCTTCGAATTTTTCTTACCTTTTAAACCTTTCCTAGACCTCCACGAACGTTCCAAGACCAAGATAAGATAAATCTGTTTAGCCGTTCTCGAGTTTTAGCGAGACTAACGAACAGCAATTCATTTTTATAAATATAGATAAAGATAGATAATGTAATGACGTTTTAACCTAAGTACACATACCTAAGGATAGATGGCGTTACTTGTCATCACTTAAATGGTTTTGATATCTATACCTACTTATAATATTACAATGAGAAAAGTTTTGTATTTTTGTTTGTAATGAATAAACTCAAAAACTACTGGTCCGATTTCAAAAATTCTTTCACCATTAGAATGCTATATTATCCCTGAGTAACATAGGCTATATTTTATGTAGGTACCTCGTGAGCAAAGCCGCGAGCAGAAGCTAGTATCTCATAATAAAAATTAGTTTAAAAAAACTTGTGAAGTAAAATTGTGACTCACCTGTCCCAGAAGTTCGGTGAGTTCTCACAGTCGACCACGGACACGAACTGGCAGATGAAGGTTCTCTGATCGAAGGCGGTGTAGTTCGCGCACAGGAAATCATGCCGGACCCCATAGATGCAGTGATGGTATAACTGCAGAAGACGATATTAGAGCTACACACTACACACTAGCAACTGAGTCGTAAGATAGCGTACGGTGTGACGTAAGATAGCGTACGGTGAGACGTAAGCGCAGGAACGGCAGACGGTTCACTTTTCGTTCATCTTTGTCTTCCATTCGGCATCTTTCACTCGAAATGATTCGTCTGAACCCCAAATGAAACAAGAGTGACGATTGAATTCACTAATGAACCGATCCGACGGTGTCAGATTTTTTCATTTGGCATCTTTCACTCCCACTCACTGTCTTTTGAAGACTCACTGTCTCACTCAATGAAGCATTCATTCGTGTGAATGTTCTCTCCAGTGAACCGTCTGGTATCGCCTTAAGATAGCGTACGATGAGACGTAAGATAGCGTACGGTGAGACGTAAGCGCGGGAACGGCAAGTCGCTCCGTTGCGCGGTTCGTGAGTTTGCCCCGAGGCGAGGCGATTACATTACGATTCCGATTAGTGTGCGTTGCAGTAGGGAGTTTCATACAAAGAAGACTGTACGTCTACCATGAGTTGTCACATTTAGATCGGCTGACGTTACTACAATAGTAATAGTACGTTACTATGACATCTGTCGAAATTGTTACTCATGGCACCAAATTCTAAGCAAATTAATGAGCGCAAACTACAGTCGCTGTAGTACTGTGACGTAGGTTAGTTAACTACGTGACGTTTTAGTACCCAACTATCCGCTAGAGGCAGTGGCGGATTTACAAATTTTCAAGGTATAGGCTGTAAAGCTTTTGCCGCCCTTGCCTCCACAATTTTCAAATTGTCATGTCCTAGATTATTTTTACAATTCAACAATTTCGTTGGAATTGCACGTAAAATAATTTTTAGTTATATTTTTGAGCTAATTAAAGCTCAATCATGTTTGGAAGGCGGGGTAATGCATGCTATAATAGTCGATACATAAGATTAAAATCGGTAAAATTATTCACTAAATTATTTACTACATTCAAATTAAAATCACCAAATTATATACAAACTAATAGTAGGACTGGCTGTATGGGTTGACGGTAGGAAAAGAAAAATACATTTTCTATAATTTCGCTCTTTACACTCATTCAAAGTGCGGGGAGAGGGCGCAAAGACCGATTATTGGTTGGGGGCGGCGAACTAGCTGTTTTACTCTAGAATATGTAAGATTGCTAAACGGATTTACGGATCGTACAATGACAAATGATAAGTGAAAAGAGAAAGTCGTCGGAAAAATTTGTTGCAGACTTCTATCTGTAAAACATCAGAAAACAGAATACAGAAAACCGTCATCCAGAAATCTTTTTGATTTCTGGTAGCAAAAAAAAAAAAAAAATCGGTCCCAAATTTGCCGCCCCAAAAATCTGCCGCCCTAGGCTCAAGCCTACTCAGCCTGCTGGTAAATCCGCCACTGGCTAGAGGCGCTGTACAAGTTTTCATACAATTTTTTAACTACAGTCGCTAGCGAGTGTAGATTGTGAAAACTCATGGTATACCTACTGAACTGCTAGAGTTGAAACGTTTACGTTCCGTTTACGAGTTGATATGTGTGCTACGACCTTCAAAATACTGAAGAGGCTACTGGATGACATATTTCGCTCAACGAATCTAGGCATTCGTGAAGTTAGCCGCAAGAGCTGCGCAGTATCGTTTTTCGGGAGCAATTGGAGGTATGAGGAGGGGGGGAAGGCACTGTACATGCGCAAACTCGCACCTGTGGCTAACTTCACGAATGCCTAGATCCGTTGGATGACATACCTGACATTTATGGGCTACAGAAGCGTAGAAGCCATCATGTAGACCATCACATTTGAAGTCAATGAACTCTAGTTTCGGTACCGTCGCGTAGAAAGGGTAATCTGACATATTGTAGCCATTCAACTCTCGTGGCAGGTTCGGATCGTGGACATAGTCCACTTGTGGGATACCAGTCAGCTTCCTTGTTGAGTTCTTTTCCTCACTTTCCATAGGTTCTGGCTGGAAAAGGAAAAATAATATTGTTATGAATGTAAACACTTATCATAAACACTTCGGGCAATATCAAAGTAATATAACTTTGATATTTGGTCTGATTTGTCGAGATCAATTCTGCCAGTGTCAACGTCACAGAGTAAATAGTCAAATTGTCAAGTCAATTTTAAAGAAAAGATGGCTGTTTTGTTTCAAATTCTCGCGGGTATTAAGAAAGGAACTATTCACCAAAAATACTAAAACTCAGATATCAATAACACGAGAAAAATTAAAAGTAGAGCGATAAAGTAGTACACAGCCGAAGCATCAGAAGAATATCCTACCATGATCTATAAAATTGTATTGATGTAGTATTACTTCGTGCTTGAAATGTGACATTTCTGAAACCTAATAGTTTGTAAGAGCTGGATGTTATATAAAATTTCAAAAAATAGTATAAAAAAGTGTCAAAAATCCATTAGATCTACGCAGCTGATTTTGTATATTTTAAATAAATTTAGTTAGTAAATAATATTATTGGATAATAAATAACAAACAATAAATCAGCTGTATATATAAATCAAAACTTTCTAGCTTACGTTACTAGTTAATTAGATAAAGCTATAAATTTATTCTTCTCTTTATTGTGTCATTAATTCTTTCAAACCATTGTGGCGAAAGGATTAAAGTTCGCCCAAGGCTCCTATATTGCACAACACCATGTCTTAGAACGTTTGAGGACCTTTTCACGATGTTTTCCTTCACCGTATTGAGAGTACAGGGGCCTCATCATTAGCTCTTTGAGGAAAAAAAGCTTTATAATTAGATTTTAGTTTTTTTTTGTGAAGTAATTTTTAACAATTGTTTTATGTATCTCATACCTTTAAACGTGCAATATACATATATATATATATATATTATATAATCTGAATCTCAGAAACGGCTCCAACGATTTCAATGAAATTTAGTATTCAGGGGGTTTCGGGGGCGATAAATCGATCTAGCTAGGTTTCATTTTTATAAAACGTCGTTTACCAAAAGAAAACCGAGCAAAGCTCGGTCACCCAGTTACTATTTTCTTATTTAGCGCCATAATACGCATATCGATTAGGTAAGTTAAAAATAAAGATTTAGAAAAAGTAATAAGTACCTACCTAATCAAAAAGTGTCTTTTAAAATAAAAAACCTTTTAAAAATGTTATTTTAACTGGTACAACTATCAAGGAAAGTAAAGGTTTAGATACAACAAAAAAAACGTCGCGAAGGTGGTAGACGTAGTTTAAAAATCTTTGGAGCGTGAGCTTCGGAATCAAATATTCCCGTATTTTACTAAATAAATAAATAAATAATGCTGGACAATCCACACAGCATCATCTAGCCCCAAAGTGAGCTAAACAAAGCTTGTGTTATGGGTACTAAATAACTGATAATTATATTCAATACATTATATTATACATAGATACATATTTTTTTTATTATACTTACATAGAAAACACCCAGACCAACGGAACAAATTTCTGCAGATCGTACACAAATTTAATATTATAATTGTCTTTTTTTTTTGAGGTTAGGTACCTACCTGATTACCTGTTAGGTAGAGATCGCTTTTAGCGATAAGGTCGCCCATTGTCACATTAATTTTAAGTTTGTTTCTCTTCTGTATTTCTTCTTAAGGTGTACCTACAATAAATTGATATTCTATTCTATTCTACCTGATTCTCATCTTCGCCAGTTGGTTCTTCGTCAGGCGTGGCTGTGGTGGTGGTGGTCTTCGAGAAGATGAGGGATGTAGCTTTCAACGCTGATGTGGAAGGCAGTTCCGTGGCCAGCAGCGTGAGAGTCAGACCTGGAATGGTGGAAATGGGGTATCAGATTCAAGGCTGGACTTTTCTATTCAACGTTTTCGTCAGTGTTTGCAACAAGCAATTTTGATTATCTCGTAAAATATTAGTTAATTTTAATTACTTTAGGGCTAGATGATGCTGTGTGGATTGTCCAGCATTATTTATTTATTTATTTATTTTATTTATTTATTTACCTTCGTGAAATAACTTAATGGCCACGGTCACGGCAGTTTATCACTAGTATGGACTCATTTCAATAATTTACAATATTTCTTTGAAGCTAGTATAACAGAAAATAGCTTAATGTTACTCAGGGATGTCATTTTAAAATGGTGAGAAAGTTTTTGAATTCGATCCAGTAGTTTTTGAGTTTATTCGTTGCAAACATACAAAAATACAAATCTTTCCTCTTTATAATATTAGTTTAGATTATTTATTTATAAAGGCAATTCTTAAATCGTCGAAACAAGACAAAGTTTTCAATAGAACGGTAAAAACTAACGTAAAAAACTCGATGAAATCCTGTTTGACTGTTGAGAAGATGTTAAAGGGTAAGTATCGGAATATTTTGAAGGTCGATTGAATAACGTAAATGACATATTCATTGAAAAGATCATCATCATCTTCCTGTCCCTTTCCCACGTTATATGTTCGGCACAACATGTTCTTCCATCTCCCTCTGTCATCCGTTATCTCAGTACTCCTTTCTTACCCATGTCATCTTTCACACAAATTATTAATCGAAAATATGATAAGTGAATTATTGACTTTAATATTTAATTCATCATGATCATCATCATCAGGACTGGCCTTTAAGCTCAGTTGGTAGTAGCTCTGCCTTCTGCGCTGTAGGTTGTGGGTTCGATTCCCATCCAGACTTACGTTACGACAAAGTCTTACGTTATGTTATGACTGACATGTCCTAGAGTGCTGAAATTTGAAACCTAGTTCTATTCTAGATCTAGAGGAGTACTAATAATATAATTCCTAAAATTAAACCTCTTAAAGTTGCTGGAAGTTGAAGTTTGTATGAAAATTAGTAAGTACACAAAAATCAAAGTTTTTCCAAACGGCTGAACAGATTTTCATGAAAGATGGCTACACTCGGGATAAAATTATCTGTGACACAAAAAAAACTAAACGAAAATCTGTTCATTCGTTTGGGAGCTACGATGCCACAGACAGATACACAGATACACAGACACACAGATAAATAAATACACTGACAGACACGTTAAACTTATAACACTCCTCTTTTTCATCGGGGGTTAATTAGTACACAAAAATCAAAGTTTTCTGTGATGGTGTGTGTCTGTAATGCAAACAAACCAACAGGTTAAAACCGGTAAGAATAATTTATAAAGTAACTATCTATTTTGTCTTATTTCAGTCTGGTTTTCCAACGTGCGCTCGCGCAGGCACCGTGACATTTAGAGCTGAATAAATAATGTGCTACATTCTATAGTCCTTGAACTTTTAGACTCATCTTTATGTCTTGATGACACCATTTTGAGAATCGTATAGATACGAGCTGCATGTTGGAGTTTCTTGTTTCAACCCATGATTTCCTACCTAAAAAATATAGTTTTTGCGTTATACCTATTTTGTTTAATTTATATTCTTCGTTCAACTCACGCCTACCAGTATAATTTTTTAAGCACTAATTTTAAACAAGAATAACTGGAAAAATGAATTTTTAATGAAATTTTCGTGTTTAGTTATGAAAAATGAAACAAAAAATCTTCTTTTTTCTGTCCTCAGTCAAAAATCAATTTAATTTTAACAAAATGTGTATTTTTTGAATTTTCAAAAACAATTTTTCAGAAATGTTACGTCAATACCATTCATCATCTTCCTGCCCTTATCCCACGTAAGTGGGGTCGGCACCACATGTGATCTTCTTCCATTTCCCTCTGTCATTCGTCATCTCAGTACTCACTCCTTTCTTACCCATGTCATTTTTCACATAGTCTATCCATCTTTTCTTTGGCCTACCTCTACCTCTGTATCCATCCACATTCATACCTAACACCCTACGTCAATACCATTATAAGTACTTAAAAAAATAAGATCGTACTACGTATTTTGTTTTTTTAAGGTTATTCTGCCAAGAGACAGTATTACCACCAATATAAAGTTATAGTCCATTGAAAATGGCTCAATAGACCATTTAAAATCAAATGGTATATTTTACGACCAGTTTAGTCGCTTTTAGATCAAGGCCAAATTACGTTCAGGAAGTCTAATTTTTGACCTAAAATGGATATAATTTGAATAATATATGAATAAATCACTGTTTTTTATATACAATTTGTTAAATAAAAATAAATTAAGCGATTTATTTAGTCTCATGACTTTGATATTTCGTACCATGAACTATACAAATTGTATGTAGTAGTGTTACTTCAAGTTTGAAATGTGTCATTTTTGAAACATGACGATTTGTAAGAGCTTGAAAGAACTTAAGCTTTACAAAATTAAAAAACCTGGCGGCTGTAAAAAGCTATTTTTAATTACTTTCAGTGAAGTTATCAAATTGTTTGCAATATCTAGTTTAACTTACAAAATACTGAAAAGATGAGGAGTGCTGGATTAGCATGGTAGGACACGTGGTGAGGAGGGATGAAAACCATGTCACCAGAAGAGTTATGAGTATGAGTGTGGCTGGGGGCGCAAGTAGAGGAAGGCCGAAGAAAAAGTGGTTTGATTGTGTGAAAGATATGAACGAAAGAGGAGTAGACTCAGAGTTGGCAAATGATGGAGTGAGTGGAAGAAAACACGTGCCGACCCCACGCGTGGGATAAGGACAAGAGAATGATGACTAGTTTAAATTAACTTACAAAATAGAGTGAGCCCGAGCCATCTATGGCGGGACCTTTTCATTGTGACGTCTCCACCTGGAACCAAAGGAAAACACCTTAAGTTTAATCAGAAACAAAAAACAAAAACAAATAAATATGCCAGTGCTCTTAAACGGTGAAGGAAAACATCGTGAGAAAACCGGCATACGCTAGAACCAAAAATTCGAAGGCGTGTGTCATAAGCTATTATTTTTATAAGTGGCGATGGGCTTGCAACCTGTCACGTACGGAATACTAACTACTGTGCAAAATGTTGGCATGTACCAAATGTCATGTTTGGAAGTGCCTCTGACAGCCTTCTTTAGATATCCTAAAGATCTAAGTGACTGAAGATCTGAGAAAGATATCTACCGAGCCCGGGGATTACAGTCGTGATCATAATAAAGAAGAAGAGAATAAGAAAAATGCAAAAAAAAGCATGATCACGACTGTAAACCTACAGGTTTGATTCTCCTCTGATCTCTAGTGACTTTGATCTTTTGAGGATATCTAAAGAGGGTAGCAAGAGCTACGTCCGAACATGAATAGCACATGCCCAAATTTTGCACAGTAGTTAGTATTCCGTACGTGACAAGTTGCAAGCCCATCGCCGCTCATAAAAATACTAACCTATGACACACACCTTCGAATATTTGGTTCTAGGGTATGCCGGTTTCCTCACGATGTTTTCCTTCACCGTTTAAGAGCAATTTTTCGAATGGTGCACTACCAGGTTTGAGCCCATGATCATCGGATCGTGAGTCAGGGGTGATACCACTACACCACCAGCGCTCTTAAAACCGAAACCGCTAAAAATGTTGCAATATTTTCTTTTCCGTAATTTCTGACCGTCTTATTAAGATTTGGCGAAGTAAGCTTCGCTTAGTTTGGGGCTAGATGGCGCTGTGTGAAATGTCAAAGTATTTATTTATTCTCATAGGCCGCCTTAAGGCCTCCATCAAGGCCTCTCCCATAATGAAAGTTACAAGAACTTTTAGCTTTTATTCAATTCAATATCCTTTGTATTATAATTTCCAGATACAAAAATAAAATACCAATGGAACTTGTAATTTCAACCTTATTTATACTATGTAGTATAGCTCAACATGTAAATGCCTAAATTAAACTATTTAATTTCATCCCTATTTCCTTACTTATAAGGTGCTAATTGGAAATAAGCCGTACACAAGATACAATAATTTACCAATAATTGTAATTTAAACCTTATTTATTTTACCATAAGATTGGTTTTAGATATTGGATTTAAACTGAAAGTATTTCATCGTGAGACCTTGCATTGTGTAGTATAGTGAAGGGAAGTATATCGATAACTTATGTCGATAAAATTAAGTAGGTGTATTTACATTGTACACGATTTCCTGTCATGTACATACGAGTAGATTCTTGCCATGTCTTGTAACGTATAGATATGTAAGTATTTCTATTTTATTTAAACTAGTATTTATTTGAAAAAAAAACACGTGATATTAGATTTTTTGTCATTTATTATAACCTTGTGAACCAAACAAATCTAACGACATCTTTTTTGTCAAAATCCGTTCAGCGGTTGGGCAACAAAAAGTACTTGCATATAAAAACAATACCCTCCTTTTTCACAGTCAGATAAAAATAAATAGAGCTGAAACTAATAAACTTACGCCTGAATACTGGAACGCCACTTAAATTTTTGGATATACCCAATTTGAGAGCCAATTCCAAATTACTCTTAATTTGAAAAAAAACAGCATATTTTAAACCGACGCCCATGTGTGAAGAATGTAATGAGAGTGAATGAAGCAAGAGGTATGTCAGGATCGTAGCAAGTGGAGATCCGTGCTCTCTGCCTACCCCGTTGGGAAATAGGCGATAAAATGATTTTATGTATGTATTTTAAAACTGTCGTGATTGAATAAAATAAAAACGTCAGTTTGATAACATTTTAGGTAGTATGACAATAGAATTACCACCAATAATAGCTTAGATTTTTTTATCGAAACGTAATAAAACTCAACTAGTTACTTTTCGAATAATTTGCTAAAATAGTCTAAAAATAAAAATCTACCTTTAGATAATACAGATAGTATTGTATCGATATAGTATCGATATTATTGTATCGATGTTACTTTATCGATTAAAAACATCACTAAACACACAAACAATGCCTACTAGCTTCCTTAGATTGTTGCATGCAGTTTAAATTGGACAAACAGACATTATTAGTCGATGTTTTGTATATACAAAACTAGGATTTCTTATATTAGCAATGAAGATAACAACGACTAGCTTCCGCAAGCGGCTTTACCCGCGTGGTACCTTGAAAATTAAAAACAAATCTATTCCAGACTATAATCTATCTCTGTGCCAAATTTTATCAAAATCCATTCAGTAGTTTTTGCGTGAAAGAGTAACAAACATACATTTATACATTCTTACAAACTTTCACGTATTATTATACAAGGTGAGTTTTTGGTCCGTTTAAAAAGTTTTTTAAAGCCGGCGCCCACGTAATCTATATCTGTAACCCTACTCAAAAAACAATATAAATAATAAATATATTTTTTTGTTATTAATTATAACACGAAACTTACTCGATAATATGTGAACCTATAGTAGTTGCTATTCGTTTGTCGGCATGCGAATTCGGCGCGCGGCGCGACGCCGACGGCGGGCCGTAGCGTAGGGACTAGGGAGTCTGCGAGGTCGTTGACTCTGCGCGCCTTACCATGTTTTAAACACACTTTTGATCTTTTCGACTATTCAGTTCCGTAAATACTTATCAAATTCAAAAACTAAACCAACGACACAAATACGATTAAGTAATAAAAGAATTGGGCGCCGGTTTTACTGACCAAAAATACACCGTGTATACACCCCAAGCACATTACCCTCCTTCGCTCCGCAGTCGGGTAAGAACCAGTGCAGTGTTATAGCACAACATTGCTGCGCGTGCACATTCTGCCTGCATCGTTCCGCAACAGTGCCTACTTTCGCTGCGTTGCATTCATAATTATTCTAACACTATCAATGTCATTAATTTAAATTTCTACTTTACCAATCACTTTTTATTGGGCGATGGGCTAGCAACGGCAATCGGCTTGCAACCTGTCACAGAATACTGTGCAACCTGGGCCTTACCACAACCTCTTACATACTATCATGATTTAGAAACGTCAACATTTTAAGCTTGAAGTAATACTTCCTACTTCAATACAAATTTGATAGGTTGATATTGTCCCTGAACTCAACTACATAGCATGTAGATCTCTGATAAATTATATCCTACTAATATTATAAATAAGTACTGAAGTACTAATATTTATCCCAGAAAAATGTACGGTTTTCGTGGGATAAATATATTTTTATTTTTCAAAGCACCACGCGGGCGAAACGGTGGGCGGAAGCTAGTTATAAAATAAAGATATATTTTGAATTTTGCAACGCATTGTTTGCTGAATAATATTATGGACGTGCCTCTGACTACCTTCTTGTAATCCTCAAGAATAAAATTAACTCGAATCTAAAGAAATGTACCTACTTAAACCAAACTGAAGGTTACAGTCATGATCATACATTCTATTTATGTATAATACACTAGCTTCTACCCGCGGCTTTGCCCGCGTGAAAATCAAAAACAATCTATCCCGTGGGAACCGTACATTTTTTCGGGATAATATGTAGCCTATGTGTTATTCATATCTATATATATATATATATTACCATAATCTATATCTGTGCCAAATTTCATTCAGATCCGTTCTGCCGTTTTAGCGAGAAAGAGTAACAAACATTATGTACATCCATCCATCCATCCATACATTCTTACAAACTTTCGCGTTTATAATATTAGTAGGATTGTTATACCTACCTATACTTTTGTATTACTTTGGTTGTATGGCGAAGTAACTGTCTCGAAGGGACGGTGAAAGGTGAACGACCTTACTGGTACCTTGCGATACAACAGTGTAGGTACTAACAACAAAAATACAATACAAACACTCGCACGACTGTACGTCGATTCTGTAAAATTCAAACATCAACTCGCATCTCACATCGCTATTCACTCTCACTTCGCATAAGACGCTTTTTATTTGACACTTTGAATCGGGTTCGAGTGCGAAGCAAGCGTCGAAGTGACTTGGGAATTGGGAATTACCGTATAGAATACCACTTCTTACGTCATCTCATACTTTATCTGTCAAAATCTCCCCGTCAATTTAGTTCAACTCGCTGACACGCTCGCAAGAGTGGCGCTAGTGTAAATTCGAATTATCAACCGAGTTTTTAGAATGCCAATCAAGAAACTCACAGCGGATTCAGATTCGAAGTTTAGAGTGAGGTCTTACAGAATCACACAACTGCAATCCCCAGGCTCGGTAGATATCTCCTCAGATCTCTAGTTACTTAGATCTTTGAGGATATCTAAAGATAGTCAGCGCGTCCAAAATGATATTTGGGCACTGCCCACATTTTTCACAGAGTATTCCGTACGTGACGGGTTGCAAGCCCATCGCCGCTTATAAGAATACTAACCTATGACACACACCTTCGAATTTTTGGTTCTAGGGTATGCCGGTTTTCCTTCACCAGGATTAATATTTTGTAATATAATATGTAAGAAAATATAGTTGTAAAAATCTGTTCGGACGTGCCTCTGACTCTTTAGATATCCTCAAAGATCTAAGTAACTAGAGATTGCGGAGATATCTACCGAGCCTGGGGTTTGCAGTCGTGTGAGTGTTTATTTTTCTTCTCGGACTTAAGCTGGAATTGGCATTTATATTCATCTAGCAGAAGTTTCGAAGTGATCTTTGAGATTTTACTGAAGGAATTCAAAGGATGTAAAAAGACTACCGAAAACTTCAGGGGGTTAATGTACCCATCAATATAAACAACTCTTTCTAAGAAACCAACACTGTGAGCGCGAAAAAACAGCTGTTTCATACATTTTGGCCAAGTTGGTATTGAACTTTTGTATGAAACATCTATTTTTTTCCCTTTATACTTTAACCCTCTGATTTTTTTGGAAGTCGTCTTTTACACCCCTACATATTTTTTTTTTGATTTGACCTTTTTGTAAGAGAAATTATTTTTCGCAATAACAAATCTAGGTCTCACAACTATACAAACTGTGCACGTAAGTTTGTAGTTATATAACTGTGCTAGTGTACGCGGTACGGAAATATAATTTACTAGCTTCCGCCCACGGCTTCGCCCACTTGGTACCTTGAAAAACAAAAACAAAGCAATCCTGCGGGAACCGTACATTTTTTTAGGATAAAAAGTAGCCTATGTGCTATTCCAGACTATAATCTGTATGTGCCTTTCATCCAGATCCGTTCAGCCGTTTCAGCGTGTAAGAGTAACAAACACACCCTTACACCCTTACATCCACCCTTCCATACATTCTTACAAACTTTCGCATTTATAATATTAGTTAATTCTAAACATTGGTGAAATAATTTAAGTCCCCACGACTATGGATTGAAATATGGACACCGCGCTCAATAATTCTTAGCTAACGGGTTACTATTTAATGGGACCAAGGTTAATAGTCACATAATCCTTATATACCCATTCTCCCTGTAGGTTACCGTGTTACCAACTCATCAAAAAAGGATTGTAATGTTACATATATAATCCTTTAAAGTATTGCCAACATCGTGAGTAAAATTTTAATAAGTAACTGTTTAAATTAAATAAATTGAGGAGGTTTGCCGACTTTACTAATAAGGAGGGTTGGGTTTTTACTCGGTGTCATTGTACGGGGTTTTTAGAGTTCCGTTGTTTTCAAGAAACTCTTTTTAAAGGCGCAATAACATTTTTGACGCTCTTTTTTGAGGAAACTTATTGAAACAAAGTCGGGTTTGTTCGAACAATTACAAGTCTAGAAAGGCTGGACCGATTTTCATGGTTTTTGATTTGTTGTATTTATCTCCCGAATAGCAGAACAACTATTAAAAACCTTTGGAGAAATTAAATTTCGTGTCAGCAAAATACAATTGTCAATACAAAAGATTTAAACGTGTTATTTCAAGTTTCAAAGCGGCAATTGGTAGATATCTCCTCAGATCTCTAGTTACTTAAATCTTTGAGGATATCTAAAGAGTCAGAGGCACGTCCAAACATGATATTTGGCTCAACTTTTTCACAGTAATTAGTATTCCGTACAAGAGCGGATCCAGCTTTGGTGCCAGGGGTGGGGGGGTCACTTAGTCGTGGTTAAGTCACAAAAAGTTATAATCCTTATATATTTTAATGAATGTTCCACCTAGGTCCTGGACCCAGCCCAGAGGAGGGTCATGACCTCCCTGGATCCGCCCTTGATTCCGTACGTGACAGTTTGTAAGCCTATTGCCGCTTATAAGAACTTATTTTAAAATTTTTGGTTTTAGGTTTCCTTACGAAATTTTCCTTCACCGTTCAAAATTTTCTCTCATGTTAATCAGGCAAGGTAATCACGGTAATTTAACGTAAGCACCAAAGATTTGAACCCACGGCCTTCAGATCGTGAAGCAGGATTGCCACTACACCGCCAGTTCTCAAATGCTTTAATTTAGTGCGGTGTTGCAAGTAGCTGTCGCACCCGGTGTCTGTCGGTCTCGGTTCAGTAATTATTGCGCAAGCGCAGACCGTTTCCATTGCTATACGACTATCGGCATACTAGAGAAATGTCTGCTTCGTTTTAATTCGGATTATTGCCATCCTTCCCCTTGCTCAGTACGTCAATTCTGTAAAATTCAAACATCAACTCGCATCTCACATCGCTATTCACTCTCACTTCGCTTAAGACGCTTTTTATTTCACACTTTGAATCGGGTTCGAGTGCGAAGCGAGCGTCGAAGTGACTTGGGAATTACCGTATAGAATGCTTTTTCTTACAATCATCTCATACTTTATCTGTCAAAATCTCCCCGTCAATTTAGTTCAACTCGCTGACACGCTCGCAAGAGTGGCGCTAGTGTAAATTCGAATTATTAGAATGCCAATCAAGAAACTCACAGCGGATTCAGATTCGAAGTTTAGAATGAGGTCTTACAGAATCACACAGCTATAGGACAGATAATAAGATCCATTTGTCTCCTCGTTGCCAAGATGGAGACAAATTGAACTTTTATTAATTGAAAAAGTCTGTCAAATTCACAATGTTTATTGAATTTATCTTACACGTTAAGGTCTTATATTTATTCTTTGTACACAAATTAAATTACATTTTAAAACTTAAAACTAATTAATGACGTGTACACAATATAGTGGATGTTAGTCTTGTGACTGAAATGATGATGATGACGTACGTACCTACCAATAATGGTCGTTGCTATACCAAATATCGTGTTATAACAATGGAAACCAACTTAACATCGTGATTAAAATCTTACCAAACTCCAACTTTTAAAACGATATTTTAATCATTTTTTAATTGTTTTTGCAAAACTGTGGTTTGGTACTACAATTAGTACCTACCTACCTACAGTACCCAATCACATTATAATTTTGATAAGCTTAATATCAATAATGTTACCTACTATAATACCAAACTAGGATTTCTTGCAAAAATTAAAAAAAAACGATTGAATGTAACTGAAAATAGATGGTTACAGCCGCCATATTTGATTTTTTGACTTTTCGTATAGTCTATGTCACTTTTGTGATTCAGAAAAACCTAACGACACCTCATCTGTCAAAATTCGTCCAGCCGTTTGTGCGACAAAGACAGCCAAAGGAATTCACATACATACAAACATACATATGTACATACACCCCAAACATATTACCCTCCTTCGTTTCGCTATCGGGAGAAACAAACACTCACACGACTGTAATCCCCAGGCTCGGTAGATATCTCCTCAGATCTCTAGTTACTTACATCTTTGAGGATATCTAAAGAGGTAGTCAGAGGTACGCAAAAACATACAATACCTACGTTTTGCACAGTTGTTAGTATTTTCTTTGAAATCCTATAACCACAATGTAAATAAAATTGTGTTTATTGATTACAGATTATGAATAACAAAATAAATTCTTTGAAAGACAAAGAACCTTACCACAAAATGTGATTTGAATAAACAAAAATACACTAACATAACTTACACATATTTATTTTTATTCCCTTTCCCATACATCCATACATTCTTACAAACTTTCGCGTTTATAATATTAGTAAGATTAGTTCTACTAATCCTACTATCCTACTAATTCATATTAATAAACGCGAAAGTTTGTAAGGATGTCTGGATGTCTGGATGTCTGGATGCATGTTTGTTACTCTTTCACGCTGAAACGGCTGAACGGATTTGGATGAAATAAGGCACAGATATAGATTATAGTCTGGAATAGCACATAGGCTACTTTTTATCTCGGAAAAATGTACGATTACCGCGGGATAGATTTGTTTTTGTTTTTCAAGGTGCCACGCGGGCGAAGCCGTGGGCGGAAGCTAGTATCTTTATAAATTATAGCCTATCTGTTTTTCTTATGTGTAAGCTATATTATTGTAAAAATTCATCAAAATCCATTCAGTAGTTTTTGCGTGAAAGAGTTACAAACATTACATCCATACATTCTTACAAACTTTCGCGGTTATAATTTTTTTATAAGGTTTTAATATACTAGCTTCTGCACGCGGCGTCGCCCGCGAAGTACCTATATAAAATATAGCCTATGTTCATCCTGAAAGTTCATTCTACACATTGGTGAAAGAATTTTTCAAATCGTGTCAGTAGTTTCGGAGCCTATTCAATTCAAACAAACAATCAAATCTTTCCTCTTTATAATATTAAGTATAGATTAGTAGGATTGCAGGACTTTTGCGGACTAAGTCGCGGGTAACACCTAGTTGTTACTCGCTCAAATAAGCTATAGTTTTAATCAGTTTTTATACAAGGCGTTCATAGTTTGACGACTTGACCGACTTTGAACGCCGAGGTGTTATGTAACTCGCGTAACAATACAGATGATTCTTACATCTTCCGGTAGATGTAATGTTGTGAGAACTGTTGTAAGCCAAGACCTTTCTTACGATAAACTTTTGTAACAAGTGCTAGCTTCCGCCCACGGCTTCACATTCGTGGTACCTTGAAAAACAAAAACAAATCTATCCCACGGGAACCGTACCTTTTTCCGGGATAAAAAGTAACCCATGTGCTATTTTAGGCTATAATCTATATCTGTGCCAAATTTCATTTTTTTTTTTTCATTTATTTAGATCCGTTCAGCGTGAAAGAGTAACAAACATACATCCATACATTCTTACAAACTTTCGCGTTTATAATAATAGTACCTAAGAAGTAGGATTAGAAAAAATTAGGGATCTCTATTAAAATTTCAATAATGTAATACAAAGTGTAATAACTCCCAGGTTTGTTAGCCATCTCTTTAGATCTCTAGTTAATATAGAGGCACGTCCAAATGTCTTATATAACACACCATCAAATTTTTGGTTTTAAGGTATGCCAAATTCCTCTTTTTTAGGGTTAATTTTTTTAGTAGATTAATTTATTTCTCTTTTTTTAGTAGCTAAATGGCAAAAACGGAGCCCAGCGAGTTTCTTGTCAGTTCTTCTCGCACTGGTGGATAGGACTGGAATTAGCACATAGACTCACCTAGTATGTAAGACGATTTAAAATGATCCCTGTGATTTTACTGAATAAATAATTATTGACTATTAACTATTGGAACCCTTAGGATTCGTCATGTCTGTCTGTTTGTCTGTCCGTCCGTATGTCACAGCCACTTTTTTCCGAAACTTTAAGAACTAAGCTGTTGAAACTTTGGTAAGTCGATGTATTCTGTGAACCGCATTATGATTTTCACACAAAAATAGAAAAAAACAATAAATTTTGTTTCAAACTTCAACCTCTTTCTGCCCTCTTTAGAGGTTGTGTTTTTTTTTTGTTATTTTTCAATTAGAGTTTTGAGAATTCCACCGAATTAAAAGTACTTTTAGTTCGGTGGAGAATTCCTTGTGTCGCTTGTACAGTGCGTAACATTTGTTTTTGTATACTGTAAGTCGCTATGGTCCGATGGCATTGACCGGTATTCTGAGATGGATATTTATCTGAAGGTTTTGTATTGTTTAGTTTGGCAGTTAGCTAATACTTTAACCAGCTACACACATAAAAGAGGTGTTACATAATATGAATATTGTTATTTTGCCTGTAAAGAATTAATATAAAGAAATACATAAATATATATTTTTAAACTTACGCGATCTGAACACATTATTATTAGACACCGTGAACACGACAGTGTGTAAACCTGTCGAAACTTCGGGAAAAAATAGGTACTTAAATAAAACGCGATAAATACCCTTTTAATACTACCTAATAAGGAAGAAATACATCGTGAGGAAACCGGCATACCCTGAAACCAAAACTTTGAAGTTGTCATAGGTTAGTTTTCTTATAAGTGGCGATGGGCTTGCAACCTGTCACGTACAGAATACTAACTACTGTGCAAAATGTAGACATGTACCAAATGCCATGTTTGGACGTGTCTCTGACTATCCTAACATATCCTCAAAGAATACTAACTATTGTGTAAGATCAAAGTAATCAAAGAATGAACACTAACAATATTTGACATTACCTACATTATTCTGAGAATTATACTAGACTAGCTTTAGCACGCGACTTCGCCCGCGTTGAAATCGAAAAAAAATAATTTTAATAAAATATGAAACACGTCTTCCATCGATTCTGTTAGAAAAGGTTTAATCAAAATTTCAAGCAGATCGGACCAAGGAATCAAGTTGTCTCATACTTTTTGCCTCCCTTTTTCACCCCCTTAGAGGTAGAATTTCGGAAAATCCTTTCTTATCGGATGCCTACGTCATACAAAGAACACACCTTCCAAGTTTCAGTTCTCTACGATCAGCGGTTTAGGCTGTGCGTTGATACCTCAGTCATTCAGGACAAAGCCTTTTATACAAAAGCTTTCGCCCACGGCTTCGCCCGCGTGGTAGGTACCTTGAAAAAAAAAATCAAAATTTCATCCCCTATTTTGTCCCCATGGGGGTAGAATTAATCAAAATCCTTTCTTAGCGGATGCCTGCGTCATAACATCTACCTGCTTGCCAAATTTCAGCCCGATCCGTCCAGTGGTTTGGGCTGTGCGTTGATAGATCATTATGTCAGTCAGTCAGTCAATCACCTTTGAGTTATAAATAAATATTTAAATTAAAGTATTGATAATTTAATAATTTATTTATTTTTATAATATTATAACAGAAGTTGGTCAAATCTACTCTTGATTATTGATGTACAATCATGACAGTTCCGCGACTGAAAAGTTAAGTACCTAGGTAGTGTAAATTACGGTGTAATAAATAGTTACATCAAAACAACTTGACCTTTTAATGTTAACCAGTTTTTATATCTGTTTGAGATTGCGAAAACCAACATTTGAACACTACTACTTCTTCTTCTTCTTTGTTTATGGCGTCTGTCTCCTTTGAGATTAATTAGGCCAGTGAAAAAAAAACACTCACTCGACTGTAATCCCCAGGCTCGGTAGATACCTCCTCAGATCTCTAGTTACTTAAATTTTTGAGGATATCTAAAGAGTCAGAGGCACGTCTGAACATGACATTTGGCACATGCCCACATTTTGCACAGTAGTTAGTACTCCGTACGTGACAGGCTGCAAGCCCATCGCCGTTTATAAGAATACTAACCTAATGACACACACCTTCGAATTTTTAGTTCTAGGGTATGTCGGTTTCCTCACGATGTTTTCCTTCACCGTTTAAGAGCACTGGCGTTGCGCTCATGCATTTTTCGAATAGAAAAACTCATTGGTGTACGACCAGGTTTGAACGCACGACCTTCGGATCGTAAGGTAGGTAGGGGTTCTACCACTACACCACCAGTGCTCTTTGAAATTGAAATTGAAATTGAAAAATATTTATTCAGTAAAATCACAAGGATCATTTTGAAACGTCTTACATGCTAGGTGAATCTATGAGCCAATTCCAACCTTTTTTTTTTTTTTTGAGGGAGGGAAAATGCCTTCGCACTGCCCCTTCGCCACGGGGGGGTGGCGGAGGGGTTTGTGTGGGGCTCGAACCCACTAAAAACCCTCCCGTGAGCAGTCCTTCGCCAAGGTGGGGTAAGATGGGGTCGCGTTAGCATTCACCACCTTACCCCGGCAGCCAATTCCAACCTAACCCAAGTACCTCTTTGTGTTTAACTGACATTATAAAGGTAAAACTAAGTGTTTTATAATTTTATAATAAACTCTTTCCAGTTCTTTAACCACAGATGATCGTGTAATTAGTAAACGAGCCTTGGTCGTTACCTCAAGGTAGACCACTTCCAGCTAGTGGACATGTTGAAATAAAAACATGCAACTTCTTGATTCTCGTTAACTACTTTCGACTCGAGAGCAAAAATAATTATAACTAGCTTCCACCCGCGGCTTCGGCCGCGTGGTACCTTGAAAAAGAAAAACAAATCTATCCCGCGGAAACCGTTCATTTTTCCGGGATAAAAAGTAGCCTATATGCTATACCAGACTATAATCTATATCTGTGCCTAATTTCATCCAGATCCGTTCAGCCGTTTCAGCGTGAAAGAGTAACAAACATATATATGTATGTACATCCATACATTCTTACAAACTTTCGCGTTTATAATAATTAGTAGGAAGTTCACAATCCTCATGTACACGCCCCGAAGTGTTTGGACACAATGTACGCACTAGGTACAGGTTATGTTTACGTAAGTTGGTCCTAATCGTAAACTAATATTTGATTATATTATTTAATAATAATATAATTAATATTTACTATGTATTATAAAAAAAATATCAATTATCTAGTAACCATAACACAAGTTTAGAGTAGCTTACCTTGGGGGCTGGTGTGGATTGTCTAGCATTATTTATTATTATTATTATTATCCTACCTAGGTAGGTACATAGACCCGTGCTAAGACGTCAGAGGTCTTCCTAATTTTACTATTTTCCTATTTTTCTATGGATATCTAAAGAGGGTAGTCAGAGGCATTTGGAACATGCACACACATTTTGCACAGTAGTTAGTATTCCGTACGTGACAGGTTGCAATTCTTCTTCTTCTTCAAAAAATAAATTATGCTAGAGCTACGCGAGACATCCAGAAGGACGTAATCCAAATGGAAGTGTCTTTCGCCAGAAAAGGTCACAGCATCATCTAATCGATTGCAGTCATTCGTTCCGTTTAAATAACTTTCGATTATTGATCGATTTGAATAATGGAATATTTCTTGAATCCACGATTACATTTTAGTTTTGTTTTTAGCAGACTTAAATTTAAAAAGTCAGCTTATTTTAGGGTACCGTACCCACGGGACCCTATTACTAAGACTCCGCTGTCCGTCCGTCTGTCTGTCACCAGGCTGTATCTCATGAAACATGTTAGACAGTTAAATACAATTTCAAACAATTGATAGGTTTCTTTATTCGCGATTATTTATGGCCTATATCACATTTAGGTACTTATCTTGATAATTTACTAGTTTCCGCTCGCGGCTTTGCACGCGAGGTGCTGACATAAAATAATTAGCCTAATTATGTTACTCAGGAATAATGTAGCATTCTAATGATAAAAGAATTTTTGAAATCGGTCCAGGAGTTTTTTAATTTATTCGTTACAAACAAATATGCAAAAATACAAAACATTCCTTTTTATAACATTAGTATAGATAGAGTATAGATACCTATAGATAGATAAAATAGATTGGTGGAGATTCTGTTGTTACTAAAAAAATCTAAAAAAAATGCTGAGCTAAACACGACCTTATTTTGTTCGCATCAAATACTAAATTAGCGTAAACATTTTAGATTACAATTCTAAATTTGACTAAACTGACGTATGATTGACGTGTTTTAGCTTATTTTAGAAGCCATGTAAATTGGTGTTGACTAAAGCTACGTGAAAATGGTGGAAAATCAATTAAATTAGAATGATTATGTCAATTTTACATCTTTTTAAAACTGTCATTCAAAAATGTTACGCTAATTTGGTCTTTATAGTAAGCCAAATAAGATCGTACCTATGGTAGCATTTTTTAAGTTAGTCTGCCAAACAACCGAATTACCACCATTGTGTAGCAAAAACCATAAACCATTATTTGCATTTAGGAAATATTTGACTAGTTTTAATTATGTTGCCCAATACCCAACAATCGAACCGACCGAACTCGTTTTGTTACCTACTCATTTAGTAATAGTTGCCAGTTTATTTCAAGGTGATAATACTGCAATAATTGTAGATACTTTTGAATAATTTATACGATAGTTTTGACGATTTAAATCATATTGAAATTATGTTAAAACTAGCAGACTCTCGCGAAACTTTGTCTGCGCGTTGTAAGTGATATTTTTTCCCGTTTTTGCTACATTTTTCATTGATGCTCCGCTCCTATCGGTCGTAGCGTGATGTTATACAGCCTATAGCCTTCCTCGATAAATGGACTATACAACACAACAATAATATTTCAATTCGTACCAGTAGTTCCTGAGATTAGCGCGTTCAACCAAACAAACAAACTCTACATCTAAAATTATAGTTTATATAGTCGAATTCTTCTTCTTCTTCTTTGTTTATAGTATCTGTTTCTTTTGATATCAATTTTGTCAGTGTCCACTTTTTTTTAATTAAAAGTATTGTCAATGTCACAAAGTCATAATCAAATTGTCAAGTCAATTTTACACGAAAAATGGCTGTTTTGTTTTTGGCGTTGTGTGAACTGTCCACAAATATTAAAAGAAAAAAACAAACAAATAATCATGAAACTCGGTTCAGCCACAAATTGTGTAAGAAACATGACTTTGTTTTATCCTACTAATATTATAAAAACGCGAAAGTTTGTAAGAATGTATGGATGTACCTATGTTTGTTACTCTTTCTCGCTGAAATGGCTGAACGGATCTGGATGAAATTTGGCACAGATATAGATTATAGTCTGGAATAGCACATAGGCTACTTTTTATCCCGGAAGAATGTACGGTTCCCGCGGAATATATTTGTTTTTGTTTTTAAAGGTACCACGCAGGCAAAGCCGTAGGCGAAAGCTACTATAATATAGATTTGCTATAGTTTTGAGATCATGTTTATATTATGAGAATAAAGCTTATTAAACTAGTATATAGCATTATATTATAGCACGTAGCTAGACGTGAGAAAAAATCATCAAGCACTGTCATTCAGAATCAAGCCATCAAGCACTGTAGGAAAAATAAACAGAATTGGTATTTGAATTTAATTATTGTGTGGCCGTGACACAAGCAAACATCCTGGTATATAATGAAAGTAGTTATAGCCAGCTCTGGTGGTGTAGTGGTAACACCCTTTGCGATCCGAAGGTCGTGGGTTCGTACCTGGTTTGAAATAATACTGTGAAAAACGTGGACATGGTGAAAAATTTGAACGCGACTACCCCTTTAGATTCAAAAATTTAGGTTAACTATTAAATTATTTTACAAAATATTACCCAAAAAAATATTATAATTAAAAAAAATTGCGTTAGAAAGTTAGTAATCTAGTATTTATAGCAAAAATATAAAAAAAACCGTCAGAAAATAACTGAAAATAGCTTCTTACAGGTGCCTCTATAATTTTTTTTACATTTTGGATAGCCTATATCATTCTTGTAATCCAGAATAATCCAATGCCACCATTTATCAAAATCTGTCCAGCCGTTTGAGCTCCAGCGACAGTAAAAAAACTCGCATACATTCAAACATACATAAATTCCCCTCAAAAAATTACCCTTCTTTGCTTCGCAGTTGGGTAAAAACACAGTAATTGTATAAAATTTGTTAAAAATAATAAAAACTCACCAATGATTCTCGGATGTAAAATGTAACCACAAAGTCCTTTTGAAAACACAAATCACTTCCTTCACATCACTAATTTTATATAATTATCCAAAATAATAATCGTAGAATGAAAATAAAATGTATATGGCCACGGCGTATATAGCGAATTTGAAATACAAATATATGAAATCCTTCACAAAAGTCCAGATATTATGGGCTATACCCTTTTTGATGTCGGTGGGGGGAGCTTGCATTTATAGCATTGCTACTTTCTGAAACAAAAAAAAAAACAATTTGAGATACAAATCACTTGTAGAATGTCCGAATTGGATCGTGAAATTGGGATATCCTACGTCATATAAAAAAAATTGGGAGGTATCTCAAAAACTGTAAGGATTTTTTTTTTATTTAAAACAGATTTGAAATTAAAAATGATCAGATAAAATAAATAGGTTTATTTTATATTTTTGTAACCACAATATTTTTATAAAAATATTTTTTATGCTAAATAAACTTAAAATTAAAAAGCTAAAAATGTCAAGTTTTTGATAAAATATGAAAATTTGTTTATGAATACTACGAGTATAAGTGGCTTGTTTTAATTAAAAACTTTTCTTATGGCAAAAAAAATTAAAAACGTCAAGTTTATCACTAAAAACATGAACAAGCAATATTAGGCTGCCTTCATAATAAGTAAGTATTTAATGAAATAAACATAGACAGAAGTTGCAGCTGTTCGACCCAGAAATGACACTCAAAGCAAACAAAAATTATGTAACACTTCGTCTACACACGAGAAAACACGACTTAAGTACCTAGATCTTCAAAAACTCAAAAATCACCAAAACATCACAAAAAAAATATAAAAAAATCTCTCTATTTTACTCTGCTTACAAAATACCTACCTTTTAAACTCAAAAATAACAAAAACAAAACTCAAAAACACTATAAATACCCTTAAAACAATAAAATCATTAATCCCTACGAATAATTTAAACAAAAAAACGATAAAAAGATAATAAAGTCTCCCTACCGAGTCGAAATAAGCTAAATTGTCTCCCGCGCACTTTCTCACTAGCAGACGGCCGCGAGTTAACTGACTCGGCGATGTGTGGTGACCACACAGTCCACTGTCTGCGGATTAGAACGTAACACAAGGCCATTGGCAGCGTGAAGTTGTCCAACACTGCATAGGTATAGGTCAAAAGTTGTATCTATACTAATACTAATCTATACTAATATTATAAAGAGGAAAGATTTGATTGTTTGTTTGGATTGAATAGGCTCCGAAACTACTGGACCGACTTGAAAAATTCTTTCACCAATGTGTAGAATGAACTTTCAGGATGAACATAGGCTATATTTTATATTGGTACCTACTTTGCGGGCGACACCGCGAGCGGAAGCTAGTCTATACTAATATTATAAAGAGGAAAGTTTTGTATTTTTGTACCGAATATACAAACAAAAATAGATACAAAAATACAAAACTTTTTACAAAAATCAAAAATAATATTTATGTATTTTTGACTACGAAAAAACTAGTGTATTTGTATACATACAAGCTTTACTGTAACAAACTTTCAACCGATTTGGCATGCCTACTAAAATTCCTAATCTCTATACTAATATTATAAAAAGGAAAGTTTTGTATTTTTGTATTTTTGTTTGTAACGAATAAACTCAAAAACAACTGGTCCGATTTCAAAAATTCTTTCACCGTTAGAATGCCACGTTATCTCTGAGTAACATAGGCTATATTTTATGTAGGTACCTCGCGAGAAAAGCCGCGAGAGAAAGCTAGTTTCTTATAAACTAATGTTGACTGGCCTCATAGCTCAGTTGGTAGTAGCTCTGCCTTCTGCGCTGTAGGTTGTGGGTTCGATCCTCCAGGACTAACATTTGTGTGATGAACATAATATGTTTGTTCTGTGTCTGGGTATTGCTATCTATTCTATGTATGTTACAAAAATAAAAGTATATAATTAATCTATCAGCTAATCTGGATCACATAGTACAAGCTGTGCTTAGTTTGGGGCTAGATGGCGTTGTGTGAAATGTCTACCAATAGTTAAGTATTTATTTAGTGTTTTTTTACCGTGTGGTAAAGGATTTAAAATTTGATCAACCCCCGACGCAAAAACAAAGGAGTTTGATGTGTCTGTCTATGTGTGTCTGTCTGTGTCTGTCTGTCTGTGTCTGTCTGACTGTGTCATCGTAGCTCCTGAACGCATGAACGATTTTGATTTTGTTGTTTTTGTTTGAAAGGTGAATTGGTCGGGAGTGTTCTTAGCTTTGAGTGTGAATGGGACAGTTGGAAGAGGAAGACCTCGGCGTACGTACCTTGATCATATTGGGGACGTTTTAGAGAAAGTCAAGATTACCTACCCTAAACCGACGCGCATGTATGAAAAATGTAATGAGGGTGAAGCAAAAGAAGTATGTCTGGTCTCTGCCTACCCCGTCGGGAAACAGGCGTGATTTTATGTATGTATGTAGGTATGTTCTTAGCTGTGTTTGATGAAAATTGGTTCAAGATGGCCGCCGCCACAAAATGACGGATTACATATTTTTTCACAACTCCCTCAATATAGGTATCATATAAAGTGCTTGATAGTTGAATACACAAACTTTCGCATTTATAGTAATTAATGTAAATGCAAAATTATCGGATCACCTACAATTTTTTTCAAAAAGTTTTTTATTTAAATTATAAAACCACAGACAACATGAGATTTACAGTAATTCATCTCATAATAAATATCATAAACCGACAATCATAATAATTATTTCCTCAAAAATCTCACGAGAACCGCAAACCACAGACACCGCACGGTATTGCGTGCGCGCATACTATAGTACTAAGGTAGGGTGACCATGGATATTGGAGTGACAAGGACAATTATTATGTCATTTAAAATCTTAAAAATATTTTTTATTTTTTAGTAAACATGATCAAAAAATATGATGGCTTGACTGGTATAAACATTTCATAGGAAACATTCAACAAGTGTAGATGGTTTTAAAATATTATTAAAAAAAATTTTGGAAGGGTCATTTAAGAGTACTTACCTACTTGTAACATAGTTTGAATTTATGTATTTTTCAATTACTAACATTTGCAGTTAAGTCCTTTATACTTAGTGGTAATAACCCAATAAACCTTATGCTGTTTAAAATAAATAGTTTAACTATTTTAATTGAAAAAACTATGCTTAAACTATAAAAAAAGTTTCAAAATAAAAAAATATTATCCTTAAAAAAAGTATGATAATTTTTCCTCGATAGCAAGTTATGTCACTATTCCTGGTTCACATTTAACAACAAATATCCCACTAAATCAGAATAAACAGTAACCCTACCAACAGATCGACTCTTGCGCAGCTAGTAGGTACGTGAAATCGGCCAACTCAATAGAAGTTTAAATTCAATACTCGCTCGCGCCGGTTACTTGCCTCATATTTACGTGACATGGAAAATAAAACATACCATCATTAGGAAACAAAGAATTTATAAAATAATACTTGCTGACCGTGTGTTCGTCACCTCACTCTTAAACGGCTGGACCGATTTGGATGAAATTTTGTGGGTATATTTCAATGGGTTCCTGGATGGTTTGAAAACAGAATTAGATCTGGTAGATGCCGCTGCAGTCGGGTAGGACGACATCCGCTAGACCCTTATATAATTTAATTTTAAGCATGTCAATTACAAAATCATGCTAACTTGAACTTTAGGGTGATTGAAATAAGAACCCTCGTACTATAATTTATAAGAAAAATAAATAAATAAATATAAGTTGGACATTTCACACAGCGCCATCTAGCCACAAACTAAGCAAACCTTGTACTATGAGAACCAGATAGTTGATTGAATAATTATAATATAATTATTCAATCAACTATCTGTTTATCTATCTATAATATAATAATATAATATAACTATCTATTAATAAATATATTATATTTATTAATAAATAATAAATAAATAAATAAATAAATAATGCTGGACAATCCACACAGCATCATCTAGCCCCAAAGTAAGCTACTCAAAGCTTGTGTTATGGGTACTAGATAACTGATATATTTAATACATGATGTAGGTACATAGATAGATATTTTTTATTATACATACACACCCAGACCAACGGAACAAATTTCTGCAGATCGTACACAAATTTGTTCCTAGCAACTGCGCGCGACTCCACTCGCATGGTAGGTACCTATCCGGATAAAAAAATTGTATATTTGTTATTCCAAGTCATTAACTACTACGTATACCAAGTTTCATCCAGATCCGTTCAGCCGTTTCAGCGTGAAAGAGTAACAAACATCCATACATCCTCACAAACTTGTACGTTTATAATATCAAGTAGAAAAGTGAATCAGTGAATCACAGAATCACCACCAATATAACAAAATAAGTATTTATGTATGTTAATCAGTTAATAAGAGCGCTGGTGGTGTAGTGGTAGCACCCCTGCCTCACGATCCGAAGGTCGTGGGTTCAAACCTGGTCGTGCACCTATGAGTTTTTCCACTCGAAAAATTTATGTGCGCAATGCCAGTGCTCTTAAACGGTGAAAGAAAACATCGTGAGGAAACCGGCATACCCTAGAACCAAAAATTCGAAGGTATGTGTCATAGGTTAGTATTCTTATAAGCGGCGATGGGCTTGCAACCTGTCACGTACGGAATACTAACTACTGTGCAAAATGTGGGCATGTACCAAATGTCATGTTTGGACTTGCCTCTGACTACCCTCTTTAGATATCCTCAAAGATCTAAGTAACTAAAGATCTGAGGAGATATCTACCGATCCTGGGGATTACAGTCGTGATCATATATTATATTATTATTATTATTATTATTAATCAGTTGAGCTATCTAAGGACCGTTACAAACGATCTATAGATAGCTTAATCAATCTATTCTAGTTGGCCGCACATAATGGGTTTCACATAAGTAATTATTTTCTACTACGCTTGGTTTGGCCCGTAAAAGTGTGATGTTCACCAGTTATACTGTCACTTTGACATTTCATCATCATCATTTAGAAATAAAAAAATCATCATCATCCTGTCCTTATCCCACGCGTAGGGTCGGCACATGTTTTCTTCCACTCACTCCTTACATTCGTCAACTCTGAGTCTACTCCTCTTACATTCATATCATCTTTCACACAAGGCCTTCCTCTACTTGCGTACCCAGACACACTCATACCCATAACTCTTCTGGTGACATGGTTTTCATCCCTCCTCATCACGTGTCCACACCATTCTAATCTATACACTCCTCATATTTTCAGTAACAGGCGCCACCTTCAAACTTCCCCTGACATACTGATTTCTTACTTTATTCAACCGTGTCTACACATCCATCTTAACATTTCAATCTCCGTAGCATGCAGAATAGCATGTAGAAATCAAAAATTATCCAAAAAAATTCAGACGTTTCTTTATTTTAACAGACTGCGAATGAATAGCGTCATGCAATTAGGGTGTATTTATGAGAGTTCTGTAGCCCGGCTGTACACATTTTAACAAATAAGATGTCATTGGATTCATCTCAATCACAAGGGTGATTATAGATTTTACGAAATTACAAAAAAATCAATATGGCGGCTGTAAGCTTGGGTCCACACTGACATTCTTCCGTGACTGTGTCTGAAAGATGCCCACATTTCCACGAAATCCCGTGGAAATCTGTCAAATTGTCACGCGTGTTTGTTACGACATTTTGCATTAGTGTGGACGCGTTTGTTTTAAGAAACAATTTCGGTCTATAAACAAGCCATTATTGTATTAAGATTTATTACTAGCTTCCGCCCACGGTTTCACCCGCGTGATACCTTGAAAGACAAAAACATCGCTATCCCACGGGAACCGTAAATTTTTTCGGGATAAATGTAGCCTATGTGTTATCATCTGTGCCAAATTTCATTCAAATCCGTACAGCCGTTTTAGCGTGAAAGAGTAACAAACATACCTACATTCAGACATCCAAACAAACTTTCGCGTTTATAATATTAGTAGGATGTATGTAGGTACTTCTATTTAAATTTTATTTAATCTGAATCTCGGAAACGGCTTCAATGATTTTCATGAAATTTAGTATGTAGAGGGTTTCGGGGGCGATATATCTATCTAGTTAGGTTTCATTTTCCAAAAAACATGATTAACCAAAAAAAAACCGAACAAAGGGAATACTTACTGTGCAAAATATGGGCATGTACCACGTTTGGACGTGTCTCTGACTGTTCCGATATCCTCAAAGATCGAAGTAACTAGAGATCTGAGATGTCTAACGAGCCTGGGGATTACAGTCGTGTGAGTGTTTTTTTTTGGATTATTAATGGCCGATTCCGTATAAAATGTTTGAAGATGTCTCCCTTCATTTTGTTCTCAGTTACATAAAACACCCACAAATCATCTGGGAAAGTAGGTAGTTATTAATGCCATAAAACGAATTGTAGCGATAAAATTATACAATATCCTAATGCATAATAGCGATGACTATTTTTACTAATGGCGGCTGCAGAATTGAACATTTGCAAATTAAAAAAATATACACTCACATGACTGTAATCTTCAGGCTCGGTAGATATCTCCTCAGATCTCTAGTTACTTTGATTTTTGAGGACTTCTATAGAGAGTCAGAGGCACTTCCGAACATTTGGCACAAGCCCACATTTTGCACAGTAGTATTCCGTACGTTACAGGTTGCAAGCCCATCGCCGCTTATAAGAATACTAACCTATGACACATACCTTCGAATTTTTGGTTCTAGGGTATGCCGGTTTCCTCACGCAGTGGCATTGCGCACATTACATAATTTTTTCGAATAGAAAAACTCATTGGTGCACGACTAAGTTTGAATACACGACCTTCGGTTCGTGAGGCAGGGGTGCTACCACTACACCACCAGAGCTCTATACACATACAAATTATATAAAGGTACGTAAGTTTGTATTGTTTCCTTTATTCAATATAGGAAGTGTGAAAGGAAACGGGCCAAAACGCGATAGGAAATGAGCTAGAAAGTGAGTTAATAGGCCAGGCTCCATCAATTGCATGATTAATAGTATTTTACTATAATCAATACTGTTTATATCATCAGGGCGTACGTGAAGAGCTAGTGATTTTGATGCAACTAGCTAAAAATTAAAAACCACGAAGAAAAAGTGGTTCGATTGTGTGAAAGATGATATTATTATGAATGTAAGAGGAGACTTGACGAATGATAGGGAGGAAACATGTTGTGACGACCCCACGCGTGGGTTAAGGACAGCAGAATGATAAGTACAAGCTTTGCTTAGTTTGAGGCTAGATGGCGTTACGTCAAATGTCTAACAGTATTTATAAATGGGCTTGCAACCTATCACGTACGGAATACTAACTACTGTGCAAAATGTGGACATATTGTGCCATAACATATGTTAGGACGCGCCTCTGACTGCCCTCATTAGATATAATACAAGATCTAAGTAACTAGAGATTTGAGGAGATATCTACCGAGCCTGGGGATTACAGTCGTGATCATGTAGGTATTTATTATAAGTATGCCAATGTTTAGGCAGTGTTCAATCAAAATTCAAAATTCAAAATTCAAAATATGTTTATTTTCAATAGAATCACAGGGATCACTTTGAAACGTCTTACATACTAGGTGAGTCTAAGTGCCAGTTCCAGTCCTATCCCCAGTGCGAGAAGAACTGACAAGAAACTCGCTGGGCCCTAGCGCTACAAAAAATTGTATGATCCTTGTTAATTTTGTAAGGAATACCTAGCAGAGTTGGAGCTGATTCATCCCAAGCTTTTTTATCATCTAAGTACTCTGATATTTTATAGTAAGCTTTTCTAGACAGTTTCTGTTTAATTACATTTTTGAATTTTCCAATTGATAAATCAAGCATGTCACTTGGGATCTTGTTATAGAAGCGTACACATTGCCCTTTAAAGGATTTACTTACTTTAGTGAGCCTAACCGTGGGAACAGCGAGTTTATTTTTAAGTCTAGTATTAACATTATGATTATCACTATTTTTCCTATATAAATTAATGTTTTTGTGAACATACATCAAGTTTTCATATATATACTGACATGGCATTGTCATGATGTTTATTTCTTTAAACTTATCTCTAAGAGATTCTCTAGGACCCATGTTATAAATTGCACGAACAGCCCTCCTCTGCAACACAAATATAGTATTAATATCTGCAGCACTCCCCCATAACAAAATGCCGTAAGACAAAGCATCAAACCCACATCTCGCGCCCCAGCCCGCCAAGTAGTCAACAAAAGTAATAAGGAAGGATCACTTTCTCATATTGTCCAACAAACAATGAAATAACTAGCGATTACTTTGTAATGTTCTGTAATTACTGACATTGTGTTATATTGCTACAATTCGGGTGAATAAACCTGGCGTTGTAACTTTCAAATTTTGAAGGAAGATTGTTGAACTCGAGTTAGACTAAACGGGACGTTTTTATAACAATGCGTTTTGAGAACGGTAGATTTTGGAACGCAGGAAGTTTTGCAAATTTTAAATTAATATTAAGTTCTTGTAACATATAAAAAAAACGAACATGCTCACGATTGTAATCCCCAGGCTCGGTAGATATCTTCTCAGATCTCTAGTTGCTTAGATCTTTGAGGATATTTATAGAGGGTAGTCAAAGGAACGTCCAAACATGACGTATATGGCACATGCTCACATTTTGTACAGTAGTTAGTATTCTGATTTTCTTATGATATTTTCCTTTTTCTCATCGTTCAAGAGCACTGGCATAGCGCATTTTCGAATAGAAAAATTCTTGGTGCACGACCATCTTTGAACCCAAGACCTTCGGATCGTGAGGCAGGGATGCTACCACTACACCACCAGCGCTCTTGTTAAATATCATTTCATAAAATACATATTTTCATAAACAAAGTGTATATACATAAGGAATTATCCTTAAAAGAAAATACGCAACTTGTAACTACAATGGCAGTAGGTATAAGTCGCATAATGCCAGCTACACAATACCAAAAGGTCCAACTCGCAAATAGTCTTGTGGTTGCAAAATGTCTAATTCTTTATATTAGCTTGTCAAGTTTCGTCTTGTCTATGATGGATATCTTTCTTTTATAGCTTAGATTTACTTAGTTAATATGTACTTTTAAACTTACGCGATCTATCTGTGTGTGATCTGCTGTGTGACCGTGTGACGACAGCGTGCAAACCTGTCGAAACGTCGGGAAAATATAAGGTAATTTAAACGCGATAAATACCCGTCTAATACTAATAACAATACTTAGTTAAAATTTTCTTATATTTTCCGCTCTTTATTATCTGAGTTTCAAACATTATCTACATTTGGTAGGTATATGTTTGGACGTGCCTCTGACTACAACTGTTTATATCCTCAAAAATGTAAGTACCTGATCTGAGGATATGTCTCACTAAGCCTGAGGATTACAGCCGTGATCACGTTTTTTTTGACCTCACGATCTGACATGTCGGTCAACTGGTCGATCAACTTTTGCTAAATTCAAATACTCCTCTGATGTCATTCAAAATATTTATTTAAATAAAATATCGTCTGCTTTCACCCCGATACATTTATGAATATTTTATTATTTGGTGCATTCGTGGGAAAAATACAAGCCTAGATTATAAGACTAGATTATGTAACTTCTACAAAAATATCACAATGAACGAAAATATCAGATGTCTTACCACAAGCTCTTACAAACCATCATTTTTCAGAAACGTCACTTTCAAGCTTGAAGTAATACTACTTCAGTAAATTTGTAAACATCATCTTACATTATAGGTACTTCTTACCTACGGTTTTTGGAACGAAGTTCTTTATCGCGCGTTGTGAAAGGGGGCTAGACGGAAAAAATTCTCACGAAAAGTTGTCACGACACTTTTTGCTATAGTTGTAAGCCGTGCGGCGTGCGCGTGTTTCTCTGTCTGTCTCTCTCTCTCTCATAGAAAGCAAGGAAGGGAACTTCGTTCCATCCGGGTGTCCCTTGACACCTCTTAAGTTTTTTTTTATTGTATTTAGCTAATGTTTCTATTAAACAAACACTTGGCCTAGGTAAAAGGAGATGTTTCACAATGTACGAGACATTGTGAAACATCTCCTTTTACAGCAGGTATACCTGTCCTAAAAATATTCGCCATTTGTAAAAGTGAATATAATTCGTACATTGACCGAAACGAGACGTAACTGGCAATATCAATTCATTTTGACAGCTCATCAAATCATTTTGATTGTGCAATATTTAGTTAACTTCCGAATGTTGTGACCTTGTCAACATTTTGTGGGATTTTCTGCGATGCATTCGACTGTCAACTTTGTCGCTCTAGTTTTCATATTTTTTCTCGTGTTATTTTGCGTTTTATTGTGTAATTTTGGTAGTTATTTTTCCAATAAAGATTCTTGACGCAAGTGTAAAATATGTGAATTAAAGTGAAATAGTTGGTTCCTTTCTAAATCCATCGGAAGAAATCTGGAGAATTTTGAACAAAACCGCCATTTTTGGTTTGAAATTGACTTGACAATTTGACTGACTTTGTGACATTGACAATACTAAGTACTTATTTAAACACTTGACACCGGCAAAATTGATCTCAAAAGGACAGATGCCCTAAACAAAGAATAAGAATATTAAGTATGTATAGGGAATAGGTACCTACTTAAGTAATTTTTCTGTTTTTGGAAAAAAATATATTAGTAACTGGAAAAGTGCCAAACTAAATCTAGAAGTAAAAAATCGAAGGTGTGTTTCATATGTTAGTATTCATATACAGTCGTGGTCAACTAATTAGGGACATGCAAGATAGTGAAGAACAATAACCGGTTATGTACATACAAATATAAAACCCTATTGATTTCTCAGTAACTATTATTTGCATAATTTGGTCCGTAAATTTGGCAATTTCGTAATTTGGCTGTAAATAAAAGAATAAATAAATAGAAAAAAGTATTTAATATCAAAGGTTGAACATGTATTCAATTTTAAGGTATAATTCTGTAGCTGGACATTTAATTAAGGACAGTAAACTATAATGAAAAATAGAGTTAAACAAAACTAATAATCTGCAGTATTATAATATCTTTAACAGCTCCATTTTATTACGTGTAAAATCAGTACCCAGTAGCAAAACCTTTGTTAGTAATTACCGCTTGACACCGATGTGGCATAGACATTATCAGTTTCTGGCATGTTTCGACAGGAATGTTTGCCCATGCCTCACAAAAAGCTTCATTAAGTTCATCTAAAGTTGTGGTACGATAAGTGGCTACTTTTTTCTTGATTTCGTGCCAAAGGTGCTCGATTGGGTTAAGGTCCGGGCTATTTGCTGGCCAATCTAGCACCGATACTGACTGACTGGTAAGAAACGACTTGACTGAACGGGCGGTATGTTTTGGGTCGTTATCATGCTGAAACGTCCATATAATAGGGAGATGCTCCTCAGCATAGGGAAGCATCGTTTCCTCCAATATTGCCTTGTATTGATGTTGGTCTAAGTTACCCTGAACTTTCCTCACAGGTCCCACTCCACGTCCAGAAAATGAACCCCACATTTTAATGTTTCCACCGCCATGTTTCACCTGCTTTTTTGTGAATCTTGGATTCATTTCCGCTTTTACTGGACGCCGTACGTATTGCCTTCCATCTGAAGAAATCAAATTAACCTTGGTCTCGTCAGAGAATAATACATGTTGCCATTGGGCGTAGGTCCAATGTCCATATTTACGTGCAAACGCCAAACGAGCATTTCTATGTTCTTTCTTCAACAACGGTACTTTGCGAGCCACTCTTCCGAACAACCCTGCTTCTACCAGACGTCGTCGAACGGTCCTAGCTGAGACACCAGCTCTTTCGTCTGTCCCAAACACTTCGTGTTTAATTAAAATAGAGCCTAGAAACGGATCTTTCTTAGCTAACCTGGCTATCATTCTATCTTCTTGCGGAGTTGTTTTTCTCGATCTTTTTGTTCTGGGCACATTTAAATCTGTGTTATTGCGTCTGACATGTTGCACTGCATTGTATACCATAGTTTTTGAACAATTTAAATGTTCTGCTATCCTTCGGTATGGCCAACCATGCTCGACAACAAACTTCATGATAATTTTTCGTAGTGTTGGATCGCAACTTTTATTTTTACCCAATTTTCTTCAAAATATTTTTCAAAACTTAAAATAAATATCGGGATTGCCGCCAAAACTACCACGAAACAATAAGAGAAGAAGTAAAAAAGTATTGAGATTCAAATTTTGAAAATAGAACGCAATATCTCAGTGTCCCTAATTAAATGGCCAGCCAGCATTATTTGAACAAATAGCACTACGATAATCTATCAGCTATACTGTAAAGAGGTTTAATGTTTAAGAAGTTGTTATTGTTTGTATAATCGGGCACATAAATGACTAATTATACTTACATGTAAGAGATATGGAATATGGTTTAGACTCGTTGGAAAATAAAAAATAAATTCACAATTCGGTTTAACCAAAGAGTGTCCCTAATTAGTTGACCACGACTGTATGCGGCGATGGGCTTGCAACCTGTCTCGTACGGAATAATAACTACTGTGCAAAATGTGGGCATGTGCCAAATGTCATGTTTGGACGTGCCTCTGACTCTTTACATATCCTCAAAGATCTAGAGATCTGAGGAGATATCTGTAACTAGAGATCTGAGGAGATATCTACCGAGCCTGGGGATTACAGTCGTGTGGACCTATGTTTTTTTTTGTGAACAAAGCAAGAAACAGTAGCTAGTCAAATTAAAAGTAGATTGTGAAGACCTTCTAATAGTAGGTAAATGTTAGTTTAACTTCCTCTTAACAAATTGTAGATAGTTGTAAAAGTTTAAGAAACGGTGTAAGTAATTGATTATCCGGTAGCAAATGGTGAAGCAATCATTAAGGCATACGTCTACCAAAGCGTACTAACCTAACAATCTAATATGATCACGACTGTATTTCCCGGTTTGGTATCTAAGTGTGTTACCAGACCAATCGATCGATCGTCGATCGACGGCATCGATCGATGGTAGAATGGAATAGTCGACGTCGATCGATAGTTTCTACCAGTCGATCAACATCGATCGACGTTGATCGATGCCATCGACCGGCAATCGATCGATTGGTTAGTCGAACAGTATCTGTCGATCAATTGAAGTTACTAGACCAGTCGATCAACTTCGATCGATGCTGTTGATCGACAATCGATCGATTGGTCTGGTAACACCCTAATACAATCCTACTAATATTATAAACGCGAATGTTTTTAAGAATGTATGGATGTCTGGATGTCTGGATGTATGTTTGTTACCTACTCTTTCACGCTGAAACGGCTGAACGGATCTGGATGAAATTTGGCACAGATATAGATTATAGTCTGCAATAGCACAGTAAGGGTTTATTTTTATATTATAGAAGACTAGCTTCGGGCCGCGGCTTCGCCCGCGTGGTACCTTGAAAAACAAAAACAAAGCTATCACATTGAACCGTGCATGTTTCCGGTATAAAAAGTAGCCTATGTGCTATTCCAGACTATAATCTATATCTGTGCCAAATTTCATCCAGATCCGTTCAGCCGTTTCAGCGTGAAAGAGTAACAAACATACATCCATACATTCTTACAAACTTTCGCGCTTATAATATTAGTAGGATAGTAGGATACACCCCAAAGACATAACCCTTGTTCTTCGCAGTCGGATAAAAGTATTGCACATGACCAAACTAGCTTTTAGTAGTTTAAATGACATTTGAAGTGAAAGTGCCCACCAGTCTATTAAGACCCTTCCCATAATCAATTTGAAACAGATTAACAGTTCCACAAAAACTGGTCATAGACATTGACCATCGTAGAGTGACCTCTAATTCTATTAAAAACGCTTGACAATACAGTTCTAAATATAACGGCGATTTTAATCTATGAACAAATTACATGGTTTGTTGGCTTTTTAATCTGTAACAATTTGAGAATTGGACTCCTTCTTCTTCTTCTGTCACTAGGTCTATTGAACCAGTGTGGTGAAAGTATTAGGTAAAGTCTTTGAACTTTTGAACAACTGAGCGCTGGTGGTGTAGTGGTAGCACCCCTGCCTCACGATCCGAAGGTCGTGGGTTCAAACTTAGTCGTGCACCAATGAGTTTTTCTATTCGAAAAATGCGCAATGCCAGTGCTCTTAAACGGTGAAAGAAAACGTCGTGAAGACACTTTCATTTTTCGAATGGAAAAACTTATTGGTGCACGATCAGGTTTGAACCTACAACCTTCGGATCGCAGGGGTGCTACCACTACACCACCAGCACTCAAGCTTGGTGTAAACAAGTCAAGATAAAGGCACAACTACACAATTCTACTTACTTTACTTTGATTCACCAAAAACTATCTACTTTCTCTATTACGTAAAACTGTCTCGTTTGCATTTAAAACAATTGTATGTACCAACTGTATCAATTACATAATGATAATACATAGCATTTGTGGCGTAGTGGAAGCTAGCACCTCTGCTTTAGCCTCACCAGGTTCGATACCTGGAGTTTTCAACGAAAATAATGAGGTTACGGTTATTCTTCAAAAAAATACAAAAAAATCCTACATTTATCTGGGATAAAAAGTAGCCTATGTGTTATTTCAGACTATAATCTATCTCTGTGACAAATTTCATCAAAATCCATTCAGTAGTTTTTGCAAGAGTAACAAACATACATCCATACATTCTTACAAACTTATAATATTAGTAGGATATTTGAAGGTGTGTGTCATAGTTATTATTCTGATAAACGGCGATGGGCTTGCAGCCTGTCACGTACGGAATACTATCTACAGTGAAAATATGGGCATGTACCAAATATCATGTTGGGGCGTGTCTCTAACTACCTTTTTTAGATATCCTCAAAGATCTAAGCAACTAGAGGTCTTAGAAGATATCTACAGAAATCAAAGTTTGTGAGGATGTATGGATGTTTGTTACTCAATCACGCTGAAACGGCTGAACGGATCTGGATGAAACTTGGACTACGCGTAGTTAATGACCTGGAATAACATATAGACTACTTTTTATCCTGGTACCACGTGAGCAAAACCGCGCGGTTGCTAGCAGATAAATATGGAAAGCGCACCTGGAGTCTAGATTCTGGACAAGCGAGATAGCAATATACGGTTGTGCTACTCTAACATTGCAGTGCAAACAAAACTACAAGTAGCAAAATGTCCACTTGACATCGATACAATGTGCAATACACATTATCATTACGTAACAACTTGTGTAAGGAGTTGGCGAAATCCAGAGCCAAGGTCGACCGGTTCGCTAATGTTTATACTTTTTAATATATTAGCGTGGTATGGGCATATTAGGAGGAGAGATAAATGTCATGTGACGAGGAGAGTGTTAGATATGTGGATGGATACAGGGGTAGAGGTAGGACGAAGAAAAGATGGATGGACTGTGTGAAAGATGATATGAGTAAGAAAGGATTGAGTGAGATGACGAATGATAGAAGGAAATGGAAGATCACTGTTGTCCTGACCACATAACGTTGGAAAATGATAGGAAGATGATGACATATTAGATTATTTGTAGAATATCTTCATTAGGTTTTGGATCGTGTTTTTATTTGCCTACATGAATATTAACATTGAAGATTATAACTATACGTTTTGCTACGTTTTGTTAAGTATTATCTACGTACCTAAACTAATATAATCTTTCGTTGAACATAATAAAAAAATCTAGTAAAGATAGCAAAAAGACATGGACTAAGACGTTTTGCTATACTGGTTCGAAAGAACTAGTCATACTACTTATAATAAGATGCATATTATATTTATTCTTACATTATTTTATATTTAGTTAAGTCATATAATATTTTAAAACTCATTTTAGGTAAACATTTTATCCACCTATGTAATAGCTCTTCCTTAGTCTCTAAGGTTTGCTGGTAGAAAACTCTTGTAGGGTTAAAGCTCGCCTTTGTACCTACATGTATTTTTTCAATGACTTGCTTGTACATATTTTACTGTGCACATTAAAAATTACAAGAAGAAGACGAAGAAGTGCTGAAAGCAGAGCGGTAAAATTAATTACGTTTGTGAAATGTCTACGAAGCAAAACGTCTGTGTAGCAAAATGCCTAACTATATCTATTAATACAGATTTTGCTGTGAGGTTGTAAAGTTGCCAACCCGCTTCTAGGACACCCTGTATAATGTACCTAAGGTAAAATTATTTATTTCGTGAAATGTCTATTTAGCAAAACGTCTGTGTAGCAAAATGCCTAGCTATTTACTACAGATTTTGCTGTGACGTAGTAATGTTGCCAAACCGCTTCTAGAACACCCTGTTTAATGTAACTAAGGTAAAATTATTTATTTTGTGAAATGTCTATTTAGCAAAACGTCTGTGTAGCAAAATGCCTAACTATATTTACTACAAATTTTGCTGTGAGTTAGTAAAGTTGCCAAACCGCTTCTAGGACACCCTGTATTATGTACCTAAGCGAACGTTATATAAGCGGTTTGCAATACCTAGCATACCTAGGTACTTGCAATAGGTATTGCATTGAGACGTAACAAAATAAGTTTTTGTATTTCAAAATTTGCTGAACAAATTGTAATGAAACTCTTGGCAAGGTTTTTATACTTCATCAATTATCAATACTAGAATAAGATAGATCAGTGGTTCCCAAACTCTTTTGTTTCATAGACCACTTTCAAAATTTTGCTGGATCCGGTGGAGCCCCGGCATCTACATTAATACCAATTTCTAAATCTTGAAAAAAAAGTGAAGATTAGATCTATCTATCTATGGAAACTTGCGTTGTGGCTGAGTTTGTGGCCAACATTTTAGTTCTTCACTATCGAAACCAAATTAATTTTCATGCACCCCCGGCTTATGATTGTAGACCCCCATTTTTTGTCACGTCCAACGTAGACCCCCGTCGAGTCTCCCGTGGACCCCTGGGGGTCCACCTGGACCACTTTGGGAATCACTGAGATAGATCGTATTGTTTTATATAATTACCTATGTACCTAAAAATCCATCAATATATTGTATAACATAATATTAATTACCAGCTTCCGCCCACGGATTCGCCCGCGTGGTACCTTGAAAAACAAAAACAAATCTATCCCGCGGGAACCGTACATTTTTCCGGGATAAAAGTAGCCTATGTGTTATTCCAGACTATAATCTATATCTGTGCCAAATTTCATCCAGATCCGTTCAGCCGTTTCAGCGTGAAAGAGTAACAAACATACATCCATAGATACTTTCTTACAAACTTTCGCGTTTATAATATTAGTAGGATTTCTATAGAGTGCGAAAAGGGGCGGTCACCCATCCAAAAACTAACTGTTCAACGTTGCTTAACCATGCATTCCCAACACAAACTTTCAACCCCTATTTAAGCCTCTTAAAGGTTATTTTTTTAAACAAAAAGTAGCCTATGTCCTTCCTCAAGATCTAGTTTATGTCTGTACTAAATTTCATCAAAATCGGTTCAGCGGTTTCAGCGTGAAAGCGTAACAGACAGAGTTATTTTCGCATTTATAATTAGTACCTGGATGGCCGAGCTTTGCTCGTTTTTTTTGGGGTAAACGACGTTTTCTGAAAATGAAACCTAGCTAGATCGATTTATCGCCACCGAAACCCACTGCGTACTAAATTTCATGAAAATCGTTGGAGCCGTTTCCGAGATTCAGAATATTATATTATATATACATGTATATACAAGAATTACTCGTTTAAAGGTATAAGATTACTATGGATTAATTAATTTTCTCTGTAAATCAAAATCATATTCCTACTTTTTATTTGTTGGCCTGTCTCTTTTAGATCAATTTTGCCAGTATGAAGTGTTTAAATTAGTATTGTCAATGTCAAAAAGTCAAGTTGTCAAGTCAATTTTAAACAAAAGATGGCTGTTTTGTTCAAAACTCTCGGGATTTCCCCCGAAGGATTTAGAAAGGAAATATTAATTTTAATTAACATAATTATATTTTAAACTCGCGTTTTATTGAAAAAAATCTACATACTTATTATTATAAGCGCGAAAGTTTGTAAGAATGTATGGATGTATGTTTGTTACTCTTTCACGCTTAAACGTCTGAACAGATCTGGATGAAATTTGGCACAGATATAGATCATAGTCTGGAATAGCACATAGGCTAGTTTTCATCCCGGAAAGATGTACGGTTCCCGCAGGATAGATATGTTTTTTTAAGGTACCTGAAGCTATAGTTACATAATAAAACTCAAAATAACACGAGAAAATATATAAAAACTAAAGCGATAAAGGTGACAGTCGAATGCATCAGAAAATGCAATATCATACTCACTTACATAGCTTTATGTAAATTTCATAATACTTTTAATACACACAATGAGAGTTACCGAACGAATGACCCGAATTTAAACGAGTTACAAATATTGCACGGTCAAGTACGAGCTGACGCCGCCATTTTGGGTTCCTCAGATTTTTTAATGTTTTTTAATTCAAACTGGTTTTATGTTTGTAGGTTCCTGTTATTTTATCACCACAATACTATACTAACAGCTGTGTAAAACGCGTAGGCACATGCCATAATTTTAATACTTGGATTAGACGTGTCTCTAACTACCCTTAGGCATCGATAGAAAGATCTAACTCTCTCTGAGGTAGGTATTTACCAAAAATATGGGAATCAGCCGATATCATTTTTGTTTTATGTAGTTATAGGTTTTAATACTTAATAAGAATAATTTTATTGTTAAACTGTGATATGTTAGTAGGTACAGATGTTAATGGTTCTGGCGGAAAGTTTCAACAGTTTTACCCAATTTGGGCGTACAATTTGGTAGTATAATGTACAATAATTATAAATTACCTAAGCTAATAAGTACAAAATAAAGTTATTTTTCAAAGTATTCAGTAAGGTTGTAATGTAAATTTTCAATTAAAAATTTTCTTTAACTATTTTTAAACAAAGTATCTTGAAGAGATTTAATATTGATAGGTAAATTATTATAAATTTTAATAGCTATGGCAAAAGTACTATTATATATTAATAGTTATTAATAATTCCTTCTTCTTTTTACTATGTCACTAGTTCTATCGACCAGTGTGGTGAAAGGACTGAGTCTTCTGAGTCTCATTTCGTGCCCTAGCTAGACAATGTCGTCGAACTTTTTAGTTTCCACGACATACCGGTTTCCTCACGATGTTTTCCTTCACCGTTCGAGAGTACTTCAGCGTTCAAAATCCATTGGTGCATGACTGGAAACGAACCCACGATTGGAAGGCTACCACCACTAGACCTCCAGTGCTCTTATGATGCCTTAAATAACAAACAATTACACGGTTGTAATCCCCAGGCTCGGTAGATATCTCCTCAGATCTGTAGTTACTTAGATCTTTGAGGATATCTAAAGAGCGTCCAAATATGATATTTGGTGCATGCCCACATTTTGCACAGTCGTTAGTATTCCGTACGTGACAGGTTGCAAGCCCATCGCCACTTAAAGTATACTAACCTATGACACACTTTTGAATTTTTGGTTCTAGGGTATGCCGGTTTCCTCACGATGTTTTCCGTCACCATATAGCGAATTCTACTTAAAGTTTATACATTTTGTTTCTTTATGAAAGTAGGTTGCTGCATTAACCAATACCTATGTTAAGTACACAAGTTACCAACGAAGTTATTGCACAAGCCAATTGCAATTTGCGCTTAGCTTTAGATCATTAGTTAGTATATTCAGCCAGTGGCTTTGCCCGTGTTGTCTATACTAATATTATAAAGAGGAAAACTTTGATTGTTTGTTTGTTTGTTTGTTTGAAATGAATAGGCTGCGAAACTACTGAACCGATTTGAAAAATTCTTTCACCAATGTGTAGAATGAACTTTCAGGATGAACATAGGCTATATTTTATGTAGGTACTTCGTGGGCGACGCCGCGTGCAGAAGCTAGTACCTACATAAATGTAGCTTATCGATTGAGCAAGCGAAGCGAGCGGACATCTGAGAGGCAAGTAGGGCGATTTGGCATTGTATGTTTGTACCTTTTCACGACTCAATGGCTGAGCGGAGCTTATTGATAATTTTGTAAAATTGAAAAAATAGATTCCACTGTGAAGAAGGACAAAGGCTATTATATTTTCTCTCAAAAAAATACAATGCGGACGAAATCGCAGAAAACAGCAAGTCTAATACAAATATAAGCCAAAGTCCATGTTTTAAGTACTTAGGTAGTTTACTTTTATTTCAATACTAGCTTCCGCCCACGGCTTTGCACGCGTGTTACCTTGAAACGCAAAAGCAAATCTATCCCACTGTACATTTTTCCGGGTAAAAAAGTAGTTGTTATTCCAGACTATAATCTATTACTGTGCCAAACTTCATCCAGATTCGTTCAGCCGTATAAGCGAGAAAGAGTAACAAAACTCCATAGGTATGTACATACAAACTTTCACGTTTATAATATTAGTAGGATTACTATAAATAAACATTTTTATAAAAAAAAATAGCTGTTTCATACAAAATTTCAATAAATACTTGGCTATAATGTATGAAACAGCTGTTTTTTTCGCGCTCACAGTGTTAGTTTCTTAGAAAAAGTTGTTTATATTGATGAGTACTTTGACCCCCTGAAGTTTTCGGAAGAAATCTGGTAACACCCTGTATTATATACCTATATGGACCGAAGTAGTCTGGTAACACAAATTATTATATTCCCTATGTACCTGCGCTTTAAACCGTTCAACAATAACCATACGGTACCCCAAAACTATTACGGAAAGATTACGCAACGCAACAATACATCTATGGAATTAAAAAGAAAATATGGCGCCCTACCGTAATGTCACTGCACGTCACTTCACTTTGACAGATGTCACTTTATTTTTTCTTAAATTTTCGTGGCAAAGAACGTCCGTTGCCGGCCGAGAGTGATCGCGGACTGAGTGTACAACTTTGTTGGTAGCGGGGGATTGTTAGTAAAAGTGTAAGTAGATTGGTGTAGCTTACACCTTTAGCTTAGATTTAGCTTAGGTGTAGCTTAAACTTAATTTGTTTCATCATTGTTGGAACTAAGTTTGAACACTTTAAAGTACTGAAGTCGATTTTCTTTAAAGTTTTTGAAACTTAATCATTTGACCATAACATTCTACTCAACGGTTTTTTAATTATTCTCACTACTCGTTGTTCGCAACAAAAAATTTTGATTACCTCGTAATATAATTTACTAATTTTAAATGTACCCTTCGTGAAATAACTTATTATGAACCAATCTCACATACACACATCGAAACTCCTTCGTGGATTTGCCAAAAAATATTTAATATTTGGGACGCACCGTTAAAACTCGACTTTGTTCTCTACGTTTGGGTTTAAATTGACGTGTAATGTGTAGATAGCTTATTTAAAATTTTGATATAATTTTTTGGCATAATTAAATAAAAAATGTGAGCCGTCACGGGACGACGGGCAGATGTGAAACATCGATCATCAATAGGGCTACAATCAATCAACATTACAAGTCTACAAATTTTCTAAAATTTTTTTACAAATTTGTAGACTTGTAAAGTTTATTGAATAGGTGGCGACACGTCGCCACGCCAGAAATCGGTTTTACGTGCGGCTAAATGTTATGTTTAATATGTAATTTTATGTTTCACATCAAAAGCCCCGCCTGACACAGCATATTTTTGTGGGGTAATTTTATAGCATAAGGAATGCTTCCATGTATTTTCCGTTCACTGGTTATAGGCCTACCAAATCAAACAAAACACAGTCAAAAGTTAAGCTATTCTAATCCAACCAGTTAAAACACACCTTTACGCTCATTTTATTTATACACACAGACAAACACACCCTAACAGTATATTTGTAATGCAAGAATGCATCACACCCTTGTTTGTACAGACACCCTTACGAGGACCTTGTAAATTTTTGACCAAACCGAGGACCCTCCGAAAAACATGTTTAATGACGTCGTTGACCTTTGAGAATGAGATAGAAGGAGACGGGAGATCAAATCTAGAGTGATGAGCTTATCCAGATAGTGCTATCTCAACATTTTTTCGTGTGAATTGCCGCTTTCATACTGAGGACGCGAAATACACAGCCAAACGTGACCAGCGATGCACATACGAGGACTTTGTGTAAAGCCAACCGAGGACCTCTAACGTGAGCTGTGGGACACCCTTCCGAGGACGTATTTATACACAATATCTCTTATGTCTTATACAAAGTGAGGACGCTGTGTTAGACTTTACTTAACCAAACCGAGGACAGTTTTACTAGTAGAACTTGTATAAAGCGAGGACATGGAAAATTTACCTAAACCATTTTACGTGTAGGATAATCTAAAATTTAAATATTTTTCGAATTGTTACTTACACACATTTTCATAAATGAAGTACTAAGCGAGGACAAGTCGGTGTCTTCAGGTTTGTCACCACTAGTCAGTGCTCTCAATTATTGTCAAAGATTTGCAAGTAACTACTTTATATAATAGTCATAACACGTATTTATATAGTTCTCTCAGTTGTTTTTGACGTAAACAAAAGAGAAAAAAAATATGGTCCACCATCGGTATTTAGTTTTTATACGAGAGCATTTGGTGGTGTAGTCGTAGCACCCCTGCTTCACAAAGGTCGTGGGTTCAAACCTGGTCGTGCACCAATTATTTTTTCCATTCGAAAAATTATGAGCGCAATGCTTTCAAATGGTGAAGGAAAACATTGTGAGAAAAACGGTATACCCTAGAACAAAAATTCGAAGGTCAGTTAGTATTCTTATAAGTGGCGATGGGCTTGCAACCTGTCACGTTACGGAACACTAACTACTGAGCAAAATATGGTTCTGTGGCAAATGTCATGTTCAGACGTGCCTAAGAATACCCTCTTTATATACGCACAAAAGATCTAAGCAACTAGAGATCTAAGGCGATTCTCTACAGAGCCTGGGATTACAGTCGTGTTCATCATCATGTTAATCATCATCAATCATGTTACGTATGATACCTACTATTACTTTAAGAATCAAAGTTCTCATCGAAATATTCAAAACGCACAGCCTAAACTGATAGTTGTAGAAACTTATAATTTTTTTTTTGTTTGAAATTCAACCAAAAAGGGACGTTTAAATAAAATATCGTCAACAAAATCGAATCAAAAAAATCTAAACCATCTTGAAACTTAGGCAAAGTACTTTTAAAACAATAATTAAAGACTGAATTTATATTCCCACAAACTACCCTTAAAACTTGGTGCATTGTGATGTTAAATTTTGTATGCTAACATTAATAGATTTTTCATTCAAGATTCTATTTGCTTGAAACTTGTGATAAATATTCTTCAAAACAAAAACAATCATGATCACGACTCTAATCTCCAAGCTTGGAATATTATATCTTCTCAGATATTAAACGTACTTAGATCTAAAATGGTAGTCAGAGGCAAGTCCATACATTATTATTTGGCTCATGCTCTCATTTTGCGTTGAACCCAAGATTTTTGGATCGTGGGGCAGGGGTGCTACCACTACACCACCAGTGCTCTATAATATACTAGCTGTCCCGCCCGCGACTTCGTTCACTTAAAGTAGGTATCTAAACTGAGTTTCAAACAAATTACACTAATAAAAAAATCCCATAAATAACTTTGACACCCAATTTTACCCATATTAGAGGGCTATTTTGAAATATCCAGGAATACGTTTTCATTTATTTTGCATTTAAAGTATCCAAACCAAAACTAAGACCAATCACACCACCCTTTTATAAAGTAAGTAGCCATAAAAACATTGACCCCACATTTGACCCCTTTTTGAAGGTCATATTGAAAAATCCTGAAACACTTGTTCATTCATTTTGTATTTACAGTAAACAAAGTTTCAGACCAATCGCACCACCCGTCAAAAAAAATCCCATACAAACATTGACCCCTTTTTTAGAGTTATATTGAAAAATCCTGAAACAGAAAACAAAGTTTCAGGCCAATCGCACCACCCGTTAAAAAAATCCCATACAAACATTGACCCCCTTTTTTAGAGTTAGGTATATTGAAAAATCCTTTAACACGAAATTAAGTTTCAGACCAATCGCACCACCCGTTGAAATGTTCCCATACAAACATTGACCCCCCCCATTTGACCCTCTTTTTTAAGGTTTTATTGAAAAATCCTGAAACATGAAACAAAGTTTCCGACCAATCGCACCAGGTTAAAAAGATCCCATACAAACATTGACCCCATATTTGACCCCTTTTTGAAGGTTATATTGAAATATCCTGAAACACGTGTCCGTTCATTTTGTATTTACAGTACATAAACAAAGTTTCAGACCAATCGCACCACCCGTTAAAAAGTTCACATACAAACATTGACCCCACATTTGACCCTTTTTTGAAGGTTATTTTGAAAAATCCTGAAACACGTGTCCATTCATTTTGCATTTACAGTACAAAAACAAAGTTTCAAGCCAATCGCACCACCCGTTAAAAAGTTCCCATACAAACATTGACCCCACATTTGACCCCTTTTTGAAGGTTATATTGAAAAATCCTGAAACACGTCTTCATTTATTTTGCATTTACAGTACACAAACAAAGTTTCAGGCTAATCGCATTACCCGTTAAAAAGTTCCCATACAAAAATTTACCGCACATTTGACCCCTTTTTGATGGTTATATTGAAAAATCCTGAAACACGTATCCATTAATTTTGCATTTACAGTGCACAAACAAAGTTTCATGAAAATCGCTCCACGCGTTAAAAAGTTTCATACTAACGTTTTCACCCTTTTTCACCCCTTTAGAGGTGGAATTTCCAAAAATCCCGTCTTAGTGGATAGTTTTGTTATAAAAGGAACCCACCTTTCAAATTTCAGCTTTCTAGCTTCAGCGGTTTCGGCTGGGCGATGATAAATCAGTCAGTCAGTCAGTCAGTCAGTCAGTCAGTCAGTCAGTCAGTCAGTCAGTCAGGTTAAGCTCTTATATAGATATAGACTAGCTGTCCCGCCCGCGACTTCGTTCACTCAAAGTACCTATCTAAGCTGAGTTTCAAACAAATCACACTAATAAAAAAATCCCATAAATAACATTGACACCCAATTTTACCCATTTTAGAGGGCTATTTTGAAATATTCAGGTTTACGTTTCCATTTATTTTGCATTTAAAGTATCCAAACCAAAATTCGGACCAATTGCACCACTTTAAAAAGTACCCATAGAAACATTGACCCCCCATTTGACCCCTTTTTGAAGGTTATATTGAAAAATCCTGAAACACGTGTCCATTCATTTTTTATTTACAGTACATAAAGTTTCAGCCCAATCGCACCAACCGTTAAAAAGTTCCCATACAAACATTGACCCTACATTTGACCCCTTTTTGATGCTTATATTGAAAAATCCTGAAACACGTGTCCATTCATTTTGCATTTATAGTGCACAAACAAAGTTTCATGAAAATCGCTCCACGCGTTAAAAAGTTTCATACAATCGTTTTCACCCTCTTTTACCCCCTTAGAGGTGGAATTTCCAAAAATCCCGCCTTAGTGGGTGGTTTTGTTATAAAAGGAAACCACTTTCCAAATTTCAGCTTTCTATCTTCAGCGGTTTCGGCTCGGCGATGATCAATCAGTCAGTCAGTCAGGTTAAGCTCCTAGATAGGTATACATAGATAAAAATCTATGATTAAATTATTTCAAAGCTACCCCTAAACGGGGTGTAGACTACAGGGGTGGTAATATTTACACAGGAACGTTTGACTTTAAACTTGCTTTAGACACTGTAATTTTTTGTTTTGATGATAACGTTTACTTCATATATCGCACCACAGTTCCACACAAATTTAAATCCCTCCAATTAAGTTACTTTGTGAAACCCTGAAACACTAGTCTTGTTTATTTAGTTTTGCATTCCGAGTATCCAAACGATTAAAGTATCGATACAGACATTGAAAACTACCCATTTAAATACGAATCAAGAGATTTGCACCAATTATTACTTACCTTAAGGTTAACCTAAGCAAACCTAATTAGGTACTTATCACTGCAGAAGTAGCACTTTCTCATCTTGCACCTAAAGATTTTTTGAGGATTCAGTCCACCTTCGATCTTTTCATATATAATTTTATTGTAATTGATAGAACAATACACAAGAAAAACCGTCAAAGCGAGGACTTAACTTTTACACACTGGAAAATATATCAAACCGAGGTCTTACATGCACATTGTTTAGAAAAGCTAACGATCCGAGGACCTATGTGTTAAAATCTAACACATAGGTCCTCGGATAATACAACAAACGTGATATGAATGTAAAGAAGCTGTGTATAAAGCGATAGTGGCGCCAGAAGTGAATAAAATGTGTAAATGTAAGATTATGAATATTTTTGATCAAACCGAGGTTAGGGCCACTTTTTCGGATTACGTATACAGAATGACTCAAAATCGTTCGCAGAATACGAATCTTCAGTCAAGTCAAACCGAGGACGCTCGAAAATGTCCTCGCTTTGAAAATGTCCTCGGTCGTGCCTTGTGTATTCATACGCATGTCCTCGGATGGTACTTAAAACAAACACAGACAAACACACCCTAACAGTATATTTGTAATGCAAGAATGCATCACACACAAACTTATTAGATTATTTTTTATAGGTATGCTATTAATTATTGTACCTATTTCTTAAAATTACAAAATCCTAAAATTACAAAGTTTGTATGAATGTCTGGATGTATGTTTGTTACTCTTTCACACTGAAACGGTTGAACGGATCTGGATGAAATTTGGCACAGATATAGATTATAGTCTGGGATAGCACATAGGCTAATTTTTATCCCGGAAAAATGTACGGTTCCCGCGGGATAGATTTGATTTTGTTTTTCAAGGTACCACGCGGGCGAAGCCAAATCAAATCAAATCAAATCAAATCAAATCATTTATTTGCAGACAACGGGTTACAAGTTGGTATGCTTATTTTAAAATGTCCCTTGCGATGACTTACCAGCTAAATAGCTTTGGTGTGCAAAATTATATAATAATAATAGTAACTATTAACAGACATGCATATACCTACGGAAAAATTAATTAAAATAAAGTCAACTATTCAAACTATCAATATGAAAAATAACATTGGATCATACAAGATAAACAAATGATTAGCAAATTGTATTAGGCAAGTATACAGATGTCAAATTATAAAATTAAATTAGGTAATGTTAGAGTCCGTGAAAAATTCATTGATATGATAGTAGCATTTTAATGTCAGTATATTAAATAATTTTCGCTTAAACATCGTTAGGCTTAACTCGCGTAGAGCAGCTGGTAACTTATTAAATATTTTTGGAGCTATTCCACAAAAGTTTTTACGATGTAGTGCGACCTCCATTTGAGCAGAGGCGGCTCAGGTCACGCCTACTCCGCGAATGAGTGGCTTTTCGATAGAGCTCTTGATGAGACTTTACCGACTGAGCCGTGGACGGAAGCTAGTTAATAATAAACCTTTCCACATTCAGGCAATGGTCATGACTGTAATCCCCAGACTCGGTAGACATCTCCTCAGATCTCTAGTTACTTAGATCTTTGAGGATATCTAAAGAGTCAGAGGCACGTCCAAACATGACATTTGGCACATGCCCACATTTTGCACAGTAGTTAGTATTCCGTACGTGACAGTTTGCAAGCCCATCGCTGCTTATAAGTAAGAATACTACCCCTTCGAATTTTCGGTTTTAGGGTATTCCGGTTTCCTCACGATGTTTTCCTTCAACGTTTAAGAGCACTGCATTGCGCACATAATATTTTCGAATGGAAAAACTCATTGGTGCACGACCAGGTTTGAACTCACGACCTTCGTATCGTAAGGCTGGCGTGCTACCACTACACCACCAGTGTTCCTCAATAATTGATCACACAAATGAAACACATAATTTATACAATTTAGTATAACTATTTTTATTATTTTAGTATAAAACGTACGTAATTAAAAATTCTATATACATTTTTGACTTCAACACTGGCAATATAATGGCATTTATATAATCAATTTCAGTTTAGGTAACTTATTAATTTTAGATTAAAATATAATAATTAAACTGAAATGATAAATAAATATAATAAAAAGATGGTGGAGAAATAAACATGTAGGTAAGGTTATATTTTGACATTTTGCTGAATATTGCGCTATAAAATGTCAGATAATAATATAATAATAATAATAATAAGATTAAGGTATTTGCAAACACAGTATACAAAACACTTATTATTAAAAAAAAATAAAATTTTATTATTATTAATAATAATAAGTGTTTTGTATACTGTGTTTGCAAATACCTTAATCTGGCATTTAATTACAATTAATTGGATTAAATTACAAGATGGGAGTGATGGATGACATAATATTATTATCATTATGTTAATATTAATAATAATTATATTATATTATATAATAATGAACTGATAATATTGGTATGTCAGTTTAATAACTAGCTTCTGCCCATAGCTTTACATGCATTGTACAAAAAGCCTAGTTATGTATACGTTATTCTAGATCATAGGCTATATTTATTCCAAATTTTATCAAAATCTTTTCAACCGTTCTAGGTATGATGACACAAACAAGACAAACTCTCACGTTTATAGTTAGGATATACTAGGATAGTTATTATCCATACAATTGTATTGGCCCCTGGCGTGAACGCCAATGGAAAATGGACCTTGTCTAGTGTACAGTAGATTGGTATTAGATATTAAAAGTTCTGTCAAAAGTCACTAAGTTCATGTTCGACATTTTCTGTCAGCTTTTTTGTCAGTCATTTTTTTTCTAAGATTTTGGTGTCTTTTCCTTCGAGCTGTCAATCTTCTTCTGTCATATTCATTGTTGTATGAGTTACCCCTGTAATATAATGTTAGTAATATAAATAAATATTAATAATATATAATAATAAACATTATTATACTAAATAAATGTTTAAGTATTAGAGAGAAATTTTTAGGTAAATACGAAAAAATGAAAAAATGGCTACAAGATAAAAAATATTTTTGAAAAAATAATAGAGATCTGTGTATAGAATGATAATACTAGTATATACAGAAAAAGATTTTTTGAAAGAGTGTGAAGAAAGAAGGATGTTTTTTATCATAATGTTAACATTGTATTCTTCATTAATATTACATATTTTTTAAAGAATTATAAAAAATCATGCGTTTAAAAATATCACAATATTTTTTATCACTAATTAATTTCCATTTATAACCTTAAATACTCTAATTTTGTTAAATCTTAAATTTAATGGTAACTATTTTGTATTCTTTACTAAACCTAACTTAATATTGATCGAAAATAGGTAGGTTTTATTCCTAAGTTACAACTTATTTCTAGAGTTAAATTTTTAATTTAATTTCTTTATTTTGAAAATATAGTATAAAATTTTAAAAACTAATAATTAATTTAGGTAAAATTACTTTTTCCCTTGGATGTAATTCCCTTGCTCGTCTTTATACAGGTCTTCGTTGACTGCATAGTACGACGGGGCATTTTCGCAATCCACCTATTAATCAAAATAAATATTAATAATAATATAAATTATAATAATGTTAATTAATATTAACAATGGTGATTCGGTTGTTCCGCGGACTAACTAAAAACGGCTGAAATATAAACGACCTTATTTTGTTCACATCAAAATACTAAATTAGCGTAAACATTTTAAATGACAACCTTTAATCTGACTAAACTGACGTGTGATAGACGTGTTTTAGCTTATTTTAGTAGCCATGTAAATTGGTGTTGACTAAAGCTACGTGAAAATGGTGGAAAATTGAATAAAATTATAATAATTATGTCAGTTGTATAAGGAGAGTGTGAATGGAACAGTTGGAAGGGGAAGACCACGGCGTACGTACCTCGATCAAATTGGGGACGTACTAGAGAAAGGCCAGGTCCAGAGTACCCTTAACCGACGCGCATGTATGAAGAATGTAATGAGAGTGAATGAAGCAAAAGAAGTATGTCAGGATCGTAGCAAGTGGAGATCCGTGGTCTCTGCCTACCCCGTCGGGAAACAGGCGTGATTTTATGTATGTAGTATGTATGTATGTAATTATGTCAATTTTAGCTTTTTTTAAAACTGTCATTTCAAAATGTTACGCTAATTCAGTATTTGGTGTGAACAAAATAAGGTCGTTTATATTTCAGCATTTTTTTAGTTAGTCCGCGGAACAACCGAATCACCACCAAGATCTATAAGAATATTACTAGCTTCTGCACGCGGCGTCGCCCGCGAAGTACCTACATAAAATATAGCCTATGTTCATCCTAAAAGTTCTTTCACCAATGTGTAGAATACACATTGGTGAAAGAATTTTTCAAATCGGTTCAGTAGTTTCGGAGCCTATTCATTTCAAACAAACAAACAAACAAACAAACAATCAAAGTTTTCCTCTTTATAATATTAGTATAGATAAACATGATTACGAATGAAATCCCCAGGCTCGGTAGATATCTCCTTAGACCTCTATTGACTATAATATAGCAGTAGATCTTTGATAGTAGGATATCTAAACAGGGTAGTCAGAGGCACGCCCGAACACAACATTGTATTTCAGGATCGTAGCAAGTGTAGATCCGTGGTCTCTGCCTACCCCTATCGGGAAACAGGCGTGATTTTATGTATTTATGTAAATACTAGCTGTCCCGCTCGCGACTTCATTCACTTAAAGTATCTAAACAGAATTTTAAACAAATCACACTAATAAAAAAATTCCATACATAACTTTGACCCACCTTTTACCATTTTTAGAGGGTTATTTTGGAATATCCAGAAATACGTGTCCATTCATTTTGCATTTACAGTACACAAACAAAGTTTTACACCAATCGCACCACCTGTTAAAAAGTTCCCATACAAACATTGACCCCACATTTGACCCCTTTTTAAAGATTATATTGAAAAATCCTGAAACACGTGTCCATTTATTTAGCATTTACAGTGCACAAACAAAGTTTCATGAAAATCGCTTCACGCGTTAAAAAGTTTCATACTAACGTTTTCACCCTTTTTCACCCCCTTAGAGGTGGAATTTCCAAAAATCCCGCCTTAGTGGGTGGTTTTGTTATAAAAGGAAACCACCTTCCAAATTTTAGCTTTCTAGCTTCATGATCAATAGATGATCAATCAGTCAGGTCAAGCTCTTATATAGATATAGATGTAATATCAGAAGTTCAGAATTTTTATTTTATGTATATAGATATAGAAGAAGATAGATAGATATAGATATAAGAAGATCAAAAAGTACCAGGCGATCATAAGTTAACAAGAGATACCTTGAAGAAGTAATCGCAAACTCTTGTTCGCTGGTTGAAGACGGTACCAGGCGCGCAGATGAAGGAATACTTCTCATTTCCACCTATGCTGGGCACACACCAGTGCCATACCTGAAATTAAACAATATTTATTCAAAGAGCTCTGGTGGTGTAGTGGTAGCGCCCTTGCCTTACGATCCGCAGGTCGTAGGTTCAAACCTGGCTGTACACCAATTAGTTTTTCATTTGAAAAATTATTGATGTCCGCAATGCCAGTCTCTTAAAACGTGAAGGAAAATATCGTGAGGAAAACGGGTAAACCAAAACTTGGTTAGTATTCTTATAAGCGGCGATCGGCTTGCAACCTGTCACGTACGGAATACTAACTGCTGTGCAAAAACTAGCCATGTGCCAAATATACAGTAATATTGTAATTGGCATACTTTTTATGGTAAAACTTGTTGTTTTTAAATGTTTTGTTGTGTGTGCTGTTGGCGTTGCCTATTAAACAAATAAATATTTGGACGTGCCTCTGACTACCCTCTTTAGATAGATCCTCAAAGATCTAAGTAACTAGAGATCTAAGGAGATATCTACCGAGGCTGGGGATTACAGTCGTATGAGTGTTTTCTTTATTCCAAAAATACTTAAACTCCGATGCAGCCTAGCTTAATTTTAACAGCAAAATGTCTGGCGGGGAGACGGAAATCATTTTCTCATGTGACTAGTTCTTATGAACTAGTGTGGTGAAGGTTGAAAGAGTGCTTCATAGGCTCTTTTCGTTCACTTGAACACAGTCTTCGAAGTTTTAGGTTTTACGACAGTGAGAATGACAATGTAAAGGAGAGAAAGATATAGCCCTTTGCATGTAATAAAGATGACTAGCAACCGCGCGCGGCTCCGTTCGCGTAATACCTACCTGGATAAAAAGTATGTGTTATTCCAAGTCTTATACTATGCATATTCCAAGTTTCATTGAGATCCGTTCAGCCGTTTCATCGTGAAAGAGTAACAAACATCTATACATCCAGCCATCCAAACTTAACAAAACAAAATTAAACTAGGTTCCACCCACGGCGTCGCCCGCTTGGTACCTTGAAAAATAAAAACAAATCTATCCCACGGGAACCGTACATTTTTCCAGACTAAAAAGTAGCCTATGCGCTATACCAGACTATAATCTATATCTGTGCCAAATTTCATCCAGACCCGTTCAGCCGTTTCAGCGTGAAAGAGTAACAAACATACATCCATACGTTCTTACCAACTTTCGCGTTTGTAATATTAGTAGGATTACAAAAACATAGTTCTATTGAAATCTTGTCTTCTCTTCTTCTTCTTCTTATATATAAAAATAAATTGCTGTTCGTTAGTCTCGCTAAAACTCGAGAACGGCTAAACGGATTTATTTTATCTTGGTCTTGAAATGTTCGTGGAGGTCTAGGAAAGGTTTAAAAGGTAAGAAAAATTCGAATAACTGCCGGGAAAACCCTAAAAATAGCCCTTTTCTATTTCCCACACAAACGTTTTCTAAATAAGTACGAAGTCTGCCGGGTCAGCTAGTAAAAAAATATTTTTATGGGCACTTCAATAGTTCAAAGCATAAACCATGTAGCACATAATTATAAGTTAAGATAGCTTAAGAATATTGTATATACATTCTCATTTAAGTGAACTTTGTTCTTTTGAGAAATAAATTCTTAAACCAAAAAACCATGTCTACTCACTTGACACCTCGTCTCAGGGTCGGCGTAGTACCCTGGAATCTTATCATCACAGGTGAAGGATAGACCGAGAGGTACCTCCGTGTAGATAGGATAGTCTTGCTCTGGGACATAGCTCTCTAATTGCTGAAAAAAATCATATTCCCTAATAAACAAAAGGTTTATTAGGTTGCAGAAGGTTGCGGGTTCGATTCCCGCCGCGGGACAAATGTTTGCATTATTTGCAGATATTTGTCTCAGGTCTGGGTGTTTTCTATGTATAATATGTATGTATTTACAAAAAAGTATGTATCTATGTAGTTTATCAGTCATGTGGTTACCATAATACAAGCTCTGCTTAGTTTGGGGCTACATGATGCTGTGATAGTGTCCAGCATTATTATTATTATTATTATAAAACAAACAGTTTTAAAGAGCTCTTTGCAGCCGCCATATTGGATTTTTTTTTATTTTGCTTAACGTATCTCATTTTTCATAACTCGTCCAGCCGTTTCAGCTATAAAGGAACTTACTTAGTCAAAGGTTTACAAAAAAACGGAGAAGTGTTAGTCTGTTTCACACACCAAGGGTTCCAAGGTTAAAGATAAAAAAGAGGTCATAGATTTTGGACCTATAAGCCAAAGTTTCGGCCAAAGAAAAAAAAATTTTTTTTTTTCAAATTATAATAATAATATTTTATTCTTTCCTTTCTTTGAAAGGATTAAGCACGCCATAGAGGATTATGTGTTATATAAAATTGATAGAAATCAGATTTTTCATCTGAGAAAATCAACTCAAGTAGGTAATAGTTGTAGAGACTAGAAGCCTTATGAAAAATACTCAGACTGACTTTCTGAATGTGTTCATACTTTTTTTTTGTTGAACGGCACTTTTGCTTTTGGGCCCAACCCTGTATGAAACTTGAATAACCTCCTTTAAACTAACAAACGAAATATCACACAGCATTGGTAAAATATAAAAAAATATTTAATTTTGAATTTGAATTTTTATACTTACACCGAGAGTTTTGTCCAGAAGACAGATAAATACCGCTATTATTCCCACGGAACCAAGCTGCGACACCCGCCTCGGTTGTGACATTCTGAAGAGTATACGGAACCCTAACTTTGTAAATATAGAAAACCTGAAACAAAAGAAAATTTTCATCACACGTCATTTCTTTATTTCTTCGTATTTGTTTATGATCTGTGTCTTTAGAGATCAATTTTTCCAGTGCCAAGTGTGTTCTCATAAAAAAAACACTCACACGACTGTAATCCCCAGGCTCGGTAGATATCTCCTCAGATCTCTAGTTACTTAGATCTTTGAGGGTATCTAAAGAGAGTCAGCACGTCCAAACATGATATTTGGCACATGCCCTCATTTTGCACAGTAGTATTCTGGTACATGACAGGTTACGAGCCCATCGACGCTTAAAAGAATACTCTATGACACACACCTTCGAATTTTCGGTTTTAGGGTATGGTAGGTTGATATTTTCCTTCACTAGAGATGTTAACGAGAGGTTAGTAAACACTGAAAAGGACGGAAATATCTCGAACTTTCCCGCTAAAGCGGAAGGAAAAGCGGGAAAGTACTAGATATTTCTGTCCTCTTCAGTATTTGTAATGGATTTCCGTTAAGTCACGCCTGAATCAATCATATATCTTAGAGGTTAGTACTCGTATTACAGTTGTGATCATACTTTTACATTATTTCGTTTTATTATTGTCCATATCCTTCGTTATTGTGAATATTACAACAGAATCAGACAATGAACAAAAGCACACAATTACAAATGTAATGTAGATATAATTACACTCACTGGTTATGCAAAGTGTGACATGGGAATGGCCGATTGAGTTTTAATTAAGTTATTTTAGTATATACTAGCTTCCGCCGGCGGTTTCGCCCGCGTGGTATCTTTAAAAACAAAAACAAATCTATCCCACGGGAACCGTAATTTTTTCCGGGATAAAAAGTAGTCTATGTGCTATTCCAGACTATAATCTATATCTGTGTCAAATTTTATCCAGATCCGTTCGGCCGTTTCAGCGTGAAAGAGTAACAAACATACATCCATACATTCTTACAAACTTTCGCGTTTATAATATTAGTAGGATATCATTTTAGCTTTTATCCTCATGATAAGTTAGTCTGGCCTTCTGCGCTGTAGGTTGTGGGTTCGATCCCAGGACTAACATTTGTGTTATGAACACAGATAATTGTTGTGTCTGGGTGTTTACAATGTATTAGTAGGTACCTGGATGACCGAGCTTTGCTCGGTATTTTTTAAGACTTTTCCTTTACAACGCCATCTATTAGCATATCAAGTAGCATTGGTGTTGCTGTATCGGCTTGAAAACACGGATAAATCGACGTTTTCTAAAAATGAAACCTAGATCGATTTATCGCCCCCGAAACCCACTACATAAATAAATAAAATAAATAAAAATAAATAATGCTGGACAATCCACACAGCATCATCTAGCCCCAAAGTAAGCTACTCAAAGCTTGTGTTATGGGTACTAGACAACTGATATATTTAATACATTATATACAAAGATAGATATTTTTTATTATACATAGAAAACACCCAGACCAACGGAACAAATTTCTGCAGATCGTACACAAATTTGTTCCGCGGCGGGAATCGAACCCGCAACCTCTTGCGTCGCAGGCGGACTCTCGCCCGCTGCGCCACTGAGGTCGTCAAAAATATAAAACATACCTACAAAATTTCATAAAAATCGTTGGAACCGCTTCCGAGATACAGATTATATACCTACATATTATTATGTATGTATTTACTTAGAAAAAAAAGTAAGTATATAATTCATCTATCAGCTATCCAGGTCAGGTTCCCATAGTACAAGTTTTGCTTATTTGAGGCTAGATGGCGTTGTGTGAAATGTCCACCAATATTTGATTATTTATTTCCATACTAATCAGTTTTTCTGGCCTTAGCTGAGTTGGTAGCTCTGCCTTTTGCGCTGTAGAATCATTTCCGAAAAATAATAATAAGGTAATTTTGAAATATGCTAATTAGCCTTGAAGAGTTTAAACTTTCAGCATGTTTTGAAATCTGTAAATGGATCGTGCGTCGGCGACATTCCGACGCCATCTTGAATTATGTTTTTCGCAATTCCATTTCGAGTTCCTTTTGTAGGTAATTGTAATAAAACCTTTGCAACAGAAAGTGGGTTAAATTACAACGAAATTTAATTTAATCTATTTTACAGTAACATTATGCTAATATCAAATTCTATTCAGCCGTTATGGCGAAATAGTTTAGTTAGGTATATAAAACAGTTTCATATGTATAAACATTTGCCAAAAAAAAATAATTTATGTGTCATTATTGTTTCTATGTAGGTACCTACGGCGATGGGCCTACAACCTGTCACGTATGAAATACTAACTACAGTGCAAAATATGGGCCCAAATATAATATTTGGACGTGCAATTGAGTTAAAATATACTTAAAGATTTAGACTAGAGTAAACACAATAACAATAACAAATGAACATTTCACACAACGCCATCTAGCCCCAAACTAAGCAAAGCTTGTAATATGGGAATCAGGATGGTTAATAGATTTTTTTTTTAAATACATGCTTAGAATACATAACAACACCAAGACACAGAACAAACATCTGCGTTCATTACACAAATGTTAGTCCTGGGTGAGGATCGAACCCACAACCTACAGCGCAGAAAGCAGAACTACTACCAACTGAGCTGTGAGGCCAGTCCAATCAAAGATGATACGAATGTAAGAGGAGTAGACTCAGAGTTGACGAATGATAGGAGTAAGTGGAAGAAAACATGTGCCGACCCCACGCGTGGGATAAGGACAGGAGAATGATGATGATGAGGTGAAAGGGTTAAATTGCCTCTCAGAGCCTTCTTCATAAACTAAGATTAACTTCATAAATCTATACCTATATAAGAGCTTAACCTGACTGACTGACTGACTGACTGACTGACTGACTGACTGACTGACTGACTGACTGATTTATCATCGCCCAGCCGAAACCGCTGAAGCTAGAAAGCTGAAATTTGGAAGGTGGTTTCCTTTTATAACAAAACCACCCACTAAGACGGGATTTTTGGAAATTCCACCTCTAAGGGGGTGAAAAAGGGTGAAAACGTTAGTATGAAACTTTTTAACGCGTGGAGTGATTTTCATGAAACTTTGTTTGTGCACTGTAAATGCAAAATGAATGGATACGTGTTTCAGGATTTTTCAATATAACCATCAAAAAGGGGTCAAATGTGGGGTCAATTTTTGTATGGGAACTTTTTAACGGGTGGTGCGATTGGCCTGAAATTTTGTTTGTGTACTGTAAATGTAAAATAAATGAATACGTGTTTCAGGATTTTTCAATATAACCTTCTAAAAGGGGTCAAAGGGGGGTCAATGTTAGTATGGAATTTTTCTAACGGGTGGTGCGATTGGTCTGAAACTTTGCTTGTGTACTGTAAATGCAAAATGAATGGACACGTATTTCAGGATTTTTCAAAATAACCTTCAAAAAGGGGTCAAATGTGGGGTCAATGTTTGTATGGGATCTTTTTAACCTGGTGCGATTGGTCTGAAACTTTGTTTCGTGTTTCAGGATTTTTCATTAAAACCTTTAAAAAAAGGGGTCAAATGGGGGGGTCAATGTTTGTATGGGAACTTTTCAACGGGTGGTGCGATTGGTCTGAAACTTAATTTTGTGTTTTAGGATTTTTCAATATAACTTTAAAAATGGGGGTCGAATGGGGGGTCAATGTTTATATGAAAATTTTTAACGCGTGGTGCGATTGGCCTTAAATTTTGTTTCCTGTTCCAGAATTTTTCAATACATATAACTCTAAAAAAGGGGTCAATGTTTGTATGGGATTTTTTTAACGGGTGGTGCGATTAGTCTGAAACTTTGTGTACTTACTGTAAATACAAAATAAATTGACACGTGTTTCAGGATTTTTCAATGTAACTTTCAAAAAGGGTCAATGTTCTTATGAGTACTTTTTAGAGGGTGGTGCGATTGGTCTTAATTTTGGTTTGGATACTTTAAATGCAAAATAAATGGAAACGTATTCCTGGATATTTCAAAATAGCCCTCTAAAAAGGGTAAAATTGGGAAAATTTGACTTTTGTCTCGGCGCTCGGTGGAGCAACACCAGTGCGGAGCGAGTCAACGGTCCTGTGGATGCTTCGTGGAGAAGCGAAACACGTGTCGAGTTTCTATTTGAGGTGTGGTGTTGGGATTATTAATATTAATAATATTTCTATAAGGCATTTTGTGGGGCTCATTAATATTAATAAGCTTAATTAATAACCTCATTAGATAATAGTTTTAGCGGGAAAGTACTAGACATTTCCGTCCTTTTCAGTATTTGTAATGGATTTCCGCAAAGTCACGCCTGAATCAATCATTTATCTTGGGTGACAAAGTTATTATGGGATTTTTTTATTAGTGTGATTTGTTTGAAACTCAGTTTAGTTAGATACCTACTTTAAGTGAACGAAGTCGCGGGCGGGACAGCTAGTCTTACATATACAAGTTATAAAAGCAACTAGCCGGCTCTCGCACAACTTTGTCTGCGCGTTTCAAGTAATATATTTTTTCCGTTTGCAACATTTTTCATCGATGCTCCGCTCCCATCGGTCGTAGCGTGATGTTATACAGCCTATAGCCTTCCTTGATAAATGGACTATACAACACAACAATATATTTCAATTCCAACCAGTAGTTCCTGAGATTAACGCGTTCAACCAAACAAACTCTTCAGATTTATAATATCAGTATAGATTGCACCCATTTCTCACGCGCCCGAGGAAACAGTAAGTATATTTTTTGTCTCACTTCCACATTGTAGATAGTTTTTGCTTGTCTGACTCTGACGGCTTGATTAGTTCTGTGATTTAGCTGTAGGTAACTCCAATATCCGATTTTTAAAGGCATAGAGCCACCAATAATGTGGGCATGTACCAAATGTCATGTTTGGACTTGCCTTTGACTACCCCCTTTAGATATCCTCAAAGATCTAAGTAACTAAAGATCTGAGGAGATATCTACCGAGCCTTTGGGGATTACAGTCGTGATCATATTTTTTTTTTTTTAGAGCCACCAAGGTGCCAAAATTGATAGATAAAACCCAATATCTTTAGAACCCTTCTCTTATTCAGCTAATATGCTTCCCAGCTAATATACAAACATACTAGAATTTCTAGACCTTCCAAGTTTCATGCCTATTGGATTAACGGTTCTTAAGTTATGCTCTAACAAACATACACAAACATGCAACGCCAAATTTCCTTTCTTGCCACTGAGATTATCGCTCGCTGCGCTCGTTCAAACAAAAAGGCTACGAAATTAACCCACGAAATCAGTAAGTTCACACAAATGCATCTTTGGAAACGCCATTAGATCTTACAAAATATTACAGTACCTAATGGTTATTAGATGATATCTTTCCTCTCACGATATTTTGTAAACTTCGCTACTTTGTTTATAGGCTCATTCTCAAGTAATTTATAGACCTACTAAACTGATCGGATGATACAGGTGCTACGCTTGTTGAATCTAAACATGTTGGAGGCACCAATTACTTACTAATATATTAATCACTAGCTACCGCCAAAGGCTTCGCCCGCGTGGTAGGTACTTTTAAAAACAAAAACAAATCTATCCCACGGGAACCACTTTTCCGGACTACATTTTTCCGGGATAAAATGTAGCCTATGAGTTCTTTCAGACTATAATCTATATCTGTGCCAAATTTCATCGTGATCCGTTCACCCGTTTCAGCGTGAAAGAGTAAAAAACAATACATCCATGACATCCTGACATCCATCCATCCATCCATACATTCTCACAAACTTTCGCGTTTATAATATTAGTAGGATTAATACGAGTATTACTACAAAAAAGGGTTGGATTTCGTTGTATAATTATACTATTCGTACCATAATTTCATGATTATTGTAGTATCGTATTGGAAGTATATACTTCGCGAAAATAACATAATTTTATGTTCAGGCCGACACTTGTTTATTTGGTAAATCATTTTGAACATTTACCCTACTGTACCCCTAGTATGAGTTTTTGATAGTTTACGAAAACTTTTTTCGAATAGTATCCTTTCATACATTTACCTCCATCGGAAATTTTAAGGTACTAAAATAAAGTCGATATCGTGAAAACTTGATGTAAAAATCATTGCTGGGACTGCCGATTACATAATATTTTCGATATTATCGACCTTATTTTAGTTCCTTAACATTTCCGATGGAGGTAAATGTATGAAAGGATACTATTCGAAAAAAGTTTTCGTAAATCAAAAACTCATACTACAGTATACCTAGAGATTTTCTGAACATCAAATCCGGCAAAGACAAGTAGGGGACTCACTGATTCTTTCATGCGATGCTGTAAAAGAGAGTAAGACCAATAAAAGTTGTATCGTATCTAACATCGTGTGAATGCAAAGGACGAAGTTCCGGTTGACGAATTGGCTTAAATAGACATCCAGTTGCCTCAATTTGATTAATTTGCGAATATTTTTAGTAATGAATACAAACAAAATTTCACCAACAAATTTTATTTTGTTTTAATTCAAATCAAAATTGATGAAAACAGAAACGTAGTATAATTTTAGTCAAAGTAGTATAATTTTAATTTTCATAGACAATAATTTATTAAAAGTTCCACCTGGAAACATCATCCATACTACTTATCATAATCATCTTTCAATTTCTCAGACCTCTTTTTGTCTTACATAATTAAATTTGCCTACATCGACTTTGGTGAAATTCTGGAAAACTCAACCACAGACGCCATAACTAAAAGAAGAAGGGCCTAGCTCATAATCAGCTCACAAGTACAAAATGCCACTTTGGGCTCAACGAATCTAGGCATTCGTGAAGTTAGCCGCAAGAGCTGCGCAGTATCGTTTTTCAGGAGCAATTGGAGGTATGAGGAGGGGGAAGGAACAGTACCCCTAGTATGAGTTTTTGATAGTTTACGAAAACTTTTTTCGGATAGTATCCTTTCATACATTTACCTCCATCGGAACTAAAATAAAGTCGATATCGTGAAAACTTGGTTTGAAAATCATTGCTGGGACTGCCGATTACATAATATTTTCGATATTATCGACCTTATTTTAGTTCCTTAACATTTCCGATGGAGGTAAATGTATGAAAGGATACTATTCGAAAAAAGTTTTCGTAAATCAAAAACTCATACTAAGGGTACTGTACATGCGCAAACTCGCACGTGTGGCTAACTTCACGAATGCCTAGATCCGTTGGATGACCTATACTTTAGCATAGCCATACCTAGCGACACCTGAGATAACAGACAGACAGACAGTTTCCTAATGTCTGTGGTTATTGGTTTCCTTATACCCCCAATACGCAACCATTTGATTATTGAATATCAAACTAAGTCAGATCAAAATACTAATGAGAGCAAGTGGTATTGGCCTCGTCTTCCGACCCTAGGGACGTGGGTTCGCATCCAGTCGTGCACCAATGAATCTATTCGAAAAACATTTATGCACTATACTTCTAACGGTGAAGGAAAACATCGTGAGAAAACCGGCATACCTACACTTAAACCAAAAACTAAAGGTGTAGGTATGTCAAAGGTTAGTGTTTTTATAACAGGCGATGGTCTTGCAACCTGTCACGTACGGAATACTACCTACTGTGCAAAATGTGGGCATGTGCCTAATATCATGTTTGAACGTACCTCTGACTCTTTAGATATCCTCAAAGATCTAAGTAACTAGAGATCTGAGGAGATATCTACCGAGCCTGGGGATTACAGTCGAGATCATATTGTTGATATGATTCCCACAGAAAATAATATACTTATATATTAATTTTTGTGGGTCAAGGTTGTATATTTTTTTATGAGTTTTTTTTATCATAAAGGTCAATTTTGCAAAATAACTATGTACTTACCTACGTAGGTACCTAAACCTGTAAACGTACAACCTCAGTTGGTAGTAGCTCTGCCTTCTGCGCTGTAGGTTGTGGGTTCGATCCCAACCCAGGACTAACATTTGTGTGATGAACGCAGATGTTTGTTCTGTGTCTGGGTGTTATTATTTACAAAAAAAAAGTATTAAATGAATCTATCAGTTAAGGCCCAGAATTTTGAAAATTGCAAGTATTGCAACCCTAATCATTCTATTACCGCTTAATAGATTACATTGAAATTGAACTACACGATACTCAAGGATATAAGTGATAAATCAACCGGAGCTAAAACACGAATTAGTTAGAAAACCTTGGTTAAAAAGGTAGAAAATCATGTACCTCTGAAAATGCAGAAATTCCCTAATTTATCCAGAACAGTAAGGTATTTTGAATTTCTATTTCACGTGAATGTAAATCAGTTAATTTGAAACAAATCAACCCAGCCCTTTTTTTGAAATAAGCTTTTTACTTGAACATATTTATGTTTTTTATAAATTGTCGCTTTCGTTATATAATTCAGAGCAGCCATTATTATCATGCCGCACTCTACTTTCTTGTCATTTGGGTATTTCGCTTCGTGCTATGTCTGATTCTACGGAGATCCGCGTTGCTATACGGACCTATGTCACTTTTTTTTGTAACTTTTACGTAAGGAATAGTGTGACGAGTATTCTGGGCCTTAACTGGTTCCCATAGTACAAGCTTTGCTTAGTTTGGGGCTAGATAGCGTTGTGTGAACTGTTTACCAATATTTAATTATGATTATCTTCGCAAATGTTTCACACCTACATAACAAAGAGTCTACCCAGAGACAATAGTAATTAATTGGTTCAAACTCTGTGTTTAATGTTACAACCTTTATGGTTCAAAGAGCATAAAGAAAAAAAGTCCTTGTTTTTTTATGGCATGACATGGTCGGTGCATTTTGCCGGTGTTAAAAATAATATAGGTTATATAGAGTAGGTTTTAAATAATAAAACCTATAGTTTAATTATTTAAAAACTACTAATATAATAATTAAAAGGTTATAAATAGTTAAATGCTTTTATCTAGCAAGAATGAAATTGAATATTATGTATATCTTCATGTACTTGCTTATGAGCTACAAGGCGATAAGATTGCAAACTGTCACGTAACTGGGCAATACGTGAAAATCTGTTAAATATAATGTTTGGACGTCCTCTGACTACCCTCCTTTAGATGTTCTTAAAGATCTAAGTAACTAGAGATCTGAGGAGATGTCTACCGAGCCTGGGGACTACAGTACCTAGTGAATATTTTATAACTAACATACCAATGAAGCCCTACAAATTCTACAATCAAAATCCACTAACACCAATCCCAAAATTGATCGCGCTGACTACGCTTACCTAACCTACATAATCTAAGCAAGACTCGACCACTTTCCTAAGTAAATAATGTACTTTGATAATTATTATTCCATAACTTACTGAATTAGTAAGTAGGTACTTAGCATGTGCATGCTCAGAAATGAAATTAGGAAGTAAATAGTAAAAAACGATTACGTATACTACATGTGTTATTTATTGTCTGTCTGTCTGGTTGTAATACACTTGTTTACTTTTTGACAGTTAAAGATTTATAGGTCATGATGACGGGGCAAGAATCATGTTAGATTCGACTGTCATTATTTCACGGGGCAAGAAATATTTGGTCATGTTGGATTGTCATGTTGGCGTGGGAAGAATAATTTGGTCATGTTGGATAGTCATGTTGGCGTGGGAAGAATAATTTGGTCATGTTGGCGTGGGAAGAAATATTTGGTCATGTTGGCGTGGGAAGAATAATTTGGTCATGTTGGATAGTCATGTTGGCGTGGGAAGAAATATTTGGTCATGTTGTATAGAGTCATGTTGGCGTGGGCAGAAATATTTGGATTGTCATGTTGGCGTGGCGTGAAATATTTGTCATGTTGGCGTGGCAAGAAATATTTGGTCATGTTGGGTTGTCATTGACGAGCAAGCAATATTTGTCATGTCAGAAACAGAATGAAAATATTATTATCATGTTTACTATCTTAGTTTGAAAGGAGACGAAGGAATATCTGTGACGAACTTTAACCCTTTCACCACACTGGTTTAAAAGAACTAGTGACACAACAATATAGGTACTCTCGTCATGGTCATGTTGACGGGGCAAGAATGATGTCACGTAGGTACGGAATACTAACTACTGTGCAAAATGTGGGCATGTGCCAAATGTCATGTTTGGACGTTCTGTACGTCTACCATGAGTTGTCACATTTAGATCGGCTGACGTTACAGTAGTAATGGTACGTTACTATGACATTTGTCAAAACTGTTACTCATGGTGCCAAATTGTAAGCAAATGAATGAGCGCAAACTACAGTCGCTGTAGTACGCTGTGACGTAGGATAGTTAGCTACGTGAGGTTTTAGTACCCAACTATCCGCTAGAGGCGCTGTGCAAGTTTTCATACATTTTTTAACTACAGTCGCTAGCGAGTGTAGATTGTGAAAACTCATGGTAGACCAACTGACTCTTTAGATATTCTCAAAGATCTAAGTAACTAGAGATCTGAGGAGATGTCTACCGAGCCTGGCCTGGGGATTACAGTCGTGTGAGTGCTAGGCCGACGAGCTTGTTATCCACAAAATGTCTATTCTGAGTAAAGGAAAACAAAAATTATGCAATATCTCTCATTTAGAACGAGATGGAACATTTAATATTCAGAATTAATGGCCGTGAAGATTAAATACCAAAATTTTCGACTGAAATTAGTTTATTATTCGGTAGGTACTTATTTTTTACGGAAGTACCTACATGATATCAATTATACAATAATAGTTATATAAAGTTGAATTGAAACTATTATCCCTCGTTTAGAAAAATAAATAAATAAATTTGATTTCGACTGTAATCCCCGGGCTCGGAAAATATGTCCTCAGATCTTTAGTTGCTTAGATCTTTAGATGACCTCAGTGGCGCAGCGGGCAAGAGGTTGCGGGTTCGATTCCCGCCTCGGAACAAATTTGTGTACGCTCTGCAGAAAGTTGTTCCGTTGGTCTGGGTGTGTATGTATAATAAAAAATATCTATCTATGTACCTATATCATGTATTAAATATATCAGTTATCTAGTACTCATAACACAAGCTTTGAGTAGCTTACTTTGGGGCTAGATGATGCTGTGTGGATTGTCCAGCATTATTTATTTATTATTTATTTATTATTTATTTATTATTTATCTTTGAGGATATCTAAACAGTAGTCAGCACGTCCAAAAATGATATTTGGTAAGTACATGCCCACATTTTGCACAGTAGTTTCCGTACGTGACAGGTTACAAGCCCATCGCTGCTTATAAGAATACTAGCTTATGACACAAACCTTCGAATGTTTGGTTCTAGGGTATGCCGGTTTCCTCACGATGTTTTCCTTTGGAGTGCAAAAAGAGGTCACCCATCCAAAAACCAACTGTGTGCTCAACGTTGCATAACCATGCGTTTCCCATATGACCTTTCAACCCCAATATCAGCCCTTTCAAGATTATTTTGTTATTGTAAGGAGAAGGTTTGTGTAAATAATAATTAAAATAGAACAATGTCTGTTGGGTCAGCTACTAAAAAGTAGAATTGAAATTGTCCACATAAACTTTTCGGCATACCGTGACTCAAAAAACCGATGTTGTCTTTCAAGATTTGCAGAAAAAGTACCAACCCCACGAAAACACAATTTATCTGGAACCACCGTGGGATCATTAAATACACATAAATTAAAAAATCATCAAAATCGGTTAACAAATAAAGGAGATATTGAGTAACTTGTAATTATAAAAAACTGTCTGATGACCTCTTTTTATAAGTCGGTTAATAGAGCGATTTAAAATAAGGGTGTAAACACATTATAGTACATACCGAAAACACAAACACTCTCGCAAACAAACGACGCACGACTGAAGCGAGAATGTACGTGAAATGGCGTTATATATCAGAGGTTATCTTAGTATGGATAAGACGCTTTCAGTTTCATTCGCAGTGGTAGCACCTCTGCCTTACGATCCGAGATAAACATGTGTCAAATTCACGAAATGAGGCGCACTGTAGGTAATCATTTCACCACACTGGTTCACGTGACACGAACGACAAAAGAAATAAACACAAATGAGCACGACTGTAATCCCCGGGCTCGGTAGATATCTCCTCAGATCTCTAGTTACTTAGATCTTTGAGGATATCTAAAGAGGGTAGTCAGCACGTTCAAACATTATATCTGGCACATTCTCACATTTTGCACAGTAGTTAGTATTCCGTACGTGTCAAGTTGCAAGCCCATTGCCGCTTATAAGAATACTAACCTATGACACACCTTCGAATGTTTGGTTCTAGGGTATACCGGTTTCCGCACCGGCATTTTCGCATATATATTTTTCGATTGGAAAAACTCATTGGTGCACGACCAGGTTTGAACGCACGTCCTTCGAATCGTGAGGCAAGGTGCTACCACTACACCACCAGTGTTCCGAAGACCAGTGTTTGTAAGTATCAGAATTATTATATCACAAAATTGTTGCTGATTCATTGTATTGCAACAAAATATCCGCAATAGGGCCTTTTACTCAATTTGATATATTTTTACCGTTATTTTAAAAACTTTGTTATCCTTGATTTTAGAGCTCATGCTTCAAGTCATAGCAGAAAGATGGATCAATAAAAGATGAATTGATAATAAGTTATTTCACGAAAGTTAGATATAAAATTAAGTAATATTTAACGAGATATTATTATTCTACAAAAAGACAGTAGACAAACAAAATAAGTGTATACTTAGTCTATCAGCTATATGGTTCCCATAGTCCAAGCTTTGCTTAGTTTAGGGCTAGATGGCGTTGTGTGAACTGTCCACTAATATTTAATTTAATATTCTAACACTGGTATTCACAAACAATACTTGCCTCAGTAAACTAGCATAACTATGCGAAGTAAGGCATTTCTCGATTCTCATTGGCCGATCGTCACTCAAGTATTAGCGAACGGCCAATGAGAATCGAGAAATTCCTTACTTCGCATAGTAATGCTAGTTTACTGAAGCAAGTCATGTTTGTGAATACCGGTGTAAATGTTTTTTGCGAACAATGACGAGAGTGAGAACAATGACGAAACCATTGAGTAGAAAGGCCCAATAGCTAGTGTATATCATCATCTCAGCTCATTCCGTCGTATCCATAATAGTGTGTCGTATTTCTCACGATCCCGGTCACCGTTCGACTACAACATACAATGTTCAAACAATTAAATTATTAGCTGTTTTTACCTAACACTAGAATATTTCAAGTTATTAGATTTGTGGAGGAAACTCTGATGGTGTAGTGGTACTAACACCTTCCGATCCTACGGTTGTGGGTTCAATAAAAAAAATGACCACGACTGTAATCCCCGGGCTCTAGATATTATCTCCTCAGATCTCTAGTTACTTAAATCTTTGAGGATATCTAAAGAGTCAGAGGCACGTCCAAACATTACATTTGGTACATGCTCACATTTTGCACAGTAGCTAGTATTCCGTACGTGACAGGTTGCAAGCCCATTGCCGCCTATAAGAATACTAACCTATGACACACACCTTTGAATTTTCAATTTTAGGGTATGTCAGTTTCCTCACGATGTTTTCCTTTACCGTTTAAGACCACTGGCATTGCGCAGATACATTTTTCGAATTGAAAAACTCATTGGTGCACGACCAGGTTTGTACCCACGATCGATCTTGAGTCAGGGGTGCTACCACTACACCACAAGTGTTCTTAAGGGCAAAGGGTTTATTTCACTTATTTTGGCATGAAGTGAAGGGCCATTCTCTTGACCATCCAACATCTTCCGTGACATTTAAACCCTAGGGTACCTACTTAGGTACACAGTACATTATGTAAATCTAGGTCATTGAATGGATTACCTTAAAGGTTAGGTTAGGGTGACCTTGAGCTCTCTACAGATTTAGGGCCAGATTTTGAAAGTACTTAAACGGAAGTTTCCTTAGACAATCATCGATTTTCAAAATTCAAAGCCTACTCTTTTGTCTTTTTTTTCGTTCTTATGATCTATATTTACAAAAAGTTGAAAACGACTTCATACACTCACAATCTCAATCTATTATCTATTCTTCTATACTAATATTATAAAGAAGAAAGTTTTGTATTTTTGTATTTTTGTTTGTAACGAATAAACTCAAAAATTACTGGACTGATTTCAAAAATTCTTTTACCATTAGAATGCTACATTATCCCTGAGTAACATTGGCTATATTTTATGTAGGTACCTCGCGAGCAAAGCCGCGAACGGAAGCTAGTTGTAAATAAATATTACATCCTACTAATATTATAAACGCGAAAGTTTGTAAGAATGTATGGATGTCTGGATGTCTGGATGTATGTTTGTTACTCTTTCACACTGAAACGGCTGAACGAATCTGGATAAAATTTGGCACAGATATAGATTATAGTATGAAATAGCACATAAGCTTCTTTTAATCCTGGAAAATGTACGGCTCCCGTGGGATTGATTTGTTTTTGTTTTTCAAGGTACCACGCGGGTGAAGCCGTGGGCAGAAGCTAGTACATACATAAAATCACGCCTGTTTCCCGAAGGTGTAGGCAGAGACCTGGTAGAAATTTGGCACAGAGATAGACTAAAGTCTGGAATAGCACATAGGCTAGGTACTTTTTATCCCGGAAAAATGTACGGTTTCCGCGGGATAGGTTTGTTTTTGTTTTTCAAGGTACCACGCGGGCGAAGCCGTGGGCTGAAGCTAGTACTTACATGATTCGGTCAGTAATTTGTCTGAGTATCATCTATCTATCAACTGTCGTGGGAACAACTATTGACCCTACAAGTAATGGTACAAACCCATCGTGACCATTAAATTTGCCGTCAGCTAGTAACAATTATCGAAATTACTTTATAAAAGGTCAAAATATAGTTTAACAGATATAAAAACCAACATTAATGTTACATCACATCTTCCTTCTTTCCCACGCTGTGTTACCCGACTGCGAAGCGAAGGAGGGTTATGTGTTTGGAGAGTATGTATGTGAGTTCGACTGTCGATGAAGCCCAAACGGCTCGACAGATTTTGACAAATGAGGTGTTAGATTTGTCTGGATCATAAAAGTGATATAGGCTATACAAAATATTAAAAAATGTAATATGGCGACTGAAATATCTATTTTCAGTAACGTTCGGTCGAGTTTTTTAATTTTTCATTAAATACTGGTTTATAGTATGATTTATACAGAGAATCAACTTATTTAAAGAAAATTTGTAACCTTATTTAGTACTAGCTTCCGCTTACGGCTTCACTCACGTGGTACCTTGAAAAACAAAAACAAATCTATCCCACGGGAACCGTACATTATTCCGATATCAAAAGTACCTAGCCTAAAGAGCTATTCCGGACTATATCTCTGTGCCAAATTTCATCCAGATCCGTTCAGCCGTTTCAGTGTGAAAAAGTAACAAATATACATCATACGTCCTTACAAACTTTCACGTTTATAATATAAGATTGAATAACAAGGTGGGAAGTGTGTTACTATCAACTGATGCAACTTTTAAGTTGGGTCAAGGTACTCTTGCTCCTCTTACTTTAAAACTTACTTTACAAAATATTAAAAAATGTAATATGGCGACTGAAATATCTATTTTCAGTAACGATCGGTCGAGTTTTTTAATTTTTCATTAAATACTGGTTTATAGTATGATTTATACAGAGAATCAACTTATTTAAAGAAAATTTGTAACCTTATTTAGTACTAGCTTCCGCTTACGGCTTTGCTCACGTGGTACCTTGAAAGCTTTAAGCGTAAAGCGTGGAACCTTTAAGGTCGCAATATTTTTCTGTTCCTTATGATGGTCTAAATTTGACTACGGATGTAACATTTAATTACAACCAATAGTTCCTTATATGCCTCCAAGCAATACTGTACAAACATTGTCCTCACAGCTCAGTTGGTGGTAGCTCTGCCTTCTCCGCTGTAGGTTGTGGGTTCGATCCCCACCCAGGACTAATTTTTGTGTGATGAACGCAGATGTTTGTTCTGTGTGTGGGTCTTATAATGTATACTATGTTAGTATGTATTTACAAAGAAATGTATATGTATGTATAATTAATCTATCAGCTATCTGGTCCCCATAATAGCATGATATTTCACACATGCCCACATTTTTCTAAGAATATGACGAAAATGATACTAGCTTAGTCCAAATTGCTTTAAATAATAGGTATGTACGTAAAATTAAGTTATTTTTATTTTTATTTTATTTTTATAACATATGTTTTTGTTGAATATAGTTGTATATTTTACTATTTAGCCCCATATCTGCTCAACGTAAGTTAATAAAAATGTTTTTTTTAAAAAGTTCTCAAGTATAATCTGTACGCTTCTGTATTTGTGTCAGGTTGCAATCCCATCTTAATAAATCTTAATAACTTAATAAACTTTAAAGGTTACCTGGAAGAGATCGCTTTTAGCGATAAGGTCGCTCATTGTCACATTAATTTTAAGTTTGTTTCTCTTTTGTATTACTTTTTAAGGTGTACTTACAATAAAGTTATATTCTATTCTATTCTATTCTAAACTTAAGAATTCTTACTTCTTTTGATTTTGATTTGATTTGATTTAACTTGGAAATTTCCCGGAAATATTGTATGTTTCCCAAGTGTCAGGGTCGTGTTGCCCAAATTTTGAGATTTCGGTTCTTGGTTCCCACAATTTTGGTCCATAGTGCAACGATGGGCTTGTAGCGCAGCTTACACGTCTTGATACTTGCAACTATTATTCACAAAACCCGACTGACAGTTAGGTCTACCTACGGATGACCGTTGAGTGTTTACGCAATCTACACTCGCTAGCGACTGTAGTAAAAAAATTTTATGAAAACTTGTACAGCGCCTCTAGCGGATAGTTGGGTACTAAAACGTCACGTAGTTAACTATCCTACGTCACAGCGTACTACAGCGACTGTAGTTTGCGTTTCATTCATTTGCTTAGAATTTGGTACCATGAGTAACAATTTGACAGATGTCATAGTAACGTACTATTACTACTGTAGTAACGTCAGCCGATCTAAATGTGACAACTCATGGTAGACGTACTGGTAGCAGTGGAAGTTTACCTGAGTACTTCAATTTTACAACACAGTTTACAAACGAAGTTCCTTATCGCGCGTTGTGAAAGGGGGCTAGATGGAAAAATCTCACGAAAAGTTGTAACGACACTTTTTGCTATAGTAAGCTATTGTAAGCCGTGCGGCGTGCGCGTGTTTCTCTGTCTGTCTCTCTCTCTCTCATAGAAAGCAAGGAAAGGAACTTCGTTCCATCCGGGTGTCCCTTGACACCTCTCAAGTTTTTTTATATTTTATTAGACAGTCTACAAATCAACTACTGTGCAAAATGTGGGCATGTGCCAAATAGCAATCTCAATGCCAAATAGCATGTTTGTTGATACCTCTGACCTCTGACCTCTGACTACCCTCTTTAAATATCCTCAGAGATCATAACTAAAGACTTGAGGATATAACTACTGAGCCCGGGGATTACAGTCGTGATCATGTTTGGTTTTTTTTTGTTATTATACTAATCTGTGCAGCCGTTTGAGCTCCAGTAACAACCAAAGAAACTCGCATTACACGCTCAAAAACATTGTCCTTTTCCTAATGGTACCTATACCATTGATAATAACTCGTATATATTGCAATAATTAAAAACCCCGACCGAAAGTAATTGAAAATAGCTTTTTTCAGCCGCCATTTGCATTTTTTGTCATTTTATAAAAGTCTATGTCACTCTTGTAATCTAGACGAAACCAACTCATTTATCAAAATCCGTCCAGCTATATGCACTACAGCTAAAAATACTCGCTTGCAAACATACACCCCAAACCCTTTAAAGGTTTTTTCAGTGTGGTGTAAGGATCAAAGTGCGCCTCATAAGCTCCTTTTGTACATTACAACGATAAGTAAAAGTCAAGTATCAAGAGTTTCCATCCACAGTTTGTAAGAGTAGGTATCGCAATCTGCGCCTGCACAGATTGTTACGACGTTACGACACATTAATAAGTAGTGTGAATATTTTAAACTAGCTCCCTCACGCCCGCGGCTTCGCCTGCGAGGTACTACATAAAATATTACTACTGTAACATGTAACTTCGTACGCAAAAATCCTTACTAATATTATAATTAATGCGAAAGTAACTCTGGATTACTCAATCACGGCTAAACTACTGAATCGATTTAAATGAAATTTGGTACAGTGATAGTCTAGATCTTAACATAGGCCTGTTTCCTCAAGATGTTTTCCTTCACCGTTTAAGAGCACTGGCATTGCGCACATACATTTTCCGAATAGAAAAACTCATTGGTGCACGACCGAAACTCACCACGAATTCCTAATACATTACCGAATTAATATTACATTGTTATTTCGTGCCATGACCAAATTGTATTGATTTCAAGATTCAAATGTGACGTTTCTAAAACGGAATCGTTCTGGAAGACTTCGTGGATGACGTCCCCCAGGTTTGAACCCACGACCTTTGGATCGTGAGGCAGGCTGCTACCACTACACCACCAGTGCAATGAACAAAAAATGTATAGGTAGATAATTGTTAGTTTTTAATTAGAGATTGACCATAGATAAGTAAGTATAACTTAATTTACAGAATATTGATTGTATTATTGACGTGGGAAAATGTCAATATTGATTGGCTAATAAACGTCGTTGGCTTGATTTATGTTCATGATTAACTCTGAGGGATTTTCTGCGATGCATTTGTCTGTCCACTTTGTCACTCTAGTTTTTATACTTTTTCTCGTGTTATTTTGAGTTTTATCGTGTAATTTTGGTGGTAATTTTTCCAATAAAGCCCGAGTTCTTGACGGTAGTACCTAGCTCTGCCTTCTGCGCTGTAGGTTGTGGGTTCGATCCTCACCCAGGATAAACATTTATGTGATGAACGCAGATGTTGATGAATTTTTTTACATGATTCTATGAATTTAAGTCAAAAAAAAAATACGAGTAGATCATTAATCTATCAGCTAATATGGTTTCCATAGTACAAGCTTTGCTTAAGCACTTATTACAGTACCCTGAATTCAGGGACCCCTTACCCTAAATAAGAGTGGTATAATAAGAGTCAGGGCGTAAAACGTAGAGGCTAGGCGTTAAGCACTTCTCACACTACACGGTATTCAGGGCCCGGTAGTTAGGGAGCCTAACTCCTCGCCTCCACGCCTTACGCCCTGACTCTTATTACACCACTCTTATTTAGGGTAAGGATCCCTGAATTCAGGGTAGTGTAATAAGTGCTTTGCCGGGCCCTGTAGGTCTACCATGAGTTGTCACATTTAGATTAGCTGACGTTACTACAGTAGTAATAGTACGTTACTATGACATCTGTCAAAACTGTTACTCATGGTACCAAATTCTAAGCAAATTATGAGCGCAAACTACAGTCGCTGTAGTACGCTGTGACGTAGGATAGTTAGCTACGTGAGGTTTTAGTACCCAACTATCCGCTAGAGGCGCTGTAGGCAAGTTTTCATACATTTTTTTAACTACAGTCGCTAGCGTGTGTAGATTGTGAAAACTCATGATAGACCTACTGAATACCGTGTAGTGTAATACCCGTTTTAGTTTGGAGCTAGATGGCGTTGTGTGAATGTCCACTAATATACCTACTCACGCTGAAACGGCTAGAACGATCTGGATGAAACTTGGAATACGCGTAGTTTCCGACCTGGAATAAAACATAGGCTACTTTTTATCCGGGCAGGTACCACGCGAGCAGAGCCACGCGCGGTTGCTAATCTCCAATTGATTCATTGTCTATGGCCACGTGTTTTCAATTAAAATTGTCACATGTTTTATTGTTTCTCAGTTTTTGCTTTGATTGCGATGAAGCTGACACATTTTATTAATATTGAATGACTTGTGGATAATCTCAATAATTATACTTAGTCACAGAACTATGAAATTATCTTATTTCAGAGTTCTGTGTAAGTAATTTAGTATTCTTGATTCCAATATCTTATAATTACTCGTTCGTCCTTACTTCAACCTCCAACAAGGTTTACTTTACTTTTGACAGCAAAATTAAGTTTACAATAACATAAGTAGGTAGGTAGGTACTTAAAATAATCACCTAACTACCAAGACTACCTATTTTTTGTAATTATTTTATTACTGGACAAGTTGTTTCCTTCTCTTATCAAATACTAGCTTCCGCTCGCGGCGTCGCCCGCGAAGTACCTACTTACATAAAATTTAGTCTATGTTCATCCTGAAAGTTTATTCTACACATTGGTGAAAGAATTTTTCAAATCGGTTCAGTAGTTTCGGAGCCTATTCGTTTCAAACAAACAAACAAACAAACAAACAAACAAACAATCAAAGTTTTCCTCTTTATAATATTAGTATAGAAGAAATCCTTAGTAGTAAAGTAAAGTTAAAGATGAGCAAAAGTTAAATACAGGTGTGAGAAGTATCTACCTACCTAATAACGTAATGTAACTCGTGAGAACGCCTGAACATTTTCTAAAAGCAAAATATTTAAGTGCATAATGCTATGTAAATTTTATGAGGCTAGTAGGTACCTTATTCACATTTATAAGCTTTCGCCCGCGGCTTCGCCCGCGTGATACCTTGAAAAGCAAACAAATCTATCCCGCGGGAACCTTAGGTATATTTTTCCGGGATAAAAAGTAGCCTATGTGTTATTCCAGACCATAATCCATATCTGTGCCAAATTTCATTCAGATCCGTTTTGCCGTTTTAGCGTGAAAGAGTAACAAACATACATCCATCCATCCATCCATCCATACATTCATACAAAATTTCGCGTTTATAATATTAGTAGGATTGTAAAATAATGTACTTAGTTGCAAATTTGCTATGTAAATGTTAGAAGGCAGTATCCTTAGCCCTTACTTAACACCAGTAGGTACCTACTCCCAAACGGTGAAGGAATACATCATGAGAAAACGGGCATGTCCTAAAACCTAAAAACATCAAAGACATGTGTCAAATGCTTCTGAGAGGCCCTTTAATCCTTTCACCACACTGGTTGAACGAACTAGTGACAGGATAAAATAAGAAGCAGGACGAAAATAGCGTGGGAACCAAGGTAAATGTCACTTACCACCCTTTAGGGTACTTTTGTCGTGCCCCTTACGTAACGGTTCAGTGGACACCATACTGCAGTAATAAGGTATCCTACCCACCACAGCATAACAACACCACGACTGTAATCCCCAGGCTTGGTAGACCTCTTTTGGTAACCTATTCGCTGTGCGAATATGGCTGGCGCACACGGCTTCGCCCGCGTGGTACTTTGAAAAACAAAAACAAATCTATCTCACGGAAACCATACACTTTTCCAGGATAAAAGTAGCCTATGTGCTATTCCCGACTATAATCTCGTAAAATTTCATACAAATCCGTTCAGTCGTTTGAGCGTGAAATAGTAACAAACATCCATATAATTCACGTTTATAGGTAATAATTAGTAGGATAATTTTTTTCGACTAGAAAATGTAATTGGTGCAACCAGGTTAGAACCCCAGACCTTCGGATCGTAAGGCAGAAGCTACCACCATACCACCATCATTTTAAAGTATAATTACAATAAAAACTTAAGAATTCGCAAAATGCACAAAACCGGGCATCGAACCTGCAGTCGGTGAACCGTGCAGCCGACCAAATGTGTAATGCGTCGGGTGAGGCCATGCGAAGAGACTCTACTGTTGCGTGCTTGAAGTGTGCTCTACCTCTTTTTATTTTCACGATGTTTGTGAAATAGTCAATAGTCAATAATTATTTATTCAGTAATATCACAAGGATCATTTTGAAGCGTCTTACACGGTGAGTCTAGGTGCCAATTCCAGTCCTATCCCCAGTCCGAGAAGAACTGACAACAAACTCGCTGGGCCCTAGCGCTTTTTTTGTATTATGATTATAATATTAGATTGATATTATGAAAAGAGAAAAAAGGGTCTATTTTAATAACTAGATAAGAAACTGAGAAGGAAATTGCTTTTTTCGTAGCTAGTTATGAAAAGGGAACAAAGGTTTCCTTCACCGTTTAAGGGTACTTACTTATTGCATTATAGCGCACATATTTTTTTAACAGATAAACATTCGTTCATTCATTCTTTCATTCATTCATTCATTCACTCATTCATACAAACGTGGACCCCCATTTTAATAGGTTATACTTATTGAAAAATCTTGAAACAACTACGTGTCTTATTTCTTTTGCATGTTAGTTTCAAACCAATCACACTGCCCCTTTTTTTATAACTTTGTTGTTAATTCGCTACTTTCCCTTAGACGTAATGAGTGTCTGCTAAAAAATCTTTATTTTATTTCTTTATTCTTCAAAATCTTCTTCTTTCTTTATGTCATTTGTCTCTTTTGAGATCAATTTCAAGTGTTTAAATTAGTAGTAAAAAGTCAGTCAATATTTTTTTCATCTTTTTATGTCAGTCTAATATTCAAGTCAATTTTAAACAAAAGATGGCTGTTTTGTTTAAAATTCTCGGGATCTCACATATTTTACACTCGCATCAAGAGCTCGGGCTTTTTTGGAAAAATAACAACCAAAATTACACAATAAAACTCAAAATAACACGAGAAAAAATATAAAAACTAGAGCGATTATACCAGTCATCCATACATTCGTACAAACTTTCGCGTTTATAATATTAGTAGGATATTGTAAGAAGTAGAGCTACATTCACACCGGTCACGCACGGTGCTCGCCATAGTGTAACACACACACATAGCAACTGCTACAGGTGGAAACCCACACATGCATGACACAATAACAGGGTGTATTTTTCGTGTATGTCCCCGAATCTACGTTACGAGGACAATGGGAAGTCAAAATTTCACGTGTAGTTGTCCCCTTAAATCTGTATTCCTGTTAAAAGCTTATTTTTTAGCGCGGAAAAAAGAAATGTGAGATAAAAACAAAATTTATTCATGTATTACCTACATTTTAATTTATATCCCGAAAAACTTTTTAAAAAAAACATACCTTACTTTTCATTATTTTTTGTACACAAATAAAATTACATTTTAAAGCTTATAACTAATAGCATGTACCTACCTACACAGGCGAGCTTAACCCTAAAAAGAGTTATCTTCCAGCAAACCTTGGGATATGGAGATTTTTACTAATGGTGGGTATTTGTGTAACTACAAAAAGAGGATACCAAATTATAAAGGAAAAAAAATAGTGCGTGGAGTCCCTTTGCGCGGAAGAAGTGACATTTCTCGTTGCTAACGCTCGCGGTGGCTGTAAAGGCTACCACTGACGATACGTCCATTTAGTAGACTTCCTTTTGGATGCACTACAAATGGAAATTTATCCAGATACGGTACCATTCACAATACTTCCATTTGGATGCATGGCGTCACTTCGAACTTTGCAATCGTACGGAACGGAAATAAAAAATACTATGGATAACAATACTTTACTGGTGGCAGCAGCTGTGTGTAATTTATTAAAAAGACAAAAAAAACCTAAGAGAAAGTGGATGAAGGATTGGTTGAAACAAAGAAATACTTTTTATATATTTTTTATATATATATATATTTATAAAAAAATATACATATGATCACGACTGTAATCCCCAGGCTCGGTAGATATCTCATCAGATCTTTACTTACTTAGATCCTTGATGATATCTAAAGAGGGTAGTCAGAGGCAAGTCCAAACATGACATTTGGTACATGCCCACATTTTGCACAGTAGTTAGTATTCCGTACGTGACAGGTTGCAAGCCCATCGCCGCTTATAAGAATACTAACTTATGAAACATACCTTCGAATTTTTGGTTCTAGGGTATGCCGGTTTCCTCACGATGTTTTCCTTCACCGTTTAAGAGCACTGGCATTGCGCACATAAATTTTTCGAATGGAAAAACTCATTGGTGCACGACCAGGTTTGAACCCACGACCTTCAGATAGTGAGGCAGGGGTGCTACCACTACACCACCAGCGCTCTTATATATTTATATATAATTATATTTTTCTATTACGTCCAACACAAAGTCACGCGAGGACAAAGACATAATAAAAAAAATTATAACGCTTGACAAATACACAGCACATGCACCACCATCGACATCAAAACATAAACTGAAACAATAACCTCAAAAAAATGGACGCCGTTTCGCCCATTCACGGACTATTCGGACTGCTTCCAAATGGCGTGGCACACGTTTCTGACATTGACGGACGGCCGCGGATGACGTCCATTTGGCCTGGACGCATGGATTTCAATCCATTTGGAAATCCAGAGCTGGCTGACGTCCATCCAAATGGAATATTTTTTTACCATTCATGGGACGATTTTGGACGACGACTACTCCATTCGGATTAATGGACGTATCGTCAGTGGTAGCCTTAACAATATACTACGCGCATGCGTGCGAGTGCCACGCATTCACTCTCGCTCTGTCTCTTTCACACCCCCTCCATGGTAGCGTTCAACGTTTAACGCAACCTTGTCGGAAGTCGCATCAGAAGTTTTACTTCAATAAGAGATTTCCACTAAAAAATGGCCGCACTAAAGCCTTACACCACACTGGTTGAAAGGAACTAGTAACAAAATAAATTCAAATTCAAATTCAAAATATATTTATTTCAATGAAATCACAGGGATCATTTTGAAACGTCTTACATACTAGTTGAGTCTAAGTGCCAGTTCCAGTCCTATCCCCAGTGCGAGAAGAACTGACAAGAAACTCGCTGGGCCCTAGCGCTTTTTTTGTATGATCCTTGTTAATTTTGTAAGGAATACCTAGCAGAGTTGGAGCTGATTCATCCCAAGCTTTTTTATCATCTAAGTACCTACTCTGATATTTTATAATAAGCTTTTCTAGACAGTTTCTGTTTAATTACATTTTTGAATTATAAATATAAATAAGATCATCCTGTACACCTTATCACTACTTCACCTCATTGTGTGATAATCTACAAACATTCAGTTACACTCCACAAATCTAAATTCAACCGTATTACCCACGACATAAGGAACATTAATTTAAGCATATAATACGACGTAGCTTTGTATTAACGTGCGTTATAAACCAGTATAGTTAAAGCCTCGCGTGTTTCAGCAAACTTGTATGAACGTAGAGAAATCGAATCTATCAATGGAACAAAGTACCTACGTCATGTTTATTTATGACGTCATTCTTTGGCGTATTTATTTTTAACTTAATTAAAATATTAAGAAATTTGAAGAAAAATATGCAAATAAGCAATAATATAAAAACATTAAGGTAACTAATAAATAAGTGACTATGTATCGAATAAATAAAAGATATTATATAGGTAGGTAGGTATTCTTAGTATCTTGATTTTATTAAATATATTTTGTACCTAGGTACTTATTAATTAATTCTTTTATGTATCAAATCTTTGACTCGAAACAGTAAAGACATAATTTTTTTAACCAACGAAAACAAAAAAGAAGGTTTCAAGAGTTGCGTAGTTAACTTACTTCTAATATTTTCTTTTTATTTATTATCCATCGAATATTAATAAAAAAATATACAACTTGCTTAGATTATTTTTAAAAGAATTCAACAATAAACTACACACAACCTTTACCTGACAGCTCTAGCAAAAATGGCCGCCGCGCGTTCCGATTTTGAAAAGTAAGTTTAGTATTCACATTCGCGCCTTACCCCGGTTCGGACGGACGGCCATTTTGTTTTAATTACTTTTATTTTCGTGTGTGTTATTTTATTAATCTTTATTAAACTTGAACTTATTTTATTTATATTTTGTGTTGAGTGAAATATTTCTTTCTCTTTGGTGAGTATTATTACGTCATAGATAAAAGATAAGATTTATTGTTTTAGTATTGCTATTTTTAAAGTTTTGTGCATGATAAGAAATATCTATGTAAAAATATAGGTAACTATAAATATACCTAACTACCTAATCCTGCCTCAATACTTTGATTTCGTATCGTGTGTAAAAGAATACTAGTTAATTTAAAAAAAAACACTCACACGACTGTAATCCCCAGGCTCGGTAGATATCTCCTCAGATCTCTAGATACTTAGGTAGATCTTTGAGGATATCTAAAGGGGGTAGTCAGAGGCACGTAATTATACTCGTATTTGGCACATGACCACATTTTTATTGTGATTGAAAATTTGACATTATTGAAATTTCCTGAGGCTCCTTTCATGGATAACTATCATCATCATCATCTTCCTGACCTTTTCTCACGTTATGTGGTCGGCACAACATGTAAGCTTCCATCTCCCTCTGTCATTCATCTCAGTACTCACTCCTTTCTTACTCATGTCATCTTTCACACAGTCCATCCATCTTTTCTTTGTCCTACCTCTACCTACCCCTGTATCCATCCACATTCATACCTAACACTCTCGTCACATGACATTCATCTCTTCTCATAACATGCCCATTGCCCATAACCATACGCTAGCCTTTACTCATCATCTTTTCATGGACAACTGTATCGGCTAAAATAATTTAAGTACTTACAATACAAAATAAAAATATATTTATTATAATACTAGCTTCTGCCCGCGGCGTCGCCCGCGAAGTACCTACATAAAATATAGCCTATGTTCATCCTGAAAGTTCATTCTACACATTGGTGAAAGAATTTTTCAAATCGGTTCAGTAGTTTCGGAGCCTATTCATTTCAAACAAACAAACAAACAAACAAACAATCAAAGTTTTCCTCTTTATAATATTATTATAGTATAGATTAAATATCTGACTGAAAGTAATTGATAAAAGCTTTATAGGCGTCAATTTTCATAAAATATTTTTGCCACTCTTGCGAGCGTGTCAGCGAGTTGAACTAAATTGACGGGGAGATTTTGACAGATAAAGTATGAGATGACGTAAGAAGGGCATTCTATACGGTAATTCCCAAGTCACTTCGACGCTCGCTTCGCACTCGAACCCGATTCAAAGTGTCAAATAAAAAGGTCAATGTCAAATGTTATTTTGAACCCTAGGCGAAGTGAGAGTGAATTGCGATGTGAGATGCGAGTTGATGTTTGAATTTGACAGAATCGACGTACAGGGCGTGAATATAAATGAGGAATGTGGAAATCGCGAACTTAGTTTATTTTAATTGGATTTTTTGCTTACACATATCGATCTTAAAAGCCTTCTTTCACCAACTTACCACCTGTTCTAACGGACGTCACAGATGCGTCTTTAACAGTACCTACTTGTCCTTCATAAGGGGCGAATCCATATAACAGATGTTTTGAGAGCACTGGTTGTGTAGTGGGAGCACCCCTACTATCCGAACGTCGTTGGTTCAAAATATCAAAATATCAAAATGAAATCATTTTCTATATCTATATATATATAACTCAAAGGTGACTGACTGACTGACTGACTGACATAGTGATCTAACAACGCACAGCCCAAACCACTGGACGGATCGGGCTGAAATTTGGCATGCAGGTATATGTTACGACGTATGTAGGCATCCGCTAAGAAAGGATTTTGATTAATTCTACCCCCAAGAGGGTAAAATAGGGGATGAAAGTTTGTATGAAAAGTCGCGATAATCGAAATTCACGCGGGCGAAGCTGCGGGCATCAGCTAGTACACATAATAAAATCGTTAATCTATGCGTTTGTGCACGCTACTAATCTCCGCAAAGGCTGAACCAAATCGAATGCAGTTTTCACTAATGTACTGAGATAAGCTTAGATTAAAATTTAAGCTTTGTTTCATCGATATCGGTTAACAAATAGAAAAGATATGATAATTTTACTTATTCCTCGCGTTCTATGCGCAAAAATTATCTAACGCGAACAAAGTCGAGGGTGACAGCTCGTTTTTCAATAAAATCAAAGGGATAATTTTGAATCTTACATACTAGGTGAGTCTAGGTGCCAATTCCAGTCCTATCCCCAGTCCCAGAAGAACTGACAACAAACTCGCTGGGCCCTAGCGCTTTTTTTGTGTGATCCTTGTTAATGTTGTTAGGGACACCTAGCAGAGTTGGAGCTGATTCGTCCCAAGCTTTTTTTCTCATCTAAGTTCAAACCTGATCGTGCACCAATGAGTTTTTCTATTCGAAAAATTTATGCGCAATTGCCAGTGCTTTTAAACGGTGAAGGAAAACATCGTGAGCAAACCGGCATACTTTAGAACAAAAAATTCGAAGGTGTCATAGGTTAGTACTCTTATAAGCGGCGATGGGCTTGCAACCTGTCACGTATGGAATACTAACTACTGTGCAAAATGTGGGCAGTACCAAAATTAAATATCGCATTTGGACGTTCCTCCGACTGTCTTTAGATATCCTCAAAGATCTAAGTAGCTAGAGATCTGAGGAGATATCTACCGAGCCTGGGGATTACAGTCGTGTGAGTGTTTGTTTTTTCATAATGAAGATATATCGATGTGAGCACTAATGGTCTAATAGTGGCCCCAAATTCCGGTCTCAGGTAGTGGGTTCGACTCAAATCGTGCACTAATATATACAACTAAGTATAATATAATGGAAAATTTAAAAAAACTTGAGAGGTGTCAAGGGACACCCGGATGGAACGAAGTTCCTTTCCTTGCTTTCTATGAGAGAGAGAGACAGACAGAGAAACACATGCACGCCGCACGGCTTACACTTATAGCAAAAAGTGTCGTTACAACTTTTCGTGAGATTTTTTTCCGTCTAGCTCCCTTTCACAACGCGCGATAAAGAACTTCGTTCCAAAAACTCGACGGAACGTAACTGAAAATAGATTTTTACAGCCGCCATCTTAGATTTTTTGACATTTTGTATAGCCTGTGTCTTTTTTGTGATCCAGACAAATCCAATTACACCTCATTTGTCAAGATCTGTCCAGCCGTTTGGGCTACAGCCGAGAACTCGCATACATACAAACAAACATACATACACCCAAACACATTACCCTCCTTTTTACTTCGCAGTCGGGTAAAAAATACACTTGTATTTTCATGTTTTTCTCAACTATTAACCGACTTCAACACCTTATCAGTGATAACGTTATCAGCGTAACATACAAGTACAATGATAACTGATAACAGGAGATCTTATCAGGTACTTGGATGACGTCACTGATATTCGCCCTTTCAAGTTACCTAAGAGCGCTGGTGGTGTGGTAGCACCCCTGCCTCACGATCCGAAGGTCGTGGGATCAAACCTAGTCGTGCACCAATGAGTTTTTCCATTCGAAAAAATTATGTGCGCAATGCCAGTGCTCTTAAAAGGTGAAGGAAAACATCGTGAGGAAACCGGCATGTACTTATCCTAGAACTAAAATTTCGAAATTCTATGTACTTACCTATGTGTTTACAAAAAAAAGTATATAATTAATCTATCAACTATCTACTTCCCTAAAAGATTTGCTTAGTTTGGGGCTATTTTTTTGGTTTATTATTTTCACCAATATGCATGCAAGAGTAACTCGACCCGTGAGTTTAGCGTTTCCTGCACATTTCTTGCACTGCATGGAGCATGGGAGATACCTATTTGGTCGATGATCAGTAAATGTGACATAATGTCGACCATTTAAGATGAGAAAGTTGTGATCGCACAAATCGTGAGCCGATCCATTAAAATGTCGTGATCAAGTGAGAATGTTACTGATTTTTTATTTCCTTCTACTAACGCTATTTATGTGCGCAATGCCAATGCTCTTAAACGGTGAAGGAAAACATCGTGAGGAAACTGGCATGCCCTAGAACCAAAAATTCGAAGGTGTGTCGCATATGTTTGTATTTATATAAGCGGCGATGGGCTTGCAACCTGTCACGTACGGAATACTAAAGCTACTATGCAAAATGTGGGCATGTACCAAATGTCATGTTTGAACGTGCCTCTCATCATCATCTTCCTGCCCTTATCCCACTGGTGGGGTCGGCACAACAGGTTCTCTTCCTCCACTCTCCCCTATCATCCGTCATCTCAGTAGTCACTCCCTTCTTACACATATCGTCTTTCACACAGTCCATCCATCTTTTCTTAGGTCTACCTCTACTCTTGTATCCATCCACATTCAAATCCATCACCCTTCTTGTAACATGGCTTTCCTCCCGCCGCATGACATGCCCATACCACGCCAACCTATTGCTCTTCATCTTTTCTGTCACAGGCGCTACTTTCAAACTTCCTCTAATATGCTCATTCCTCATCTTATCTTGAACGTGCCTCTGACTACCCTCAAACAAAGATCTAAGTAACTAAAGATCTGAGGAAGATAATATCTACCGAGCCCGGGGATTACATTTATTTTATTCGGTCGTGATCATATTTTTTTTTATTTTACTAACTGAGCTATGAAGCCAGACAAATCTGATAAATGGGCCTTACCACGAAGTCTTCCAGAACGATTCCGTATCGATTCCATTATAGAAATGTCACTACTTCCATACAATTTGCATAGGTCATGGTACGAAATAACAATGTAATACTAATTCCGTAGTGAATTATGAATTCGTGGTGAGATCCCTGATCATCCAGCCCCTACCACCTCATCATCAGCCTTGAACATAAAAATTACTTGTTCCAGGTTTAAGAATGGTTCTTACGAATAGAAGATAACAAAAAACAAAATGGCGGAAAGCAAAGAAGGTCCTGTCACGGTCGATGATCTACCAATTCCATTCCAAGTAAGTTCTAATCGTAACACTAGTTCAAGAACTAGTGTGGTGAAAGGATAAGTTCCGGAGACTACTTTCTGGATAATTCGAGGATGTCTTTTAAGAATCATTATGTTTTCGGTAAATTTTCGTTTGAACATCCAATTAATATTATAAAAGCGAAAGTTTGTAAGAATGTATGGATGTATGGATGTCTGGATGCATGTCTGTTACTCTTTCACGCTGAAACGGCTAAACGGATCTGGATGAAAATTGGCACAGATATAGATTATAGTCTGGAATAGCACATAGGTTTTTTTTATCCCGGAAAAATGTACGGTTCCCGCGGGATAGATTTGTTTTTGATTTTCAAGGTACCACGCGGGCGAAGCTGCGGGTGGAAGCTAGTTTTGAATATTTTTCTAAAGAAGCTGAAATATCCGCCCGCCGCCATCTACTTTTTCTATAAAACTTGTAAGTACATACCTAAGTATTAGGTTTGTCTCCTATAATATACCTACTACTTTCATTGTGCGGGAAAACTTTGAAAAAACAAAACAAAATGGCGGCGAGTCGATATGCCACCTATGTGCATTCCTTTTGATGCTCATTCATGACATACGGTTTTCCATTAAAGATTTAACCGACTTTAGTAAATAATAATAATAAACTTTAGTTACATAATTCTCTCACAAAGGTATGCAACAAATTCTAAGTGATTCTATAAGTGATAGGTGATTTAGTGGCGGAGGCAGGCGGCCTAATATACTTTTATTGGAGAAATGCAAGTTTTGCTTTTAACTTTTTCCAGTTACAGTGTGTCAAATTATACTCATACAAGGATGAAAGGTCAAATCACTTAACTTCACTTTAGTTCAATCGTGCGTCATATCAGTGGTCTGTCTCAGTCACCATCGCCTATTAGGTAGGTATTTCTTGGTCAAAGTCAAAATAGATTTCTACATAATTAGGTAGATTTTGTAGTGTAACCTACATCCCATCAAAAACATAAATGTGAAATGAGAGCCAAGTTCAATAAGTATGTTTTAGTCGTTGACTTCAGCGACAAAAGAAGTGAGATCTAAACGGGTGCCAAGTACAATGGTCAGTCCTGAAACTTATTTATAACAATAAGAAATATTTTTAACGACTTTAAAATATCATTTCATCTCATAACTTAGGATATTATATTGAAGCCTAAGGTCTAACTTGGCTAGTTCTCATTATACGAATTACCTTCCTATTATTAACTACTTACCTACTATGTCCGATCGCTAGTTTCTACCAGCAAGCCAAATTTTTAGAAAAATAAAATAAGAACTTTCAAAGGCTATACCTAATATAATTCGTACTCTTAAGAAAACTAGCCAAGTCAGACCTTAGGCTTCAATATAATATCCTAAATTATGAGATGAAATGATATTTTAAAGTTGTTAAAAATATTTCATATTGTTATAAATAAGTTTCAGGACTGACCATTGTACTTGGCACCCGTTTAGATCTCACTTCTTTTGTCGCTGAAGTCAACGACTAAAACATACTTATTGAACTTGGCTCTCATTTCACATTTATGTTTTTGATGGGATATCATTACTTTTTGTACAGAACTTATTAGTAAGTAAGTACTTATTCTTATATTATTACACTTAGGTATATAATCTACCTGCATAAACGGCTCAAACTATTGGCACATTGTAGGTCTACATACTAAGCAGGTAGGTAGGTACTTGAGTACTTACTGAATAAGTAAGTACCTACTACCTATCCGACAAGCCGAGACACACTATAATCTAGGCCTGAATAGTTATCTAGCCATATCTATCTACCTGCATAGACTGCTCAAACTATTGGCACATTGTAGGTATACATACCTATAGTCATACTTACCTATCTGCATAGACGGCTCAACGCACATTGTATACCTAGGTAAGAGTGTACTACTTACCAATCCAAGACACTACTTCCACTCGTTATTATATTCACGTCAAGACCCTATTAAAATCCACATAATGACCGACTGTCATCTATTTAGATTGCTATTCTTATATTACAGGCGCTAGTAAGGGTTCCTAGGAGAATCAATTAATTGAAAAAGTACGTTAAAAATATAAAAAATTACAAGTTTCAGATTTTTTCCTTTGTATCCACCCCACTACCTACCTGGATGCCAAATTTGAACGTTCTAGGTCATCTGGAACTGGGTTATAATTAACGTCTATAGGTCAGTCAGTGATAAAATTTTCCATAACAAACCATTTTTGGACGTTGATATCTAAATAACCGTTTGAGGTGTGTTTATGAAATTCGGAGTATATATTTTACTCGCAAGTGGCAATAGATGAGCCAAATTTGACTTGTTTATGTGAAACAGTTTTTGAGTTACGTGGGGGTGAAAATGGCTCCAAATGGTTCATGTAATATTACACACAGTGCGCGCCTCGCCCGTTCGCTTGAACTTGGCTTGACACGCTGCCGCGTGTCTAGATCGTGAAGGAGGTTATAAATTCGGCTGTATTTCTTTTTTATTTAGTTTGGGCGCTGTGTGAGATTTCTTTCAATATGATGTACTGGAGTCTCCGTGAATTGTCCGCGTAATGTTTTTTATGCAAACTTCAACCTCCCACTACTCCCTTCAGAGGTTGAATTTGGAGAATCTCTTTCTTAGTGCACCTCTCATAAGAAACCTAACCTCCAAATTTCAGCTCTCTAGGACCAGTGATTTAGGCTCTTGTGTTGCCTGTCAATAGACCCCCAAAATTGAGTCATTTAAAAGATGTTTATGTAATAATTATAGTCATGATTCTTCTTCTTCTTCTTGTGTCCTTGTTTCTTTCCAACCAGTGTGGCGAATGGATTTAAATGCGCATCATCAACCGAAACTTTGTTTTAACTATAAGCATGCTGTGTTTACTGTAGAAAACTGTGCATTTAGTTCATAATTATTATTTTATAAGTATAGTTATAGTAGTGTAACAGTTGTTGTAAACCAATAAATAAATAAATAAATAAATAAATAAATAAATAAATCAGAGGCGTCATGAAAGTAGCCAGAGTCCCAGCAGTAGGATAGCTGTGGTAACGATGACGATTTCAAAAAACCCTGTGTATAATTTGTTCAGATTCCGTCGGAAGTGGAATGTGTTACGTTACAGTCTACTGCACATAATTAACGTTACAAACGTAACACAATGCAGTAAATAATAACGTGCAGATACGAAACTGATGCGTCCAGTTACGTGCTAGCTTCATAGTGCCTTTAGTAATCATTTAATTGTTACATCGGTAGGAATAGTGTCTGTCTGTACCTACTGCTTAAAATTCACTGTGACTCACTGTATGGATTGGGTAGAAAGGAGAATTTGTTTTGGGTTGAAAGGAAATAAAAAACATATTAGGTAGAACAATCTTGGGTCGAAAGGAGAAGATACTCTAGTTCACGAAAGGCGACTTTGAAGTGCTCTTTAAACTTTTATTATATTGGTTTGAAATAACTAGTGATACTTAAGAAGAAGAAGAAATTTCGCGCTAAGGCTCGGTTTCCATCAAAGCAGAGAGGAGAGGAGACGAGAGAAGATGTTCTGCAAAACTGGCAGGTTATTTCCATCAAAGCGGAGAGAAGTGTAACGGAGAGAGATGATTGTTTTTAGATGTGAGCTAGCCGAGTGTGAGTGAGAGAAAATGTCAGTGTCAGGTAGGGTGATTTGGCGTTGTATGTTTGTATATATTATGTTTGTTAGAGCATAACTTAAGAAACGTTAATCCAATCTGCATAAAACTTGGAAGGTCTAGAGATTCTGCTGTAGATTTCTCTGAGAAGCATAAGAGCTTAATCGGTGAAGGGGTTGTAAAGATATTGGGTTCGTAAGTTGAAAAAAAATTAAAGGCCTTTAATTGTACATTCCAAAATGATTCTTATTTTTATTGTAGGACGGGTAGTTTTTGAAATGTAACGAAAAACTTAAAAATAAGAAAACCGCTGATGTCTTAGCACGGGTATAAGTACCTAGGTAAGGTAGGTTAACGGCTCCTCGTACACAAAACTGCGAATCTGTGCGACGCGATTTCTCGTGCGTGACAAAAGATAGGGCTGGATCGCAGATTTTTGCGATGCGACCGTCGGCGTCGCATCGCAGTTTTGTGTACAAGCCCTAATCAAATATTTGTGTGATTAGGACCAACTTACGTAGGAATAGGCACTACCTATGTGTGTAGTACATACAGTGTGTCCAAACACTTCATGGCATGGATACAAGAGGATTGTGGACATCGCGCGCGACATCTCAGTTGGGGCCAAGTACTAGTAACCATATACCTTTAAATAAATAAATAAATAAATAATGCTGGACAATCCACACAGCATCATCTAGCCCAAAGTAAGCTACTCAAAGCTTGTGTTATGGGTACTAGATAACTGATATATATTTAATACATTATATACATAGATAGATATTTTTTATTATACATCTAGACACGCGGCAGCGTGTCAGCCAAGTTCAAGCGAAGCGAACGGGCGATGCGCGCCTAGTGTAATATTACAGGAACCATTTGGGTGATTTTTCACCCCCTCGTAACTCAAAAACTATTTCACATAAACAAGTCAAATTTGGCTCATCTATTGCCACTTGCGAGTAAAATATGTGCACCGAATTTCATAAACACACCGCAAACGGTTATTTAGATATTAACGTCCAAAAATGACTGGTTATGGAAAATTTTATCACTGACTGATCTATAGACGTTAATTATAACCCAGTTCTAGATGACCTAGAACGTTCAAATTTGGCATCCAGGTAGGTAGTGGGGTGGATACAAAGGAAAAAATCTGAAACTTGTAATTTTTTTTATTTTTATCGTACTTTTTCAATTAATTGATTCTCCTAGGAACCCTTACTAGCGCCTGTAATATAAGAATAGCAATCTAAATAGATGACAGTCGGTCATTATGTGGATTTTAATAGGGTCTTGACGTGAATATAATAACGAGTGGAAGTAGTGTCTTGGATTGGTAAGTAGTACACTCTCGGTAAGTACCTACTATTATCGGGCTTACCTATCTACTTAGGTACCTAGGTATACAATGTGCTAATAGTTGAGCCGTCTATGTAGATAGGTAAGTAAGACTAGATAAGTATTTAGGTTTAGACTAATAAAGTACTCTCGGTAAGTACCTATTATTATCGGGCTAACCTATCTACTTAGGTACCTAGGTATACAATGTGCTAATAGTTGAGCCGTCTATGTAGATAGGTAAGTATGACTAGATAAGTATTTAGGTTTACACTAATATCTACTCTCGGTAAGTACCTACTATTATCGGGTTAACCTATCTACTTAGGTACCTAGGTATACAATGTGCCAATAGTTGAGCCGTCTAAGCAGATAGGTAAGTATGACTATAGGTATGTATACCTACAATGTGCCAATAGTTTGAGCAGTCTATGCAGGTAGGTAGATATGGCTAGATAACTATTCAGGCCTAGATTATAGTGTGTCTCGGCTTGTCGGATAGGTAGTAGGTAGGTATACTTATTCAGTAAGTACCTACTCAAGTACCTACCTACCTGCTTAGTATGTATACCTACAATGTGCCAATAGTTTGAGCCGTTTATGCAGGTAGATTATATAAGTGTAATAATATAAGAATAAGTACTTATTTACTAATAAGTTCTGTACAAAAAGTAATGATATCCCATCAAAAACATAAATGTGAAATGAGAGCCAAGTTCAATAAGTATGTTTTACTTAGTCGTTGACTTCAGCGACAAAAGAAGTGAGATCTAAACGGGTGCCAAGTACAATGGTCAGTCCTGAAACTTATTTATAACAATATGAAATATTTTTAACAACTTTAAAATATCATTTCATCTTAAAACTTAGGATATTATATTGAAGCCTAAGGTCTTACTTGGCTAGTTTTCTTAAGAGTACAAATTATATTAGGTATAGCCTTTGCAAGTTTTTATTTTATTCTTTTTAAAAATTTGGATTGCTGGTAGAAACTAGCGATTGGACATAGTAAGTAAGTAGTTAATTCCTATATGAGAACTAGCCAAGTTAGACCTTAGGCTTCAATATAATATCCTAAGTTTTAAGATGAAATGATATTTTAAAGTTGTTAAAAATATTTCATATTGTTATAAATAAGTTTCAGGACTGACCATTGTACTTGGCACCCGTTTAGATCTCACTTCTTTTGTCGCTGAAGTCAACGACTAAGTAAAACATACTTATTGAACTTGGCTCTCATTTCACATTTATGTTTTTGATGGGATAGAAAACACCCAGACCAACGGAACAAATTTCTGCAGATCATACACAAATTTTTGTTTCAGGGGCGATATATCGATCTAGCTAGGTTTCATTTTCCAAAAAACATTATTCGACAAAAAAAGCCAGCAAAGCTGGGTCATCCAGGTACTAATAATATTATACGAGTAATATCAGTGAACAATTAAAAAGACATACAGAGTAACTTTTGCTATAATATTAGTATGGACGGATGGAGTTTCACTTCTATACTCAATTGTTAATATATTTGTACGATTGTAAGTATATAACACAATACACAATATATATTTTATGTGATGCTATGGCTACCGAGTAATTCGCCATGCCTTTGTATGATGAGTATATAATCCATACTAATATTATAAATGCGAAAGTAATTTCTGTTTGTTTGTTTGTTACCGTTTTATGACTAAACGGCTGAACAAATCTTAATGAAATTTGGTTAATAAATAGATTGTATCCAGGAGACGGACATAGGCATATTTTGTCTCAAAAAATAATCAATGCTGGGCGCAGTCAGTTTTTAGATGGGTGACCGCCTCATTTAATCCTTTCACCACACTGTTCTGAGTATTGTCAATGTCACAAAGTCACAGTCAAGTTGTCAAGTTTAAACAAAAGATGGCTCATGATGTTTTGTTCAATATTCTCGGGTTTCCTCCGATGGATTTAGAAAGGAACTATTCACTTTAATTCACATATCTTACACTCGCGTCAAGAACTGGAGCTTTATTGGAAAAATAACCACCAAAATTACACAATAAAAGTCAAAATAACACGAGAAAAAATATAAAAACTAGAGCTTTATAGTTGACAGTCGAATGAATCACACAAAATGTAATCTTCTTCCATCTCCTCTGTCATTCATCTCAGTACTCACTCCTCTCTTACCCATGTCATCTTTCACACAGTCCATCCATCTTTTCTTTGCCCTACCTCTATTCCTGTATCCATCCACATTCATACCTAACACTCTCCTCGTCACATGACATTCATCTCTCCTCATAACATGCCCATATCACGCTAAACTATTACTCCTCATCTTTTTCTTTTTCTTTCACTTTCAAGCTCTCTGTCTTCTTTTCTCTGTCCTAAAAGATCCAACCACTCCTGAATACCTCAAGAATCGTTTCAACTTCTTTGCTGATGTTCATGATAGGTCTCTTAGATCATCAAATAATCTCCTCCTTGAAATACCGGCCCACAGCTCATCCTATCGTGATAAGTCTTTCTCTATTCAAGCGGCTAGACTTTGGAATGATCTTCCTGACGACGTTAGGAAGATTGATTCCAGAGAACGTTTCAAAAGACGGACTCGGGAGCTATTTCTTGAATCGTCTCCATCATCCTCTTGCTAAATTGTAATATTTAATTACATAATGGTTTGTATTACTGTTTTAAATTTTCAATCATGTTAAATTTTAGGTTTAATGTTAGATTATTAAGGTTATTTTTGTTGTTAGCACGCCTTCTGTATTTTTCCTACTTTACTTTGGTCAGCAGGTAGAAAATGCCTTCGGCATTATGCTCGCCAATTGTGCATATTTTGTATTTTGTGTGCAATAAAGAATTTAAATAAATAAACATCAAGAAAAATTTAAAAAAGATGACATTTATCTGTTCAAGGTGAAGTATCTAGGACAGAGTGACGCGAGGGGACTATGGGGCATCAAGCACACCAGGAAACCAGTAGACCTCATGGTAGCTGCAGCCAAGGCGCTACCACCAGGTAATAAATCTATACCTACATAACCTGGCCTGGACGCATGGATTTCAATCCGTTTGGAAATCCAGAGCTGCCTGACGTCCATCCAAATGGAATATTTTTTTACCATTCATGGGACGATTTTGGACGACGACTACTCCATTCGGATTAATGGACGTATCGTCAGTGGTAGCCTTAAGAGCTTAACCTGACTGACTGATTAATTCATCATCGCCGAGCCGAAACCGCTAAAGCTAGAAAACAATTTGAAAGGTGGCTTTATTTTATATAACAAAACTTCCAAAAAGGGTGGAACTTTCAAAAATCCCTCCTTAGTGGGTGACTGAGGAGAGATTTTTGGAAATTCCTACCTCAAGGGCGTGAAACGTTAGTATGAAACTTTTTAACGCGTGGAGCGATTTTTATGAAACTTTAATTGTTTGTGTACTGTAAATGCAAAATGAATGGACACGTGTTTCAGGATTTTTCAATATAACCTTCATAAAGGGGTCAAATGGGGGTCAATGTTTGTATAAGAACTTTTTAACGGGTGGTGTGATACAAAGTTACACCCCTTCTTTTCAGTCATAGAAAATAATGTTGATTTTCACTGATTTCAGGTCAAATCCTGCCGATAGTGAAATTAACCATCACCGTAGACGGTGTCCACCTGGAGACTATCAACCAAGGCACGAAGCGCGAGGAGTTCGAGCACATGGCGGTGTTTTTCAACATCGAATCCATATCCTACGGGGTGCAGGACCTGGTGTACACCAGGGTGTTTTCAATGATAATTGTGAAGGACACAGCTGATACCAAAGGCTTGAATCCATTCGAGTGTCATGCTTTCGTTTGTGAGTCAAGGTTAGTGATTTGGTGTTTATAAACACTGAAAGTGACGACAGTTGGAGTAAGGCGTCCAAGAACCGGGTATAGGTGCGTCGGTTGTCTGATAGCGAGATTGGCTGACGACATAGCATCTGATAGATATCAGATAGACCTGGGGCGTTGTGACGTTTCAGTAGTTAGTATTCCGTACGTGAGAGGTGGCAAGCCCATCGCCACTTATAAGAAGTAATCTATGACACACACCTTCGAACTTTTGGTTCTAAGGTATGCCGGTTTCCTCACGATGTTGTCGAGCACTGGCATTGCGCACATAACATTTTTCGCATAGAAAACTCATTGGTGCACGATCAAGTTTGAACCCACTACCTTCGGATCGTGAGTCAGGGGTGCTACCACTACACCACCAGTGCTGAGTTGTGAAATATACTACGTTACCTATTTCTAAGAAATAGCATTGCATGATACATTTCTGATAAAATTCCTCAGTATGAAGTTATCATATCTATGAAGATTTATCATTACGCAAGATTACCTAGATGAGGTTATCAAAAATTGAGATGACCTAGTTTTTACCTGACACCTTAACTCCCCCACCACACTGGTTAAAAACTGGCACATTAAGAAAAACGAATCGTAATTTTGACTTTAACTTTGAATTTAGGCCAATCTGTAGTCTATACTAATATTATAAAGAGGAAAGTTTTGTATTTTTGTTTATAACGAATTAACTCAAAAACTACTGGTCCGATTTCAAAAATTCTTTCACCATTAGAATGCTTCATTATCCCTGAGTAACATAGGCTATGTTTTATGTAGGTACCTCGCGAGCAAAGCCGCGAGCGGAAGCTAGTGTTTCATAAACAAGCAAGTATAAGAATGTTTGAAAATACCTTTTTATAGCCGCCATATTGATTTTTTTGGCATTTTGTATAGTCTATAGCCACTCTTCGTATTTAGACCAATCCAACGACACTTCATTTGTCAAAATCCGTTCAGCCGTTTGGGCTACAGCGACAGTCAAAGGAACTCACATACATACATAATACATACCTACTCGTAAACCCCTAAACATAATTTACCCTTTTTCTTCGCAGTCAGATAAAAACTATTACAAACACTCACACGACTGTAATCCCCAGGCTCGGTAGATTACTCCTAAGATCTCTAGTTACTTAGATCTATGAAGATATCTAAAGAGGGTAGTCAGACACGTCCAAACATTTCGCACTGTCCACGCTTACCACGGTAGATATTCCGTAGATGACAGGTTGCAAGCTCATTATCTTTGTTTTCCAGGAATGCAGCAAGACGACTGACGTATTCCTTAGCAGCGGCCTTCCAAGACTATTCTAGAAGAGTCAAGGAGATGCAGACTACAGGTGACTAAGCAAAGATCAGTGCCGTGCACTTATCATTTTAAATGTTCCGTTTTTCTTATATTCATAAATTGTAAATGAATTTCTAATTCAAATCATATTATCTAACTTCAAATTAAAATTGAAATTCAACATAATATATTAACTCAATGAAATCACGGATTTAAAACTCCGATGGTCTAGTGAAAATTGTCTCTTCCGATCAAAGCAGTGGGTTCGAATCCAATAGTGCAAAAATAAATTTTCGAGAAATGAATTTTTCGTTAAGTATACATAATTTATACAAATATTAATTATGATCTGGGGTTATACCTACAAGTACTCTCAAACTGTGAAGGATAACATCGTTAGGAAACCGGCATAGCGTTAATTCGAATCATGCGCACAAAAGGAATTTCTCTCTTTCTCTCTCTCTCTCTCTCTCTCTCTCTCTCTCTCTATCTCTCTCTCTCTTTATCCATTCACCACACTGGTTCGACAGAACTTGTGAAAGGAAAATAAAACAGGGATTTTTTTATAGGTAACTGGCCTCACAGCTCAGTCGGTAGTAGCTCTGCCTTCTGCGCTGCAGGTTGAAATTGAAATTGAAATTGAAATTGAAAAATATTTATTCAGTACAATCACAAGGATCACTTTGAAACGTCTTACATGCTAGGTGAATCTATGTGCCAATTCCAACCTAACCCAAGTACGAGAAGAACAGGCAAGAAACTCGTCTCGGTCCTAGCGCTTTTTTGTATGATCCTTCTTACAAAAAAATGTAATCAAGATTATCTCATAATAATAACATAAAAACAGAACATAAATACATAAAACAAAAGGACAGCGTTTACATTGCAAATTGGTTAGCTGTCGGAGGGCGGAGCGACATCGGGCCATGAGTTCCTATCATCAATATATTCATTTATATTATAATATGCTTTCTTTAAGAGATTATTTTTAATGAAGGCTTTGAATTTTCTAACAGGAAGTTTAGTTGCATTTATAGGAAGTTTATTATAGAAACGTATCACGTTCCCCATAAATGACCCGTTCACTTTTTGTAACCGAAACTTAGGGATTAATAATTTATGTTTGTTCCTAGTATTGATTCCATGTACATCGCAGTTTTTCTGAAGTCTATCCCTATTCTTATGAGCGTACAGTAAATTTTCGTATATATATTGTGCCGCTACTGTGAGAATATTAATTTCTTTAAATTTTTCTTTTAAAGAGTCCCTCGGTTTCATTTTGTAAATGGCACGAATTGCCCTTTTTTGTAATACGAATACTGATTGTATATCCGCTGCTTTTCCCCAGAGAATTATACCATATGACATAACACTATGGAAGTAGCTAAAATAAACTAATCTAGCTGTAGCTTCATCCGTAAGCCACCGTATCGTACGAACTGCATATGCAGCGGAACTAAGCCTACCAGAAAGTTTATCGATTTGTGGTCCCCATTGCAGTTTGGCATCAATATTGATACCAAGGAAAACCGTAGAATCAACAAGATTCATTGCTTCCCCATTAATTTTAATATTAGTTGGCCTATGCACTAGGTTGTGGGTTCGATCCCCACCCAGGGCTAACATTTGTGTGATGAACGCAAATGTTTGTCCGTGTCTGGGTGTTATTAGTTTTAAGTATATGTATGTATTTACAAAAAAAATATATGATTAATCTATCAGCTATCTGGTTCTCATAGTACCTACCTTGCTTAGTTTGAGGCTAGATGGCGTTGTGTGAAATGTTCACCAATATTTATCTATTAATTTATTAGTTTTACTTACTATGTCTTCTAATAAATACTTCTCTTTTCCAGATTTGGATGAAAGACCACCAAGTATGAAGAAGCGCTTCGCAATAGACCTTCGGACGCCAGAAGAAATAGAAGCAGACTTGGAGACAGAAGCATAATGCCAAAGATAACAGAAGCTAAGACGATAATGAGCGATATAAGCTAAGCTTTGATACAACATACAAAATCTTATAAATTAGGTATTTTTAGTATTTTTGGTATATTTTAAACTTTAAGTATTTTTGTAGTATTTTAGTCACGCTTGAGTTAGAATAGGCTTATTTAGATTCACGTTAGTTATAGTTAAAACAACGTTTGCACTGGGAAATAATTGTAAACCAAACTGTCTGGACATAAAATACTAAATAAATGTTAGTGCCAGAACAGCGCCATCTGGCTCCAAATTAAGCAAAGCTTGAACTGTGGAAATCGGATAACTGACAGAATACTTATATTTTTTATACATACATAAAATACATATTATACACATTCCGACACAGAATACACATCTCATCACAGTGTTCATCACACAAGTGTTTGTCCTGGCTGGGAATCGAACCTAAAGCGCAAAAGGCAGAGCTATTACCAAGTAGTAATTAAATGCATCTTAAAGTTGGTAAAATTATAATATTGTAAAACAATAAACTTTTAGTATAATAGGTATCATACTAAATGTATTTTTTGAGATATTTAGTACAATTTATTTGTAGTCAGGTACCTATATATTTTAAAACATAGGTGCTAAGATTCTTATATTTTATGTATATTTAGTACTAAAACTAAGACATTACCAAAACAATAAGGAAAGGTACATAAAACCAATAATTTTGTGATTTAGCATAAATAATTTATAACAATAATAATAAAAATGTCGATTTTAATAAATATTAAAATTATGAATAAATTGTTTATTTTATTTACATTTACGACTCAAATTATCTTTGAAGTTCCAAATTATCAATAATATTCAACGCGAAAGCGATTTCTTCTTTAGTTCTTTCGACAACTTTTTCATTCTTCGAGATATACGTTAGAAAATCTTCTTCTGCGCCTTTCTTAGCACTGTCTTCTATTAAATCCAAAAGTCTAGTAGTTGTTATATGAAGAAGTATTTCTAGAAGATGCTTTTTACTACTATCTAGATAAAGTTCCTTGAGATTCTTGAACCATTGTTGATTATCGTATCTTGTTATCATAGATATCTGCTTTACCGCCGTGTGTAACTGAAAATTGAACATAAAAAAAACACTCACACGACTAATCCCCGGGCTCGGTAGATATCTCCCCAGATCACTAGTTACTTAGATCTTTGAGGATATCTAAAGATATCAGCACGTCCAAAGATTAATTTGGCACATGCCCATATCTTCACAGTAGTTAGTATCCCGTACGTGACAGGCTGCAAGCCCATCGCCACTTATAAGAACTAACCTATGACACACACCTTCGAATTTTTGGTTCTAGGGTATGCCGGTTTCCACACGATGTTTTCGTTCACCGTTTAAGAACACTGGCTTTTTCGACTGGAAAAACTTATTGGAGCACGACCAAGTATGAACCCACGACCTTCGGATCGTGACACAGGGGTGCTACCACTACACCACCAGTGCTTGTAAGAATGTATGGATGTAGGGATGTATGTTTGTTACTCTTTCACACTGAAACTGCGGAACGGATCTGAATAAAATTTGGCACAGATATACATATGTAGATTATAGCCTGGAATAGCACATAGGCTACTTTTCTATCCGGGAAAAAACGTACGGTTCCCGTGGGATACATTTGTTTTTCAAAGGGCCACGCGGACGAAGCCGTAAGCGGAAGCTAGGAAAGAAATACTTGTTACATAATACTTACATCATACAAATAAAACTGCAAATCTCTTAGGAAATCGTCGAAATCATTCAAATCATCTATCGTCACCACTTTATCAGTCACACTCGTATTTTCCATCATCCTTATCAACCAATGTCGGTTCAAAAGACCACTTTCTTTTATAACTCCTCGTCTTTTCTTCCTATTCTTGTTTCTTGGGAGCAGCAGTTGATTTTTCCTGAAATCTTTCGCTTGTCTCTTCACGGATTTGTGTAGATATATAACATACTTCAATAGCTGTAAATCCGGTTCGGATAGTGGGATCAAATTTTGGGATTTTTCTCTAAAAATTTTAAAGATTTGTCTATAATTATGACCTATGGTAGGTAATCAGTCAGACAGATGATGTATGGATCAGAGTGTTGGGAAATTAAGAAGAAAGGCTGAAAGGCGAATGCATGCTACAGATGCGAATGTTAAGATGGGTATAAGATAAGGAGTGAGTATGTCAGGGGAAGTTTGAAAGTGGCGCCTGTTAGATTAGCATGGTATGGACACGTGATGAGGAGGGATGAAAACTATGTCACCAAAAGAGTTATGGGTATGAGTGTATCTGGGTGCGAAAGTAGGCCGAAGAAAAAGTGGTTTGATTGTGTAAAAGATGATAATGAATGTAAGAGAAGAGATCACGACTGTAATCCCCAGGCTCGGTAGATAATCTACTCAGATCTTTAGTTATTTAGATCTTTGAGTATTTCTAAAGGGGGTCAGAGGTATGTCCAAACATGATATTTGACACATACCCACATTTTGCACAGAGATTAGTATTCCGTACGCAACAGGCAAGCCCAACATCGCCGCTTATAAAAATACAAATATATGACACATACCTAGGAATTTTTGGTTCTGTTCTAGGGTATGCCAGTTTCCTCCCAATGTTTTCCTTCACCGTTCAAGAGCACTGGCATTGCGCATATTTTTTTCGAATGGAAAAACACCTTGGTGCACGACTAGGTTTGAACCAACGACCTCAAGATCGTGAGGCAGGGGTGCTACCACTACACCACCAGTGCTCGAGTAAGTAGAAATATCAAATTCTTTGTGAATTAATGTATACTTACGTCATATCCATCATCTTAAACAAAGCTGATTGGATATCGACCGTTGTTGTCAACCAATCGTATTGTTTCAAAGCCTTCGCATCATTCCTCACCATATCCCCTATCACCGTTACATAAGGTTCGAAATCTACATCCACTCCAGCCCTTACTGTAAGGTTTAGCAACAGCAGTTTTTGCAGAGTCGTGAATAAGTCTTTCGGATCTGTCATGCTTAAGATTTGTTTGATTGTTTCAAAGTCTGTTGGTTTAATTTCTTCTTTTTTCTTTTTTTGTCTTAAAGTTTTCTTAAAGTAATATTGCGGGGCGTCTAAGGGTGATTTTGTCACTGGTTTTATATCGTTGTATCCATGATTCTTACTTTTATATGCAATGTAAGATTTTTCATCATAATTGTCTTCTCCATATAACTTATTGCTATTTTCTTCTTCATCTAAATAAGATTGAGCTCCGGGTTTATTATCATTGTATATATCATTTTTAATTTTGTATGTAATATGTGAATTTTCATCGTTTTCATTATCTGCTGAATACTTTTTTTTTATATTTATTTTTAGATCTAAGTATGATGTTGTCGCAGGTTTTATATCATTGTATACATAGTTTTTACTTTTGTATGGAATGTATACATTTTCTCCATAATTATCTTCTCCGTACTGTTTGTTATTTTCATTTTGATCGAAATATGATGGAGTTACAGGTCTAATTTCATTGTATAAATAGTTTTCATTATTGTATGTATTTTCACCATTGTAAATAACATCTTTATATTTATTTTTGTTTAGATTTTTGTGTAATCTGTTTTTTGAAGGATGAAGTTTGTAAACAAATGAACGAGTTTCAGTATCAGAATCAAAGTTCATTCTTCCAAAGAAATAGTCCATCGCTATGTTTTTATCATCTACGTGTTTATGCTTTTCGTTAGTCCTTAAAAATTCTTTCGAAAATTCTATATCATCTTCTTTAGCTGTCTGAGTTTCTTCTGGATTTGTAGGTTCGATTGGAGGAACATAGCCAAAATGTTTTTGTCTGTACATTAACTGTCTTACAGAACTTATGTGGTTTTTCAGATTCTGTTCATCATTCATCACATTATATGGATGACCCTCTTCTGAGGAGTTGGGAATTATATTTTCATCTTTTTGTATCTCGCAACGATTTCTTTTCAATGGAGAGTTCATTGATCTACCATAATAGTAATCCATATCTAAATAATCGTTAGGATTTAAAAGTATATCAGTGAATTTAGGATACTGTACGACAACTGGTAGGTTCAGCTTGTAGGGTAAAACCTGTTTATGATTTAGTCTTGGTTTTGTGTTACCAAATCTAAATTTCCTTTGACTTCGTCTTTTGTAATTATCATAAATTTTTAATAGTCTTTCAAGATCATCATCTCGGTCATCACTGTTGCTTTCTTCTTTAAGTTCATCAGTAACTGCAGAATCGTTATCGTTCTGGTCTATGTCATCCTTTGTGTAGTCCCTATTAATGTTATTTAAGTCATTGGTATTACTTCTATCATTCTCATCGTTGAAGTTGTCATCCCTTTTATCATCATCATGATCGTCATCATCTCTGTCATCTTCGACGTTGTTGATGATTTTATCGTCTTCATTGTCATCAGCATTAGGCCCATAACGGTTATGAGGATTGTAATAAGCATTTTCGGGTGAATAGTTGTAAATGGGGACGTAGTAAGGGTTTTCTTTGTTGGCCATATTGTACTGCTGATCCTTTTGCTGCCTTTGTTTACTTGGGGCTGGAAAACATAATTGAATACTTTAGTAAGCTTACTAATATTACTGAAAAATGCTATTAAAGTATTAAATCAGGACTAAATTTAGTAGAATCTGATACCGCGGTGTTATTCGTAGCCGTCTATAAAATTGGACTATCACTTTTTTTTATTTTGTAGTCATTAGTTCTATTGAACTAATGACTGAGTTTAACAACAAGTTTAATACTTACGGATTTTATGTACTTCATCTTCTTCTGATTGCCTTATAGTTTCATACAAAGCTCCCAAATCTTTGAAGTTTTTTTCATTAGAGTAAGACTCTGATTTTACTTCTGATCTTAACGCTTTAATCAATTTATTTGCTAACAAAGCGGCCAAACTTTCATGAGATTTACTTTCATGAGTAGAAACAGTCCTATTGTTATCGTTATCATCGTTAATATTTCCAATATTTTTATTAATATTAGCATTGTCACCATAATGTTCATGAGAAATAGGTTCTGGCTTGATTTCTGATCTTAACGCTTTAACCATATCGTTTGCTAAATTGTAACTGATTTTATTAAGTTCATCTTTTTGTCCAAGATTTTTCTTTTTGACATCTTCAATATAAGTTTCATTTAGACTTATTTTCGTTTTGTTTACATTCTGGTCTTGAACAACATTATCCTCTTTTGATTTATGTGTGAGACTGTGCACTTTAGCATAAGGTAACTCTTTATAGATTGTTTCTGTTTTATTATTTATGGCTTGTTTTTGCTTAGAATCGTCTACAACACTGCCAATCACCTCCTTCAAGTTGCTTTCATTTTCAAGCTTTATTTCTTCAGTTCTCAATGAAGATGTAGTGTTCAATTCAGTTTTGAATGTTGTTAAATCAACGCCAATATATTTTTCTGTTGCGTAGTCTTTATCAGTCATTGTGTTTGCCGTAGTCATTGTTTCTAAACGATTGACAGGATCAGTTTCTGTGTTTAAACTTGATTCTTCATTTTGAACAGTTTCCATTGTGACTGATTCTATGCTTTTATCAACTTTAGGGTTATCTTCGATATTTTCATTTTCAAGTTTTTTTTCAACTGGTTCCTTAGAGCTCTCTAATGCTGCGCTCTCAGTGTATGATCTATGGTAACGAGCATGATGTTTTTCATTTTTGTGGCTTTCTGTTGTCGTATTATTTTCACATGATGTAGCCGTTGTTTTTATATCAGGATTTGTAGACTCATTAGTCGTCACCTCAACAGTTTCAGTAATTCCATCATTTTCTATAGAATTTGTCGCAGTATGATGGCTTTCGATAGAATCGAATATTTTTTGAGTAGAGCCAAAATTAATATTATCAGTTTGATCAAAGCTAACGATACCTCCAATACTTTCTTGTGTTGTGGTCGATTCTTTTGTTGTTATATCTACATTTTCTTCAGGTGAGTCATTTTCGTTTTCATCATCGACTATTCGATCTTCAAAATTAACCATTTGTGTTTTCTGCAAATTTCTCTGCGTAGTTATATCTGGTGGCTGTTCTTGGCTGACATTCATACTCTCGCCTTGCTGTCGTCTAAAATGTTTAATTTGAATGTCTTCAGCATCGGATCCTTCTTTGTCTTGCGTCAAACTAACATGTGAAAGATCTTTTTCTTCATTTGTATTTACATTTACATGAATAATTTTAGAGTTGTTACTTGTTTTTTCGAAACTATATCTTTTCTTTCTTTTACTATCATGTAATGTTAAATCAATTGACCCAGCGTCATCTTCTTTCTTTTCCAAAGAATTACCTTTAACAGTATCTTCATCTCTTTTAGGATCAGAACCGACATCGTCTTTCTTATCTCCAAGGTTAACATTATCACTTCTTCTATTTATAGATTCCTCTAAAAGAATTTTCTGCACAAAATCATCGTGTGCGTCCATTTGTGCCTCTGATACTTCACCACTGACAGCATCTCTGTCATCTTTCGACTGCACTCCATCGAATATCCTTCTCGCAATCCTTTCTAAGAACTCCTGTTTCTCTTTTTCAGGTAACAGATCAATATACTTAGTTTCGTCACTAAAGTTTTCAGCACTAACAACTAGCGTTTTCAATACAAATATCATTAAAATTACGTACATTTTTGCTCATGCCATTTTCAATAGCCACTGTTAGTTCACTACTGGAGTTTTTGAATTGAAAAGGTATTTTAATGACATTGCATCCGTGAAAAAAGTAATCGGTTTTTGATAAGAAGTCATGTTTTATGAGCAATAAAATGTTTGAATCAATTGTTTTTGAATTACCTACTTATGAGAAAACTGACAAAAGTATCTAGTTAAACTATGAATTTCATTACCCATTGAGGTGCATTGAAGCCATACAATTTTCCACATTGAGGATTTTATATTACAGAGATTATAATTTAACGGGATGTTTCGTTAAGTAGGACTTTTAGGACTTCTGTCAAAACGGTCATAGACCTTAGACACATTTAAAAAATTAAAAAATTCCAGAAATGTAGAAATGATAGCAGAAATATTGCAGCTATAATACTGTTAAACAAAATAAATAATAAAACTCATATTATTTAGCCACTGTTTGACGCAAACTTTCAGAATAATCAATAAACAACAATAATTTCACATGTATTTATTTGTTCCTATAACTATTTACATATTGGCCACTTGAGAATCAAAATAAAACTTATCTAAACATCTGCGTTGAATCTAAGAAAGCCGCGCTTAAGATTCCGTCCCATGCTCCTTTCTAATATTAACCTATCGCCTTCTCTTTCATCGAAATCTTCCTTTTCACTCATATTATCATTTGCATCGACCCTTTCATCTGTTATTACAATCCTATCTCTATTCTCTATCTCTTCTGGTTCTTTATCGGTTGCTTCCGAAACAACCGGAAACAGTTGTTCAATATCTTGTGTATAATCTAGATTTTGTAGTTTTTCTTTCATTTCTTCGTCTACTATATCCTTGATCAGTTGTTGAACTATGTAATTCTGTTTAACAGGACGTCTCACTGGGTTTCTAGATGGGAATACCTGTTCTGTTTTTTTATTAATATCTTTTACGGGTGTTTTATCTTCTTTCTTTACGGGAAAATCTTCTATAGTATTCTCACTTTCAACTTTATTATAACGTGTTTTATTTGGCTCTTTGCCGATTTCTTTATTCAAGTCGTAGTACTCAGGGGAATCTTTGCAATCGATGGCGTCTTCAGGTCTGGTGCATACTAGGACTTCCTGTGAAATATCAAAATCAAATCAATACGTGACATGGAAATTGCAAGCTTAAACTATCCTCTTTTGATTGGTTACACTAATTAGATGGCACCAAAAGACAAGTGGCGCCATCTATTGAGAGTCAAGCTAAGTAGTGGTTCTAATATTACGAGTAGATGTCGCCACTTGCCACTTTCGCTCTCTGGCTAGATAGAGTGAGTGACGACATCCGTACCAATGGCTAGCAGAGAGTGAATGATAAGGACCGAAGATCGGGTTCAGTGGCACATCTTGAGAGACACCTACCTCCAGCAGTAAAGCTGCAAGAGGTTGATGATGGCGATGATAATGATAACGATATTGATGAGGATGATGTTGATAATGATGATGATGATGATGATAATGACGATGATGATGCTTCTGCTGATGATGATGATGATGATGATGATGATGATAATGATGATGATGATGCTTCTGCTGATGATGATGATGATAATGACGATGATGATGCTTTTGCTGATGATGATGTTGATGATGATGATGATGATGATGATGATGATGATGATGATGATGATGATGATAATGATGATGATGATTATAATGATGATGACGATGTATGCTGATTAGTTTTAGCTTACCTGGTTAAAGATAGTCTCATTCGGGCAGATAAAGCTCCAACGGTAAGTCACGTTGCGTCCTGTCGCAGTTTGTGAGGGTAGGCAGACGTGGAAGATTTGGCAGTCATTATCAACATCTGCGTAGTAGCCGTAAGTTCGGTTTTCGCAACTGTAAATTAAGTTAAATTAGTTTTATAAATGTTATAATAAATTATGACAAGTTTGTAACATCAAAATATACGATTTTTCACAAAATTTATCACTTTTTACCTCCTTAAGGGCTGACTTTCGAAAAATCTCTTCTTAAACACCAAACATACAAAAATTAAACGCAAAATCGTCATACTTGTCACTGAGATGTCCCGCTTCGCTCGCTCAATCAATTAGGAAAATTAGTTTTATAAATGTTCTATTATGACAAGTTTGTAAGATCAAAAAATACTATTTTTCACAAAATTTATCACCTCTTTTTACCTCCTTAAGGGCTGATTTTCGAAAATCTCTTCATAAACACTAAACATACAAAAATTAAACGCCAAATCGTCCTACCTACTTGTCACTGAGATGTCCCGCTTCGCTCGCTCAATCAATTAGAAAAATTAGTTTTATAAATGTGATAATAAATTATGACAAATTTGTAAGATCAAAAAATACGATTTTTCACAAAATTCATCTCCTCTTTTTAAGGGCTGACTTTCGAAAATCTCTTCATAAACACTAAACATGCAAAAATTAAACGCCAAATCGTCCTACCTACTTGTCACTGAGATGTCCCGCTTTGCTCGCTCAATCAATTAGAAAAATTAGTTTTATAAATGTGATAATAAATTATGACAAATTTGTAAGATCAAAAAATACGATTTTTCACAAAATTCATCTCCTCTTTTTACCTCCTTAAGGGCTGACTTTTGAAAATCTCTTCTTAAACTCCTAACATACAAAAATTAAACGCAAAATCGTCATACTTGTCACTGAGATGTCCCGCTTCGCTCGCTCAATCAATTAGAAAAATTAGTTTTATAAATGTTATAATAAATTATGACAAATTTGTAAGATCAAAAAATACGATTTTTCACAAAATTTATCTCCTCTTTTTAAGGGCTGACTTTCGAAAATCTCTTCATAAACACTAAACATGCAAAAATTAAATGCCAAATCGTCCTATTTGTCACTGAGATGTCCCGCTTCGCTCGCTCAATCAATTACAATTTCACATCTAAGCGAGACGAACCATATTAACTTGTGTATTGGGTTATTTAGTAGGGGGGTGCAGGGGGGGGGGGATGGTTTACCAACCTAAATGTATCAGTAATGTTTTCCCTGATGGAAGAAGCATTTGCTGGTAAATTTAGTGAATCCGCAGCTGTCTGGTTAGCCATATCCTGAAAACAGACCAGGAATAAACCAGTGTAGCAACTCTTCAGCTGCAGTCTATCTCGTTACAAGTAAATAAATAAATCCTACTAATATTATAAACGCGAAAGTTTGTAAGAATGTATGGATGGATGGATGGATGTTTGTTACTCTTTCACGCTAAAACGGCTGAACGGATCTGAATGAAATTTGGCACAGATATAGATTATGGTCTGGAATAACACATAGGCTACATTTTATCTCGAAAAAATGTATGATTCCCGTGGGATAGATATGTTTTTGTTCACGCGGGCGAAGCCGCGGGCGGAAGCTAGTAAATAAATAATGCTGGACAATCCACACAGCATCATCTAGCCCCAAAGTAAGCTACTCAAAGCTTGTGTTATGGGTACTAGATAACTGATATATTTAATACATTATATACATAGATAGATATTTTTTATTATACATAGAAAATACCCAGACCAACGGAACAAATTTCTGCAGATCGTACACAAATTTGTTCCGAGGCGGTAATCGAACCCACTGCGCCACTGAGGTCGTTAAAGTAAAGAAATAATAACAATGTTTATGTTCGAAGAGTGTTATGAGGATTGTGAAGCTGTAAATTTTCATACACGACGACCTCTGTGGCGCAGCGGGCGAGAGTCCGCCTGCGACGCAAGAGGTTGCGGGTTCGATTCCCGCCGCGTAACAAATTTGTATACGATCTGCAGAAATTTGTTCCGTTGGTCTAGGTGTTTTCTATGTATAATAAAGAAACTATCTATGTATAAAATGTATTAAATATATCAGTTATCTAGTACCTACCCATAACACAAGCTTTGAGTACTTTGGGGCTAGATGATGCTGTGTGGATTGTCCAGCATTATTTATTTATTTTCATACAAAAAGCAATAACGTTTTGCTGCCTGTGGTATTGTTGATCAAATCCCTAAAGAATAATAATTGATATACCCTCAACATTTTGATCATCAGTCCGCTCTGCACCTCCAGGTCGATCTCGTCTCCGTTGCCGTCAGCACACAGCAGGAATGCAGCAATCATGCGCAAGAGTAGCCATGGTCTTTTCATTGTGCTCTGAAATCTATACTAATATTTAAAAGAGGAAAGTTTTGTATTTTTGTATATTAATTTGTAACGAATAAACTCTAACCAAAAGAGTTATGAGTATGAGTGTGGCTGGGTGCGCAATTAGAGGAAGGCCGAAGAAGAAGTGGTTTGATTGTGTGAAAGATATGAACGAAAGAGGAGTAGACTCAGAGTTGACGAATGGTAGGAGTGAGTGGAAGAAAACATGTGCCGACCCCACGCGTGAGATAAGGGCAGGAGAATGATGAAACTCAAAAACTACAGGTCCGATTTCATAAATTCTTTCACCATTAGAATGCTGCGTTATCCCTGAGTAACATAGGCTATATTATTTTATGTAGGTACCTCGCGAGCAAAGCCGCGAGAGGAAGCTAGTATTATATATTTTTAAACCTACGCGATCTGTACACATTATAAAAAAAATAATAGAAAAAGAGCGCTGGTGGTGTAGTGGTAGCAGCCTGCCTCACGATCCCAAGGTCGTGTTCAAACCTGGTCGTGCACCAATGAGATTTTCCATTCGAAAAATTTATGTGCGCAATGCCAGTGCTCTTAAACGGTGAAGGAAAACATCGTGAGGAAACCAGCATACCTTAGAAATAAAAATTCGAAGGTGTGTGTCATAGATTTAGTATTCTTATAAGCGGCGATAGGCTTGCAACCTGTCACGTACGGAATACTAACTACTGTGCAAAATGTGGGCATGTGTCAAATGTTATGTTTGGACGTGCTAATCAGAGGCACGTCCAAACATAATATCTGATGCCTGTAGCGGAAACCGGAAACCTACCAGCAGTGTGAAATAATAATTTCGTAAGCAGATTTTGTGTCTAGGGGCTTTCTACTCAAAGGTTTCGTTATTATTCTCACATTCGTCATTATTCGCAGCAAACAATTTGGTTTATCTCGCGCTAATCTCCTCAACGGCTAAACCAAATCAAATGCAATTTTCACTTATGTATTGAGATAAGCTTCGATATTTCTCGTAATATTTACTTTTTTAGGTATACCTAGGTATTCATGACCACACAAAATTATTAACACCCTAGTTTCAAAGTGGGTAAATTATTATCTGGCATTAGAATACTATTTTTTTTTTGTTGAAACCTTATGGCCTCACTGCTCAGTTGGTAGAAGCTCTGCCTTCTGCGCTAATAGGTTGTGGGTTCGATTCTCACACAGGACAAACATTTGTGTGATGAACGCAGATGTTTGTTCTGTGTCTGGGTGTTGCTTATTCTAAAGTATTTACCAAAAAATATATTTAACAAAATTAATCTATCAACTATCTGGTCCCCATAGTACAAGCTTTGCTTAGTTTGGGTCCACCAATATTTAAGATTAGTTACTTATTATTATTTTAAAAATAACAGATCAAAATGTCCAAAAACATAAGATATTCCAAAAAAACTCACTAAAATCAATTCCAAAAGGAACCACTTTTCACACCAAAAACGAAAAAATAAAAATCTCCACTTTTAATATTGAAAGATTTTGTAAATAGTGTAGAGAAAGGAGTAAATAATTATATTTTTCGAAAAGCACCGGCAGAGATACGCGACACACCGGCCGATTCGCAAAATACTGTGGAATGCGAAATTTTCGATTTATTTCGCTCTTTTATAAACATCAGGACAGCTTTGAGAATTCGCAATGAGGATTTAGGTACAGTCAACAAAACAAGCTACAAGCCCAGCCGCATACGTTGATTCTAAAATCTATATATATAAAAATGAGTTGCTGTTCGTTAGTCTCGCTAAAACTCGAGAACGGCTTAACGGATTTATCTTATCTTGGTCTTGAAATGTTCGTGGAGGTCTAGGGAAGGTTTAAAAAGTAAGAAAAATTCGAGTAACTGCCGGGAAAACCCTAAAAATAGCCCTTTTCTATTTCCCATACAAACGCTTTCTAAATAAGTACGAAGTCTGCCGGGTCAGCTAGTATTATTATAAACTAGCTTCTACCCACGGCTTCGCCCGCGTGGTACATTGAAAAACAAAAACAAATCTATCCCGCGGGAACCGTACATTATTTCCGGGATAAAAAGTAGCGCTGGTGGTGCAGTGGTAGCACCCCGGCCTCACGATCCGAAGGTCGTGGGTTCAAACCTGGTCGTGCACCAATGAGTTTTTCCATTCGAAAAATTTATGTGTGCAATGCCAGTGCTCTTAAACGGTGAAGGAAAACATCGTGAGGAAACCGGCGGCATACCGTAGAACCAAAAATTCGAAGGTGTGTGTCATAGGTTAGTACCTATTCTTATAAGCGGCGATGGGCTTGCAACCTGTCACGTACGGAATACTAACTACCGTGCAAAATGTGGGCATGTACCTAATGTCATGTTTGGACGTGCCTCTAACTACCCTCTTTAGGTATCCTCAAAGATCTAAGTAACTAAAGATCTGAGGAAGATATCTACCGAGCCCGGGGATTACAGTCGTGATCATATATATTTTTTTTAAAGTAGCAGTGCTATTCCAGACTATAGTCTATATTTATACAAATTTCATTCAGATCCGTTCAGCCGTTTCAGCGTGAAAGAGTAACAAACTTACATCCAAACATCCTCACAAACTTTCGCGTTTATAATATTAGTAGGATATATTATACTAGCTTCTGCCCGCGGCGTCGCCTGCGAAGTATCTACATAAAATATATGTTCATCCTGAAAGTTCATTCTACACATTGGTAAAAGAATTTTTTAAATCGGTCCAGTAGTTTCGGAGCCTATTCAATGCAAACAAACAAACAATCCTTTCTCTTTATAACATTGTATAGATTTATTAATATAGATAAATATTAGTAGTGGTACCGGATAAAAAATAGCTTAATTTATGTTGAGTTGACATAATAATTATAATTTTATTAATTTTGCTCTTGATCCAGCATATTGCCCTAAGAGCTATGCTTTGTTACTTCAAGAATGAAACGTTTCTGAAACCATGATGGTTTGTAAAAGCTTGTGGCAAGGTCCCCGTTTTGCAAACCGTACCCCAAGCTCCTTGGCTCTCCTCCATGTGACTTGAAATTGTAATGTCGCTAAAAATTAAAAAATACCGTAAACAGATCAATTCACGCGTTTGCACGTCGTGTTACAGACAGATGGCTTAGGGCGGCCGCATAATTTACGAATTCCTTTCCGAAAAACCGTTTTGGATTATTGATTTGAGATTTCTAACGCATTAAATCTATACAAATCTATCTTAGGTGCTTATATCCGTTCGCTCATGAGCGGGATATCTTAAACGCTTTTAGTTTTTGTAGCAAAATGCCTAATATGGATGTCTAAAAAGTGATATGCCTGAAAAGTTAAATCAATTAATCTCATATTGCCTAAGATTTGAAACACCTAAGACGCAAAACGCCTGGGGCCTCACCTGACCACGAATTCATAATACATTACCGAATTAGTATTAGGTACAATGTTATTTCGGACCATGACCTATGCAAATTGTATTGAAGTTTTTATAATGGAATCGGTACGGAATCGTTCTGGAAGACTTCGTGGTAAGGCCCCTGAATGGCAAAAAATTTAAACTCAGTTTATTTGCCTTTGCAGCCAAAAGTTTCAGCGAGAAAGAGTACCTATCAAACATCCGCTACATTCTCACAAACACAAACTGTCACGTTTATAATATTAGTAGGATACCTATTATACATCCCAAATAGGTATTTCTTTCTCTCTTTCTTAACAATCAGGTAAAAAATATATTTATTTTTTGTAATAGTAGGTAAGTACCTGAATAACCGAGCTTTGCTCGGATTTTATTTTGGTAAGTTTTTTCTAAAAATGAAACCTAGCTAAATCGATTTATCGCCCCCGAAACCCCCTGCATACTAAATTAGGTACATGAAAATCGTTGGAAATGTTTCCGAGATTCAGATTATTATTATATGTATGTATGTACCTATAGGTATACATTAATATAAGATCTATATAAGACTAGTTTCCGCCCGCAGCTTCGCCCGCGTGGTGCCTTGAAAAATCAAAACAAATCTATCCCGCGGGATCCGTACTTACATATTTCCGGGATAAAAAGTAGCCTATGTGCTATACCAGACTATAATCTATGTATATCTGTACCAAATTTCATCCAGATCCGCTCAGCCGTTTAAGCGTGAAAGAGTAACAAACATCCTATCCATACATCCAGACATTCGAAAACATTCCAAACTTTCGAAATTTAGGTATTATATTAGTAGGAGAGATTTCCATGAAGGACCATCTGTAGGTTAGTCAAAAGTCAAAATACATTTTATCAGCATTTGAATCGATTTTATTGTTTCGCTCGAATAAGATATTCAAGGCACGCTTTTTTTTAAATTTTGGGGCAGTACGGTATAACCTTCAAACAGTTAGAACGATGTAACTACCTACCTATTTACAAACTTACTGTTTTAAAAAAATACCTACCTTCCAAAACTGGTGCCTTACCACTTTGATATTTCCGTATTTCGTACCATGACCTATACAAATTGTATTGAAGTAGTGTTACTTCAAGCTTGAAATGTGAAGTTTCAGAAACACGATGGTTTGTGAGCTTGTGGTGAGGGCCCCTGGCCTTTGCATCTATTTAGATGACTTGTTTTAATTATGACGTAGAGTCGTAGAGAGTACGTAGATAAGTTATAGGTATTTACCTACTTACATTAGGTAGGTAGCTAAGTACTTACAAGCATTATTTTGAACTAGAATGGTTTAAGTAGGGGTACCTACCTACTTACTTACCTACATAGGTAGAAAACTGCTTCATTTACAGAAATAATAGGTACCTAAGTAGGTACTAAGTAACTATCTACTTCGGAAGGTAGTTAGGTATCTACTTACCTACCTAGATAAAATACCTACAAGTGAAACTGTTGAGTTATTTGAACCTAGATAAATTATAAGGTACCTACCTACCTACTTACCTACCTACTGTTGTTAGGTAGGTACTAGGTACCTACTCATTCCCTAAATAGTTTTAATTTATTCCAACTGTACCTACCTACCTACATAGTAAAAAAAACTTGATATCTACATACCTACCTACCTACTCTAACGTTTTTAAAAACATTGATAGATCACAAAAGTTCAATGTTCGGAGAACATAAAAAAATGATCTGTCCAAAATAACATGACTATGACTCTATACGTGTTTAGCATAAATTGATATAAAGCCTAGACGAGATAAGACTGGAATATTTTCATGGGCAATGAATGACTCATTCGCAAGTCTATTAATCTTCCACTTGTTCACGTGAGACATTGTGGTGATAGGATTTCGTGCATATATGTATTTAAAGTGATGGTTTCCTTACGGTACCAATACGGTACTGGTACGGTAATTTGAAGGAAAACATCATTTTCCTTCAAATTGCGTGAATTTCTTCTTCTTAATTATTATGGCATCTATCGCATATAGAACCATTTTGTCAGTGTCAAGTGTATTTTTATTTTAAGTGTTGTCAACTGAATTAATTATAAAAATGTGTCATTTTTCTAATCAGAGCACCAATAGAAAAAATTCCACCTTTAATTAAATTTCTACTATAACTCGTAAAGAATTAAACGCTGGCAGCACTTTAAAAAAAACAATGACCGCACAGATTCTACAATCTACCATCTGCAACATTATCAATCTATCTATTTGTATGCACTGTTTACTGTCTACAAACAGAATTACAATTTAGTTGTAAACGCACTGAATACTAATTGTATGTTTAGGTGTCATTGACTTTACGTTATATCGGCTATTTGGAGTTGCTTTCTTCCATTGTTTATCTACCGGGAAAATCATTTTCTGAGTAATACCAACACAAAAATAAAATATTTATAATTATTTTCGTCCAATTATAATTGCTAAGTATCGCAGAGTAATTAATTTTTTGATTAAAAAATATTAAAGACAAAAAATGAATAACTTTTAACATATTTTTTTGTTTCGTTATAAGTCAATAATGAGATCCTTACCTGTTGGGTAGAGAGACAATAGTGGTTATAAAATAGATTGTTCGATGAGGTATCATATTACAGCATCTAAGTAATTGATATTATTTAAATACATAACTATATTAATAATCAGATCACGCGCGCCTTACCCGCGGCAATGTAAAAACATCTGGACTTATTTTTTAAATGCAGACTTAACTGGTGTGATTTATGTGAGAGTGTAAGGTAGCTGAGTTAGTGTGCACTGTTTATTTGACAGTTAAGTAAAAAAACATCTAGTTATTATATAGGTACCTACAAAAATAATGTAGGCAGGTACTATGAGTCAACAAAATTAAATCTTGGCTATACAACTTAACTATTGAACTATATTAACTTAAGTATTGAACTATGTTGGTATTTAAGTGGGTAAGGTAGGAAAATCTTCTTGAATTCCTGAGTGGGAATCAAACTAGCATTTCTTGATTGCCAGCCGCCTCTCCATGAAAGCTATTTATTTGCTACGTAGCAATACCTTAGTAAGTATGCTCCCTATTACAGCCTCAAATCAGAATACCGAAACCACTTTTTGTTTGAGAACTGCGTCTCAGTGATGCGGAAAATGTGCCTACGATTAAGAACCGAGAATGTAGATACCTACGCATTACCTACTCGATATAAAGTTTACTTGCGTAGAAACAGAATCTATTATTGATGTGTCCGCATTCCTGAATCTGTAGATTTACTGCACCTACATTATACATACATACATAAAATCACGCCTGTTTCCCAACGGGGTAGGCAGAGACCACGGATCTCCACTTGCTACGATCCTGACATACTTCTTTTGCTTCATTCACTCTCATTACATTCTTCATACATGCGCGTCGGTTAAGGGTACTCTGGACCTGGCCTTTCTCTAGTACGTCCCCAATTTGATCGAGGTACGTACGCCGTGGTCTTCCCCTTCCAACTGTTCCATTCACACTCTCCTTATACAACTGTTTCGTCATTCTCCTTTCATCCATCCTTTCTACATGCCCAAACCATCTTAGCATACCCTTCTCAATTTTCATCATATACATTATAGTATAATTATAACCATGAATAGTTAGCCTATACAAATCTGCCATGCACGTGACAGAGCTAATCCAAAAAAACAAAATTGATAATTTTATTAGGAAATTTAAAATAGCCTGCATAAAAAAGTTACCAATAACTTTATAACCAAATTAAAACTTTATTTTTTTAACACAATTATTTTAATAGTTATATATTTTTTATAGCTTTAATTATTATTTATGATTATGATATAAAAATAGATTTGTTTTTAAGAAAAATGGTAGAAATTTGAAAATAGTTGTAGACAACACCAAAGCGTCCAAGTCAAGTCAGAAAAGAAAAACAAAAAATGGCGGTTAGGTTAGGTTAGATTAAGTTAGATTATAGAAAACGGAAGAAATTAATTTACGCAAGACTAGGCAGTAAGGTCTATGACTGTAGGCCTGCTCAAATGAGCGAATAATTTAACAAAAAAAAAAAACCAAGTCAAGTCAAGTCAAGTCAGCCTACTGTCAAACTTTTCTGTCAAACGAAAGTCATTGAATGTTTTCCGTCGAATTTCGTAAACTTTTGCATTATCGCGAACGCGAAAATAAATCGATTTTCCATGTAATGGTGCCTAAATTTAGCTGACAAAAACAATGTCCGACGCCGAGGAGATCCACTGCCGGCTGTGCGCTGAGCTAACAAAGAAAGATAACATGATTTCACCCGACGAAGACGTCGGAGTCAGTTCAAAGATCATAACTAAAATGCAATGGATAAATGTAGAAGTTTCTACTGAGGACATCCTTCCTATCGCAATCTGCTACGCCTGCTTCGATCTCCTGGAACGTACTTGGAGATTCCTCCACGCCGTGCGCGCTGCACAGGAGAAATTGAACTCTATATATCACAAAAAAGACGACAGTATCGAACCAAGCGTCGAGGTCGCGAAGCCAGTAAACAAAGACTGGGAAAACTTTGAGACCAAACCTGAAGTGAAGGATGAAAGTGACCTTCCAACGATCACGGTAGACCCTAACACTTTGTTAGAATTAGATATTGGCGATGTAAAAATAGAGAGAACAGATATCAGTTACGATGACAACCAAGATAGTTTCCAGATCTTCAAATCCAGTGATGAAGACGAGCCTCTACTGTCTGTGGTCAAGAAACGTAAGAAAAAGTTTAAATTACTCGAGAAAGTTGTCTCTGACGACTTGAATTCCACTTTGCCATTCCCTATCCTAACATGGAACGATTATACCTGGAGATGTGGTGACTGTGATGCGTTATTTGAAAATATACAATCGTTGAGACTACATTCTGTGCAGATACACTCAATTTGCTGTAACTTCAAATGTAATGATTGTGCAAAAACATACCCTAACTATCGAACCTTTGTTAAACATGTAAGAGAACATAAAAAACTATTACGATACAGCTGTGAGTATTGTAGTAAACGTTTTGGCCGTGACCGTTACCTTAAAAAGCACTACGCGTTCCACAGAGAAGACATGTACTTAATGTGTGAAAACTGTGGCTTGTCATTCGAAACACCTGACCAACTCCAAGACCATATAGTCCAATATGCAAAAGGTTACAAACGGAAAACATCAAAGAATGAGGTCGTAGACTTAAAATGTACTATATGTGAAAAGGAATTTAAGACTCGCAGTAACTTACAGCAGCATAAGTTGGTGCATACAGAACGTAGCCGAGACTTCTCTTGCCATGTCTGTGGAAAAATGTTCTTTACTAAGGGAACTTTAAGCACCCATATGACAACGCATGAGGAAGTGAAACCGTTTAAGTGCGAACACTGTTCAATGTCCTTCCGTGCCCGTGGAAATCTCCAAGCTCACTTAAGCTTACATTCTGGCTCGAAACCTTTTGTCTGCGAGCACTGTGGTAAAAGTTTTCGTGTTAAACGTCTCTTAAAATCTCATTATATCATTCATACGGACTTAATGCCGTTTGTGTGTGGATACTGCAATAAGACGTTTCGTTTTAAAACCCGACTCAATCTTCATTTAAGACAGCACACCGGTGCAAAGCCCTACAACTGCGTGTACTGTGAAAGAGACTTCACAAATGGTTCAAATTACAAAAAGCATATGAAACGGAGACACAACATTGATACATCAAGGAAAAAATACAACTTAGTTAATAGAGAAAATACAGAAGTTGCTAATTAAATGTAATAAGTATAATATTACAACCCGGTCACATTATCTCGAGACCTGGCGTCGATGACGTCACGTCGCGTCGGCAACGAAAGTGCTAACCGTCCTGACGCGCCGTGGCGAGCGCGGGGAGGTGAAAGGAGAACGAGGCGGGAGGTTCGCATTCCAGCGAGGTCTCGAGATAATGTGACCGGGTTGTACGATATAACTTGTTTGAGGTAGGCTATTTACTTTAGTAAATACATACATAGAATACATAATAACACCAAGACACAGCAAACATCTGTGTTCATCACACAAATGTTAGTCCTGGGTGGGGATCGAACCCACAACCTGCAGCGCAGAAGGCAGAGCTACTACCAACTGAGCTGAGGCCAGTCTACTTATAACCTAGCTCAAACAAAGTTATACAAAATTTGGTTATAAATTATATTTATTTACAAGACATTTTTACTGCAAGTGCCTCTTAATTCATTAGTCTTGATTCTTGGGTAGCCATAGCTAAAGCTAACTTTAGAGTATACATGTGTCTCTGTTGTTTCTTTATAAGTAGATAAAGTCAGGGGTCTTAACACAAGCTTTTTGTGGAATATCGAAGTAATATAACTTTGATATTTCGTACCATGACCTATACAAATAGCCTCGATTCTTGGGTAGCCGTGGCTAAAGCTAACTTTAGAGTATGCATTATGTCTCTGTCATTTATTTATAAATAGGGTCTTACCACAAGCTTTTCGTGGAATATCAAAGTAATAACTTTGATATATTATGTATTGAAGTAGTGTTACTTCAAGCTAGAAATGTGATGTTTCTGAAACAATGTTTTTTAAGAGCTTGTGGTAAGTCATTGTCAGTCCAATTTTTATACATACAAATACACCGGTTTCCCGAGGGGTAGGCAGAGACCATGGACTTCCATTTGCCATTTTTTTTTTTGTTAATTTTTCTTTTTTACATCTGTCAAAATAACGTAATGAGATTAACTGTCACTTTTTAGCTTGTTCACAAATCACACTACGGATTTTCTGCGGTGTATTTGCCTGACAACTACGTCGCTCTGGTTTTTATATGTTTTCTCGTGTTATTTTGAGTTTTATTGCGTAATTTTGGTGGTTATTTTGCCAATAAAGCCCGGGTTCTTGACGCGAGTGTAAAGTATGTGAATTAGAGTGAATAGTTCTTTTCAAATTCCATCGGAGGAAATCCCGAAAATTTTCAACAAAACAGCCATCTTTTGTTTAAAATTGACTTGACAACTTGACTATGACTCTGTGACGTTGACAATACTTATAAATAAGTACACTTGACACTGGCAAAATTGTTCTCTAAGAGACAGATGCCATAATTGAAGAAGAAGAGAAATCACACTTACAGTATTGTGAACAGAAAAATAATAAATCTGACAACTCCTGCTTTCTCTTTTACTCCGAAAATAAAGAAGAGAGAAATGTATACTTTAAAATTAGTTTTAGTTAACTTGTGCTACATAAAGTCAGGGTCTTAAGTAATCATGACTCAATGAGTGATTGGTTACCTATTATATTTTAATATACTTACTCTTTTTTCGTAAATTTTTTGTAAAATAAAATTCTCAATTAAATTAATTATCACTCGACTTTATATTAGTTTCTTTACATAGCAGATTTATGAAATTTAAATAATTAATTAGTTATTTAATTGTAAATAAAATATTTTATACACTGAGAGCCTAGTATATTTTTATCTTACAATATTTATTTATTTATTTATACATTATTGTAGGTACTTACACAAATTACAAAAAAAAATGTGTGACAAAAAGAGAGCTTAATGCCTACCTATCTATATCCATAGAGCACTGGTGGTGTAGTGGTAGCACCCCTGCCTCACGATCCGAAGGTCGTGGGTTCAAACCTGGTCGTGCACCAATGAGTTTTTCCTTTCGAAAAATTTCTGTGCACATTGCCAGTGCTCTTAAAAACTTAACCGAACGAAATCAGCAAGTTTGTAGTATGGATGTTTGTTACTCTTTCACACTGAAACGGCTGAACGGATCCGGATGAAATTTGGCACAGATATAGATTATAGTCTGGAATAGCACATAGGCTATTTTTTATCCCGGAAAAATATACGGTTTCCGTGGGATATTTTTGTTTTTCAAGGTACCACGCGGGCGAAGCCGTGGGCGGAAGCTAGTTAAAAATAAATACAGTCCACAGAGTTCAACAAATGACTGTACACTTGCCTTCGTTTATAGAAAACTAGCAACCGCGCGTGGCTCCGCTCGCGTGGTAGGCTACTTACCCGGATAAAAATAGCCTATTATGTGTTAAGTAGGTACCTATTCCAGGTCATATACTACGTGTAGGTAGGTATTCCAAGTTTCATCCAAATCTATTCAGCCGTTTCAGCGTGAAAGAGTAATACAGCCTCTACTTAACACTTTCGTCATTGTTCGCAACAAACAATATTGTTTATCTCGTAAAATATAGGTAGGTACCTAAGTACCTGTCAATTTTAAGTGTAGGTACCTACCTACCTAGTAAGTTATATTTTCACTAAGGGTAAATACCTATTTACCCTTAGTGAAAATATAACTTACTTACTAGCTTTCGCTCGCAGCTTTGCTCGCGAGGTACCTACATAAAATATAGCCTATGTTACTCAGGGATAATATAGCATTCTAATGGTAAAAGAATTTTTGAAATCGGTCCAGTAGTTTTTGAGTTTATTCGTTACAAACAAAAATACAAAACTTTCCTCTTTATAATATTAGTATAGATATAGATTAGGTATCAACCAATCTTTTATTGCTCCATCTCATATAGCAGACTATGAACTTCAAAGACGAGCTTTAGAAGCAAAGTTTAGAAAGTTTTTAAAATATTTATGTATCAAATTGAGAAAAAAGGCTCAACAAACATCCCTACATCCTCACAAACTTTCACGTTTATATTACTAGGACTTTATAGCTAAACTGGTTTCCTAACAATGCGGGCTATTCGGAGCATGTCGGATAAGTATAAAGTTTCCAATTGTTTAGCCGAAAGACGGCAGGCGCCATTTTGGAAAATGTCTAAATCACTTGACAACTGACCAAGTAGCTAAGGTACCTATTTATGGTAATAGGTAGGTACTTACCATACGGAATACTAACTACTGTGCAAAATGTGGCCATATACCAAATGTCATGTTTGGACTTGCCTCTGACTACCCTCTTTAGATATCCTCAAAGATCTGAGGAGATATCTACCGAGCCTGGGGATTACAGTCGTGATCATATTTTTTTTTTTTTTTTTACTTACCATAAATACCTTATTAGGTAGGTATAGGTAACACTTAGTCCCTTATTAGTTAACTATATTGTTTCACATGTATTTTATACTAGCTTCCCCCCACGGCTTCGCCCGCGTGGTACCTTGAAAAACAAACAAATCTATCCCACGGGAACTGTAAATATTTCCGGGATAAAAAGTAGCCCATATGCTATTCCAGACTATACCTAATCTATATCTGTGCCAAACTTTGTCCAGATCCGTTCCGCAGTTTCAACGTGAAAGAGTAACAAACATACATCCATACATCTATAAATTCTTACAAACATTCACGTTTATAATATTACTTAATAAGATTTACTAAAGTTGGCTATCTCGAACTATCTTTAGCGATTTATTTTTAATCTACTAAAGTATTCCTCTTTAACGCATTGGATAATTATCTGAATTTGAATTTGAATTTTAAAAATGAAGACCTACAGTGTGTAGGTATTAAATTACCTAATACATTATGTAGGTAGGTATCTATTTACTATGCTAGAGAAATAGAGAATGCATTCTCGCAGTAGGTATCTACTAAGATCTCGATGATAAATCCTCGGCAATGATTGCACGCAACACTCAAAGAGTAGGTATGTACATAGGTACCTGTGAAGACACCGCAGCGATTTATTATTTTATTGCTATTTCTTTTTATTATTTTATGTTTCATTAGGTAGGTACCTACCTACTTTTTATTTATTTTAATTTAAAATCATTGAGGTACAAAAATAGAAATATTTAGGTACATTGATTTGATTCTTATATTACCTACCTAATGACACCTAGGTATGTAGGTAAGTACCTTATTTACATAATACTTAGGGGAAACTGAGGACACTTGATCCTTACGGGAGACTAGGTAAACGCCATTTACAAAAGTACTAAAAGCATTAGATCGATTTCGACTGGCAGCATTTATAGTGTATGGTACCTAAAAACATTGTATAACAGTATCACCTGTCAGACTTGACAACTTCACAAATGGTCGACGGTTTTGTGTTTGGAGCGGAGCTGATCATTTTTTCGTAAGTTTTAAATTTTTGTTTTCGAGTGTTTTGGAAGTTAGTGGATGTCGACAACTATTTCAATCCAGCAATGATTGATGCAGTTTTCAATTGAACAGAAAGAAACAGCTACATTTCAATAAGGTTTTTTGCTACCAATTATTTTTGAAATACATATGTTATGTATGTTACGAATGGGTGCCCAACGCAAGACGACCGCGCGGCAGACCACCACGGAGATGGCGGGATGAGTTGGATGTGCATCTTCCAGATTGGCCCACTGCAGCCATGGATAGAAAAATCTGGAAAAAAGAGAGGGAGGCCTTTGCCCTGCAGTGGGACAACACAGGCTAAAATAATAATAATAATATGTTATGGGGACACTCGGTACACATTTACTGGGTAGAATTGATCCCCCGAATCAAGTGTCCGTATTTAAGGGACATTTGATTCGGGATGGCCTAGTGTGACTTAAACCGAATTGTTGAAGTCGATTTTAATTATTCAGAATTGACAATGCCGAGGGAATATCAAAAGAGCACGGGCTGCTGTGGATGAAACACTTATAAATGAACATTTTGACCTACTGAATGAAACATTAAAGGACGTCGAGCCAAGTTTGTTAGTCAACTATGATGAAACCAACTTAACTGATGGCCCTAAACGAAAAGTGGTCACAGTGAGACGAAGTTGTCGACACCGACATAGTATAATGGAATCCTGTAAATCAGGCACATCCGTGATGTTTGCAGCAGCTGATGATGGACATCTACTTCCACCATACCTAGTGTAGATATCCTACTAGAGGAAGGCCACCTGGGTCAGTGTATAACAAATCAAAAAGTGAATGGTTTACAATGCAAATATTTGAAGATCAGCAAAATAGTCCTGCCCTACTTTAGAAAATTTGATAAAGAAAAGCAAAGGTTTTAATGGGTGACAGACAACTCAGCAAGTCACGTTTCAAAATGGACGATAGAGCAATGCACTTTAAATAATATAAAATTTGTTTTATTGCCTCCTAACAGTACTGTAATCTGTTAGCCTCTCGATGTGGCTTTATGTGGCTTTAAGCCTCTGAAGACCAAATGTGGCCAGTTATTGCCAGAACGGAAATTAAAACACAGAGGCACCATCCTAAAAGATACGATTCCCAGGCTTCTAAACCAATGCCCCATTGCAATGAGTGACAAATCAAGCGATAATATACAAGGTGGCTTCAGAGCTTCGGGATTAATTCTTCTAGATCGAGAGCAATTTCTTGAAAGGCGTTCCAAGCAAAGTGCTAAAGAAGAAATTGACAATTCCCAAGAATGGTGGGTGTCCAGTTTAAAAGAATTTATGCAAGAATCCCGAAAAAAAGACGCGGCCGCTAAAAGCAAAAAAATCAATGCTCAATTTGCTACCTGGGAAAGGAATCGATGAGTCAATGCTACTTACCAGCACACAATCAGGTCTAAGAGGACATAAACAGCAAAAAAAGAAGAGAACACGGGCTACGTCCATAAACACACTACGATGAATAGGATGACGCCGGTGATATCACGCAGTTTCTGCCAAGTGATGCGGAAGAAAATATATTTATTAAAATGAACGTTCAAGAAAACTCTGGTGAAAGTATTGCAGACTAACTTATTAGATACAAAAGTGAATGCCATTAATGTGCCAGAAGTTGATGCTACCAATTTTCCTAATGGTTCCTTCGCTGTTGTAATTTTTCTGACAACTGTGAGTCCAACAGAAAAATTATTTGTCACAGAATGTTGTTACACAATTGTCTCAAGTTGCCCCGTTTGACGGTAATGCAAAATATATGTGATATGATATTTAAACGTATTTTATTTCATGATTTACAAAACGAATCCCGAAGATTTATCAATTGGACCAAGTGTTCCATGCGTATGGGAGACTCAATCCCCCCGGATCAAATCTAACATAGGGGAGGAACAAGTCACCCATACGTACGGGATACTTGGTACAATTCTCTTGGTACAAATTTTCATAATTTACAAATGGAGGTTTATGGGAACTATATCAGTAGTTTGCAATGAAATTCCACGTGTTTTAGTGCAAAAACATTTGCAATATGTTGATAAATGGGGCTTGTAGAGGCAAAAAACAAAAGGGGTAATCAAGTGTCCCCAGTTTCCCCTACCTATTTCATGTAGGTAATATTATATTACTTACTTTACTTTACATTACCTTTATGTAGGTACCTACCTACCTACTTTACCCTACCTTTCTTTACCTTACTTTACTTTAATTTTTCTCAATAACAGTAGGTAAATAAAATTACATAATTTCTGATATTTTAGTCAAACAAATGAAATCATATCACATTTGTCGCCTCAAATTTATTAACTTTATCTTCTCTTCCTTAGAGAGAAACTCTCTACACATGCTAGGAGGTAGTAAGTAGGAAGACAATAAGTATTAGTTTTATACTTAGAGGTAGGTACACAATATTAAAATCTGCACTCGATATTAAAATAAAATACTTATTTACCTAAGGAAGGTCTTATTTTAGAGCAATGTCTACGTTACGAGATAACATAAGGTGATAACAAAATAAAATTTAACGACAAAAGTAAAAATAAAGAAACCGGCATGTCGTAAAACACGTCAGCACGAAGTACCTATCCTCTTACTTAGGCGCATGTTAACCTTTCACCACACTAGTTCTGACTAGTGTACCTAACTAAGGATCAAGAAAACCCGAAGGGAAAACTAGTTTCATCTGAGGACTTCGTTGTCTCTGCCGCACCCAAGCATACAGGCCGTGTTCATCAAACCATGCACAAAACAAAAGCAGCGGAAATATTACTTCAGTTGACGACAAGAAAGGCCGCGAGACAGTTTTCTGTCCCATTTTGTTAATAAAACCTCCGGTAGAATAGTTCGTATCGAACGCCAAATTTATAAAAAAGTAAACGTCAAAGTCTATGGTCGAATTCGCGCGGGAATGTAAAATGTTTACGGAAAATTATGATTTTGATAGTGATACTTTTACCTACATTTTATAACTTATTTCAATAACAATTGGATTACAACATATTATTAACTTACATCATAATTCAGTAGGTACCTAGACTATCGGTATATATACTTAAATTGTACCTACATACAAATTTAAATAGTAAAAGAAAAGTGTACCTATGTAAAGTTTTTAGTAATAATGAAAGTTGTCAATAGATTTGTGTTGCATTCTGCACTTTTTGCTCTCATCATACATAATGCATGCTGTCAAGACTACTTTAGGATGGTAAGTGATCTATTTACTTTAAGATTCGCAGATTGTTGCTAATTACTGGAGAAGATTTCAATTTCTTTTTTATATCGCGCTCATCGGGAAAGTTAGAGTTTTATTCTTATGCCATAAAAGAATGAAACTCTAGTTTGAAACATGATAGTTTGTAAGAGCTTGTGGTTAGAACCCAGGCCAGTGAACGGAAAAAACACGGAAGCATTTCTTAAGGGAAATATCCACGAAACACCAAATTCCACACATCGAAACTCCTTCGTGGATTTGCCGAAAATTTATTAATGTCGACTGTATTCCATCGACGTTTGGGTTTAAATTGCCGTGTAATTTGTAATAAGCTTATGTACATTTTGATAAAATTCTTTGGCATTATTGACAAGCCCCGCCTACCAGAGCTCTCTTTGTGGAGTCATTTTTTAGCTCAGGCCTATCATCGGCTGTATTTTTACCAGACTTCAAAGGAGGATATGTTTTGCATCTAAGTAGGTAAGTATGTATATTTTAATGGAACTTCACACACGACAAAAAAGGTAAGTACGAGTATTTCAACCTTCACGCTGCTCAAGACCATGACCAAACATGACAGAAGACAAATTGTAATCGTGACGTTAGGAGAGCAATCTTCTAAATTAGGTAGGTATTTCCACAAATCACAGTAACAGTAGATACCTACCGTGTGATTCTGTAAGACCTCATTCTAAACTTCGAATCTGAATCCGCTGAGTTTATTGATTGGCATTCTAAAAACTCGGTTGATAATTCGAATTTACACTAGCGCCACTCTTGCGAGCGTGTCAGCGAGTTGAATTAAATTGACGGAGAGATTTTGACAGATAAAGTATGAGATGACGTAAGAAGTAGCATTCTAAACGGTAATTCCCAAGTCACTTCGACGCTCGCTTCGCACTCGAACCCGATTCAAAGTGTCAAATAAAAAGCGTCTTATCCGAAGTGAGAGTGAATTGCGATGTGAGATGCGAGTTGATGTTTGAATTTTACAGAATCGACGTACTAATCACAATAACAGTAGGACAAAAGCAGTGGACGGAAACATGTCACCAAATTTCACGCATCGAAACTCCTTCGTGGATTTGCCAAAAATTGATTAATAATTATTCCCACGACTTAGGCTTCTGACTAAATCATCAGAATAAAAAAAATCAAAACAAATATGGTCACGACTATAATCCCCAGGCCCGGTAGATATCTCCTCAGAGGGTCTACCATGAGTTTTCACAATCTAAACTCGCTAGCGACTGTAGTTTAAAAGATGTATGAAAACTTGTACAGCGCCTCTAGCGGATAGTTGGGTACTAAAACGTCGCGTAGTTAACTATCCTACGTCACAGCGTACTACAGCGACTGTAGTTTGCGCTTCATTTATTTGCTTAGCATTTGGTACCATAGTAAAAATTTCGAAAGATGTCATAGTAACGTACTATTACTACTGTGGTAACGTCAGCCGATCTAAATGTGACAACTCATGGTACACTTACAGATCTCTACTTGGATCTTTGAGGCTAGTCAGAGGCACGTCCGAACATGACATGGCACATGACCACATTTTGCACAGTGGGTAATATAAGAGCTTAGAAGAGTAGGTACCTACTAACTTAACACACCTTCGAATTTTTGGTTCTAGAATAGGTAAGCCGGTTTCTTCATAATGTTTTCTTTCACCAATTACTACCCTTTTTAGATATCCTCAAAGATCTAAGTAACTAGAGATCTGAGGAGATATCTACCGAGCCTGGGTATTACAGTCGTGTGAGTGTTTGTTTTTTGTCATATCCTACTTCCTAATCCTAATATCCTAATCCTACTAATATTATAAACGCGAAATTTTGTAAGAATGTATGGATGTATGTTTGTTACTCTTTCACGCTGAAACAGCTGAACGGATCTGGATGCAATTTGGCTCAGATATAGATTCTTGTCTGGAATAGCACCTAAGCTACTTTTTATCCCGGAAAAATGTACGGTTCCCGTGGGATAGATTTGTTTTTCTTTTTCAAGGTATAACGCGGGCGGAAGCTAGATATTATGCATATATTTTGACTCTTATTTAATTCACTCCGGGGGTAGCCTTGCTTCGAAAATAATTGAAGATGTCACGCGGACGTTTGAAATTGAGGTCGTTTCAAGTATTAGGTACGAGTACCAATAATTATCTTGAAACGGTGTAACTCTTCTAATTGTAAGGATTTCCTGTCATTCAGCTTCTTTATGTATGTTATGAATTTGTTTTCGTATATATCAGTTTTTCGTCCCACTGCTGGGAAAAGTATAAGAGCGGTTACGCACTGCGTCCGATCCGAACCCGTGAAAATATGGTCCGTATGGAGTAGTGGTAGAACTATTTCTATGATAACTTACGCACTAGATCAGATTTCCGTCATCCGATTTCTTTCCGTCATTCGTCATTCCGTCACGTAAAATGACGTATGCCAAATGGTGGCTCCTGAATTGCTTGGATTTGTATCAGAGATCGGACTAGTGCGTAAACAATATCCGAATTCGGTCCGAGTTTTCTAGATCCATATTTTCACGGGTTCGGATCGGATTCGGATCGGACGCAGTGCGAAACCGGTCGGTCTCCCACAAATCACGCCAACCATCTATCCTTCAAGTAGAAGTTGAAAAAATAGGTTAAAAATATATAACCGTCTTCATATCGCATCATCAGTATTTTTGAACCAGTGTGGTGAAAGGATAAAAGCTTCAGAAGCTCTTTTCATGTAGGTACCTATTTGACAGTATTTGAACTTAAAAGGAGTGTCCCTTTATGAATACTAAGATGTGTGATCCATAGTCATAACACACACCTTAAAATTGTCGGGTTTAGAGTAGGTATGCCGGCTTCCTCACGATGTTTTCCTTCACCGTTTAGGCTCGGCGCAAACGGGCCACCGACCACAGCCACCGGTGACCAGCGACAGCGACCCGGTGGCCACAGCGACTCAACACACTTTTTCATACATTTTGTAGGTATTAAATGTGAAAATGTAAAAAAAATATGAATAAGTGTGTAAGGTAGCTGTCGCTGGCCACCGGTGGCTGTGGTCGGTGGCCAGTTTGCGCCGAGCCTTAGGGCACTGGCATTGAGCACATAATTTTTTTAATAGAAAAACTCATTGGTGCCTGAGTGATCAGTGATCAGGTTTGAACCCATGACCTTCGGATCGTGAGGCAGGGTCCTACCACTACGCCACCAGTAGACCCCGAAAGTATTGCCAATTCTAATATTTTCAGGGCTCCAACAGTAACGCGATGGAGGCCGCTCAGTTCCTTCGGGAGTACGACAGAGAAGCATCAGGCATGTGCTACAGGTATGCCCAGGAAAAAGCGGTTTTTCGTTAGTGGAACCCAATAAATAATTACAAAACACAACATACTTTAAAACCCCCTATCATTTACACGGTGTCTTATCGAAAACGGACAAGCGTGAGACAAGATTGATGTGTGACGTAATAATGGATACATTCCATCAGTGCGGTCACCCCTCCGGGAACACGCACGTGGCTTAGTAGGGTGACCATTATTATAAAATAAAGTGGGACCACGAGCGACTGCATAACGTTGACTGATGGTCCCACCAAACAGTGGGACCACGAGCCCATTATATCGACACACTGTCCCACCAGTGGCTCAAATTAGTGGGACCACGAGTCGCGACCCATATTTTTACAACCCCTTCACCAATAAAACTCATAAAAAAACTTGAGAGGTGTCAAGGGACACCCGGATGGAACGAAGTTCCTTTCCTTGCTTTCTATGAGAGAGAGAGAGACAGACAGAGAAACACACGCACGCCGCACGGCTTACAACTATAGCAAAAAGTGTCGTGACAACTTTTCGTGAGAATTTTTTCCGTCTAGCCCCCTTTCACAACGCGCGATAAGGAACTTCGTTCCAACAGATTAATATATAATTCTCAGCAAATCTAGAGAGGTCTAGAGAGACCTTCCAAGTTTCATGCAGATTGGATCAACTGATCAATATACACAAACATACAAGGACAAAATATATCTCCCCAGCTGCCAGTTAGCTCGCTTCGCTCTATCAACAATCTATCAGCTATCTGGTTCTTGTAGTACCTATAAGCTTTACTTAGGGGCTAGGTGGCGTTGTGTGAAATGTCCAAATCTACACTACAATATTATAAAGAGGAAAACTTTGATTGTTTGTTTGAAATGAATAGGCTCCGAAACTACTGAACGGATTTGAAAAACTCTTTCACTGTTAGGAAGCTACACTATCAGCGGGTGACATAGGCTATATTATATTTTCAAAAAAATTAGGGATCTTTACTAAAACTTCAATAATGTAAGCCAAGGTGTAAAAAATTACCTAAAATATTCTTTACATCGCGTGCGCTGCGAAAACTATTGACGATAGAATAAAATAATGTACTACGACTTTGTAGAACACATCATTATTTACAAAAAGTGTCGCGATAGCATATATTCAACTATTATAGTTATGCCACAATAAGAGTTATTTTATTTTAACATTTTAATTAAAGGCTACTCTTAGAAAAACGCTCTTTATTTGTATCTTAGTATTAATCCTTATCGAAATAAATCACATCCTGTTCTAGACTGCTTCAATACCTTTATATAACTTTTTGAATTACTCAATTCGGACATTCCATGCGAAAGATACCACGAAATTAAAAATGTAAGTATTAGAAAAAAGTTGCGTGAGAGCTTCACCTTGCTCTCGGCTAGCTTTATGCAATGTAGGGGTCACTGGGTGTACGGGAGGGGAGTCAATGTGAAAAAATAGCAAAAAATAAATAAAAAATCATTAAAATAAAAAAAAGTTCTTTAATATAATAATACTAAAACTTTCGATATAAATTTCTTTCTTTAAAGAAGAGTATGGTTATGACGTGTGGGTATTATAATTTTGAAATTCGATTTTTTTTTTTAATTTGAGAGCTCTGGTGGTGTAGTGGTAGCACCCCTGATCCGAAGGTCGTGGGTTCAAACCTGGTCGTGCACCAATGAACTTTTCCATATCAACATGTCAAATATCATGTTTGGACGTGCCTCTGAGTACCCTCTTTAAATATCCTCAAAGATCTAAGAAACTAGAGATCTGAGGAGATATCTACCGAGCCTGGGGATTACAGTCGTGACCATGTATAGGTATATATAAATACCCGTGCGAAGCCGGGGCGGACTGCTAGTTTTTTTATAATTAGACATTTGTCAAAAATATCTCCCGGGGGCTCACCACGAATTCATTACCGAATTAATATTACCTACATTGTTATTTCGTACCATGACCTATGCAAATTGTATTGAAGAAGTGACGTCTTTATAATGGAATCGTTACGGAATCGTTCTGGAAGACTTCGTGGTAAGGCATCTGCCCCTTTAGACAAGTAGCATAAACGTTATAGAATAGAAAACGAATAGAATTCTCAATGTATGGGAATGACACTAGCTTACGAAATTGAGAATTTCATTCTATTCTATTCGATTGACGTTTATGCCGCTTGGCTTAAAGGGCTGATCGCAAAACAGCCTGCCCTAAAAAACCTTTGCAGGGTCACAATGGCGCAATGGAAATTCGTCACAAATATAACTGACTACAACCAGCGACGGATGACTGAGGAACTGACCCTCAGCTCCAAGTTCGAGAGACTGTCCTGGAGGAAGGCAGCCGCCTTCGACAGCTCCCGTCTGTCGGACCCCCAGGGTCGAAGACAGCTGATGAAAATCGTGCAAGCCAGTCGGGCGGCGTTGCCTGATGATAAGTTTATGGAAGTAGGTGTTTTGTAGGTCTACCATGAGTTTTCACAATTCGAAAAAAGTTTTCGTAAACTATCAAGAACTCATACTAGGGGACTACTGCGCCTCTAGCGGATAGTTGGGTACTAAAACTATCCTACGTCACAGTACTACAGCGACTGTAGTTTGCGCTTCATTAATTTGCTTAGAATTTGGTACCATGAGTAACAATTTAGACAGATGTCATAGTAACGTAGGTACTATTAGGTACTACTGTAATAACGTCAGCCGATCTAAATGTGACAACTCATGGTAGACCTACTGTACGTCTACCATGAGTTGTTACATTTAGATTTAGATATCCTCAAAGATCTAAGTACTAGAAATCTGAGGATATCTACCGAGCCTGGGGATTACAGTCGTGTGAGTGTTTTTTAATTTCAGCTCCACCAAATAATATCTGAAATGAAAGAGATCTACAACAATGCGAAGATCTGTCCATACCATCAGAAACCGTACGACCCTCACATTCCTCGGATGCCGTACCCTACGGAGTACCAGCCTTCGTACCAGTCGTACCAGCTCGCAAACCAGCCGTACCAGCATTACCAACCTTATACTGAAGGTGGCTCGCTTCTCTCACCGACCGACACTTGATTTACTTACCAACCTTATACATTATGGTATCTTGCTTCTCTCACTGACACATGATTTACTTTACCAGCTTTATACTGAAGGAGCTCGCTTCACTCACTGACCTTGAACTTACTTTTACTCCTTCAATTCCAACTTTTTTTATAATGACCATCAATAACTGTTTGAAAAATGTATGTACTCTCAAAAGGTCTCACTTCGCTCGCCGTAATTAGTTTTATATTCAAGGCACTAACTATATTTCGTTTTCTCACTCTAATTATTTTAATACTCTTCACTCACTCTACATTTAATATCAGATTCGCGTCTCCCACCGTCAAGTTTTTATCAATCTCGCTTCTCTCACAGTAATTATTTTATACCTCGCTTCGCTCACTGTGATTTTCATATTCCAGGCACGGATAGCTCAAACTACTGTGACATGCAGCTCGACCCTGAGATATCTCGGATTCTAGCTCACTCGCGGATAGAAAGCGAGCTACTCTACGTGTGGCGCAGCTTTAGAGACAGGACGGGGCCTAAGCTGAAGAACCGCTTTATGAGATACGTGCAGTTGGCTAACCAGGCGGCTCAAGCAACAGGTAACCTTCGAGCAGTGTTGCCAACTCTGATTTTTTGGAACGAAGTTCCTTATCGCGCGTTGTGAAAGGGGGCTGGACGGAAAAAATTCTCACGAAAAGTTGTAACGACACTTTTTGCTATAGTTGTAAGCCGTGCGGCGTGCGCATGTTTCTCTGTCTGTCTCTCTCTCTCACAAATTAATCGAAAGGAACTTCGTTCCATCCGGTGTCCCTGGACACCTCTCAAGCTTTTTTGTACCCTAAGCGGTTACGCACTGCGTCGGCTATTTTTAGGGTTTTTCCGGCAGTTATTCGAATTTTTCTTACCTTTTAAACCTTCCCTAGACCTCCACGAACATTTCAAGACCAAGATAAGATAAATCCGTTTAGCCGTTCTCGAGTTTTAGCGAGACTAACGAACAGCAATTCATTTTTATATATATATAGATTTAGGCACGTTTGCGGTCTGTTAGGACTGTAGGTCTACCATGCATTAGTTTTCACAATGTACACTCGCTAGCGACTGTAGTTAAAAAATGTATGAAAACTTGTACAGCGCCTCTAGCAGATGGTTAGGTACTAAAACGTCACGTAGTTAACTATCCTACGTCACAGCGTACTACAGCGACTGTAGTTTGCGCTTCATTCATTTGCTTAGAATTTGGTGCCATGAGTAACAATTTTGGCAGATGTCATAGTAACGTACTATTACTCATGTAGTAACGTCAGCCGATCTAAATGTGACAACTCATGGTAGACGTGCTGAAGTTCATAAAGTACTAATCGCGTTTGGTACGATCCCATAACGTACTTTTCCCAAAATGACTGATTTTCGAAATGCCTTTGCCTACATCCGTTTCCCGTCATCCGATTTCTTTCCGTGATTCGTCGTTTCCGTCACGTAAAATGATGTATTCCAAAAGGTGGCTCCAAAATTGCTTGGATTTGTATCAGAGATCGGACTAGTGCGTAAGCAATATCCGAATTCGGTCCGAGTTTTCTAGATCCATATTTTCACGGGTTCGGATCGGATTCAGGATCAGACGCAGTGCGGAACCTCTCTAACGTTTAGCGAAATTTCCCTAAATTAGGCATTTTTTTTTTAAATAAAGGTTTCTCTCCACATATTATCTTTCTTCCCACATACACCTTCGAGTGTGAAAGAGAAAAAATTAAAGAAAAAAATGTTTTGTCTTGCTCCGACATACCTACAAACTTTCCTTAGTCTGAAACTAGATGGCGCTTTGTGAAATCTCAATTTTTACCAGGATACAGAGATGCTGGAGACCAGATGAGGGCGGCGTACGAAGACCAGTCCTTCAGAGCCAGTACTGAGGAGATGTACAACCAGGTATTCATATTCATTTATTCACTCTGTGTTTTTGATTGAACGAGCAAAGCGAAAAATCTCAGTCGCAAGTAGGACAAACTAGTCGAACAAACTAGTAGGACTTTTGCAACAGTCCTACAAATTCTACAAGTTTGTTTGAGATCTCTAGTTACTAGAGGTGCCCAATAAACTTGTAGGTATTTATTGCAAAAAATCAACGAGCGAAGCGAGCGTAAATCTCAGTGGCAGCAAGGCGATGTAGCGTTGTATGTTTGTGTAAATGTTTTTTAGAGCATCACTTAAGAACCGTTGATCCAATCTGCATGAAACTTGGAAGGTCTAGAGATTCTGCTGTAGATTTGCTAGGAAGTATATAAGCTTAATCGGTGAAGGGGTTGTAAAGATATTAGGTTCCAAAGTAGAAAAAAATGAACCAATGAGTTTTTCCTTTCGAAAAAAATTATGTGCGCAATGCCAGTGCTCTTAAACAGTGAAACCGGCATACCTACCAGAACAAAAAACTCAAAGGTATGTCGTTTTCTTATAAGCGGTGATGAGCTTGCAACCTGTCGTGTACAGAATACTAACCACTGTGCAAAATGTGGTTATGTGCCAAATATCAAGTTTGGACTGCCTCCGACTCTTTAGATATCCTCAAAGATCTAAGTAACTGGAGATCTGAGGAGATATCTACCGAGCCTGGGGATTACAGTCGTGAGTGTTTGGACAGGTGGCTCCATTGTACAAGCAACTCTTCACATACGTGAGGAGGCGTCTGGTGCAGCGCTACGGAGACACCCTGAGGACTGACGGCCCCATACCAGCTCATCTACTGGGTCAGTTCCAACAGGCCTTACCACAAGCTCTTCCATAACCTTCTTCTTTTGTTTCCTGCCCTTTTTCTCGGCACAACATGTGATCTTCTTCCATTTCCTTCTATCATTCGTCATCTCAGTACTTACTCACTCCTTTCTTACTCATGTCATCTTTCACATTACCATTCACCTTTTCTTTGGACTGCCTTTACCCCTTTTTTTAAGCTCTTACAAACGTCAAATGTTTCAACGTCTTTGAAGGTCATGAAATATCAAACCCTTATGTGGTCGGCACAACATGTGATCTTCCGTTTCTCTCTGTCATCCGTCATCTCACTCACTCAAAAAAAACGATGACGAATGTTAAATGGAAGATCACATGTTGTGCCGACCACATAACGTGGGAAAAGATCAGGAAGATGATGATGACTTGATGTTGATCATCACCATATCCAGGTAACATGTGGGCGCAGAACTGGAAGTCCATCATGGATCTGGTGATGCCGTTCCCGCAGTCTCCGAACGTGGACGTCACCGCGGAGATGCTCCGTCAGGGCTTCACACCACTCAGGTATGTCGTAAGGATGATGATGAGTATGATTATGACTGTGGGAGTGATGATGATGATGAGTATGGTATTGATGATGATAAAAGCGATGATTTCTTGTAGGTAATTTTATTTGATATGATGTGTTTTAACTTTTAGCTCAAAGTATGTCCTGACTGTTCGCGTTGTGCTGATGAATATGATGACGATGATTGTGAATTGTGATGATGACTATGGTATTGATGATGGAAATTGTGGTTAATTTTTTTGCACTTATTTTCCAACCCAAGCATGACTTAAGTAGATACAATGTCCCAAGTATATGCCCGTGTCAAGAACACGGACTTTATTCAAACAATAACCACCAAAATGACACAAAAAAACTCAAAATAACACGAGAAAAAATAAAAAAAACTACAGCGATTAGTTCTCGGTCGAAAACATCAGAAAACAATCCCACCATTAGGCGTACTTACAGCACAACGAGTATGAAAATAATCCCACCACTAGTCATACTCATCCGCACAACGAGTGTGATGTCAAAAATCATCCCACCATTAGTCATCAGCACGCGTTAATGACGTCACATTTGTCCAGAATGTTCCAAATGGCGGAAGAGTTCTTCACTTCCATGGGGCTGCGGCCGGCGCCGCCCGAGTTCTGGCGCGGCTCGATGCTGGCGCGGCCCTCGGGGCGCAGCGCGCAGTGCACGGCCAGCGCCTGGGACTTCTGTAACCGGATCGACTACAGGTACCGAAAAAACTAGTAGGACTTCTGCAACAGGATCGACTACAGGTACCGAACAAACTAGTAGGACTTCTGCAACAGGATCGACTACAGGTACCGAACAAACTAGTATGACTACTGCAACAGGTACCAAACAAACTGGTACCTACTTTTGCAACAGGGTCGACTACAGGTACCGAACAAAGTAGTATGACTTCTGCAACAGGTACCAAACAAACTGGTACCTACTTCTGCAACGGGATCGACTACAGGTACCGAACAAACTAGTATGACTTCGTACCAAACAAACTGGTACCTACTTCTGCAACAGGATCGACTACAGGTACCGAACAAACTAGTATGACTTCGTACCAAACAAACTGGTACCTACTTCTGCAACAGGATCGACTACAGGTACTGAACAAACTTCTGCAACAGGTACCAAACAAACTGGTACCTACTTCTACAACAGGATCGACTACAGGTACCGAACAAACTAGTATGACTTCGTACCAAACAAACTGGTACCTACTTCTGCAACAGGACCGACTACAGGTACCGAAAAAACTAGTAGGACTTCTAAAACAGGATCGACTATAAAACAAACTAGTAGGACTTCTGCAACAGGTACCAAACATACTAGTACTTTTACAATAGGATCGACTACAGGTAACAAACAAACTAGTAGGACTTCTGCAACAGAATCGACTACAGGTAACAAACAAACTAGTAGGACTTTTGCAAAGGGATCGACTAGACTCTAGTCGATTTGGTACCTCTACTCACTAGAGATACCAAACAAACTTGTAGGTACCTATTTATTGCAAAAAATGAATGAGCGAAGCGAGCGTAAATCTCCAATCTGTTTCAGGATCAAACAATGCACTGAAGTGACAATGCAGGATCTGATATCCACTCATCACGAGATGGCACACATCCAGTACTACATGCAGTATTCAGAACAGCCGCAGCTGTTCAGGGATGGAGCCAATCCTGGTGAGTCTGCTCCTTCTGATCGTGTATCTCGAACCGGTGTGGTTCTGCTGAGCCATCATTACTTAGTTATGTATCTTACACACTTAGTAACGTATCTTACACTTTAACTTAGTTACGTATCTTACAAATTATCAATTGGAAAATTCAAAAATGTAATTAAACAGAAACTGTCTAGAAAAGCTTACTATAAAATATCAGAGTACCTACTTAGATGATAAAAAAGCTTGGGATGAATCAGCTCCAACTCTGCTAGGTATTCTTTACAAAATTAACAAGGATCATACAAAAAAAGCGCTAGGGCCCAGCGAGTTTCTTGTCAGTTCTTCTCGCACTGGGGATAGGACTGGAACTAGCACTTAGACTCACCTAGTATGTAATACGTTTCAAAGTGATCCCTGTGATTCTATTGAAAATAAACATATTTTTGAATATTGAATTTTGATAGAAACGTATCTTACACATTAACTTATTAACGTATCTTACACATTTACTTAGCTACGTATCTTACACATTAACTCAGCTACGTATCTTACACATTTACTTAGCTACGTATCTTACACATTAACATAGTTAGGTACGTATCTTACTTATTAACTTAGCTACTCATCTTACACATTAACTAAGCTACGTATCTTACACATTTACTTTGTTACTTAGGTTACACATTCACTTAGTAACGTATCTTACAATTAACACAGCTACGTACGTACGTACCTATACATTTACTTAGTAACGTGTCTTTGATAATAACTTAGCTACATATCTTGCACATTAACATAACTACGTATCTTACCTACAGATTTTCTTAGCTACGTATCTTACACATTCACTTAGCTGTATCTTACACATTTACTTAGCAACGTAACTTTACCTTTTAATAACATACAATTTAGCTGTTTTTAATTTGTTCAGCATTCCACGAGGCAGTAGCGAACGCGGCGTCGCTATCTGTCTACAACCTGCAACATTTACAGAGGGTTGGACTTTATCAGAACAAGTGAGTACATCCCACCTATGTATATTGTTAGAACAGTTTTAGAACGCGTCTACACTAGTGACAAACTGCCGTGACCGTGTCGCCGTGCCGTAAGACGCGTGACAATTAGACAGATTTTAAAGAGACTTCGTGAAAAAAGGTGGTGGAAAACATCGTGAGGAAACCGGCATACCGTAGAACCAAAAATTTGAAGGTGATAGGTTAGTTATCGTATAAGCAGCGATGGGCTTTCAACCTGTTACGTTCGGAATACTACCTAACTACTGTGCAAAATTGTGTCAAATATCATATTTGGACGTGCCTCTGACTACTCTCTTTAGATATCCTCAAAGATCTAAGTAACTAGAAATCTGAGGAGATATCCACTGTGCCCGGGGATTACAGTCGTGAGCATGTGTTTCTTTCTACCGTCATGAGAAAGACAAGGATAGACTACTTTATTGAGCTCTTGAAATATGTTCCAGGACCCACGACCCTTATGAAGTGAGCATGAACTTTCTGATGACGATGGCGCTGGAGAAAGTGGCGTACCTTCCCTTTGCGTTCATGGTTGATCAGGTAACTATTTACGGACGAACAGACGGACAGACAGACAGACGGATAGTGGACAGACAAACAGACGGACAGACAGACAGATGGACGGACAGACAGACAGGCGGAGAATCGGACAGACGGACAGATGGATGGACGACAGACAGACGGATAAACCAACAGACGGACAGGTGGACAGACGGACAGACAGACAGACAGACAGACAGACGGATAGACGACAGACGAACAGACAGACAAAAAGATGAAGTGAAGATATATACCGGCATATTTATAACAACAGCGCTAAACAAAATTATAATTGAATAACGGGTATTTATCACGTACCTATTTTGACACCCGAACACCGAAAAACTTTAATCGTGAGGATGGTTTCCGGCTCTCGGCCTCGTGGAATCCAGTTATTAATAAATGTGTGCGTCGTGACCCGTGCTTGCCGCAAGTTGATACAATAAGTATAGTGTGTCGTAGTGTGAACCTGGCCTTATCTGAATCTGACGACGAATTGAGGGTAGATACAGATTCTACTCTCAATAATAAAAACTAGCTCGCTGCACATCAGTCTGCCCGCGACCACGAACGCTGTAATGTGTTCGAAACGTCGGGAATAAAAACAAAATAGGTACGTGATAAATACCCGTTATTCAATTATAATTATGTCATCAAATCACGGAAGTTTAAAAAGTTTAAGCGCTAAACAAGTGTGCACGTATCAAAGATTTAAATCTTTGGCACGTATTCGAATCTGCAATGGTGTAAACAAGATTAATGTTTCCAGTGGCGATGGTCAGTGTTCGAGGATGGCGTGCACAACATGAACGCGCGCTGGTGGCAGCTGAAGCTGCGGTTCCAAGGAGTGGTGCCTCCCGTCCCACGCTCCGAAGCCGACTTCGACCCCGGATCCAAATATCACGTCATTTCGGATCAGGTACGAAATGGCTAACCCAAAAACGCGACCAAACGCCAAAAACTGTGGCACTGCTTTTACTTGTGTGTGTTAACAAAATGCCGATGCACGCACACTAATAATTAGTAAAAAATGAACCAAACAGTTATTTCACCATTTTTGTGCAATTATATTGCACGATCTTTCGTAAAAAAATATACTTAAGTAGGGCAGATGACCCGTTTGTGGCCACCGGGCCCTTTCTGGCCATCTAGGACTTCAAACCGCTGTAAATAAGGCATAGATCATTTATTTTTTTTGCTGAGTACGGTTCCTATAACATTAAGTAATGGCAGCATTGCTGCCGTTGACAAAAATCATGTGTCAAAATTCTCTTTGACATAACACGCCTTTTTTCCATCCGGTCGTGCAATAAGCAGTTTTCTTAGCAAAAATAATAAGGCGAGCGGGTGAGTAATCAATTGTTATTTTCGAAATCTTGTTTTATTTAGTTAATGTTTTTGTTAATTGTATATTAAAAATATATTATTTAGGTAGAATTAAAACAATTTATTTGCTAAGTATTTCAGAAGTTAGTTATTTGTAGGTGGCCACAAATGGCACAAAAAATGACGAAATTCTCCATATTTGGCCACGTTGGTGGCCAAAAGTGGGTACAAGGAAACCCCATTTCTGGCCACTTCTTTTGCCATGTAGTTTTAATATTATTATTCAAGTGTTCTGATATTTTCTGTTTATTTGCAGTGTTTGTCATGCCTCCTATAAAAAGTGGATCGATTACGAAGAAACAAGATCACGTGAAAATAATATTTAATTTTAAGAAATAAGAATTGATAATTTTAAGAATGATATAATATAATATATATAAATAATATAATAAATAATAATAATTTTAAGAATATATTTTTTTATAGAATATTTAAATTTAATTAAGTATTTAATATAAAAGATTATATTAAGTTGCCTATAAAAGTGATCTCAGTGTGTACCTAATTTGTAATAATAACTTTTTTGTTTTCTTTTTGTTCAAGGAAACATGATTATATGTTAATAAAACATTAACATAAAATCATTCCACCAATTTCATAATAAAAACTTAACTAAAATTCAATTATTTGTGTTTTATTCTTGATGGCCAAAACTGGCACATGATGGTGGCCAGAAATGGGGTAAATCTGGCCATAAATGGCACGAAATGACTTTTTTTGTTATTATTTGTATATTTAGTAAACTATTCGACTTTTTCCAAAAAAATGATTAAGTTAGGATTCATTAATATATTTTTAACAACTTTTTACAAAAATAATGCATTTTGCTATTACAGCTATAAGGTAAGAAAGCCTCAAAGTGGACAAAACTCTTAAAATGGCCACAAACGGGTCATCTGCCCTATTCCTTTTGTACCCTGAAATTGAAAATATTTGGTGTGCCAAATGAGCGAGCTATCTCATTGTGTGGCAACAAAACGGTGCGGTCTCAGTACGGGCATATCAGCGATATAAATCTTTGTATCCACCCCTAGTATGAGTTTTTGATAGCTTTTTTGATAAGTAGCTGATTTTCAAACCAAGTTTTCACAATATCGACCATAATTTAGTTCCAACATTTCGAATGTAGGCAAATGTAGGTATGAAAGGGTAGGTACTGTCGCCACGTTTAATCTTTCGTTATACCAAGGTTCAAATAAGTATTCATGATTTAGCGACAATGTGATTCGGCGTGCATAGATAAGTTCAAATCCTTTCATGATTAAGATCGCGTCTGGTACCATTAGCCTGACCAAGAGCCAAATAATTATATGGTTGGATCCTCTTTATGTAAGGACAAGCTAATAACCAAGGGCGATCTTCTAGCAAACAATAGGAACTAAAGGCCCAGAATACTCGTCACACTATTCCTTACGTAAAATTTACGAAAAAAAGTAACCTAGGTCCGTATAGCAACGCGGATCGCCGCGGAATCAGACATAGCACGAAGCGAAATGCCCAAATGACAAGTAAGTAGAGTGCGGCATTATAATATGGCTGCTCTGAATTATATAACGACCATTTATAAAAAACATAAATATGTTAAAGTACTTAAATAGCTTATTTCAAAAAAGGGCTGGGTTGATTTGTTTCAAATTAACTGATTTACATTCGTGTGAAATAGAAATTCAAAATACCTTACTGTTCTGGATAAATTAAGGAATTTCTGAATTTTCAGAGGTGTTTTTGACATGATTTTTAACCAAGGTTTTCTAACTAATTCGCTCCGGTTGATTTATTACTTATATTCTTGAGTATCGTAGTTCAATTTCAATGCAATCTATTAAGCGGTAATAGAATGATTAGGGTTGCAATACTTGCAATTTTCAAAATTTTCTTCAAAGGTTCCTAGATGGTGGTCCTCCGTACCTCCCCCAATAGACCTTCCTCTTGCCTCCACAATCTTAATTTAGTTAAGTAGTAACCTCTCAATACATTACTCGTCAGTTTCGTTAGTTATAAGATTGTGCAACTCACCAGGGTGTGGGGTCTTTCACCCTCGGTTCGTTTTCTCTGTTTCGTGATCACTTTTCATATCACGCTTTGTCCTCTCTCACAGAACAAACTCCCGCCAATCACTTTCCTTTCATTCTTTCATTTCCCGCCATTCTTACCCTCATTTACTTCACACCACGTGACTCATACAATGTTACCAGCGCATAAAATTATTTACTAACTTTTTAATTTTTGGCTACGAAGATCGCATTTCGCGACAGATTCGAAAAAAGTTCTCGTAAATCAAAAACTCATTTTAAAAAACATCAAAAAGCCCCAATCTAATAAATTACTAAATAATTATTTACTCTGAAACCACTAGCACTAGTAAACTTATCTATCTATATCTATATAAGAGCTTAACCTGACTGACTGACTGACTGACTGACTGACTGACTGACTGACTGACTGACTGACTGACTGATTTATCATCGCCCAGCCGAAACCGCTGAAGCTAGAAAGCTGAAATTTGGAAGGTGGTTTCCTTTTATAACAAAAGCACCCACTAAGACGGGATTTTTGGAAATTCCACCTCTAAGGGGGTGAAAAAGGGTGAAAACGTTAGTATGAAACTTTTTAACGCGTGGAGCGATTTTCATGACACTTTGTTTGTGCTCTGTAAATGCAAAATGAATGGACACGTGTTTCAGGATTTTTCAATATAACCATCAAAAAGGGGTCAAATGTGGGGTCAATTTTTGTATGGGAACTTTTTAACGGGTGGTGCGATTGGCCTGAAACTTTGTTTGTGTACTGTAAATGTAAAATAAATGAACACGTGTTTCAGGATTTTTCAAAATAACCTTCAAAAAGGGGTCAAATGTGGGGTCAATGTTTGTATGTGAACTTTTTAACGGGTGGTGCGAATGGTCTGAAACTTTGTTTGTGTACTGCAAATACAAATTGAACGGACACGTGTTTCAGGATATTTCGATATAACCTTGAAAAAGGGGTCAAATGTGGGGTCAATGTTTGTATGGGATCTTTTTAACCTGGTGCGATTGGTCTGAAACTTTGTTTCGTAATTCAGGATTTTTCAATAAAACCTTCAAAAAAAGGGGTCAAATGGGGGGGTCAATGTTTGTATGGGAACTTTTCAACGGGTGGTGTGATTGGTCTGAAACTTAATTTCGTGTTTTAGGATTTTTCAATACAACTTTAAAAAAGGGGGTCAAATGGGGGGGGTCAATGTTTATATGAAATTTTTTTAACGTGTGGTGCGATTGGCCTTAAACTTTGTTTCCTATTTCAGAATTTTTCAATATAACTCTAAAAAAGGGGTCAATGTTTGTATGGGATTTTTTTAACGGGTGGTGCGATTAGTCTGAAACTTTGTGTACTTACTGTAAATACAAAATAAATGGACACGTGTTTCAGGATTTTTAAATGTGAACTTCAAAAAGGGGTCAAATGTGGGGTCAATGTTTTTATGAGTACTTTTTAAAGGGTGGTGCGATTGGTCTTAATTTTAGTTTGGATACTTTAAATGCAAAATAAATAGAAACGTATTCCTGGATATTTCAAAACAGCCCTCTAAAAAGGGTAAAATTGGGTGTCAAAGTTATTATGGGATTTTTTTATTAGCAGTTTAGTTAGATACCTACTTTAAGTGAACGAAGTCGCGGGCGGGACAGCTAGTACAACATAAATTAAAAACCACAAACTAGAGTCCATCTTTTATTTAAAATTAACTTGTCAATTTGATTTTGACATTGACAATACTAAGAATTTGAACACTTGACACTGGCAAAATTAATCGCCATAAAGTAGAGGAAAAGAAGAAGAAATACATTGAAAAAATGATTTGATGCCTGATGGGTTTTTTCGTCACTCAGTTGTTAGTTTTTGTTTTCGCTTCTTCCTTTACGACTTCTAGGGCTTTATAAAATGAATTCTGGTAATGTCTTTTGCCGACTTTGTGCGGAAATGAAGCCCAACGACAATCTCAATCTAGTGGATCTCACGTGCGACACTGAGAAACGTAACGAGGTAACAGAAAAATTGGCACGACTGAACACGCCAACAGAATTTATTGACAATAAGCTGCCGAGCACAGTGTGTTTGGAATGTGTTTGCTCGCTAAATAAATGTTTCGACTTCGTAGTCAACATAGAATACGCTCAGAACGTGTTGAATGATATCTACCTGCAGAATGTAAAGCAAGAAGCTCGTTCTGACGACGAAGCGTCCTCGGGAGCGTCAGGTGCCGTCGACGTAAATATCAAAGCGGAATCCGATGACGAAGTCCACAGTTCAGTTCTTCCTAAGACAGTAAAAGTGCCAGATAAAGTTAAAAAAAGCAAATCCTTAGATTCCATCCCCCTAGCTCAGCTGAAGCAGACGTGGGCTGGTTACAGCTGGCTCTGCACCTACTGCGAGACCCTATTCCGCACAATAGACGAGCTCCTGACCCACTCCATGGCCGTCCACGGCAGCTGCAACCCGTACCGATGCACAGAATGCAAAGTACGTAAATATCGGTTGGACAAATTCCTGGTCCATGTACAAAGACACAGGCAACATTTGAAATTATCATGCTACAAATGTTTTCAGCAGTTTAAGACTGTACCTATGGCTCGTGAGCATAGTAAAGTTCACTTTGACTTGGAACTCAGCTGTCCGGGATGCTATTCAAGCTTCAAAACTACCGAGGAACTGAAACAACATAAGGATGCATATCTGAAAGTGAAGAATTTTCGAAATTTGTCACTGATTGGGAAAGGATTAACTTGTACGGAATGTTCAAAAACATGCAAAACCAAGAGCAACCTCTATGCTCATCTGCTAACGCACACGGATAGGAAACCAGAGCATATCTGTGAAGTCTGCGGGAAATGCTTCTACCAGAAAAATCATTTAGCTAACCACATTCTTATACACAGTGAGGACCGACCGCACAAATGCCAAATCTGCAAATCAGCTTTCAAAACCAGAGTTCTGTTAAAACGTCATATTGGTATGCACAACAACGATAAGCCGTTCTCCTGTGACCAATGCGGACGATGCTTCAGACTGCGGGAACAGCTCAAAAGTCACAGCATCATCCACACAGACTCACTCCCGTACGAGTGCTCTCAGTGCAAAAAGAAATTCCGGTTCAAAACTATTCTAAAAAACCATGTACGTATGCACACTGGAGTCAAACCTTACTCGTGTGAGGTATGCCAGCGAGACTTTGCAGACTGGTCTAACTACAACAAACATATGAAACGGAAACACAACCAGGATACTTCCAAAAAAAAGCATACTCCAGACGGGTGGTATCCGATAGACCCAAGCACTGGCGAGTTGATTAATCATGAGGAAACCAAACAGGTGCACGAGTGGAAGAGACAGTTACTCCAAGGACGGAAAAAGGGGAGACAGACAAAACCAGACCAAAACCCCAATCAGAGTGTTGTTAAAACTGAAGATAACATAGATAATTCTAATTAATGTAGGTAATGTTAATTATACTTACCTACATATGGTACCTACCTACCGATTAGGGTTAGGTTAGGTTAGACTGACCTCAGAGCTCAGTTGGTAGTAACTCTACCTTCTGCGCTGTAGCTTGTGGGTTCGATCCCCACCCAGGATTAACATTTGTGTTATGAATGCAGATGTTTATTCTGTATCTGGGTGTTAATATTCTATGTATGTATTTAATAAAAAAAGTAAGTATATAATTAATCTATCAGCTATCAGGTTCCCATAGTACAACCTAATTTCCACCAATATATATTTATTAGTTGTTTCTTATCTAGTTTATTATACTACTAGCTTTCACCCGCGGCTTCGCCCGCGTGGTACCTTGAAAAACAAAAACGAATAAATCGGGAATCGTCCATTTTTCCGGAATAAAAAGTAGCCTATGTGCTATTCCAGACTATAATCTATATCTGTGTCAATTTTGATCCAGATCGGTTCAACCGTTTCAGCGTGAAAGAGTAACAAACATATAGTTGGCTCCACGAATCTAGGCATTCGTGAAGTTAGCCGCAAGAGCTGCGCAGTATCGTTTTTCGGGAGCGATTGGAGGTATGAGGGGGGGGAAGGAACTGTACATTCGCAAACTCGCACCTGTGGCTAACTTCACGAATGCCTAGATCCGTTGGATGACCTATACATCCATACAACTATTTTTCTTCACACATACATTTTTCTCCACAGGAATACATAAAGTACTTTCTAGCTACCATACTAGAGTTCCAGATTTTCGACCAGCTGTGTCAGGCGTCCGGTCACGTGGGCCACCTGCATGAGTGCGACATCTATAGAAGCAGAGACGCTGGCCGGCTATTGAGGTAAGGTCACGGAAGTTTGCTAGTAGCTCTGCCTTCTGCGCTGCAGGCTATGGGGTTGATCCCCACCCAGGACCAAGGTTGGATTCAGACCCTTGAAAAATTATTGTACATGGAAGTTAAAAATATACTACTTTGACTAAAATTATACTACGTTTCTGTTTTCATCGATTTTGTTTTGAATTAAAATAAAATAGCATTTGTTAGTGAAATTTTGTTGTATTCATTACTTAAAATATTCACTAATTAATTAAATTGAGGCAACTGGATGTCTATTTCAGCCAATTCGTCAATCGGAACTTCGTCCTTTGAATTGACACGATGTTGAATTTTCGAGTCCCCTGTTTGTCTATGCCTGATTTGATGTTGCCATACGTACATAAAATCTCAATACTGTAGGGTAAATGTTCAAAATTACTAACAAATAAACAAATCGGCATGAACATAAAATTATGCTACTTTCGCGTAGTATACTTGCATTACAATACTACATACTACATATCATGAAATTATGCTACAAATAGTATAATTATACTACGAAATCCAACCCTGCCCAGGACAAACATTTGTGTGATGAACGCAGATGATTGTTCTGTGTCTGGGTGTTATTGTGTGCCTGTGTCACTCTTGTGATCCAGACTTATCCAATGATACCTCAATTGTCGAAATCCTTATTGGGCTAATCTAAATATACTCGTATATAACTCAAAGGTGACTGACTGACTGACTGACATAGTGATCTATCAACGCACAGCCCAAACCACTGGACGGAACGGGCTGAAATTTGGCATGCAGTTAGATGTTATGACGTAGGCATCCGCTAAGAAAGGATTTTGATTAATTCTACCCCCAAGGGGATAAAATAGGGGATGAAAGTTTGTATGAAAAGTCGCGATAATCGACATTCACGCGGGCGAAGCTGCGGACATCAGCTAGTTAATTAATAATATACCGATTAAGCTAATTAATTATGCTTCCCAGCAAATCTACAGCAGAATCTCTAGAGCTTCCAAGTTTCATGCATATTGGATTAACGTTTCTTTAAATTTCTTCTTTAAAAAACTTCGATTAAAGTTATGCTCTCACAAACATACAGCGCCAAATCGCTCTACTTACCACTGGGATTGTCGCTCGCTCAATCAACAATTTAGATTGAAAAGTCATTTTAATAGTGTTTTTGTTAATTTCCAGTGAGATAATGCAGCCCGGGTCTTCCAAGTCCGCATCAGACATTATCAGGGCAATGTCGAAAGGGAAGACTAATAGAATTTCTCCGGAATCTCTTGTCAAGTTAGTATTAATTAATAGATCTGACCAACTTAACGAGTGAAGGGAAAGACTAATAGGATTTCTCCGGAATCTCTTGTCAAGTTAGTATTAACTAGTAGATTTGACCAACTTAACGAGTGTAAAGGGAAAGACTAATAGGATTTCTCCAGAATCTCTTGTCAAGTAAGTATTAACTAGTAGATTTGACCAACTTAACGAGTGAAGGGAAAGACTAATAGGATTTCTCCGGAATCTCTTGTCAAGTTAGTATTAACTAGTAGATTTGACCAACTTAACGAGTGTAAAGGGAAAGACTAATAGGATTTCTCCAGAATCTCTTGTCAAGTAAGTATTAACTAGTTGATTTGACCAACTTAACGAGTGAAGGGAAAGACTAATAGGATTTCTCCGGAATCTCTTGTCAAGTTAGTATTAACTAGTAGATTTGACCAACTTAACGTTTGTGATTCGGACAGTTGGAAGGGGAAGATCTCAGCTCATGTACCTCTATTTAATTATGGACGTTATAGAGAAAGGCCAGGTCAAGAGTACCCTAAACCGACGCGCATGTATGAAGAATGTAAGAGTGAATGAAGCAAGAGGCTTGATTTATGTATGTATTTATGTTTGACCAACTTCTATTTAGGTAACTGTCATGACAAAATTAAATGCACAACCAATTAAGACTGCTAAGCTAGTATATTTTGAAAATTAAAAACTCTACTGAACGTTGTTACCATTTATATTTTTAACATGTATTCATGCAATAAATGATTACTTTACTTTACGTAACTGAAAATAGATTCCGTTATATCATATTATTTTTTGACATTTTTTTTCGTGTCTTTGTTTTCGTGATCCAGACGAATCAAACGTGGATGCTGGATGGATTTTGACAAATGAGGTGTCATTTGTCAAAATCCATCCAGCCGATAAAGCTATAGTGACAGCTAAAATAACTCTCGTAAAAAATGTCAAAAAATCCAATATGGCGGCGAGAAACCATTTTCAATTACTAAAAAAAGTTTAAAATGAACGTTTGTTTTTGATTTCCAGGTACTTTCGACCTTTAGAGCTTTGGCTTAGAGTTCAGAATCGCGATGAGCATCTGATCGGTTGGAACTCTAACTACCATGACGTAGCTCTGTTCTCCTCGCGCGGGCAAAGTCACAGGATCACTACTAGCTATAGTTTAGTTGCTATTTGTATTTTTCTAAGTGTAATTTAAATGAATAAAGATATAATAATTATAAAAAAAATTTGTTGTTAATTTTATTGTGGTGTTACCTTCTTTCAAATCGTGGGTTCGAATCCAGCCCTGCTACGAAGGATTTTCCTCTCGAAAATCCATCGAAAATTCCATCGATGGATTTGATTCGAGAGATTTTTCTTTTTGAAAATTCATTTTAAAATACATCTATAGCGGAGCATGCAAGAGTGTCAGAGGCTCAGCAAGGATTCCAGTATTAGGATAATTCTGTTAGGATAGCTGTTAGTGAATATAATAAAGCCCAAGTTCTCGACACAGATGAGATATATGAATTAAAGTGAAAGCTCCTTTAGATTTATCAGATAGTTTTTTCCAAGAACTTTAAAACATAGACACAAAGCAACCATCTTTTGTTTAAAATTGACTTGACAACTTGACTTAACTCTGGGACGTTGACAATACTTTACAAAAATATACTTGACACTGACAAAATACATAGATCTCAAAAGAGAAGAGACAGAAGCCATAAAGTGTCGAAGAAGAAGAAGTAATACATAGTATTATTAGTAATTTACAAGTAAAAGTTATACAAGTATTCAAGTATATTGAAGTAATACGAGTTAACGCTAACTTTATCCACTTATTCGTTCGTGACTGTTTATTATGTAAGTCTAGATAAAGTAGTTATAGGTTATGTAGGGTTTCGTTCGTTCGTGATTTCGTCACTCAGTAGTTTAGTTTCCGCTTCTTTCTTTCAGACTTCTTTCGGGCTTTCTAAAATGAATTCTGGTAATCTAGTCTTTTGCCGACTTTGTGCGAAAATGAAGCCCAACAACAAAATAGTGGATCTCACGTGCGACACTGAGAAACGTAACGAGGTAATAAAAAAATTGGTACGACTGAACACCCCAACAGAATTTATTGACACTAAGCTGCCTAGCACAGTGTGTTTCGAATGTATTTGCTCCCTAAATAAATGCTTCGACTTTGTAGTCAATATAGAGAACGCTCAGGACGTGTTGAATGATATCTACCTGCAGAACGTGAAGCAAGAAGCTTCTTCTGACGACGAAGCGTCCTCGGGAGCGTCAGGTGCCCTCGATGTACATAGCGAAGTGGAATCCGATGACGGAATGTGTAGTTCAGTTCTTCCTAAGACAGTACAAGTGCTAGATAAAGTTAAAAAAAGCAATTCCTTAGATTCCATCCCTTTAACTCAGCTGAAGCAGACGTCGGCTAGTTTTTCAAGATTCAAGACAACTGAGGAACTCAAACAATTTAAGGATGCTTATTTAAAGGTGAAGAATTTGTCACTTATTCGGAATGGATTAACTTGTACTGAATGCTCGAAAACATTCAAAAGCAAGGGAAGCCTCTATGGTCATCTGGCAATGCACAGGAATAGGAAACGAGAGTATATGTGTGACGTCTGCGGGAGATGCTTCTATAGGAAACAACATTTAGCTGATCACATTCTCATCCACAGAGAGGACCGACCGCACAAATGCCAAATCTGCAAAGCAGCTTTCAGAAACAGAAGTATGTTGAAATCACATCTCAGTGTGCACAACAAAGATAAGCCGTTCTCCTGTGACAAATGCGGACGGTGCTTCAAAATGCGCAAACATCTCAGAAGCCACGGCATCATCCACACGGACACTTTCCCGTACGAGTGCTCTGAGTGCAAAAAGAAATTCCATTTCAAAACAGGACTAAACAGTCATATATGTGTGCAGAACAAAGATATGCCGTTCTCCTGTGACCAATGTGGACGGCGCTTCAAAATACGCGAACAGCTCGAAAGCCACAGAATCACCCACACAGGCTCTTTCCCGTACGAGTGCTCTCAGTGCAAAAAGAAATTCCATTTCAAAATAGGACTAAACAACCATGCATGTATGAACACTGGAGTTAAACCTTACTCCTGTGAGTTATGCCAGCGAGAATTTGCACACAGCACTTACTACAGGAGACATATGAAACGCAAACACAACCAGGATACTTCCAAAAAGAAGGATACTCTAGACGGGTGGTATCTTTTGGACCCGAGCACGGGCCAGTTAATTGATCAAAAAAAAGGGAGACCGTCGAAAGCAGACCAAAGCTCTAATCAAAGTGTTGTTGAAAGTGAAGAAGTAGATAATTCTAATTAATGTAGGTATGTGTAATATTATTTATATGTATCTACAACTAGCTGACCCGGCAGACTTCGTACTTATATAGAAAACGTTAGTATGGGAAATAGAGAAGGGCTATTTTTAGGGTTTTTCCGGCAGTTATTCAAATTTTTCTTACCTACCTGATAAACCTTCCCTAGACCTCCACGAACATTTCAAGACCAAGATAAGATAAATCCGTTTAGCCGTTCTCGAGTTTTAGCGAGACTAACGAACAGCAATTAATTTTTATATATAAAGAAAGAAGATGGTAGAGATGATTCAATCTAAAAATGCACGCCCCTTCAATGTGTTGGAATAAATACTTTGAATTTGAATTTGAATATGTATTTCCAATGTATTTACCTCTAAATGCGGCACAAGTACAAGTGGAGGGGTGTGCATTTTTAGAATCATCTCTACCTACCTAGTACCTACTGAATAATTGGGGTATATATAGATATGGGGTTAGGTTAGGTTAGACTGACGTCACAGCTCAGTTGTAGCTCTGCCTTCTGCGCTGCAGGCTGTGGGTTCGATCCTCACCCAGGACTAACATTTGTGTGATGAACGCAGATGTTTGTTCTTTGTCTGCGTGTTCATATCTTATCTATTCTATGTATGTATTTACAAAATAAAAGTGTATCTATACTATTATTATAAAGAGGAAAGTTTCGTATTTTTGTTTGTAACGAATAAACTCAAAAACTACTGGTCTGATTTCAAAAATTCTTCCACCGTTGGAATGCTACATTATCCCTGAGTAACATAGGCTATATTTTATGTAGTTACCTTGCAAGCAAATCTGCGAACGGAAGCTAGTTATTAATATATCAGCCAACTGGTTCCCATAGGACAAGCTTTGCTTAGTTAAACGAGTATAACCAAATAAAATAATTATTTTCCTCCACAGGAGTAAAAGTACTTAAGGTACTTCCTAGCTACCATACTAGAGTTCCAGATCTGGGACCAGCTGTGCCTGGTGTCCGGTCACGTGAGCCGCCTGCATGAGTGCCACATCTATAGAAGCAGTGACTCAAGCTATTGAGGTTAGATCAGCTCCAACTCTGCTAGGTGTCCCTAACAAAATTAACAAGGATCATACAAAGCAAGTTTCTTGTCAGTTCTTCTCGCACTGGGGATAGGACTGGAATTGGCACTTAGACTCACCTAGTATGTAAGATGTTTCAAAGTGATCCCTGTGATTCTATCTATACTATAATATTATAAAGAGGAAAACTTTGATTGTTTGTTTGTTTGTTTGTTTGAAACGAATAGGCTCCGAAACTACTGAACCGATTTGAAAAATTCTTTCACCAATGTGTAGAATAAACTTTCAGCATGAACATAGGCTATATTTTATGTAAGTAGGTACTTCGCGGGCGACGCCGCGAGCGGAAGCTAGTTGAAAATAAACATACTTTGACTTTGACTTTGCAAGCGCTAGGCCCAGCAAGTTTCTTTCTTGTCAGTTCTTCTCGGACTGGCACCTAGACTCAATTCAATTCAATTCAATTCTTGGTTTATGGCTACTGTGACTTGAGGTTGTCACAATTCTGCCAGTGTCCGTTTCATGCTAGTTTCATAAACCTTGCTGGAGATAGTGAAGAATATGGCCGGTATTTTTAATAGAGATAGAGGTCCAAGATGATTTTCTACAACAACACAACATATAACACATATAGTTAGTAGGTTAATCTAATCTACAACGAGTATTTATAGCTAGTTTTAGTAAGTATGGTTATGTACATATATATACACTATTTACAGCTTAATATTATTTATAGTAATAACTTTACATAGAACACCTAGACTCACCTATTATGTAAGCCATATTAGATTTTTTGACGTTTTGTATAGCCTATGTCACTCTTGTGATCAAGACGAATGCAACGACACCTCATTTGTCAAAATCCGTCCAGCCGTTTGGACTACAGCGAAAGCGAAAGGAGCTCGCATACAAAATGTCAAAAAATCCAATATGGCGGCGAGAAGCCATTTTCAATTACTATCAAGTTTAACCTGTCAGCATAATAAGTAATTGTTTTGATTTCCAGGTACTCTCGACCTTTGAGCTTTGGCTTAGAGTTCAGAATCGCGATGAGCATCTGATCGGTTGGAACTCTTAACTACCATGACGTAGCTCTGTTCTCCTCGCGCGGGCAAAGTCACAGGATCACCACTAGCTTTAGTGTAGTTGCTATTTGTATTTTTCTAAGAGAATAAAGATATAATTTAATCATGAGTACAACTTTTTTTGATGACTATTATGTGTGTTATGCTTAGCCTTCAAACTTTAAGGTCGTGTGTTCGAATTTCTTCGAATTTAATTTTTCGTTCAAATTCCAGCCTTGCTACGTTGGATTTTTCTTCTCGAAAATTCCATCGATGGATTTGATTCGATGGTTTTTTCTTCTTCAAAATTCATCGAATCGAATACATCGATGGATTTTTTATTGGATTTAAGCACTTATTGGCAGTGGGTCCACCTTCAGAGCCCAAGGTCGTGAGTTTGAATCTGGTCGTGCACTATTGTATTTTCTGTTCGGAAATACATATGTATGTACCTCCATTATACCGATCAGTATTCTCAATCGGTGAAGGAAACCGGCATGTCAGAACTGTTAGTGCCGGTGCCCAATTTAGTCCTATCACCACACTAGTTCAAAAGAACTAAAAAATATGATCACGACTGTAATCCCCAGGCTCGGTAGATATCTCCTCAGATCTTTAGTTACTTAGATCTTTGAGGATATCTAAAGAGGGTAGTCAGAGGCAAGTCCAAACATGGCATTTGGTACATGCCCAACATTTTGCACAGTAGTTAGTATTCCGTACGTGACAGGTTGCAAGCCCATCGCCGCTTATAAGAATGCCTACTACTAACCTATGACACATACCTCCGAATTTTTGGTTCTAGGGTATGCCGGTTTCCACACGATGTTTTCTTTCACCGTTTGAGAGCACTGGCATTAAAACACATAAATTTTTCGAATGGAAAAACTCATTGGTGCACGACCAGGTTTGAACCCACGACCTTCGGATCGTGAGGCAGGGGTGCTACCACTACACCACCAGCGCTCAAAAGAACTAGTCACACGATAAGACTAATAGAGTAAAACAGGGCCCTATGACATCGAAATCTACTTTCCAAAGGTAGAAAGAAATTGCCTTAAATACATAATGCTCAAATAATGTGACAGATCTTAAATCATCATTAGAGTAATAAAACTTCCATCGTCATCATCTTCATCTATACCTTCTAGATAATATTATAAAGAGGAAAATTTTGTTACAAATAAACTCAAAAATACTGGACCGGTTTCAAAAATTCTTTCACCATTAGAATGCTACATTATCCCTGAGTAACATAAGGCTATATTTTATATACAAAAAATAGAGATACTTTTGCTACCCGTGTGAAGCCGGGGCGTGTTGCTAGTCATACATAAAATCACGCCTGTTTCCCGACCGGGTAGGCAGAGACTACGGATCTCCACTGGCTACGATCCTGACATACCTCTAGCTTCATTCACTCTCATTACATTCTTCATTTATGTTTAGGGTGCTCTTGACCTGTGGGGCGATTATGGATCGCTACTTACAATCAATGTCAATCCATTTATTTTGATTGTAATCTAGTGATTTGGTATTATTACATAAAAAATAAAAATAAAATGTGATCACGACTGCAATCCCCGGGTGTGCCCCGGGCTCGGTAGATATCTTCCTCAGATCTTTAGTTACTTAGATCTTTGAGGATATCTAAGGGTAGTCACAGGCACGTCCAAACATGACATTTGGTACATGCCCACATTTTGCACAGTGGCTATTATTCCGTACGTGACAGTATATTATTACAGTGGTTTGTTTATTCAATCAATTTGAACCAGTTTTGACAAGGGTTGATTGTATCAGAATTCCGTAATCGCACTACTGGCCTTTCTCTAATAGTACCTACGAGATGCAAAATTATGCACTCATGGAGTATTTTCTAAAATCAAAACTTTTAGGCATAGGTATTTATGACCAGGAGAAAATATATCTACCGGTTGCCTATTATAATGTGACCGCTGATATATTTTGTTAAATTTTTGTTCATTGTCCCCAGTTCATACTTTTATCTCTATGGAATATCAATAGCTAGTTCAAATTACTCTTTTTTTCCCAATACTTATAGTAGGTAATAGCCAATTTAGTTTCCGTTTACAATTCGTGCGAATGAAACAATGGCTAAATAATTTTTGATAGAGTTTTAAGTGGACTGTTTTGTGACCGCCTCAGAAAGTGTTGTAGGGAGGTATTGCAACAGTTTGTTGACTGCAACGGTGATGGGAAACACCGCCAGGAAACCAGCAGTTTATAATCTAACTATCTACATACTTACCTAGACAATAAATTATTAATAACATGGTCATGACTGTAATCCCCAGACTCGGTAGATATCTCCTTAGATCTTTGAGGACATCTAAAGAGAGTAGTCAGAGGCACGTCCAAGCAAACAAGGTATTTGACACATGCCCACATTTTGCACAGTAGGTAATTAGTATTCCGTACATGACAGGTTGCAAGCCCATCATTTAAAGGTACCTACTTATAAGATTTAGATAAAAAAAAATATTTCCGCTTCGCAGAACTTTACCTACATGCATCAAAAATTACAATTACAAATCTTGTAATAACTAGATATGTAGTATAATTATTTTAGTATGTGCTATAAAATGTAAGTGATATAAAAATTTCTTTTCGCTTCCAAAAACAGCTAGCTAGACAATTAGTAGCACGCGTTTAATAAGACTCAAAACTGTAATTAACTATCAACACGAATCTAATGCCTATAATTATAAATTCAAATTTAGCACTGGTGATGTAGTGGTAGACCCCTGCCTCACGATTCGAAGGTCGTGTGTTCAAACCGGGAACCTTTGAGTTTTTTCCTTCGAAAAATGTAAGTGCGCAATGCCAGTGCTTTTAAACGGGCGAAGGAAAACATCGTGAGGAAACCGGCATACCCTAGAACCAAAAATTCAAAGGTGCGTATCATAGATCAGTATTCTTATAAGCGGCGATGGGCTTGCAACCTGTCACGTACGAATAATAAGTACCTACATAATACATACCAAACACATTCTTATTTTTCGCAGTCGGGTAAAAAGTTAACCCGCGAACGAACCCGCGTTGAACAAATTACGATATTAGTATTGTAATATTTTTAATGAGAAAATCGTTGGGCGTAGATAAGTGATAGATAAGTCCACTTCTCGTCGTTCAAGTCGTTTTTGACAGCGCATTCTTAATTCAGTAGTGCGGTCGCACGAGCGTTTTACAAAATTCAAAAAATGCATCTACTAATATTAATTTTTCTTTTTTTCACACCTTACGGGTCGAGTTTGGAGGAAAATAGTTTTCTAACGGCCGCCATTCAAAATAACCTGGAGAAAATTTACGATATTACATATTACGTTACGGATTTTTTGGAAGATTTCAACGATCGTAACTTGGGGAAGAGTGAATGGGGAGTTATGATGGGGTATGACGATATTAAGCCACAGCTCAAAACCAGCAGAAGCAGTAAGTAAATTAAGCTTAAAGTTATGTATTTCCCGAGTATTGGTGGTGTAGTGGACCCCTGCCTCAGGATCCGAAGGTCGTGGGTTTAAAACTGGTCGGTCAAGATGATATAACCGATGCATTGAATTATGTATGGATGTTTGTTACTCTTTCACGCTGAAACGGCTGAACGGATCTGGGTGAAATTTAGCACAGAGATAATTAGTCTGGAATAACACAAAGGCTTTTTTATCCCGGAAAAAATTACGTTACCCGCGGGATAGATTTGTTGTTGTTTTTTCAAGGTACGCGGAGACCGGAAACGAATTAAATAGAATAGTTTCATAAAGGCTGACAGGCAGCTCAGTTCGTAGTAGCTCTGCCTTCTGCGCTGTAGTTTGTGGGTTCGATCCCCACCCAGGATAAATGTGTGTGATGAACACGTATTATTTTGTATTCTATGTACGTATTTACAAAAAAAAAAAGAATATAATTAATCTATCAACCATCTGGTTCCCATAGTACAAGCTTAGTTTAGGGCTAGATGGCGTTGTGTGAAATGCTGTCTATATTTATTTATATTTAAAGACAGTGTTGTCAGCAGGCCGCAGCCGCAAGAAGATGTCGATGGCTATGATGCCGCTGCTGTTCCACGTCGGAGCCACCTCCACCTGGATGCTGCTGACTTCCATCCTGGCAGCCAAGAGCGTGGCCATAGGACTCGTACTGCTAGTCTTCAAGATCGCTGTTAGCGCTGCTAAGGTAAGCATTTGCTTCAAGATCGCTGTTAGTAGGTAGGTACTGCTAAGGTAAATCTGAACCCTGGGCCATAGCCTGTTGGCGTTATTTGTAAGTTGAGCGATTTGGTGTTTGTATGTTTGTGTACCTACATAATGTTTGTAAGAGCGCACTGCCAAGGTAAATCTGGACCATATTTTTTGGCGTTATTGGTAAGTAGGGCGATTTGGCGTTGTATGTTTGTGTAGGTAAAATATTATACTGAAGCGGCTTCCTATTCGTGAGCGTAGGAACCTGAGAGCTCTCTGTCTTCTTTTCTCTGTCCTAAAAGATCCAACCACTCCTGAATACCTCAAGAATCGTTTCAACTTCTTTGCTGATGCTCATGATAGGTCACTTAGATCATCAAATAATCTCCTCCTTGAAATACCGGCCCACAGCTCATCCTATCGTGATAAGTCTTTCTCTATTCAAGCGGCTAGACTTTGGAATGACCTTCCTGACGACGTTAGGAAGATTGATTCCAGAGAACGTTTCAAAAGACGGACTCGGGAGTTATTTCTTGAATCGTCTCCATCATCCTCTTGCTAAATTTTAATATTTAATTACATGGTTTGTATTACTGTTTTAAATTTTCACTCATGTTAAATTTTAGGTTTAATGTTAGATTATTAAGGTTATTTTTGTTGTTAGCACGCCTTCTGTATTTTTCCTACTTTACTTTGGTCAGCAGGTAGAAAATGCCTTCGGCATTATGCTCGCCAATTGTGCATATTTTGTATTTTGTGTGCAATAAAGAATTTAAATAAATAAATAAATATGTTTGAACTGTGTTGATCCAATCTGCATGAAACTTGGAAGGTCTAGAGATTCTGCTGTAGATTTGCTGGAAAGCATATTATGAGCTTAATCTGTGAAGGGGTTGTATAAAGATATTTTGTTCCAAAGTAGAAAAAAAAGCTTTGAGTACCTAACAAATATCCGGACGTAAACTTTCACATTTACACCTAATATTAGTATGATTTACTCTATTTTTTGTGTAAGTAGTACCTACCTAACTATAATTTCAGACACGCGAACTAACAACTGTTTATATATACATTAAGCACTGTTCAGTTAGGTAGGTATACTGTTACATTCAAAGCTACTGAATATATAGAACTAGCTAATGCCAGCGACTTCGCCCACAACTAACGGTAACTTTTTTCCGATAACCGATTTTGAAAAACATAGCCTATCGTCTGCTCCCACATTTGTCAAAACTATATGAAAATTCGATTGAGATCTGCTTGATTTATTATGTAATTCGAACAAACCAATAAACAGACAAAATAATCTAAAAATCGCTTATTTTTGTTTAATGATGTACCTACTCTTCTTTAGTCAAATATTTTCTTTTTTATCACTTTTCTTCAATATATGTAGGTACAGACAAACCGGGGTCTATTGTTTTATTATAACTCGTAGTATAAATTAGGCACCACTTAGTTACTGTTAGATAAGTAGTTTTTCGGAACTGTATTAGGTAGGTATGTTGGATAGATTTTGATTCTTGTACCTACATGGCAGAGCGCTATTTTTTGAGCGTATTAATAGAGTGAATTTTAAGTTAGCAAGTCTAATCGTTTTAAAAATGGATAAGTGTGTGAGTCTGACCAATGCAAGTTTCGTGTAAAGTTAGAAAAACTTGTTCTAAAAAGTTAGGTAGTTAGTTTTAAAAATTAGACTTCTAGCTAGAGTAGAACCTTAGTTTCTTTGCAGCAAATTCCAAGCACTCACCACGAATTCAAATAATTACCGAATCTATATTACATTGTTATTCGTACCGTGAAATTGTATTGAAGTAGTGACGTTTCTATAATGGAATCTTTACGGAATCGTTCTGGAAGACTTCGTGGTAAGGCCCCAGGTAGCTTCTTAGGTAAGTAGATAGGTAGTCAATAGTTTATAGTTCACAAGGATAGCCGTGAAGATTTTGTGAAGTAAAACATTTTTTCGCACGCTTGACTTGGGATGTAAGCTGGTGAAGGCATGACGAGAGCGTTACGAAAAGTGTGATCGGACGAGGCGAACGGAAGTTGAGAGGGAGATATAAGTTAGTGAAGATACTTAGAAAGAGAGTTACCTACGTTTCGTATTCTGTAGGGGTAAGAGAGAGGTGCGAGCACACATTTTCTTTCTCTCTTTCTATCATAGCCAGTTACGTGAAGTTTTACTTCAGTTTTTTTACCTACTTGTGCTGTAAAAGTTAGTTTATCATCTAAATTTTACAAGAAAAATATAAAATTTAGTTTAGTTACTAAATTTCATAATTCTAGGACAATGGGATTAAGTTCTTATTAGGTTATGATTTATCGGCGAAAGTCTTCTTCTAAAAAAATATATAAAAACCGCAACAAAGTTGAATGCAGAAAATCTCGAAAGTCAAAATATGCGGCAAACAATAGTTTCTCTTGAGGTACGGTACCCCAAAAATCAACTAGATTAAGCAATTGTAAATGTAGATATCATGACTTACAAGGTGTACCTTAATTATGTGCATAATGGTTTATCATAATTATGTGCATAATTCTAAAAAGTTATAAAAACGAAACTCTAAAGTTATAAAGTCATGTCAAGATTGGTGGAAAATGGTTTAGCATGAAATCCTCCATAACATACTAATTTATTTATTTATTTTATTTATTTATTTATTTAACAAAATCCACAGCTCTCATTTGTAAAGTTTATATAGATCTTGTAACATAACATACAGCCAATAATGGATTTACATTTTACAAACATTAATTTATAAAAAATTGGTACCAACAGTCGCTAAACAAAGTAATATGGTTACAGTAGAGAAGTATACCAAAAATAAACAATAAACACACAATAATAAACAATATACTTATACCTCTATAGAAAAACTAAAAATAAAAATTGAAACGATAGCATAAAATATGAAATTAAAGTGAATGTTAATTTTTATAACCTCACACACTGACCTACATGCCAACTTTTTCATTTAAAAGCTTAAGAACCTCCCGTTTGAAACCACATAGGCTGGTGTGAAAAATATCAATGCTACTGAATATTTTATTGTAATTCCTGTGCAACCGATTAACTAATGAGTTCTGGGCATAGTTGGTGACAGAGTGGGCAACAGCGAAGAGGTTAGTATGCCTCGTTCGCTTACTTGGCGTGCAAAAACGTAAGACATTCGACGCTAGTTCTGGACAATCTATGAAGCTATGGCATAAGCCATGCAGGAATACCATGTCAGATAATTTTCGCCTATTTTCAAGAGTAGTAAGATAATGATGTAGACACGATTCATGATAGTCAGCAACATAGCCCAGCTGACACCGAAAGTTTAGATGTTTAACAAATCCGCTCTGAATACTCTCAATACGATGGATATATGTTAGATACTGTGGATTCCACACCGGACTACAGTATTCCAAGATGCTACGCACATATGAGTAGTATAAGATCTTCATACAGCCGATATCAGTAAAAGGGCGACCAACTCTCAAAATAAAGCCCAAACTTTTATAAGCTTTAGTGACCACCGAATCCACGTGCTCAGAGAAAGAAAGCTTTGCATCCATGATGACTCCTAGGTCTCTAATGGAATTAACTTTGCGTAACTTAACACCATTGATTAGGTATTCAGACGTCGTTGTGATCTTTTTCCGCGTATATGAGACGTATGAGCATTTATCAATATTAATGCCTAAGCGGTTCCTGCTGTAGTATGTCGCTAATCTATTGAGGTCTGACTGCAATTTAAGGCAATCAAGCTGATTTTGTACTTTCATGTAGATTTTAGTATCATCGGCATACATGAGAAACCGTGCATGCTTCAAACAGTGACTAATATCATAAAGATACGAGGCATACAAAAGAGGTCCAAGAATGGACCCTTGTGGTACACCAGACGGAATCACAATAAAGTTTGAGCAGAAGCCACCCACAACTACCGCCTGAGAGCGGTTTCGCAAGTAGGATTCCATCCATCGCAACAAGTTGCCTCGAATACCCAATTCGTAGAGCTTGTGTAGAAGTATGACATGGTCAACGCGATCAAAGGCCTTCTCAAAGTCAGTATAGAGCACATCTACCTGAGAACCTCCTTGTATAGTGTTAGTTAAATAATCAATGAAGACTCCTAAATTTGTAGTTGTTGATCTGTTTTTCATAAAACCATGCTGTTCTACAGGTTGATATGACAGGGTATATATGCGAATGAACAATCCTTTCAAATAGTTTACTTAAAACATTAAGAATAGATATCGGTCGATAATTTTCAATTGCCGTCTTGGGACCTTTTTTATGTATAGGTACTATATGGGCTTGTTTCCAGACATTAGGAAAATAGCCATCTCTAAGACACCTGTTAAAGATTAATGTTATAGGGACACTCAACGAGACTGCACACTTGAAAAAGAATATTGGTGGGATTTTATCACTCCCTGCTCCTTTTGTTACATCCAGATTTTGTAAAAGTTTTAATATATCGCCTTTATTCACCTCAATTTTATGAATAATATCACGACTAAATTCGATAGGCTGATTCAGGTGGTAACTATTCGCTGGTTTATTGAAGTCTTTCTCAAAAAAGTTATTAAAAGCAGAGCAAATATCATTCTGCGTATTAAGTATTTCATTATCACATGACATCCGTTGAGGATAGTTCGAGCTATTATTTCTTCTTGACTTAACGTATGACCAGAAAAACTTTGGATGAGACTTAATTTTTTGCTGAGAAAAATTCACATATGACTTATAGCATTCTTCCTGTAGAATCTTTTGTCTTTGACGGAGTTCGGAGAAAGTTACATAGTCATTAGGATTTTTGAAGCGCTTCCAGTCACGATGAGCTTTAGATTTTTCTTGAATTAGTTGTATTAACGGACGGGTATACCAAATAGGATAGCTGTAAGTACCAGAACAACGTACTTTTGGTACAAACTCTAGTATGAGTTTATTTAAGACAACATAAAAATGATCCAGAATATCTTCGATTCCAAAGTCTTCCGTGATAAATGACCAGTCATATTCAGTCAAAAAGGAATTAATACTTTCAAAATCACCGCGTTTAAATTGAAGTTTTGTTCTCGATAGTTGTTTAAACGGCGGTGTCAAAATGTCAGTGGCTGTAATTGACAACGATGGATGAAAGACATCCTCAGTAACTAAAGGTAAATTCGATTTTTTAATATTGAGAGGTGAATCGGAAAATACTAAGTCAAGGGTATTATTACATTTATTTGTAAGTACGTTGTATTGTGTTAGACCAAGCAGCGAAGTCTGAGCAATTAAATTGGATGCCAAGTTCTGTGTTTCAACTGACCCCTTCCTCAGTACCATCGGATCCCCAGAGGTCCAATCTATGCAGGATAAATTAAAATCTCCCACTATCACAAAATGATCATCAGGATGAGAGTTTCTAACCTGCGACATTAAGTTTATAAATGCTTGCGTGCGTGAGATTAAAGACGAGTTTGGAGGAATATAAGCAGCCGCAATATGCAAGTCATGTGCTGAGCCCAGAGTACGAGCAGGAATAGTAACCCAGATACATTCTAAATCTTGGCTTTGCCACTCTGGTCTAGCGCAGGCCTGCAAGTAGGCAGCGCATAAGATCATTACTCCACCTCCCATAGAACCACGATCTCTGCGAAATAACGAATAATTGCCATCACAGAGCTCGGCATCCAATATTCCCTCACAAAGCCATGTCTCCGTAATCAAGACCACATCAGAATCACCCATCAATAGATTATTGTGAAATTCATTAGTCTTAGTCCGAAGCCCCCGAACATTTTGATAAAAAAGTTTCAAGTTTTTTATTGCATCAATCATTAGAAACACCACAAAATAACCACGCTTACGGACAGAAAATAACTCAATTTTGATACTAAAAGCGGTTTTAGACTCAGGACCATTGATATGAACTGAAGACCAATATGTTTGCATGCATTCATGGAAAACAGCGGCGACATAGCAGTAACAATGGCAGTGTAGTAGACGAAAAAAAATAAAATATTGTTGGTTCGATAGTCATAATGTAGGTATACATATGAATAAGCACAGAGCAAATTTGACAAGAACTGTATATAAAAAAAATTGCAAGAAAAACATTAAGTTGTAGGTCGCATGAATCTCAATCGTTTGTGCGCAACAAAAAATATTTTTAATAATAGAGGTATTAAGAGATAAAGGATATAGTGTAGTGTGACGTTTAGGTATAAACAATTTAAATAACAAGTGCACGCCTAGCATGCACACACACAGTAGCTGATGTAAGTAACACAGTTTGGCATAAAGCAATATAGGAAGGAACTTATCATTTAGACTATTTTGATTAAGTCCGCCGTCGAGTTTATGGGGATTGGAGGCGAATCCTCGTTTTTTCGTACAAAAACTGTATGTATTTGTAATTCGATTCCTTTGCTTTAAGCTTACATGCGCTTAGCAGCATTTTGCTATCTCTAGTTAGGTGTTCATTTATATAAATTTTATCGGTCTCGCCACCAATTCCCATCTCCCTGCCTGTCAAGTTGCGATGTTTGCGCGCGGCAGCGACTATCCGATCCTTAACAAGACGTTCTCTTAAGCGGACAACAATAGGCCGCGCTCGGGCTGCACTCGCTGCGTGACGCGGCTGCACTCGGTGCGCAAACTCCAAGTCAGAAGGTTGAATGGTTACTCCAATGTGTTGCGTCACCACTCTCACCAAGTCGGCCGTGTTTTCACCATTTTTTTCTGGAATGCCAGTGATTTCAACATTCTGAATCCTCATCCATTGCTGTTGTCTCAGATTTTCTTCTTCTAGCACCCTGACGCGAGTCACACATGTACTCAGAGTATCCTTAAGATTTTTGTTCTCCTCTTTAAGACACTTCAGCTCGGAGGAGGTAATACCGAGAAGTTTCTTTAAGTCAGTGATTTCTTTCTTGATGTCATCATACTGTGTACTAACATAGGTGATCGTATCTTGAAACCCCGTACATTGATTATTGATACTCTTCAACTGGTTTGCAATAGTCCTTTTAATGGTGGCCTCGAGCATGGTTTCCATCTCCTGTCTCATTTCATTCTTCCAAATTTCTCGCAATGAATCCTCAGTGACGTACTCCGGGGGACGAGTTTTTTGCCTACGCATAGTAACACATGAGCTGTCCGATAGAGGCTCAGTGTCTGTCTCGTCACCCGCCTTTGGTAGCTGCGGCGCTGACGAAGCAGTACGAACAGGTGTGTCACTGTAATAAAGAACTAATTGTACCGAATAAAGATTTATCTAAGTACTAAATAAATTTTCAAAGATAGCTCCTTAAGATTTGTAATTACCAATAAGCCCACTATAAGTGTCCCAAAAATTTGTCCCATTTGATCACCCGATTCCTCATCATAATTTTCCTACCCTTTTCCCACGATAGTGGTCGGCACAACATGTGATCTTCCATCTCCCTCTATCATTCGTTATCATTCATCTCAGTACTCACTCCTTTCTTGATGATCACCGGATCCAATGGGATAGAAATGTTTTAAGCGATAAGTGTCGTTTGTAAGAATGTGTGGATGTCTGGATTTCTAGGTGTATGTTTGTTACTCTTTCACGCTGAAACGGCTGAACCGATCAGGATGAAATTTGGCACAGATATACATAGATTATTGTCTGGAATAACACATAGGCTACATTTTATCCCGGAAAAATGTACGGTTCCCGCGGAATAGATTTGTTTTTGTTTTTCAAGGTGCCATGCGGGCGAAGTCGTGGGCGAAAGCTTACATCTCAGTTGTAGTTGTAGTAGCTCTGCTTTCTGCGCTGCAGGGATCGAACCCACAAGGTTCGATCCCCATCCAGGACTAACACTTGTGTGATGAATGTTTGTTCTGTGCCTGGATGTTATTTATTATTGTATTCTATGAATGTATTTACAAAAGTACCGAAGTCTATAAACTTTCTGAAAATCTGGTTTGCATAGTACAAGCTTTGCTTAGTTTGGGAAAAGATAGCGTTGTGTAGAAAAGCCCTACAATATAAATAATATGATTATTTAGCTTTTTGAATTATTTCCAGGTGGCGTCATTCTTCACTCTGCTAAAGTCAAAACAGGGCGAGCACCATGAGCACGCGTGGACCCCACATGGTAAAAATAGACATAGGTTATACAAAACGACAAAAAAAATCAAAAGGGCGACTGTAAGAAGCCATTTTGAACTAGGTACGTTTAGTCGGGTTTTTTGTTTTTTTTCATAAATATCAGCTGTTTTTTTATATCAAGCTATGTGCCCAGTTTGTTAAACCAAAGAGAGATGAAATCACCTTTTTTTAAATAATAATAACAAAATCTTGTTAAAATTGATTTGATTTTTGTTTGCAGGTCCATTTAGCGACAGAAGCTTGAATGGTAAGGCTAGTTAAAATTTACTAGTTGGTAATACTTAAATATTTTATTTATTTTATTAATCTAAATCGACTCCAATTAAGCAAGATTTTGACATATTATTATTTTTAAGTTATTTACATTATATTATTTATTACTATGATTTATAAATCAAACTAAGGTACTTATTTATTTTGTAAGTAAAACACATGAGTGAATTAAGTCAACCATGTAGTGTTCCTAATACACCAAGGTATCACCTAAGTGAATAAAATTGTAAGAACTGTGTAGTGTACCTAATACACCAAGGTTTAATTTGAGTGAATAAAGATTAGGAACTGTGTAGTGTACCTAACACACCAAGGTATCACCTAAGTGAATAAAATTGTAAGAACTGTGTAGTGTACCTAATACACCAAGGTATAATTTGAGTGAATAAAGATTAGGAACTGTGTAGTGTACCTAACACACCAATGTATCACCTAAGTGAATAAAAGTATAGGAACTGTGTAGTGTACCTAATACACCAAGGTATAACTTGAGTGAATAAAGTTTAGGAACTGTGTAGTGTACCTAATACACCAAGGTATCACCTAAGTGAATAGAAGTATAGGAACTGTGCAGTGTACCTAATACACCAAGGTATAACTTGAGTGAATAAAGTTTAGGAACTGTGTAGTGTACCTAATACACCAAGGTATAACTTGAGTGAATAAAGTTTAGGAACTGTGTAGTGTACCTAATGCTCAAAGTTATCACCTAAGTAAATAAAGTTGCAGGAACTGTGTAGTGTACCTAATACTCCAAGGTACTCGTATCACCTGAGTGAATAAAGTTTAGTAAGTACTATGTAGTGTTCCTAATACTACAAGGTATCACTTGAGTGAATAAAGTCTACTAATGTACTTACATATGTGCCCGTAAATAAACTGGGTGAACTACTTCATATGAATTAGGTGTACCGCACATTGTTTAATTAATAAGTATGTTAATAATTTTGTTATAGATATCCCAACTAAGGCAGGCTGGACTTCCTTCACTCCAGAGTGGAGCCAAGGCGACCCTGAAACAGGTACCCTACTAATATTATAAACGCGAAAGTTTGTAAGAATGTATATGAATGTAAGGATGTCTGGATATATGTTTGTTACTCTTTCACGCTGAAACGACTGTGCGGATCTGGATGAAATTTGGCAGATAGATTATAGTCTGGAATAACACATAGGCTGCTTTATATCCCGGAAAAATGTACGGTTCCCGCGGGATAGATTTGTTTTTGCTTTTCAAGATACCTCGCGGTTTAGGGTACTCTGGACCTGGCATTTCTCTCAAGACCATTTTTCAGTCTAGAAATTTCTTTTCTTTTCAGGATACATAACAGTGCCTAGTTTCAAGGATAGACGTTTTTATTACGAAGGGGATTACGAGAAAATACACGCTGATAAGAAATACTGATACTTCTAGTTTTTGGCAACCAGTGTGGTGAAAGGATTGATCGTGCACCTGGGTGGTTCTGCTCAATTTATTATTTTTGTCGTTATTTTAAAAACTTTTTTAACCTTGATTTTAGAGCTTGTCTTTCAAGCTGATAGCATGTTTAGGTAAATTCGCAAACTGACCACTCTGTACAGGGTGTTACCAGACTACTTCCGAAAACTTCAGGGGGTTGGTTTCTTAGAAAAAGTTGTTTATATTGATGGGTACTTTAACCCCCTGAAGTTTTCGGAAGTAGTCTGGTAACAACCTGTTTATTCGACCATTGAATATCTATGTAGGTATTAATGTAGATTTTCAAAGTATTCATTAAATTATAATCTACTCTTTCGCATACTTAATATTTATACACTTAACTAATTTTAAATAAAAATGCATTTACTAGTGTGTAAGGTAACATTTATTTATTGTAAAAATATAAAATTCATAAAAATGGACGGATTTTATTTACTCTTAAAGCAATTATAATATTGTTTCTTAATATATATACATATTTAATTATGTATAACAAGTAAATATAGCACATTTTTTAATAAATACTGAAAATAACTATTAAAATGTATAAAATAATGAAAAAATATAAAAAACTTAATATTATAAATATTAATATTATTTGTGACAATGTAGTAAGTATCACATTCAAATAGGAAACACAATGTTGAAAAATAAATTATTCTTTTTTTACTTTTATCCGTTTTTAGAAAAGTAATATAAACATAATATTACCTACATATTATATTTGTAATATCCGTGTAAGAACATATTTTAATCGGGTAACAAAAGTTACAAAAATAATATTGTCTGAAAAAATCAAGTTTTGATTGACCACCCTGTATAAATTCAAAAATTGACTTAGGTATTTTGTTATAAATTTTGTATTAAGTTTAAAATGTATTAAAAATCACAGATTTAATTAATATTATAACATAATACTTATTTATATGGGTACATACTACATAATTATGTGAATGTTTTTTTTTATTCGAATAACTGAACACAATGGTATTAAGTTTTACAGTTTTGTTGAATAAAGCTTAGATATTAATAGCACCATAGAAACAGAAAATATTTGACATATTTTTTACATAATGTCAAACAAAAACAAGATGGCGGTTCGTATAGCCAATCACAAACGGATCCTCGGATACTAGCGACCTCTACAACTTTACTTCCCAAAAACCAACAAAAACGATGAAGAAAAACATCAAAAGCGACCTCTCGAACTTTACTTTCAAAAACGACGAAGAAAAACATCAAAATCCAACATGTCCAGACCAATAACTCGAAAGACATGTAGCATCTAATCCACATTGAAAAACACCAATCTCAAAAGTAGCTTAGACTCCCACGCGTGGGACCTTAAAGACTTCAGTGACCAAGAACAACCAGTAGGCCGACAACACACCTACCTAACCATATCACTCAAATCAGTCATCTTAAGACAAACACCTAGAAAAATACAAAGAGTAATCAATATTGAATCGCTCACCAATCCCAGCACACTATTGGAGAACCAGGAATATTTAACCTTCTTCTTCGTCAGCCGCCTCTTGTCAACTGTCAGCTTCTTCGGCCAGCTGTCAAAGTCATCTGTCACCGTTTGACATTGACTCGGATGCCACTTCCGCGGCGCGTCGGACGACGCGCGCGCTTGGATGCAAATGTCAAAAACGCCGCCATTTTTAAAAGAGTTTTCTAGATCTTTGTCTATGGTTATTGTGAGAGAGCGAAGGTTGTATACCACGTCCTTTGTGTATAGAATACGGTTTGTGGCGTCTTTTATGTAGATTATAAAGTCGGCTACATCTTCAACTGTCAACACGTACCAGTGAATGTAGATTGAAGTTTGAGCGCTGTGAAATAATAGAAATAGTAATTAAACTAATATTTATTGCAAAAACTACAAATCCACCTACAGCTCATTTGTCAAAATTCAAAATTCGTCCAGTCAGGGCTGGAATAAAATCCAAAATGGCGGCTTTAAGAAGCTATTACGAGAAGGGATTTTTATTAAAAAACTATTATCAAGCTAGTTATACAATAAATAACATAATGTTTTAATTATACCAGTAACAAATAAATTATAAAAATAAACCCGCTTTATAAAAATCGACTTGACAATTTGACAAACTTTGTGACATTGACAAATACTACTAATTGAAACAGACAGATGCCATAAATGAAGAAGAAGGAAAATTCAGGAAGAACTTACTATTGTATATCCCGAAACGCTAAATCCGGCTCTCTGATATAATCAAATACCCCGTCTTCACTCGTTATATTCCTGTCTGAGCATAATAGTCTATCTTCGTCTACATTCAATATATTCTCATCAGCCAAACTGCCAGGCTCATTGCAAACCAAATTATTGTATTTAGTGTCACTTTTGAAACAAGATGGCGTTAGTCGGTTCAGATAATGTTTCAGTGGACGCGCTATGCAATCGCATTTCAGTTTGTTTCCTGAAAATAAGAGAAAATTTACAAAAATGTTAAAAATACGTGTTTCTGACGATTCAAAATTTATTGGGACACAATGTCCTAACTGACACTTACGTGACAGGTTGCAAGCCCATCGCTGTTTATAAGAATACTAACCTATGACGCACTTTCGAATTTTTAGCTCTAGGGTATGCCGGTTTCCTCACGATGTTTTCCTTCACTGTTTAAGAGCACTGGCATTGTGCACGACCAGGTTTGAACCAACGACCTTCGGATCGTGAGGCAGGGGTGCTACCACTACACCACCAGCGCTCTTAAGACACCTTAGAATTTTTAGTTCTAGAGTAGGTATATCGGTTTCCTCACGATGTTTTCCTTCACCGTTTAAGTACTCGCATTGAGAATATAACTTTTCGAATTAAAACCTCATCGGTGCACGACCAGGGGCCTCACCACGAATTCATAATACATTACCGAATCAGTATTACATTGTTATTTCGTACCATGACCTATGCAAATTGTATGGAAGTAGTGACGTTTCTACAATGGAATCGTTCTGGAAGACTTCGTGGTAAGGCCCCTGGTTTGAACCAGTCCTGGATTTATAAATAGGCCGCATAGGCCGCGGCCTAGGGGCGGCAGATTTCAGAGGACGGTCACTTGATTTCATTCGTTTATTTAAATAATAATTTTCCATTTGTAGTAAGGCCCCTTTACTACAAATGGAAATTATTATTTTATAATGTACATGGGGCGTCAGAAATAAAGTGGCCAACACTAATAAAAAATATAAGTAAATCCGGCACTGGTTTGAACCCACGATTATCAGATCGCGAGGCAAGCTACCACTACACCACCAGAGGCTCGTAACACATACCTTCAAAGAACACCTGCAAGTTCTTATTAACAATCTGTTTGACTATAGCAGGTTCGAATCTCGTCATTGCATTATTTCTCACATCCAAAATCCTCAACTGACTCGCATTGACAATACTGACAGTCGGTATGTCAGTTATCATATTATTTTGTATATATACTTCTGTTATATTCTCTGGTAAGTAGAGTTTTGCGTCCGCTGAAAAAATATCAGGTTTAAAGGGAGGCAGAGGCACGTCCAAACGGCTGATTGTAATCTCTAGGTTTAGTGGATATTCAAGGGACGTTAGAGGCACGTCCGAAATGGTGACGAAAATTCCCTAGATATCTCTAAAGGTAGGCAGAGACACGTCCATATGGCTATCTGTAATCAATAGGTTTAGTGGACATCTAAGGGAAGTTAGAGGCTCGTCCGGAATGGTGTTGATAGATCCCTAAAGATGCCTAAGGGACGTCAGAGGCACGTCCGAAATGGTGACGACAGATCGCTAAAGATGTTTAAAGGTAGGCAGAGGCACATCCAAAAAGCTCATGACTGCAATCTCTATATTTGGTACTAGCAGTCCGCCCCGGCTTCGCACGGGTATTTATATATAACTATATACATGGTCAATGATGTGTTCTACAAAGTCGTAGTACCTACATTATTTTATTCTATCGTCAATAGTTTTCGCAGCGCACGCGATGTAAAGAATATTTTAGGTAATTTTTTTACACCTTGGGTTACATTATTGAAGTTTTAGTAAGGATCCCTAATTTTTTTGAAAATATAATATAGCCTATGTCACCCGCTGATAATGTAGCTTCCCAACAGTGAAAGAATTTTTCAAATCGGTTCAGTAGTTTCGGAGCCTATTCAATTCAAACAAACAAACAATCAAACAATCAAAGTTTCCCTCTTTATAATATTATTACTAGCTTCCGCTCGCGGCGTCGCCCGCGAAGTACCTACATAAAATATAGCCTATGTTCATCCTGAAAGTATATTCTACACATTGGTGAAAGAATTTTTCAAATCGGATCAGTAGTTTCGGAGCCTATTCGTTTCAAACAAACAAACAAACAAACAAACAAACAATCAAAGTTTTCCTCTTTATAATATTAGTATAGATATCTCATCTCTTTAAGGATTTGTAAGGGTAGTCAGAGGCACGTCCAAACATCAAATTTGGTGCATTTGGCACATGTCTAAATTTTGCAATTAGTTTTACGTACGTAGCAGGTAGCAAGCCCATTGCCGCTTATAGAAAAACTGATTCTATCACGATGTTTTCCTTCACCATTTGAAGTAATGTACTTACATGATTGGGATACCAATTCTCTAAGATTATTGTTCGACAAATCCAATACTTGTAAAGATGTTAAATTTCCCAAGACATCTGAAACAAAACCATTTTATTTTAAAACTAGCTTCCTCTCTCGGCTTTGCTCGCGAGGTACCTACATAAAATATAGCCTATGTTACTCAGGGATAATGTAACATTCTAATGATGAAAGAATTTTTGAAATCGGACCAGTAGTTTTTGAGTTTATTCGTTACAAACAAAAATACAAAACTTTCCTCTTTATAATATTAGTATAGATACATTTTTTGTTCATAACCCTAATTCTTTTCCAAAATAAAAGTAGCCTAAGTTACTCCTTCATCATCAGCTATCTACCAGTTCAAGTCCCGTCAAAATCAGTCCAGTCGTTTCGGAGATTAGCCAGAACAAACAAGCAGACAGACAAAAATCTAAATATATATAACTCAAAGGTGACTGACTGACTGACTGACATAGTGATCTATCAACGCACAGCCCAAACCACTGGACGGATCGGGCTGATATTTGGCATGCAGGTAGATGTTATGACGTAGGCATCCGCTAAGAAAGGATTTTGATTAATTCTACCCCCAAGGGGATGAAATGGGGGATGAAAGTTTGATTTTGTTTTTCAAGGTACCACGCGGGCGAAGCCGTGGGCGGAAGCTAGTTTTATATATTTGTATAGACTGATGTAATTCCGACCACTCTGTAATCCCCGGCTCGGTAGATATCTCCTCAGATCTCTGTCAAAATTGTTACTCATGGCACCAAATTCTACGCAAATGAATGAAGCGCAAACTACAGTCGCTGTAGTACTGTGACGTAGGATAGTTAACTACGTGACGTTTTAGTAACTATCCGCTAGAGGCGCTGTACATATTTCATACATTTTTTTACTACAGTCGCTAGCGAGTGTAGATTGTGAAAACTCATGGTAGACCTACAGATGCCCCAATACTTACGATTTCTCACATCATTAATAATATTTCGTGATAAATTCAATTTCCTCAATGTCTTCGAACCGTAAGTGATATCATAAGTGAGTACTGGTATTGTGTTGTGGCTCAGATCAACTTCCTGCAGTCTGTAGGGGATCCAAGGACTAGATGGGAACATCTTCTTTGTTATAAACCCTATGTTATTATAGCTAAGGTTGACCTGAAACCAAAAAAATAACAAATTTTAAATATAAATAGGGTGTTACCAGACTACTTCCGAAAACTTCAGGGGGTTAAAGTAGTATATTATAAAGAAGCACGTCCAAACATGATATTTGGTACATGCCCTTATTTTACCATATTCCGTACGTGACAGGTTGCAAGCCCATCGTCGCTTATAAGAACACAAACCTATGACACATCTTCGAATTTTTAGTTCTAGGGTATGCCGGTTTCCTCACGATGTTTTCCTTCACCGTTTAAAAGCACTGGCATTGCGCACATAAATTATTCAAATGGAAAAACTCATTGCACGACCGGAATAGAAAACAACCTACCACTTATACCTTAAAAAATAATAAAGTAAAGAAAAAATATAATATTTTGTCTCATTTGAAAAACCGGTCACCCATCCAAATTTCGCCGTGAAGAACGTTCCATAAGCTTAGCAAATATACCATCACCAAAGAAAAATAAAAAAGTAAAGAAAGTATCGAATATTTTGTCTCAGTTGTAAAAACACGGTCACCCATCCGAATGTTAGCCGCACCGAACGTTCCATAGGTTAGTAGAAAAATTACCATCTCCAAAGAAAAAATAATAACGTAAAGAAACTATCTAATATTTGGTCTCAGTTGTAAAAACACGGTCACCCATCCGAATGTTAGCTACACCGAACGTTCCATAAGCAGTAGCAAAATTAGCATCTTCAAAGAAAATTAATAAAGTGAAGAAAAAATCTAAATATTCTCTCAGTTTGAAAAAACACGGTCATCCATCCGAATGTTAGCCGCACCGAACGTTCCATAACGTAGTGGCATAATTACCATCTCCAAAGATAAGCAGTCATCCAATAATCCATTCGTTTTGTTGTCAATTTTCTCCAATAAATTATGAGATAAATCCAATTTCCTGAAACAATTATGTCTAGAATTAATTAAATAACTTTTGTACCTTCACGATACATCTAACTCTCAAAATGTCTAATAGCGCGAAACGTCCAACTAGCAATTTATCTATTTCTCATAATGTGTGGATATTTAGGCACGAAAATAAAAAGTATATTCTTAAATTACAGTATTAATTATTACGGCGTATTTTCCTTTTAAGCCTTTGACCTGACTTTAAATTTTGACATTGACCTTGACCTTCACTCTTTGACCCTGATTTTACTCTTTATACTTACACCCTGACCTTAACAGTTGAACGTTGACATTATTTATTTGCTTTAATTAATACAATTAACAATTACATCAAAGAAAGAGAGAAAATATATAGATATTAGACATTGACCTTGACCTTAGCCTTGAACTTTGTAGTATATCCCTGGCTTTTACACTTTAATAAGGTCAAAGGTCTTTTGACCTCTCTTATAACACTAAGCTCCGTTGACATTATTTATTTACTTTATATAATAATACGGCAGATAAACAAATAACATTCATTAAAAAGAGAAAAGATATTAGATATTAGACCTTGACCTTAGCCTTGAACTTTGTCCCTGGCCTTTACCATGACCTTTGACCTTATTAAAGTCTTGAAGGTTTTTTTTGAAGGACCTTTGACCTTTCATAAAACACTAACCTCAGAGCGACCAATCCTTTAAAAGCTTCATTAGGTATACTTTCCAAGCCATTTCCTCTTAAAGACAAATCCAATAACTGTTGTAAACCCGTAAAAGACTGTTTGGAAACTTCAGTTATACTGTTATGTGACAAGTCTAGCTGGAAGAGGGTAGGCAGGTTCCCGAACGATGACTTGTTCAAGATTGTAAGATTGTTGTTCTGTAAGAAACGTTTTTATGAGTTACTATATATTATGTATGAAAAATAATAATTATTAAAAATGCGTTTGTATAGATTTTATATTTGTTTGTGACTCAATAACGGCTTTAAATGACATTTGGAATATAGGCTACTGTAAGTATTAGGCGTGCGAAACCGCAGGTAGAAACTAGTATGTCTAATAATAAATTAATAATGTAGGTACATAAAAAAAATCAAATAATATACAAATTTATGATGTAGGTACCGATATGGTATGGTTCTTACAAGAAGTGGAGTAGGAAATGGGAAGTAAGATTTACAAATTGGGAAGTGGGAAGTGCGAAGCGGGAAGTGGGAAGTGAAAGATGAAGTGCCTAGTGGGAAGTGTGAAATTCGCGAGTTGTGCATAGAATAATATACAGATATATACACATACCTGCATATATAGATACTGCAGGCTGCTAAGCACGTTCAGTGCCTGCCACGGGGGCTTGCTAAGCCCATTCGCACTCAAATCCAAGCTCTGCAATGTAAGCAAGCTTGCGAACGAGCTATCGTACAAGTTATCGGCCAACGAGTTGGACGACAAGTTGAGGCGGAGAAGTGAATTCATCATAGGCCAAGAATTCGCTTTTATTTCAGTTAGATTGTTGTGTGCAAGGTTTAGAGAACTGAAATTATAGAAATATAAACAAATAGTATATAATTCAGACTGAAAGTAATTGAAAATAGCTTTGTACAGTCAAGATATTGGATTTTTTTACACTTAATAACCCATGTTAAATTCTACTAAATTATAAACGCGAAAGTTTGTAAGAATGTGTGGATGTATGTTTGTTACTCTTTCGCGCTGAAACGGCTGAACGGATCTGGATGAAATTTGGCACAGATATAGATTATAGTTTGGAATAGCACATAGGCTTTTTATCCCGGAAAAATATACAGTACCACGCGGGTGAAGCCCTGGGCGGAAGCTAGTACGATATAATATTATGATATTTTCAAATATCTGAGGAGATATCTACCAAACCTATGGATTACCATCCAGCCATCTGGGCTACATCGATAGCCAAAGTATTTCACGTATATACATACATACATACATACACCCAAACACATTACTCTCCTTCGCAGTCGGTTAAAACTAAACATGATCACGGCTGGGAGTAGAGTTTCGGAATTTTAAATCTCATAGATTTTTGAAGTAACATCACTTACGCCAGCGCCGCGGGTATTTGAAATATGCTCTCAATAGAGTTGTGTCGCAGATCGATCTCGCGACAGCTCTGCAACTTGGCGAGACTGCCGCGCGACACCGACGACAGTCTGTTGTGCGACAGGTCAATGGCCAGTAGTGTGGGCAGAGTGCCGAATGTGCTCGGCTTTATAGCGGTGAGAGAGTTATGCGATAGGTGTAGATATCTGAAATAAACATTGAAGTAAAACTTCTTTACATACGCTTGGCTTGTGAATGCGTGACGTGATCGTTACGAAAAGTGTGATCGGGAGAGGCAAACGGAAGTTGAGAGGAAGATATAAGTTAGTGAAGAGAGAGAGTTACGTTTCGTAAATTACTGTAGGGGCAAGACAGAGAGGTGCGAGCAGTTTTTATTAAGTTATCTGTACCTCTCTAGTGGTCTAGTAGCCTTCCAATCGTAAGGTCGTGGGTTCGAAACCTGTCGTGCACCGTTTTGCTATAAAAGGAAGCTATGTACCTTCCTAATTCTAGCACTTTCGGTTCAGTGATGATGAATCAGTCAGTCAGGTTAAACTAATAAATATAAATAAATATTGGTCGTCATTTCACACAACGCTATCTAGGTTCAAACGAAGCAAAGCTTGTTTTAAAAGAACCAGTTAGCTGATAGATTAATTAGATCCTTTTTTTTAATACATACTTAGAATACTTAATAACACCCAGACACAGAACAAACATCTGCGTTCATCACACAAATGTCAGTCCTGGGGGATCGAACCCACAACCCACAGCGCAGAAGGCAGAGCTACCAACTGAGCTGTGAGTCCAGGTTTTAAAGATATATATTTAAATCACTAAAACTAACCTCAAAGAGAATAAATTCTGAAACACTGCATTAAATATTTCTTCCAACTCGTTGTGAGACACGTCCACAGTATGCAACTCGTATAACTTAGGGAAAGAGTTTTTAGGAATAACTCTAATTTTATTATACGTAGCATTTATAATTCTAATGCCGGACATATTTTGTATTGGTAGCTGAAAAAAAAATTAATAGACATTTCATACAACGCCATCTAGACTCAAGCTATGCAAACTTGTATTCATATTACGGGAATTATATATTTTTTTTGTAAGTACACACTTAATAATGGTGTTCACTTCCCATTTCTCACTTTTCACAATTAAGATCCCAGCAACAATATATAAATGAATTATGAATACCCTTTGTTTGCTACCCGCTTACAACTTTAGACTTACCACCCAATACAGTTCACTACCCACTTCACACTTACTTCCTAGTCTTACCAATACCTTCTCTACTCTATACTACCCATTGAACACTTCCTACCCGTTCTACAATCATGACTTCTCACTTCCCACTTGCCACTTCCCACACACTACTCCCTTCCTATCAACATATCTGGCTGAAATCTGTCCATTGAACGCCGCATTAAACACTTTCCACTTCTTACTTCCACTTCCACTACCCACACACTACCCTCCCATCAACATATCTGGCTGAAATCTGTCCGTTGAACGCCGCATTAAACACTTTCCACTTCCACTTCTAACTTCCACTTTTCACTTCCCACTTCCACTACCCACACACTACCCTTCCATCAACATACCTGGCTGAAATCAGTGAGTCCGTTGAACGCCACATTAAACTCTTACCACTTTCCACTTCTTACTTCCACTTCTCACTTCCCACTTCCACTACCCACACACTACCCTTCCATCAACATACCTGGCTGAAATCAGTGAGTCCGTTGAACGCCACATTAAACTCTTGCCACTTTCCACTTCTTACTTCCACTTCTCACTTCCCACTTCCACTACCCACACACTACCCTTCCATCAACATACCTGGCTGAAATCAGTGAGTCCGTTGAACGCCACATTAAACTCTTGCCACTTTCCACTTCTTACTTCCACTTCTCACTTCCCACTTCCACTACCCACACACTACCCTCCCATCAACATACCTGGCTGAAATCGGTGAGTCCGTTGAACGCCACATTAAACTCGAACGGATAGGTGTTCTCATCAAACGCCTTTTTATTGATATCAGTCAAATTATTGTGACTGAAGTCCAAAACGGTCAGGTTCAAGCAATTTTGGAAAGCCCCAGACTCAATAGTAGTAAGTTGGTTGTGAGACATGTTCACTACAGTTGCGTACAGGTCAGTGAACGCTTGACTTTCTATATTTGTTATATTGTTTTCGGAGAGATTTAGAATCTGAAAAATTAATTTAAATCTAAATATATATAACTCAAAGGTGACTGACTGACTGACATAGTGATCTATCAACGCACAGCCCAAACCACTGGACGGATCGGGCTGAAATTTGGCATGCAGGTAGATGTTATGACGTAGGCATCCGCTAAGAAAGGATTTTGATTAATTCTACCCCCAAGGGGATAAAATAGGGGATGAAAGTTTGTATGAAAAGTCGCGATAATCGACATTCACGCGGGCGAAGCTGCGGGCATCAGCTCGTTATATATTTGTATGTCTGTCTTAAAATAATCACAGTATTGTCGACTACTAGATTCTGCCCGCGGCTTCGCCCTCGTGGTACCTTCAAAACAAATCTATCACACGAAAACCGTAGATTTTTGCGGGACAAAAAGTAGCCTATATGCTATTCCAGATTATAATCTATATCTGCCAAATTTTATTCAGATATGTTCAGTCGTTTTTGCGTGAAAGAGTCAGAAACATCCGTACATATAAACTTTCACGTTTATAATATTAGTAGGATTAGTACAAGTATTCATCATGATCATCATCTTCCTGCCCTTTTCCCACGCTGTTTGTGGTCGGCACAACATGTGATCTTCTTCCATTTCCCTCTATCATTAGTACTTGTATTATAAATGCGAAAGTAACTGTGTTTGTTTGTTTGTTAACTTTTCACGACTGATCGGCTGAGCGAATCGTAATTAAATTTGACAAGCAGATAGATTATATCCTGGACACTTTCAATGGCTATCATTTTTTCTCAAATTATAATCAAGATAGGGCTGAAATAGGGGTTGAAAGTTTGTATAGGGAAAAACACTGAGATTAGCGCATTCAAACAAACAAACAAACTCTTCAGCTTTATAATATTAGTATAGAGATTAGAGACCTGGATTAATATTAAGATAAGTTAGAAAGAGTACTAAGAATACCGGTGTAATACCTCTGCAAATTTAGAACTTTGGAACATTTGATAGTCCACTTTAGTGATCTTATTCCTGGCTAGATCTATCGTGCCGATACGGGTGACCGACGCGAACGTGCCACGGCCGATGTCAGATATTTGATTGTCTTGTAGGAATAATCGTCTGAAAATAAATAAATAAATAATGCTGGACAATCGACACAGCATCATCTAGCCCCAAATTAAGCTACTTAAAGCTTGTGTTATGGGTACTAGATAACTGATATATTTAATACATTATATACATAGATAGATATTTTTTTTTTATTATACATAGAAAACACTCAGACCAACGGAACAAATTTCTGCCGATCGTACACAAATTTGTTCCGCGGCGGGAATTGAACCCGCCACCTCTTGCGTCGAAGGGGGACACTCGGCCGCTGCGCCACTGAGGTCGTCAAAATAAAAAATAACTTAGTTCAAAAATTAAAAAACGCATAATGTAAATTTTTAAAATTGCTTCTTAAAGCCGCCATATTGGATTTTTTGACATTTCATGTCACTCTTATGATCCGACACTTCATTTGTTAAAATTCGTCCAGCCGTTGGGGCTACAGCGATACAAAACCCTCCTTCTTCGCAGTCGGGGTAACAAGTCTTAAGGAAGTTATTTTCGGTAACTTTCAGTGGGCTATAACATTTTTTTTAATAAAAATAATAACACGACTGTAATCCCCAGGCTCGGTAGATATCTCCTCAGAACTCTAGTTACTTAGATCTTTGAGGATATCTAAAGAGGGTACTCAGAGGCACGTCCAAACATGATATAAGACACATGCTCACATTTTGTACAGTATTCCATAAGTAAGACAGGTTGCAAGCCCATCACCGTTTATAAGAATACTGACCTTTAACACATACCTTCGAATTTTTAGTTCTAAGGTATGCCGGTTTCCTCACGATGTTTTCCTTCACCGTTTAAGAGCACTGGCATTGCGCACATACATTTTTTTTAATGAAAATGGTTGAACCCACTACCTTCGGATCGTGAGGCAGGGGTGCTACTACAACGAACCAGCGCTCTTTTTAAAAAAAAATACTTTTCTTCTATGTAGGTACAGACCGGGAACTACTTTTATTATATTTATGTATAGTTTAGATAAATACCTCAAAAATCGCATTCCTTTAAAACTATTTGTGTCTAGTTTTTTTAGTCTGTTGTTATCCAAATGGAGTACTTTCAATAAATTATTTCTCCCAAACATTCCTCTGAAACAAATTATATACAATTTTAAATTTAAAAAACCCCCGGCACAAACTTTGCCCGCCATTTTGTGGTAGCGGCCATCTTGGAAAACAAAAACAAATTCGGTTCATGCGTTCCGGAGCTACGATGCCACAGACAGACAGACAGACACTTATACCAAGTCTTTTTTGCGTCGGGGTTAAAAACACAATTATAAATTACTAGCGTCCGCTCGCGGCGTCGCCCGCGAAGTACCTACATAAAATATAGCCTATGTTCATCCTGAAAGTTCATTCTACACATTGGTGAAAAAATTTTTCAAATCGGTTCAGTAGTTTCGGAGCCTATTCAATTCAAACAAACAAACAAACAATCAAATCTTTCCTCTTTATAATATTACTAGCTTCTGCACGCGGCGTCGCCCGCGAAGTACCTACATAAAATATAGCCTTTGTTCATCCTGAAAGTTCATTCTACACATTGGTGAAAGAATTTTTCAAATCGGTTTAGTAGTTTCGGAGCCTATTTATTTCAAACAAACAAACAAACAAACAAACAAACAATCAAAGTTTTCCTCTTTATAATATTAGTATAGATTAGTATTAGTATAGATAGTATAGAAAACAAACCCTAAAATATATTATTACTAGTTATCATCACTCTTTATATATAAAAATGAATTGTTGTTCGTTTGTCTCGCTAAAACTCGAGAACGGCTGGGCCGATTTAGCTGATTTTGGTTTTGAAATGTTTGTGGGAGTTCAGGGAAGGTTTAAACAAAAATTATTTATGGAAAAATTGCGAGGGTAGTAATTAGAGTAGGTGAGGATTTACATTACGAAATTAGTGGCGCAAAATTAGTTTCGCGACATTAGTTTTACCAACAGTTTCACGTGTAATTCAATATTTTCGTAATGCATGCATTAATTTCACGAAAGCAAATGAGTTTCGTGCCCTGCGCGATTTTTTAGTAAAACTAGTGTCATGCAACTAATTTCATAGTGTAGATGCGACGTGAAACTGGTATCGCGGAAGCGCTAGCGCATCTCTTTAGCTACATTAAACATCCTACTAATATTATAAACGCGAAAGTTTGTAAGAATGTATGGATGGATGGATGGATGTATGTTTGTTACTCCTTCACGCTAAAACGGCTGAACAGATCGGAATGAAATTTGGCACAGATATAGATTATGGTCTGGAATAACACATAGGCACATTTTATCCCGAAAAAATGTACGGTATCACGTGGGCGAAGCCGCGGGCGGAAGCTAGTAGAGAAAAGCTTTGTTGCTGTCACGTCGGGGCCATGATTACTGCGATACTGTGGAATTCACGACTCTATTATTTTACGAAATTACTTTCGCATATATCGACACTACTTTCGGGAAACTGTAGGTCTACCATGAGTTTTCACAATCTACACTCGCTAGCGACTGTAGTTAATAAAATGTATGAAAACTTGGTACAGCGCCTCTAGCGGATAGTCGGGTACTAAAACGTCACGTAGTTAACTATTCTACGTCACAGTGTACTACAGCGACTGTAGTTTGCGCTTCATTCATTTGCTTAGAATTTGGTGCCATGAGTAATTTTGACAGATGTCATAGTAACGTACTATTACTACTGTAGTAACGTCAGCCGATCTAAATGTGACAACTCATGGTAGACGTACTGAGTTCAACTTTCATGACACTAATTTCGTAATGTAATTCCGGCTTAAGACACGTACCTGGGTATATCAGCTATTAGGTTGTGACTCACATTACACCAGCCCATCTTGACGAGATCACCCAAATGGCTGCCATCCAACTTAGCAATACTATTGTAACTGCAAAACACTCACACGACTGTAATCCCCAGGCTCGGTAGATATCTCCTCAGATCTCTAGTTACTTAGATCTTTGAGGATATCTAAAGAGTCAGAGGCACGTCCGAACATGATATTTGCCACATGCCCAAATTTTGCACAGTAGTTAGTATTCCGTTGATAGGTTGCAAGCCCATCGCCGTTTATAAGAATACTAAGTTCGTATGTTTGGTTCTAGGGTATGCCGGTTTCCTCACGATGTTTTCCTTCACCGTTTAAGAGCACTTTACGCAAATACATTTTTAGGAAGGAAAACTCATTGGTGCACGACCAGGTTTGAACCCACGACTGGTAACGCACCCAGTCTTTAAAAATCTTCAATTTATTTTTTAAGGTTTTCAGATTTTCAAATCTGATTTCCATACATTTTATTTAAAAATATTTGTTGGCCGAAACTTTGGCATTTTGGGCCTAAAATGAATAGCCTTAACAAACCATAAGTTCGTTAAAATTATTAATATGGTTTTTCATATTTTGATGCTGGTTTCTGGGCTGGTTTGACCCCGGCTTAAGGATCGGAAGGCAGCGGCACCACTACACCACCAGCGCTCATGTAAAACTCACCTCAAATCCAGGACCTCCACATCGCGGAGTCCTTTGAACTGGTTCCTTTTCAAAACTGACAACTTATTTCCATGGAGGTCTAACGTTTTTAATTTTCTTAAATTCTGAAATAATATAAATGATTGATTCAGGCGTGACTTTGCGGAAATCCATTACAAATACTGAAAAGGACGGAAATGTCTAGTACTTTCCCGCTTTTATTTAGCGGGAAAGTACTAGACATTTCCGTCCTTTTCAGTATTCTGAAATACAACAACCCCTACTACCCTTCGTCGGACGATATCGCTAACAATATTATATTAGTAAGTATTTCACACAGCGCCATCTATTTCCAAATTAAGCAAAGCTTTTAAACTTATGCAACCTTCATAACTGTATTTACTGCAAATAAATAAACCAGACTAAAAGTAATTGAAAATAGCTTTTTGCAGCCGCCATATTGGTTGACGAAAGTTTGTAAGAATGTATGGATGTATGTTTGTTACTCTTTCACGCTGAAACGGGTGGACGGATCTAGATGAAATTTGGCATAGATATAGATTATAGTCTGGAATAGCACATAGGCTACTTTTTATCCCAGAAAAAAGTACGGTTCCCGCGGGATAGATTTGTTTTTGTTTTTCAAGGTACCACGCGGGCGGATTCGTAGGCGGAAGCTAGTTATAGTATAAATAAATAAATAATAAATAAATAATGCTGGACAGTCCACACAGCATCATCTAGCCCCAAAGTAAGCTACTCAAAGCTTGTGTTATGGGTACTAGATAACTGATTTATTTAATACATTATATAGGTGCCTACATAGATAGATATTTTTTATTATACATACACACCCAGACCAACGGAACAAATTTCTGCAGATCGTACACAAATTTGTTCCGAGGCGGGAATCGAACCCGCAACCTCTTGATTCGCAGGCGGACTCTTGCCCGCTGCGCCATTGAGGTCGTTAATATAATATAGGATCTTACCTGAAAAGCCTCCACAGGTATATCCGATATATTTCCATTAGGTAAATGTAATCTTTCAATCTTCCCAGAAGCTTGGCTGCCCGCGAAAATATCTTTACTTAGTTTTGTCATTAAATGGCCGTCTATTGACAGTTTTGTTAGATTACTCAGGATCTGAAACAGAAAAGGAGGTCATTCAATTATCATCAATGGTTGGGCCCAAGTGTAATGCCGGCCAATATAAAAACTATATTATCTATGGTATGATCACTTTTGGGAAGTGAATCAAAGTATTTTTTATAAAAGGACCAATTCTCTATAACTATTATGACAGGCCTTTCAGCTCAGTCGGTAGTAGCTCTGCCTTCTCCGCTGTAGGTTGTGGGTTCGATCCCCACCCAGGACTAACATTTCTGTGATGAACGCAGATGTTTGTTCTGTGTCTGGGTGTTACTATGTATTCTATGTTTTTTTTTTTTAAAAAAGTATATAATTAATCTATCAACCATCTGGTTCCCATAGTACAAGCTTTGCTTAGTTTAGGGCTAGATGGCGTTGTGTGAAATGTCCACCAATATTTATTTATTTATTACTAGCTTTCGCCCACGGCTTCGCCCGCGTGGTACCGTGAAAAACAAAAAAAAACTATCCCACGGGAACCGTTAATTTTTCCGAGATAAAATGTAGCCTATGTGTTATTCCAGACCATAATCTATATCTGTGCCAAATTTCATGCAGATCCGTTTAGCCGTTTCAGCGTGAAAGAGTAACAAACATACATCCAGACATCCTTACAAACTTTCGCGTTTATAATATTAGTAGGACTTTACGAGATAACTAAAATTTGTTGCAAACAATGACGAATAGAATGACCGAGCCTCTGAGGCTGAACTGAATCCTTCCACCACAGGAATTCATGATACATTACCGAATTAATATTACATTGTTATTTCGTACCATGACCTATGCATATTGTATTGAAGTAGTGCCGTTTCTATAATGAATTCGCTAAGCTGGATTTACATTACGAAATTAGTGGCATAAAATTAGTTTCGCGACATAAGTTCTACCAACAGTTTCACGTATAATTTAATATTTTCGTTTCGTTTGGTAAAATTAGTATCATGCAACTAAACTGTCATGACGTGAAACTAGTGTCGCGCAGTTTCTTGATAGTCTTTTTTTATTATTTTTTTATTAGCTTCACTTGTACCTATGTATGTTTGTAACCGACTTCTTTGGGCGCGATTTTGACCCACTTTAAACGGCCAGATTACGTTCAAACTTTGTAGATTTATCGAGGACCGATGACAATACACTATTTTGATAAAATTATTCCATTTTACACGCTTTTTTTTAAGTTTATATACAACTACTCTTTAGCTACATTGAACATAGAGAAATACAGCTTTGTTGCTGTCGGGGCCATGGTTACTGCGATACTGATTTCACGACTATTATTTTACGAAATTGCTTTCGCATATATCGACACTACTTTCGGGAAACTTAGTTCAGCTTGCATGACACTAATTTGCTAATGTAATTCCGGCAAGGCCCCAGTACATTGTAAATAGCACTAATACCTTAAAAGCCTCCTTAGGGAACTCCTCGATCCTGGTATTCGTCATGTACAGTTCTTGGAGTGTCCTGTTGACTCCGGCGAAGGCATACGCGTCTATGGTACGTATCGGCGTATCTTCGAAGCGTATCACACGTATCGTAGATCGGTGGAACAGGGAACCGAAGAGACGAGCTAGAACAAATTTAAATTGAAATTGAAAAATAGTTAATCAATAAAATCACAAGGATCACTTTGAAACGTCTTACATGCGGTGAATCTATGTGCCAATTCCAACCTAACACAAGTACGAGAAGAACAGTAGGTCTACCATGAGTTGTCACATTTAGATTGGCTGACGTTACTACAGTAGTAATAGTACGTTACTATGACATCTGTCAAAATGAAGAATGAATGAAGCGCAAACTACAGTCGCTGTAGTACGCTGTGACGTAGGATAGTTAGCTACGTGACGTTTTAGTACCCAACTATCCGCTAGAGGCGCTGTACAAGTTTTCATTAAAAAAATTAACTACAGTCGCTAGCGAGTGTAGATTGAAAAAACTCATGGTAGACCTACAGTGGCGCAGCGGGCGAGAGCCCGACTGCGACGCAAGAGGTTGCGGGTTCGATTCCCGCCTCGAAACAAATTTGTGTACGATCTGCAGAAATTTGTTCCGTTGATCTGGGTGTTTTCTATGTATAATAAAAAATATCTTTCTATGTACATAATGTACTAGCTTCCGCCCACGGCTTCGCCCGCGTGGTATCTTGAAAAACAAAAACAAATCTATCCCACGGGAACCGTAAATTTTTCCATCGTTTTTTCATAAAGAGTAGCCTAAGTGTTATTCCAGGCTATAATCTATATCTGTGCCAAATTTCATTTAGATTCGTTCAGCCGTCTCAGCGTAAAAGAGTAACAAACATACATCCAGACATCCAGACATCCATACATTCTTACAAACTTTCGCGCTTATAATATTAGTAGAATTAAATATATCAGTTATCTAGTACCCATAACAGAAGCTTTGAGTAGCTTACTTTGGGGCTAGATGATGCTGTGTGGACTGTCCAGCATTATTATTTTTTATTATTATGATCACGACTGTAATCCCCAGGCTCGGTAGATATCTCCTCAGATCTCTAGTTACTTAGATCTTTGAGGATATCTAAAAAGTCAGAGGCACGTCCAAACATGACATTTGGTGCATGCCCACATTTTGAACAGTAGTTAGTTGGGGTGAGGGGGTGTGGAGGAGGGGGGGGTGAGGGGGGTGTGGAACTGAGGGGCTGTGGGGTGAGGGCGTGTAGAGGAGGTGTGTGAGGGGATGTGAGGTGAGGGTATGTGTTTGTGTCTTTAGTACTCACATATTTTGCATTCTGTAAGCAGTAATCTCTCGATAGGGAACCCCAAACCCGCTATATTTCCGATGCCGACACTCAACGCCGCTAAGCCAGTGCCACCACATCTGAAAACAATCAATTTTCATTTTATTTTCCCCCTCTGAGGCGCATTTTTATCCTTTCACGACAGTAAGAACTAGTATTGAATAAATAAATAAATAATACTTGAATTTTATATATTGGTGGACAATTCACACAACGCCATCTAGCCCCAAACTAAGCAAAGCTTGTACTATGGGAACCAGATAGCTGATAGATTAATTAATTATATTTTTTTTGTAAATACATACATAGAATAATAACATCCAGACACAGAACAAACATCTGCGTTCATCACACAAATGTTAGTCCTGTGTGGGGATCGAACCCACAACCTGCAGCGTAGAAGGCAGAGCTACTACCAACTGAGCTGTGAGACCATTGAAGAGAATGCTTTTAGCAATAAGGCCGCCCATTGTATTATGCGTGTTTTTTAACAGATGCTTATTTTTTTTGTATATTTACAATAGAACTATAAAATATTGAGGAGAATTGTGCTTGGGTATGGCAACACACCTTATATAAAGTCCTGCGTCTGTCCCGTTCTCGCATACGCACGGGTGCAGTAGGCTAGCATCCGTCCCTTTCGGACAGTTGTACGCCGGCCCCGGGGGGATGTACTCCGAGTTTGTAAATGCCAGTGTTGCCAGGACTACGCATGTGATGATCAATTTTGAGGGGAATTGAAGAACTGAAATATAAAATGAAGAAGTACAAATTCTGAAAGGGATGGAAATATCTAGTACCTACTTCTCGTATTATCCCGTACTATCTAGTAATGTATATCTGTGCCAAATTTCATCCAGGTCCGTTCAGCCGTTTTAGCGTGAAAGAGTAACAAACATACATCCATACATTCTTACAATCTTTCGCGTTTAAATAATATAGTAGGATAGAATTTATTTATTTTTAAAGTGAATATCTTAAAATATTCTGTGAATATTTCAACCGTCTACTTGCCGTTATCAATATCGAGCGAAAATGAGCAAAAATCCCGTTTTACCCTTTGGGTACGGAACCCTAAAAATTATAAATGCAAAACCACAGATGCAGCTGACAAAGTATAAATAAATAGGTACCCTGGACCTACCTGTGTTATGTACCTACTACGTACTTACCTACCTCAATACGATTAATAAACTTTGCTAGAAGACAAAAAATCTGTTAATCACACGAAAAAACCCAGTTATAATAGGTACCTTGAAATTAACTAATGAAATGCAGATAATGTCCTCTGAGTCACTGACCAGGGTTGTTTGTTGAGGTCATCACTTGAATCAGACAAGTTTGAATAGTGAAAGTGCCTCTGACTACCCTCTTTAGATATATAATGCCATAATTATTTAATACTTAGGTACTAAAAAAAATATATTGTCTACATATAATTGTCTCCATTATTTTATTTTAGTTGCCGTGCCCCACTTGTGCCTATGTTAGATATACATATACATGACATGTGTACCTATATATAGCTCATGAATGCAATAAATATTTTGAATTTGAATTTAAATTTTTATATCCTCAAAGATCTAAGTACCTAACTAGAGATGCGAGACGATGTCTACGAAAGCTGGCTTACAATCGTGTTTGTTTATTTTATTAGTAAGTACCTAGGTAGGTACCTAATTAGGAAGTAAGTAGTACTTACTAGGTAGGTACCTATCTATTTAGGTATCTAATATCTATACTCCATACTACTCCATACCTAATAAAAATAAAAATGCGAAAGTAACTGTCTGTTACCTTTTCAGGACTAAACGGCTGAACGGATTGTAATGAAATTTGGCAAGGAGATTATATCCTGGAGATGGACATAAGCTATCATTTGTCTCAAAAAATAATCAGAAGGGGGTGAAATAGGGGTTGAAAGTTCGTATGGGGACGTATTGTTAAGCAACGCTGGCCGCAGTCAGGATGATTTTTGGATGGGTGACCGCCTCTTTTTGCACTCCATAAGAATTTCCTAGTTGACCGATATCAATAATTTCAAAATGAATAATACATATTATATTGATAGATTTTTGTGGAATATCAAAAACTACGCCAGTATTCTCAGTCGTTTGTACATTGATATAAAAGATGATGAAATAATATCCTACAATTGATTAAAAAACACGAACAAATCCTTTTAAATGTAGGCAGGTACTTCCTATTTAGCAAAAATATCTCAAGGTTCTAGAAAAACAAGTTTCTGTTAACTGCGGACAGTAAATAAAAGGTCAAAAAACCAGTTATTCTTGGACACTCCACTTCTAAAAGTAAACTTAATAATCGATTGTGATTTGCATTGCAATTGTACGTAATAATAATTATTGTTCAATACAGCCTAACGATCCTGCAAACAAAAACTTAGTCGCAAACAACTTTCACTTCTTATTTATATAATTACGAGCTCATACCTGCCATTTTTCGCAAACTCGTTGTCTATTATGGTAAATCCTCTAGCGCTTGTGTAGTTTTTGAAGATGTTCACATAATAATTACGCGAAAGTGCACGCAATTATTTTCTTAGAATTTCAGCGCAACCTTCCCCACACATGATCAACACAGCACTGAAACATGACAAGCAAGACAAAAAGTTTCCACACAACACTGCATTGTCTTTGGTTGAGTGAAAGATAGTGACAGTGACAGCCTTGATAGACGCCCGAAATGATGTAGGTAAACCATAGACGAAATCTTGCTTAGATTTGAAAATCGCAAAGGTTTTATTTTATGAGTTGCCATGTAAGACACAAAAATACAAAAAATAATGGCTTTCCTTCAAAGAACTCCAATAATAATTCCATTGTTATTAGCCATAATAGTTTACAATTCTGTATTCATAGCATTGACATAGCGCCAGTCATCGATGTAATATAGTTAGATACTAAAGGCGTCAGTGAACCGAAAGTACATGGAAGTATTCTTTGAGCTAAAAAATGACCATACAAAAAATGTGCTGTAGTAGGCGGGGCTTGTCAAATATGCCAAAATATTATATCCGAAAATTCACTTAAGCAGCACATTATAAGCTGTTTTTATTGCCGTGTTACGTGTAGATAACACGTAACACGGCAATTTAAACTCAAACTACGAGGGAATAAACTCGACATTCATACATTTTTGGAAAATCCACGAAGGTGTTTCGTTTGTATGAACAAATTCATGGGAAATATCCGTGAAACTTGACAATTACTTGTCAAGTTTCACGGATATTTCCCATGAATTTCGAATTAAATCACTTGGTGTTACGTAATTGTAGATAGGACTTTAAGTTTAAACCTACGACCTGTTAGGAACCAAATAAAACATAATTTTTCTCTGTGTTGTTTACTAGTTTAATAAATCGACAATAAAAATATTAACTGCTGTAAATATTACATTTACAACTGGTGAACTCTTGTGCGCCACAGACTCGCTTTTAAATGAACTATCAAATATTTCTCCTTTTCTGAAGCAATATCTCCTAAAAATCAATCTACTTCTAATCATACTACTGCTACGTGGCTCTTCTTCCATCGCCCACGCGTGGAGAAAAGCTTCGATGAACGGCTTAATAACAGACTTTCCGAACACAAACCAGAATAATATAAATAGTGATGTTATTAACATGACACTGCAAAACATGTAAAAGTAATACGGGAATATTATTGGATCTGGGGTTGTCAGTCTGGAAATTTTGCAAAGGATCCATTGTATCATCATCCAGAAGATTATGCACTGGTTTGAGCCAGAGCATACTGATGCGCAGAATGTGCAAACTCGCGAGAGTAGGATGTAAGGGTAGCAACATATTTCCCACCAGTTCAATCGGGAATCACCCTCGGCTATCATCTGGAATCTCTCTCCTTCGTTTACGTCGCACGCGTCCTTCTTCATTTTGCAGCATTGGTGCTTCTTATGTGTCATGATTGCTTCGTAACTTTAGCAAATTTATGAATTCCTTACGTTGTTTTGTTTCAAATTAAAATTTGTTGAACCAAACTAATTTTATTTCAAATTTATTTTTGTGACAGCCGATGTAAAATTTTCATCAAAGAACTTCTTCTTCTACCTGCCCTCTTCCCAAGGATCAATCCAACTAATATTCAAAGAGAATATAACCACTACGTCTAATATTTGCACTACCTACCTACCTACATACTTGCTTAATAAATAGGTAGGTACAATATATAAAAATTGTACATGGAAATTGTCTTCTGCCATGACTATACATTTCACCATTGAGGTTCGCTAATACAAATAAGGTTTAATCAAAATATATGGATTGTCAAAACCAGAATAGTGCTACTAAACGTAGTGATTATATTCTCTTTGAGTGCTACCAAAGTGCCCACATTACCTCATTAATATTAAGTTTAGTTACAATACAAATTAATTTGGAATAAATAACCTTTTGGACCGTTCTTCACCCTGGCAACACTGTTATCATCATACTTCACTCATTAGGATCAATCAAATTCAAACCAGCGACAATCAATCAAAATGTCAAACTCAAATGTCATTTTTCAAAAATCAAAATAAAAAAAAAGTTCACTTCAAAATGGTGAGGAATGTGGTGATGTGAGGAGCTCCTCAGATATTCTTTATTTTTTATTTAAATATTCTTCACACCGTTCAAATAAATAGTTCAACGTTCCACCGGAAATCAGTTTGTGAAATAATCTCTCATCTACCGACAAATACACAGGTGAGCTATATATTTTAATCATCTTACAAAATTATATAGAAATTCTCAACGAAGAGTTTGTTGAATAATACTCTAATTTGAATAATAAAGAAAAATGAGATCTGTATTGATAACATACGTTCTTTATTTAAACACGAACGTCTAAATATAGTTTTGTTTGTTAGAATTCCCCTTGTTTGTAGTGTCTGATAGGTCATGGTTAAACGGTGCGTGTTTAGTTAATAACACAAATTAGATACAAGTGCATTATTCTTCACCTGAAAACTCACGTAAGCCTTTTCATAACATGTTGATATAATGAGGAGTTTCAAGTGAAATCTGCACTAGTGTTTTTTTAAGAGAAAACTGGTAGTGGCCTCATTATTTAGCACACTTTCTAATTCTATTTTTATTTATGTATGCCTTTACCGTTGCCTAGTAGTTTCTTTTTTTGATAATTATAGGTATTATAGGGAAGTTGTTTGAAATTGAGAAGGGTATGCTAAGATGGTTTGGGCATGTAGAAAGGATGGATGAAAGGAGAATGACGAAAATGTTGTATAAGGAGAGTGTGAATGGGACAGTTGGAAGGGGAAGACCACGGCATACGTACCTTGATCAAATTGGGGACGTACTAGAGAAAGGCCAGTTCCAGAGTACCCTAAACCGACGCGCATGTATGAAGAATGTTATGAGAGTGAATGAAGCAAAAAAAGTATGTCAGGATCGTAGCAAGTGGAGATCCGTGGTCTCTTCCTACCCCGTTGGGAAACAGGCGTGATTTTATGTATGTATGTATGTATTGTTTTTCTTTTATGGGCAATTTATGGTATTGAAGCCTGTATACCCTAGAACTAAAAATTCAAAGGTGTGTGTCATAATGTTAGTATTCTTATAAGAGGTGATGGGCTTGCAACCTTTCACATATGGAATAATACTGTGCAAAATGTGGGCATGTGCTAAATATCATGTTTGGATATGCCTCTGACTACCCTCTTTAGATATCCCCAAAAGATCTAAGTAACTGGACATCTGAAAAAATATCTACTGAGCCGATATTTTTTTTGAAAGCCTATAACATTTAAGTCGCGAAGAGTGGAAGAAAGGAAAGGAGGCCTTTGCCATGCAGTGGGATGATAAGTGCTAAATAATAAGAATAATATAACATGTCCTAAAAAAGTATGCTAAACTATGTTAAGTAATCATCTAGGTATATAAACAATAGGTCTATCAGGCTTAATCACTGGCCCTACTTAAAATCTAAAGACTGAACCGAGAACAATTAGGCAACGGCTCATTTGGTGATGCATTGTGGTTCTTATTGTCATTCTATTCAGTGCAGGATGTGGAATACATTATGTAAATAACTTATGCTACATGCATCTGATATTACTGGTTGACTTGCAGTGTTTAGGGTTCAACAGGACTACAGGGTAGAGCCAATGAATAATATTATCAGCGCGAAAGTTTCCGCGGGTGAAGGGATGCATTTTTGTTACTCTTTCACGCTGAAACAACTGAACGGATCAGGATGAAATTTGACACAGATATAGGTTATAGTCTGGAATAGCAATTAGGCTACTTTTTATCCCGGAAAAACGTACGGTTCCCGTGGGATAGATTTGTTTTTGTCTTCAAAATACCACGTGGGCGAAGCCGTGGGCGGAAGATAGTAAACAATAATGTTTATATTTGTATGACAATCATAACTCTTTGCAGCTTGTAAAGGTTTTACCTATGGGGAAAACCCGATGAGACCATTACTTTTGGTAATGGAGTACCTATGTAGGTACGTACTCGAAAGCAAAGATTTAAATCGTATATATGCCCGGACGCAAAAAATTGTGGCACTGTTTTTACTTGTGTGTGTTAACAAAATGCCGATGCACGCACACTAATTATTAGTAAAAAATTTACCTAACTGTTATTTCACGATTTATTGTGTAATTATATTGCACGATCTTTCGTAAAGAAATATACTTATTCTTTTTGCACTCTGAAATTGAAAATATTTGGTGTGCCAAATGAGCGAGCTATCTCATTTCGTGTGGCAATAAAAAGGTGCGGTCTCAGTACCGTACGGGCATGTCTTCGATTTAAATCTTTGCTCGAAAGTACGAGTTAAGGCGCGGTGGTCAGCTGATCGCGGAGTTTTGCTGTTTTTCAGATGCTTTACCCTCGGTAAATAAAGGTAGTGGAAAATAACTGAAAGGTCACTAAAAATAATCAATATTTTATCTCTAAAGTCTGAGTTTGAAATTTTGTTTAAACGTCGTACTAACTTAAGTATTAATTCTCGAAAAAACCTCAAAAAATAAACAAAATCTGCTTCTCCTTCCAAAGTTGAGGTCATTTTCATATTTTTTTTACACCAACGGGTATATAATTTACTTATAAATAAAATGTGTGTTTCATTTTTATTATTTAAATTTAACACAAATTATTAAGTCTAATTATTACAATTTGAAGGGATAAAACTTAGACTTTTCATGCAACGGCCAGTATGGCGCTGGCCACTAGCTAGCTGCCGCACCTTAACACAACAGTGTGACTAGATCGGGCAAAAATCCACTGAGTTTGCATATCAGTAATAGTAGTTATATCCTCCGATCTCTGTTACTTAGATCATTGAGCATAGTCAGAGGCACGTCCAAAAATTATATTTTCGGTCGGCACAACAGGTTTTCTTCCTCCACTCTCCCCTTATCATCCGTCATCTTATTAGTCACTCCCATAAACATATCCGGTCTGTCTCATAAAAACTTTGAGTAGACTTCAAGTCTTGTTAAAGTCAGGAAGCAATTTTAGTTGTTTCATAAACGTACTTTAGCGCTAAAGTGTACTTTATCTTTACTCTATCTTGACATACTTTACATACTTTAACGACTTAAAGTACGCTTTTACTAAACAACACTTGGAGTCAACGTTAAGCATTTTTTATGAGACAGACCGATCGTCTTTTACACAGTCCATCCATCTTTTCTTAGGTCTACCTTTACCCTTATATCCATCCACATTCAAATCCATCACCCTTCTTGTAACATAACTCTCTTCCCGCCGCATAACATGCCAACCACGCCAACCTATTACTCTTCAACTTTTCTGTCAATGTCTTACTTTCAGACTTCATCTAATATGCTCATTCCTTATCTTATCCAACCTCGTCACTCCACACATCCATCTCAACATTCGCATCTCCGTCGCATGCACTTTTCTTTCATCCGTCGCCTTAGTTGTCCAACATTCAGTAGGTCTACCATGAGTTTTCACAATCTACACTCGCTAGTGACTGTAGTTAAAAAAATGTATGAAAACTTGTACAGCGCCTCTAGCGGATAGTTGGGTACTAAAACGTCACGTAGCTAACTATCCTACGTAACAGCGTACTACAGCGACTGTAGTTTGCGCTTCATTCATTTGCTTAGAATTTGGTACCATGAGTAACAATTTTGACAGATGTCATAGTAACGTACTATTACTACAGTAGTAACGTCAGCCGATCTAAATGTGACAACTCATGGTAGACGTACAGATAACTATGTATACTCTACGTAAAAGCCGAAACTAGTATCTAATGTTATTTTTTAGTAGATCAATGCTAAAAGGTCTGGGAAATTGACAAACCTAATTGACCATGTTTGTGTATGCTAGTGATGGGCGAATTGTGGCTTCAACGAGTACGAATAATCGGCCGAATGTTCGGTAAAAAGTGTTCCGAACCGAATATTCGGCCAAATAATTCGGTAAGAATAAAAACGCTTTGAAAAAACATTAGCTATGAAAAACAGTCGTGCGAAAATGCGAGTGTGTGAAAACTATGGTTTATGTACATACCTACCAATGGTTACTTTATCTGCCCAACAAAAATATATTTTCGCGCTGATAAACAAACGAATCTGGACGTTTCTACTCAACTTAATATTTTAAAAACTTTTATATCCTTGATTTTAGAGCTAAATATTAAAATTAACTAATATTTTACGAGATAAACAAAATTGTTTGTTGCGAACAATGACGAAAGTGAGAATAATGACGAATCCGTTGAGCAGAAAGATCCACGTGTCAATATTTTGTCAAAAATTTGTTGATGCAATAACTAACCGTGGGATCCGGTAACCGGAGGAGGGGTCCTTATTTATGAAGGGGTCGCGGGTTCGACTCGCATGAACCTGCTATGCATAGCGCGTTTAATCTAACCGAATTTTACAGTCGAATATTCGGTTCGGTAAACTTTTTACCGAACATTCGGCCGAACATTCGTTGAGATCATAATCGTGATTCATCCATCCCGTCACTATAAGTTACCTAAATTCGTATTGCAAAACGTTTTGTGTGTATCCAAACTATACCTTATTTCTAAGGTGATACGGTTCAAAATGTACACGTATCTATTGCCTCACAACATCTATAATAACGACAAGTTGACCTTGACACAAGTTAAGATTTACTTTTATTCAAATCTAAAAATATTAAACGTGAGAACTGTTTGCGACTTTTCATTATTTTAAAGTACTCGTGTAGTGGTAGCACCCCTGCCTCAGGATCCGAAGGTCGTGGGTTCAAAGCTGGTCTTTAATCTCAATTAATTTGAAAAGTTTTTTTTCATCTTTGGCAGCTGATATCTTTACAACCCCTTCTCAGATTAAGCTCATTATGCTTCCCAGAAAATCTCCTTAGCAGAATCTCTAGACCTTCCAAGTTTCATACAGATTGGATTAACGGTTCTTAAGTTACGCCTAAAAATCATTATAAGTACTCAAAAATTCAACGCCAAATCGCCCTTCTTGCTTCTGAAATTTTTCGCTTCGCTCGCTCAATCAATAATAAGAAGGATCGAACGAGTTCCTCGCCTGTTCTTCTCGTACTTGGGTTAGGTTGGTATTGGCACATAGATTCACCGCATGTAAGACGTTTCAAAGTGATCCTTGGGATTTTATTGATGACTAGCTTCCGCCCACGGCTTCGCCCGCGTGGTACCTTGAAAAACAAAAACAAATCTATCCCGCGGAAAACGTAAATTTTTCCGGGATAAAAAGTAGCCTATGTGCTATTACAGACTATAATCTATATCTGTGCCAAATTTCATCCAGATCCGTTCAGCCGTTTCAGCGTGAAAGAGTAACAAACATACATCCAGACATCCAGACATTCTTACAAACTTTCGCGTTTATAATATTAGTAGGATTAGTAGGATTATTTAATAAATTATTTTTGAATTTTGTTTATTTTTTAATCGAAAGACAGGCCACTATTCGCAAACCATCAGTGCTTTCACTCAACACCAGAGGTCAGAGCCAGAGATAGCAGAAGTAAAAATACAACCTATACTTTGGAAACGTAAGGTCACCCACTTCAGAAACTTTAATATTTTCTGAGAACAAGATAATTATATTTAATAACTTTTTCCGGCTTACCACAACCTTGAACGAAGTATAATGACTTCGAAGTTCAAAACCCTGTGTAAAATTAAAGTTAAAGATTTTACATGACAAAAAGAGAACTTTACACTTTCATGACTAAATCAGAACATGACTAAAACCGAACATGATCTCTCATTACATGCATCCTACTAATATTATAAACGCGAAAGTTTGTAATTTTAGAAGAATGTATGGATGTATGTTTGTTATTCTTTCACGCTGAGACGGCTATAGATTATAGTCTGGAATAGCACATAGGCTTCTTTTTATCCCGGAAAATGTACGGTTCCCGCGGCATATATTTGTTTTTGTTTTTCAAGGTACCACGCAGGTGAAGCCGTGGGCGGAAGTTAGTTTATCATAAAAAATAACAAGATAAAAATAGTTTTTCATAACGAGTGTTGAAAATCTTCATAAATCTGAAACTTAATGCCATGAATACTTATCAAAGTATACTAGTCAAAACGTAGGCAAGAGCCAGAAAGTGTTTGGACGTGCCTCTTGATTACCCCCTTTTAGATATACTCAAACAATCACAACTGCAATCTCCAGGTACGGTAGAATCTCCTTTCCTTACATCTCTAGATCTTTCGTAAGTAACAACTTTTAATTATAACAGCATATAAATGTGTAAATACATTTCAAAATTCAAAATATATTTATTTTCAATAGAATCACAGGGATCACTTTGAAACGTCTTACATACTAGGTGAGTCTAGGTGCCAATTCCAGTCCTATCCCCAGTCCGAGGAGAACTGACAAGAAACTCGCTGGGCCCTAGCGCTTTTTTTGTATGATCCTTGTTAATTTTGTAAGGAATACCTAGCAGAGTTGGAGCTGATTCATCCCAAGCTTTTTTATCATCTAAGTACTCTGATATTTTATAATAAGCTTTTCTAGACAGTTTCTGTTTAATTACATTTTTGTTTTTTTATTGATAAATCAAGCATTAATGCAAAAGCATCAAAATTGTTTGATTATTGCAAGTTTAAATGCAGCACTTATTGTAATTTTTAATTAACTTGATAGAATATTAAAATCGTACTAAAACAAGTATATCCTATATGTAAACAATTTTTATAGTGGTATGCAAAAACATTAGCGTAAACTAAAGTAATAAAGTCAAAATTATGTCGTCTACGTATGTACCTAATTGTATCTTTTTTAGGTAAAAACGGCTGTTGCTACTTTTGCAACTATAAATTAATTGTCTTTTAAAATAATAATAATAATCATCATCATCTTCCTGCCCTTATCCCGCTGGTGGGGTCGGCACAACAGGTTCTCTTCCTCCACTCTCCCCTATCATCCGTCATGTCAGTAGTCATTCCCTTCTTACACATTTCGTCTTTCACACAGTCCATCCATCTTTTCTTGGATTCATCCATCCACATTCAAATCCGTCACCCTTCTTGTAATATTAATATATGTTTCTTTATTTATCAGAGTTATTATACACTAAGACTAAAATGAATTTAAATCTAAGTAAAATGAAGGAAAAAAAATGGCTACCACTTGTGCTCTGGCAAGTCTATTCTTTGCTTTAATGAATATCTATTTTTAAATATCAAACAATACTTAGTGACGTCCGAGTACGGAGTACCGAGGTATTAAAAAACCACAAGGATATTTGTGACGTAGTTATCTCTACCGGACATTACATTCACATCACGTCACGATATTGAACTCTCCAAGATCTTAGCATCCGTAATAAGCTCCATCCATGGTAAATCCAATTACCAAAATAAATATTGATAGATATTTCGCATAGCGCCATCTAGCCTTAAACTAGGAATTCCAGATTACTGGGATTACATTCAGGGCCAGAACAAATTATAATATTCATCGCACAAAAATGTTTGTCTTACATGAGAATTTAACTTAAAACTTGCAGCGAAGAAGACAGATCTATTACCAAACGAACTGAGGCCGGTCATGCTGCTTTTAAAAATATGTTATTTGTACCTACCTATATAAGTAAAATAAAATGAAATAAATATGATCACGACTGTAATCCCCGGGTAGATATCTTCCTCAGATCTTTAGTTACCTAAGTAACTAAAGATCTGAGGAAGATATATACTACCCTATTTATATGTCCTCAAAGATCTAAATCTTTGAGGACATAAATAGTGTAAACAATAATAGTCAGAGGCACGTCCAAACATGACATTTGGTACATGCCCACATTTTGCAAAGTAGTTAGTATTCCATACATAGACAGGTTGCAAGCCCATCGCCGTTATAAGAATACTAACCTATGACACATACCTTCGAATTTTTAGTTCTAGGGTATGCCGGTTTCCTCACGATGTTTTCCTTCACCGTTTAAGAGCACTGGCATTGCGCACATAAATTTTTCGAATGGAAAAACTCATTGGTGCACGACCAGGTTTGAACCCCCGACCTACGAATCCTGAGGCAGGGGCGCTACCACTACACCACCAGCACTCTTTGTACCTATAAATATATAAAAAGTATAATTCTCTTCCTTCCAGATAGATAACAATGAGAGTCTGGGGTGCTCACGGAGAGTTCTGCGCTCGCCACCAATGGGAGGTCATTGTAGCTACGCTGGCGCTCCTGGCCTGTGCCGCCAGCGTGGAGCGCCAGGCCGGCATCAGGTCAGAGAACTGCGCCGGATGGGCATCAGCATGCCCCGGCTTAGAAGCCGAATACCAAGCGGCCGATGCCGTTATCATGACCTTCGTCAGATGCGCCGCCTTATTATACGCGTACTACCAGATCTCGAACCTCCATAAAATAGCATCGAAATACCTCCTCATTATCGCAGGGGTGTTTTCGACGTTTGCAAGTTTTATATTCACATCGGCTGTTGCCAGTCTGTTTTGGAGCGAGTTGGCGAGTATAAGAGATGCCCCGTTCTTGTTCCTTCTAGTGGCAGATGTAGCCAGGGGAGCGAGAATGGCTAAAGCGGGCTGGTCTGCTGGAGAAGACCAGGAGAAGAGAGTTGGAAGGGCATTGGCACTGCTTGGGCCAACAGCCACGCTAGACACACTTCTAGCAGTATTGTTGGTCGGTGTTGGGGCACTGACGGGTGTGCCTAGATTGGAGCATATGTGCACTTTCGCGTGCCTTGCTTTACTCGTCGACTATCTAGTATTTGTCACCTTCTATCCCGCCTGTTTATCTCTGGTGGCTGATTTTGCGTCGGGGAGGAAAGAACTAGTACCGGATAGTCCGTTCTCGGAAGCCGATTTGAAGCCTAATCCAGTCGTCCATAGAGTTAAGATGATTATGGCTGTGGGGCTGCTATGTGTTCATTTGACTAGCAGATGGTCTTTTAGTGAGAGTGGAAGTATCACAGAAGGACCATCAAATCACTTGACGAAGAATCAATACGATAACGTCTTCCTGCATTCTTACGTGAAGTGGTTTTCAGTGAGCGCCGATTATATCGTCATCGCAACTTTACTGTGCGCGCTTATCATTAAATTCGTCTTCTTTGAGGAACAAAGGAACTGGGTGATAGATATGAACGATATGCAAGTGAAGGAGGTTATACAAAAAGATTCAGGCATGACCAGAGAAGGTAAACCCAAGTTCTGCGTTGGGGATGACTCGAACTCCGAAGTTTCTACTCAAACAGATGACGTTGCGAATTGTGAGGAACTGGAATGGCCCGTGCTATCTCCGAGCTCGTCCGCAGCAAAACTCAACGCGAAAAAACGACCAATGGCGGAATGCTTGGAGATCTATAGATCTGAAGGGGCTTGCACATCGTTAAGCGACGAAGAAGTGACCATGTTGGTGGAGCAATCTCACATACCGTTACACAGACTTGAAACTGTTTTAGAAGATCCATTGAGAGGTGTGCGCCTGCGACGTCGAGTTATAGCTTCACGGTTTCAAACTGAAGCTGCCATCAAACAACTGCCGTACCTGAACTATGACTATAGTAAAGTCCTTAACGCGTGTTGCGAGAATGTTATAGGCTTTGTTGGAATACCAGTCGGTTATGCAGGACCTTTATACGTGGATGGGAAAGCGTATATGATACCCATGGCTACAACAGAAGGGGCATTAGTAGCTTCCACCAATAGAGGAGCGAAAGCGATAGGTATGCGAGGAGTGGTGAGCGTTGTCGAAGATGTAGGAATGACGAGAGCCCCAGCTGTCAAATTCTCTAATGTTGTACGTTCCTATGAGTGCAGACAGTGGTTAGACAATAAAGACAATTATGAGATGATCAAAGGTGCTTTTGATTCAACATCTCGATTTGCAAGGTTGCAAGAAATACATATAGGAGTTGATGGAGCTACGTTGTATCTTCGATTCCGAGCGACGACAGGAGACGCTATGGGCATGAATATGGTTTCGAAAGGAGCTGAAAACGCTCTTAAACTTCTCAAAAACTACTTCCCTGACATGGAAGTTATCAGTTTATCAGGGAACTACTGCTCTGATAAGAAAGCGGCTGCGATCAACTGGGTGAAAGGACGAGGCAAGCGCGTGGTCTGTGAAACTACAATCAGTAGTGACAGTTTACGGAATGTCTTCAAAACTGATGCCAGAACTCTGGCCAGATGCAATAAAGTGAAGAATTTATCGGGGTCAGCTTTGGCCGGGTCTATAGGGGGTAATAATGCTCACGCTGCAAATATGGTTACAGCGATCTTTATCGCCACAGGGCAGGATCCAGCACAGAATGTTACCAGCAGCAATTGCTCGACCAGCATGGAAGTTTGCGGTGAGACTCAAGAAGATTTATACGTCACTTGCACCATGCCGTGTTTGGAAGTTGGAACTGTGGGGGGTGGTACCGTGTTGACGGGTCAGGGGGCATGCTTAGAGATTTTGGGAGTAAAGGGGGCTGGGGTCACGCCTGCGGAAAACTCTGCTAGACTCGCCTCTTTGATATGCGCTACGGTTTTGGCTGGAGAGTTGAGCCTTATGGCGGCTTTGGTCAACTCTGATTTGGTCAAATCCCATATGAGACATAACAGATCTGCGATCAACATGACAGCAGCAACATTATCTGTAGATGTTAAGTCGAACGCGTTGAAAGTGCCTTCCTTATAGTAAGGTTTGAGTTCAAATCTCGAGTGAGGTTTATTTTCGTATTTTGCGAATTTTTTATTGAATGTTACATAGATCTAGTTTCAAACTAAGCTTGTATTATGAAAACCAGAAAACTGACAATAGAAAATGATTTTCACTCTTATAACTTACGAGTGTCCGTACTAATTTATCGAGTTACTAGTTCTGCGAATCAGAATGGATTAAAGTGCGCTTCAGAGATTCTTTAACACTACCACTACTCCGCATATATCCAGCCATTTCTTTTTGAAGACAATAATAATAATAATAAATAATGCTGGACAATCCACACAGCATCATCTAGCCCCAAAGTAAGCTACTCAAAGCTTGTGTTATGGGTACTAGATAACTGATATATTTAATACATGATGTAGGTACATAGATAGATATTTTTTATTATACATACACACCCAGACCAACGGAACAAATTTCTGCAGATCGTACACAAATTTGTTCCGAGGCGGGAATCGAACCCGCAACCTCTTGCGTCGCAGGCGGACTCTTGCCCGCTGCGCCACTGAGGTCGTCTCAATCTCTTCATTCTCTTGCCTTTATCTCATTCTAAGGGTCGTCACAAAATCTCTTCTTCTTCCATTCACGCCTATCATTACTACATTATTAACTCTGATTCTACTCTTACATTCATATCATCTTTCACACAAGGCCTTCCTTTACTTGCGTACCTAGCCAATACTCATACTCATAACTCTTTTGGTGACATGGTTTTCATCCTTCATCACTTGTCCATACCATCCTAATCTAGCACTCCTCATCTTTTGAAAACAAGCTATCTGCTCTTAAAGATTTGTATAGTGTGCATGAAAAGTTCTTCTGAGACGCACTTTAATCCTATCACCACACTGGTTTAAAGAACCAGTGACGAAATAAGAAGAATGTGTCTAGTGTTCAATGAACTAGTAAAGTTTAAGAGTTCAAATCTCGAATTATGAGGCTTATTTTGTTAGTTTTGTATTGTATTGTCTTTGACATAGTGCTAAATAGATACCTAATGTACTTACTGCTTCTAGAATGTAACGTTTTGAATCTGAATCTAGATTTAATCTAGATATTATTTATACTTACAATGATGTTAATTTTATTGCTTTAAGATATATTTGTATAAGAAATGAACAAATAACAATCCCCAGGCTTTGTAGAAATTTAGATATCCATGCTAAGAATGTTTAGGAGGGAGTCAGAGGCACGTCCAAATATGACTAATGTATAATTGGATCCGTTAGCACTGTTACTTGCAGGTAACAGTGGCTAGCATTCCGTACGTGACAGGTTGCAAGCCTGTCGCCGCTTGTAAAATGTTTATTTATGGGGATTCTTCATTAAGAAAAATCTATTTTAGAACTATTTTAGTTTAAATCCAAAAATGGCTAATGTATGAGCTTTTAACTGACAATTATTGTAAACTATAAACGTCGAAATATGTATTAGACCGTATTTCCACTGAGCGACAAGTCGTGCGCGACTTTTGAAGCAAAATAACCACATATGAAAGGAGGTCATTCAGTTTTCATACATAGTTGGGCCTACAATGCCGGCCGATAAAAAAAAGGTGTAGCCGCGTTTGGGAAGTATGTCTGAAAATTTTTCATTAGCGCACCAAGTCTTCATTCATTCCTTCAATCGATTTTTTATGGTTAAAAATATGTTTATAAGTACCTATTTTATGCTTTTTTTTTCATACTTTTTTTTTGTTTGCCGGCATTTTCGGCCCCAAATGAATCCTTTGTAGGTTAGGTTCCTAAGTTTCAGTAGGGGACCTAGAGGCTAAGAAATTCTCAAAATAAGTTAGTATGAAGAAAACATACGCGAAAGAAGTCGCGGGGGGCTAAGTATAACTAGCGTCCGCCCGCGGCTTTGCCCGCGAGGCACCTTTATTATGAGCCGTTTGTGTCCCACTGCTGGGCAAAGGCTTCCCCCCAATCTTTCCAGATGTCGCGATCCTGTGCTATTTTCTCCCAGTCAGCTAGAAATTTATCCAGTCCGTCCCGCCATCTCCGTTTCGGTCCGCGTCGCCTTCTCACCGGGTCGGGGCGCCACTCGGTGGCTACCTTCGCCCACAGCTCACTTGGCATGCGGCAGACATGTCCAGCCCAGTTCCACTTCAGCTTGGCGGCCTTCGTAGCGACATCTGTGATTTGCGTTTTGGAGCGCAGTTCGGTGTTACGGATTCTATCCATTAACTTGACACCCAAAATGCTGCGCTCCATCGCTCGTTGGCAAACCTTGAGTTTGGCCTTCTGAAGATGTGTCAATGACCAAGTTTGCGCACCATATACGAGGACGGGGAGAATGCATGTGTCCATTAATTTTCGCTTAAGCGACAATGGAAAGTCTGGACTTTTCATCAGATCTCCCGCGAGGCACCTAGGTACATAAAATATAGCATAAGCTCATCCTGAAAATTCATTCTGGACATTGGTGAAAGAGTTCTTGAGATTGGATGAGTAGTTTCTATGGTTACCTTCTACATACAAACAAAGTTTACCTATACTGAAAAGGACGGAAATGTCTAGTACTTTCCCGCTAAAACTATTATCTAATGAGGTTATTAATTAAGCTTATTAATATTAATGAGCCCCAAAAAAATGCCTTATAGAAATATATATAAGTACTAGACATTTCCGTCCTTCTCAGTATTTGTAATGGATTTCCGCAAAGTCACGCCTGAATCAATCATTTATCAAAGTTTACCTCTTATTAGTATAGAAAAAATCACACCTACAACAATACGATATAATGTCGCGAGTTTTTACGACACATCGTAGGGCCATTCTACTCAATTTGTTATTTTACCGTTTAAAACTTTTATAACTTTGATTTTACAGCTCGTCTTTCAAGCTGATAGCATGAAGATGGAGCAATAAAAGAATATTATAGAAGGGTATATTTAAAATTAACTACTACTCGTATTCTACGAGGTAACCGAAATTGTTTGTTGAGAACCTACCACTCATTATAGTATAATTATTCTCTTCCGTTTTGTTCAATAGTTGATATAATTTAGTAATAAGTTTTTGTAGTTCTGTTCTGTTTTTGCCTTAGCTTAGATGTGCGCACATGTTTTATGTTACAATCAAGTTCACAACTTCTTTGTTTGATACAATATTATATTTTGTGGTTGTAATGTGTTTTGTGCGTCTAAATAAATAAGTAAAAATAAAAGAACCATGACGAAACCTATGAGTAGAACGGGCCATAGTTTCAATGCGTCGTCGGTCGCCATGTCGTGCCGTGTGTTTTAGCCCTTATCCGTTATATTTTAGGTTTACAGACAGACATACTGTCTTGTATAAGTATTTTTATATAGGTGCGGGTGTTATGTACTTCTAAGATTTCATTTCTTCAATCTAGTCACTCTTTACTTTTCTGTTTCTTGTTTCTAAATGGATCCGAAATAAATGTTTTTGAAAAATTATGTTGTTTCAATAAAAAAAACACTCGCACGACTGTAATCCCCAGGCTCGGTAGATATCTCCTCAGATCTCTAGTTACCAAGATCTTTTGAGGGTAGTCAGAAGTACGTCCAAACATGACATTTGGCACAGTAATTTATTAAGTACGAGACAGGTTGCAAGCCCATCGCCGCTAATAAGAGTATTAACCTATGAAACCTTAGAATTTTTGTTCTAGGGAATGCCGGTTTCCTCACGATGTTTTCCTTCACCATTTAAAACCATTGGTATTGCGCACATAAAATGGAAAAACTCGTTGGTGCACGACCAGTGGCCTCACCACGATTTCATAATATATTACTGAATTAATATTACATTGTTATTTCGTACCATGACCTATGCAAATTGTATTGACTTCAAATGTGACGTTTCTAAAACGGAATCGTTCTGGAAGACTTCGTGGTAAGGCCCCAAGTTTGAACTCACAACCTTCGGATCGTGAGGCAGGGGTTCTACCACTCCACCACCAGTACCGGAGCCTTGGGGACACTCTTTAATACACCTCACTGGTTCTAAAGAACTAGCGAGACGATAAGAAAAAGTACCTACTCTATAATAAATAAAAATAAAATAAATATGATCACGACTGTAATCCCCAGGCTCGGTAGATATCTTCTCAGATCTCTAGTTACTTAGATCTTTGAGGATATCTAAAGAGGGTAGTCAGAGGCAAGTCCAAACATGACATTTGGTACATGCCCACATTTTGCACAATAGTTAGTACTCTATAGTGTTTAAATAAACGAGATAATATCTTTTAACCACTTTATTAAGAAATTCAAAAACACAACTTTTTCATAACGTTTTAAATATTAAAATTCAACATTATTATCATTTGGGACGGAAACACTTTGCATTACATATAACTTTTTGTTTACACCCAAAGAGAATATAATCACTATTTACACCTAAAAACCATGTTATACAAGTCTAAAAGAGTCTCAAACAAGAATACATTTTTGACAGTCTTCGAGATGTTTTCTGCAAGTTATAAGACCACAATAACTGAAAACAGTTAATTATAATAATATAGTTTAACTACTAAGAAGGGTGTTTTGATTTTATAAAACTTTTACACCGCAAACTCACCCTAGTAGGTGTAGGTAAGTTAATGTGGCGCATCACCGAACTAAAAGTATAGAAGGGCCTTACAATACTCGGTTCCCTCTAAATTGCGTTCACATTGAACGGTTATGAGTATGAGTGTGGATGGGTGCGCAAGTAGAGGAAGACCGAAGAAGAAATGGTTTGATTGTGTGAAAGATGATATGAATGTAAGAGGAGTTGATTCAGAGTTGACGAATGATAGGGGTGAATGGAAGAAGAAAACATGTTGTGCCGACCCCACTTAGCGTGGGATAAGGGCAGGAGAATGATGATTGAACGGAGTGAGCTCTCGCCATTCGAATCAGTCGACTGGCAGACGCGGACGGTACTACATCGGAAGAATTTCTATGAAAAAAGTCATAAAATGCCATCCTGTGCATTCAAAAAGTGTACCAATACGATGTGTGAGTGCGTGTAATCATATTTTTGCCACGTTTTTCAAGGTCATGGCCCTTCTATACTTTTAGTTCGGTGTGGCGCATATAATATTTATATTTGCACATAAAAAGTTATAAATAAATGTAGGTAGACATTTCAGCGCCATCTAGCCCCAAACTAAGAAAGCTTGTGTTATGGGAACCAGTTATCTGATATATTATTCATATACCTTGTTTTACCCGACTGCAAAGCGAAGGTGGGTATTTTGTTTGGGGTGTATGTATATATGCGAGTTACAGTCGCTGTAGTCCAAAGGCTGGACAGATTTTGATAAAAGAGGTATCATTGGATTCGTCTGGATCACAAGAGTGACATAGGCTATGCAAAATGTCAAAAAATCTAATATGGGCGATGTAAAAAAAAATTTTCAGTTACTTTCAGTCGGGGTTTTTTTTGGGCATTAAATACTAGATGTAAATACATAATTTACGTTATTATTTACACCATAACGTTAACTATCGGTTTGATATAGAAAATTCACTAAAAACTAAAATTTCAACGGTACAAAACCAACGTATTTAAAAAAAACATGGAATGTACCATAGCACCTTAGACAGTGGTGGTGATCTGTTGTACCGCTGACTAACTAAAAAAATGCTGAAATAAACGCGACCTTATTTTGTTCACATCAAATACTAAATTAGCGTAAACATTTTCTTCTTCTTCTTCAATTATGGCATCTGTCTCTTAGAGAACAATTTTGCCAGTGTCAAGTGTATTTATTTATAAGTATTGTCAACGTCACAGAGTCAAGTCAAGTAGTCAAGTCAATTTTAAACAAAAGATGGCTGTTTTGTTGAAAATTTTCGGGATTTCCTCCGATGGAATTTGCAGAGAACTATTCACTCTAATTCACATACTTTACACTCGCGTCAAGAACCCGGGCTTTATTGGCAAAATAACCACCAAAATTACGCAATAAAACTCAAAATAACACGAGAAAACATATAAAAACCAGAGCGACGTAGTTGTCAGGCAAATACACCGCAGAAAATCCGTAAACATTTTAAATTACAATTCTAAATTTGACTAAACTGACGTATGATTGACGTGTTTTAACTTATTTTAGAAGCCATGTAAATTGGTGTTGACTAAAGCTACGTGAAAATGGTGGAAGATTAATTAAATCAGAATGATTATGTCAATTTTAGATCTTTTTAAAACTGTCATTCAAATATGTTACGCTAATTTGGTCTTTATAGTAAGCCGAATAAGATCGTACCTATGGTAGAATTTTTTAAGTTAGTCTGCAAAACAACCGAATTACCACCAGTGTTTTTTGTTTTTTAGAGAAAACATTAACTGTTGTGACATTTTGCTAAAATACTTATGTAGAAAGGTCCAGCCGCGACAAAGTTTTGTCGTAGACATAGACATAGACATAGACATTATCATTTATCATGCATTTGTCTGATGCACGAGAAAGAGCGAGACAAAAGAGTCGACAAAATTATGTCGTGGCGTTCATGGAGCATATCTAAATATATATAACTCAAAGGTGACTGACTGACTGACTGGCTGGCTGACTGACTGACATAGTGATCTATCAACGCACAGCCCAAACCACTGCACGGATCGGGCTGAAATTTGGCATGCAGGTAGATGTTATGACGTAGGCATCCGCTAAGAAAGGATTTTGATTAATTCTACCCCCAAGGGGATAAAATAGGGGATGAAAGTTTGTATGAAAAGTCGCGATAATCGACATTCACGCGGGCGAAGCTGCGGGCATCAGCTAGTATAATATATATAATCTGAATCTCGGAAACTGCTCCAACGATTTTTATGAAATTTAGTATACAGGGAGTTTCGTGGACGATAAATAGATCTAGCTAGGTTTCATTTCCGCTCGGTCAACCAGGAACTATAGGTAAGTAATTTAATTTGTCAAGGTCGCGATAGCCGACATCCACGCGGGCGAAGCCGGCGGGTATCAGCTAGTCGGGGATAAAACTCAAATATAAATATCCCGTTTTAAGTGAAAATTATGTACTACAGGATAACTATGTAACTAAGGGAGTTCTACAGCTCATCTCTGTTGTCATCTTCGTCTTGGTCTTCAATGTCGTCGTCGTCTTCTGTCATCTCGGGCATATCCGGGGGCATGCCGCCGCCGAACCCGTACGGATCCGACCCGTGAATCTGTAACATTATTTTATTTTTTATTTATTTATTTTCAAAATACAAGTACTTACCTACATTACATTATAAAGTTTCTGCCGAACAGTACGTCTACCATGAGTTGTCACATTTAGATCGGCTGACATTACTACAGTAGTAATAGTACGTTACTATGACATCTGTCAACATTGTTACTCATGGTACCAAATTGTAAGCAAATGAATGAGCGCAAACTACAGTCGCTGTAGTACGCTGTGACGTAGGATAGTTAGCTACGTGACGTTTTAGTACCCAACTATCCGCTAGAGGCGCTGTAAAAAATTTTCATACATTTTTTTAACAACAGTCGCTAGCGAGTGTAGATTATGAAAACTCATGGTAGACCTACTGTACAACAGTTTGTCGGCAGTTGATTGAGTGAGCGAAGCGAGCGACAGTCTCAGTGGCAAGTAGGGCGATTTGGCGTTGTATAACTTACTAAGTACCTGGGTGACCGAGCCTTGCTCGGTTTTTTATTTGGTAAATTGTGTTTTTTTGAAAATGAAACCTAGCTAGATCGATTTATCGCCCCCAAAACTCTCTGCATACTAAATTTCATGAAAATCGTTGGATCAGTTTCCGAGATTCCAATTATATACATATATATATACAAGAATTGCTCATTTAAAGGTATAAGATATTATAATATAATTAATAATAATATTATAATAATATAATTAATTATAATATTATATTTGTAGGTACCTTGACATATTCTTTCTCCATCTCCGGTGTCCAGGTGGTGTCTTCCTCCGTGGGAAGCATCCAATCTTCGCAGTACTTCGTATGCTCGAAGCAGATCTATGGAAGTATAACGAATTAGAATTATTAAGAAAAATTTAGATGTTTTTAAAACACGAATTAAACTATACTTTACGAAAACCTCAAAAACATATACTATCTATCTATAGTAATATTATAGAGAGGAAAGTTTTGTATTTTTGTAAGTAACAAATAAACTCAAAAACTACTGGTCCGATTTCAAAAATTCTTTCACCGTTAGAATATTACGTTATCCCTGAGTAACATAGGCTATATTTTATGTAGGTACCTCGCGAGCAAAGCCGCGAGCGGAAGCTAGTTATGTATATACATATACCTATATGATGTTAATTTTATTAAAAAATAATTTAAATGGAATCAAAACTGATTTCGGAACAGCTGTTTTCATTCAATAATTTCTAAATGTAAATTTGCAATATGGACTGTGTGAAAGATATGTGTAAGAAGGGAGTGACTACTGAAATGACGGATGATAGGGGAGAGTGGAGGAAGAGAACCTGTTGTGCCGACCCCACCAGTGGGATAAGGGCAGGAAGATGATGATGATGATGATGATGATGTGACGTCACACTAGGAAGGGGGAGTCTCATAAATATGACTAGCTGTGACAAGGATGGGGGGAGGGGCAAAATTTCATGAAATTCGTGTGACGTAGTTTATGACCATCATCATCATCATCATCATCATCAGCCTGTAGCAGTCCACTGCTGGACATAGGCCTCCCCTAATGAGCGCCATTGCGCCCTGTCTTCAGCTCGACGCATCCAGCCTCCACCAGCAGCCTTTCGCAGATCGTCACTCCACCTAGCCGGAGGGCGTCCTACACTACGTTTGCCGAGCCGCGGTCTCCACTCGAGAACTCGTTTACCCCAACGGTTATCGGTTCTTCGACAGATATGGCCAGCCTACTGCCATACTGTTTATATACTGTTTATGACCCCTAGGTCAAAAACTATAGATAGCAATATAGTTATTCCTTGTAGTTGGTAACACTTACTTCTTTCTCAGCATCGGGCATCACGTCATCATGAGGTCTGGTTTTGTATAGTTCAGTTATTTCATCTTCATTCTCTTCAAACATCCGCTCGCACTGAAACATGGAAATTATATTATTCGAAGGTCATACGTTAATACTCTTATAAGCAGCGATCGGCTTGCAACCTGTCACGTATCGAATGCCAGTGCTCTTAAACGGTGAAGGAAAACATCGTGAGGAAACCGGCATACCATAGAACTAAAAATTTTAAGGTATGTCATAGGTAAGTTTTCTTATAAGCGGCGATGCTTATGATAAGGGCTTGCAAGCTAACTTCTGTACAGAATGTGGGCATGTGCCAAATATCATGTTTGGACGTGCTGACTACCCTTTTGATTTGTTCCGTTTTTCAAAAGAACAAATTTCTGCAGATAGTACACAAATTTGTTCCGCGGCGGGAATCGAACCCGCAACCTCTAGCGTCGCACGCAGGCGGACTCTCGCCCGCTGCGCCACTGAGGTCGTCAATGCGGGCATGAGCCAAATATCATGTTTGGACGTGCTGACTAGCCTCTTTAGATATCATCAAATATGTAAGTTGCTTGCAACAGCTTTATACATAAAACAAAGTAGTCTTAGTTATTTTAACTCAAGAACGGCTGGACCAATTTTCATGATTTTTAATTTGTTGGATTTGTAAACAGTTGAAAGTGAATTAAGTCGCCGGCAACAGCCAGTACTTACATAGTACTCCAAACTCTTGTTAAGGTCATCATCTGTGACGAACTTGGTTTTGGAGAACTCTGCATTCATTGTTCCCTCTTTTGTCATCAATTGCATGATGGCCAACTTGCCCGTTGACTTGTAGTATACCCGGACATAGTCATCCATCTTTTTGCCTAATAAATAAAAAATAAAAAAATAAATTTTAAAACCCCCTGACATTTACACCTTACCCTAACATGTCATATTTAAAGTCATGGTTACATTACCATGTTCTTTTAATATCATAGAAGTAACACGGTACCAAATTTCGAATCGATCAGACATAAAAAAGTTAGTTAGATCCCCTCATCAACTAGAAAAGAGCTGATGACCTTCAAATGGCAGAACAGATTTTCATGACACATGGCTAAGAACACTCAGGGTAAAATTATCCATGCCACAAAAGAAAATTAAACGAAAATCAGTTCATCCGTTTGGGAGCTACGATGCCACAGACAGATACAGACATGTTAAACTTATAACAGCCCACTTTTTTGTCGGGGTTAAAAACAAACATGAATACAACTGTGATCTCCAGGCTTGGTAGATATCTTCTTATAGTTACTTAGATCTTTGAGGATATCTAAATATAAATAAATATTGTTGCTTAGTTTAGAGCTAGATGGCGTTGTGAGTCGTCAATGCCATCTAGCCATAAACTAATCAAAGCTTGTACAATGGGAACCAGATAGTTGATAGATTAATTATATACTTTTTTTTTGTAAATATAGGTATACATAGAATACATAGTAACACCAACGACACTGAACAAACATCTGTGTTCATCTAACTAAAGGGTAGTCAGAGGCATGTTCAAAACTTCAAACATTGTATTATGTGGAAGCGAGTAATTAGCCTTCCATTATTTTGTGACTTCTAGCTGCATAAGTAATATTTCCTATAGTAATTTAACCTACTGTTTTGCCTAGATGTTAGTTTTAGCATCAAAAGGCTGAGGGCCGGAATAGGTACTCACAAATATCATCAATCATCTCAGAGATGTAGACTGAGGATCTGTGAGCTGGTATTTTTTCCTGCATCGTATTGCCACTAGGATCCATTCTGAAGTTTCCGACCTAGAATAAAAAAAATAATAAAAAATATATATATATATATGATCACGACTGTAATCCTGGGGCACGGTAGATATCTCCTCAGGTCTTCAGTTACTCATCTCAGTTCAGGTCTTAATCTTTGAGCATATCTAAAGAGGGTACTCAGAGGCACGTCCAAAAGTGACATTTGGTACATGCTCATGTTTTGCACAGTAGTTAGTAATCCATACGACAGGTTGCAAGCCTATCGCCGACCTAGAATAATTTTAATTATTTCAAAACTGTATTAGAAGTAAACTCTTTTTACATAGTTTAAAACAAAGTTGCCTTTTCTGTATGTATGCTTAGAATGTTTAAACTATGCAACCGATTTAATGTGGTTCTTATATAGATGGAGCCTATATCATTATCTTTCTTTTACATAATAAATAATGTGCATATTTTACAATGTTTTTTCAAATATATGAGCAGAAAACAGAGTTAAATGTTTTGAGCTTACAATATGTGCCTTACAAGTGCTATTTTCCCTATAATATTTTGTTCACCTGAGTATTTTTATTAGTGTTTTATTGATACGAATAAGTAGTTAGGTACACTACCTAGGAATTTATGAAGTCAATTCAAAATCAAACTTACATCAACTTTTTTCCATTTATCTATCTTCTTTATCGCATCGTTAAGCTCTTCGAAGGTCGTCCGGCACACTGAAATTGTTACAAATAATTTATAATAGTTAACGAGTTACAAATAATTCAGAAAATTAATAAATTACTCACCAAGACATCTCAAGTTTTTAGGGTCAATTCTTGCCGATACTACAGCAAATAAAATAGCGAAAACCGCTAAAACCTGTTCCACCCGCATGGTTTTAATTATTGATAAGTTTTTACCGGCACAGGTGCTAAATTCAGCGAATAAATAGATAAAATGCTGGAATTTTCAACAATAGCCGTACGTAAGCTGTTTATCTTTTTGACAATACACGAACAGTATTCTGATTGGTCTAAACTCTTATCATCCGGTGTTATATGATTGGTTGCAAGCATACAATACGACTAAAGTAAAAATACTTTAGTCATTGGCGTCATTGGTAGCGATTTGGTATAAAGTCTGTATGAAATATATGCCTTCTAAGCTTGGCACTGCTGCATACTTCCAACTAATTCTGGCAGCACTTTTTGTAATCTCTATGTTGTTTTTGGGTCATATAAAAAAGGCATTTTATTAAATAAGAAAATCAATATCAATGTTATTATTATAGTTTTAATTCTTTCTTTTTTATAGATAATTTATAACAAAATTATATTTGCGCAGTTAGTTTAAGCGATCATTGACAGAGGGCGCTTTTACCAAAGTAATTTGTGTCAACGAGTTTTCATTGGTGCGCGAGATTGATGTTATCATTACAACAACTTTTTCTAAATAATAGCAAATTATTGAGAATTAATTGCGTTTAAAAACACATATACTCAATTTTTTAATTTTTGAACTAAGAACACGTTCGCAGTATAGATTAAATAATTTATTGGTTAGAGAAATTATGGCCTCCGAGTTTCCCTCGGTCGGCCGCTCTCCGGTGTTCCGCCCGCCGCACCGCCCGCCCGTGCCTCGTCTCCCTCCAATCAACGACCCAACCAATAACCAAACCAAACTAAAACCAACAGTTCGCGTTTAGTCTCTATGCGCGCTAGACGTTTGTCCAACGGAATGTTCAATTTTTCTATGCAACTCAAATTGTTCAGAAATCTTAAAATACCTTAGAAATCATTATTGTTCCGTCGGCAAGTGACGTTCCAGTGAGTTTTGTGAAGAAATAACCCAATTTCAACAAAAGTACAGGTGAGTGACTGGTTGTCAGATTGCGTCTTTACCTACTTCAAGCTTATTATCAACACATTTTGTGATATAAAATTGCTTTTTGTAGTGAAATTCATATTAGATTTACCTAGAAACATCTGACAATAGTGCCATATTGTACAGCGTGTATCGTCCATGAGTGTCCTATTTTTCCCGTTCAACCCTAATTTAGCATTATTGTTGGTGAAACGTATTAAAAACCTCTTATCAAATCAATCACATCGTCATAGGCATTGAGAAAACTTCAATTTCATAATGACACCGCGCGCTCTCTACAGGCGACTTGGCAACGCTGTGCAATAAAACTTGCTTAAAAGTTGATATTTGAATCTTAAATGTTATTTATTGTCCTCAGACCGGCATATCCCTTTGTTTTCCGTGAGAAATCTCCCCTTTGTCCTTCGGTAGGGAGCGCTGGGTGCGCCGGGGTAGAGGAATTTCGACTCTAGAAAAGTGGCATAATACAATGATGATATACCTACATCTACATCGCTAGGTCGGGGCAATCCACCGTCCGTTCGCGTCGTTTTCACAGTCCCTGTGTTCGTGCGTATCTACGTGGAGGACGTCAATGTGTTCGTGAGGTAGTTTGTTTATTGTAGAAGCCGATATAGAATATACTCTATTTTTAGCTCCATAAGGCTCAAATTCGCATACTGTTAGCTCGTCCTCGTCGGTGTTTGTCTATCGATCTCTGCAGTGGCCAATGGCACATGTCAGTGCGGACTTGCGCGGCCGCGCCTCGCTCCGCTCTTTGGTGAAAGCCGGGCGCTCGCCCGAGCCCGACGCTCATGTTAATACAATTCTGTAGGTACTACCTATATTATTATGCTATGACTATTATCTTATCGTTTCGAATGTAGCACCCCCCACTTCTTCACCGCTCCCTCTTGATAGCCTACTAGATCATGCTCAAGCTTTTCAAATAAGAACCCGCGGTATGGCAGATATAAATTGTTGAATGTTTTGTCGAGTTCTGTTTGCCGACCTCCATCGCCGTCATAGCGGGCGCGAGGGGAGGGAGCCAGAAATAGAAGCGCGGGTTGGAAACGTGCGACGTGGCAACGTCGCGCGCCCGTTCTTGCTCAGTGTCGGTTCAAAATGGCGTCTGTGCGTGATCGATACCGTGGTATTTGCGTTAAAAATGTCCAAATTTGTGATATATTCGGTTGTGGGTGGGTTCGAGAGTTACCCTGGAAGCTTGGGGGTTGAACTCCGCACCCGGCACCAGCTCACAGACCGCTCGATGGATGTACGTATCTCAACCATATTGCGCCGACACTTTGTCTTCCACATAAGTACCTATATCGTTAGGGCACGTTGTCGATCGCTGGAATCTAGATGTAGGTATAACCATAACTGCGTCTATTGATATTCCTTCTGTATTGAGCTCTTCTACTTCTACACTAAAGTAACATGTGCATGATTTTTTGGCAGAATGCGTTTACTTTCAGGTGTTACATAATCATGGATCCAACCTTAATTAAAAACATCGATGCGTGTAAAGATGACCATTATGATTTTACGTTACCGTAATATTAATGTCTGATAGCATAGATGGACCGAAGCACTTTTTCATCAGTCTTCTGATTTTAGTTGCATTGCATCTGATAATATGAAACAAAATGGCGACAGAACTTGTTAAAAATTGAGACGCAGTATCGCGCGACGGCAACGTCGCACTTCGATGTTGGTAATTGCGAGTAGTCAAGTCACTTGTTCGATAAGAGGTTTCAAGGCTATTATGTTTGGTATCCTCCGCTTACAACAATGGATTTTACCAGTTTATCCATGAGACTGGTTTTGTACTGTACCTATTGAGATCATACAAGAGTAGATCGGTACCTAGCGAAAACATTTACAGTGATGATGAGGTACATTTTTAAACTTTTTTCTCCACCGCTACGCTCACTGAGAAATAAAAACGAGGTTACAATGCTGTCCCTCAACAAGTTAAAAGCGAACGTTGATAGGACGTAGCTACTCCTACACACTTTGAAATAGATCATAATTTGCGATATCTAGAAATGTCAAGACTAATTCAGATTTTGGATAGGTACCTACTTTACGATATTTTAAATAAAAATCCTGACGGTCAATTAACTCTCGGCCATTATTGTGCTCTTCTTACAGACTTAGATAAGGAAAAAGAACACACCTTAGTATTAGTACATAACCTACATGTATGTGCGTAGCTAAACATAACATTCACCATTTTGAATCAGCACAGGTACCTATAGTCCGTAAACGGAGTTCAATATAAAAAAGCCTGCGTTATAGAAGCCTGGTGGCTAGAGACATTTGAAAATTATTTTTAATTTGGAGTAGGTAGGAAATGTTTGTTTTCAAAGATCAGGCATAAAGTATCTTCATATTATTTTTAATGCCATTGTATGGTTGACATACCTATCCATATCAAATGCTTTGAATATTATTATCAACTTTGATAGTAAAAGTGAAATTGTTATGTTTACAAGGTATTTAATTTTAACGAAGAATAAATTGATCTACTGACTGATACCTATTTTGTTTTTATCACAAGACCTAACTGAATTTAATTGTAATAAAAGTAAAGACTAGCTTAAAGTTACATAATGCCTTATAATTTATTTTACCACGTGTTTTATTTTAATCGCGTGTCTTAAAATTGAAATAAGCTTGGTCACCCATTGAATGGAAAATACCAACAATATTAATCAATTTCTAGAAGAAAGCAATTAGTTTTTATCCTTTCATTTTTATTACTGTTAAATCAACCTACCGAAGTAAGCATAAATGGTTTTGAAGGCTTGCCTTAGTTAACACGTGCTAATGTTGCATTATTTAATAAATAAAATAAGTATTTACGATTCTTCTGATACCACTCCCTCTATTAGTCATTATTCTATACATCATGCTCGATTTGACGAGCTCCTGCCTGCTTGTTGTCAAGGAAATTGAGCGATGGATGAGTTAAAGATGCCATAATATCATAACCGTAACGAAACAATCGAACAAGGTAAAACCTACCTAGGTACTAAAGATTTGTTAAACTAAGAGCTTCAAGACGTCTGCGTCAATGCGTGTTTACGCATTGATATACCTTTATAGTTACTAAAGTAACCAATGTGTTTACGTGTCAGTCGCGAATGAAGTTTATTTTCATTGTTTATTTTTTACATTTATAAGAACGAGATAGATTGTTTTGCCGGATCTGCTCGCAACTGCAACTATCGTATAATTTTAGAGAAAGGAGATTTGTTTTGGTCCACCACCTCCACTGTGAAGGTTGGTGGCATTTCATGTAAGTACAGGCATGTCCGTTTCGCTTGCTATTATTTGGTGGCGATGCGACGTTGCCGCTCTGTTCTGCTTGTTCGGGCTCGATTACGCGATCGGTCGTAGCTTGCCGTGAACGGGTGGCGGCGCTGCGAGCAGTCAGTCAGCCGCGCAGCTCGGTGCGCGACGTTTGTCTGTGGCGGAGGGCTCTACACGCCTCTTTCCTACACCGGTTCGGCGTTACATCAAGTGCGATAGAGACGGAACATTTTGAGGAAGAGTGAGGCAGCGCTATAGCGATGTCGCAACCTCGCCCACCTGACCGTGTTGACGCCGCGCTCGAAAAAGTTGCGCCGTTGCGCTATTTGGAGGCGCACGAATGTGGTCGCGCGGAGCATGTCGTGACGCGTTATTTCTTTTTAATGCATAATAACAGTTTTTTGAGTTTTAATCAACGTTTTCTAAGTGTTATCGAAGATAATAACGTGGTTAAAGAAAAAATTCAAAGGTATGTACTTATTTTTGTAACACACTTCGATACCGCTATCTGAGGTTAATGCTATCTCTGCTCGTTAGATAAAATTGTTACATCTCCGTGTGAAGTTAAATAGGTTAACATAAATTCCCCTTCGATTAACATTGATTCACATTGATGATCAGTCGGTCGCGCGATGTAATTGTTGGTATTTAGTCGCCATTTTCTACGTCGGGTGACGAATACTGCCGCGCCGTCCTCGTTTCCACGGTCTACAGCAAATTAGACCTTACCGCTCTACTCTGAAAGAAGATTATCAAATATATCCGACTTTTTCTTCAAATAAGAACCGCTTGCTTGTGATTCATTGTGAAAATAGTAAATTACATTTTTGTAAGTGACTGTACTGTGAAAGCTCATCCTTAGAGGCGTAGTTTTAGAACGCAAGCGTAAAATGGCGGGAATGTAATAATGTATAACCAATAGATAGTACCTACTTATACCTACCTAGCTATTTGAAAGTTGAGGCAAGTAAGTAGATAGGAAATTCGTTGCGCGCCGCGTCGCTCGTCTGTCGCCCGCTTGTGCATTTAGCCGGGGTGTTATCGATTTGTGTACGTTTTCCGCTATAAATAAGTACAAGTTTTGTCATCGCCACTGTACCCTACCGCCAGCGCCGCCTGACCGGTTTATGAACGAAACCTGTGTGGGTGTCGTGACCGGAGATTCGAAATTCCAATTTGAACTGAATGTGTTTTGCCTCTAGTTTCAATGTGCCTATATAGGTAGGTACCTACCTGTCGTGTTATTGATTGCGTAATTATTAAGTCACACACTTTAGATACTATGTAGGTAGATACCGACTTATTGCAAGTACCAATAGGTGGTGCGTTATGATGCGCAGAAAGTGACAAAAAACATTGTTTGGTAGGAACCTTTTTATTTTGGCCATAAGTAGGTAGCTAACCTAACCTATCTATAACTTCATCAAAATGATCGAGACGTCCGTCATGGTCATGAACATGCATCACATTGTGAAGTATGCAATACATAATCAAAAGTTGTATTAACTACTTAGTAAGTAGGTGGGTACCTAGTTACCTTCCTACTTTGCAAAGTATTATGCATGCGGTCAGCGGTTTATGTATCTACCATGCGCACGCGCAAGTTTCAAAGACAGGACCTTGCTAGTGACTTAATTTGACACGTGGAAGTAAACAATAAAAGACTGCAAATATTTGACACGAAACGGAAGTGATAAATCGAAAAAAAAAAATTGGCATGAGCATTATGAATTTGGTCTGTCAATTGATTTTAACAAAAAAAAGTGCGTGATTGATTTTTTAATCTTCTTTTCCGTTTCCGTTTCCTAGTATTTAATATGAAATTTTTTCTTTGTCTTCCTTTTCCAATTTCCTTGTTTCCCGCGCCCTGCATCGCCGCCATATTTATTTTTTCATTCAATTTGATAAAGTTCGTTGTGTTGGTCACGCATAATTTTCGGTAATTTTCTCATTTTTCTCATTAGCGTGTTGATTGAACTAACTCCTTGAATACTAATTTTTGTTCCCTTTCGTAATTAAAGTAACTCTGGTCAAGTTTCAGTCAGTGTTTGCTTCAACGAGATATTGGTTTTCAAACTTGTGTAAATTTATCAGCTGTTCGCCATCGCTTTGTTGTGAATTTTTACGAGTTTTTCACACAGTGAAACAAGCAATAATCTATGTTGGGTAAATAAGAATGTTGTAGGTAGGTTCTTAAGTGCCTTGCGCACGTGTTCAATGCCAGTGCGTCTGTCAAATGGTGAAGGAAAACATCGTTTAGAAACCCACGCACTCGTGCTACGCAGTAACGATTTTTTTGCTTTCCTGTGCTTAACCTCTACCTTTGATTGGTGCTAGACATAACTATCTAAAACTAGTGAAATACTTACTTACCCGACACAAATCAGAACAAGCAAGAAACTCTGTCTCTGTCCTAGCGTTTTTTTGTATATTTTTACTAAGAAATGCAGAAGTAAAGTGTACTTACTAAAGTGTAGCAGGTAGACAATGTAGTAAGTATCTATTGCTCAAACTGAAGATGCTACAATAAGGAATTCTTTGTATTCACTAAATTACCTAAAGATAATCTTCAAATTCAAAGTCGCAAGCTTTTGTAGGTAGGTATATCTAGTAGATGATAAAAAAGCTTGGGATGAATCAGCTCCAACTCTGCTAGGTATTCCTTACAAAATTAACAAGGATCATTCAAAAAAAGCGCTAGGGCCCAGCCAGTTTCTTGTCAGTTCTTCTCGCACTGGGGATAGGACTGGAACTGGCACTTAGACTCACCTAGTATGTAAGACGTTTCAAAGTGATCCCTGTGATTCTATTGAAAATAAACATATTTTGAATTTTGAATTTTTTGAATTTTGAGTAATTCCAACTCGTAATTTCCAAGACATGGTAGATAAAAAAGATAATTAAAATATTTTTTTCCTTAGTTATAACAAATTAAGCTAAACAAACAATAAATATGTATGCTTACCCTTACCTATACCTATCCCAAAGTTTCTGTTAAGTGCTTACTGCGATTTAAGTAAGTATGCAAGCACTAGTTGTTGCTCTACAATAATTGTTATTCTTTCCAGGTGATCGTGTGATGGGCTCTGGCTGATTGCAGCGATGATGAAACGCACGGGCGTCCCGCGCCTCGTCCCCGACGAGCCGCCTATGCAGCAGAACCCTAATCAGGTAACTCCTGGCACTGTTTAGAACTCATCATTCTCATGACCTTATCCCGGGGTCGGCACATGTTTTCTTCTTCCACTTACTCCTATCATTCGTCAACTCTGAGTCTCCTCTTACATTCATATCATCTCTTCCTTCTTCCACTCACTCCTATCATTCGTCAACTCTGAGTCTTCTTCTTTAAGACTCATCATTATTATGACCTTATCCCACACATGGAGTCGGCACATGTTTTCTTCTTCCACTCACTCCTATCGTTAACTCTGAATCTACTCCTCTTCATTCATATCATCTGTCACACAATCAAACCATTCCTTTTTCGGCCTTCTTCTACTTGTGTACTCAGCCACACTCATACCCATAACTCTTTTGGAGACACGATTTTCATCCCTTGTTCCATCCCATGTTTAGGACTCTGTTACAAATCTATTTATATATTTTGTTATTTACGGAGGACAAACAGTTTTACACACTTTACAAATAAACTTACACAATAACTTATAACCATTGATGTGTCCTCACATTTAGTAGAATTTAATTGTCTATTACTATAGTCCTGACTGAATCGCTCATTCACTGACTTATAGACAATGCACAGCCTAAACCGCTGATTGTAGAGATTTGAAATTTGGAGGGTGTCTGTCTTGGTTTGTAGAGGTGTACTAAGGGAATTTTTGAAATTCAACCTCAAACAGTGGTAGGTTGAAGTTTGTATAAATTAAAAAACATGTGAGCCAAGTTGCCAAGAGTTCCCAGTAGAAACCATAAGATTCCTTGATCCTTCATCCAATAATCACCATAGACGTGAAAGACAGTGAATTTTAACCAACATTTTCATAGTAGTTCTTTTGAACCAATGTGGTGAAAGGAAAGTGTGACTCAATTCCTTTTGTACACTAGACATGCGTCATGTGTTCTTGTGCCAAATATCATGTTTGGACGTGCCTCTGACTACCCCTTTAGATATCGTCAAAAGATCTAGAAAAAAGTAACTAGAGATCTGATTAGATTACCTACCGAGCCTGGGGATTACAGTCGTGTGAGTGTTTTAAATAAATGTTTTGGAAGCAAATAAATGACGACCTCAGTGGCGCAGCGGGCGTGAGTCCACCTGCTACGCAAGAGGTTGCGGGTTCGATTCCCGCCTCGGAACAAATTTGTGTATGATCTGCAGAAATTTGTTCCGTTGGTCTGGGTGTTTTCTATGTATAATAAAAAAATATCTATCTATGTACCTATATAATGTATTAAATATATCAGTTATCTAGTACCCATAACACAAGCTTTGAGTAGCTTACTTTGGGGCTAGATGATGCTGTGTGGACTGTCCAGCATTATTTGTATTTATTATTATGTATGTCTTTATTTTACATACATACATAAAATCACGCCTGTTTCCCGATGGGGTAGGCAGAGATCACGGATCTCCACTTGTTACGATCCTGACACACCTCTTTTGCTACATTCACTATCTTTACACAATTCTTACATGCGGTTTAGGGTACTCTTGACCTGGACTTTCTATATTTTATTTATTAATAGTTGTTTGTCTATTTGTTTCAGTACCATGCGAAATCAAATGAACAAGTTTTGCAAGGATTCTCCCTGTTCGACAACTTGGGATCCAACCTATCTAACGAGGTATGTAACAAGTATAAAACATGTTTTCCACATGTTCCACATTCCATATTCAATGTTTTAATTATTTATTTTTTTATTTGGAGATCCGTGATCTCTCTGCCGGGAAACAGGCGTGATTTTATGTATGTATGTATGTTTACAGCTATAACAAGTTGTGGGAAAAGTTTCCAACCATTAATAATTAACTAAATACTCTAACGTCTGTACATGAAAAATTACTAAACGCTAAAAAATTTAATAGCCTACTGGCAGCAAATGTGTAAATTCGCTACTGGACACCAGTTCAAACCAATGAAAGGGTTAAATTGCACCTCTCCTTTCGTACACGCCAATTCAATCAAACCCTATCGAAATCTACAAAATGTCCACAAGCTATCATAAATTCATCGGGAAAGTATTGATGATCGGCCCCTCCCGACGCCTTGGTTACCCCCCCCCCCCTGCCCCCTGTAAGGGGTGGGGGTTACCCCTACCCCCAGTAAGGGGTGGGGTCCCCCACCCCGCCGACCTACCCTAACTGCCACGAGTGTTACTTACGTTGCAAATAGCATCAATCGATAATGCCGCTTCTGTAAATAAATAATCAGTTACAATCGATAACACTTCAAAGGCTATTGAAATAGATTTTTGTAGTTCGCTATCTTATCTCCCGGCTTTCTCAAAGGAGCGCTGGTGGTGTAGTGGTAGCACCCCTGCCTCAAGTCCCGGAGGTCGTGGGTTCAAACCTGGTCGTACACTAATGAGTTTTCTATTCGGAAAAATTATGTGCGCAATGCCATTGCTCTTGAACGGTGAAGGAAAACATCGTGAGGAAACCGGCATTCCCTAGAACCAAAAATTCGAACGTGTGTGTCAAGGGTCAGTAACAAGGATCATACAAAAAAGCGCTAGGCCCCAGCGAGTTTCTTGTCAGTTCTTCTCGGACTGGGGATAGGACTGGAATTGGCACCTAGACTCACCTAGTATGTAAGACGATTCAAAATGATCCCTGTGATTTTATTGAATAAAAAGATTATTTTTTAGGGAGAGGAGAGTGTTAGGTATGAATGTGGATGGATACAGGGGTAGAGGTAGACCAAAGAAAAGATGAATGGACTGTGAAAGATGACATGGGTAAGAAAGGAGTGAGTACTGAGATGACGAATGATAAAGGGAAGTGGAAGATCACACCCCACATAACGTGAGAAAAGGGCAGGAAGATAATGTTTTTAAAATTTTAGATAAATTTCTGAGGTTAATGAACCACGAATCTCGTGGGTCACGCCTCTGAAATGTCATTCTGACAGTTATATTATTCATTATGGCATCATTTTCGATCACAAGTAGTGTTCATTCTAAGGTTGGTTTGAAGAAATTATTTATTCTCATCGAAATAAAGTAAGTTACGCTATAGGTACGCTCTAGTTCTTGCGAACTAGTGTGGTGAAAGGAAAGTGCCTCTCAGAAGCTCCTTGACACAGGTCTTGGATCTTTCTAGGTTCTATGGCACGCTGATTTCCTCGCTATGTTTTCCTTCACTGTTTGAGAGTGCTGGTAAGAGCATATACATTTTTCGAACAGAAAATCTTTTGGTGCATGATCGAATTCAAACCCACGATTTTAAGATCAGAACGCGGACCACTAAACCACCAGTGCTCATCTAATATCCTGTTAGATAAATCCTACTATTTATTTGTGGATGGATGTATTTTTGTTACTCCTTAACGCAAAAATTACTGAATGGATTTTGATGAAATTTGGCACAGAGATAGATTGAGTTTTATGTGTATCGTCAAAACTGCTTTTCGTCATAACCCAATTTTTGTCAAAGATGCGTTTTGTCAAATACCTTTTAGTCAAAACTGCTTTTCGTCAAAATACCATTTTTGTCATAGATCTGTAATCCCCAGTTTTGTTAGATATCTCCTCAGATCTTAAGTTACTTAGATCTTTAAGTATACCTAAACAGGGTAGTCAAAGGCACGTCCGAACAAGACATTTGGTACATGCCCACATTTTGCACAAGAAATATTCTGTACGTGACAGGTTGCAAGCCCATCGCCGCGTATAAGAATACTAACCTACTAGCAAAATGCCCCGGCTTCACACGGGTAGCAAAAGTATCTATGTTTTTACATAAAATATAGCCTATGCTACTCAGAGATAATGTAGCATTCTAATGGTGAAAGAATTTTTGAAATCAGTCCAGTAGTTTTAGAGTTTATTCCAAACAAAAACACAAATATACAAAACTTTTCTCTTTATAATATAATATAGTATTGATAGATGGCACACACCTTCAAATTTTTGCAGTGTGGAAATAACGTAAATACCTTTAGTAATCTCATTACCTTTTTTCTCGACAACAAAAACACAGTCTATGTTTTTACACGCGCCAACTGACTCAGGCAGGACTATTTTTAGGCGACACCACCTACTTTATTCTTGTATCAGTGACTACGGGTACAAATAGAATATGCACTAGCAAATATAGAAGCGAAAGTTATTTAGTAAGCTATAACCATTCAAGGTATGGGACAAGGGACGTTTTGAAAAATCTGGGCCGCTGACTTTTGCCTAGAATTTAGTAAGCTATAACCATTCAAGGTATGGATAAAGGGACATTTGGAAAGATCTAGGGGAGACTTGCTTAGAATGGGGGTAAAATAGGTTAGGGAAATAATTAATCCAAAAAAAAACATCGACAAAAAGTAATTAATAAAAATTGCTTCTTACAGCCGTCATGTATGTTTGTTACTCTTTCACTCTGAAATTCTGAACGGATCTGGATGAAATTTGAAAATATATATTATAGCCTGGAATAGCACATAGGCTTCTTTTTATTCCGGAAAAATGTACGGTTCCCGCGGGATAGATTTGTTTTTGTTTGTCAAGGTACCACGCGGGCAAAGCTGTGGGCGGAAGCTAGTTGCTTAATAAATATATATTGGTAGCCAGATAAGTGGCGAAGGTCTTGCAACTTGTCACGTACGGAATACTGTGCAAAATATGGGCATGTGCCAAATATCATGTTTGGACGTGCCTCGGACTATTCTCAAAGATTTAAGTAACTAGATATCTGAGGAGATATCTACCGGTCTGGGGATTACAGTCGTGATCATTTGGACATTTCACACAACGCCATCTAGCCCCAAACTAAGCAAAGTTTGTACTAAGAAAGGCTTTTCAATGTTAATTTTTTTGTTACAGATACAGCAGCCAGGTTCTAGCAACATGCACACCCTGGCACAATCTGCGCAGCCGCAGATACTTGGTATGTGTTTGAGCATTCGTGACGTAGCTAGCTTGGAACCTTTACCACAAACTCTTACAAACCATCATGTTTCAGAAACGTCAAAAATCAAGATTGTAATAACACTACTTCAATTCAATTTTTAAAGTAATGGTACGAAACATCAAATGCTTGATTTATCGATTGGAAAATTCAATTATTATTAGTATTAGACGGGTATTTATCGCGTTATAAATTACCTTATATTTTCCCGACGTTTCGACAGGTTTGCACGCTGTCGTGGTCACGGGTAGACTCTACCCGTGACCACGACAGCGTGCCAACCCGTCTAATACTAATAATAATGTGTTCAGATCGCGTAAGTTTAAAAGTATGGAAAATTCAATAATGTAATTAGACAAAAAATGTCTCGAAAAGCTTATTATAAAATATCCGAGCACTTAGATGACAAAAAAGCTTGGGACGAATCAGCTCCAACTCTGCTAGGTGTCCCTTACAACATTAAAAAGGATCATACAAAAAAAGCGCTAGGCCCAGCGAGTTTGTTGTCAGTTCTTCTCGGACTGGGGATGGGACTGGAACTGGCACCTAGACTCACCTAGTGTGTAGACGATTCAAAATGATCCCTGTAATTTTATCGAATACTATCTTCTGCACGCGGCGTCGCCCGCGAAGTACCTACATAAAATATAGCCTATGTTCATCCTGAAAGTTCATTCTACACATTGGTGAAAGAATTTTTAAAATCGGTTCAGTAGTTTCGGAGCCTATTCATTTCAAACAAACAAACAAACAAACAATCAAAGTTTTCCTCTTTATAATATTAGTATAGAAAAATATTTTGACTTTGACTAAGTTATATTACTTTGATATTGTCTGAAGAGCTTGTGGTAAAACACTTAATCCTTTTTTAGAAATATGAACTATTCTGTGGGCATGTGAGAAATATCAAGTTTGGACGTTCCTTTGACTACCCTCTTTAGATATCTTCAAAGATCCAAATAGATAAGAGTACAGTACGTCTACCATGAGTTGTCACATTTAGATCGGCTGACGTTACTACAGTAGTAATAGTACGTTACTATGACATCTGTCAAAATTGTTACTCATGGTACCGAATTCAACCAAATGAATGAAGCGCAAACTACAGTCGCTGTAATACGCTGTGACGTTTTAGTACCCAACTATCCGCTAGAGGCGCTGTACAAGTTTACATACATTTTTTTAACTACAGTCGCTAGGGAGTGTAGATTGTGAAAACTCATGGTAGACCTACAGAGGAGATATCTACATAGTCTGAGGATTGCAGTTGTGATCGTGTTATTTTCCTCTCAGGAACATCGGGCATGCTATCAGTGGGCGGGTCGGCCTTCGGGCGCTCCGCCCCTCGGTCTTCGACGCCGGCTGTCATCAACTATCTGAAACCGGGCGCAGTTCAGTACGCACCTGCTAAGGCGCCTCAAGTACCGGGGAGGATTAAGGTAAGATCTTACATCAATTCTAGAAATTTACATCTACAAGCATTCCAGACATCTATTCTGAACTAGCGGCCCGCCGCCGGTGAGAAAGTATCTCAATTTTTTTTATTATAAAATATAGCCTATGCTACTCAGTGAAAAAAAAATTGAAATTGGTATAGGTACTTAGTAGTTTCTGAATTTATTCGTTACATACATAAAAACAAATCATTCTTTATAATATTGGTGTAGATAAAATTAGCCTGTGTTAATCCAGGATATTACCCTACTTTTGCTGAATTTCATCCCAATCCATCGTGCAATGTGCCAAATATCATATTTGGACGTGCCTCTGACTACCCTCTTTAGGTATCCTCAAAGATCTAGGGAACTGATGAGATATCTAACAATAAAAATAAAAAAAAAATTGGTAGCCATTTCACTCCATGCCAAACTAAACAAAGCTTGTAATAAAATATATTTCTTTGCAAATATATACATAAAATATATAATACTAAAAATGATGATATTAATTACCGTTTGAACCCTGATATCACTACAGGCTGCATTATTGCATCTGACTACATCAACCATCCCATGATAAACAACTCACAAAAACCCCCTTCTAACAGACCCGTTGTCCACAGCCGAACTTGACCCCGCTACCCTCATTGGGGAGGCAGTCACCGGCTCCGCAGCCCCCCACCTCCCAGCAGCCATGTCAGCCCCCACAGCAGCAGTTCCAAAGGTTAAAGGTAGAAGATGCTCTGTCTTACCTCGACCAAGTGAAGTACAAGTTCAACACCCAACCGCAAGTCTACAACGACTTTCTGGACATCATGAAGGAATTCAAGAGTCAGACGTGAGTATCCTTAGTTTTAAAGCCGTCGTGTCTTTAAAGTTGAGATTGGTATGAATGTAAATTGATATAGGGGTAGAGGTAGACTAAAGAAAAGATCGACTGTGTGAAAGATGATATGAGTATAGAGGTAAAGGTAGACCAAAGAAAATATCAAATCAAAATATATTTATTCAATACTAGTTTCCGCTAGTGGCGTCGCCCGCGAAGTACCTACATAAAATATAGCCTATGTTCATCCTGAAAGTTCATTCTACACATTGGTGAAAGAAGTTTTGAAATCGGTCCAGTAGTTTCGGAGCCTATTCAATGCAAACAAACATATTAGTATAGAAAATCACTGGGATGATTTCGAATCGTCTTACACTCTAGGTTAGTCTAGGTGCCAATTCCAGTCCTATCCCCAGTCCGAGAAAAACTGACAAGAAACTCGCTGGGCCCTAGCGCTTGAAAAGATAGATGGACTGTGTGAAAGATGATATAAGTACTGAGATGAAGGATAATAGAGGGAAATTGAAAAAGAAAGCGTGTTAAATATAATGATATTTGTTGGAGTCGATCAAAAATAAATAAAATGGTCATAAATAAAATGGTGGGATCAAAATATCATGATTTATTTTGACCGCGCTGAAGTATGACTTACCAAACAAAAAATAATCGTCAAAATCCGTTCATATTTGGCGAAATAATCGCGCACAAATGTACAAACACAATACAAACATACAAAAAAAAAATACTAAGTCGAATTAAGAAGCACCTATTTGTTGAGTCTTACAAATCGGCTCACTGACCTATAGATATGTACTTTTAAACTTACGCGATCTGAACACATTATTATTAGTATTAGACGGGTATTTATCGCGTTTAAATTACCTTAGAGCGCTGGTGGTGTAGTGGTAGCACCCCTGCCTCACGATCCGAAGGTCGTGGGTTCAAACCTGGTCGTGCACCTATGAGTTTTTCCACTCGAAAAATTTATGTGCGCAATGCCAGTGCTCTTAAACGGTGAAGGAAAACATCGTGAGGAAACCGGCATACCTTAGAACCAAAAATTCGAAGGTATGTGTCATAGGTTAGTATTCTTATAAGCGGCGATGGGCTTGCAACCTGTCACGTACGGAATACTAACTACTGTGCAAAATGTGGGCATGTACCAAATGTCATGTTTGGGCTTGCCTCTGACTACCCCCTTTAGATATCCTCAAAGATCTAAGTAACTAAAAATCTGAGGAGAGTTATCTACCGAGCCCGGGGATTACAGTCGTGATCATATTTTTTATTTTTTTATTTTATAAATTACCTTATATTTTCCCGACGTTTCGACAGGTTTGCACGCTGTCGTGGTCACGGGTAGTCTAATACTAATAATAATGAATGACCTATAGATGACAGGGTGACCATGAAACAACCTAGGTTATCTTGTATTACTCGAGTCCGTTTGACCTACAAGTAAACTCATAAATGTATTATTTCCTTATAGTGTTGTGTGAACACATTTTCCTTGTTACAAAATAATCCTTACTATATCTATAACTAGTTTCCACCGACGCCTTCGCCCGCGTGGTACCTTGAAAAACATAAACAAATCTATCCCACGGGAACAAATAGTAGCCTATGTGCTATTCCAGTAGGTCTACCATGAGTTTTTACAATCTACACTCGCTAGCGACTGTAGTTAAAAAATTGTATGAAAACTTGTACAGCGCTTCTAGCGGATAGTTGGGTACAAAAACGTCAAGTAGCTAACTATCCTACGTCACAGCGTACTACAGCGACTGTAGTTTGCGCTCATTAATTTGCTTAGATTTGGCACCATGAATAACAATTTTGGCAGATGTCATAGTAACGTACTATTACTACTGTAGTAACGTCAGCCAATCTAAAAGTAACAACTCATGGTAGACATACAGACTAATTGTGTCAAATAACATCAAACTCCATTCAGTCGTTTTTGAGTGAAAGACTAACAAACATACATCCATACATTCTTACAAACTTTCGCGTTTATAATATTAGCAGGATTTATGTTAGTACACAATAGAACTAGTATTTTAGTTTGTTGTTTTTCTCACAATCTAAAGCTTCCCACGGGTTAGTCTCACAGACTGATATCTTACCCCACTATATCTCAGTTCCCGTTGCAGGATTGACACACCCGGAGTCATCACACGCGTCTCCAACCTGTTCAAAGGACATCCAGAGCTGATTGTAGGGTTCAATACCTTCCTACCCCCCGGGTACAAGATTGAAGTGCAGAGTAATGGACAGGTGAGATATTTTTTTTACTACAAACCGACCTCACAGCTCAGTTATAATGTATTTATAATACTTTACTATTGAATATATCTGGAACATTGTGAGGAGACCAGCATACCCTAGAACCAAAACTTTGGTGTCAAAAGGTGTCTTAGGTTAGTATTCTTATAAGCGGCGATGGGCTTGCTACCTGTCACGTACGGAATACTAACTACTGTGCAAAATGTGGGCATGTACCAAATGTCAAGTTCGGACGTGCCTCAGACTACCTTCATAAAGATCTAAGTAACTAGAGATCTGAGGAGATATTACCAAGCCTGGGGATTTCAGTCATACATAAAATAAAATATGTGAATAAATATTGTTGGACAAATCATACAACGTCATCTAGGCCCAAACTAAGCAAAGCTTGTATTATGGGAACTAGATCGCTGATAGATTCATTATATACATTTTGTAAATACATACATGAATATATATTTATAGCCAGACGCAAAACAATCTGCGTTCATCACACAAAAGTTTGCCCTGGGTGGGGATCGAACCCACAACCTACAGCGTAGAAGGCAGAGCTACTACCAACTGAGCTGTGAGGCCAGTCAACATAATGATGATACTAATTACCGTTTGACAATATGATAATATTATTGGCTGCTTTTTTAAGTTCTGATTCAACTGTACTTAATGATTTATTATTTTGTATGTTTTATCTACTAATAATTAAACTGTTTTGTCCAGGTGTCTGTGTCGATGCCCTCTCCGACCGGAATGGGCGGGACTAGCGGTGTGTTGCTGCCGAATATACATCATAACCAACCACAACAGCAATTGCACTTGCTGCCGGTCACACCGTAAGTTATCTAAGTTATTCATAATCAGATAAATAGAATAGAAAAAAACTTGAGAGGTGTCAAGGGACACCCGGATGGAACGAAGTTCCTTTCCTTGCTTTCTATGAGAGAGAGAGAGACAGACAGAGAAAAACGCGCACGCCGCACGGCTTACAACTATAGAAAAAAGTGTCGTTACAACTTTTCGTGAGAATTTTTTCCGTCTAGCCCCCTTTCACAACGCGCGCCGATAAGGAACTTCGTTCCAATAGGTTTTATTCGCAACACACAATAAACTAACAAATAAAGCACTATCAGTTATGTTATACAACTAGTTGAGCCCCTTTTTCAACATTCTTTGAATTAAGATGTGATTTACTTCTCCCCCTTTTTGACCCTCTTTTAGGGTTTGTTAAAATCTACCCCAATCACTAAGTTGCTATAACTAGTTTGCCTCCTTTTTTAACTTTCTTTGAATAAAGTAGTCTATTTACTTCTCCCCCTTTTTGGTTCTCTTAGGAACTACTGGTTCGAAATAAAATATGATTGTTGTGTTGTATAGTTCATTTATCGAGGAAGGCTATAGGCTATTAACTCACTCTAGGATCGAAAGGAGCGGAGCATCAATAAAAAATGTTGCAAAAACGGAAAAAAATTGCGCGTTTTGCGCGTGAGTCAGCTAGTCTTTGATAAAACAACATGATGAAAAACTATGAATTGATCCACTGTGATTATTAAAAATATGCTTTGTTTTAATTTCTGACGATACTATAACAATTTATTCTTCACCCTCAAAAATTGCACGTACTAAAATCTGTCATGTTCCTAGGTCCAGCGGTGCTATAGTACACAATCTGTCCGTGAACACTACACCTACCAACACGCTGCATCAGATATCGCAAGCGCATCAGCAATTGGAAGCTGCGGCAATCCATCACGCACCTGGTAAGTTTTATATGTAGTTTGCTTAGCAATAAATAAATTAAGACATAATAAATAATGCTGGACAATCCACACAGCATCATTTAGCCCCAAAATAAGCTGCTCAGATAACTGATATATTTAATACATTATAATATACATAGATTTTTTTTTTATTATACATAAAAACACTTTAATAATAGGCCTCGCTTCTACTTAACCAATCTATATAATAAAATCATTTATTTTTTACGTTTGTGCACGCTAATCTCCGTAACGGCTGAACCAAATCGAATGCAGTTATCACTATTGAAATAAGCTTGAATTAAAACTTAGGCTATGTTTCATCGAATTCGGTAGACAAGATAAATGATTGATTCAGGCGTGACTTTGCGGAAATCCATTACAAATACTGAAAAGGACGGAAATTTCTAGTACTTTCCCGCTAAAACTATTATCTAATGAGGTTATTAATTAAGCTTATTAATATTAATGAGCCCCACAAAATGCCTTATAGAAATATTATTAATATTCCTCAGGACCGTTGACTCGCTCCGCACTGGTGTTGCTCCACCGAGCGCTTTTCTCTCGGCGCTCGGTGGAGCAACACCAGTGCGGAGCGAGTCAACGGTCCTGAGGATGCTTCGTGGAGAAGCGAAACACGTGTCGAGTTTCTATTTGAGGTGTGGTGTTGGGATTATTAATATTAATAATATTTCTATATGGCATTTTGTGGGGCTCATTAATATTAATAAGCTTAATTAATAACCTCATTAGATAATAGTTTTAGCGGGAAAGTACTAGAAATTTCCGTCCTTTTCAGTATCGGTAGACAAATAAAAAAGATAAGAATTTGATATATTTGATGATCCACCGTCATCCCCAGTCTCAGAATATTAAAAAGTAATCTAACGCGTACGTAGGCGCGGGTGGGTATCAACTAGTAATATATAAATCAAAAGCATATAAAATGTAAAGGAATAATATTGTATTGTAGTTACATGGCCATTATTGTTTTGAGAGTATTGGGCTTTAATATGCTAATCTTCTCAATGCTTTAGTCGAATATCGCCTTAATTTGGGAGTTATTAGGGAAGATCACTCAATGGTAGGGCGAGACTGTTATTTTAGGTTATTTAAAATGATGAAACAAATTACCGTTTGACCTCATGATAATACTATTGGCTGCTTTTTATAAAGTTCTGACTTTGACGCCCTTTTTGACCCCCAGTCACTTCTTGACCCTCTATTTAACCCTCGCATCTATCTTCAGGCAGTGCCGGGACTCCGCAGACGGGGCATTCTGCGCCGGCGCCGGCCGGGCAGCCTGTTGAATTCAACCATGCTATTGAATATGTCAATAAAATCAAGGTAAGACTTTTACGGCATCTTTTCGTCTTTATTCCAAAAAGTTTGATTCCGTAATGAAAACTAATGTTTTGGAATACAGGTATATTGAAAATATTATAATTGTGTAAAATAAATTGTTGTTTTATTTCCTACACTTTTGTAATTGTATAATGTATGTTTGTCTATTTTTGTGTTTCGTCTAATATTATGTGCTTATCCATTTCAGTTAATCTATGTTGTATACATAATTTAAACATGTAGACAGCAAGAATTCTCTTACCAAGCATTATTTTTAATCCTCTTAAACCATTTTGACCCTCCCTATTGGTCACATAGATATTGTATCTGCAATATTTTTTTAAACATTCTTTAACCCCCTTTTATATCACAATGATAAACATCAAATGATGAAACAAATTACCGTTTGACGCCTATGATAATACTATCGGCTGCTTTATTAAGTTCTGACCCTCATTTTAACCCTCCTTTAATACTAAACCACAGCTAAATGTATACTAAAGTTGAATATTACTTACAGTCCCGTTTCTCGCGACAACCGGACAAATACAAGAGGTTTCTCGAGATACTGCATGCTTATCAGCGCGGTCACCGCGACCTCAAGGAGCCGCAAGCTAAGCAGCAGACGGAACAAGAAGTCTACTCACAGGTAATGAAGCGAGTAAGAGATGATGATTACTATTTAAATAGCACACAGTAGTACGAGATGATTATAAATATTAGTGGACATTTCGCACAGCGCCATCTAGCTACAAACTTAGTAAAGCGAGTCATATATGCACCATAAATACTATTTCTGATGACTACTATTTATATAGCTCAGCGTAGTACGAGATGATATATAATATATTAGTACACATTTCGCACAGCGCCATCTAGCTCCAAATTAAGTAAAGCTAACGTGCACCATAAATAGCATTTCTATCTACAAAAGAGAATACAAAGTAACAAAACTGTTTTGAAAGGTGTGTGTTAGCTTGGTATTCTTATCAGTGGCGATGGGCTTGTAACCTGTCATGTGTCGAATACTAACTACTTTGAAAAATGTGGGCATGTGCCAAATATTATAAGTCTGATTACCTCAAGATCTGAGTAACTAGAGACCGAGGAGATATCTACCAAGCCCAGAGATTACAGTCTTGATCATGTTTAAATGTTTTTTTGCTTATACACAACCTAAATGATGAGAAACTTTGATATTGATATCTGTGATTATCAAAATTATGCTTTGTTTTAATTTCTGAGCACACTACAATCATAATTTAACGAAACCTCTTTAAAAAAAGCTACAAGAATCTCCTTATTCCAGGTCGCTAAACTGTTTGAGAATCAAGAAGACCTTCTGACGGAGTTTGGGCAGTTCCTGCCTGATGCTAAGGCGGTGACGAAGCCACCGGAAGATCACTATGCTATGCCTACTCCTCAGGTAAGGAATTTCTGGTCTCCAAAAAAAAAAATCCATAATATTTCTTTGACAGGAAGAAAAGATGATATCTGTAAATGGTGTTGTAGGTTTACGAGATAGATTGTTGAAGTTAATGTCTGTCGTTCCATCGTCTAAATTTTCCACTATTCTTGTGCCGATATTTTGCTAAGTAGACACAAGAGAATTACAAAAAAAAAAAAAAAAAAAAAAAAAAATATGATCACGACTGTAATCCCCGGGCTCGGTAGATATCTGCTCAGATCTTTAGTTTCTTAGATCTTTGAGGATATCTAAAGAGGGTAGTCAGAGACAAGTCCAAACATGACATTTGGTACATGCCCACATTTTGCACAATAGTTAGTATTCCGTACGTGACAGGTTGCAAGCCCATCGCCGCTTATAAGAATACTAACCAATGACACATACCTTCGAATTTTTAGTTCTAGGGTATGCCGGTTTCCTCACGATGTTTTCCTTCACCGTTTAAGAGCACTGGCATTGCGCACATAAATTTTTCGAATGGAAAAACTCATTGGTGCACGACCAGGTTTGAACCCACGACCTTCGGATCGTGAGGCAGGGGTGCTACCACTACACCACCAGCGCTCTCAGAGAATTACATGTGTGGTTTTATTATTTTTTACCCGTCTGTGAAGTGAAAGAGGATAATGTTTTTGGGTTGTAAGGGTGTATGTTTGTATGTATGCGAGTTCCTTTGACTGTCGCTGTAGCAAAAACGGCTTGACAGATATTGACAAATGAGTTGTGATTGGATTATTCTGGATCACAATAGTGACATAGGCTATACAAAATGTCAAAAATCGAATATGGCGGCTGTTAAAATATAATTTCAGTTACATTCAGTCCGGTTTTTCAATTTTTGCAATAAATACTAGTTTTTTTTGTTCGTTAATATTGAAATCATGTTTTGTCGTTTGTTTTAGAGTGATAATGTTATTGTGCAGGCGCGCCCCGAGCGCGAGCCGTCGCCGGAGCGCTTCCCGCCCGCGCCGCACGCGCCGCACGCGCCGCACGCACCGCACGCGCCGCACGCGCCGCACGCCGCGCACCACGCCGCGCCGCACCATGCGCAGCAGGTAACTATGAGAATCTTCGAATTATGTGGGTACGCCAGTGCCCTTAAACGGTGAGAGAACACACCGTTTAAAAGTACGAGCACGGAGCGCATTTTTTTTCGAATCGACCCACTATTTTCAGTTCTGAAGACGGCTGTTCTGTCGCTACTCCACCACTGACATTTTGTTAACAAATTCTTGCGTGTCAGTGGCCAAAAAATCATAATTCTTGCAATAATTTATTCTACACAGTAAAATATTTACAAGCAAGTCTTTGAAAAAATACATGTACAGAGGTGAGCTTAACCCCCTACAAGAATTTTCTACCAGCAAACCTTAGAGAATAGGAAGAAGCTGAAACATAGGTGGAAAAAATGTGTACTAAAAATCGTGCAAATAATACTTGCGGAAATTTTTTCCACCTTATTAAAATATATTTCTATACTAATATTATAAAGAGGAAAGTTTTGTATTTTTGTTTGTAAGAAATAAACACAAACTACTGGTCCAATTTAAAAAATTCTTTCACCATTAGAATGCTACATTATCCCTGAGTAACATAAGCTATATTTTATGTAGCTACCTCGCGAGCAAAGCCGCGAGCGGAAGCTAGTATACAATAAGAATCACATTGAAACGTCTTACATGTGTTGTTTCCCACAGATCCCGAAGCACGCGAGCGCGGTGTCGAGCGCCGCGCCCGCGCCGGCCGCGCCGCACCACCACCTCAAGCGCTCTCCGAGCTTCTCCGCCTCCAACCAACTCGGTAAGTACTATTCAAATATTACAATACTATGTAAAATACTGTCGTGACTGACTGACTTATTGACATCCAACGCAGAGCCTAAACCGCTGGTCTTAGAGAGTTGAAATATGGGCAGGTACAGTTTGAAGTTCCGAAGTTCAACTTCGCGAATAAGACGCGAGTAGTTAATATTACATAAAATCACGACTGTCCCGACGGGGTAGGCAGAAGCGAATCTCCTTAGTTTGAATTCGACCAAACTAGTAAACGAAAAAGTACAATCCTCAGAATAAATCTTAGTTATCAAATAGTAAACTGTCATTTGACTTAATTTGACATTACATTATTCTGAGAATATATACGAGAATTTTGACAAATCCCATCTTAGTTATTCAAGAAGAAAATTATAACTATTTTAGGTTGTAATAAATTACCTCATCTGAATGTATAGATAGTTATTGACCCCCTGATAAATTATTGTGACCAATATCATGTGATGTGGACACCAGAATCAGGGGGAAATTATATCAGCACCGAGCAGAAGACTCGGATACTGTTGTCTGTCTACTTTTACAAGGTGCTGGACATTACTAAATAAGTATCTCTTATCTAAATATATATAACTCAAAGGTGACCGACTGACATAGTGATCTATCAACGCACAGCCCAAACCACTGGATGGATCGGGCTGAAATTTGGCATGCAGGTAGATGTTATGACGTAGGCATCCGCTAAGAAAGGATTTTGATTAATTCGATCCCCAAGGGGATAAAATATGGAGTTAATAAGTTTGGATGAAAAGTCGCGATAATCGACATTCACGCGGGCGAAGCTGCGCGCATCAGCTAGTTATCAATAAAAAAAATATCACAACTAATCCCCAGGCTCGGGATAAATCTCCTCAGATCTCTAGTTACTTAGATCTTCGAGGATATGTAAAGAGTCGGAGGCGCGTCAAAACATGACATAAATGAAATTCGTATATCGCAGCAGGCGCGGGCGCGGGCGCGCCGCCGTGCAAGAAGGCGCGCGGCGCGTGGGGCGCGCGCGACGTGTCGTACGCCGAGGCCGCCAAGCTGGCCACCGTGCACGACCTCAGCTTCTTCACGCTGGCGCGCCGCGCGCTGCGCCACTCCAACGTGTACGACAACCTGCTCAGGTACTGTACAAGCTGGCCACCGTGCACGACCTCAGCTTCTTCACGCTGGCGCGCCGCGCGCTGCGCCACTCCAACGTGTACGACAACCTGCTCAGGTACTGTACAAGCTGGCCACCGTGCACGACCTCAGCTTCTTCACGCTGGCGCGCCGCGCGCTGCGCCACTCCAACGTGTACGACAACCTGCTCAGGTACTGTACAAGCTGGCCACCGTGCACGACCTCAGCTTCTTCACGCTGGCGCGCCGCGCGCTGCGCCACTCCAACGTGTACGACAACCTGCTCAGGTACTGTACAAGCTGGCCACCGTGCACGACCTCAGCTTCTTCACGCTGGCGCGCCGCGCGCTGCGCCACTCCAACGTGTACGACAACCTGCTCAGGTACTGTACAAGCTGGCCACCGTGCACGACCTCAGCTTCTTCACGCTGGCGCGCCGCGCGCTGCGCCACTCCAACGTGTACGACAACCTGCTCAGGTACACTTCATCCAACGGATCTAGGCATTCGTGAAGTTAGCCACAGGTGCGAGTTTGCGCATGTACGGTTGTTCCTTCCATCTAACCTCTCTTGTTCTCCCCATCCCAGCGTTTACATTGCAAATTGGTTAGCTGTCGGAGGGCGGAGCGACATCGGGCCATGAGTTCCTATCATCACTATATTCATTTATATTTTATTAAAAAATAATGTATTAATTATATCAGTTATCTAGTACCCATAACACAAGCTTTGAGTAGCTTACTTTGGGGTTCGATGATGCTTGGACTGTCCAGCATTATTTATTTATTTATTTATTTATTTATTTTACATATAAAAATGGTAATTCGTCCACAGATGCCTGCTACTCTTCACCAATGAGATAATATCGTCTTCGGAACTGCTGTCGGTGACGGCTCCGTTCCTCTGCCGCCACCCGGAGCTGCAGAAGTGGCTGCAGGACTTCGTGGGGCCGCCCTCTCCGCCCCACACCCCCACCGCCACCATACATACTGGTAACTATCTTACTAATATTATATCCGCGAAAGTTTGTAAGAATGTCTGGATGTCTGTTTGTTACTCTATCACGCTGAAACGGCTTACATCCTAGGTGAGTCTAGGTGCCGATTCCAGTCCTATCCTCGGTCCGAGGAGAGCTGACAAGAAACTCGCTGGGCCCTAGCGCTTTGTATGATCCTTGTTAGTGTTGTTAGGGACACCTAGCAGAGTTGGAGCTGATTCGTCCAAAGCTTTTTTGTCATCCGAGTACTCTGATCCTACTAATATTATAAATTCGAAAGTTTGTAAGAATGTCTGGATGGATGTTCGTCACTCTTTCACGCTGAAACGGCCGAACGGACCGCGGGATAGATTTGTATTTGTTTTTCAAGGTACCGGTCAACTTTAAAAACCAGGACGCCTCTGGTTCGAGAGAATATGCTTACGTTTCGTCTCCTTCCCCCAGGCTACACCTCCCAGTACACGAGCAGCGAGCAGCTGTTCGAGCGGGCGCGCTCCCGCGAGCGCGAGAAGGAGCGCGAGCGGCTCGCCTCGGCGTCCGGCGCGCGCCTCGAGCCCGGCGCCGCGCCGCGCCTCGAGCGGGGCGCCGACGCCGCGCCCTCCATGGATGTCGGTGAGTACTGCCCCAACTCCACCGTAACTAGTACTAACCGGGACTAGTACGTCTACCATGAGTTGTCACATTTAGATCGGCTGACGTCACTACAGTAGTAGTAGTAGTATAGGAGTAAAGGTCATCCAACGGTAGGTCTACCATTACTGTTGTCACATTTAGATTAGCTGACGTTACTACAGTAGTAATAGTACGTTACTATGACATTTGTCAAAACTGTTACTCATGGTACCAAATTGTAAACAAATTATGAGCGCAAACTACAGTCGCCGTAGTACGCTGTGACGTAGGATAGTTAGCTACGTAAGGTTTTAGTACCCAACTATCCGCTAGAGGCGCTGTAGGCAAGTTTTCATACATTTTTTTAACTACAGTCGCTAGCGTGTGTAGATTGTGAAAACTCATGGTAGACCTACGGATCTAGGCATTCGTGAAGTTAGCCACAGGTGCGAGTTTGCGCATGTACAGTTCCTTCCCCCCCTCCTCATACCTCCAATTGCTCCCGAAAAACGATACTGCGCAGCTCTTGCGGCTAACTTCACAAATGCCTAGATTCGTTGAGCCAAGTATACTGCCCCACGTCTATCGTAATGCCGGACGATTCTACACAATTTGATATTTTACCGTTATTTAAATAATACAAAATTAAAAATTTAATAACCCATAAAGTAATATATAAATAATAGTAATAATAAAGTCACGGTTACCTTACCAAGTTCCTTCAATACCAAATTTTGAATCGATAGGACATGGAAGTTAGTCAGATCCCCTCATCAACTAGAAAAGAGCTGATGATCTTCAAACGGCTGAACAGATTTTCATGTAACATGGCTAAGAACACTCAGGATAAAATTATCTATGACACAAAAAAAAACTAAACGAAAATCGGTTCATCCGTTTCTGAGCTACGTTACCACAGACAGATACACAGATACACTGACTGGGGGTTAAAAAAATTAACCTTGATTTTAGAGCTCGTCTTTTAAGCTGATAGTTAATTTATAAACAAACAAATATGATCACGACTGTAATCCCCGGGCTCGGTAGATATCTCCTCAGATCTTTGGTTACTTAAATCTTTTGAGGATATCTAAAGGGGGTAGTCAGAGGCAAGTCCAAACATGACATTTGGTACATGCCCACATTTTGCACAGTAGTTAGTATTCCGTACGTGACAGGTTGCAAGCCCTTCGCCGCTTATAAGAATACTAACCTATGACGCACACCTTCGAATTATTGGTTCTAGGGTATGCCAGTTTCCTCACGATGTTTTCCTTCACCGTTTAAGAGCACTGGCATTGCGCACATAAATTTTTCGAATGGAAAAACTCATTGGTGCACGACCAGGTTTGAACCCACGACCTTCGGATCGTGAAGCCGGGGTGCTACCACTACACCACCAGCGCTCTAATTTATAATTAACTAATATTTTACGAGATCACCGAAATTTTTTGTTGCGAACAATGATGAATAATAAGCACAATGACAGAATAGATAACAGAGTTACTTTCGCATTAATAATATTAGGTATGGATTAGTTGGAACATAAAGTTAATTGTGATATTTATATTACACCACCAAGCCGGCAAACCGGGTCCACCCGTTGGTAAGTTTTAATTACGAATACCGAATTATTAGCAGCTACAATAGTCCTTTGTATTACTTAATTATTGACTTTGCCTAGTAATTCCAAGATCGCTGAGATTTGATAATTTTAATTAATTTTCCACCATTTTCACGTAGCTTTAGTCAACTTTGCATGGCTAGTAAAATTAGCTAAAACACGTCTATCACACGTCAGTTTAGTCAGATTAAGAATTTTCATTTAAAATGTTTACGCTAATTTAGTATATGGTGTGAACAAAGTAAGTTCGTGTATATTTCAGCATTTTTTTCACCACCATTGTCATCTAAAATTTTTGACGACCTCAGTGGCGCAGCGGGCGAGAGTCCGCCTGCGACGGTTGCGGGTTCGATTCCCGCCTCGGGACAAATTTGTGTACGATCTGCAGAAATTTGTTCCGTTGGTCTGGGTGTTTTCTATGTATAATAAAAAAGTATATTATCTATCTATGTATATAATGTATTAAATATATCAGTTATCTAGTACCCATAACACAAGCTTTGAGTAGCTTACTTTGGGGCTAGATATGCTGTGTGGACTGTCCAGCATTATTTATTTATAAAATAAGCGTGTATACCAAATTTCAGCCCAATCTGTTATAACTGATTTAAAGTTCAGTTGCTAGAGTCAAAAGCTTGTAAAAACTTCGATGTGCATGGAATTTATACTAGAATAGTTATACATCTGTACCTTTCTATCAGTAATGCAACGTATGTCCAACAGATCTGACCACGTGCAAGCGATTGGGTACTTCGTACTGCGCGCTGCCGAGAGACGCCGCAGCCCGGCGCTGCTCGGGCCGCACTGCACTCTGCAAAGAGGTAAATCACAATCCTATAAAATAGTTCACCGAGACAGACTGATATATAGACTAGCTTCCGCCCACGGCTGCGCTCGCGTGGTATCTTGAAAAACAAATCTATCCCACGGGAACCGTACATTTTTCCGGGATAAAAAGTAGCCTATGTGTTATTCCAGGCTATAATGTATATCTGTGCCAAATTTCATTCAGATCAGCCGTTTCAGCGTGAAAGAGTAACAAACATACATCCAGACATCCATACATTCTTACAAACTTTCGCCTTTATAATATTAGTAGGATAACGTAGCCTAAACCGCTGGTCATCGAGACTTGAAATTTAGATGGTTTCATTCTTTGTACAGAAAGTAGATGAAAAGGCGGCTATCTCATATAAAGTAGATAAAAAGGTAAGAAAGTAGAAAGGAGATAAAAAGGCGGCTATCTAAAATATCTTAACAAATTTTCTTGTAGTTAAGTTTCTTAAAAATACGCAATCCCTTTCTTCCAAAGCTGTCTCGCTCACATGCGTTTCAGTCATTTCTGGTCAGGGAGAAAAACTGTGACATTTACCAAACTGCAAGAACTGACGATGGCTTGCTCGTTTGAAATGTACACGACATTTTAGTACTTTAAAAAGATTTAAGAAGACTTTATACATTATATATCATGGATATAAGGGTAGAGGTAGACCTAACGAAAGATGGATTGACTGTGTGAAAGACGATATGTGTAAGAAGGGAGTGACTATTGAGATGACGGATGATAGGGGAGGGGTAGGAAAAGAACTTATTGTGCCGACCCCACTTAGTGGGATAAAGAAGATCATACAAAAAAAACGCTAGGACCGAGACGAGTTTCTCGACTGTTCTTCTAGTACTTGGATTATGCTGGAATTGGCACATAGATTCACCGCATGTAAGACGTTTCAAAGTGATCCTTGTGATTGTATTAAATAAATATATTTTGACTTCTAAAGGCCATAAATTATTGTCAACAGGTGCTGAACGACACTTGGGTGTCATTTCCAACTTGGAGCGAGGATTCTACGTTTGTGACCTCACGGAAGACACAATATGAGGAGTACATTTATAGATGTGAAGATGAAAGATTTGAGGTGAGACTTATTTGAAGAGTACCTTTTTTATAGTGATCACAAAATGAGTATTTTGAAAATAACTTCTTACTGCCGCCTATTGGATTTGAGGCATTTTAATATAGCCTGTGTAATATGTTACTCTTGTGATCCTGATATGATATCTCATTAGTCAAAATCCGTCCAGCCATTTTGGCTCTAGCGACAGCCAAAATAATTCTCATACATATGAGATTCAAACACATTACCCTCCTTCACAGTCGGGTATAAAAACAAACGTGATCATGACTGTAATCCCCAGGCTTCCTAGTTCATTAGATTCAGATCTCCGAGGAAGTCTAAAGGAGGTAGTCAGAATATAAAATTAAATAATATTAACTATACTAAATAAAGAATTTTGTCATTTTGTCATGATTCACTTATTGAAAGACAACGCAAAGCCTAAACCGCTGGTCTTTGAGACTTAAAGCATGTATTCCTGGTAACACTTAGGCGTATACTAAGAATGAAATTCGTGATATTCAACCTCTAAAAACAGCAGCGGGAGGTAAATGTTATATGTAAGGTTATTATAATATCACAGACTATTTTCTATTACGAATTTCATCAAAATCCGTCCCAAAACTAACCTCTCTCGCCGCCAGCTCGACGTGGTGATCGAGACGAACGCGTCCACGATCCGCGTGCTCGAGGGTGTACAGAAGAAGCTCTCCCGCATGAGCACCGAGGAGGCGGCTCGGTTCCGTCTGGACGACTGCCTTGGCGGCGCCTCGCCCACCATTCACCAGAGGGCGCTGCGACGCATCTACGGAGACAAGGTGGTACGCACACGAATACAATCATTCATTGGCATGCATTCATCGACATTCCTTCATCGAAATTCCTTCATCGACATTCCTTCATCGACATTCCTTCATCGACATTCCTTCATCGTTATGCATTCATCGTCATTTATTCATCGTTATGTATTCATCGTTATGCATTCATATCTACCAGCGGACACCTTGGCACATATACGGAGACAAGGTGGTAATCATTCATTGGCATGCATTCATCGACTTTCCTTCATCGTTATGCATTCATCGTCATTCCTTCATCGTTATGTATTCATCGTCATTCATTCATCGTTATGTATTCATATCTACCAGCGGACGCCGCGTTACATACGGAGACAAGTTGACACGCACACGAATACAATCATTCATCGTCATTCCTTCATCGTTATGCATTCATCGTCATGCATTCATATCTACCAGCAGACACCGCGGCACATCTACGGAGACAAGGTGGTACGCACACGAATACAATCATTCATTGGCATGCATTCATCGACGTTCCTTCATCGTTATGTATTCATCGTCATTCATTCATCGTGATGTATTCATATCTACCAGCGGGCGCCGCGGTACACCTACCGAGACAAGTGATACGCACATGAATACAATCATTCATTGGCATGCATTCATCGACGTTCCTTTATTGTTATGCATTCATCCTCATTCCTTCATCGTTATGTATTCATATCTACCAGCGGGCGCCGCGGCACACCTACCGAGACAAGTGATACGCACATGAATACAATCATTCATTGGCATGCATTCATCGACGTTCAAGGTCTTTCCTTCATCGTTATACATTCGTCTTCATTCATCCTATTCATTCAGCCCGTTGTGACCTCTTTAATACGCCACTCTTTCCAGTCACAGCATGTTTCGTTCAGTGGTTCCCGACTACACTGACGATGTCATTGGACCATCGGGCGCGTGGTGACCCTTGGCCACCACTAAGTTATCGCCTCTATCCATCTCCCGTCATCCCTTGCCAAGTGTCGTGCCCATTTCCACTTCAATCTGGCGTTTGCATACACATATTAATTAATTCAGTCTTCATTCGTTCGGCGTTAATTATACAATCATGCATTCATCGTCACGCATTCATTTTCATAATGTATAATTTTCTTTTCTTTTATATTTTTTTTTTAATATTCTGGAATGTTTCCATCAAATGATTACAATGGTACTTCGTTTGGCACAAGATGGCGCTGTGTGAAGTTTCTATTAGTACAGTTCATGCAACGGCTCTAGGCATTCGTGAAGTTAGCCACAGGTGCGAGTTTGCGCATGTACAGTTCCTTCCCCTCTCCTCATACCTCTAATTGCTCCCGAAAAACGATACTGCGCAGCTCTTGCGGCTAACTTCACGAATGCCTAGATTCGTTGAGCCAACTATAATTATTATTAGTATTAGACGGGTATTTATCGCGTTTAAATTACCTTATATTTTCCCGACGTTTCGACAGGTTTGCACACTGTCGTGGTCACGGGTAGACCCGTCTAATACTACTAATAATAATGTGTTCAGATCGCGTAAGTTTAAAAGTACCCATTATAATTATTTATCTTTTCCTTTCTATTTCTTCTCAATAAAGAAGATAAATAATCTTGGTTAATTATAATGTTATTTTTGTTCGCAGGCGGTGGACATAATCGCAGGGCTGAAGAAAAACCCAGTGGTGGCTGTGCCCGTGGTGTTACGCCGCCTCAAGGCTAAGGAGGAGGAATGGCGGGAAGCTCAGAAGGTACGATTAAAAACATGATCACGAATCCCCAGGCTTGGCAGAAATCTCCTCAGATCTCTTGTTACTATTTTAAATATAAACTAATACTTATTTATATATATACTTCTATACTAACGGTTTAACTCAAAAACTACTTGACTGATTTCAAAACTTATTTTACCACGAGCTGATGCTCGCAGCTTCGCCCGCGACCAAAATCCTTTCTTAGCAGATGCCTACGTCATAACATCTACCTGCATGCCAAATTTCAACCCGATCCGTCCAGTGGTTTGGGCGGTGCGTGTTGATAGATCACTATGTCAGTCAGTCAGTCACCTTTGAGTTATATATATTTAGATTAGAATGCTCCTTTATCCCAAAAAAAATAGAGATATTTTTGCTACCCGTTTGAAGGCGGGGGCGTGTCACTAGTTTACAATACACAGATCTATCTTTTCTATCACACATAGGTACATTAGAATTTTACAATTTGATTCTTTAGTGTAGATATTAAAATCTAAACTTACCTTTAATATAAATAAATGTATATCATATATACAAGAATTGCTCGATTGCAAGAATTTGAATCTCTGAAACGGCTCCAACGATTTTCATGAAATTTAGTATGCAGGGGGTTCTGAGGATCATAAATCGATCTAGCTAAATTTCATTTTCCAATAAAAACACGATTTTAAAAATATGTAATCAGGTACTAATAATTAAGTTGTCCATTCCCAGGGTTTCAACAAGCAATGGCGCGAGCAGAACGAGAAGTACTATCTAAAGTCGCTCGACCACCAAGGCATCAACTTCAAGCAGAACGACCTAAAGGCCATGCGCTCTAAAGCGCTGTACAACGAGGTGGAGAGCGCGTACGCAGCGCACAAGCCCGGCCCGCATCTCGTTATGGACTATACCATGCAGAACCGGCAAGAAGGTAAATATCATTGCTGGTGATAAGAAGAAGAAGTAATATAGAAGAAGTCAATAGTAGCAATGGGTCGTACGAAATCTTGTACCAGGGCTTGCAAGTGCGTCCACCTCACAATACCCGGTCCAAAAACCAGGGTTCAAATACTTTCAAGGTATTTTTTGCAGACTTGATCATAGATACTTCATAGAAAAGTGATCTGTATTGTGGGAAGGGTAGAATATATCCTAAACACTTACCATCCAGAAGTAGGTATCCTAATTATGACTCCAATGAGAAGGCTGATGAGAGTGTGAAGCGATGAGTGATTGAGAAGAAAGATAGCACACTTATGAAATGATGAACGATTGTGAACTTGTGAACAAATGATTTAATGAAGGAAGAAAAGAAAAATAGCAAATAGAAATCACACAGAACACGAAACTTAAAAACTACGAAACAGCTGATTTACAAAGCCAAGGTAGTAAGCGAGTAACGCGTGCGCAAGCCGAGAGCCGAGAGCCGAGAGCCGAGTGTGTGGCGACCGAGACCCGAGCGGCCGCCGGCGGCCGTTCGTTATGTAGTATACAATGGAGCGGTGGCGTGAGGTGTATGGTCCAAGTTATAAAAGATAAGCGAATTCAATATTAAATTTAAGTTTGTGACATACATCTCACGACATCGCTGTGGCGAAGTAAAAATAAGTGAGTTAGGTACGCCACAGTATTATCATACATTTAAGAAGCATAATTGCGTTTGCAGAAAAAATACTTCTAAAACATACCTATCATCTTGTCTCGCTCGCGCCTGACCGGCGACTGACCGACACGCCCCGCTTTCCAAAATACTTTGAAGCGCTTGCAAGTATTACAAGGCGTACTAGGAAAATAAAGGTTTATATCTAAGTTAAGAAAACAGTGGGCCGTAAACTTGTTAGCCACAAGTTGCATAAAATTGTCGAGACTATGATGAGAACACATGCGATGTGCAATCGACAGAGTGTCGGTGTTGATACCAGCATGCTGCCTTCCTACTGATGTCTCTATATTATACACTACTCTATCTAAAAACTGACTACAGAATGCTGTAAATAAGTTTTAACACTTGACGTTATATCTTCTAACTAGTATTTATCTATACTAATATTATAAAGAGGAAAATTTAAACATAAAGTAATACAAAGGCATTTGATATGCCTTCTTCATTCTCGTTATTCATAAAAATCTAACCTCACACTCTGATACCTCGTTTGTCAAAAACTCTCATATATACATACACCCCAAATAGTATTTGGCAAATACATTAGAGGTAGATCAGTCTAAAAATGCACGCCCCTCCAATGTATTTACCTCTACATGCGGTACAAGTACAAGTGGAGGGGCGTGCATTTTTAGACTGAATCATCTCTACCTTCCTTCGCAATTAAGGCCCAGCATTTTGAAAATTGCAAGTATTGCAACCCTAATCATTCTATTATCGCTTAATAGATTACATTGAAATTGAACTACACGATACTCAAGGATATAAGTGATAAATCAACCGGAGCTAAAACACGAATTAGTTAGAAAACCTTGGTTAAAAATCATGTCAAAAACACCTCTGAAAATTCAGAAATTCCCTAATTTATCCAGAACAGTAAGGTATTTTGAATTTCTATTTCACATTAATGTAAATCAGTAAATTGGAAACAAATCGACCCAGCCCTTTTTTTGAAATAAGCTATTTACTTGAACATATTTATGTTTTTTATAAATTGTCGCTTTCGTTACGTAATTCAGACCAGCCATGATACTATAATTATGATATACTTACTTGTCATTTGGGTATTTCGCTTCGTGCTATGTCTGATTCCGCGGAGATCCGCGTTGCTTTACGGACCTATGTCACTTTTTTTTGTAACTTTTACGTAAGGAATAGTGTGACGAGTATTCTGGGCCTTAAGTAAAACATAGATACAACAGCCAGTTTACCGTTCTAACTGTATTTATTTGTCTACAGCAATAAAAATAGTTCGCGACACCGCCGAGCTACTGATTCACCACGCGCGTCGCCAGACCGGCATACAGAAGGCAGAGAAACGCCGAATCAAGCAACTCCTGAGACATTTCCTGCCCGATTTGTTCAACCATCCGCGGCAACCGCTCTCTGATGATGAGAGGGATGAAGGTACGTTTTTGTAGAATCCGTAGTCATAGAATCAGCACAGATAGAACTAGTCTTGTTTGTGTTAGAACCAGAACTCAAAGCACCAGTCTTGTTAGTGATAGAACCAGTCTTTTTAATCTATACTAATATTATAAAGAGGAAAGATTTGATTGTTTGTTTGTTTGTTTGTTTGTTTGAATTGAATAGGCTCCGAAACTACTGAACCGATTTGAAAAATTCTTTCACCAATGTGTAGAATGAACTTTCAGGATGAACATAGGCTATAATTTATGTAGGTACTTCGCGGGCGACGCCGCGTGCAGAAGCTAGTAATATTATAAAGAGGAAAGTTTTGTATTTATGTATTTTTGTTTGTAGCGAATAAACTCAAAAACTACTGGTCCGATTTCAAAAATTCTTTCACCGTTAGAACGCTACGTTATCCCTAAGTAACATAGGCTATATTTTAAGTAGGTACCTCGCGAGCAAAGCCGTTAGGTGTTAGTGTTAGAATCTACTAATTTAGTGATAGAACTCAAGTTATGACAATGATGAAAACACATGCGATGTGCAATCGACAGAGTGTCGGTGTTGATACCAGCATGCTGCCTTCCTACTGATGTCAAATAATTTATATTTTGCTTGCAATTTAGTCGATAAAATTAATAATGAAAAATGGTATCATCTGTAATCCCCAGTTTGGTAGATAGATAGATATCTTTACATCTCTAGTTACTTAGATCTCTGTATTTTAAGGAAAGGTAGTCAGAGACACGTCCGATTATATTTAGCTTTACTTTATTTAGTTTTTACATGACACGTTTCAAGCTTATAGTAATACTAGCGATACAAACTTTGATGTTTTTTTTTGATAAGACTATGTATCTGATGATGTTCTTTCCATATTCAGAGGAGAAGGAGGAACCTCCCAGTCCCGGCAGCCCGTCCAATGAGCCATCCATGGACTGTGATAAGACTCCCAACTCAGGAGTCAAGTCGGAGATCAAGCTAGAGGTATGACAATAAATACTATTTAATAGTAAAATAAAATAAATATGATCACGACTGTAACCCCCGGGCTCTACCGAGCCGATCTGCCTCAGTAAGTCTACCATGAGTTTTCACAATCTACACTCGCTAGCGACTGTAGTTAAAAAAAATTATGAAATCTTGTACAGCGCCTCTGGGGGATAGTTGGGTACTAAAACGTCACGTAGTTAACTATCTTACGTCACAGCGTACTACAGCGACTGTTGTTTGCGCTTCATTCATTTGCTTAGAATTTGGTACCATGAGTAACAATTTTGACAGATGTCATAGTAACATACTATTACTACTGTAGTAACGTCAGCCGATCTAAATATGACAACTCATGGTGGACGAATCTTTAGTTACTTATATTTTGGAGGATATCTAAAGGGGGTAGTCAGAGGCACGTCCAAACATGACATTTGGCACATGCCCACTTTTTGCACACCAGTTAGTATTCCGTACGTGACAGGTTGCAAGCCCATCGCCGCTTATAAGAATATTAAACCTATGACACACACCTTCGAATTGTATAGTAATGATGGCAAACATACTTAAATTTCAAATAATAATAATTGGTAGTTTCACACAGCGCCATCTAGCCTCAAACTAAGCAAAGCTTTTACTATGGTGGGAACTAGATCATACATAATAACACCCGGACACATAACAAACATCTGTGTTGCTTGCACAAAACTTTACCCTGGATGGGCATCGAACCCACAACCTACAGCGCATAAGCTACTGCCAACTGAGCTGTGAGGCCAGAAGTTTTAAGTAATTATTACAGTAAGAAGTATCAGATTTGGTTGACCTCAGGTCATTGAAGATGTCTTAGATGAAGGGGTAGTCAGAGGCAAATCCAGTCTTACAGCCAATATGAACTTTAAACTGACAATGATGAAAACACATGCGATGTGCAATCGACAGATTGTCTGTGTTGATACCAGCATGCTGCCTTCCTACTGATTTTCAACTCTATTGCACCTATAATTAAAACCGTTTTTGCATAACAATAATATTCTATTCCTCTATCCACAGTCGTCGGAGTCGGATAACGCTTCAGACAAAAGCGGAAAGACGAGTAAGAATAATAAAGAGAACAAACCGAAGAATAATAATACTGATAGCAAAGGTACGTTTGAAATTAGCTTTCATTTTTACTAGTTGTTGCCAGCGATTTCGTTCGCATATTTAATACGAGCTGATGCCCGCAGCTTCGCCCGCGTGAATGTCGATTATCGCGACTTTTCATACTAACTTTCATCCCCTATTTTATCCCCTTGGGGGTAGAATTAATCAAAATCCTTTCTTAGCGGATGCCTACGTCATAACATCTACCTGCATGCCAAATTTCAGCCCGATCCGTGCAGTGGTTTGGGCTATGCGTTGATAGATCACTATGTCAGCAGTCAGTCAGTCACCTTTGAGTTATATGTATTTAGATTTTCTATTTTCCGACATTATATTTTAATGCACCAAATCTTTAATCTTATACCTTTAAACGAGCAATTCTTGTATGTATAATATAATCTGAATCTCGGAAACAGCTCCAACGATTTTCATGAAAGTATGCAGGGAGGTTACGGGGGCGATAATTCGATCTAGCTAGGTTTCATTTTTAGAAAATTCTTTTACAAAAAAAAACAAGCAAAGCTCGGTCACTCAGGTACTAACACTTAAATAAACAACTTTTATTAAGAAACCAACACTGAGCGAAAGAAAACAGCTGTTTCATGCAAAAGTTAACCTACTTGGCTAAAATGTATGAAACAGCTGTTTTTTTCGCGCTCTCAGTGTTGGTTTCTTAGAAAAAGTTGTTTATATTGATAAGTGCTTAAACCCCTGAAGTTTTCGGAAGTAGTCTGGCAACCCTGTATAATCGTAACTTGCTTATATTGATGGGTACTTTAACCCCCTGAAGTTTTCGGCAGTAGTTTGGTAACATTGTATAATCGTAGTAGTAACATGTACATTGTTGTAGACTCGTCCAACGCGTCAGCCAACACTGTGAAACGGAGCAGTAGCAACGAAGAACAGTCTTCGGTGAAATCTGACGTCAAATCCGAGTCTGCAGACCCTGAAGATGATATGAGGGATTATCCACCTAACGTAAGTCGTCAATTGATACTCTTGTACATTTTTCTGATTGAAAAAGTCTGCTATACCAGAGGGTCTACCATGAGTTTTCACAATCTACACTCGCTAGCGACTGTAGTTAGAAAAATGTATGAAAATATTGTACAGCGCCTCTAGCGGATAGTTGGGTGCTAAAACGTCACGTAGCTAACTATCCTACGTCACAGCGTACTACAGCGACTGTAGTTTGCGCTCATTAATTTGCTTAGAATTTGGTACCATGAGTAACAATTTCGACAGATGTCATAGTTACGAACTATTACTACTGTAGTAACGTCAGCTGATCTAAATGTGACAACTCATGGTAGACCTACCGTACTTTCAAACGGTGAAGGAAAACATCGTGAGAAAATCAATTCGTAGAACTAAGTTGAAAGACATCTGCCAAGTGGATAAAAGGAGCTTCTGAGGGGCTTTAATCCTTTCACCACACTGGTTTTAGAGACCTAGTGACACGCTAAAGAAGAGTTATAGATATGATAAAGAGACTATGATGAGAACACATGCGATGTGCAATCGACAGAGTGTCGGTGTTGATACCAGCATGCTGCCTTCCTACTGATGTCTCTATAAAATCTATCTGTATTTTTTATCGGTGATTCGGTCGTGGATATGGTATTTATAGTAAAAAATGTAACTGAAATGGCGGGTCGAGTTCCTTGCAGGCTGGAACAATATCGCTCAAGATCGCGAGGTCTGAAAAGAGTGGGCCTTTGCCCAGCAGAGGGACACTAGAAACAACAACATGGCTATCGTACATGTTAGAGAAGCATTGATATGCGATTGCGTATATTTCTCCTCTCGAGTTTTCTAGTATTTTCGGTCTAACGCCATTTCCATTTGACGATGGTAGTACGATATATATCATATACCTTTAAACGAGCAATTCTTGTATAATATATATATACTAGCTTCCGCCCACAGCTTCGCCCGCGTGGTACTATGAAAAACAAAAACAAATCTATCCCGCGGGAACCTTATATTTTTCCGAGATAAAATGTAGCCTATGTTTTATTCCAGACCATAATCTATACCTGTGCCAAATTTCATTCAGATCCGTTCAGCCGTTTCAGCGTGAAAGAGTAACAAACATCCAGACATCCTCACAAACTTTCGCGTTTATAATATTACTAGCTTCTGCCCGCGGCTTCGCCTGCGTGATACCTTGAAAAACAAAAACAAATCGATCCCGCGGGAACCTTACATTTTTCCGGGATAAAAAGAATCCTATGTTACTTCTAATACCTCCAAGAATATGTGTACAAAGTTTCATCATGATCGGTTTAGTAGTTTTCGCGTGAAAGCGTAACAAACAAACTTACATTCACATTTATATATTAATAGGGGTTAAGTAGGATTTTTGTACCTATTGGTTAGGTTAGTTAGTATTTTTCAAACAATTTTTCAATACGTCCGATGGTAATACGATGGTAATATGTAACTGAATGTACTCGTCCTCAGGAGGCCCGATTCGTATGCTCGATGTCGTGGTACCTGTTCCTGCGCGTGCACGCGGCGCTGTGCTCGCGGCTGGGCGCGGCGCGGCGCCACGCGAGCCAGCTGGCGCGCGACCGCCTGCCCAGCGCCGCCTCCGCGCTCAGACTCAAACCCAACAGTGAGTATACCCATCCAAAATCACACGACTATAATCCCCAGGCTCGGTAGATATCTCCTCAGATCTCTAGTTACTTAGATCATTGAGGATATCTAAAGAGTCAGAGGCACGTGCAAACATTATATTTGGTATAGGTCATCCAACGGATCTAGGCATTCGTAAAGTTAGCCACAGGTGCGAGTTTGCGCATGTACAGTTCCTTCCTCTCCTCCTCATACCACCAATTGCTCCCGAAAAACGGTACTGCGCAGCTCTTGCGGCTAACTTCACGAATGCCTAGATTTGTTGAGCCAACTTTACATGCCCACATTTTGCACAGAAGTTAGTATTCCTTACGTGACAGGTTGCAAGCGCATCGCCGCTTAAAAGAATACTAACCTATGACTCACACCTTTGCAAATTGTATTGAAGTAGTGTTATTTCAAGCTTCAAATGTTACTATAACGGAATCGTTACTGAATCGTCTTCAATAACGATTCCATTATAGAAACGTCACTACTTCAATACAATTTACGAAGGTCATGGTACAAAATAACAATGTAATGTTAATTCGGTAATGTATTATGAATTCGCGGTAAGGCCCCAGGTCTACCTCTACAATATTATAATAGTACTTACAATTATTATATATTAAATATATCAGTTATCTAGTACCCATAACAGAAGCTTTGAGTAGCTTACTCTGGGGTTAGATGATGCTGTGTGGATTGTCTAGCATTATTTATTTATAGTTTTCTCGTATCATACAGCTTTATAACTTCTCGTATAATTCCATAATTCGTATAATTCCAGACCTGCCGGCGAGCGCGTCCTCTCCCTCGCAGTACTACAACGCGCTGCTCGAGCTGGTGCGCGGCGTGCTGGACGGCAACGTGGAGCCGGCGGCGTACGAGGACGCGGCGCGCGAGATGCTGGGCATCCGGGCGTACCCCGCCTACACGCTCGACAAGCTGGTCTCCATCGCAGTCAGACAGGTAACTAGAATACTGAAAAGGACGGAAATATCTAGGTACTTTCCCGCAGGTTTTGGAAACCGGAAGAAATTCAAACCGGGATCACTCGTATACAACCTTTTCTTTTCGTTTACGTTCTACCTACCCTAACCACTATTAAAACGGTTAGTCGAGAACGATCAATCAAAAAGGGTTTCGCTCAATTAATCGGTTAGGATTTTATTTTATTTTTAATTATTTAATACTAGCTGACCCGGCAGACTTCGTACTTATTTAGAAAACGTTTGTATGGGAAATAGAAAAGGGCTATTTTTAGGGTTTTCCCGGCAGTTATTCGAATTTTTCTTACCTACCTGTTAAACCTTCCCTAGACCTCCACGAACATTTCAAGACCAAGATAAGATGAATCCGTTTAGCCGTTCTCGAGTTTTAGCGAGACTAACGAACAGCAACTCATTTATAAATATATAGTTAATATAATTATGATGTACATAATATAATGATGTAACTGACAGCTGCAGCACTGCGTGTCGGAGCCGTGGTCGCTGCGCGCGGCCGAGCTGGCGGCGCGCGGCGGCATGCGCGGCTCGCCCGCCTACGTGCGCCGCGCGCGCCGCCTGCTGCGCCACCACCACGCCGCCTTCCTCGTCAAAGTGGTGCGTCACCCGACATATTTACTGATTACTATTTACTGTCTTCTCGTACTTGGGTTAGGTTGGAATTGGCACATAGATTCACCGCATGTAAGACGTTTCAAAGTGATCCTTGTGATTGTATTGAATAAATATTTTTTCAATTTCAATTTCAACTAGCTTCCGCCCACGGCTTAGCCCGCGTGGTACCTTTAAAAACAAAACCCACGGGAACCGTACATTTTTCCGAGATAAAAAGTAGTCTGTGATATTCCAGACTGATCTATAGCTTTGCCAAATTTCATCCAGATACGTTCAGCCGTTTCAGCGTGAAAGAGTAACAAACATGCATCCATCCATCCTTACAAACTATCGCGTTTATAATATTAGTAGGATAGGATTACTAGTTAGTTACTAACGATAAGATTCTGTATAATCTTTTATTGCCCTTGTCTGTCTCTATAATGATCTCTTTGGAAAGACAGTTGGCTATACCTTAGAGCTTCTTATGTATATTTTGATTGTTTGCAGTATGGCGGTGACGAATGTAAAGTGACGTTTGAGCTGCTCGAGGGATCGGGCGGTGAAGGACGCACGTCACCAAACCACAACGACAGCTCGAGGCTATCACCCACTAATCAGGTACATACATTCAATAGTACATTTTGAACTAATTTTTAAAAAATCATTTCTTTCTTATAATTTCAAAATGATTGATGAAAGAAGATCGCATGTTGTGCCGACGCCTTTTTATATTAGAGTTTCAAAATGATAGAGAGAAATGGAAGATCACTGTTGTGCCCATATAAAGTGGGAAAAGGGCAGGAAGATGATGATGATGATATTATATTATTATTATTATTTATATTATGACAAAAGGCAGGCCGAGTGGAAAATTGGCCCAATGGGCAGGACGAAGAAACGTTGGCGGGACGAACTCTATATACAGGGTGTTACCAGACTACTTCCGAAAACTTCAAGGTTAAAGTAAAGTACCCATAAATATAAACAACTTTTTCTAAGAAACCAACCCTGAGCGAAAAAAAAACAGCTGTTTCATACATTTTAGCCAAGTAGGTATTGAAATTTTGTATGGAACAGCTGCTTTTTTGCGCTCAGTGTTGGTTTCTTAGAAAAAGTTGTTTATATTGATGGGTACTTTAATCCTCTAAAGTTTTCGGAAGTAGTCTGGTAACACCCTGTATATTAGACACTAAAACAATTAAATTAATGACAGCAATCACACTTACAGGTCATCCAAGGATCTAGGCATTCGTGAAATTAGGCACAGGTGCGAGATTGCGCATGATCAGTTCCTTCTCATACCTCCAATTGCTCCCGAAAAACGATACTGCACAGCTCTTGCGGCTAACTTCACGAATGCCTAGATTCGTTGAGCCAACTATACCTATTTATAAAGTTACCAAATTTGCGTCAGGGATATTCTCAAAGGCTCCTTTAGTGCGTTGGGAGTTAGAAGGTAGAGAAGTTAGGAGATGGCCGGTTCGAAGCTTAGCAAGAACGTTATTGTCTTGTTGAGTCACAATCGCGGCCCAAAGTAACGATGTCGTAAGGTCGCGCGCGCATCGCCATATGCGTCGCGCATTACCCACTGCACCTACACTAACTAAATAATCACATGAATCCTTAGATCTTTGAAGATATCTAAAAGGGTGGGGTGGAGGGTCAGAGGACATAGTCAGTCACGTCCAAATATGATATTTGACACATGCCCACATTTTGCACAGTAGTTCATTTTACTTAGTAGGAATCTATATTAATATTATACATCTGAAGAGTTTGTTTGTTCGGTTGGACGCGTTCATCTCGGGAACTACTTGTTCGAATTGAAATATTATTTATCCATTGAATTATATTTATCCATTTATCAAAGAAAGCTAGGTTATGTAACATCAAGCTACGACCAATAAAAAAAACCCCTTAGGCAAAGTTGCGCGAGAGTCGGCTAGTTCTCCGATAAACTCATCATCATCAGCCACTGCTAGGCATCGGGCTCCTGATATAGTAGGGTATGGATAATAATAGTGGTCGTGTTGCAGTCCGTCGGCGGCAACGGGTCGGCGGTGTCGCGCCTGGCGGCGTGGTCGCTGTACACGGAGCGGTACGCGCGGCCGGACGCGCGCGCGGCGCGCTGCAAGCCCGTGTTCCTGTCGCGCAACGCGCGCGCGCGCGCCGGCGCCGCGCCCACGCGCAACGCGCACTGCGCGCCCGCGCCGCCCGCGCCGCCGCGCCGCCGCCGCAAGCCGCCGCTGCGCCTGCACGACTCGGAGGAGTGCGCGCTCACGCCGCACTACAGGTCCGCACCCGCACTTGTCCCTGATCGAACGATAACCTTGCACTCGATAGTCGATAGTCAATAGTCAATAATCTTCATTCAGTTATATCACAAGGATCATTTTGTATCGTCTTACATCCTAGTTGAGTCTAGGTGCCAATTCCTGGGCGTCTACTCCGAAAAACGATCAACGATATATCGGCACAATAATCGTGCATAACTTACTCTTAGTAACATTGTTTATGCTATTATTTGAACAATGGAACGACCGACATTACTTTTGATAATCGATCTCGTAAACCAATTTCCAATTTGACAACGAAACAACTGTTAATTCGACTGAATTCGACGAACATTCGACTCCGATAGTATCGTTGTCGTTTTGCGGAGTAGACCCCCAGTCCTATCCCCAGTGCGAAAAGACACATCGACACATATGTTCCAACTTGTTAGGTTCTACGTCCGTCAGATCGGCAGGGTTATCCAGTGTTCATATATTCGAGACCCTAGATCGAAGAATACATCGATAGTTATGGTTCTTGCCTGTTCTTCTCGGACTCTTATTAGGCTGGAATTGACACTTAACCTGTGGTATGTCAGGATTCCAGACACATAAGAAAATCTATTATGTCTCGCGTGATATCTCGGCGACGGGACGTCAGAAGTTAAATTCACCGCTTGTAAAGTTTCAAAGTGATCCTAATGATTTTGTTGAATAAAAAATAGATATTTAGACACATTTATTTGTTTCTTTGCACACAGCACTAATAGAAGTACAAAGAACATGGTGATACGAGTAACGATTAGATTTATTAGGTCTCGGCTCAGCATGTTTTACGAGTGATATTCTGACGTGACCATAACTCTCAAAACCTTATGAGAACATAACGAGTTATTGACATAATATGACGATGTTTGTTTCAGGGCCCGCGTCGTAGCCTTCCGCGAGCTCTCGCTATACCAGCCCGGGTCGCTCACGGCTGCGCGCGCGTCGCACGCCCGCCTGCACGCCGCGCGACAAGACAAATTCCACGCCTGGCTGCGGGACCGGCAACTCAGATCGTAGAACAGCATCCCATAGGATAAGCACTGGACCTAGAATTTACAAGACTACGAACCAGCAGCTCAGGAGAACACAAGACACTAGCATCAGGCATAAGCCTGCACCGATAGTAGACCTTAGCAGCTTAAGACAGCAACATGCAAGAGAACATACAATAACACCGGATATGAAGGGTATAGCATAATCTGTATTAAAGGTACACCAGAGCACAAGATGGAAATAATTTCCCACCGGAATAGAATATAGCTTAGGTCGGGACTCCACCATGGTAGAGATGTGTGTTGTGTGCTGTGCGAGAAGAGATGTTTTTCAGCTCGGGGGATTCCACCAAAGCGGAGATGTATGCGGTTCTCTCGTCTCCACTGCGCGTCGTCCGCGCACAGCTCACATCTCCGCTTCCATCGCGCCATACAAATATTACACAGCGATCTCCACTGAAGCTGAGCGGAGAGGAGATGTGTCAATAACACAATTCTATTGGTTGTTTAAAAAACATCTCTCCGCTCGTCTCGTCTCCGCTTTGGTGGAGTCCCGGCCAAACACCGGATGGAACTAGCTAGTTGAGAACCGAGTCACACAGGAACACAAGATAGCATTAATGGACAACCCACAATAACACACTCAACACACAACACATATGTCCCACAAAACTGAGACAATGTGTACCACACTGAATAAAACATCAACCAAGCTCGCTAGAATACAAGATAATAATAATCTCAAAATGACAAGTAACACAAAACAAAACAAGAAAGTATGGTAGTATTTTCGTACTCAAATAATTGTACAGGGTTAAATAAATATGTCCAATGTGACAATGTGTCTCGGATTCAAACATCTGTAGGACACAGTGTCAACATGACAATGTGTCCCTTGTATTTAGGCCCTTTTTAATACGCACAAACATACCAACATACAAATATAAACATGAGATTTGCAGAAATTATCGCCTGCAATGTTCAAATTGGCATAATATTTTAACATTATCGTAAAATGAATCTTAATATCCATGGTCTAAGAACGAATTTACTACTTTGGAAATTTTCTTACGCTTTTGGCGTGAAATCGAATCATATAATCAGTAAATGTAATGAAACAAAGCATCAAAGTTCACTAAACACAAACCAACCGTTAAGTTTTACCTAATTCTTAATAACAATAGTTTTATACCATATATTGTGGTACAAAGTGGCCTATATATAATATATTAGTCTACTATATAGTTCACTACATCTTAACATGTTCCAGTATATATATACAAATTACCTAGTATGTATGTATGTATATAGGCTACTCTGGCTCCATGGTGTATGCAGACTTTTTCTAAATCCAGAAAAATGCAGGTAAAGCCGAAAGCTGAGGGTCTACCATGAGTTTTCACAATCTACACTCGCTAGTGACTGTAGTCAAAAAAATGTATGAATAATTTGTACAGCGCCTCTAGCGGATAATTGGGTACTAAAACCTCACGTAGCTAACTATCCTACGTCACAGCGTACTACATTAATTTGCTTAGAATTTGGTACCATGAGTAACAATTTCGACAGATGTCATAGTAACGTACATTACTACTGTAGTAACGTCAGCCAATCTAAATGTGACAACTCATGGTAGACGTACATAGCCCTGTATGAGTACCTGAAAAAAAAACACTTGTATATTCATTCTTGTATTAATAACAGATTAGCTGAACAATATTTTGTACAATTCTGTGTGTCAGACATTGATTATTGGTAAAAAAAAATATATATTAAAGTTTATTCCAGAATAAAATAAGTTTCATACCATCACACGATACTAATATCAACTTTTTTCGTTTTCTTAAAAATCATATAGCTAAAATGTAATATAATATGCAAAATTTCAGTTCCGTCGCCTTACAAATAAAATCTAAATTCCCTTGGCTTATTCTCACTTCAAACTCAGTGTGAAATCTTAATTATGGATACAAAGTGAAATTCATATATTTTCTTAACTGCACTATGGATTTTAAAATGTTAAAAAAATAATTGATCAAAGTTTTAAATGAAACTTCCTATTTTAGGTATGTGTAACAACATCCGTCTAATACGCCTAAGGAGACTGGTTGGTTATACTAATGTATACCTTAAACTCTTGAAATAGAGCTGGTTATAGTTTGCATAATGTTATTTTATGTATATAATCAGAAGTTTGTTTGTCATACTGTACAGATGAGTGAAAGCAGTGTTGAATTTGTAAAAAAAATTGTCATTTTGTATTTAAATACACCAAAATTGTAATTTTAATATAAATAACTACACTTTCAATTTGAATTTTATAAAATGCACATGTGAGAACATTGCTGGACTAAGGAGCCGCGGCTGAACCGATTTTGGTGATTCTATAGCAATATTCTCATTCCGGGCGAGTAATTTTAAGATGAAATCTTAATTCAAGTACTGTTGTGACGACTACTTGAATATCTATATTATATTTTAAAGTAGTAAGTGACAGACTGACATACAACGCACAGCCTAAACCGCTGGTCGTAGGTATGTGTAATTTGGATGGTGTCTTTACAAAAATAAATAAATTCAACCCCAAGAAGTATGAGCTGTGGGTATTAAAGCGTTGATGTCATTTACTGAATATAGGCAAAGTAGTTTTTGTCTAGATTCCTTAATTTTTTGTCTCTAAATTCTATGTAACCAGATACAGCTATAAAAATGTACATTGTATCTAGACGTCTGACGTTTTTGGACTATTTATCAATATTGTATCAATTTAAAAAAAACAAATTAAAAGTTCCTGTTTGAATAAACGTATTAATAAATATCATTTTAAATGGTAATGGAAAATATCGTAAGGAAAACTGCGTAGCTTTCAACAATAATATTCGAAGGTGTATGTCATGTGTTAGTATTCCTAAAAGCGGCGACAGGCTTGCAACCTGTCGTGCACGGAACTCTAACGTGGACATACCTCTGGCTACTCCTTTTAGATACTTCATAAGTGACTCGAGATGTACGAAACCGGATTACAAAAGTGATCACGTTTATTTTATTATATCTGCTTGGTTGTATTCACAAATGTCACATGTCATTCGTCAAGTTATAGTATACAGCTCGGAGCTGCGTGATTCTTTTGCAGTTTTATAGTTATTTTTTTAATTTGTAAATTGACGTCATCGTTCGCATTTCTAAATAAGAAATCTCAATTCTCGTTTATAAGGAATTTGCTACGCCACGTTTTAGTGGCGGGCATGTGTGTATAAATACCGAACCGTTTCGCGACGAAAATTATGCTGAACCCATTTTGATAGATCGAATAGTGATAGTAAACAGGTTAAAACCTTATTTATTGAAGGCTATCAAAATCGGTTCAGTCGGTGAGATCTCCCCGTTGAAGTACAGATTGTAAATATTAGTTGAGGTGTGTTAGTGAATAGAATAGTTTTTTGAGGAACCAATGTTGTTAACTTGTAAATGACTTGTCAACAAAATAAATATTATTATATTTATAATAGTTTGTGGTTTTATTAATTTTACCTGACTGCTTAGGGGAGGGTAAGATTTTTGGTTCCTATGGTTGTCGCTTGGAGTGCAAACGGCTAGATCGATTTTGACAAATGAGTTATTGGATTCATTTGGATTGCAAGAGAAAATCTAATATAGCTTAGGGAAGAAGATCTTTTCAATTAGGTACTTTCAGCCGGTTTTTTTTAATTTTTGAAATAATAATTTATCTTTTGTTTATTTCGGTTAGCCTTCTGATGAACAAGATTTTCATAAGGCTTGTAAAAAACAGACGAGGTTGATAGTGCGTTAGCTGGATCTGGATAACGCGGGTCCTTTCAAAAATGTATGCCATTTTTTTTGATTTTGTTAGGTGTGAGTGTTTGAATAAGCAAAATTTTATAGCATTTAGTTTTCCTATACTGTGATAGTTTAAAATGGGTGTTACGTGCCAAATTTGATGTTTGGACGTACCTCTGACTATCACTAGATAATTATTTGTCGTGACTGACAGACAACACGGAGTCTAAACCGCTGGTCCTAGGATCTTGAAATTTGGGATACATTCCATACAGCACACGTAGACAGATGTATCAATACGAAAGCAAAATGGACAACAGGTAATTGGAATTTTATCGAAGTTATAATTTTGCATCATCTAGCGTCGAGTAGCAAAATACAATTTTATGGTAAAATTTCAACAGATGGCGCTCTCATCAAACTGTGTTTGGTATTTTATTTTTCCAGTAGATGGCGTTAGCTTAACTATTTAACATAGCTCTGGTAGTTTAGTGGTGGCGTGTATCCTTGCCTTTGGATATTCGGTTCTATTCCAGTCATTTTGTCTAGACTCTTAGAACTAAGCAACTAGAGATTTCAAAAGTGTGAAACTTTTTTCAATGTTTCCTTCTGTTCCTTTATACCTAGAGCTATATACTCGTACCTAGGTATCACGGGTATTACCGTATGTAATGGTATTTATAATCAAAGGTTACCTAACCTACCTATACATACAAGTTAATAAAATATGTAGGTATCTCATAATGACGTATGACTATCCTGTTATACCTCCTTTCACGCTCCACAGTCGAGTAAAACCACAGCACAGCATTTCAGTACATAACTTGCTAAGCACATACAAACAGGTATATAACGCCGGTAGGTGTGCGATTAAAACAATTAGCAGAGAATAGTAGGAAAAGCGTTTCTTGTGTGGCCCAAGTTACAAGCGAACGTGATATTCACTAAAACATGGTTTTGATATTCATTCAATTGTTATTAGTACCTATACCTACCGGTATTCATCGCGCTTTGTTTACCTATTTTTTCCGGCGTTTCAACAGGCGTTTCAACAACACACTGTCGTGGTCACGGGATGACTTTCATGGTCATGGGATGACTGTCATGGTCACGGGATGACTGTCAACCCATGACTACAACAGTGTGTAAACTTGTTGAAACGTCGGGAAAAGTAGGTAAATAAATCGCGATAAATATCCGTTTAATACTAATAATAATGTGTTCAGATCGCGTAAGTTTAAAAATAACACACAATTGTTTAAGCACACTGGTGGTGTGATGGTAGCACTCCTGCCTCACGATCCGAAGGTCGTAAGTTCGAATCTGAGTAGCGAAATTAGGTAACTTATTCTCAAACGGCGAAGGAAAACATCGTTTTTCTATTGTTTCAACTTTATGGCACTTATAAGACATTTAGCGACATCCAACGCCTTTGAAGTTAATCATTTCTCGAATCACGATTTTTTGTACGACATTGTCAGTTTTCGTGATATAAACTGGGTCTGTGGTTTGATCTCGTTTCGCCTCCGCTTATACTTTACCCCCTCCCCCAGGGTAGGGGGTGCCGGGGGGTAATTTGTCGGGTAATAGCTCCCCAGCATATCTTTAATCTGATCGCTAATTGGATGGGGCACAGGGTTGGACTCTGAAACTTGCAGGATAACTATTGTCTTTTGTACCCGACTGCGAAAGAGGGTATATAATGCATTAACTGGTCTTACACGGAATACTAACTACTGTGTAAAATGTGGGCATGTACCAAATGTCATGTTTGGACGTGCCTCTCAGTGGCGGATTTACACATTTGCCGCCAGTAGGCTATTAAATTTAGCGTTTAGTAATTTATCATGTAAAATCGTTGGATTATTTGGTATAGGTGTATAGTATTAAAATATTGCAATTTTGTTAAATTTTTTCTCCGTGTATATTATAATTTTTATTTATTATTTTGTGTAAGGTAATAAGCCAAATTTGCCGCCCCCTAAAATTTGCCGCCCTAGGCTCCAGCCTACTCAGCCTGGTGATAAATCCACCACTGGTGCCTCTGACTACCCTCTTTAGATATCCTCAAAGATCTAAGTAACTAAAGATCTGAGAAGGTATCTACCGAGCCCGGGGATTACAGTCGTGATCATATTTATATTTATTTATTTTACAGCTCAGTTGGTAGTAGCTCTGCCTTCTGCGCTGCAGTTCATGGGTTCGATCCTCACCCAGGACTAACATTTACGAAGTGGTTTGTTCTGTATATTATATTAACAAAAAAAAAAGTATATAATTAATCTATCAGCTATCTGGTTCTCCTACTCAAAGCTAAGCATAGTTTGGCGCTAGACGGCGTTGTTAGAATTGTCCACCAATAATGAATTAAATGATCTCCTGTGATCTAAATGAATAGGTAAATATATGTTGACTTGACTTGACTGATTATTATTTTACTTATTTTTTCTTATGTAATTAAGTAGTTTTGGTTGTCTTCGTAGAATTTACATGCAACCGATGACCGCGTTAAGCGATGCTTATCTTATCTTGATCTGAACCTATTGAACTCTACACCAGCTAAAACAAAAAACTCAATGTCATAGTATAAAAAGGAGTTTTTGCCAAATATCGTAATTAGAAGCATTTTCGCTAATATACGCAATTAGGGAGCAATGCCTCTCGCGCACTTCTGAACGTGAGCTTGTGTCAGGTTTGTAGTCAGAGAGATCAACACTTTTTACTTAGCAACTAACGAAAATAACGAAAGAGGTACTCAAGTCGACGTGTAAGTATTTTCGTTTTAAATTTAATTCATAACATTTTATAAATTTTAAGTTTTTGAAACTGTTGTCGAAGTATTAAAAGTTATTTTTGTTTTTTATCACGCGGGCGAAGCCGTGGGCGGAAGCTAGTCACAAATTACACTTAGTAGCGTGCAGTTTTGATATTAACTCTTTTTCATCTCCTTGGGGGTATTTTCCTGAGAAAAAAGGACGTTATGTGTTAATTCAGGGTATGATTTACAATAATTTACATTAATACAAATTTTATCTAAATCCGATAAGCCGTTATACTCGTAGATATAAAGAGGTTTTCTTAAACCTTCGAGGGCGGATGGTGGGAGATCTCAAAGGATAGGGATGGTTGGCGTGATTTGGGGGAGACATTTGTCCAGCAGTGGGACGATAAAGGTTAACAAACACTGTTATCTGTTTTATTATTAACTTTATGGATAAATTTATCATAAATTAGCTTCCATTCACGGCTTCACCTAGTGCCAATACCTTGAAAGACAAAAACAAATCTATCGGGAACCATATATTTTTCCGGGAGGAAAAATAGCCTACTGTGTGCCCATACTATAATCTATCTCTGCGCCAAATTTCATCTAAAATCCGTTCACAAGTTTTTGCGTGGATGAGTAACAAACTTCCATACATACAAACATTCACTTTATAATATTAGTAGGATAAGTAGGTATAAGGTAATAATTGACTTCTTAGCTCCTAGACTAGCTCGCCGCGAGCACAGAAAACGAACAAATTAAAGACGAGGAGAAACGAAACGCTTACACTGATCACCGCTGCCGTGGATTAGCGGTGACAAGCCCCGGAGAGCGGGTTCGATTTTCAATACAAAAAGATAGGAATATATTTGAGAAAGATTTTATGTAGGGGTGTAAAGTGATATAGCTAGTAAAACTGCTTCTACAGGTGTGTCTCAAGTGTTTCATGTTTTTTAGACCAATATTTACGAGTTATTATTAAATAGGTGGTAACAAATTTATAATTATTTATTATTTAACATTTCCTTCTTTTATTTCTTTTCCTATTAACCATATTTATATGAAAATCTTGTATAGGACTGCCCAGTTTTTATTGGTTACCTTTAATTTGATACCATAGCATCTTTACAGTTGTGATTCATGTTTCTTTAAATGGTACCTAGGTACCTAGAAACCATTGATTTTCATATTTTAACCCTAAAGTTTTCAAAAAATACAACTTCTCTAATTACTAAAGTAAATTTTTGAGGATATTCAAGTAAGAGTTCTCAGTATCAGATATTTACTTAGGTACTTAGATCTTTGAGAATATCTAAAGAGGGTAGTTTTGACGTGCTGACTACCCTCTTAGATATCCTTAAAGATCTAAGTAACTAGAGATCTGAGGAGATATCTACCGAGCCCGGGGATTACAGTCGTGTGAGTATTTTTATATAGAGTGAAGCTACAAAACAGTGAGTGAGAGGGCAGATGTGCGAGGGAGTCGGCTGCAGTGGCCACGTTAATCAACTTGGCTGTTGTTCCAATGGCTGTACAGGGGTAGACTCAGTGGCTCGAACAAAATAAAAAAACATGGTTCTTACTTACTTACACTGTTTAGATACTAAGATAGCTACTTTTATAAATGTTTACCATTTTTGTAACTAGATGTCACCTCTAAATTTTGTCTCGTGGCTAGATCGCGCTGACGGAAACGCAGTACGCACGGCCAGCTATAATTCAATTCAATTCAATTTGTTTATTTCAGCTTTATATACACATACAAATGCTTAAAAGCCATATAAAATAAATATTTTAATTTAACTTAAGTTACACATAAATTTATAATATTAAAAAGAAACACAGACTACATGCAGCGCATTATTGGTGCGAATGGTGCACCTTTGTGCAGCGCTGCATAAAGATGCAGTCTGTGTCCAGCCTTCCCGCTATAAGCTGCAGGAAGCTGTTGGAGCTGCCCCTCACGCGGCGCATCAAGGATGCCGTTCTTTTGCGGATGAAATATAAATAGCTTAGTAAGATTTTGAATGAATTGAGAGTTATCTATACCTACTTCAGTGCGTTTAATTATATTAACATACACACTGGTTAGAAAATCATAAATTGACAAGATTATAAATGGGGGCAAAGATTTTTGTTTACAATTGATTTCATTAATCTTCATTGAGTTATGTCGTCTAATGAGTAATCCACAATTAATCACAAATGAAATTTAGAAATGTGATCTTTTTACTTACAATATAATTACTTAGATCTTTGAGGATATCTAAAGAGGGTAGTCAGAGGCACGTCCAAACATGACATTTGGTACATGCCCACATTTTGCACAGTAGTTAGTATTCCATACGTGACAGATTGCAAGCCCATCGCCGCTTGTAAGAATACTAACCTATGACACACACCTTCGAATTTTTGGTTCTAGGGTGTGCCGGTTTCCTCACGATGTTTTCCTTCACCGTTTAAGAGCACTGGCATTGCGCACATAAATTTTTCGAATGGAAAAACTCATTGGTGCACGACCAGGTTTGAACCCACGACCTTCGGATCGTGAGGCAGGGGTGCTACCACTACACCACCAGCGCTCTAATAATAATATAGTCCTTTATTCTGAGTTACACAGGTTATTTACATAGAACAAATTACATCTATACTAATATTATAAAGAGGAAAACTTTGATTGTTTGTTTGTTTGTTTGTTTGAAATGAATAGGCTCCGAAACTACTGAAAAGATTTGAAAAATTCTTTCACCAATGTGTAGAATGAACTTTCAGGATGAACATAGGCTATATTTTATGTAGGTACTTCGCGGGCGACGCCGCGTGCAGAAGCTAGTATATTATAAAATATCTCGTAACTCAGTGTACCTCTTGGCATAGGCCTCCTCTAACTGTTTCCATTGAGTTCTGTCTCTTGCTACCCTGCTCCAGTGATCGCCAGCCGTTAGTTTAAGATCATCTTCCCACCTGAGTTTTTGGCGTCCTCTGTTGAGTTTGCCATCTCTGGGGTACCAGTCAGAGACTGACACCCCAGACAATAATGTATTTATTTGGGTCTAAAATTTTTATAGTGAAAAATTAATTAAATTTTGAAGGAATTCTTAATTTTAGTGTTTTCTTTAGTCTTTCTGGTGAACAGCATAAGATCGTATGTATTTTAGCATTTTTTAAGTTAGTTAACCGAACAGAATTAACACCCTTGGCCAGCAAAGATAAAAACAGTAGCTAAAAGCACAGAAAATTATCTATGTTTCAACATCACCTATCTACTCTACATGCTATCTACTAATTGACAGTAAGTGACTGTAAGTGATGACAAACAGACAAACAGATGCATAATGTTATTGGGATCAGTAAAAGTAATAGTGTGGGGTTAGGTGTAAATAGAATATCCCAATCCATAACATATCCTACTAATATTATAAACGTGAAAGTTTGCAAGAATCTATGGATATAAGGATGTCTGGATGTATGTTTGTTACTCTTTCACGCTGAAACGAGTGAACAGATCTGAATGAAATTTGGCACAGATATAGATTATAGTCTGGAATAGCACATAGGCTACTTTTTATTCCAGAAAAATGTACGGTTCCCGTGGGATAGATTCGTTTTTGTTTTTCAAGGAACCACGCGGGCGAAGCCGTGGGTGGAAGCTAGTTTATAAATAAAAATACGGCTGAAATTGAACCCAACACCAGTCGCTAGCGAGTGTAGGTTGTGAAAACTCATGGTAAACCTACAGTTATCTATTTCTATATTTTATCATTAATTATAATAATCGTTTTTAATAATTAATTAATATTATTATTAATCGTAGGTTGATCTGTAAATTACTGCTACGGCGTAGAGGCTCTACGATGCAGTTACGAAACACTTCACCGTATTCAAATAATTTAAATTTTAACTAAAAATACGCACATTATTTAAATTTTACTCAAAATTACGCACACCATTTGAATTCTGATTAATTACGTACGTTCATAACATAGATTCTAACTATAATTACGTAAATTTAAAATTCTAACTACTATAATTAGATTCTACGCAATTCAAATTCTAACTAAAATTTTCCCTTTCACTACAACACTACCTAAATAATTTTAGTATTTTTGTATTTAGCAGAAAAAACATTTTGTTATCGATGTGGACAGTAAGTGGTTACCTACTGGTTTATTTGATTACTACCATGTATAGTTATAACAAGCACGCCCCGCGACTTTGTCAGCATAATTAAAAGTACCTGGATGACCGAGTTTTGCTCGTTTTTTTTTCTAGCTAGATCGATTTATCGCCCCCGAAACCTCCTGCATACTAAATTTCATGAAAATCTTTGGAGCCGTTTCCGAGATTCAGATTATATCTATATATACAAGAATTGCTCGTTTAAAGGTATAAGATAACAAACACTCACACGACTGTAATCCCCAGGCTCGGTAGATATCTCCTCAGATCTCTAGTTACTTAGATCTTTGAGGATATCTAAAGAGTCAGAGGCACGTCCAAACATGATATTTGGCACATGCCCACATTCTACAGTAGTTAGTATTCTGTACGTGACAGGTTGAAAGCCCGTCGCCACTTATAAGAATACTAACTTATAGTTAGACCTTCGAATTTTTAGTTCTAGGGCAGTGGTTCCCAAACTCTTTTGTTTCATAGACCACTCTCAAAATTTTGCTGGATCCGGTGGACCCCCTGCATCTACATTACTACCAATTTCTAAATCTTGAAAAAAAAAGTGAAGATTAGATCTATCTATCTATGGAAACTTGCGTTGTGGCTGAGTTTCAACGACGATTAATAGATTTCGAAAAAAATAATCTTTTCCATTTCCAAATTACCATTTTTTTCTCAATTTATTTATAAATTGTCTTATTGAGAAGGTTTAATTTAGGTATCATATTATTTAAAATAACAAGCCAACATTTTAGTTCTTCACTATCGAAACCGAATTAATTTTCATGCACGCCTGCTTACGATTGTAGACCCCCAATTTTTGTCACGTCGAACGTAGACCCCCGTCGAGTCTTCCGTGGACCCCTGGGGGTCCACCTGGACCACTTTGGGAATCACTGTTCTAGGGTATGCCAGTTTTCTCACGATGTTTTCCTTCGTGCATTGCGCACATAAATCTTTCTAATAGAAAAGCTCATTGGTGCACGACCAGGTTTGAACCCACGACCTTCAGATCATGAGACACCATCCGTGCTCTTATTTGAATATAAATATTTACAATAAAAGATATAGATTTTTTTCCTTATGCATTCGACTGTCAACTTTATCGCTCTAGTTTTTATATATTTTCTCGTGTTGTTTTTAATTTGTGTAATTTTGGTGCTTATTTTTCCATTATTTGGTCTAAGTGTTCTCAGATTAAAGATTAAAGATGTTTATTTGCCAGAATACTTGTATATTTTAATGTAGGTCTTGAAATTATAAATGTCCAGTTATATTTTACTTATGTTAGACTTACAAATATAGATTTTCAACAATACATAATTCAAATTTCTATTATTAACTCGTTTCCGGACGGAGGTAAAACCGTTAGAAAAAAATTCAAAAAGTTTCAATATCCCACTTCATATAAATACCTAAAAAAATAAAACTACATAGATCACTTGGCTTGTTTCTGTAAAAAGTAATATAATCTTGGATATATTTTCTATGTTTTACGCACAAAAACAAAGGCCTATAAATTTACAAACATAAAATCAAAAATAAGTAACAAATATTAAATGAACGAAGAAATAACAAATATCAAAATAATAAGTAGGTACTTATAAGTAACTAGCTGTCCCGCCCGCGACTTCGTTCACTTAAAGTAGGTATCTAACTAAACTGAGTTTCAAACAAATCATAAAAAAATCCCATAATAACTTTTACACCCAATTTTACCCTTTTTAGAGGGTTATTTTGAAATATCCAGGAATACGTTTCCATTTATTTTGCATTTAAAGTATCCAAACCAAAATTAAGATCAATCGCACCACCCTTTAAAAAGTACCCATTGAAACATTGACCCAACATTTGACCCCTTTTTGAAGGTTATATTGAAAAATCCTGAAACACGTATCCATTCATTTTGTATTTACAGTACACAAAGTTTCAGACTAATCGCACCACCCGTTAAAAAAATCCCATACAAACATTGACCCCTTTTTTAGAGTTACCTATATTTAAAGAATTCTGAAACAGAAAACAAAGTTAAAGGCCAATCGCACCACCCGTTAACAAACATTGACCCCCCATTTGATGCTCTTTTTTAGAGATATATTGAAAAATCCTGAAACACAAAACAAAGTTTCAGACCAATCGCACCAGGTTAAAAAAATCCAATACAAACATTGACCCCACATTTGACCCCTTTTTCAACGTTATATTGAAATATCCTGAAACACGTGTCCATTCATTTTGTATTTACAGTACACAAACAAAGTTTCAGACCAATCGCACCACCCGTTAAAAAGTTCCCATACAAACATTGACCCCACATTTGACCCCTTTTTGAAGGTTATATTGAAAAATCCTGAAACACGTGTTCATTTATTTTGCATTTACAGTACACAAACAAAGTTTCAGGCCAATCGCACCACCCGTTAAAAAGTTCCCATACAAAAATTGACCCCACATTTTACCCCTTTTTGATGGTTATATTGAAAAATCCTGAAACACGTGTCCATTCATTTTGCATTTACAGTGCACACACAAAGTTTCATGAAAATCACTCCACGCGTTAAAAAGTTTCATACTAACGTTTTCACCCTTTTTCACCCCCTTAGAGGTGGAATTTCCAAAAATCCCGCCTTAGTGAGTGGTTTTGTTATAAAAGGAAGCCACCTTCCAAATTTCAGCTTTCTAGCTTCAGCGGTTTCGGCTGGGCGATGATAAATCAGTCAGTCAGTCAGTCAGTCAGTCAGTCAGTCAGTCAGGTTAAGCTCTTATATAGATATAGATAATATCATACATTCATATCATACATGTGTCAAATACATTCACAGAGCGTTCAAATCGATATCTCGACAAACATTTCACTAAAAACCAAATAATTCATACTAAAGTGACATTATCGTGACAGGTGTCATGAGGTATTTGACAAGATGGCGGCGACCATGGCTTTATATTTAAAGGATATTTTTGAGGATTTTTTGCGACGTATTCGACTGTTAACTTTGTCGCTCTAGTTTTAATATTAAAGGATATATTAGAGAATTTTTTGCGACGCATTCGACTGTTAACTTTGTCGCTCTAGTTTTTATATTTTTTCTCGTGTTATTTTGAGTTTTATTGCGTAATTTTGGTGGTTATTTTTCCAATAAAGCCCGAGTTCTTGACGCGAGTGTAAAATATGTGAATTACAGTGAATAGTTCCCTTCAAATTCCATCGGAGGAAATCCCGAGAATTTTGAACAAAACAGCCATCTTTTGTTTAAAATTGACTTGACAACTGGACTATGACTCTGTGACGTTGACAATACTTACTAACATAAAAATACACTTGACACTGGAAAAATTTATCTCAAAATTATATTATATAAATAAAATATAATATAAAATATAATATATATATAAATATTATATAAAATTATATTATAAAAATATCATTGTCACCCTAGCTGACAATTGACAAATAGCTTAAAATTACGATGTGATTCTGACGAGCTGTAACTTATTGACAGGTATTTGTACCTCGTATGCGATACTTTAAGATAAATCTCTAAAAGATTATACTTTTCTATATTATATTATCTGTACCTAAGTATATTTAGGTATGTATGTAGGTAATTTCATGTACCTATTAATGTTATTTAGATATTTTTATAATGATCAACCATCTCATAAGCAATGTCTGTAATTAATTGTTAAAATATACATAAATATTTTATCAATATTGTTATGAATTGATTCTTGCGGTCATTATCAAAATATAACCTAGGTACGAGTAATACCAGAAATACTATCTATACTAATATTATAAAGAGGAAAACTTTGATTGTTTGTTTGTTTGTTTGTTTGTTTGTTTGAAATGAATAGGCTCCGAAACTACTGAACCGATTTGAAAAATTCTTTCACCAATGTGTAGAATGAACTTTCAGGATGAACATAGGCTATATTTTATGTAGGTACTTCGCGGGCGACGCCGCGTGCAGAAGCTAGTAGGTAATAAATACCCGTGCGAAGCCGGGGCGGACTGCTAGTAATATTATAAAGAGGAAAGGTTTGATTGTTTCTTGTTTGTTTGCATTGAATAGACTCCGAAACTACTGGACAGATTTGAAAAATTATTTCACCAATGTGTAGAATAAACTTTCAGGATGAACATAGGCTATAAAGTAACCTACTTCGCGGGCGACGCCGCGTGCGAAAGCTAGTATCTAATAAATATATGCACACGACTGTTAATAATGCGTCGAGCGATTGGATAATTACTGTGTGGTTGTTTGGTTGCACAAAATATGTCGCCGCGCCGACCGCGCTATCTCGTGTGCAAACACACATGACAAACAGACATACACAAACATATTATAGCTGATACGCGGCGTGGGATACCTAATTGTTGGTTTGTGGGAAAAAGTTTTGTAAATACGTTTTTTATAACAGCGAAAAACATATAAGTACATAAATATATTTTTCTCATTATTAAGAACTTTTAGTTTTTATATTTTAGAAGATTCTGTGCAAAGTGAGCAAGTGCTTGATAATTATATTTGGACGTGCTTCTAACTACCCTTTTGATACCCTCAAAAGATCTAAGTACCTATCTAAGCAACAGTGATCTGAGGAGATATTGTCTGCCAAGCCACATTCAGAGATTAAGTAGGTACTAGTAGATAGTAATTGAATCTCTCTTAATTTTAGAAGAAAAAGAGATGTTTCAAAAAGGTTAAAATTAAAATAGCGAAAAATTTTAAAAATTGCAATATGTAAAGAGAAAATTTGTGATCATGTTTCGTCAATGTGCAATTTTTGTGTCTAGTAGGTACACGCCATTTTAATTTCAACCTTTCTGAAACATCTTTTCTTCTAAAATACGAGATATTTTTCAATTAGAAGAAAACCTATTTTGAATTGATATTTCAAACATAATGTTCCCATTGAGAAACATTTTCCCCCCTTGCATATTTCTATTTCCCGCTAAAACTTTTTGAACTGTCAATGTCAAATTTTCCTTCCTAATTTTACCCTCTCGATGTCATAGATCTACATTTATTCCACAAGATAAAACGCCCAGAGAGCCTCATTACCGCCACCCTTGCTTGCTTGCTCCCCAATCCACGAAGAATTATAATCATGTAAAGCCGAATGGAAAACTTTTCATGCCATTATCCGCCATTTTGTTTGTTGATGACAGTTTTCTATGAAATATTTTTTGTTGCTTGTTAATTAAAAAAGAAAAAAAAAAATGCCTAAAAATAAAATATTATTGCTTTAACATTATTATTAGATAAGGTTGTTGTTAGTTGATAGCTTAACCAAAATGTTTTATATTGTAGGTACTAAGGAAGCTTCAAGATGAAGGAACGATTTGCTTATCACATATTTTGCCTAAGAAAAAAAAAACAAAAAGAGGTAGAATTAGTAAATGTCTATGGTCAATATTTTTTTTAAATTAATGCATAGTCCACACTATCCTATTAACGTAAGTAGATATAAAATCAAATTCATTCTCAGACTAATGTGCTCAATTTAGTGTCCAAATCAAAATATTACCAGCTACTTATAACAAAAGTATCTTTCTCATTCGCGACAGCTTCCAAAATCCTGCAATTTGCGAATTAATCCTGTGAAACATCTACTTAAGTGCTTCAATTTGGACGCATAAAAACCACGATCTAATTTCTCATAGGCCATCTCTTTCGCAACCCTTGGTTTTGTCAGCTCGCCTTGTCTCACAAAAATACTATTGGCTGAAAAACTTACCGCCCTTATTGCCGAGACAATGGGAAAGGAAAGGAAAAGAATGGCACCTGTCTTTGTCATTCGGCTCCGTTCGGGAGCTGTGATCTAACGTTCTAATTATGAATTCGTTTAATTAGCTTTTCGCTGTGAGATTTGAATTTTCGTTGTGTATTTTGTTTTGTATGACATACTATGTTTATACGATTTTTGTTATGTAGGTAGGTACTTACTTCTTGTAATCAAATATAATAAAAACGTGTCGTCATGGAGTTAATTACCTAAACAAGACTAGTAGCATTTAGTGCAAATATTTAAAAAATCCCTACTGAAAGTAAAAATAGCTGCCATTTTAGATTTTTTTGTGTATGCTATTCTTGTAATCCAAACGAATCCAATGACACCTTATTTGTCAAAATCCGTTCAGCCGTTTGGGATCTAGCGACCCCAACACATTACACTCCTTCGCAGTCGGCTAAAAAGACGCATTGACATAGCCATCAACTTATTTTCCACGTGTGGAACCCCTTGTTCGTTAATACTAACAATTATTTTAAATTCCCAGTGTGAAATGTAGATTTTTACAATTATTTTCCCGCAAAAAACTTAAATTAAACCAAGAATCATATAATTAAGCGAGTGGCCGCACCGAAAATACCTTGTCAAACAAAAATAAAAGGCGCCACGGCGCAAACATGAAAATCCAGTGCGGTGGCCGAAACGGGCTTACAACTCAGCAGGATAATTACTTTAGACAGAGAAACAATGCGTTAGAACGCGACAAAAGATGGGAGGGACGCAAACAGGACCATTGTAAACTGATCTTTGTTTTTCTTTTAGCGTGTACAGTGAAAAGATCTTTGTATGTTGGTTTTCGGAAACGCCCATTCTGTCGGTGACATATGGGATGATAATAGCAGATCGCGCGCACTAATAAAATAACTCAGTTGTATGTGACTAAGGATCGCGAACGGTTTCCGAACGAATCGACGCGACGTTCGAATTTCAAATTGTTTTTTTTAATCTAAAAATGAAGTGACTTTCGAAATTTGGAAATTGACAGTTTGATATTTTTTGTTTTTTTATTTCGGGAGTTTGTGGAATTGTGTGAAGTGGTATTTAGAAAGTTCATACCAGTGTTTTTTTTAATGTTTTAGCTTGTGAAAGGTGAGTTAAATAATTTATTGAACATTATTTTGTAAGTTCCTAGGTATGCCACATATGCACCAGTCTGGGTGCACCTACTAGTTCTTTTTCTTATTGTGTCAATAGTTTTTTCGAACTAGTGTGGTGAAAGGTTAAAGTGCGCCTCAGAGGTTTTTTCGTGCAATTAAGTAGTAATATTTCAATAAAAAAACTAAAAGAAATTAGGTAAGTACTTATATGGATATTACTCATTACGTAAGAAGGTATAAAATCTTTAACAAAAATCTCTGCTTGGCTATAAAATTAAAAAGAAAATACAAAAATTTCGAATGTCCATTACCGTAAACCCAGCTATTGCCAAATCTAAAAAAAAATAAAAAATAAACATCCGATTGTCTATGTAGGTATGTACACCAATAAATTAAAAAAAAAACTATTCCTGTTTCAAATTGATTTGATTATGATATGAACTAGGTCTGCGCATTGCTCCATACAAAAGATTTGAACGCGCACCTTCGAAATGTTCCCTTTTAACTTTATTGTAGCTTATTTAAATTCTCATTACAATCTATCTATTTACTTATAATGAAATAGTTTATTTTTGCGTTTGTACACGCTAATCTCCGCAACGGCTGAACCAAATCGAATGTAGTTTACACAAATGTATTGAGATAAGCTTGGATTAAAAGTTAGGCTTTGTTTTATGGAAATCGGTTGACAAATAAAAGCGATAAGAATTTGATATGGTTGTTGAAAAACCTTATACATCCGTACAACCCAGTCACAGAATAGTAGGTACTTGGACGACTTTTTCTAAAACTGAAACCTAGCTAGATCGATTTATCGCCCTTGAAACCTCCATACTAAATTTCATGAAAATCGTTGGAGCCGTTCCCGAGATTCAGATTATATATAAGTACTCGTAATATCCTACTAATATTATAAACGCGAAAGTTTGTAAGAATGTTTGGATCACGCTAAAACGGCTGAACGGATCTGAATGAAATTTGGCACAGATATAGATTATGGTCTGGAATAATACATGGGCTACATTTTATCCCGGAAAAATGTACGGTTCCCGCGGGATAGATTTGTTTTTGTTTTTCAAGGTACCACGCGGGCGAAGCCGTGGGCGGAAGCTAGTAATACTTATACAAGAATTGCTCCTTTATAGGTATAAGATTAAAAAAGTACCTAATCTAACGCGTACTTACGTAGTCATTGACAACCTTTTGGGTACTTACATTCGTGACTTCAAGTCTGTTTTCTATACATAAGTTATATAAAAAATAAAATACTTAAATAAATAAAATAAATAATAATAAATAATAAATAATGCTGGACAGTCCACACAGCATCATCTAGCCCCAAAGTAAGCTACTCAAAGCTTGTGTTATGGGTACTAGATAACTGATATATTTAATACATTATATACTTAAATAGATATTTTTTATTATACATAGAAAACATCCAGACCAACGGAACAAATTTCTGCAGATCGTACACAAATTTGTTCCGCGGCGGGAATCGAACCCGCAACCTCTTGCGTCGCAGGCGGACTCTTGCCCGCTGCGCCACTGAGGTCGTCTATATATCTATATATAAGTTGTTGGTAGTTGCTGTGGTTAATAAACATAGCGGATGTGTGCAATAGCAAAAGCCGACGACAACAGTTAGCAAACTATTGAAACCAATAAACAAACACACAGACATTTGACAACCTCAGTGGCGCAGCGGGTGAGAGTCTGCCTGTGACGCAAGAGGTTGCGGGTTCGATTCCCGCCGCGGAACAAATTTGTGTAAGATCTGCAGAATTTTGTTCCGTTGGTCTGGGTGTTTTCTATGTATAATAAAAAATATCTATCTATGTATATAATGTATTAAATATATCAGTTATCTAGTACCCATAACACAAGATTTGAGTAGCTTACTTTGGGGCTAGATGATGCTGTGTGGATTGTCCAGCATTATTAAATATTTTTACCAAACAGTACAGTCCGATTGCATGTACTGTCGGGCCTCACCACAAGCTCTTACAAACCATAATGTTTCAGAAACGTCACAATTCAAGCTTGAAGTAACATTACTTAAATCCAATTTGTGACCTATACAAATTGGATTTAAGTAATATTCATTCACGGGTTAGCGCTTTGATAGTTTGGTGGAATATACTAGTTTCTATGCTCTGTTAATTAAACTAACAGCTTGTTAGACGATTAAATCGTCTGTTAAAAATATTTCGTGTTCTACCAAAATGATTATTTTCCGTAGAATAAATAACGATAGGTACTTTAACATTCTTATTAATATTTATGCCCGATCGGGGTCTCTTTACGCCAAACTCTCCGGGCAATGTCAAAGTAAAATAACTTCAATATTTCGTACCATGACCTTTCAAAATTTTATTTAAGTAGTTTTATTTCAAGCTCAAAACTTTAATGTTTCTGAAACATGATGGATTGTAAGAACTTGTGGTAAGGACCCAGGTAAAGCTTTATTAACAAAAGTTTGGTGAAATTGTACAGCCACGAGCTTTAATTTGGGACCCATTTCCTTGAAATGTTTTGAGAATACTCAGAATGCAATATGGTTGAAAGTTTAGGCCAATAATTGTGATTAAATGTCAAATGTAGACAAAGACTTTTTACGAGTATATACCTATTTTAGCTTGTCTTATTGAAATTATTGACGGTTTGGAAATACTAACCTCTAACGTACCTATTAATTACATTCACTCTTTTTTGTGTCAGTGGTAAAGAAGAAAGTCATAGTGACAAGGTTGAAAGTGAAAGATTAATAAAATGTAAGATTTTCTGCGGTGCATTTGCCTGACAACTACGTCGCTCTGGTTTTTATATGTTTTCTCGTGTTATTTTGAGTTTTAATGCGTAATTTTGGTGGTTATTTTGCCAATAAAGCCCGGGTTCTTGACGCGAGTGTAAAGTATGTGAATTAGAGTGAATAGTTCTCTTCAAATTCCATCGGTGGAAATCCCGAAAATTTTCAACAAAACCGCCATCTTTTGTTTAAAATTGACTTGACAACTTGACTATGACTCTGTGACGTTGACAATACTTATAAATAAATACACTTGACATTGGCAAAATTGTTCTATAAGAGACAGATGCCATAATTAAAGAAGAATAAATAAAATGTATTTTGAAAAAGAATAACATGGTCAAGTAGAAATGACAACAAGTCTGTGACAATCGATCGCAGTAAATCGGAAAAATCATTTCTGCCTAGTTCTATGTGCACGTCAAAAATAATAGTTCTTACAGTAATCAAATCAAATCAAATCAAAATATGTTTATTTTCAATAGAATCACAGGGATCACTTTGAAACGTCTTACATACTAGGTGAGTCTAAGTGCCAGTTCCAGTCCTATCCCCAGTGCGAGAAGAACTGGCAAGAAACTCGCTGGGCCCTAGCGCTTTTTTTGTATGATCCTTGTTAATTTTGTAAGGAATACCTAGCAGAGTTGGAGCTGATTCATCCCAAGCTTTTTTATCATCTAAATACTTTGATATTTTATAATAAGCTTTTCTAGACAGTTTCTGTTTAATTACATTTTTGAATTTTCCAAATTGATAAATCAAGCATGTCACTTGGGATTTTGTTATAGAAGCGTACACATTGCCCTTTAAAGGATTTACTTACTTTAGTGAGCCTAACCGTGGGAACAGCGAGTTTATTTTTAAGTCTAGTATTAACATTATGATTATCACTATTTTTCCTAAATAAATTAATGTTTTTGTGAACATACATCAAGTTTTCATATATATACTGACATGGCATTGTCATGACGTTTATTTCTTTAAACTTATCTCTAAGAGATTTTCTAGGACCCATGTTATAAATTGCACGAACAGCCCTCTTCTGCAACACAAATATAGTATTAATATCTGCAGCACTCCCCCATAACAAAATGCCGTAAGACATAATGCTGCTATGTAAAAATGTTGCTATGCGATATTCTACCTTAGATGGGTCCCAAATTAACGATCGTGACTCTACATGATTTATATAGGTACGGTGTGTGTTTTTCTGGGCTCCCAAAGGGAATAAGCTTAATTAATAACCTCATTAGATAATAGTTTTAGCGGGAAAGTACTAGAAATTTCCGTCCTTTTCAGTATTTGTAATGGATTTCCGCAAAGTCACGCCTGAATCAATCATTTATCCCAAAGGGAAGTCTGAAACCGTGAAAGTTATCGAAAAGTCATGGTGTAACGTGTATTTTTCTGCTGTCTCTACGGAAAAAGCTTTGTGACGAATTTACAACAACCAAAAATAATAAAATAAAAGTGTGGCGAATTTACACATACTTTTTTTCGTGACGAATTTACTTTGTGGCAAATGTACAACAACCCCTTAGTAGGTACTATAATGAAAGTGTCAGTCACACGCCAAACTTATCAGGGCGATAACTGAGTTTTAATAAATAGATAATGCAAAATAAAAACACTATTTGAGCTTTTAATATAGCGAGCTTATCATCAAATCAAATTATTTGCCATTTAGATAATACTTTATTACATACTAGTTTCCGCCCGCGGCATCGCCCGCGTGGTACCTTGAAAAACAAAATATATATATCCCACGGAAATCGTTTATTTTTCCGGGATTAAATGTAGCCTATGTGTTATTCCAGACCATAATCTATACCTGTGCCGAATTTCATTCAGATCCGTTCAGCCGTTTTAGCGTGAAAGAGTAACAAACATACATCCATCCTCAAAAACTTTCGCGTTTATAATATTAGTGGATTAGTAGGATTCTATGTATGTATTTACAAAAAAAAGTAAATAATTAATCTATCGCGGAGAAAAGAAACTGCGGTTTCATACATTTTAGCTAAGTTATACTTTTGTATGAAACATCTGTTTTTTTTCGCGTTCAGTGTTGGTTTCTTAGAAAAAGTTGTTTATATTGATGGGTACTTTAACCCCCTGAAGTTTTCGGAAATAGTCTAGTAACACGATGTATAATTAAGCTATCTATCTGGTTCCTGTACAAGCTTTGCTTAGTTTGGGGCTAGATCACGTTGTGTGACTGTCCACCAAAATGTATTATTATTACTAGCTGTCCCGGCAAATTTCGTACCGCCTTCTACATTGCTTAGACAACAGTGAGTGATTAAATAAAATAAATAAATTAAATAATGCTGGATAATCCACACAGCATCATCTAGCCCCAAAGTAAGCTACTCAAAGCTTGTGTTATGGGTACTAGATAACTGATATTTAATACATTATAATACATAGATAGATATTTTTTATTATACATAGAAAACACCCAGACCAACGGAACAAATTTCTGCAAATCTTACACAAATTTGTTCCGCGGCGGGAATCGAACCCGCAACCTCTTGCGTCGCAGGCGGACTGTCGCCCGCTGCGCCACTGAGGTCGTCAAATATGAACTTTATTAAATAGTAATAAAGTTCAAATTGACTCTACATGTTATTTAGAAAACGTTTGTATGGGAATAAGAAAAGGGCTATTTTTACGGTTTCCCGGCAGTTATTCGAATTTTTCTTACCTTTTAAACCTTCCCTAGACCTCCACGAACATTTCAAGACCAAGATAAAATAAATCCGTTTAGCCGTTCTCGTGTTTTAGCGAGACTAACGAACAGCAATTAATTTTTATATATATAGATAGATAGAAGATTGTCTAACAATCCTTTCTTTCAACAGTCGAAATGTCTTCACAAGTCCAGACGTTATATCGGCGTGAGTCTTCAGAGAAGCCGCTGGAAATCGACCAAGATTCCAACCCTGAGCGTTCCACCAGCCCTAAATACTACGAAAAAACCTGTCTTAACCAGACAAAGAAATCCTTTTGCATTGACGCATTACTCTCCAAACAGTTAGAGCCGGAAGCATTACAAGAACGGCTGAACCAACAAAAGTATTTGACACTCCTTCACAACAAAAACTATATACCAAGATATCAAGAGAACTATGATACTTCGATAGAACAAAATACTATTAGCAAGTTTAGTGAGGAGAGGGAAGGTAGTCCAAGGTCTGGGAATAGTTCCCCGAGGAGTGGGAGTCCAGGGTCTGATGATGGAAACGGGTCAGGGTATAGTCCGCCCATATCGCCAGGAGTGGAAGGTGGGAACGAAGAGTACGAGAGTTATAGGCCTGGTGAGTTTTTGTCATTGTTTTCTTCAAGTAAACGGGAAAAAACATGAAGCATTACTTCAAGGGAACTATAAAAAACTTTAAAAACAAAATTGTGTAACATAAATTTCACACACCAAAACTCGTTGTACGTGTAGATAGCTTATGTTAATTAAAAATATAATAATTAATAACTGACAAGCCACGCCTACCACCAAGGAATGCTTCCGTGTATTTTCCGTTCACTGTTTTAACCAGTATTTTTAAAAAAAATAACTGTTTCAAACAAAAGTTCAATACCTTCTTGGCTAAAATATAATAAAATAATATATAAATAATGCTGGACAATCCACACAGCATCATCTAGTCCCAAAGTAAGCTACTCAAAGCTTGTGTTATGGGTACTAGATAACTGATATATTTAATACATTATATACATAGATAGATATTTTTTATTATACATAGAAAACACCCAGACCAACGGAACAAATTTCTGCATATCATACACAAATTTGTTCCGAGGCGGGAATTGAACCCGCAACCTCTTGCGTCGCAGGTGGACTCTCGCCCGCTGCGCCACAGAGGTCGTCAAATGTACGCAATTATTTTTCACAGTATTGGTTTCTTAGAAAAGGTTGTTTATATTGATGGGTACTTTAACCCCCTGAAGTTTTCGGAAGAAGTCTAGTGTTTTTAAACATCTTTTTACTCCCCAGGTATCATCCCAAAGCCTGGCTTACTACCCCAAAATCCGGCGTTAGTGGCGGCCCAATCCGCCGCTCTCTTCAACTACCCCCAAATGCAGCCGGTTCCGGGGGCTCCCCTGCCTTCTGCCTTCCACCACCCTGGGGATAGAGTGCTGCATCATATGCAGTTGGAGTGGCTGGCCAGGACTGGCATGTTCTACCACAGGATACCTGAATTGGGAGGTCAGTATATCATAAATCACTGCATGGTATACTAGCAACACGCCCCGGCTTCACACGGTTAGCAAAAGTATCTCTATTTTTATATAAATAGCTTATGTTACTCAGGGATAATGTAGCACTCTAATGGTGAAAGAATTTTTCAAATCGGTTCAGTAGTTTTTGAGTTAATTTGTTACAAACAAAAATATAAAAATACAAAACTTTCCTCTATAATCTATATAATATTAGTATAGAAAACAAAGTCGCTTCCCGTTGTCTGTCCGTCATAGTATGCTTAGATCTTTAAAACTACGCAACGGATTTTGATGCTGTTTTTCCAAATAGATAGACTGATTCAAAAGGAAGGTTCATAATGTAAGTATAACCCTACCAATATTATAAACGCGAAAGTTTGTAAGAATGTATGGATGTCTGGATGTATGTTTGTTACTCTTTCCCGCTGAAAGCTGAACGGATTTGGATGAAATTTGGCACAGATATAGATTATAGTCTGGTATAGCACATAAGCTAATATTTATTTAAATTGATGTAAAGATTTTGAAGAAAACAGTCAAAAAAAAGTTTAAGTAAAGGTTGTAGGTAGGTATAATCTTAGCGCGATCAAAATACGATAGAAGCTTGTCATAGCTTCAACGATCATAGATCTATCACAAAAGATTAGTTGTTTCGAAATCGATCACTCCTCTCAATGTGATCGATTATTTTAATCTTTGACAGATGTATCCGATTACTATGTTATCGATTCAAATGTAGGAATAAGCGCAGGTTTTAAGATAAGATAAAAGTAACGGATGATGAATTTGTCTCGTGAGTCAGTTTTTTTGTAAAAACATACATATTATTTTAAATAAACAAGGTAAAACAATAAAAAAACACAATTTATTATAACACTAGTTGATACCCGCGACTACGTACGCGTTAGATTACTATTTTATATTCTGTGACTGAGGATGTACGAATGGTTAAGGTTTTTCATCAAATATATCAAATTTTTTTATTTGTCAAAGAGCGCTGGTGGTGCAGTGGTAGCACCCCGGCCTCACGATCCGAAGGTCGTGGGTTCAAGCCTGGTCGTGCACCAATGAGTTTTTCCATTCGAAAAAATTATGTGCGCAATCCCAGTGCTCTTAAACGGTGAAGGAAAACATCGTGAGGAAACCGGCATACCCTAGAACCAATAATTCGAAGGTGTGTCATAGGTTAGTATTCTTATAAGCGGCGATGGGCTTGCAACCTGTCACGTACGGAATACTAACTACTGTGCAAAATGTGGGCATGTACCAAATGTCATGTTTGGACTTGTCTCTGACTACCCCCTTTAGATATCCTCAAAGATCTAAGTAACCAAAGATCTGAGGAGATATCTACCGAGCTCGGGGATTACAGTCGTGATCATATTTGTCAACCGATTTCGATGAAACAAAGCGTAAGTTTTAATCCAAGCTTATCTCAATACATTAGTGACAACTGCATTCGATTTGGTTCAGCCGTTGCGGAGATTAGCGCGCACAACCGCAAAGATAAACGATTTTATTATATGTATAGATTAGCTTTTGCCTGCGACTTCGTCTGCATAGAAGTCAAAAATGTTTTAATAGGATTTTTAATTGTTTTTTTAATCCCGTTAGGGGATGAATTTCAAGCCTTCAACCCACGGCTTCGCCCGCGTGGTATCTTGAATAACAAAAACATATCTATCCCACGGGAACCGTTCATTTTTCCGGGATAAATAGTAGCTTATGTGCTATACCAGACTATAATCTATATCTGTGCCAAGTTTCATCCAGATCCGTTCAGCCGTTTCAGTGTGAAAGAGTAACAAATATACATCCAGACATCCTTACATCCATACATTCTTACAAACTTTCGCGTTTATAAATTAGTAGGATGTATGTGAGGTCTTTTGACAATAGTGAATAGACAATTTAATTTTTCATTAAAATCGCAGGGATCATTTAATTTTTGAATCGTCTTACATACTAGGTGAGTCTAGGTGCCAATTCCAGTCCTATCCCCAGTCCGAGGAGAACTGACAAGAACCTCAGCTCTAGCGCTTTTTTTTTCTGTCTTTGAAGCCCGGCTGGACAGATTTTGACATAAGGTGTCGTTGAATTCGTCGGGATAACAAGAAGGCTATACGGATTCTCTGCGATGCATTCGACTGTCAATTTGTCGCTCTAGTTTTTATATATTTTCTCGTATTATTTTGAGTTTTTCTATGTAATTTTGGTGGTTGTTTTTCCAATAAAGCCGAAGTTCTTGACGCGAGTGTAAAATATCTGAATTAAAATGAATAGTTCTTTAATCCATCGGAGGAAATCCCGAGAATTTTGAACAAAACAGCCATCTTTTGTATAAAATTGACTTGACAATTTAACTATGACATTGTGACATTGACATTACTAATTTAAACACTTGACATTGGCAAAATTGATCGCAAAAGAAACAGATGCCATAAACAGAGAAGAAGAAGACTATACAAAATGTCAAAAATCTAATATGGCGACTGTAAGAGGCTATTTGGATTTTCTGCGGTGTATTTGCCTGACAACTACGTCGCTCTGGTTTTTATATGTTTTCTCGTGTTATTTTGAGTTTTATTGCGTAATTTTGGTGGTTATTTTGCCAATAAAGCCCGGGTTCTTGACGCGAGTGTAAAGTATGTGAATTAGAGTGAATAGTTCTCTTCAAATTCCATCGGAGGAAATCCCGAAAATTTTCAACGAAACAGCCATCTTTTGTTTAAAATTGACTTGACAACTTGACTATGACTCTGTGACGTTGACAATACTTATAAATAAATACACTTGACACTGGCAAAATTGAAGAAGAAGAAGGGGCTATTTTCAATTACTTTCAAATCTTTTACTTTATTGTCGTGTTTTTTAAATTTTGCAGTCATCATTATCTTCCTGCCCTTTTCCCACCAGTGTGACCAACTCTAAAATACAGATCCTGCCTTACTTTTGTTAAAAACCTGCCAAATCCTGCCAAAGTCGGTGGTAAAAAATGCCTAAATATTGCCAACTTTAATTACTGAAGTAAAAATACACATAAATATGCTATATTTTTATTTAATATAAATTTAACATCACAGTTAGCTTCATATTGTACATTTTCTTCATCTTTATGCATGGATTTATTCATTAAATTTAACATTTTCTTTGGTTGGTTTAAATGCCGTGAGAGCATTGGTGAGCCAATGCCTTGTTTAACGTGCGGGATAGGTGCTACATATTTGTTTCTAGATCTGTTTGTTTCGTGTTTTTGTCTTGATTCAATTTATTTGAGAGAATACCTATTCTTTCAAATGCAGCGTTAGACATAGGTAAGCACAGCAGTCATTTTACGAAATTGGCTATTTGAATATTTGAGTAACATTTTATTTTCTACCCCAATACTGCCAAAAACTGCCAATTTTTTAAAACGTCAGCCGATGATGCCATAGTCTAAAATGAGAGGCCAATCCTGCCAAAATGGCAGGAACCTGCCACAAATGGTCACACTGTTTCCCACGTTATGTGGTCGGCACAACATGTGATCTTCTTCCATTTCCCTCTATCATTCGTCATCTCACTCACTCCTTTCTTACCCATGTCATCTTTCACACAGTCCATCCATCTTTTCTTTGGCCTACCTCTACCCCTGTATCCAATCATTCATATTTAACACTCTCCTCGTCACATTACATTCATCTCTCCTCATAACATGCCCATACAAGTGCCAATTTAAGACTAATTTAAACTTAATTTTAATTTTGAAATGAACTTGCGAAAAAAACTAATCTGTATCGATCACAATTAAACGCAAAATACTGACATATGGGTTAAACATGATTATCTCACCCTTAGTAAATAAAATAATTTAGGGGTGGCAATGTGGGGCAAATAAAATTAGCTAAAGTAGCTAGTGTTAAGTAGGGTAGTTTCACGGCTTTTTGATCCGTGGGGATGAATTATTGTTCATGCTAGTGGCACCCCGTGGATTCGTTCGCGTATTGTTTTTTTATTACAAAAAAATAAAAAAACACTCACATGACTGTAATCCCCGGGCTCGGTAGATATCTCCTCAGATCTCTAGTTACTTAGATCTTTGAGGATATCTAAAGAGTCAGAGGCACGTCCGAACATGATATTTGGCATATGCACACATTTTGCACAGTAGTTAGTAAATTATTACCACGTAAATTAAAATCATGGTAGGTACATAAAAGACCACAGTGGATTTTTATCAATTTAACAATTAAAAATTAATCAAAAACTGCTATCAATTGACGGAAATATTGACAAATACACAAAAAAACTCAAAATTTATGGCCGCAATGCCAGTTTTCTTAAACGGTGAAGGAAAACATCGTGAGGAAACCGGCATACCTTAGAAACAAAAATTCGAAGTGTCATAGTTAGTATTCTTACAAACGACGATGGGCTTGCAACATGTCACGTACGGAATAGTAAGTACTGTGCAAAATGTAGGCATGTGTCTTACTATGTTTGGTCGTGCCTTGGACTCTTTAGATATCCAAATACTGAAAGTATTATTATATATTTGTTTTCCGAATAAAATAAAATAAAAAATAATAGTTTAGCGGGAAAGTAGGTACTAGAAATTTCCGTCCTTTTCAGTATTTAAAATGGATTTCCGCAAAGTCACGCCTTTATCAATCATTTATCTTTAGATATCCTCAAAGATCTAAGTAACTAATGCTTTTTGTGTGGTGCCGACTACCGACAGGTGGGCCGAATGCTAGTTGCACTGGCCCCAGCTTTAGGGTAGGTGTTAGAACAGGTGACAAACAAACGAGGGGTGTATTCTGTCAGGCAGTGTTGGGGTGTTTGTTTAACTATTGCTTTGTGCCATTTTATTAAGCAAAGTTGAATGTGACAATAAGTTATTATATTTATTTCTAAAAGAGCGCTGGTGTAGTGGTAGCACCCCTGCCTCACGATCCGAAGGTCGTGGGTTCAAACCTGGGATCTCACCACGAATTCATAATACATTACCGAATTTATATTACATTGTTATTTCGTACCATGACCTATGCAAATTGTATTGAAGTAGTGTTACTTCAAGCTTCAAATGTGACGTTTCTAAAACGGAATCGTTCTGGAAGACTTCGTGGTGAGGCCCCTGGTCGTGCACCAATTAGTTTTTTCATTCTAAAAATGTATGTACGCAATGCCAGTGCTCTTAAACGGTGAAGGAAAACATCGTGAGGAAACCGACATAGGTACCCTAGATCCAAAAGTTCGAAGGTGTGTTTAGTATTCTAAAAACCGGCGATGGGATTGCAACCTGTCACGTACGAATACTAATTACTGTGCAAAATGTGGACATGTGCCAAATATCATGTTTGGACGTGCCTCTTACTAGGTACCCTTATTAGATATCCTCAAAAATCGTAAGTCACTAGAGGTCTGAGGAGATGTCTACCAGGGATAACAGTCGTGTTAGTGTTTTTTTTGTTATACTTATCAGAGAGTTTTAGAGCCATATCTTTTGTTTAAAATTGACTTGATAAATTCAAATCAAATAGGTTTATTTTGTGTCACAAAAACAGAACATAATAGAAACTTAATCTAAATATATATAACTCAAAGGTGACTGACTGACTGACTGACTGACTGACTGACTGACTGACATAGTGATCTATCAACGCACAGCCCAAACCACTGGACGGATCGGGCTGAAATGTGGCATGCAGGTAGATGTTATGACGTAGGCATCCGCTAAAAAAGGATTTTGATTAATTCTACCCCCAAGGGGATAAAATAGGGGATGAAAGTTTGTATGAAAAGTCGCGATAATCGACATTCACGCGGGCGAAGCTGCGGGCATCAGCTAGTATTAACTAAAATTAATTATTAATTAATTATTCAATTGACTCTGTAGCGTTGACAACACATATAATAATACACTTGACAGATTACATAAAAAAAGAAGAAGAAGAACGTCATCATGCACCTCTATCTCGATGTCAAAACGTCATATGTGCTTATAGACTGCCGGGACTGGCATTTAAGTGGTACTTAGCCCATATGTGCCCTATTAGAGAAATTGCTTGCAAATTTTTATGGTTTTCGACCTGCGGCTTAGCCGATGGGTGGTGAGCGATCATGAGGGTCGTGGGTTCGATTACCGATGTCTAATATTAATGAATTGATGCGCATAATTCTTGCAAAGACTCGAAAATGGCTGATTTTCTATTTGTTTGTATCATAAATATTAGAAAAAGGTAAAAAAAAATCTGGAAAATTCGCGGAAAATTTAGGTAAAACGAATGCAATAAATAAATTTTGGCTTGCCCGTTTTTCATAGAATTGTATTTGGAAAATAGTAATATATGTCCCGAGAATCAAACCCACGAGTTAGGTAACCTCCCACTACGCCAACGCGACTCCTAATTAAATAATTAGTAGAAATCTAACGTTTTCACATTTAAACTTGATTTAAAAATTAACTTTGCTTGGGACTAACTGCATAGGGTTTGGCGTGACTGTGAGCGTGATACTGTGGCTTCGCTCGCGACGAAAAACAAAAATAAAATCTATCCCACGCGAAAATTATCTTATCTTATCTTAACCGTACATTTTTCCGGGATAAAAAGTAGCCTATGTGCTATTCCAGATTATAATCTATATATCCGTTGGGTCATTGTTTTCACTTTCGTCATTGTTCGCAACAATCAATTTTGTTTATCTAGTAAAAGATTAGTTGATTTTAAATGTACCTTGAAATAATTTATTATCAACAAATCTTTTATTGCTCCATCTTCATACCATCAGCTTGAAAGCTCTAAAATCAAGGATAAAAAACCTTTTAAAATAACTGTAAAATATCAAATAGAGTAGAAGGCACATAAATGAATCATCTTATATCTTTAAACGAGCAATTCTTGTATTATATAATCTGAATCTAGGAAACGGCTCCAACGATTTTCATGAAATTTAGTATGCAAAAGGTTTCGGGGGTGATAAACCGATCTAGCTAGGTTTCGTTTTTAGAAAACGTCGTTTACAAAAAAAAACCGAGCAATGCTCGATCACCCAGGTACTATATTATAAAGTTTAACACTCCCGCTGTCCGCTCCGCTCCCCGCTCCCCGCTGTCAGTGTGGCCGGCGCTAATCCCACGGGGACTGTAAGCCAATTATCAGGCAGCAATTTGTTCGCACAAACAAAGGGGCCCTTAACAAATTAGATCCCCGTGCTAGTGATGGGGTATGAGCTGGCTATCGATATCGATAAATGCTTTCGAAATTATATCGATAAAAACTATGCGGGCTTGTAATTGTAGTGCTATTGAGAGCTAACCAAGACGGTGTGGGAATACAGTTTGTATGTATGGATGTATGCATGTTTGTAACTCTTTCACGCTGGAACAGCTGAACGGATATGGATGAAATTTGGCACAGATATAGATTATGGTCTGGAATAGCACATAGGCTACTTTTAATACTGGAAGTATGTACGGTTCCCGTGGGATAGATTAGATTTTGTTTTTCAAGGTACCACGCGGGCGAAGCCGCGGGCGGATGCTAGTAATAAATAAATATTATAAATTTACTTAACTTAGGTCTAGTTTACAGGGCAAAGGGGATAAATTGAGCGTAGGTAAATAATAATTATTATTATCGCTTCATATTATAACAGACTAGCTAATGCCCGCAGCTTTGCCCGCGTGTATATCGGTTATCGCGACTCAAAAACTTGACAAATTATATACCTACCAAAACCTTCCTCGAGAACCACTCTATCCATTGGTGAAAAAGCATGAAAATAGGTGCAGTAATTATGGGTTAATCGCGAACAGACAGACAGACAGATGCGGCGGAGAACTTTGTTTATATGTATTGATTTGCGGTTTGGATTATCAAATTATTACTATTAACAAACAATTATCTACCAAGTCTCGAATCGCGCATTTTTCACAGTTGCACAGTTAAATGATATTTGATAATGATCATTCAGGCGTGACTTTGCAGAAATCTATTACAAATACTGAAAAGGACGGAAATATCTAGTACTTTCTCGCTAAACTATTATCTAATGAGCTTAATACAAACTCAAATAGAGATTCGCCCCGTGTTTCGCTTCTCCACGAAGCATCCTCAGGACCGTGGACTCGCTCGCACTGGTGTTGCTGCACCGAGCGCGAAAGAGAAGTCATTACTTCTAGTTGCACAATTACCACGATACAATGTTCAAATCGATATCTATATATATAAAAATGAATTGCTGTTCGTTAGTCTCGCTAAAACTCGAGAACGGCTAAACGGATTTATCTTATCTTGGTCTTGAAATGTTCGTGGAGGTCTAGGGAAGGTTTAAAAGGTAAGAAAAATTCGAATAACTGCCGGGAAAACCCTAAAAATATCCCTTTTCCATATCCCATACAAACGTTTTCTAAATAAAATGTAGAGTCAATTTGAACTTTATTACTATTCAATAAAGTTCATATTAAATTATAATCACTCACTGTTGTCTAAGCAATGTAGAAGGCGGAACGAAGTTTGCCGGGACAGCTAGTCGATAAATATTTTTATGAAATCGATATCGATGTTTTTTTTATCGACATATCGACATCACTAGGCGGTAAAAACGAGTGGGCAGGAAAGGACCGTGCGGGTTTCAGTGAAGAATTTATTTGTACGTTTAACGAAACTGCCTCAATTATATTTAAAAAGTTGCCAAAGATCATTAACCGGGCCTTACCACAAGCTCTTACAAACCATTATGTTTCAGAAACGTCACATTTTTATATCATGGTACGAAATATCAAAGTTATATTACTTTGATATTGCCCAAAGAGCTTGTAATAATAAGGTAGGTAAATGTGAATGATATAATTTCGGTTTCATATTTTTTTTATTTAGCTATACTAAATTATAAAGAGGATAGTTTTGTATTTTTGTATATTTGTTTGTAATGAATAAACTCAAAAACTACTGGTCCGATTTCGAAAATTCTTTTACCATTAAAATGCTACAGTATCCCTGAGTAACATAGGCTATATTTTATGTAGGTACCGCGCGAGCAAAGCCGCGAGCGGAAGCTAGTACTTAATATAGGTACTAGCTTCCGCCCGCGGCTTCGCCCACGTGGTACCTTGTTAAATTATATCCTATGTGCTATTTTAGACCATAGTCTATCTCCTTGCCAAATTTCATCCAGATCCGTTCAGCCGTTTCACCGTGATTGAGTAACAAACATCAATACATCCAAACTTTCACATTTATAATACTACTAGCTTCCGCCCACGGCTTCGCCCGCGTGGTACCTTGAAAAACAAAATCAAACTTTCATCCCCTATTTTATCCCCTTGGGGGTAGAATTAATCAAAATCCTTTCTTAGCGGATGCCTACGTCATAACATCTACCTGCATGCCAAATTTCAGCCCGATCCGTCCAGTGGTTTGGGCTGTGCGTTGATAGATCACTATGTCAGTCAGTCAGTCAGTCAGTCACCTTTGAGTTATATATATTTAGATGTAAAATTCAAAATATTTATCAGACAAATCATAATCTCTACCATACAAAATGTAAATCACTTAGCATACAATAAAAAATTTAACGACCCTCCCCCCCCACCCTCGTTTTAGTTAAATTGTTACAGTGCAATCATATGTCGCCACTTAACACTCCCACCCCCTTAACTCACCCTTAGTTAAGGTGCAGTCTCGTGAAATGAGTCAGCGTAAAACTCTTTTATAATATCACAGTTCTTTCGACCAGTGTGGTGAAATTAAATTGCACCGCAGAATACTTTTGTATACATGGGGACAAAAGGAAGGATATTTTGTAAGTTCCCGTTGTCCCCATAACGAAAAAGCGTCAACGGGGACAATGGGTAGAAAATTCCGTTGTCCCCATAGCGGAAAAGGATCAATGGGACAATGGGAAGAAAATTTTATTACTTTCCGTTGTACCCATAGCGGGAAAGGGTCAATGGGACAATGGGAAGAAAATTTTATGACTTTCCGATGTCCCCATAGCGGAAAAGGATCAATGGGACAATGGGAAGAAAATTTTATGACTTTCCGTTGTCCCCATAGCGGGAAAGCGTCAATGGGGACCCATAGCGGAAAAGGATCAATGGGACAATGGGAAGAAAATTTTATGACTTTCCGTTGTCCCTTATAGCGGGAAAGGATCAATGGGACAATGGGAAGAAAATTTTATGAGTTTCCGTTGTCACCATAGCGGAAAAGGATCAATGGGACAATGGGAAGAAAATTTTATGACTTTCCGTTGTACCCATAGCGGGAAAGGGTTATGGGGACGGGAAGGAGATTTGATGACTTCCCGTTGTCCCCATAGCGGGAAAGGGTCAATGGGGAAAACGGACATGAGATTTGATGACTTTCCGTTGTCCCCATAGCGGGAAAGGGTTATGGGGACGGGAAGGAGATTTGATGACTTCCCGTTGTCCCCATAGCGGGAAAGGGTCAATGGGGAAAACGGACATGAGATTTGATGACTTTCCGTTGTCCCCATAGCGGGAAAGGGTCAATGGGGAAAACGGACATGAGATTTGATGACTTTCCGTTGTCCCCATAGCGGGAAAGGGTCAATGGGGAAAACGGACATGAGATTTGATGACTTCCCGTTGTCCCCATAGCGGGAAAGGGTCAATGGGGAAAACGGACATGAGATTTGATGACTTTCCGTTGTCCCCATAGCGGGAAAGGTATAAAGGGGATGAGAAGGAGATTTTATGACTTACCGTTGTCCCTATTATGGGGACAACGGGAATATATTCACTTCACGGTCACGGTTACAGCGTGACAACGTAACCGTGACTCTGAGGCTTAGTACAGGTTTGATAGTTAGCAAAATTTTTTTTCGTTTTGTTTGTTGCGAATGACGAATAGTGAGAACAATGACGAAATCTTTGAGTAGAATGGCTCTACCTATGCACAAAGGAGAATAAGTGATAGCGTTTTTTTTAACCCCCGACGCAAAAAGAGGTGTGTTATAAGTTTAACGCGTCTTTCTGTGTATCTGTCTGTGGTATCGTAGCTCCCAAACGGATGAACCGATTTTCGTCTAGTTTTTTTTGTGTTGTAGATAATTTTATCCCGAGTGTTCTGAGTCATGTTTCATGAAAATCTGTTCAGCCGTTTGAAGATCATCAGCTCTTTTCTAGTTGATGAGGGGATCTGACTAACTTCCTTATGTCCGATCGATTCGAGATTTGGTACCGTGTTACTTCAATGATATTGAAAGTATATGGTAAGGTAACCATGACTTTAAATATGACATGTTAGGGTAAGGTTTAGATGTCAGGGGGTTTTTAAAATTTTTAATTTTGTATTATTTTTAAAGTATTCCTTAACAACGCTTCAGTGCGACCCACCCTTAACCGAACTTAAGGGTAGTTTAATATTTATAAGGACGATTTGCTCAGCGATGAAGCAATAAATTGGGGTGGCGATTAATTTATTGTTACCTAATTTATTTGTTTATAACTTTGTGGGGCGTAAAATTAATCGACATTTGGCTCGTCTTTTGTATGTCGATAGCTATAAAAGGGCAAGTCACCTACGTCACGTTACGGTGATAACATTCTATTATTCACTCACCTGACTGTACCTTACGTGGTACCTTAAGTAGCTTTTATTTTAAATTTCATCCAAATCGGTTCAGCCGTTTGAGCAGTGACAGATGAGATGATTTCCTAAAGTATTTATTTCAATTAAAATCAAAATCACACAAAGCTCAAAATAACACGAGAAAATTTATAAAAACTAGAGCAAAAAAGTTGACAGTCAAAAGAATCGCAGAAAATATAAAAAACTAGTGCAATAAAGTTGACAGTCAAAAGAATCGCAGAAATTATAAAAGCTAGTGCAATAAAGTTGACAGTCAAAAGAATCGCAGAAAATATAAAAACTAGTGCAATAAAGTTGACAGTCAAAAGAATCGCAGAAAATATAAAAGCTAGTGCGATAAAGTTGACAGTCAAATAATCGCAGAAAATTTAAAAGCTAGTGCGACAAAGTTGTCAATCTAATGCATCGCAGGAAATCCCCAGATACTCTCATACCATAACTCATATGCCGACAAAGACAAAATTACAAAAATTTTAAGTTAGGTATTGATGTCGGTAGGTAGGGATTTTCTATGATGCATTCGACTGTCAACTTTGTCGCACTAGTTTTTATATATTTTTTTCAATACTTCTAATTTAAACACTTGACACTGACAAAATTGATTTCAAAAGAGACAGATGCCACAAACAAAGAAGATAAAGGTAGGTAGGTAGGTAGGTACGCGTCGTTCCCCGCCACTGCAGTTTTATATTTTGTGCGATGCATTAGATTGTCAACTTTGTCGCACTAATTTTTATTAATACCTACTTATTACAATACAATTTAAAACAAAACTTGAGAGGTGTCAAGGGACATCCGGATGGAACGAAGTTCCTTTTATTGCTTTTTATGAGAGAGAGAGAGACAGACAGAGAAACACGCGCACGCCGCACGGCTTACAACTATAGCAAAAAGTGTCGTTACAACTTTTGGTCTTAATTTTTTCTCTTGCCCCCTTTCGCAACGCGCGATAAGGAACTTCGTTCCAAAACTTGACACTGACAGAATTGATCTCAAAAGAGACAGATGCCGCAAACAAAAACGAAGAAGAAGAAGAAGAAGTAGGTAGGTAGGTAGGTAGGTAGGTACGCGTCGTTCTCCGCCACTGCCCTACAGGGGCGAGGGCAGAATTGGATTACATTGATTGCGAAGTCGCGCTAAGCGGAGCGACTAATTTTATTGTCCGCGTGCACAAGATTGGCTTTCGAGAAAACTGTTTTGAGCCGGCGGCCATTTTGGTTTCTGTTTGTAATTTTATCGTGTTACTCAGTATGATAAGCGGCGATGGACTTGCGACCTGTCACGTACGGAATACTACTGTGCAAAATGTGGGCATGTACCAAATGTCATGTTTGGACGTGCCTCTGACTCTTTAGATATACTCAGAGGTCTAAGTAACCCCAGGCTCGGTAGATATCTCCTCGGGATCCCTAATTACTTAGATCTTTGAGGATATCTAAAGGGTGTAGTCAGAGGCACGTCCAGAGGCACGCGAACATATTTTCACAATGATTAGTATTCCAAATTAAGTCAACTAATAAAAAAATCAATCAGAATCATCCCATACCTCGATAAACCTCAATTACGATAAAATATTAATAAAATAAAAACATGGCGTCACTTAACGAAATTACTACAATGATAATTTATCAAAGCGCCGCTGAGCCAATAAAAATGATAATTATCAATTAGGATACAGCTAACGGGATTGCGTTTGCGACATTTGGCCGTGTTTGTGTTGCGATAACCGCGGACGGGACGCATCTGTCAGTTTTTGGCGGGAGGGACTTGTCAGTTTTTGGCGGGCGGATATACGTCATTTTTTTATTGTTATAATTTGAGGACCATAGACATTTTTTTATTTTTCTCCCGTTTGTGCAGGCTAGAGTACAGAAAGCAGTAGCCTTGTATTACTTACTTTGATACTGAATTAAAAAAAAACATTTGGAGAACATTTTATCTTTGTTTCTCAAAGGTTACCTACGTGTAGGTTTATGTAAATATTGGGCTACTAATAGATATATACCATTATCCAGTTAAATATGGTAAGTAACTATCTAACATTATATTTTTGATATCGTATTTAAATCGATGTCTATCTAGATTTTGGAAAAGTTACCTTAACAGCCTATAAAAAACTAGTAGGTATTAGCTGCTAGGCCTGCTAGAAAGTGTCTATAATGAAAAAAAAATAGGTAAATTTCTAAAAATAGCTGTAAATCAAGTTTCGAAAACTAGTTATATCCAGAATAAATCAAACATACGGTGCTTGTAGACACCACATCACCTACCGCATAGCAAACGTCATCTCACTCAGCCGTCAACATTTTAAAATTAAAAATAAATTACCATCTCCGCTTTTACCTTTACAAACAGGAATCCGTGCTTAAGGGTCCACATTCGACATTTAAAAATCAATAAAAATATCTGGCAGAATGCACATAACGTGCGACGTCATTTAAAAGTAAAAAAAAGTGTGTGCCGTACGTGACATTCTCCTGGCCCTTGCGGGACATAAATGTGTGTAAATAAATTGGTAATAAACGTTTAACGATGTTTATTTTAAAACGGGCATTCAGAATTTGTAGATCGATTCGTGGAACCATTCATTCATAATTAACTAGCTTTCATTCATAAATATTTCATTCATTCAATAGATTTCATAGACATAATGAATTATTTTGTTTTAAAGAATGTTTAGTTAGATGTATTTACAAAGAAAGTCATTGGATGTGGATATGACATGTATAGGCACAGGTATAGGATTTGTAGCGATTTGACGGTGACTTACGTCTAGTATTTAACCGAAAAATCATAATAGTAGGTACCTACAACATTCGAAATTCAATAATGATTATAGACGGTAAAATAAGATAGAGTTCCAACCCAACATTAAATAACCAAATATTTACGTAGCATTTTTTTCCAAATTCAAAACCTATAATGAATGACGTTACATTCACAGACATAGACACATAGACGTTACATTCCAAATTCAAAAGAATTTCAAAATTATTTTAACTTGAAACATTTTATTCCAAATACAAAACCAACTATCACTCACGTTACATTCCAAATTCAAAACAATATCAATTTCATTCCAAATACAAAACCGCAAATAGTATTCTGTGGAAATCTCTAATTCCGTTGAATCGATAAGTCCCGGGTAAAAGATTAAAGAATGCTAATACGATGCTTGTATTCCCCCGCGACCGAGATAAATCTCTACCGAACCTACTCTAACGGATTGGATGTTGCTCTACTTTGCTCGCAGCACATTTTATTTTTAAATTTACGAGAAATTTCGGCCCGTAAAGTATATAAATTTGGCTCTGAATGCTTTTATATTTATTAATCGGAGTATTTAATGGTATTAATCGGGGTAAAAATTAATGGGGTAATCCCAGTGATTGAAAAAATATAGAAGCATTTCTTTAAAATAAATATTCGCGAAACATGACACGAAATTTACAAAAATAGAAACTCTTTCGTGGATTTGCCAAAAAATAATTAATGTTAGCTTTTTTCCCTCGACGTTTGGGTTTAAATTGTCGTGTAACCGGTAATACGCTTCTATAAACTTTTGATATAATTCTTTGGTAAAACTCTGAAGCCTATATATTAAAGATATTGAATATATTACCAGGACTCTATTTCGTGGGTTATTTTTTAGATCAAGGAACACTTTCATGTATTATCCGTTCACTGGGTAGGTAATCCGCTCGTTAATATTGAGCATATTTTTGTGCATACGGCTGACTGAGCTGAGAGGACAATTTGTATCTAGGCCATGGTACGAATATCGAAGTTATATTACTTTGATATTGCCCGAGAGCTTGATTATCAATTGACTGGCCTCACAGCTTAGTTGGTAGTAGCTCTACCTTCTGCGCTGCAGGTTGTGGGTTCGATCCCCACCCAGGACTAACATTTGTGTGATCAAACATTGTGTGGATTTGTCTCGGTGTTACTACATATTCTATGCAAAGATTTAAATCGTAGATATGCCCGTACGGTACTGAGACCGCGCCGTTTTGTTGCCACACGAAATGAGATAGCTCGCTCATTTGGCACACCAAATATTTTCAATTTCAAGGTACAAAAGGAATAAGTATATTTTTTTACGAAAGATCGTGCAATATAATTGCACAATAAATGGTGAAATAACTGTTTGGTTCATTTTTTACTAATTAGTGTGCGTGCATCGGCATTTTGTTAACACACACAAGTAAAAACAGTGCCACAATTTTTGGCGTCCGGGCATATCTTCGATTTGATTTCAAGATTAGATCTTTGATTCTATGTATGTATTTACAAAAAAAATGGTGTATAAGTTATCTGGTTCCCATAGTACGAGCTTTGCTTAGTTTGACGCTAGATGGCGTTGTGTGAAATGTCCAAGAATATTTATTAATTCAAGTAGAGCCACTTTCAAACCGCTCGGTACCAATCTGTTAGAGAAACTTTTCGTATAAATAACTCGCTGACATTTACGAATATCAAGGAAACTCGGAGAATAGAAATGAGGCAAAAGTCGAATGAGATGGTATGTTCAATACTGATATTAATAATGTGATAGTTTGACAGACCCAGTGAACGGAAAATACATGGAAGTATTGTTTGAGCTAAGAAATAACCCTGCAAAAATGTGCTTCAATTATGCCTAAAAATTATATCAAAAACTAGCTTCCGTCCACGGCTTTGTCCGCGTGGTACCTTGAAAAATAAAAAAAATCTATCCCACGGGAACCGTACCGGGATAAAAAGTAGCCTATGTGCTATTTCAGACTATATCTGTGCCAAATTTCATCTAGATCCGTTCAGTCGTTTCAGCGTGAAAGAGTAACAAACATACATCCAGACATCCAGACATCCATACATTCTTACAAACTTTCGCGTTTATAATATTATTAGGATGTATATCCGTCCTATTCAGTATTTGTCATGGATTTCCGCAAAGTCACGCCTCAATTTATATCTATACTTCTATACTAATATTATAAAGAAGAAAGTTTTGTATTTTTTTTTGTAACGAAGGAACTCAAAAACTACTTGTCCGATTTAAAAAATTCTTTCACCGTTAGAATGCTACGTTATCCCTGAGTAACATAGGCTATATTTTATGTAGGTACCTCGCGAGCAAAGCCGCGAACGGAAGCTAGTTATAAATAAACTGTCATGTTCTACAGGTGCTCCACACGCGCTGCTCGGCAAGACGCGGCGGCCGCGCACCGCCTTCACCTCGCAGCAACTCCTGGAGCTCGAGAAGCAGTTCCGCATGAACAAGTACCTCTCCCGCCCCAAGAGGTTCGAGGTAGCCACCAGCCTCATGCTCACGGAGACACAGGTAACCAGCTACCATCATCTATCTATCATCAATACCTACAACCCGGGCACATTATCTCGAGAACTCGCTGGAATGCGAATCTCCCGCCCTGTTCTCCTTTGACCTCCCCGCGCTCACCACGGCGCTTGCCGAGAGAGAGATATCAAAGCGCCGACGCGACGTGACGTCATCGACGCCAGGTCTCGAGATAATGTGACCGGGTTGTACCGCCCTCCATTAATAAAAAAAACTTGAGAGGTGTCAAGGGACACTCGGATGGAACGAAATTCCTTGCTTTCTATGAGAGAGAGAGAGACAGACAGAGAAACACGCGCACGCCGCACGGCTTATAACTATAGCAAAAAGTGTCGTTACAACTTTTGGTCTTAATTTTTTCCATCTAGCTCCTTCTATCCGAAACGCGCGATAAGGAACTTCGTTCTAAAAGTAATGATTTTACTATTATTAGTATTAAACGGGTATTTATCGCGTTCTAATCACCTATTTATTTTAGGCGGTAGCTCCTTATACTCGTCTACCCGTACCACAGTGTGTAAACCTGTCGAAGCGTTGGGAAAATAAATAGGTAATTAGAACGCGATAAATACCCGTTTAATACTAACAATAATGTGTTCAGATCGCGTAAGTTTAAAAGTATATAATGACTAGCTGATTCCCGCAGCTTCGCCCGCGTGAATGTCGATTATCGCGACTTTTCATACAAACTTTCATCCCCTATTTTATCCCCTTGGGGGTAGAATTAATCAAAATCCTTTCTTAGCGGATGCCTACGTCATAACATCTACCTGCATGACCTTTGAGTTATATAATATTTAGATTTTATTTTCATCATGACTGTCAAAGCGTGCTTGACGTATAACTCATTGGACGAACCAAGTACATATATTTAACAACTTGTAGTAAGGTCAATTTAAACCAAAAAATAGGGGTGAGGTTACAATAATTCCCACTTGGCTGAAATTTGGGTAGGATTGTACAATACACTATCTTATATCTTTAAACGAGCAATTCTTGTATATATATAAATATATATATATAATCTGAATCTCGGAAACGGCTCCATGGATTTTCGTGAAATTTAGTATGTAGGGGGTTTTGGAGGCGAAAAATCGATCTAGCTAGGTTTAATTTTTGGAAAACGTAGTTTTATCCGTGTTTTCACCGAGCAAAGCTCGGTCGTCCAGGTACTTGTAAATGAGATGTGAAAAGTCTTAATTGATCCGGCACGTGCAAAAAAATTACTCGGGGTCAAAGGTCACAAAAAACGGGTTTTTCACGATTTTCAGCAAAATGGTAACAATTTTTGTCAAGGCTAATTTCATGTCCATCATAAAAAACTGTAGATCAGATCTATAAAAAATGTCTAAACACTTTTTTTCTAGGAGGTATCGTCTTAAACGGTGAAGGAAAACATCGTGAGGAAACCGGCATACCTACCCTAGAACCAAAAATTCGAAGGTGTGTGTCATAGGTTAGTATTCTTAAAAGCGGCGATGGGCTTGCAACCTGTCACGTACGGAATACTAACTACTGTGCAAAATGTGGGCATGTACCAAATGTCATGTTTGGACTTGCCTCTGACTACCCTCTTTAGATATCCTCAAAGATCTAAGTAACTAAAGATCTGAGGAGATATCTACCGAGCCTGGGGATTACAGTCGTGATCATATTTATTTATTTTTATTTTATCGTTTTTGAAATATAACGATTCAAAAAGTTCATTATCTAAACTTATAAAAGTTATAAAAGAGTCCTGAATGACTGACCGACGGAAGTATTTAGACTTTTTTATAGATAATTATCTGATCTACAATTTTTGTCAAGGTTAATTTTATGATAAAACTAGAGAGTAACTAGAGATCTGAGAAGATATCTACCGAGCTCGGGAATTGCAGTCGAGATCATGTTTTTTGACTTAATTTAGGTTATTTTATCTATTTTTGGTACAAACAAAGTACCAACACAAACCAAAATGGCCGCCAAAATCATGTTTCTTTACCAGCTTCTCATATTTTTAGTTCTTCCAAAATAGTATCGTCAAAGGATTAACCAAAGTAACGGAAGATGAAAAATTATACCAGCCAAAGTACACTCGACTCAATAAACAACCGACCCTCGGAAACAACGCTTTTGACAGTTGCGAAATGGCGGTAAAACACCTGTCATGTTGAAGGATTCCCGGATTTGAGTGTAAAGAGATTATGTGGGGTGGGGATGTGCCATAAATGTTATTGCTTGGGGTGTGGGGCTTAACCTTTAGTGTTTTCATGGGTTGGAGGCATATCTTGGGATTTTCAGTGATTTTACAACGGTTTTTGGTTGTAAGTTTAGTATGTGCTAGAGATACTCTGCGATTGTATTCGCGTAATGTTTTTTCACTCTTAAAAGATTGAATTTTCGCATTCTCTTTTTAATAAATGTAAGTATACGTGCTTTTATAAATGCACCTTTTAAATTTCAAGTCTCTAGGGCCAGTAGTTTAGGCTCTGTTGTCTGTTAATAAGTCAGGCAGTCACGATAAAGTCCTTGATACACTTGTAATGTGATGTGATTTTTTTATTGAAATAAAAGCCCTTTTATGGTTTAACTCTCTAGGACCAGCAATTTAGGCTCTGAGTGGCCTGTTAATAAGTCAAGCAGGCTAGTTCATTGGACAGAAATTGTCTTGATCAACGACCAGTTTAAAGCTCACGAGCGTACATAAATAACTACAATACTATATTAACTATAATTCTTTGTCTGCAGGTAAAAATATGGTTCCAAAACCGAAGAATGAAGTGGAAACGTTCGAAAAAAGCGCAACAAGATTCAAAAAAGGAACCATCGCACTCCGAAGAGAAGAAAACAAAAGAACAAGTTCCGGTTGAAGAAAAGCCAGCGCAATTGGCGGGAGATCTGACAGCTGTCAAACCGCCGCCACTGTTAGACAGGGAGAGGATTATCGCGCTGGAAAGAGAGAGGGCGATGGCGGCGGCGAACTTTAATTCGAATTTGGAAAACAATAGACGTGGGATGGTGTTGTCGCAAGATGGCGGACGGCCAATGGATATGTTTAGGCCGTATGTGGTATGAGAGTGAGTTATTTTTTGTTTTATTATTATTAAGAAGTTTCCTTGTTAGAAACTAATTGAAAAATGCTTATACTGTGAATCCTGTGTAGTTTTTTACGATTTATTATTTGTAACATAGTCATTCCAAGATGTTTCCTAAAATCATATTATCTGAAATTTTAGGATAATTATTATAAGACCTTAAAAACGTTAATATAAAAATCAATATGTAAATATTAGGTACCTATATAATAAAATACTATCTAGTCAGGAATGGTAAGTACTTAGTCATACTAAAGCTAAGAAAAATGTTTAATAGCTACTAATAAAAGTAAATAGGTAATAATGAATAAAAAAATATATAAAACAATTGGGTAAGTATGTATTTATGCATGTACGAAATGTAATATTAAATAAAAAGTGGGTTAAGTTAGACATCGTGAAAACACAAATAAAATAACAAATGACAGATTTAGTAAGTTTCTCAATAAAAACTTTAAAAAAAACGCTTATTTTAAACAGAAAAGATGGCTTGAAAGATGACATTGTGGACAAGGACAGTAATCTTTGTAAATTAACTTGCCAACCAAACATTATACCTCTATTATTAAGTGTATAGGTAAATAGTATTAAATAGTTGGTGTATTTTTATTTCGTTTTTATATTTAAAGTATTCAAGTGAACCGTAAGATTTAATTTGTTTTTAAATGTACAGATTAATATTAATCTAAGGGCGCAAATATACCTACATTAATAATTAGTTTTCTGGTACCCATAGCATAATCCAAGCTTTGCTAAGTTCAGACTATATTATCTATATTATTTATTATCGCCATCTGAAATGTCCACCGATATTTTAACTAATTATTTGTGTAATAACTGTAACAAATATATAAAATGTTCCTGTAAAGTAAAAGAAACAGTCAAAAACAAAAATAATGGGTTCAAGCCCTGAATACCTACGTATTATGCCACTTTTTTGTAGTTGACTGTACCTTAGTTAATAATTGTAAATTAAATCGTAATTAAGGTAAGACATCTATCTGAGCAGTATTATTTTTTATATTATAATAATGAACTTTAGTTTATGTAAAAATCATTATTTCGATAAGTGTATTTTACAAGTTTTGTTTAAGTATATAATTGTTAAATTAATTGTAACGGAAGTATAACGCATTTAATAAAATATATTTCAATTATCATTAAATATGCTTCATTTTTTTAGACTAAAATTACCGAACAATTATTTATATTAAAGTCCTATGTCTCTTTAATTTTGTTAATCGTGACGCGCGACACACTCAAAGTCACCCATCCAAATGATCACAACGTTGATCATTGCTTAAATACAGATAACGCAAACCAAAAATGTAGGTACTTGGCACTTAATTAAAAAAAATTGTGAGTATAAAAATTGTTTAATTATTTTGTATTATAATATTTCATCATTATTTTTGTATAATAAATTATTTGTAATTAATTTCATCCCCAAATTAATATTAAAATATAACGTAAGTATACTATTAGCTATAAATACCTAAGTTTATTTATAAATATGTTATAATTAACGCAAATAGAGTAATAAATAAAAATATAGTTAATAATACTGACTTTTTTTATTGATCTTAATCCACCATTCTCTTTCTTATTTTGTTTTTAAAATTACTCTATAAAACTCAAAATAACACGAGAAAAAATATAAAAACTAGAGCGATAAAGTTGATAGTCGAATGTATCACAGAAAATTCTACATTTAGTTAGGAATTGAATTTATTTTCCACCATTTTCCCGTAGTCAGCTAAATCACGCCGACCAGACAGTTAAGTCAAAATTAAGAACTATTTAAAATGTTTACGCTAATTTGGACTTTGGGACAAATCTCAAATCCAAAATGGCCGCCGCCACAAAATGGCAAATTTTTCTGTCTTGCTTTTACATTCATATATATTTAGTACCTGGTTGGCCGAGCTTTGCTCGGTTTTTTTTCTCGTAAATCTTGTTTTTTGGAAATTGAAACCTAGCTAGATCTTTTTATCGCCCCCGAAAGCCTCTGCATACTAAATTTCATGAAAATCGTTGGAACCGTTTCCGAGATTCAGATTATATATATATATATACATATATACAAGAATTGCTCGTTTAAAGGTATAAGATAAGATATACATTCATGAACAAAGTCATTTAGAAAATCAGTAATTTTGGGAAAAGGTGATTATGTATTTTGTACAATACGAGATGAATTTCAGTCCTATCAGACCTGAAGCATCATTTATAAATAAATATAAAAAATATGATCACGACTGTAATCCCCCGGCCCGGTAGATATCTCCTCAGATCTTTAGTTAGGTACTTAGATCTTTGAGGATATCTAAAGAGGGTAGTCAGAGGCAAGTCCAAACATGACATTTGGTACATGCCCACATTTTGCACAGTAGTTAGTATTCCGTACGTGGCAGGTTGCAAGCCCATCGCCGCTTATAAGAATACTAACCTATGACACATACCTTCGAATTTTTGGTTCTAGGGTAGGTATGCCGGTGTCCTCACGATGTTTTCCTTCACCGCTTAAGAGCACTGGCATTGCGCACATAAACTTTTCGAATGGAAAAACTCATTGGTGCACGACCAGGTTTGAACCCACGACCTTCGGATCGTGAGGCCGGGGTGCTACCACTACACCACCAGCGCTCTTCATCATTATGCAGTCGGATAATAGCATAAGTGTAGAAAATTTTGCTAGAATTCGTTGGTAACGTATCGAAACAGCAGTAAATTAGGGGAATGGATTAGGGTGACCATGGGTACAAATGGTCCGAAGAAAAGTCTTTAACTTTTACCCGACTGGGTAGCGAAGGTAATTTGCTTGAGGTATGTATGTAAGTATGCGTGTTCTAATGGTCGCTGAAGCTCAAACTGCTGGACGGATTTTGACAAGTAAGAATGGATTCGTCTGAATCACAAGAGTGACATGAACTAAACAAATGCAAAAAAAACAAATGGCGTCTGTAAGAAGCTATTTTCAGTCGGATTTTTTGTTTTTGTGCAAATTTTTCGATAGTTTCATTCTCTCAGTTCACTAGAAAGACTAAATTAGCGTAGGTAATATTTCTAAATGACAGTTTTAAAAAGAGCTTAAAATGTTATAATATTATGAATGACAGAGGGAAATGGAAGAAGATCACAATGTTGTGCCGACCCCACATAACGTGGGAAAAGGGCAGGAAGATAATGATGATGATGAAAATGTCATAATATTGTATAAAATTTAATTTTATTTCCACAATTTTCTTTAATCAGCACCACAAATAGGTACACCCGAAACATACTCCTTCCAAACATATCGCTCCTTATTCGGATAAAAAAACAGTACGCGAACGAACTCGCGGAGAGTTACTAGCTAGAAATAATATCCCCAATTTTCCTAAAACATAGTCACCCTACATCTCAAGTCAGATTGTTGTGGAAAACACTCATTTTGTATTCCAAGCCCGTCTGTTAGAGGGAGCGAGCGATATCTTCGTTCTCTTTCACTGCTTTTGATACTGCCTTATTTATAGACTGGATATTCTCAAGTTGGAATACTTACCTACTAACTGTGCAAAATGTGGTCATGTGCCAAATATCATGTTCGGACATGCCTCTGACTCTTTAGATATCCTCAACGATCTAAGTAACTAGAGATCTGAGGAGATATCTACCGAGCCCGGGGATTACAGTGAGTGTTTTTTGAAGTAAAATTTCGCACGCTTGACTTGGGGAAACCGGTGAATGCGTGACAAGAGAGTTACGAAAAGTGTGATCGGGCGAGGCGAACAGCTTACTAACTTATAAGAGGGACATATAAGTTAGTGAAGATAGAAAGAGAGTTAGGTACGCTTCGTATGTTACTGTAGGGGTAAGAGAGAACCACGGACCTGCTAGGTTGTCCTAGTGGGCGGGGAGGTGAACCCCGACGTGGCGCATCCCCAGGTGGCGGATAGGGGAACGGCCTCCAGATATGGGGGCTACCGGTATACCGGCGCGGACCAAACACCAGGGGGGGGGCCCAACGCAAGGGGCGTTGTGGTGGTTGCTTCTCTGCGCGTCCTTCTGATGTAGCAGATGGCGCAGTAGACGAGGCGGGGACGTGCTCGGTGTGCATTTCCCAGTCGTTAGTTGGCAAAGGACACTCGCCTCGTTCCCGCGCCAGCTTTCGGCCGTTTGGTACCACATTAGCAGGGTCGGGGAGACCCTCGTGTGGGACCGAATGATCCTGGGGTCCTACCTCCCGGGATCTCAGGAGGGGCGGCGGCCCTTTTGCGAGGGGGGGCCGTCGTATGCATCCAGCAGGCAAGAAGGGATTTTATCCCTCCTTGCAAAACGTCCGCCCGCTCGGTATTCGCTGGGTCGGGGAGACCTTTGTGGGACCGAGTGGAGGAGGGTATGGGGGCTTCTTCCACGAGTCTCTTCATTGAGGGTGCAGTGGTTGAAGCGGGGACGTGCTTGGTGTGTGTGTGCCCGAAAGGGAAGGTGGATTCCGCGAGTGTAATCCACTGCACGCACCCAAGCAGGCATTAGAGATGGGATCTCAGTGCCGGCGTCTCGCCGCAAGGTAATCGCAGAGTCGGGGAGACTCTTGTGGGACTGAGCGGCGCGCTGGGTTTCGTGGGTAGTCGGAGTGAGGGCTCCCGGCTACCCGTACAACGAACCCAGGGAGGGCGGCAGTTAACATGAGTGACGTGTTCTGCCGTACGCACCGGGAGGGTGCTGGAGTGGCTTGCCACTCCGGGGAAGGGCTGCGGCCTGCAGCACTTTGCGAGAAGGGAACCGGTGCGTTCCGTATGGAGATCCCGGATCCCTTTGACATGCATCGAGGCTGGTCACCGGGGAGGTTTAGTGAGTGCTCCGTCGTTTTTTAGACGGACAACCTCACATATTCCGCTTGCACCCTCAATGCGAGCGGAAATCTGGTTGCAGATTCCTCCTCGTCAAAAAAAAAAAAAAAAAAAAAAAGGGGTAAGAGAGAAAGGTGCGAGCACATATTTTCTTTCTCTCTTTCTCTCACAGCCAGTCATTAAATGACATTAATTTAAACATTAGTCATTATCCTACATCTTTAATCCTTTCACCACGCTAGTTATAAAGATAGAAAACTTAAGTCAACGCGTAAAATTAACTATAGATAAGATAATAGGCGGGGCCTTAAGTGATTGATATCTTTTGTTTAAACAACTTTACCGGAGCGAGACTCGTCCTTAACGAGGCATTATACTATCGACTTGCGACTAGTGTTGTGCTTTGTAATCGATACAAAGCACAACACTAATAAGCTTTTGAAATAATAATGTAGGTGGATTTTTGCTAAGACTTCGACTGTCAACTTTGTCGCTTTTGTTTTTATATTTTTTCTCGTGCTATTTTGAGTTTTATTGTGTAATTTTGGTGGTTATTTTTACAATAAAGCCCGAGTTCTTGACGCGAGTGTAAAATATGTGAATTAAAATAGTTCCTTTATAGAGATCCATCAAGAGAAATCCCGAGAATTTTGAACAAAACAGCCATCTTTTGTTTAAAATTGAATAGACAATTTTATGTATTTATGACATTGATACTAGTAAAATTGATCTCAAAAGAGACAAACGCCATAGACAAAAAAAAAGAAGAAGAAAAATAATGTATAGGTACTTACTGTATAATATTTAGTACCTGGTTGGCCGAGCTTTGCTCGGTTTTTTTTCTCGTACCTAAATCTTGTTTTTTGGAAAATGAAACCTAGCAAGATCGATTTATCGCCCCCGAAAGCCCCTGCATACTAAATTACATGAAAATCGTTGGAGCCGTTTCCGAGATTCCAATTACCTATATTATATATACAAGAATTGCTCGTTTAAAGGTATAAGATAAGATAAGTTACCCGCGACTTTGTCAGCAAAAATCCATCATTAGAACATATTCGTGAAATTATTAATTATCGGTTAATTGAGAAACTATGTAGTGCAAACATTTCAATAACAAACATCCCTACTAATATATAAATGTGAATGTAAGTTTGTTTGTTACGCTCTCACGCGAAAACTACTCAACCGATCATCATGAAACTTTGTACTTACACATATTATTGGAGGTATTAGAAGTAACATAGGATACTTTTTATCTCGGAAAATGTGAGGTTCCCGGGATCGATTTGTTTTTGTTTTTCAAGGTCACGCAGGCGAAGCCGCGGGCGGAAGCTAGTAGGTACCTACCTGATAAAAAAGAATTAGCAAAATTGGTCCAGCCGTTCACGCGTGACGTTGTGACTTGTGACCGAGGGAAATAGAACCCCTATTTCCCTCGGTCACAAGTCACAACGTCACGCGTGAACGGCTGGACCAATTTTGCTAATTCTTTTTTCTCAACGATTTTATTATTAGTGAATAGATAGATAGATATAGATAGATATAAATAGATGTAGGTAGATAGATATAAAATAAAAACAACAAACAAATATGATCACGACTGTAATCCCCGGGCTCGGTAGATATCTCCTCAGATCTTTAGTTACTTAGATCTTTGATGATATCTAAAGAGGGTAGTCAGAGGCAAGTCCAAACATGAAATTTGACACATGCCCACATTTTGCAGTAGTTAGCATTCCGTACGTGACAGGTTGCAAGCCCATCGCCGCTTATAAGAATACTAACCTATGACACATACCTTTCGAATTTATGGTTCTAGGGTATGCCGGTTTCCTCACGATGTTTTCCTTCACCGTTTAAGAGCACTGGCATTGCGCACATAAATTTTTCGAATAGAAAAACTCATTGGTGCACGACCGGTTTGAACCTGCCTCACGACCTTCGGATCGTGAGGCAGGGGTGCTACCGCTACACCACCAGCGCTCAAGTATAAGTTCATAGGTGAATAGATAGATAGATATAGATAGATATAAATAGATGTAGATAGATATAGATAGATAAATTCCGCCATCTTGCTTTAACTGTCATAATATAACAATCAATCATTCAAAGTAGGTAGGTAACTTTACAAAGTAAATTCAGCGAGCGGCTCTCCTATCAACGTGAAAACTGAAGCGCTCAGTTCAAATAGTATCTCGCACCTCCGAGAATACAAATCGAGGGAATATCAATATTTGATATTTGGTTTTGTAACGTAATCCACCCGGCGGCCATGTTGCTTGCCGCGCTTTTTGGCTATTGACAACGCTGATATTTTTTTTTTTTTGTGGCAAAGCGCGGTTATCCTTTTTTTATGTTTTTTTTTCTATTATTATTTATTTATTTTAGACATATCATCCGTAATACATTTATAATATTTCATTTTTTATTAGAAATCTAAAAATACAAGATAATGATTTATGATTTCATACGAGTTTTTGGTTCTGCTTGTCTGAAGTTTTTTCTTTCCTTGTCTATACTTAAATAAATTAAGTATGTAATTAAAATAGTAGGTAATCTTTGGATTTTTTCAGACGCTGATGTAATATCTACATAAATGTAGGTACTTACTTATAACTTTTTGCAATTATTAATAGCAACGCCAACAGCATAATAATATAATAATAATAAAAAATAATAACAATAAAAATAATAATAAAACCATCGTAATATGTAAGTGTCCGTTCACACTTGTGTCATTTGCCGTGTCTATGGCCGAAACAAGCCATTTTATCATGAAGTCCCTTGAAAATTTGTCAAATTGTCACGCATTGTACAGTACCTACGTACCTACTGACCACAGTTTGTCGCTAGTGTGGACGCGTTTTTATGTGTACCAAGGAATTTTGTACCTACACAATATTTTCTATATGAATATGATTACCATAGCTTCACAGTTCTGCTATTTTTTTTTAAATTTCCAAATTTATTTAGTAAACCATAACAAAATCACATCGAGTTATTTTCAAAAAAAGAATTCCTCCGAGCAATAATGAAAATCGTCCAATCAAACTCGGGATATTCCCAAAAACAAGCAAACAATTCCATTTTTAAATTCGCCCGTCGTCACGTCCGAGCTCGGAAGGCGGGAAGACGGCGCCGTTGATTGGTGCAAATTGAGTTTGGAATCAAGAACGCGGGGCGGGGTGTGTCGCGATCGCTCGCTGATTGTCAGTTTGCGGTGCGACTGTCTAATATGGATAAACCTAAGTACTTTTAATATTTTTTATCATAATAGTAATCCTTACTTATGTGCGCAATGCCAGTGCTCTTATACGGTGAAGGAAAACATCGTGAGGAAACCGGCATGCCCTAGAACCAAAAATTCGAAGGTATGTGTCATAGGTTAGTATTCTTATAAGCGGCGATGGGCTTGCAACCTGTCACGTACGGAATACTAACTACTGTGCAAAATGTGGCATGTACCAAATGTCATGTTTGGACTTGCCTCTGACTACCCTCTTTAGATATCCTCATAGATCTAAGTAACTAAAGATCTGAGGAGATATCTACCGAGCCTGGGGATTACAGTCGTGATCATATTTATTTATTATTTTAATATTCCTTACTAATATTAACTCTGTGACTCTCTAACACACAGTTAGACAATCACGTCTAAACTACTGAACCGAATTTATTTAAAAATAAGGCTGAAATAAAAATTAACACACAATCTTTTTAGATCTTAGATCTTTGAGGATATCTAAAAAAGGTAGTCAGAGGCACGTCCAAATTATGATATTCGGCAAAGATTTAAATCGTAGATGCCCGTACGGTACTGAGACCGCGCCGTTTTGTTGCCACACGAAATGAGATAGCTCGCTCATTCGGCACACCAAATATTTTCAATTTCAGGGTACAAAAGGAATAATTATATTTTTTACGAAAGATCGTGCAATATAATTGCACAATAAATGGTGAAATAACTGTTTGGTTCATTTTTTACTAATCATTAGTGTGCTTGGATCGGCATTTTGTTAACATACACAAGTAAAAAAAGTGCCACAGTTTTTGGCGTCCGGGCATATCTACGATTTAAATCTTTGATATTCGGCACATGTCTACCTACATTTAGCATAATAGTTAGTATCCTGTACGTGACAAGTTGCAAGCCCATCGCCACTTATAAGAACACTAAGCCATGACACACCTTCGAATGTTTAGTTCTATTCTAGGGTAGGTATGCCGGTTTCTTTCACCGTTGAAAAGTACCTACTGGCATTGCGCATATACATATTTCGAATAGAAAAACTCATTAGTGCTACGAACATTCCACGAAGGAGTAACGATTTGTAAATTTGGCGTCAAGTTTCTCGGGTATTTCCCTTGAAGAAATGCTTCCATGTTTTTTAGCGTTCACTGGATAACTGGATCGGCCGGTCTTATCCACAGTAAGCCAGCGCTCTCCCGACGGATTGTGACGCGGCGCCTGACGAGGGCGGGCACCGCATTGTGCCACTCAACCAACAATTTACTCGCGCCAGTAGCTCGCATCCACACTGGCGCAATGTAAATGGAACATTGTGTTCATTTCATTGTTATAATAAAGCTTATTTATTGGAAATTGCGTAATTTTGCTAGAATTTTCTCGAAGACTTTCTGGCTAATGTAGGTACGTAGCGTTGGAAATGAGTGAAATTTCTTTGAATATAGAAAATTTTGAATACCTACCTACAGAAAATGAGAAATGTGTGTAGTTACGCACGTTAAATGAATTTAACGTTAATATATAGAACAGACTTAAAAAAAGTAAGAGCGCTGGTGGTGTAGTGGTAGCACCCCTGCCTCAAGATCCGAAGGTCGCGGGTTCAAACCTGGTCGTGCACCAATGAGTTTTTCCATTCGAAAAAATTATGTGCGCAATGCCAGCGCTCTTAAACGGTGAAAGAAAACATCGTGAGGAAACCGGCATACTCTAGAACTGAAAATTCGAAGGTATGTGTCATAGGTTAGTATTCTTATAAGCGGCGATGGGCTTGCAACCTGTCACGTACGTAATACTAGATAACCTGTGCAAAATGTGGGCATGTAGGTACCAAATGTCATATTCTGACATGCCTCTGACTAACCCTCTTTACATATCCTCAAAGATCTAAGTAACTAGAGATCTGAGGAGATATCTACCGAGCCTGGGGATTACAGTCATGCGAGTGTTCTATATTACTTTAATATTGCCCGATGTTCAATAAAAGGCGTTTTTTTTATTTAATGAACTGTATAATTTAGAGTTATTTACAAATGTAGTACCTACGTCACAACAGAAAGAAATCTCGAACAGGAAAAGCGGAAGTTAGTTTTTTTATTCAAAGCTGACAAATTAAGAATGATCATTGCCATAACAAAATAAATAAATAAATAATGCTGGACAATCCACACAGCATCATCTAGCCCCAAATTAAGCTACTCAAAGCTTGTGTTATGGGTACCTACCTACTAGATAACTGATATAGGTATTTAAAACATTATAATACATAGATAGTTTTATTTTATTATAGGTACATAGAAAACAGACCAACGGAACAAATTTCTGCAGATTGTACACAAATTTGTTCCGAGGCGGGAATCGAATCCGCAACCTCTTGCGTCGCAGGCGGACTCTCGCCCGCTGCGCCACTGAGGTCGCCTAATTATCATAATAAATTGTTTAGAAGTTTTCTGAACACCCGAAGATTTTGTGGTAAAGCCTGCTATTTAGTAACCTGGGAGGCGATTATGAATCTTTTCTTCTTCTTCTTCAATTATGGCATCTGTCTCTTAGAGAACAATTTTGCCAGTGTCAAGTGTATTTATTTATAAGTATTGTCAACGTCACAGAGTCATAGTCAAGTTGTCAAGTCAATTTTAAACAAAAGATGGCTGTTTTGTTGAAAATTTTAGGGATTTCCTCCGATGGAATTTGAAGAGAACTATTCACTCTAATTCACATACTTTACACTCGCGTCAAGAACCCGGGCTTTATAGGCAAAATAACCACCAAAATTACGCAATAAAACTCAAAATAACACGAGAAAACCAGAGCGACGTAGTTGGCAAATGCACCGCAGAAAATCGGATCTTTTCTTACAATCAATTACAATACGTTTTCATTGTAATCAAGTGGTTTGGTATGACATAAGAGTCTTTATTCAATAAATTTGAGCCAGTTTTGACAAGTGTCGATTGTATCCGAGTTCCGTAATCGCACTACGTCTACATTAATATTAAACAGTATCCATTTAAATCCAAACCGCAATAGACCCAAGTCATTTGACCGTAAAAAGGGAACGATCAAATTAAATCACTACTAACGCCATCTAGCGGAACTCATGAATAAAACATGATTGTAGGACGTATAGATGGCGCTTGAGATTTATCGCCGTTTTTAGGGACGGGCAAAAAGCCGGGAAAAATCGAAAATAGTCGGACCTTGTAATGTTTAGCTAGATGATAACGTTAGTATGGTTGTTTATTTAAAGGTTGCCTTCAAGAGATCGATTTCAGCGATAAGACCGTCCGTTGTATCATGTGCCTATACTCGTAGTAAAATTGTTTTTAGTATATCCTTAGGAATTATTAAAATAAGCGGTAAAGGAAAACATCGCAAGGAAACCGGGTAAAAAACGATTTATAAAGTTTACTTTTGAGAAGAGATTTTTTTATTATTCGTATTAAACGGGTATTTATCACGTTTTATTTAACTATTTTTTACGACACGGGATGACTCCATCGCTTGACCACGACAGTGTGTAAACCTGTTGAAACGTCGGGAAAAATAGGTAATAAAAACGCAATAAATACCCGTTTTATACTAATAATAATGTGTTCAGATTACGTAAGTATAATTTTTTTTTTTGTTTTTCTGCTTTTGTCCGGCTTTTTTTTTAAAAGCCGGAACAATCCCAGCTCTAGTCACATTTGTTGTTACGACCTCTTTGTACGTTCCCGAGCTTTTAGTGAAATTAGTATCATTACTTACTTAGCGATAACTTATGGCTGTTTGTATGTAAGTAGGTACAGTCAGCGACAGTAAGCGACCGCTAGGAGAATCAAAATAGAAAAAACTCAGTCTTCTTTAACCGACTTCAAAAATAAAAGGTTTTCAATTCGGTTTTTTTATAAATCGTACTAATATAATAAACGTGAAAGTTTGTATGTATGGATGTTTGTTACTCTTTCACACTGAAACGGCTGAACGGATCTGGATGAAATTTGCCACAGAGATAGATTATAGTCTGGAATAGCACATAGGCTACTTTTATCCCGTAAAAATGTACGGTTCCCGAGGATAGATTTGTTTTTGTTTTTCAAGTAGGTAGGTCGGTAAGCGGGCGAAGCCGTGGGCGGAAACTAAAGTGTGTAATATTTTGATATCTTTCATAATTTTGGTTTTTAAATATTTATTAAGGTTTATTATTAGTGTTGACTGTACTTACTTACGCATAGATTTTATCGGAAAATCGCTTCAATTTGCTAGTTTGAGAATACAAATAGGATTAGTTTGATTATTAATTTATATAAATTATAATACGTTAATTATTGACTGGCAAATAACAGCCTAAATATAAGTCCTAGAGAGCTGAATTTAAGGTATTTAGGTTCTTTTCTAAGTCTAGAGGTGCACTAGATCCTATAATTGAACCTAGAGGTGCAGTGGCAGGTTGAGTTTGTATAAAAAATAAACACAATAAAATATAAAAAAATAGTCACAGGGAGATATTATTATTCGTATTGATTGATAAATGATGGCTTAACTAAAACGAAGGTATAATAATAAATATCCCATCGAATTATTGAATTAATAGGCCATAACTAATAGCTCATCTTATGACAATCACTATTAAACTGCCGTTTATATGGGCTATAATATTTTAATGGCGGTATAAAGATTTGAGTGTGGTTACTTACAAAATTGTAAGATTATAGAACAAATATGTAGCTAACGCCATCTCGTGAGTTATGTAGGAGATTTTAATATTAATAAATTAGTACAATATGTTGTGAACTCAGTGTTATAATAAAAAAAATCAAAGAAATGTATTTTTTAATAAACAAGCATTTCAAAATGGACAAAAATAAAACGTATTCCACAGTTTGATTATATGGCTACATGTTTTTATAAAGCGCCATCTACTGACGAGTAGCAAGTGTGTGCACCACAAAGTAGAGAACCAACAAGAGGTGGTTTTTATATTCATATTAATATTCATTTATTTATTGCTTCATGTTACTTAATACATAGATCTAAGTGTAGGTAAACATGACATGTAATTTTTTTTTTCATTTTACACTAGTTCACTAGTTCTTTAGAAAAGGAGTGTGGTGAAACGACAAAATTACACCCCAGGTGCAGTACAGCACAGTACTTACATCTATCGTTGAGTAGCGGAACCATATACTGAAACTGTTTGACATTTTTATTGAGACAGATAGACGTCGCTACTCAAAGCAAAATATTAATCGACCAAATTGGAAAACCTATATTTGTTTTAAAAACCTAGCCGACGAACGGTGTATTTTGAATTTAATTGTGTATCATTCAATTGTGTCAGTTCAATTGTATTCCTGTTGTGTGAGGTGTGTTGCGTAAAAAATAATTTATTATTATAATAATAATGAAGTTTTTACAGATAACATCATGTAAATAAGTTATAAAACTAGTTGTGCCATATTCTACCGTTTAAATAGATGCTAAAATGAAAGTGATCGAAGCTAAAATTGTAGTTTTAGGCTCACAAGGTAAGAAATACCGATATGATGATTTCATACCCAAACTAGTTTTAAATAGTTTGAATTACTCAATACAGTCAAATGAGGAAAGTGGTTCTTTATCCGGTTAGTTATACGGTTATGTTACACAAATAATCGTTCATTGTATTATTGTGCAGTAAGTTTTAGTAGGTACTTACTTAGATATCCAATTTATACAGTATTGGTCTTTATTTTTAATAAATGATAGATAGTATACATTTTAATCTATCTGCTTATAAAAATAAAACAATCAGGCTATGGACTTATCTTTTGTGTTGGTAAATAAATAATTTTATAGTTTAGGTAAGTATTAATATCTTCATTTGTAATCTATAAATATTACAATCACTGCTCATCAATAAATATGTTTAGAACAAAAACAATCCATTCATAACATTAGTAGAAAACTACCAAATAGGTTTATCACCAGACAACAAACATCTTTTGTTGACATAATGTTTGTTCTGTGTCTAGGTGTTGTAACATCTGTGTTTATCACACAAATATTTGTCCTGGGTGGGCATTGAACCCACAACTTGCAGCACAGAGGGCAGAGCTACTACCAACTGAGCTGTGAGGCCGTTCAAATCATGTTATCTAAACTAAGAGCCCATCTGTAGAAATTATCTTAAAATGAGTTCTTCTTCCTAGGTTTCATATATTTTTATTCATTAATTAATTTATCTTATTTAGGCAATAATTAGACAAAATAATAAGATCTCTACGGCTCAAAGTTGACTCTATTTCAGGATAAAAAGTATCCTATGTCCTACCTCGTAGTATGAACACAAACCGTGCCAAGTTACATTGGATTTCATTCAATAGTTTTGATGTGACGCTCAGCCCAGATACAGACAGACAGACAAAAATGAAAATAATTACAGTTTTGGCTTTAGTATCGATTAGTGTACTGAAAAAAAATTTGCAAAACATCTTTAATGTACAGAATTTCACCTGTTCCAGTTTTATTATTAAGTAGACTAGCTTCCGCCCACGGCTTCGCCCGCGTTGTACCTTGAAAAACAAATACAAATGTATCCCACGGGAACCGTAAATTTTTGCGGGATAAAAGTAGCCTTAGTGCTAGTCCAGACTATAAACTATATCTGTGCCAAATTTCATCCAGATCCGTTCAGCCGTTTCAGCGTGAAAGAGTAACAAACATACATTCATACATCCATACATTCTTACAAACTTTCGCGTTTAAAGTTGCCGCTAGAGGGCGTAGCAGGTAATGTATGGCAAGAAACAAAACGAAGTAAAGTTATGTAAGTAAGTAAACTATCAAAACCCATACTTACTAGATGTAGAGTGCTCTCAATAGCTGATAATCAATTCAAATTCATTGTTCACACGCTGTATTAATGTCAAGGCTGTAATAGTATACCTAAGTAATTCTAGATACTGAGACCTTTTTTGATGACCTAGGCGGCGTGGTGGGCGAGTGTCCGGCTGAGATGCGACAGTTCGATTCCCGTGGTGGTAGAAATATTTGTATGTTCTCCTGTAGGTAGTTACTTGGCCCATTCTACTCAACAGATTCGTCATTGTTCTCACTATTCATTGTTTGCAACAAACTTTGGTTATCTCGTAAAATATTAGTTAATTTTAAATGTACCCTTCGTGAAATAACGTATCATCAACCAATCTTTTATTGCTCCATTTTGTGCTATTTATTTATTTATTTAAATTCTTTATTGCACACAAAATACAAAATATGCACAATTGGCGAGCATAATGCCGAAGGCATTTTCTACCTGCTGACCAAAGTAAAGTAGGAAAAATACAGAAGGCGTGCTAACAACAAAAATAACCTTAATATGTTAACCTAAAATTTAACATGATTGAAAATTTAAAACAGTAATACAAACCATTATGTAATTAAATATTACAATTTAGCAAGAGGATGATGGAGACGATTCAAGAAATAGCTCCCGAGTCCGTCTTTTGAAACGTTCTCTGGAATCAATCTTCCTAACGTCGTCAGGAAGGTCATTCCAAAGTCTAGCCGCTTGAATAGAGAAAGACTTATCACGATAGGATGAGCTGTGGGCCGGTATTTCAAGGAAGAGATTATTTGCTATCAGCTTGAAAGACGATTTCTAAAAGCAAGGTTAATTTTTTTTTAAATGGCGGTATAAAACCAAATTGTGTAGAACACTATAGATATACCTATAGACCTACTTTATATTGATCATGCAAATATTTGTCCCCGTACGACGCGGGAGTTGAACCTACGACCTTATACTCACAGGACGCTCTAGTACCTACCTTTTATAGATTATCGATAAGAAAATTTCCATTCGACATTCAATCTGATAAGATAAGTAAATGCCAATAGATGATTGTTTGAGTGACTCACAGTTCAGTTGGTAGTAGCTCTGCCTTCTGCGCTGCAGGTTGTGGGTTCGATCCCCACCCAGGACTAAAAAACTTGAGAGGTGTCAAGGGACACCCGGATGGAACGAAGTTCCTTTCCTTGCCTTCTATGAGAGTGAGAGAGACAGACAGAGAAACACGCGCACGCCGCACGGCTTACAACTATAGCAAAAAGTGTCGTTACAACATTTCGTGAGAATTTTTTCCGTCTAGCCCCCTTTCACAACGCGCGATAAGGAACTTCGTTCCAATAACATTTGTATGATGAACGCAGATGTTTGTTCTGTGTGTTATTATATTACATTATGTATTGTAATATAAAAAAAAAGGTATTAACTAATCTATCAACTATCTGGTTCTCATAGTAAAAACTTTGCTTTGTTTAGGACTAGATGGCCTTATGTGAACTGTCCAACAATATTTATTTATTTACTAGCTTCGCCTGCGTGGTACCTTGAAAAACAAAAACAAATCTATCCCTCGGGAACTGTACATTTTCCTGGACAAAAAGTAGCCTATGTGCCATTCCAGATTATAATCTATACCTATCTGCGCCAAATTTCATCCAGATCCGTTCAGCCGTTTCAGCGTGATAGAGTAACAAACATACATCCATCCATACTCGTACATTCTTACAAACTTTCGCGTTTATAATATTATAGTATATAGTATGATTATTGTTTAAAACTAAAAAACTAATAAAAAAAATATTCTCGTCTCAATTTTTCCTATATAGTAATCATAATGTAGGTATGTTTGTTCCCAGGCGTGGGCAAAACCAGTCTCGTGGTGCGTTATATAGGCAAGATGTTTTCCAAACATATCTCGCCCACAATTGGCGCCTCCTTCTTCACTTGCAACATCAATTTGGATAACGCCAGAGTGAAACTACAGGTACAATACATTGGGAACGAAATGTAAGACTTGTATGACCAATGTCCAATCTTATACAGGGTGTTAGCTTTATCACAGTATACAGTATATTTAGCTTAAAATTTTTTTACCTGACTGTACTCAGCTTCAATAATTTCATGGTGTCCGAATCGACAATAACAAAAATATTAAAATCAAGTGTCTGTGACACTGTGTCTCAGTAAATTTTGTCCGAGTCGTCAGCAACCCCGTCATACTGTACGCGTACGCAATACGACTCGATTCGGTGCTCTATCCTAACAAAAACTTGAGAGGTGTCAAGGGACACCCGGATGGAACGAAGTTCCTTTCCTTGCTTTCTATGAGAGAGAGAGAGACAGACAGAGAAACACGCGCACGCCGCACGGCTTACAACTACAGCAAAATGTGTCGTTACAACTTTTCGTGAGAATTTTTTCCGTCTAGGCCCCTTTCACAACGCGCGATAAGGAACTTCGTTCCAACATGTTATGAGGTATCTTCTGATACTTACCTCATGTTCGATGCGCAAGTAACGAGTACCTAGGTACTCATTGTTATAGTAACGAGAACATACGGGTACGCTTTTTGTCGTTACTTTTCCACCTCTAATGTTGATTAGTCTAACAGCTAGTCGAGAGTCCGCCTGCGACGCAGGAGGTTGCGGGTTCGATTCCCGCCTCGGAATAAATTTGTGTATGATCTACAGAAATTTGTTCCATTGGTCTGGGTGTTTTCTATGTATAAAAAATCTTTTTTAAGAATTATATTATTATCTTATTTATCTACTTTAAGAAGTATGTGTGGTTTAACTTTGAATGATAGAGTGAAAAATAGTGTGATAAGAGAATGTTGTGGAGTGAAAGAAGACGTAGTGATGAAAATTGAGAAGGGTATGCTAAGATGGTTTGGGCATGTAGAAAGGATGGATGAAAGGAGATTGACGAAACAGGTGCATAAGGAGAGTGTGAATGGGACAGTTGGAAGGGGAAGACCTCGGCGTACGTACCTCGAGCACATTGGGGACGTTTTAGAGAATGGCCAGGTCGAGAGTAGGTACCCTAAACCGACGCGCATGTATGAAGAATGTACTAAGAGTGAATGAAGCAAAAGAGGTGTGTCAGGATCGTAGCAAGTGGAGATCCGTGATCTCTGCCTACCCCGTCGGGAAACAGGCGTGATTTTATGTATGTATGTAAAAAAATCTATCTATATAATGTATTAAATTTCAAATTCTGCCAAATGCAGCCTAAAGGCAAGAAGTCCAAACTGTCGGATGAGACTCTTCGGCTAATGACAAAAAGACGGGAAACCACTCAGGCCACTTCGTCAGAGAGGCCAGACCTGAACAAGCGAATTGCGAAGATGGTACGGCGCGACCTTCGGAGCTCCAACACACGTCTCATTGAAGAGGCAATAGAGCGAAACCGAGGGTCCAAAGTATTCACTCAGCAGCTTGGCAGGAGCCATCTGACGAAGTTAACAACACGCGATGGCCGAACCGTATTGTCAAAGCCGGAGATATTGTCAGAGATCGAGGACTTCTATGGCCGGCTATATGCGGCACATGCTCCTTGCCCCCAGCGTAACAGTCACGATTCCAGAGCCACCCTCACCCGCCACTACACCGACGACCTGCCGGAAATCAGCAAAGACGAGATCGTGTTGGCCCTGAGACAGCTTAAAAATGGAAAAGCCCCCGGTGAAGACGGAGTGACCTCAGAGCTTCTGAAGGCAGGAGGAGCTCCTGTTGTGCAGGAGCTGCAGAACCTCTTTAACTCCGTCCTTCTCTGTGGGAGAACTCCAAAGGCGTGGAACGAGAGCTTGGTGGTTTTGTTTTTTAAGAAGGGAGATAAGACTCTTCTTAAAAATTACAGACCCATCTCGCTCTTGAGCCACGTTTATAAGCTATTCTCTCGGGTTGTCACGAATCGTCTCGCCAGAAGACTCGACGAATACCAGCCACCGGAGCAGGCCGGGTTTCGCGGAGGATATGGCACCATAGACCACATTCACACAGTGAGGCAGATTATACAGAAGTCAGAAGAGTATAATCAGCCCCTGTGTCTGGCTTTTGTGGACTATGAGAAGGCCTTTGACTCTGTCGAAACCTGGGCTGTTCTGGAATCCTTACAGCGATGCCAAGTAGACTATCGTTATATCGAAGTGTTGAGATGTCTGTACGAAGCCGCCACCATGAGTGTCCGAGTACAGGACCAGCAGTCTAAGCCCATCCAGCTGCGCAGAGGAGTGAGACAGGGAGATGTGATATCTCCGAAACTGTTCACAAGCGCGCTGGAGGATATGTTTAAGACTTTGGACTGGAAAGGCATGGGCATAAGCATAAATGGCGAACACATCTCACACTTACGATTCGCAGATGACATAGTCTTACTGGCGGAGTCGCTGGAGGAGCTGCAACAGATGCTGGACGACCTAGCATCAGCCTCACGGATGATGGGTCTCGGCATGAATTTGGATAAGACCAAAGTCATGGTTAATAACCGAATTGACCCGAGACCTGTCGCTGTTAATGGCAACCTTCTTGAAGTTGTTTCGCAGTACACATACCTCGGACAGATTTTACAGTTAGGTAGAGACAACTTTGAGAAGGAGGCTAAGAGGAGGATTCAGCTGGGTTGGGCAGCTTTTGGAAAGTTACGTCGAGTCTTCTCGTCACCCATACCACAATGTCTGAAAACGAAAGTTTTCAACCAGTGCGTCCTACCTGTCATGACATACGGAGCCGAAACGTGGACACTCACGGTACGGCTAGTCCACCAGTTTAAAGTCGCTCAGCGAGCTATGGAACGAGCTATGCTCGGAGTTTCTCTGAAGGATAGAATCCGTAATGAGACTATCCGACACAGAACTAAGGTTGTCGACATAGCTCAGAGAATTAGCAAGCTGAAGTGGAAGTGGGCTGGCCATATCTGTCGAAGAACCGATAACCGTTGGGGTAAACGAGTTCTCGAGTGGAGACCGCGGCTCGGCAAACGTAGTGTAGGACGCCCTCCGGCTAGGTGGAGTGACGATCTGCGAAAGGCTGCTGGCGGAGGCTGGATGCGTCGAGCTGAAGACAGGGCGCAATGGCGCTCATTAGGGGAGGCCTATGTCCAGCAGTGGACTGCTATAGGCTGATGATGATGATGATGATGATGTATTAAATATATCTAAACTAATCAGTTATAAGTACCCATAACACAAGCTTTGAGTAGCTTACTTTGGGGCTAGATGATGCTGTGTGGATTGTCCAGCATTATTTAAATTTAAAATGTCTATTATATGGTAGGTGTGGGACACGGCGGGACAGGAGAGGTTTCGCTCCATGGCGCCCATGTACTACAGGAATGCTAACGCCGCTCTCCTCGTCTTTGACATCACTAGTGCCTCCAGTTTCCAGTCTATCAAGAGCTGGATAAAAGAACTGCAGAGGTAAGATTCGTTCGACCGGCCTCACAGCTCAGTCGGTAGTAGCTCTGCCTTCTGCGCTGCAGGTTGTGGGTTCGATTCCCACCCAGGACTAACATTTGTGTGATGAACGCAGATGTTTGTTCTGTGTCTATGTAATGTATTCACAGAAAACAAAGGTATCTAATTAATCAGCTGTTTGATTTCCATAGTAGAAGCTTTGCTTAGTTTGTGCTCGATGGCGTTGTGTGAACTGTCCACCACCAATATGTATTATGGTATGCATAGTTTAAATAAATAAATAAATAAATAAATAATGCTGGACAATCCACACAGCATCATCTAGCCCCAAAGTAAGCTACTCAAAGCTTGTGTTATGGGTACTAGATAACTGATATATTTAATACATTATATACATAGATAGATATTTTTTATTATATATAGAAAACACCCAGACCAACGGAACAAATTTCTGCAGATCATACACAAATTTGTTCCGCGGCGGGAATCGAACCCGCAACCTCTTGCGTCGCAGGCGGACTCTCACCCACTGCGCCACTGAGGTCGTCAAATGATTTCTTGTTGAAAACTATTGTGTGTTATCAGCAATGTACCGGAAGCGATGATCCTATCTGTAGTCGGCAACAAGAGCGATCTAGCGCACTCCCGCGCAGTGTCGCGCGCGGAGGCCGCGCAGTACGCAGCCGCCATCGGGGCCGCCTACTGCGAGACCTCGGCCCTGCACGACCAGGTACGCACGTGTGGATATACATACATGTGTAAAGACAGGTGTCACATAGAAAGGCCAAAACATAATACACAATCTCCAATATTTGGATACACAGATCTGCTCTGTATAAATCATGCTATGTACACTACACATACTTAGGGATACAATCTAGATCATAATATTGTGTCTTTCTATTTTTAATGCTTTGATTGTGTTCTGTTTTGTGTGCTTAATAATAAAATAAAATAAAATAAATAAATAGATATGATCACGACTGTAATCCCCGGGCTCGGTAGAATCTCCTCAGATCTCTAGTTACTTAGATCTTTGAGGATACCTAAAGAGGGTAGTCAGAGGCACGTCCAAACATGACATTTGGTACATGCCCACATTTTGCACAGTAGTTAGTATTCCGTACGTGACAGGTTGCAAGCGCATTGCCGCTTATAAGAATACTAACATATGACACACCTTCGAATTTTTGGTTCTAGGGTATGCCGGTTTCCTCAAGATGTTTTCCTTCACCGGCACTGGCATTGCGCACATAATTTTTTTGAATGGAAGAACTCATTGGTGCTATCAGTTTTGAACCCACGACCTTCGGATCGTGAGGCAGTTGTGCTACCACTACGCCATATAAATTATATTTATTTTCCACCTCGTCAGGGTATAGATCAGGTGTTCCTGGACACAGCATCAGCTCTGCTCACCCTCTCCAACTCCAACCTGGTCTCCTCGCTCCGGTCTTACGACTCCACCGACGACACTGACCGATTGCCGACAGGTAATGGCGTTATTACATGTACCAACTGGCCTCACAGCTCAGTTGGTAGTAGCTCTGCCTTCTGCGCTGCAGGTTGTGGGTTCGATCCCCACCCAGTATAAACATTTGTGTGATGAACACAAATGTTTGTTCTGTGTCTGGGTGTTATTATGTATTGTATGTATTTACAAAAAAAAAAGTATATAATCTATCAGCTACCTGGTTCCCATAATACAAGCATTGCTTAGTTTGGGGCTAGATAGTGTTGTGTGAACTATCCACCAATATAATTAACTTTACAAGTAAACTGTAAACCAGGTGATTTACTTGTTAAATAACTTGTAAGTACCACAATTTTACTTGTTAAATTACTTGTACTACATGATTTACTTGTACCATAAGATTTACTTGTTAAATTACTTGTACCACATAATTTACTTTTCAAATTACTTGTACCACATGATTAACTTGTTAAATTATTTGTACCACATGATTTACTTTTCAAATAACTTGTACAACATAATTTACTTGTTAAATTACTTGTATCACATAATATACTTGTTAAATTACTTGTACCACATGATTTACTTGTTAAATGACTTGTACCTAGTCTAGTTGTTAAATTACGAATAGTTTTCACAGGAGTGGCGACCGAGGACGACGCCACGCACACGGGCAACGTGGAACTGCCCGCGTGGAGCATCGACAGCATAGCCCACGGCGAGACGCAGAAGAGTATGTGCTGCTAGCGCTGCCACTCGGCACTTGGGTGTCATTTTGTGAACTTGAGTGTCATTTTGTGAACTTGAGTATCATTTTGTGAATCTTGGTGTCACTTTGTGAACCCGGGTGTCATTTTGTGAACTTTAATTAGTGACATTTTGTGAACCTGGTTGTCGTTTTGAAAACCTGAGTGTCACTTTGTGAACATGAGTGTCATTTTGTGAACTTGGGTGTCATTTTGTGAAGCCGGCTGTCATTTTATGAACTTTAATTAGTGACATTTTGTGAACCTGGGTATCACTTTCAGAACCTGGTTGTCTCTTTGTAAACCTAGATGTAATTTTGTGAACTTGAGTGTCATTTTGTGAACTTGGGTGTCATGTCATTTGCGACAGCGCTGTGCACATAACTTTTTCGAATGGAAGACTATTGGTGCACGATCAGGTTTGAATCCACGACCTTAGGGTTGGAAGGTAGAGATGCTAGAACTACACCACCAGTGCTCTATAATAATCTGATTGTAATATACATTTTAATCTAAGCATTCAACAATACTTTAACATTCCTAGGATATTTTCAATGTAGGAACAAAAATTCTACTTTTGTAGACAATATTTTAGTAAAAATATTAAGATTAATAGATTTTAAGTAGGGACCAATTTTTGATGTTTAACTCATCTTGAAATATGATTGAATTTATACTTATTGAATTGATGCTTAGAGGTTAGGTTATGAAAATTGAAAAAAAAACGATTAATAACTGGTTATGAAACTGAAAAAAAACCCGATACATAACCAGTTATGAAAACTAAGTTACGAACGGGGAATCATCGGTTCGCAAAAAAAGCTTGAGAAATAGTTTTTGCAATTTCGAATTTGAGAGATGTGGTCGAAATGGCGAGTTTCGCCGATGCGACTTACAAGTAGAGTCAAACGAACGAGTTATTTTAGTTTTTATATTGTTAAAACGAATTTATAAGTATTACTTTTAACTGCCTTATATTAAACTACAATTTAGATATTAACTTACTTAATTTTTAACCAAAAAATGAAAAAAATATATATGATGGGATGAAATGGGATAAAAGTTTGTACGCAAACAAAGTCCACCAGTTAATTAATTAACTATAGTTAAATGCGAAAGTTTGTATGTTTGTTACTCAATCACGCTGAAACGGCTGAACGGATGTAGATAAAATTTTGCACAAAGATAGTCTGGAAATAGCACTTATGCTACTTTTTATCCCGGAAAAATGTACGATTCCCATGGGATATATTTGTTTTTTTAAGGGACCAAGCGGGTGAAGCCGCGGGCGGAAGCTAATATAGTATATTGTTAATGTCTTGCCTCAATATGTGATAATTTTTGAGTTTTGTATAGGTTTATTAAAGGACATATTTTATTATAATACAATCTGTTTTATTTGTAACGGAAGCCTTTAAGTAAGGCAAAGTCAAGCCAGACTAATCACACCAGCTATGTCATAATCTCCACTGGTGCCACTGGTGGGGAAAACTTAGTGGGGATTATGCCAATAAACCCTATTGGTATTTTGTTGTTAAAAAAAATAAATAAAGATTGGTAGACGACATTTCACACAGCGCCATCTAGCCCCAAACTAAGCAAAGCTTGTACTATAGGAACCAGATAGCTGATAGATTAATTATATACTTGTTTTGTAAATACATACATAGAGTACATAATAACACCCAGACACAACAAACATCTGCGTTCATCACACAAATGTTTGTCCTGGGAGGGGATCGAACCCACAACCTCCAGCGCAGTAGGAGGTAATCTCAGAAACTATACATCCAATTTCAAAAAATATTTCACTATAATGAATATAGAATCTCTGCCTACCCCGTCGGGAAACAGGCGTGATTTTATGTATGTATGTATGTAGAATGAACTTTCAGGATGAACATAGGCTATATTCTATGTACCTCGCGGGAGAAGACGCGGGGAGAAGCTAGTTTAAAATAAAACACCACTTATTGACTAAAATCTTTAATACATATTAACAATGTTACAATAAACTCTATTATAAATTAAACACACTACTTACATTAACTTACAGTTTGATGTTGTCATTTTCTTAATAATTTCATTTTAAAGTAGCTTTGATTTCAAGGTATTTAAGGTGGTTCGTCACGATCGGACACGAGTGTGAAGGAAAGGAAATCGTATTTTTATCCTTCCTTGGTGGTTAGTGAAATTATTTCCTAATCATAACACTAGTTTGACGGAGCAGTATGAAGGTGAGTCGGCCAGGGAAATGACAATTTTGATTTTAAAAATTAAATCTGCTTTCCTTAAGTGATAAAAAATGTTGGTAGGGAAAAAGCCAATTTTTTTTTTTAGTTTTGTCATAATCCCCAGTAACATAAACCTGATTGATATGGATAGAGTAAATGTAGTTTTGCGACTATTGTAAGCTATTTTCTTTGATTTCATGCTGAACTTTGATTCCTAACCATAACACCAGTTTGATAAGTGTGGAGGTGAGTCGGTCAAATAACAATTTTGATGTTAAAATACATATACGCATACGCTGAAGCGATTATTAGGGGATAGGTTCTTTAATGACGATTAGCATGTATACACATAGTTAAATTTATATTTTTGTGCTTTTTTCTAAACTTACATTTATTTTCTGTTTTTGTACCTACTTCTGTGTCGTCTACATTACTATTCTTCTTTTTTTTAACATACTTTTTCTATAAGTGGAAACTTTTAATTGGCCATCAGCAAACATGTACTTGCACTAAATAGGTACATGTTAATTTAATTATTTATTTCTATGTTTTATCTAGCTGTAAGTTTTCCAAAAAATAATAAAATAAAATATAATAAAAATAAAAATTACATGCGTTCACTGAGTGATATGAATATCGATAATGTAGTTTTGCGACAATTGTAAGCCATTTTCTTTAGACTTTATGCTGAACTTTGATTTATACAATCAGTTATGTAAATGTGCAAAATGTGGGCATGTGCCAAATCTCTGTTCGGACGTGCCTCTGACTACCCTCTTTAGGTATCCTCAAAGATCTAAGTCTGAGGAGATGTTTACCGAGCCTGGGGATTACAGTCGTGTGTTTTTTTAGGTGATATTCATATTCATTTATTGAATTCGGCTAACTACCTACATTTCACCATATTGTGAGTACTAAAATATATTCATATTTTTTTAAATTTCGCTCTCGCTCGTGTCGAACCACCTTTAGTTCCTTTACACCGCCAGTGAAGATATAGTTTTAACTTGACAGTAAGATGCTGTAATAATAACTGACGATTAAGAATACCAGCTAAGGTTAACTTAGTTTATTTATTGATGTAATAAATAAAAAAGTAAAATCAAGACGTCTTGTAACGTTAAAGTGCGGTAGCTACTAAAGCGGAGTAGAGAATGTCTTGAATGAAGCAAGTTTTGTCAAATCTACGAATATCTCGGAAATGGCTGCAACGATTTTCATGAAATTTAGTATCTCCTGCATGCTACTTTGATATTGCCTGAAGAGCTTGTGGTAACGCCCCTGGTTCGAACCCACGACCTTCGAATCGTAAAACAGTGCTACCACTACACCAGTGTAAGTAATAATTATTTAGTGATTTAAATAAATGGAAATAATTTTTCTCTGCTTTCTTTCTAATTATGATCACATTTTACTTTTCCGCTTTAGTAGACAGTCGCCTTTAGGGCCGTATTCCACAGCAAATGAAAAATATACTCTCAAATCAATAGAATAATGGGCCTTACTCTACCTGTGCTACTCTAACTCTGATTTGCACTCTTGAAATTCATCTTGTACACTTATAACTAGCTCATACCCGCGTCTTAACTCGCGTTTTTACCCGACTGCGAAGCGAAGGAGGGTAACGTATTAGGGGTGTAAGTATGTGAGTTCCTTTGGCTATCGCAAGCGGCTGGACAGATCTTGACAATTGGTATCGTTGGATTCATCTGTCAAATGTCAAATGTCAAAAAAACCAATATGGCGGCTTTAGGAAGCTATTTTCAATTACTTTCAGTCGGGTTTTTAATCTTTTCAATAATAACTAGCTATTTAAATGAGAGTAAATGAAGCAAGAGGTATGTCAGGATCGTAGCAAGTGGAGATCCGTGGTCTCTGCCTACCCCGTCGGGAGACAGGCCTGATTTTATGTACCTACTTATTTATGTATTCAAATATAGCATAAAGGTTATACATACAGGGTGTTACCAGACTACTTCCGAAAACTTCAGGGGGTTTAAATTACCCATCAATATAAACAACTTTTTCTAAGGAACCAACACTGTGAGCGCGAAAAAAAATAGCTGTTTCATACATTTTAGCCAAGTAGGTATTGAACTTTTGTATGAAACAGCTATTTTTTTTTCGCGCTCACAGTGTTGGTTTCTTAGAAAAAGTTGTTTATATTGATGGGTACTTTAACACTCAGAAGTTTTCGGAAGTAGTCTGGTAACACCCTGTATGTATAACTTATATAATCTATATAATTATATGCCATATTTAAATACATACATAAAATGATGCTCTATGCTGTCGTGTTCGTTAAAATTGCCCAGAATCGAGCAATTTAAATTACCCAAAATCGAGCAGCTTAAATTGCCCCATGTAAGCGTATCTTTATCGGCCGCGGTCGGACTTTTGACTTATGAATGCGACATTTTCAGTTTCAAACTTAACAAAAACTTAAGCAACTTAAACTTAAAAGACCCCAGAAAAACTTAATATATTCTATGCTATGTCACTTTATGAAACTGTTAACTAATGACTAGTTCAGTTTTTGAGATCTTTATTCTATTACACCTTTTGAATTTGATTTTGTCGATTAAAGGCTAAAACACGCCATTTGACATAATCGCGGCACGTTGCAATGTCGTGGAAATCTACGACGTGCATCGTAAAAATGAAGACAATGTCGCATCGTTCTTATTGTCTTTTGAACTAGTGTGGTGAAAGGATTAAACTGCCTCAGATGCTCCTACACATCGTAAAAAATCATAATAAATTGCATTGCGTCACGATTTTTCGATGCACGTCGTATTTTTCTAGGACAAGACATCGCACAAATCACGACATAAGTTGCATCGTGACAATTTTACGATGCATGTTGTAGTTTTCCACGACATCGCACCGTGTCACGATAAACGTTATACAGCGTTGTGTTAAAGCCCTAACATTGTAATGTTTAGATGTCATAGTAAGACCTTAGGATTATTCTAGATCAGTGGTTCCCAAACTATTTTGTTTCATAGACAACTTTCAAAATTTTGCTGGAAACGGTGGTTAGAAATTTCTAAATCTTGAAAAAAAAAAGTGAAGATTAGATCTATCTATGGAAACTTGCGTTGTGGCTGAGTTTCAACGACGATTAACAGATTTCGAAAAAAAATATCTTTTCAATTTCCGAATTACTATTTTTTTCTCAATTTATTTTTAAATTGTCTTATTGCAAAGGTTTAATTTAGGTATTACATTATTTAAAATAACAAGCCAACATTTTAGTTCTTCACTATCGAAACAAAATTAATTTTCATGCACCCCTGCTTACGATTGTAGACCCCCATTTTTGTCACGTCCAAAGTAGACCCCCGTCGAGTCTCCCGTGAACCCCTGGGGGTCCACCTGGCCCCTATTCAATAAACATTACAAATTGTAAAATACAATTAATTGTAAGCGGCTACAATTGTACAAGTTTCTGTTTAATAAAAAATACGATTTACTGGAAGAAAATTTACAAAATTGTAATATGTTCTTACAATTCTACATATTTGTAGGTTTTATTAAACAGCACTTGTCATAAAATTCGACAATATTGTCACTTTTTTACAAACTTGTAGACTAGTAATATTTATTGAATAGGGGCCTGGACCACTTTGGGAACCACTGATCTAGATGATTTAGTAATGTGGCTTAGTCAGCACGTGTTTATCATGTCTTTGTGCATACGGCTGACTAAGCTGAGATAATGGTCAAGGTGCTGCGTTGCATCAGTTTAAACCAGGTATGGGCAACCGTTGCGGGTCAAACTATAGTTATAAACAAAGATTTAAATCGTAGATATGCCCGTACGGTACTGAGACAGCGCCGTTTTGTTGCCACACGAAATGCGATAGCTCTCTCATTGGCACACCAAATATTTTCAATTTCAGGGTACAAAAGGAATAAGTATATTTTTTTACGAAAGATCGCGCAATATAATTGCACAATAAATGGTGAAATAACTGTTCGGTTCATTTTTTACTAATCATTAGTGTGCGTGCGTCGGCATTTTGTTAACACACACAAGTAAAAACAGTGCCACAGTTTTTGGCGTCCGGGCATATCTACGATTTAAATCTTTGGTTGTAAACGAAATAGCGGGCCGTAAGTTTCAGTTGTGAAAAAATACTATTGTTTTATAATTTTTACTACTAATGTATGTTATGTTATGTATAAGTTATTCATGTTTAGATAGAGTCAGCACTTAGCTTAGTCAGCCGTATCAATATATTTAGTGTATTATTAGCAAATGCTTAGTCGCGATCTTGTGTGTTCAACCCCTTAAGATATCCTCAAAGATGTAAGTAACTAGAGATCTGAGGAGATATCTACCGAGCCCGGGGATTACAGTCGTTTTGTTGACCATGTTGTCTCTTTCGCACGAGAAAGAGCGAGACAGTCGACAGTCCACGCTTTTGTCAAGCTTGTTGTCTCTTTCGCACGAGATAGAGCGAGACAGTTAACAGTCCACGCTTTCTTCGAGCATGTTGTCTCTTTCGCACGAGAAAGAGCGAGACAGTCGCCAGTCCACGCTTATTTCAAGCGTTCGCGTTCGTACGAAAAAGAGAGAGACAGTCGACAGAACTTTGTCGTGGCGTTCATGTTAGCCCGGCTCGTGTTCTTTTAGTCGCGAGTGCATTGCATCGGGTTCTTTTATAACGAGTGTACCTATTTTGTATGTATGTATGTATGTCTGTTTGTATGTCTGTATGTCTGTATGTGTGTTTAGTAACGACGTCCGTTGCGATTGTCTGGATGCGGTCGTCTGGGGTGACTGAGTCCTGGAATATAACAATTTGTTTAGTAACACACACGATTTTGAAAAACCAATACTTACACTAGTTACTCAATACTAAAAAAAAATCATTTATCTAATCCTACTTAATAAAAGCGAAAGTTTGTAAGAATGTATGGATGTATGTTTGTTACTCTTTCACGCTGAAACAACTGAACGGATATGGATGAAATTTGGCACAGATATAGATTATAGTCTGGAATAGCACATAGGCTACTTTTTATCCCGGAAAAATGTACGTACATACGTAAATAAGTAAATATTGGTGGACATTTCACACAAGGCACATTGAAAAACACAAAGAAATCTATCCCGCGGGAACCGTACATTATTTTGGGATAAAAAGTAGCCTATGTGCTATTCCAGACTATAATCTATATCTGTGCCAAATTTCATTCAGATTCGTTCGACCGTTTCAGCGTGAAAGAGTAACAAACATACATCCATACATTCTTACAAACTTTCGCGTTTATAATATTAGTAGGATGGTGAAAACCAGTGTGGTGAGTGGTTACCTGGGTGCACGGGCGCCGGTGACCGTCTGACCCAAGCAGCAGGAGACATCTGTGAACAAAAATAATATATTAATACAAAATTAAATGAAAAATAAAATAAATAAATATGATCACGAATGTAATCCCCAGGCTCGGTAGATATCTCCTCAGTACACCTAGTATGAGTTTTTGATTTACGAAAACTTTTTTCGAATCGTATCCTTTCATACATTTTCCTCCATCGGAAATGTAAGGAACTAAAATAAGGTCGATAATATCGAAAATATTATGTAATCGGCAGTCCCAGCAATGATTTTTAAATCAAGTTTTCACGATATCGACTTTATTTTAGTTCCTTAAAATTTCCGATGGAGGTAAATGTATGAAAGGATACTATTCGAAAAAAGTTTTCGTTAACTATCAAAAACTCATACTAGGGGTACTGATCTCTAGTTACTTAGATCTTTGAGAATATCTATAGAAGGTAGTCAGAGGCACGTCAAAACATGACATTTGGTACATGCCCACATTTTACAAAGTGGTTAGTATTCCGTACGTGACAGGTTGCAAGCCCATCGCCGCTTAAATGAATACTAACCTATGACACACACCTTCGAATTTTCGATTCTAGGGTATGCCGGTTTCCTCACGATGTTTTCCTTCACCGTTTAAGAGCACTGGCATTGCGCACATACATTTTTCGAATAAACTGATTGTTGCACGACTAGATTTGAACCCATGACCTTCGGATCGTGAGGCAGGGGTGCTACCACTACACCACCAGCGTGTTTTAACATAACTAGTTTATTATATAATAAATATTTACCTGTCTGAATAAATAGGGGGGTCTGTATTGTAGTCCCTGGTTGAGGAGCGGGTTCCGGGGGGCGTACTTCCGGTCGTGCCAGGGTCTCTCCTGACCCTGGGGGTTACCTCGCTCGTGGGGGTATCGCTCGTGGACATTACTCCTGAAATTTGTATGAAAAATTTATGAATAACCAATTAGTTATAATCTCCATATCCCAAGGTTTGCTGGAAGAGAACTCTTTTTAGGGTTAAGCTCGCCTGTGTACATGCCACTAGTTTTAAGTTTTATTATGTATAATCTGTGTACAAAGTATAAATAAATAATCAATATACAATCCTACTAATATTATATTAAGTACTAGCTGTCCCGGCAAACTTCGTACCGCCTTCTACATTGCTTAGACAACAGTGAGTGATTATAATTTATTATGAACTTTATTAAATGGTAATAAAGTTCAAATGGACTCTACATTTTATTTAGAAAACGTTTGTATGGGAAATAGAAAAGGGCTATTTTTAGGGTTTTTCCGGCAGTTATTCGAATTTTTCTTACCTTTTAAACCTTCCCTAGACCTCCACGAACATTTCAAGACCAAGGTAAGATAAATCCGTTTAGCCGTTCTCGAGTTTTAGCGAGACTAACGAACAGCAATTCATTTTTATATATATAGATAGATTAAAATTATATCAATATAAAAACCTACTAATTCTACGGTGTTATTAAATGACCTTTCAGTTATTTTCCACTACCCTTATTTAGGGTAAAGCATCTGAAAAACAGCAAAACTCCGCAATCAGCTGACCACCGCGCCTTAAAATAATAAAAAACCATACCTGTCGTGATAAATTCTATCTTGTGTCCTGTCCGGTGCGTTACTTTGTACAGCTCTGTCTTGAACGTTACTCGCTTGAACAATGTCTTGTGCGTTACTTTGAATTTCTTGAACAACTTTAACACCTTTATCCTGCGTATGTTGACTGTCCTGAGTGTTACTTGTCTCCTGCACGTCGCAAGTGTCTCTTGCGTTACTATCTTTGCCGTGACTCCGTTCGCCGTTACCATTCTGAGTGTTATCATGATAGTTCCTGTACGCATTTCTGTCTTGGATGTTACTATTCCTGTCCTGAATGGCGGTATTAGTGTCTTGTGCGTTACTGTTTAAGTCTTGCGCGTTGCTTTTCGTGTCCTGCGCGTTACTATGCCTGTCTTGGTTGTTACTATGCCTGTCTTGTTTGTTACTATGTCTGTCTTGATTGTTACTATGTCTGTCTTGGTTGTTACTATGTCTGTCTTGCGCGTTACTTTTGTCGTGATAGTTACTGCCCCTATAGTTATGCCTGTCTACGTTGTTACCATCTCCTTTAGCGTTCATTTCGCCTCTATCTTCGTAACGGCGTCTATAATCCGATTTATCATAGTGACGTTGGTATGAATTATTGTAATCGTATCTTCTTTCTTGATGATCTATAAGAAATATACAACTATTAATGGAAATTAAAAACAGCGCCATCTAGCGAAAAAGTAAGGGAGCTTGTATAGATCTATCAAAATATATAACTAGTGGTGGAAATTAAAAACAGCGCCATCTAGCGACAAAGTAAGAAATGTTGGTATTATAAAAAAAAACATTATCATGAATGTAATCCCCAGGCTCGGTAGATATCTCTTCAGATCTCTAGTTACTTAAAATCTTTGAGGATATCTAAAGGGGGGTAGTCAGAGGCCCCCGTCCAAACATTTGCATAGTAGTTAGCACTAACTTCTGGTGGTAATTAAAAACAGCGCCGTCTAGCGACAAACTAAAGAAAGCTTGTACAATAAGATAGGATATCTGATAAAATACTTTTTTATCAAATATTTTATCAATAAAAACATAATTAATATTAGTAGATTAGTGCTCGATCAGGTGGAACGGAACCCACAACTTTAGAATCGAATAGCGGGGATGCTACCACTACACATACACTACGAGGTTGGTAAATAAGTATGCGGCCCACCTAATGGCTAGTTATAAAATACTTACATGAATGGTATAATAATGGGTAGAGGCAGGCCAAAGAAAAGATGGATGGACTGTGTGAAAGATGACATGGGTAGGAAAGGAGTGAGTGAGATGACGAATGATAGAGGGAGATGGAAGATCACATGTTGTGCCGACCACATAACGTGGGAAAAGGGCAGAAAAATGATGATGAATATACTTACATGTATTCTTAGCTTGCAAGTGTCTAATTGAATTGACTATTGCGCGTGCGGCCGATGTCAACTGAACATTGTCTGTGGCCCTGAAAAATATGAGTACTGTTATAGTAAATTTCATCAAAATCGGTTCATTTTTTTTCAATGTTGAACAAAAACAAATCTATCTCATAAAAACTGTACATTTTCCAGAAAGTAATCTAAAATATATATAAAACAGGCTTTGTGCTATTCCAGACTATTAATCTATCTTTGTGCCAAATTTCATCCAAATCTGTTCAGCCGTTTCAGCGTGAAAGAGTTACATCCATACATACAAACAAACTTTCACGTTTATAATATTATTAGTAATAGGATAGTAGGAATTAAAAATATATAAACGCTTGTGATATGATACTTTCTAGGGGTAGTCAGGGTGTTTCCAAGCAAAAAGACTCACCCGGATATCCGTCCGTTGAAATTATTTATGGGGTAATTCCCCAATATTCCATTACCGCTATTTCTCTTCCAATCATCTCTTCTGCGGTACATCCCCTCTACGCCCCCTGATCCATGTAAGATACCCTCTTTTATTTGGTTGATTTTGGCGGCAATATCAGAATTTTGGCGGTCAAATTTCTCGTGCGGTTTCTCCTCGGGGGTTGTTAAGATGGGGGTAACTCGGGTACTGAAAAAGGGGTAGTATTTAATGAGATTAAGTACCGGAAAATGGGAGTAGGAAGGAATGAAAATCAATGGTAAAATGGGGTGTGAAGGTTCGCGGTCAAATTTCTCGTACGGGGTAACTCGGGTACTGAAAAAGGGGTAGTTTTTAATGAGATTAAGTACCGGAAAATGGGAGTAGGAAGGAATGAAAATCAATGGTAAAATGGGGTGTGAAGGTTCGCGGTCAAATTTCTCGTACGGGGTAACTAGGGTACTGAAAAAGGGGTAGTTTTTAATGAGATTAAGTACCGGAAAATGGGAGTAGGAAGGAATGAAAATCAATGGTAAAATGGGGTGTGAAGGTTCGCAGTCAAATTTCTCGTACGGGGTAACTCGGGTACTGAAAAAGGGGTAGTTTTTAATGAGAGTAAGTGCCACTGTCGGTACCGGAAAACAGGAGTAGGAAGGAAAGAAAATCAATGGTATAACGGGGTGGTTAGTAATGGAAGTGTGAAGTTGGCGGTCGAAATTCTCGTGCGGCTTCTCTTCGGGGGTAATTATAATGGGGGTAGGTAACTCGGGTACTGAAAAAGGGGTAGTTTTTAATTAAAGTACCACTGTCGGTACCGGAAAATGGGAGTAAGAATGAATATAGGTACCTAATCAATGGTAAAATGGGACGGATAGTCAATAGAGGTGTGAAGATACAAGAAAAAAAGGGGGTTTTATTTTTAATTAAAGGGGGTAATTCAGGTTATGGACATAAGGGTATAATGAGGTAATTTGGCCAATTTACGGCCACTTTTATGATACTTTTTTACTTTAATTTAAAGTTATAATTTTTTAAAATTTCTTTGTACTTTTTCATCTTTTAGTTGTGGTAAAATTTTTTTTTCAGATTTTACCACGCAGGCGAAGTCGTGAGCGGAAGCTAGTTTATAATATTAGTAGGATCGATTATGTATATTTACAATTGATACCTCGAGGGTAGCGAGTTCCGTTTCCGGCGGGTGTCCAGAAGGGGGTAGACAGGCTGACACACGGGGTAAGTCTGTGGCACCACCTGTAAACAAAAAAAAATAACATATTTAAACATTGATGGACATTTCACACAACGCCACCTAGTGTCAAACTGAGCAAAGCTTGAACTATGGGAACCAGATAGCGGATGGATTAATTATACACCGTGAAATTTTAATGGTTGTTTTCCCGCAGCGAAATGGTTTTGTCTTGGTAATACAATCGTTGTATAAACAAATTAAATATTAGAAAAAAAAATACAGATATACCATTGTGAAAATTTAATTCGAAAGCGACCACGAACCAATAGTAATTCATCCCGATACCTACGCGAAGGCGGCCGGCGGCGCGTACGATTTGATTAGTACCTACAATTTACGTCTTTATATTATTTAGTATATTTAGGTATTTATATTATATAGTTACTATTGTTTCTCACGTTTTAGAGTGGATGAATATTTTTTAAATTATTTTAAAACAAAAACATCTTTATTTTTTTACTTTTACTCTATGTTTCGAAAGTACTTCTCATGGCAAGTTGTTCTGCCGCGGGAAAACAACCATTAAAATTTCACGGTGTATACTTTTTACCCGACTGCGAAGCGAAGGAGGTTACTGTGTTTGGGGTGTATGAATGTATTTGAGTTCATTGGCTGTCGTAGCTCAAACGGCTGAACGGATTTTGACAAATCAGGTGTCGTTGGATTCGTCAGAATCACAAGAATGACATATGCTATACAAAATGTCAAAAAAATTATATGGCTGTTGTAAAAATCTATGCTTTTGTTTGTAACTACAAAACCGATTCTAAAAAATTATTTCATCTATGGATGGAAATAATATTTTCAAAACATTAAAGATACCAATTCTACCCGCGCAAAACAGGGGCGAGCAACTACTATTTAAAAAAATAGTACAATTTAGTTGCCTAAAACATTACTAGATGTCGCCACAGAAAAAAATAGAACGCGCTATCGATGCGTTCTGAGAATTTCGTTGGTTCGATTTCATTTTACATTAGGACCAACGGCTGACGGACATATGAATGTATGTTTGTTACTCAGTTTTTGAATCGCATTCAGTCTTACTAATAGACTGCTAGCGTAGTAAATTAATAATATTAATTAAATAATGCTGGACAATCCACACAGCATCATCTAGCCCCAAAGTAAGCTACTCAAAGCTTGTGTTATGGGTACTAGATAACTGATATATTTAATACATTATATAGGTACATAGATAGATATTTTTTATTATACATAGAAAACACCCAGACCAACGGAACAAAATTCTGCAGATCATACACAAATTTGTTCCGAGGCGGGAATCGAACCCGCAACCTCTTGCGTAGCAGGTGGACTCACGCCCGCTGCGCCACAGAGGTCGTCTAATATATCGTCGGTATTATAATAGAAGACTAATTTTAATAATAAAAATTAGAAAATAAATAATATGATCACGACTGTAATCCCCAGGCTCGGTAGACATCTCCTCAGATCTTAAGTTACTTAGATCTTTGAGGATATCTAAAGAGGGTAGTCAGAGGCACGTCCAAACATGACTTTTAGTACATGCCCACATTTTTGCACAATAGTTAGTATTCCGTACGTAACGGTTGGCAAGCCTCTTATTATAATAGTATCAAGTAAAATTTAGTTACTAAAAACATTACTAGATGTCGCCACAGGAAAAATTAGAACGCGCTATCGATGCGTTTCGAGATTTTCGTTGGAGCGAATTCATTTTAACTCAACAGATAACGGATGGATAATAACAGGCACATAGTGTTTGTTTGTTACTCTTTTTTTTTGGAATCGCACACAGTCTAAAGACTGAGCGTTGTATATAGTTATCTGCCACTTTAACCTCTGCGAGCGACATCGAAGTAATATTACTTTGATATATAGCACACCAACAAGGGCGGATCCAGCTTTGGTGCCAGGGGGGGTCACATAGTCGTGGTCAAGTCACAAAAAGTTATAATCCGTATTAGTCTAAGAGCCGCTGAAGGACGACCTTCGCCGATCTGATAACCAGATGAGACGTATTTTTTAGCATATATAATTTACTAGATGGTTCCCCGCGACTTCGTCCGCGTTTCATTCATTTTTAAATGATTTTTTTTTTAATACAAATACAACAAATCAAAAACCATGAAAATCGGTCCAGCCGTTCTGGAGTTAAATGTTAGAACCGAGTTTTAAACAAATCATATAATTCGTCAAAAAAACTTTAACCCTTTTTGGGTTATTTTGAAAAATCCAGAAATATGTGTCCATTTATTTTGCCTAATTAATATTTAAACAGAGTTTCAAACAAATCGCACCACTCGTCGAAAAAACTAACACACCATTTCAACCTTTTTGGAGGGTTGTTTTGAAAAATCTTTATATACGTTTTAAATTATTTTGTATTTAAAGTATCCAAACCAAGATTCAAACCGAACGTACCACCCCTTAAAAAGTTCCCATATAAACATTGAGCCCCCATTTTACCCCTTTTTAAAGGTTATATTGAAAAATCTTGAAACATTTGTTTTGTATTTACATTACACAAACAAAGTTTCATGAAAATCGTACAACGCGTTAAAAAGTTTCATACAAACGTTTTTAGCCCTTTTCACCCCCTTAAAAGTGGAATTTCCAGAAATTCCGTCTTATTGAGCGCCTACATACCAAGACAAACATACCCTCCAAATTTCAAGTCTGTACGACCAGCGGTTTAGGCTGTGCGTTGTATCTATTCAAATAAGTCAGGACTTATCCCTAATATGTAGATAAAGAAATATGCCTATGATAGCTTGCCTGTTAAAAAGTGTTCATAGCTATTTTTAATATATATATTTTTTGCAGGCAAGCCTATATAGTTAGTTTTGTAATTAAAATATCTAACCTATGATATCAATTTCGATTGGTTACCAGATCGGTGTAGTTACCTATAAAGACTTACCTGTTCCATCGGCTTGCCTTCCGAGACATTCTGTGTGTTAAAAAATCAGTTGAGATAGTTTTAACTCGCATTATTAAAATAGTGAAGGTGATGATAGAAAATTTATCAAAATTAATTAAATTAAAAATAGCTATGAACACTTTTTAATAGGCAAGCTATCATAGGCATATTTGTTTTTAAATTATATTTGATATAAAATATGTCTCATCTGGTTATCAGATCGGTGAAGGTCGTTCTTCCACGTCTCCTCTACTATATCTATACTAATATATTAAAGAGGAAAGTTTTGTATTTTTGTATTTTTGTTTGTAACGAATAAACTCAAAAACTACTGGTCCGATTTCAAAAATTCTTTCACCATTAGAATGTTCCTTTATTCCTGAGTAACATAGCCTATATTTTATGTAGTTACCTCGCGAGCAAAGCCGCGATCGGAAGCTAGTTATATACAATTTTAATTAGTGGTCCACCTAGGTCCTGGATCCAGCCCAGGGGGGGGGGTCATGACCCCCATGACCCCCCCCCTGGATCCGCCGTTGCACACCAAATTCAAAATTCAAAATATATTTATTTCAATGAAATCCCAGGGATCATTTTGAAACGTCTTACATACTAGGTGAGTCTAAGTGCCAATTCCAGTCCTATCCCCAGTCCGAGAAGAACTGACAAGAAACTAGCTGGGCCCTTGCGCTTTTTTTGTATGATCCTTGTTAATTTTGTAAGGAATACCTAGCAGAGTTGGAGCTGATTCGTCCCAAGCTTTTTTATCATCTAAGTAGGTACTCTGATATTTTATAATAAGCTTTTCTAGACAGTTTCTGTTTTATTACATTTTTGAATTTTCCAATTGATAAATCAAGCATGTCACTTGGGATCTTGTTATAGAAGCGTACACATTGCCCCTTAAAGGATTTGCTTACTTAAGTGAGCCTAACCGTGGGAACAGCGAGTTTATGAGTTTATTTTTAAGTCTAGTATTAACATTATGATTATCACTATTTTTCCTAAATAAATTGATGTTTTTGTGAACATACATCAAGTTTTCATATACTGACATGGCATTGTCATGATGTTTATCTCTAAGAGATTCTCTGGACACAATGGACACTTAAAGTGTATTGAAGTAGTGTTCCTTCAAGAACCTACTTAAGGAATTGTAACTTACGGAAATATATAATGGCTTGTGGTAAGATCTAAGTGTGGCGGAGACTGAAGATCTAATATGCTTCCGTGCATACTACTTACTACTCCAAACACATGAGCACTCTCCTTTGCAATCGGATAGATTAGTATTTATTGCAAAAAAACAATAAAGCCGTCAGAGGGTCTACTATGAGTTTTCACAATCTACACTCGCTAGCGACTGTAGTAACAAAAATGTATGAAAATATTGTACAGCGCCTCTAGCGGATAGTTGGGTACTAAAACCTCACGTAGCTAACTATTCTACGTCACAGCGTACTACAGCGACTGTAGTTTGCGCTCATTAATTTGCTTAGAATTTGGTACCATGAGTAACAATTTCGACAGATGTCATAGTAACGTACTATTACTACTGTAGTAACGTCAGCTAATCTAAATGTGACAACTCATGGTAGAACTACTGAAAGTAACTTGAAAAATAGCTTCTTTCTACTAACTAATGACTTTGAGGATAATTTAGTTACCAAATACATAGCTAGATGTCACCACAGAAAAAAATAGAACGCGCTATCGATGCGTTTTGAGAATCACGTTGGGTCAAATTTATTCTACGCAACAACAAACAGCCTCAAACAGGCGACAGCCAATGGAAATTAATTTTTTAAATCGTATCCAGTTGAAAAGGCTGGGCGTAATTAATTTATACTTACTATGATACATTCCGTATATATTTATTTATTATTTATACTGTAATGTAATATACAGATGTGATATTTTAAAATTTACTCGACTAACGTAAAAAAATGTCCAAGAGCTTAATAATATCCAACTACATTAATGTGAGTGAGACAAAAGGAGGCCTTAATGCCTAGGGGGCGTTTTCTACAAGCCAACCCTAATGGTACCCTATCCTACTAATATTATAAACGCGAAAGTTTGTAAGAATGTATGGATGTCTGGATGTATGTTTGTTACTCTTTTACGCTGAAATGGCTAAACGGATCTGGATGAAATTTGGCAGAGAGATAGATTACAGTCTGGAATAGCACATTATAACGCTACTTTTTATCCCGGAAAAATGTACGGTTCCCGCGGGATAGATTGTTTTTGTTTTTCAAGTTACCACGCGGGCGAAGCCGTGGGCGGAAGCTAGTATTAAATATTGCTAATATACAATACAAAAAATGCGCCCCAAGCAACACTAACCTTCTGATATCGGATAAACTAGTATTATTTATTACAAAAAATGAAAACCCTTGAAAAATCTAAAAGTTGTTAAAAATAACTTCTTACAGCCGCCATATTTTTTTTTTCAATTTTGTATAGCCTTTATCACTTTTTTAATCCAATTACACGTCATTTGTCAAAATTTGTCCAGCCGTTTGGGCTACAGCGATAGCCTAAGGAACACGCATGCATATAATACATACGGGTACATACTTATAACATGCATGCATCCCAAACACACTTTAGCTTCGCAGTCGGGTAAAAAAAATATCACGACTGTTAAACACCATGTATTTATATAATATGTGTATAATTCGTATCTTAAGATAACAATTATTAAAATACGAAATATAATATTTCCATATTTGCGTATTCGCTCGATACTGAAGATAAAATATAAAATTAACTGTGTCGTGTGTCATAGGATTTCTATGGTGAGCGATATTCTAAAATATGCTCTAAGATAATATATATTTTATATTATCTTCACCGTGTGTGACGCGCTTTATGCTCAGTGTTGGTACTTTTGGTAGAAAATCACAGATTTATTTCTTTAAACTTTAAAGTTTAAGGTAACTTACAATTTTGTTGAGGATAAACAAAACTAGTAAAATTTAGTTACCAAAAACACAACTAGATGTCGCCACAGAAAAAATTAGAACGCGCTATCGATGCGTTTTGGGAATTTCGTTGGTTCGAATCCTTTTCGAGTTTACTTTCAACGGCTAACGGACCGATTTTAATGTTTGTTTGTTGATTTTTGAATCGCATCCAGTCCTAGAGACTGCGTAGCGTAGTAATTAATTCGTACCCAGTGTTGCCAGATGAGACATAGCTGATACCCGCGACTTAGTGTGCGTTATCACCTACGTAGTGCAACAAAAAGGTCGGTTGTACTGTTGATACTTACGAGTTTTTATTATCTACTCAAGATGTCATCCGGTGTCAGTGACGTTTCGCGAGAATGGCCAATATGGCGGGATTCATTTTCCGCTCTTTGGCCCGCCAAGGAGAAAATGGCGGTTAGGTTAGATTTATAGAAAACGGAAGAAATTAATTTACGCAAGACTAGGCAGTAAGGTCTATGACTATAAGCCTGCTCAAATGAGCGAATAATTTAACAAAAAAAAACAACCAATATGGCGGCTGCGATTTGTCTCTCAGCACCATTATAATTTTACAAAATACTCGACAATCCGAATTTTGCGGATATAATGTTGTCGACTCGAACTCTTAATTTTTTTACGCTTTATTATTCAGGTAAGGTTTCGATCGAGTCTACCGTACCCCTTGACGAAATTATTAATATAGATTTGGTGCTCAAAAGCGGTCAAAATTAGTGTTTGGCTCAAAAGTTGTCAAAATTACAGTGTTTGATACAAAATTACTGTTCAGAAAACTTCTAAACATAAAATGATTATTTTGCTATGGCAATGTTTATTCTTAATTTGACAGCTTTGTACAAAAAAAAACTACTTCCGGGCCTTGCTGTTAAAAATTCCCTTCTGATGTGACGTGCATTTGTAAATAATTATTTCTAAATTCATTAAAATACAGTTCATTAAATTTAATAAACGCCTTTTTTTATACAATTGCAATAAATGCCCGTTGAAAAATTACAGTGTTCCCTTACACTGATTTTTTTTTAGTATTACAGTGTACAGTGGCACGTGTGAAAATACAGTAGATCTGCTGTAATTACAGTGTATCTGGCAACACTGGATGAACCTAATGTGGTGAAAGGAGTAAGTGTACCACGAGTCACGAATGATAGAGGGAAATGGAAGAAGATCACATGTTGTGCCTACTCCACATAACGTGGGAAAAGGGCAGGAAGATGATGATGATGATGATGAGTCACGACGAAAGCTCTTTACCTGCTTCCTTGAGAAAGAGTAGGTGACTAGAGTAACCAACTCTAGATAGATCTTAAGAAAAAAACCAAAGTGTTGAAATGATTGATTTGCTCCTTGCCTCAATCAATATAATTAAACTTATTGATCAGGACACTACGATTTCGTCATTATTCTCACTTTCGTCATTGTTAAAATATAAGTTAATTTTAAATGTCTTCCCTTCGTGAAATAACTTATTATCAACCAATCTTTTATTGCTCCATCTTCATGCTATCAGCTTGAAAGATGAGCTCTACAATTAAGGTTAAAATTAACTCATATTTTACGAGATAAGCAAAAATTGTTTGTAGCTAACAATGACGAAAGTGAGAACAATGATACGTCCTGATACGATTAGTTTAAAATATTATTGACTAGCTTCCGTTTGCGGCTTTGCTCGCGAGGTACCTACATAAATTATAGCCTATTTTACTCAGGGATAAAATAGCATTTTAACGGTGAAAGAATTTGTGAAATCGGACCAGTAGTTTTTGAGTTTAATCATTACAAACAAAAATACAAAACTTTCCTCTTTTTATAACAAGGAAAGTTGTATTTTTGTATATAATATTATTAGTACCTGGGTGACCGAGCTTTGCTCTTTTTTTGGGGTAAACGATATTTTCTAAAAATAAAACCTAGTTAGATTGATTTATCACCCCCGAAACCCTCTGCATACTAAATTTCATGAAAATCGCTGGAGCAGTTTCCAAGATTCCAATTATATATAAAGTATAAGATTAGTATATGTCGTATAGATTGAGGCGAGGAGCAAATCAATCTTTTCAAACGATGTGGTTTGTATAATATACGTACTTGTGGGTACACTATGTTGTAATGCGCGTAATGTTGTGGATACACCACTGGGCACAAGGGCTGCGTTTGTAGTGGACTCCATTGTACCGCATCTTGATATTGCACCTGAAATTGTCAATAGTCAATATATTTTTAATGAGCGCTGGTGGGGTAGTGGTAGCACCCCTGCCTCACGATCCGAAGGTCGTGGGTTCAAACCTGGTCGTGCACCAATGAGTTTTTCCATTCGAAAAATGTATGTGCGCAATGCCAGTGCTCTTAAACGGTGAAGAAAAACATCGCGAGGAAACCGGCATACCCTAGAACCAAGAATTCAAAGGTATGTGTCATAGGTTACGTACGGAATACTAACTACTGTGCAAAATGTGGGCATGTATCAAATGTCATGTTTGGACTTGCCTCTGACTACCCCCTTTAGATATCCTCAAAGATCTAAGTAACTAAAGATCTGAGGAGATATCTACCGAGCCTGGGGATTACAGTCGTGATCATATTTTATTTTTTTATTTTCAATATATTTTTATACAGTAAAATCACAAGGATCATTTTGAATCGTCTTACACACTAGGTGAGTCTAGGTGCCAATTCCAGTCCTATCCCCAGTGCGAGAAGAACTGACAACAAACTCGCTGAGCCCTAGCGCTTTTTTTGTATGATCCTTGTTAATGTTGTTAGGGACACCTAGCAGAGTTGGAGCTGATTCGAAAAAAACAAATACACCAGTCTTTAAGGTGGACAGGATATTTCACACAACGCCATCTAGCCCCAAACTATAGCACTTATTACACTACCCTGAATTCAGGGACCCTTACCCTAAATAAGAGTGGTGTAATAAGAGTCAGGGCGTAAGGCGTAGAGGCTAGGCGTTAGGCTCCCTAACTACCGGACCCTCAGTGGTGGATTTATCACCAGGCTGAGTAGGCTGGAGCCTAGGGCGGCAAATTTTAGGGGGCGGCAAATTTGGCTTATTACCTTACACAAAATAATAAATAAAAATTATAATATACACGGAGAAAAAATTTAACAAAATTGCAATATTTTAATACTATACACCTATACCAAATAATCCAACGATTTTACATGATAAATTACTAAACGCTAAATTTAATAGCCTACTGGCGGCAAATGTGTAAATCCGCCACTGCGGACCCTGAATACCCTGTAGTGTAATACCCGTTTAAGCAAAGTTTGTATGGATAGCTGATAGATTATTTACTTTTTTTTTTTTTCAAATACATACATAGAATACATAATAATACCCAGACACAGAACAAACATCTGCGTTCATCACACAAATGTTTGTCCTGGGTGGGGATTGAACCCACAACCTGCAGCGCAGAAGGCAGAGCTACTGCCAAGCTGTGAATAATCTGAATCTCGGAAACGGCTCCAACAATTTTCATGAAATTTAGTATGCGGGGGTTTCGGAGCGATAAATCGAACTAGCTAGGTTTCATTTTTAGAAAAAGTCGTTTATAAAAAATCATCCAGTTACATGTTTATTAACATATCTAAAGATCGATTGTGCCGATCGCCGAGTAACGTACCGGGTATTGGATCAGCTGTGGCTGGATCACGTTGCTTAGCGGGTAGACGGACGGTATGACACTCGGCATTCCCGGGATCTCGGCCGGGTTGTACGGGACACTGTAACTGAAATAGTTAAGAGGGTCGTGGGTCCAAATCCAGTGGGCACCAATGTATGTAGATTTCTGTTGAAAAATTTATGTGCGCAATACTGTTCCTAAACAGTAAAGGAAAACATCGTGAAGATACCTTAGAACTAAAAAATCGAATGTGTGTCTTGTTAGTACTCTTATAAGCGGCGATGGGCTTGCAACCTGTCACGTACGCAATACTAACTACTGTGCAAAACATGGGAATGTGCCACATATAATGTTTGGACGTGCCTCTGACTTAGATATCCTCAAAGATCTAGGTAACTAGAGATCTGAGGAGATATCTACCGAGCCTGGGGATTACAGTCGTGTGAGTGTATGTTAGTTAGTTTTTTTTTACATTGAAATATCCTAACATACATACATAGGGCCCAAACACATTACTCTGCGCTTCGCAGTCGGGTAAAAAGGGAGCCAATACTATATTCTAAACTAGCTTCCGCCCACGGCTTCGCCCGCGTGATACCTTGCAAAACAAAAACAAATCTATGTCACCGGAACCGTACATTTTTCCGGAATAAAATGTAGCCTATGTATTCTTCCCGACTATAATCTATATCTGTGCCAAATTTCATCCAGATCCGTTCAGCCGTTTCAGCGTGAAAGTGTAACAAATACACCGTGAAATTTTAATGGTTGTTTTCCCGCAGCGAAATGGTTTTGTCTTGGTAACACAATCGTTGTATAAACAAATTAAATATTAGAAACACAAAATACAGATATACCATTGTGACAATTTAATTCGAAAGCGACTACGAACCAATAGTAATTCATGCCGATACCTACGCGAAGGCGGCCGGCGGCGCGCGCGATGCGAATAGTACCTACAAGTTACGTCTAATGTTACTATGGTTCCTCACGTTTTCGAGTTGATGAATATTTTTTAAATTATTTTAAAACAAAAACATCTTTTCTTTTTTTTTTACTTATTTTTCGAAAGTACACCTTATGGTAAGTTGTTCTGCCGCGGGAAAACAACCACTAAAATTTCACGGTGTATATGTACATCCACACATTCTTAAAAACTTTCACTTTATAATATTAGTGGGACTAAATACCTTCTTTGCTGTTGAGTTTGGTTCTGGATAGGTGTTGGATCGACGCACGCGCTGTACGCTGCTGTGTAGTCCACAGGGGCGTAAGGATAGCTCGGATCTAAAAATATATGATCAGGTTATTGAGGTCTCCCACCATCTGCCCTCGAAGGTATCGAGATCATCCCTCCAACGCTTGCGTGGCCGGCCACGACCTCGAAGGATAGAGATGGTTGGCGTGATTTGGGGGAGACCTTTGCCCAGAGGGTCTACCATGAGTTTTCACAATCTACACTCGCTAGCGACTGTAGTTAAAAAAATGTATGAAAACATGGTACAGCGCCTCTAGCGGATAGTTGGGTACTAAAACGTCACGTAGTTAACTATCCTACGTCACAGTACTACAGCGACTGTAGTTTGCGCTTCATTCATTTGCTTAGAATTTGGTACCATGAGTAACAATTTTGACAGATCGTCAGCTAATCTAAATGTGACAACTCATGGTAGACGTACAGAAGTGAAGTGAAACTTCTAATGCGACTTCCAACAAGGTTGCGTTAAACGTTAAACGCTACCGGAGGGTGTGTGAAAGAGACAGAGCGAGAGTGAATGCGAGACACTCGCACGCATGCGCGTAGTATACTGTTACAGCCAGCGCGAGCGTTAGCAACGAGAAGACTCACTTCTTCCGCGTCGAGCAGTGTTGCCAGATGAGACAAATTATATTACAGTGTTTGGTGCTCAAAAGTGCTCAAAATTACAGTGTTTGATACAAAATTAGAATAAAAGTAAAAAAAAAATGATTTTTGCCCGTTGAAATATTACAGTGTTTCCATACACTGTGATTTTTTTTAGTATTCCAGTGTACAGTGGATCGTGTGAAAATAAAGTAGATCTGTTGTAATTACAGTGTATCTGGAAACACTGACGCATTATTAATAAATTATTAATTTTTTTTAATAACTATTGTCGTTTCAAACAGCGCCATCTAGCTCCAAACTAAGCAAAACTAAGTGAACCAGATAGCTGATAGATTAATTACATACTTTTTTTGTAAATACATAATAACACAGACAATCTGCGTTTATCACACAATGTTTGTCATAGGTTAGTATTCTTATAAGCGGCGATGAGCTTGCAACCTGTCACGTATGGAATACTAACTACTGTACAAAATGTGAGTATGTGCCAAATATTATGTTCGGACGTGCCTCTGACTCTCTTCAGATATCCTCAAAGATCTAAGTAACTAGAGATCTGAGGAGATATCTACCGAGTCTGGAGTCATGTTTTTTTAAAGTAGTGATCATATTATTTTACTAGTTTTATTTATATTAAAAAAATATATAACCCTGTATATATTTTTTGCTTATTTCCTTACCAATTCTGAAAGTATTATCGGGGACTTGTTGGGGAGGAGTGGGGACTTTTTGCTCCTCTATCTGTTGCTGTTGCAATATCGGCTGGTAACGCAGCAACTGTTGCTGTAACGGCTCCTGAAATTATAAGCAACAAGTTGAATGTATCGTACATAATAATAATAATAATGCTGGATAATCCACACAGCATCATCTAGCCCCAAAGTAAGCTACTCAAAGCTTGTGTTATGGGTACTAGATAACTGATATATTTAATACATTATATACATAGATAGATATTTTTTACTATACATAGAAAACACCCAGACCAACGGAACAAATTTCTGCAGATCATACCAATTTGTTCCGAGGCGGGAATCGAACCCGCAACCTGTTGCGTCACAGGCGGCCTCTCACCCGCTATTATATATTACCCCATATTGTACATACATACAAAAAATCACGCCTGTTCCCCGACGGGGTAGGCAGAGACCACGGATCTCCACTTGCTACGATCCTGACATACCTCTAGCTTCATTCACTCTCATTACATTGTTCATACATGCGTCGGTTTAGGGTACTCTTAATCTGTAGGTCTACCATGAGTTTTCACAATCTACACTCGCTAGCGACTGTAGTTAAAAAAATGTATGAAAACTTGTACAGCGCCTCTAGCGGATAGTTGGGTACAAAACCTCACGTAGTTAACTATCCTACGTCACAGCGTACTACAGCGACTGTAGTTTGCGCTCATTAATTTGCTTAGAATTTGGTACCATGAGTAACAATTGTGACAGATGTCATAATAACGTACTATTACTACTGTAGTAACGTCAGCTAATCTAAATGTGACAACTCATGGTAGACGTACTGGCCTTACCACGAAGTCTTCCAGAACGATTCCATTATAGAAACGTCACTACTTCCATACAATTTGCATAGGTCATGGTACGAAATAACAAAGTTATACTAAATTGACGACCTCAGTGGCGCAGCGGGCGAGAGTCCGCCTGCGACGCAAGAGGTTGCGGGTTCGATTCCCGCCGCGGAACAAATTTGTGTACGATCTGCAGAAATTTGTTCCGTTGGTCTGGGTGTTTTCTATGTATAGTAAAAAATATCTATCTAAGTATATAATGTATTAAATATATCAGTTATCTAGTACCCATAACACAAGCTTTGAGTAGCTTACTTTGGGGCTAGATGATGCTGTGTGGACTGTCCAGCATTATTTATTTATTTATTTTACTAAACTCGGTTGATACTCCTACACAAATGTTAGTCCTGGGTGGGGATCGAACCCACAACCTGCAGCGCAGAAGGCAGAGCTACTACCAACTGAGCTATAAGCCTGTGTTGAGTACTTACCATCCTGCACTGCGCAGGAGTCGATATATATTGGTAGCCCGGCGCCATGTTGCTTGGGTACACAACATTCGTTAGTGTAACGGGACCTGAAATATAAATTTTAATCATTCAACTCACGAAGAACTTTTTGAAGCGTGTATTTTTACCCGACTGCGTAGAAGAGGAGGAGGTATTATTTATACTAATATTATAAAGCTGAAGAGTTAGTTTGTTTAGTTGAGTGATTCCCAAGTGCACGGGAGACTCGACGGGGGTCTACGTTGGACGTGACAAAGAATGGGGTCTACAATCGTAAGCAGGGGTGCATCAAAATTAATTTCGTTTCGCTAGTGAAGAACTAAAATGTTGGCTTGTTATATACCTAAATTAAACCTTCTCAATAAGACAATTTTATAGATAAATTGAGAAAAAAATGTTAGTTTGGAAATGGAAAAGATTTTTTTTTCGAAATCTGTTAATCGTCGTTGAAACTCGGCCACAACGCAAGTTTTCATAAATAGATAGATCTAATCTTCACTTTTTTTTAAGATTTAGAAATTGGTAGTAATGTAGATGCCGGGGCTCCACCGGATCCAGCAAAATTTTGAAAGTGGTCTATGAAACAAAATAGTTTGGGAAGCACTGGTTTAGTTGAACGCGCTAATCTCAGGAGCTACTGGTTCGAATTGAAATATTATTATTTTGTTGTATAGTCCATTTATAGAGGAAGGCTGGCTATATAACATCACGCTACGACCGATAGGATATATTTATTTTTATAAAAAAAAAAAAAAAAAAAAAAAATATGATCACGACTGTAATCCCCAGGCTCGGTAGATATCTCCTCAGATCTTTAGTTACTTAGATCTTTGAGGATATCTAAAGGGGGTAGTCAGAGGCAAGTCCAAACATGACATTTGGTACATGCCCACATTTTGCACAGTAGTTAGTATTCCGTACGTGACAGGTTGCAAGCCCATCGCCGCTTATAAGAATACTAACCTATGACACATACCTTCGAATTTTTGGTTCTAGGGTATGCCGCTTTGCCGCTTTCCTCACGATGTTTTCCTTCACCGTTTAAGAGCACTGGCATTGCGCACATAAATTTTTCGAATGGAAAAAGTCATTGGTGCACGACCAGGTTTGAACCCACGACCTTCGGATCGTGATGCAGGGGTGCTACCACTACACCACCAGCGCTCTCTTTTTTATTTTTATTTATTTATTTTTATTTATTTATTTAATAACTAGCACGGTTACAGAAGCACCAATTACACTAATTATAAAAGAATAAAATGTCAATGTCAAATATTCGAGTCAATTGTTATACATTATAAAAAAAAAAAAAAAAAATATTATATATTGTAGGTAATATATTGTAGATATCATCAAGGATCTAAGTAACTAAAAGATCTGAGGAGATATCTACCGAGCCTGGGGATTACAGTCGTGATCATATGCTATGCTATGCTATGTAGGTAATCATGTCATATTTCAATTAAGTATTTTATAACGTAAGAGATATAGATAATAACAAAATTCATTATTAAACGTTTACAAATTTTCGCTGAATGCCAGACTGGTCTTAAGGACCTGTGCCCATTCGTCCGCGAACAAGTCAAAGTCTGTGTTGGTTGTCAGGAGATCGTTGAGCGTGGCGAGGGTGCGCGGCAAGGGCGAGTCAGCGCGCGCTACAGTACGACAGGAGGGCACCGCGAACAGCCTATGCTTCCGAACCCGCAAATAGTTGTCGGGGGTACAAAATAGAGCGAACACTTTTTAAACTATCGCGACTTGGAAACATGTTTAAATATACAGGGTGTCCCAAAAAGTAGTGTCAAGCGAAAGTCCAGAGATAGAACACCCCTTGGGGTACCCGAATCACCCCCATGTATGTTCCGCGATTTTGTATAGTTTTCGAGTTATAAATTTTTTTCCGAATTTTTGAAAATTTACGACTTGAACAACTTAAAACATTCTTACAAAAAAAGTAGAAAACTTTCTTGAGATTTTTTTTTTGCTACTGAATTGTTATGAGTTGTTCTTTTATGCATAAAATAATCAGCTAAGTGACTTTGATGAAAACTATGAAAATGTTGGTGTAAAGTCAAATAATTACATTCGGTGAATTATGACTAAAATTTTCAACTTTAAATTAAAAATCTTAAAAAGTGATTTCATGGTTCCTAAATAAGTCTAAAGAATTCTTCAGACTCTCAGCTTTCATAATCATTAAAAAAAAGTAGTACTTAATTGGCTACTTTTGCTAAAATCGACCTTCAAAGACGGTGAGGTGGAAAATTCTTAAAATTAGCAACCTGATTAAAAAATAGATTTTGGCCATTTTACCATTCCTAAGCTAAATTTGTTTGATAACTAACCAAAAACGACTACAAAGAATTAGTTTATGCCAAAGAAATCAGCAATATGGCCGAATTAAGAACTAAATTGAGACAGGCCGAAGAAAAAATTAAGGAACTTAAAATAGCTTTTATACGATTTAAGGAAACCTTTTTAAGATGATGTAGGATTTGTATCGACCTAGAAGGTTGACATTTTGAAAACTTTTTTTAAAAAATTAATAAATTTTACTTATTGTTTTATTTCATAAATTAAGCTAAACTAAATAAATAAAACCTTCAAATATTAATGAAATCTTACTTTCCTGCAGTCATTTTGGTTAGTTTACAAACTAATTAAGCTTAGGAATGATAAAATGGCCAAAATCAATTTTTTAATCAGGTAGTTAATTTTAATAATTTTTCACCTCACCGTCTTTGAAGGCCGATTTTAGCCAAAGTAGCCTATTAAGTACTACTTTTTTTTAATGATTATGAAAGCTGAGAATCTGGAGAATTCTTTAGACTTATTTAGGAACCATGAAATCACTTTTAAGGATTTTTAATTTAATCTGAAAATTTTAGTCATATTTCACCGAATGTAATTATTTGACTTAACACCAACATTTTCATAGTTTTCATCAAAGTCACGTAGCTGATTATTTTATGCATAAAAGAACAACTCATAACATCTCAGTAGCAAAAAAAATATCTCAAGAAAGTTTTCTACTTTTTTTGTAAGAATGTTTTAAGTTGTTCAAGTCGTAAATTTTCAAAAATTCGGAAAAAAATTAATAACTCGAAAACTATAGAAAATCGCGGAACATACATGGGGGTGATTCGGGTACCCCAAGGGGTGTTCTATCTCTGGACTTTCGCTTGACACTACTTTTTGGGACACCCTGTATACTCTCGGGACTTCGTGTATCGCGTATTGTGAAACATTCTATTTACCTCGACGTTTCGATGATATTACAATCACCGTGGTCACGAGTAGACTGATTATTGACCATTAGTCCTTTCCAATGATCGCCATTATTATAGCCGAATTGTGCGTGAGGCGGTTGAAATAAAGAAACATAAAAATTTTAACCGGGAAAATGGTTACAAACTGTCTTCAACGTGGGATCCAGTCATCAAAATGTGTTCGCATCGTAAAAAATCGTCTAACATATCGCCGGACATTGTTAGTGTGGTGTGTCGCGACCCTAGTAGTTTGTGATGACTGATTGAGGGTAGTCTCGTCAGTTGAAGATGCGAGCGGACGCCGGCCCTCAGTCTACTCGTGACCACGGTGATTGTAATATCATCGAAACGTCGAGGTAAATAGAATGTTTCACAATACGCGATTAAGTCCCGAGAGTATATATTTAAAAATAGAGCGAGCCTATTATGAAGGTCGGGAACGTCAATCATACCCCGCAAGATCTTACAGATAGTAATAATTTGATCATTCGCTCTCCTAGTCTCCAGTGAATTGAAATTAAGACAGCCTTAGAGGAACCTGGTGGGGTACATGAATGGGTATAACCTATCTATAGATCGTTTGTAACGGGCCTTAGATACCTCAACTATTTACATGTGTTAAATATAATTGAATAACGGGTATTTATCACGTACCTATTTTGTTTTTATTCCCGACGTTTCGAACACATTACAGCGTTCGTTGGAGCATCGGCTCTCGGCCTCGTGGAATCCAGTTATTAATAAATGTGTGCGTCGTGACCCGTGCTTGCCGCAAGTTGATACAATAAGTATAGTGTGTCGTAGTGTGAACCTGGCCTTATCTGAATCTGACGACGAATTGAGGGTAGATACAGATTCTACTCTCAATAATAAAAACTAGCTCGCTGCACATCAGTCTGCCCGCGACCACGAACGCTGTAATGTGTTCGAAACGTCGGGAATAAAAACAAAATAGGTACGTGATAAATACCCGTTATTCAATTATAATTATGTCATCAAATCACGGAAGTTTAAAAAGTTTATTTACATGTGTTTTCTATACTTGGTGTGTATATACCTATGTATATATTCTTAACTAGCCGACTTTGTCTGCGCGTTTTAAGTAACATATTTTTTTCCCGTTATTGCAATTTTTTTTATAGATGCTCCGCTCCTATCGGTCGCACCGTGATGTTATACAGCCTATAGCCTTCCTCGATAAATGGACTATACAACGCAACAGTATTATTACAATTCGAACCAGTAGTTCCTGAGATAAGCGCGTTCAAACAAACTCTTCAGCTTTATAATACTGCCGTCCTAAAGCTAGAATGCCGTTAAATACAAAATCCACTTTTTGAGTTAAGAGGGAATAACCATTTATATTTTAGCACGATTAATATATAACTGCAAATAACTGTAGTTAAAGTCACTTTGCCGCAATCAAGCCTAGTATTATTGAAGTTATTAATAGTTAAGTTACTATTTTTGTTTACATAAAATTAAAGTTAAAAGCCATTAGCCACTTTTAAGCTTAGCATAACACTTAACAACATTTAAGCATTGAAGTGATGTAAATTTTGATTCTGGTAACGGCAGTTTTTACTTTTCATAACTCGAAAACTATAAGAGCTATTTGAGTTCTGGTAAGATTGGTCGATAGGGCTTTTTTTCCCGATTACGATGGCATAAAAAAGTCGAATTTGACCGAATGTTGGATAACTGCATTTTAGCTTAAGGACGGCAGAATATTAGTATAGAGAAAAACTTAGTCTTCTTCTTACTGTCACTAATTCTTTATAACCAGTGTGGTGAAAGGTACAATACTCACGTATATTCGGATCTTGCAGTACGGGTCCCACTTTAGTTTGCGGAACCATACTCTGCATATTCATATCTGGTTGTATATAATGTGTCATCTGAGACGATTGGAGCTGAAAACACCAAAACGTTAAACGTAAAACATTTGAAAATTAAACAATTTTTTTATCTATATCTATATAAGAGCTTGACCTGACTGATTGATCATCGCCGAGCCGAAGCCGCTGAAAGCTGAAATTTGGAAGGTGGTTTCCTTTTATAACAAAACCACCCACTAAGGCGGGATTTTTGGAAATTCCACCTCTAAGGGGGTGAAAAAGGGTGAAAACGTTAGTATGAAACTTTTTAACGCGTGGAGCGATTTTCATGAAACTTTGTTTGTGCCTTATAAACTTTATATCTACCTTGGCCAAATAGTCTCTTTCAGTTCCAGGCAAGACAAAGAAATCGCTGAGAACTGAGAATGCCTGGAAGAGCTATTGGGCCAAGGGAGATCTGATGAAAAGTCCAGACTTTCCATTGTCGCTTAAGCGAAAATTAATGGACACATGCATTCTCCCCGTCCTCGTATAGGGTGCGCAAACTTGGTCATTGACACATCTTCAGAAGGCCAAACTCAAGGTTTGCCAACGAGCGATGGAGCGCAGCATTTTGGGTGTCAAGTTAATGGATAGAATCCGTAACACCGAACTGCGCTCCAAAACGCAAATCACAGATGTCGCTACGAAGGCCGCCAAGCTGAAGTGGAACTGGGCTGGACATGTCTGCCGCATGCCAAGTGAGCTGTGGGCGAAGGTAGCCACCGAGTGGCGCCCCGACCCGGCGAGAAGGCGACGCGGCAGACCGAAACGGAGATGGCGGGACGAACTGGACAAATTTCTAGCTGACTGGGAGAAAATAGCACAGGATCGCGACATCTGGAAAGATTGGGGGGAGGCCTTTGCCCAGCAGTGGGACACAAACGGCTCATAATAATAATAATAATAATAATAATTTGTTTGTGCACTGTAAATGCAAAATAAATGAACACGTATTTCAGGATTTCTCAATATAACTATCAAAAAGGGGTTAAATGTGGGGTAAATTTTTGTATGGGAACTTTTTAACGGGTGTTGCGATTGGTCTGAAACTTTATTTGTATACTGTAAATGCAAAATGAATGAACACGTGTTTCAGGATTTTTCAATATAACCTTCAAAGAGGGGTCAAATGTGGGGTCAATGTTTGTATGAGAAATTTTTAACGGGTGGTGCGATTGGTGTGAAACTTTGTTTGTGTACTGTAAATGCAAAATGAATGGATACGTATTTCTGGATATTCCAAAATAACCCTCTAAAAAGGGTGAAAGGGGGGGTCAAAGTTATGTATGGAATTTTTTTTTTAGTGTGATTTGTTTAAAACTCAGTTTAGATACTTTAAGTGAACGAAGTCGCGAGCGGGACAGCTAGTTGTATCTAAAGCGGTGCGAAGTTCGCCGGGATAGGTAGTATAATAATATTATTGGTGGACATTTCACACAGCGCCATCTAGCCCCAAACTAAGCAAAGCTTGTACTATGGGAACCAGATGGTTGATAGATTAATTATATACTATTTTTTTTGTAAATACATACATAGAATACATAATAACACCCAGACACAGAACAAGCATCTGCGTTCATCTCACAAATGACAGTCCTGGGTGGGGATCGAACCCACAACCTGCAGCGCAGAAGGCAGAGCTACTACCGACTGAGCTGTGAGGGCAGTCATGTTCGGATATATTAATTTATATTATAATACGCTTTCTTTATGAGATTACTCTTTTAGGCTTTGAATTTCCTAACAGAAAGTTTAGTTGCATTTATAGGAAGTTTATTATAGAAACGTATCACGTTCCCCATAAATGACCCGTTCACTTTTTGTAACCGAAACTTAGGGATTAATAATTTATGTTTGTTCCTAGTATTGATTCCATGTACATCGCAGTTTTTCTGAAATCTATCCCTATTCTTATGAGCGTACAATACATTTTCGTATATATACAAGGTGAGTTTTTGGTTAGTTTAAAGCCGGCGCCTAATTCTTTTATTACTTAAAAGTATTTACGGAACTGAATAGTCGAAAAGATTAACAAAAGTGTGTTGAACACATGGTAAGGCGCGCAGAGTCAACGACCTCGTACACTCCCTACGACCGGCCGTCGCGCCGCGCGCCGAATTCGCATGCCGACAAACGAATAGCAACTACTATCGGTTCTCATATTATCGAGTAAGTTTCGTGTTATAAATAAATAAATAATGCTGGACAATCCACACAGCATCATCTAGCCCCAAAGTAAGCTACTCAAAGCTTGTGTTATGGGTACTAGATAACTGATATATTTAATACATTAGTACCTGGATGACCGAGCTTTGCTCGGGTTTTTTTTTTGGTTTATCGTGTTTTTGGAAAATAAAACCTAGCTAGATCGATTTATCGCCCCCGAAAGCCCCTACATACGAAATTTCATGAAAATCGTTGGAGCCGTTTCCGAGATTCCGATTATATATATATATACATATATACAAGAATTGCTCGTTTAAAGGTATGAGATATACATAGATAGATATTTTTATTACGATTATACATAGAAAACACCCAGAGCAAGGGAACAAATTTCTGCAGATCGTACACAAATTTGTTCCGAGGCGGGAATCAAACCCGCAACCTCTTGCGTCGCAGGCGGACTCTCGCCCGCTGCGCCACTGAGGTCGTCAGTATTATTAATAACAAAAAAATAGTTTTATTATTTACTAGCTTCTGCACGCGGCGTCGCCCGCGAAGTACCTACATAAAATATAGCCTATGTTCATCCTGAAAGTTCATTCTACACATTGGTGAAAGAATTTTTCAAATCGGTTCAGTAGTTTCGGAGCCTATTCATTTCAAACAAACAAACAAACAAACAAACAATCAAAGTTTTCCTCTTTATAATATTAGTATAGATATTGTTTTTTGAGCAGGGTTACAGATATAGATTACGTGGGCGCCGGCTTTAAACTGACCAAAAATACACCGTGTATAAAAAAAAAAAATATGATCACGACTGTAATCCCCGGGCTCGGTAGATATATCTCCTCAGATCTTTGGTTACTTAGATCTTTGAGGATATCTAAAGGGGGTAGTCAGAGGCACGTCCAAACATGACATTTGGTACATGCCCACATTTTGCACAGTAGTTAGTATTCCGTACGTGACAGGTTGCAAGCCCATCGCCGCTTATAAGAATACTAACCTATGACACATACACCTTCGAATTAATGGTTCTAGGGTATGCCGGTTTCCTCACGATGTTTTCCTTCACCGTTTAAGAGCACTGGCATTGCGCACATAATTTTTTCGAATGGAAAAACTCACTGGTGCACGACCAGGTTTGAACCCACGACCTTCGGATCGTGAGGCCGGGGTGCTACCACTGCACCACCAGCGCTCCAAAGAATTGTGTAGCTACTGTGAGAATATTAATTTCTTTAATTTTTTCTTACCTCTTCATTATATCCCTGGTTCAAACTAGCGTAAGGTCCATAGTAGACTGTGTCCTGGTAACTACCAGCTTTGATCTCCCTCTGATTGGTCGGCTCGTAGGCACGTGACTCATACGTCCCCTGATTGGCCGTCTCTTGGACCTCTGGCTGCTGATTGGTCGTTTCCGGCTTGTGACTATATTCGCTTTGGGTCTGTGGTTCGTAGCGTGTTTTTGTTGGAGTCACCGTTTTTGATGCTACCTGGAAATTTTAACAAATTAAAAATCCTTACATTAATCTATACTATTATGAAGAGGAAAGATTTGTATTTTTGTTTGTAACGAATAAAGACAAAAACTACTGAACCGATTTCAAAAGTTCTTTCACCATTAGAATGCTACATTATCCCTGAATCACATAAGATATATTTTATACTAGCTTCCGCCCACGTCTTCGCCCGCGTGGTACATTGAAAATTAAAATCCTTTCTTGGCGGATGCCTACGTCATAACATCTACCTGCATGCCAAATTTACGCCCGATCCGTCCAGTGGTTCGGGCTGTGCGTTGATAGATCACTATGTCAGTCAGTCAGTCAGTCAGTCAGTCACCTTTGAGTTATATATATTTAGATAAAAAATAGAGATACTTTTCTACCCGTGTGAAGCCGGGGCATGTTGCTAGTATTATATAAAAGAAAGTTTTTTTGTAGAGAAACAAACACTCACACGACTGTAATCCCCAGGCTCGGTAGATATCTCCTCAGATCTTTAGTTACTTAGATCTTTGATGATATCTAAAGAGTCAGAGGCACGTCCAAACATGACATTTGGCACATGCCCACATTTTGGACAGTAGTTAGTATTCCGTACGTTCCGGTTGCAAGCCCATTGCCGCTTATAAGAATACTAACCTATGACACATACCATCGATTTCTAGGTTTTAGATTATGCCGGTTTCCTCACGATGTTTTCCTTCACCCTTTAAAAGCACTATTTCGCATGAATTTTCGAATAGAAAAACTTATTGGTGCACGACCAGGTTCGAACCCACGACCTTCGGACCGTGAGGCAGGCTACCACTACACCACCAATGCTCTATTATTTATTAAATGATCAAATAATACTGCTAGCTTACTTTCTCCGTCGGATTCTCCTGCGGCTCATGTACTTGGTATTCGTAGTATTGGTCGGTTTGTTGACATTCTGCTTCTGCAAACATTGATAGACGTTTTGCTATTGGACATTTTGCTACTAAAAGTGAATTGGACCAAATTCTGATTAATGTAATGACAAATGCAACTTAAATAATAGACTCTAATCTATCTCCGAAATGGTTAGTCAACATTTATAGACGTTTTGCTTAGAGGACATTTTGCTACTAATGGTGGATTTGACCAACTTCAGGTATTAACTATTCTCAGAATAATATAACATCAAATGCAAGTAAAATGTCAATCAGTTTTCTCTATCTCTACCCAGAAATGGTTAGTTAGGGACACGTCCAAACATCATTGGCACATTCCCACATTTTGCACAGTATTAGTATTCTGTACGTGACAGGTTGCAAACCCATCGCCGCTTATTAGAATACTACACTACACACTTTCTAATTTTTGGTTTAGGGTATGCCGGTTCTCTCACGGTGCCGGTGTTTTCCTTCACCGTTTTATAGGTACCAACCAACCGTGATCGTTGAAGGAATGTTGCTTCTCAAGCCGGCCGCGTCTCTTCTCGTTGTTCTGCTCTATCGTCTGACAAACAAACATACAAATTATATTTTTCTACTAATATAATAAAGAGAATGTAATGAGAGTGAATGAAGCAAAAGAAGTATGTCAGGATCGTAGCAAGTGGAGATCCGTGTTCTCTGCCTACCCCGTTGGGAAACAGGCGTGATTTTATGTATGTATGTATGTATAATAAAGAGGTAAAGTTTGTTACTAGCTTTCGCCGGCGACTTCGCCCGCGAGGTACCTACATAAAATATAGACTATTTTCATCCGGAAAGTTCATTCTGAACATTGATGAAATAGATGGGTAGTTTCAGAGATACAAACAAACAAAACCTCAGAGCGGCTGGAGGTTAAAGTTTGTATGAAATTCCACTTCTAAAAGTAGCAGCGGGAGGTTGAAATTTGTATGAAATTCAACTTCTAATAGTAGCAGCGAGAGGTTGAAATTTGTATGAAATTCAACTCCTAAAAGTAGCAGCAGAAGGTTGAAAATTTTAATTAATTCAACTCCTAAAGGTAAGTGGAAGGTTGAAATTTGCATAAAATTCCACCTCTCAGCAACGCAAAGTTGCTTTGTATGGAAAAAATCCGCGAAAAGTTCCAATAATCTTTACCTTAGGAAGTAACTTTGTATGAAAAAAATCTACGAAAAGTTCCAATAATCTGTTATCACCTTATCAGGTTCAACCTCCTCGTACTCCCCCGGGTCGTACAGGACGGGCGGGTTGTCGGGGTCGAAGTGGTACACACTACCATCGGCATTCTCCAGCGGTCTGCCCGTCTGGATATAAAAAAAAATAATATGATCATATTTTCAATGTAAAATAAAAAAAAAAAATATATGATCACGACTGTAATCCCCAGGCTCGGTAGATATCTCCTCAGATCTTTAGTTACTTAGATCTTTGAGGACATCTAAAGAGGGTAGTCAGAGGCAAGTCCAAACATGACATTTGGTACATGCCCACATTTTGCACAATAGTTAGTATTCCGTACGTGACAGGTTGCAAGCCCATCGCCGCTTATAAGAATACTAAGCTATGACGCACACCTTCGAATTTTTGGTTCTAGGGCATGCCGGTTTCCTCACGATGTTTTCCTTCACCGTTTAAGAGCGCTGACATTGCGCACATAAATTTTTCGAATGGAAAAACTCATTGGTGCACGACCAGGTTTGAACCCACGACCTTCGGATCGTGAGGCAGGGGTGCTACCACTACACCACCAGCGCTCTCTATATTTTCAATGTAATAATGATAATATAATAATAATAGCTTCAACCCGCGGCTTCGCCCGCGTGGTACCTTGAAAAACAAAAACAACTCTATCCCGCGGGAACCTTATATTTTTCCGGGATAAAATGTAGCCTATGTGTTATTCCAGACCATAATCTATAGCTGTGCCAAATTTCATTCAGATCCGTTCAGGAGTTTTAGCGTGAAAGAGTAACAAACGTACATCCTCATTAGATTACAAGTTCATTAGATAATACGTAGTTTAGCGGACAAGTACTAGATATTTCCGTCCTTTTCAGTATTCGTGTGTTATAATGTATTCTATGTATGTATTTAAATAAATAAAGTTTTTTACCACCCGCAGGTATGACGAGGATAATTTCTATAATATAATGATATAATATAGTGGATGATATTTCCGTCCTTTTCAGTATTCGGGTGTTATTAGGTATTCTATGTATGTATTTACATAAATAAAGTTTTTTACCACCCGCAGGTATGACGAGGATAATTTCTATAATATAATGATGTAATATAGTGAATGATATTTCCGTCCTTTTCAGTATTCGTGTGTTATAATGTATTCTATGTATGTACATAAATAAAGTTTTTTACCTGCGGGTGTATAACGAGGATATTTCCTATAATATAATGCTATAATATAGTGAATGATATTTCCGTCCTTTTCAGTATTTGGGTGTTATAATGTATTCTATGTAGGTATGTATTTACAAAAGGTTTTTACCTGCGGGTGTATGACGAGCGCGCCGGGCGGCACGCACGCCATGTCGGTGACGCACCACACCACGGGCCCGGCACACGCCGCGGGGCACGGCTCCGGTGTGCCGCCACCTTTAATGAAACAAAATAGCTTGTAAAGTATTAATCAAATTGGGGACGTTTTAGAGAAAAGCCAGGAGCCTTACCACGAATTCATAATACATTACCGAATTATTTATTTTATTTATTTACTTTATTGTACATAAATGACAAAAAATGTGTGACAAAAGGAGGGATTAATGCTTAGGGGGCATTTTCTACCAGCCAACCCATTCCGGTTTAAAGCCAGGTCGGCGCACAATAACAAATTTAAAATTAAAAACTAAACCTAAGTTATTAATCACTAGCTTCCGTTCGCGGCTTTGTTCGCGAGGTACCTACATAAAATATAGCCTATGTTACTCAGGGATAACGTAGCATTCTAACGGTGAAAGAATTTTTGAAATCGGACCAGTAGTTTGAGTTTATTCGTTACAAACAAAAATACAAAAATACAAAACTTTCCTTTTTATAATATTAGTTTAGATATACCTTACAGTCTAACATACATAAAATAAACTAATTATTGGGAGCTGGAAGTGGGGGGGTGTCACCAAGCCTTCCACGGAACCGCCGAAATATGACTATCATCATCATTCTTCTGTCCTTATCCCACGCGTGAGGTCAGCATATGTTTTCTTCCACTCACGATTATCATTCGTCAACTCTGAGTCTACTCCTCTTACATTCATATCATCTTTCACACAATCAAACCACTTCTTCTTCGGTCTTCCTCTACTTGCGCACCCATCCACACTCATACTCATAACTCTTTTGGTGACATGGTTTTCATCCCTCTTCATCACGTGTCCATACCATCCTAATCTAGCACTCTTCATCCTACTAATATTATAAACGCGAAAGTTTGTAAGAATGTATGGATGGATGGATGTCAGAATGTCATGGATGTATGTTTGTTACTCTTTCACGCTAAAACGGCTGAACGGATCTGAATGAAATTTGGCACAGATATAGATTATGGTCTGGAATAACACATAAATAAATAAATAAATAATGCTGAACACTATCACACAGCATCATGTCCCCAAACTAAGCAGAGCTTGTATTATGGGAACCACATGACTGATAAACTACATAGATATACTTTTTTTTTGTAAATACATACATATTATACATAGAAAACACCCAGACCTGAGACAAATATCTGCAAATAATGCAAACATTTGTCCCATATAACATAGGCTACATTTTATCCCGGGAAAATGAACGGTTCCCGTGGGATAGTTTTTTTTTTTTTTACGGTACCACGCCGGCGAAGCCGTGGGCGGAAGCTAGTCTTTTATATACGCCGAAATATGACTATGTGCGACTCAACAAGTTTGAGTGAACACTCACCGGTGGGCGAGGGGGTGACGGAATCCGTACTTCTCAAACTCAGGGTCTTGTACCCTGATGATGACGGAGACAGGCGCCAACTACTGGACGCCAGATCACCTGGAAAAACAATATATTAATTAGATTATTAATACAGTGGCCATAAGTAAGCTTAAGTGGCGTTGGGCTGGACACATAGCCAGACTAACGGATAATAGATGGGCCGCCAGGATAACGTCCTGGAAGGGCCCATCAGGCACCAGAAAGAGAGGCAGACCAGCTGCCCGGTGGACTGACGATATCGTACGAGCGGCCGGCAAGCAGTGGATGGAGACAGCGAAGAGCAGGGATACTTGGAAATCTCTAGAGGAGGCCTTCACCTTCGAAAACGAGGGGTTCTTACATAAATAGTAAAATATATATATCTATAAATATAAGGTTCCTATAAGTTTAATAACACTCGTAGAAGATAATTAGAAATAAGTTTATTTTTGTATTTTTTTTGTAGGAAATATAAGGCTTTTTTATTTTTTTATTTTATTTATTTACAGTGGCCATTGGACATTTCATCATCTTCCTGCCCTTATCCGACGTTATGTGGTCGGCACAACATGTGATATTTTTCCATTTCCCTCTATCATTCGTCATCTCACTCACTCCTTTCTTACCCATGTCATCTTTCACACAGTCCATCAATCTTTTCTTCGTACTACCTCTACCCCTGTATCCATCCACATTCATACCTAACACTTTCCTCGTCACATGAAATTCATCTTCTCATAACATGCCCATACCACGCTAACCTATTACTCCTCATCTTTTCTGCCACCGGTGCCACTTTCAGACTTCCTCTGATATACTCATTATATCATTATATATGGACTTTATCCTACTAATATTATAAACGCGAAAGTAAGAAGTATGGATGTATGTTTGTTACTCTTTCACGCTAAAACGGCTGAACGGATCTGAATGAAATTTGGCACAGATATAGATTATGGTCTGGAATAACACATAGGCTACTTTTTATCCCGGAAAAATGTACGGTTCCCGCGGGATTTATTTCGCCGCTGGCGGAAGGTAGTTTTTAAATATTTTGGAATAAACGTAGATCTATCTGGTTCCTATAGTGCAAGTTGCTTAGTTTGGGGCTAGATGGCGCTGTGTGAAATGTCCACCAATATTTTTTATATCTACATCACTACCCCACAGCAAAATGGCCAAAGTGGGGGTGCAGTTAATCCAACGGATCTAGGCATTCGTGAAGTTAGCCACAGGTGCGAGTTTGCGCATGTACAGTTCCTTCCCCCCTCCTCATACCTCCAATTGCTCCCGGAAAACGATACTGCGCAGCTCTTGCGGCTAACTTCACGAATGCCTCAGAAAGAAAGACGACCTCAGTGGCGCAGCGGGCGAGAGTCCGCCTGCGACGCAAGAGGTTGCGGGTTCGATTCCCGCCTCGGGACAAATTTGTGTACGATCTGCAGAAATTTGTTCCGCGTTGATCTGGGTGTTTTCTATGTATAATAAAAAAAAATATCTATCTATGTATATAATGTATTAAATATATCAGTTATCTAGTACCCATAACACAAGCTTTGAGTAGCTTACTTTGGGGCTAGATGATGCTGTGTGGATTGTCCAGCATCATTTATTTATTATTTATTTTTTGTTTAATGCCTAGATTCGTTGAGCCAACTATACCTTGTCTGCTGAGTGCGCGCGCGGGGGGCGGCTCCCCGTAGCCCCCGAAACTGTGGCTCTTAGATACGGCACCGCCGCGCCCGCGCCAGCCCGAGCTTGAACCCGACGCCTCCAGAGACTGTACCTATAAACATTAATAACTAGATGAAAACCCGGCTTCGCTCGGGTGAAATGAGCCTCATCATAATACACAATATGTGTCTCTGAGCACCATTAGAATTTAACATAACAAATGTCATGTGACGAGGAGAGTGTTAGATATGAATGTGGATGGATACAAGGGTAGAGGTAGACCAAAGAAAAGATGGATGGACTGTGTGAAAGATGACATGGGTAGGAAAGGAGTGAGTACTGAGATGACGAATGATAGAGGGAAATGGAAGAAGATCACATGTTGTGCCGACCCCACATAACGTGGGAAAAGGGCAGGAAGATGATGATGAAATAATAACGGATATTATACTACCAAGTTTGCGATTACCAAGGTACCTACCTACCAACCTACGTAGTGCAGTAGAACAAAGAGGTTGGTTGCACTGTTGATTGTACCTACTTACCTACTTTGAGTTTTTATTACCCAAGACGTCATCCGGTGTCAGTGACGAATATGGCGACTGCGATTTGTCTCTCAGCACCATTAGAATTTTACAAAATACTCGACAATCCGAATTTTGCGGATGTATGTTGTCGACTCGAAATCTTTACTTTTTTATGTTTTATTACTCAGGTAAGGTTTCGATCGAGTCTACCGTACCCCTTGACGAAATTATTAATATAGATATGAACTTTATTAAATAGTAATAAAGGTCAAATTGACTCTACATTTTATTTAGAAAACGTTTGTATGGGAAATAGAAAAGGGCTATTTTTAGGGTTTTCCCGGCAGTTATTCGAATTTTTCTTACCTTTTAAACCTTCCCTAGACCTCCACGAACATTTCAAGACCAAGATAAGATAAATCCGATTAGCCGTTCTCGAGTTTTAGCGAGACTAACGAACAGCAATTCATTTTTATATATATAGATACAGACTAGTAGTTCACCCCGTTAGAGCGCTGGTGGTGTAGTGGTAACCCCCCTGCCTCACGATCCGAAGGTGGGTTCAAACCCGTACGTCTACCATGAGTTGTCACATTTAGAGCGGCTGACGTTACTACAGTAGTAATGACAATTACACAATTAGGATCTTATCTATCATCATCATCATCATCATCAGCCTATAGCAGTCCACTGCTGGACATAGGCCTCCCCTAATGAGCGCCATTGCGCCCTGTCTTCAGCTCGACGCATCCAGCCTCCGCCAGCAGCCTTTCGCAGATCGTCACTCCACCTAGCCGGAGGGCGTCCTACACTACGTTTGCCGAGCCGCGGTCTCCACTCGAGAACTCGTTTACCCCAACGGTTATCGGTTCTTCGACAGATATGGCCAGCCCACTGCCACTTCAGCTTGCTAATTCTCTGAGCTATGTCGACCACCTTAGTTCTGTGTCGGATAGTCTCATTACGGATTCTATCCTTCAGAGAAACTCCGAGCATAGCTCGTTCCATAGCTCGCTGAGCGACTTTAAACTGGTGAACTAGCCGTGTTTTACCATGTGTGCAATTATTTTTACTTATTTTTAGTAAGCAAAATTTCTACGAGCAATGTTACATTACCGATAAAACATTTATTTGAATCGAACATCTGATTTAATTTAGCTCCCCGCCTCTAAGATTAAAATTTCAACTTAGCCGACTTTCTATCCAGGGTAGGTTATTGTTTTTCTTTACATTTAGGTAGCCATCTGGCGCCCGAACTTACTTGGTTTCTTTATTTTTATTCTTGATTTGATGCGCTAACCTAATCTTTCTTAAATTTCACATTTTTACTGTAGAGTCTTTTCACACACCTTAGAAGGTTTTTTTTTATATTACAATTGGCAATTAGTACGTTACTATGACAAAATTGTTACTCATGGTACCAAATTCTTCTTTCGAAACTTTTTTGGAAAGTACAGATAAAGTCCTTTCATTTCTGGGGTATCCCACTACATATATCATAGCGCACATAATGTTTTTCGAATATAAAAACCAATTCGTGTACGACAAAGGGCCTTATCACAAGCTCAATATCAAAGTAACATAACTTTGATATTTCGATAGTCAATAGTCAATAGTCAATAATCTTTATTCAGTAATATCACAAGGATCATTTTGAATCGTCTTACACACTAGGTGAGTCTAGGTGCCAATTCCAGTCCTATCCCGAGTGCGAGAAGAACTGACAAGAAACTCGCTGGGCCCTAGCGCTTTGTATGATCCTTGTTAATGTTGTTAGGGACACCTAGCAGAGTTGGAGCTGATTCGTCCCAAGCTTTTTTGTCATCTTCGTACCATGACCTCTAAAAATTTTATTGAAGTAGTGTTACTTCAAGCTTGAAATTTGACGTTTCTGAAACATGATAGTTTGTGGTAATGCCCCAGGTTCGAATCAACCGCTTGTGAAACTGCGGGTCGCATTACTCACTTTCAATAGTTTATTCCGGGCCGGCTCTGGCGCTAGTAGTTTGACAGGGCCCGCATTTAACCACGGCCATTGAGATTCATCTTGATTGCAGTTATCCTGAAATTTAACACATTTTCAATGACTCACAGCTCAGTCGGTAGTAGCTCTGCCTTCTGCGCTGTAGGTTGTGGGTTCGATCCCCACCCAGGACTAACATTTGTGTGATGAACGCAGATGTTTGTTCTGTGTCTGGGTGTTATTAGTATTCTATGTATGTATTTACAAAAAATAATCTATCATATTATCTAACGGCCAATTTCTATATTCAATCTATCTGTGGTTTTTTGATTTTGGATGGGTATTTGACATAAATCCTATAGAAGTAATGTCAAATACTTATCCAATATCCAAAAACCACAGAATCTGTGGTTTTTGGCATTTCTATATTCAATCTATCTGTGGCACAGATAGATTGAATATAGAAATCGGCCGTAAGTCTATCATCTGGTTCCCATAGTACAAGCTTTGCTTAGTTTGGGGCTAGATGGCGTTGTGTGAAATATTCAGCAATATTTACTTTATTATTTTTCTGTCTTTGACGACCACATCGAGCACTGGTGGGGTAGTGGTAGCACGCCTCACGATACAAAGGTCGTGGGTTCAAACCTCATGTACTATGATATGCACCAATGAGATTGTCTGTGGGTGTATCTGTCTGTGGCATCGTAGCTCCCAAACGGATGAACCGATTTTCGTTTAGTTTTTTTTGTGTCATAGATAATTTTCCCCCAGTGTTCTTAGTCATGTTTCATGAAAATCTGTTCAGCCGTTTGAAGATCATCAGCTCTTTTCTGGTTGATGAGGGGATCTGACTAAATTCCTTATGTCCGATCGATTCGAAATTTGATACCGTATTACTTCAATGATATTGAAAGAACATGGTAAGGTAACCATGACTTTAAATATGACATGTTAGGGTAAGGTTTATTTATTTATTTATTTATTTATTGATCACCAACATAGTGTACACCAAAACTAGCTTAGAGATACCTTAAAAAAAAAACATGTCAAGTGTCAGTATAATTATAGGTGAAGACTGCATGCAAAAAAAATATAATCATGGGCGAGTAACAAACCTACCTAATATGGATAAAATTTAAATACAAAAAAAGAATAGTTTAGGTACATTACAAATTGCTTAAAAATAATAATAAATAAAAAAAAATGATGAAAAAATGTTTAGATGACGGGGGGTTTTTAAAATTTTTATTTTTGTTTTATTATTAATCTTGTCTCATTTAGTAGTTATTGTCCCGATTTAGTACAATGTGTGATACGTACCGTACTAAATATCCTCCGTCTCACTCGCTCGTACTCTTTCTCTCTCTGCTCCAGGGATTTGCTTCTGTTCATAGCCAGAGAGCCAGACGAAGGTTCATCAAGTGAGTGTGTATCCCTCTTTAGTATCGATCTGAAATGAAATAAATAGGTACGTTTTAAACACTAGAGCGCTGGTGGTGTAGTGGCGGCACCCCTGCCTCACGATCCGAAGGTCGTGGGTTCAAACCAGGTCGTGCACCAATGAGTTTTTTTAGTTACATTTTACATTAAGTACTTAAAATGGCTTGCCGAGTCATTTATACACCGAGAAATTTTAATGGTTGTTTTCCCGCAGCGAAATGGTTTTATCTTGATAATACAATCGTTGTATAAACAAATTAAACATTAGAAACAATAAATACAGATATACCATTGTGACAATTTAATTCGAAAGCGACCACGAACCAATAGTAATTAATCCCGATACCTACGCGAAGGCGGCCGGCGGCGGCGCGCGCGATTCCGATAGAACTTACAAGTTACGTTACGTCTAATGTTACTATAGTTCCTCACGTTTTCGAGTTGATGAATATTTTTTAAATTATTTTAAACAAAAACATCTTTATTTTTTTCCTTTACTTTATGTTTCGAAAGTTGTTCTGCGCGGGAAAACAACCATTAAAATTTCACAGTGTATTTTTGATGGTCCTCACAGCTCAGTTGGTAGTAGCTCTGCCTTCTGCGCTGTAGGTTGTGGGTTCGATCCCCACTCAGGATAAACATTTGTGTGATGAACGCAGATGTATGTTCTTCTCTGGGTGTTATTTTCTAAACAATATACGTAAAAAAAGATTCCGATTAGTAAATAGTATTTAAAATAGTCTGCAAAAATAAAATCCCAACTGAAAAGAAATTTAAAACAGTTACAGCCGCCATATTGTAAAATTTAGCCGCCAAATTATAGCCTATCGGAAAAAGTACCAAGAATTCTAAACAAAGCAGCCAACTTTGTTTATTACTACTTGACAGTTTGACTGTGACTCTGTGACATAGACAATACAAACAATTAAATTTAAAAAAAAACTTGACACTGGCAAAATGTATGTCAAAAGAGACAGATGACCTCAATAAAGAAGAAATTATCATACTCACCATTGTAACTTAATTTTTACAAAACGAAAATGAAATGATGAACTGTTACAGCGTAATCGCTTCTAACACTCTCGAGTTAGGGTTTAAAACTGTATGACATCCAAATCATGGGCGATTTTAAAGCAACAAGCGTACAGTGCAGTAATCGCCTCTACCCCTCTCGGGTTAGAGATGAAAACTGACTGGCACACCCAGATTGAGGTCCACACAGGCAGGCGCAATGAGATGTCATAAAAGAGGTTATGGTATAGATACGCAACTCCTAAAATTATAGACGACTAGCAACCCGCCCCGACTTCACACGGGTAGAAAAGTATCTCTAATTTTTAAGAACATTTGGAAATATAGCATATGTTATTCAGGGATAATGTAGCATAATTGAAAAATTCGTTACAAAACACCAAAATATATACCCATATCAAAAAGATTTGAAGGCGTGTGTCAAAGTGGTGTGATTTAACTAAATTTCATTAAATACCTTGCTGAAACTGTTATGAATTTTATTTTAAGGTGTTGATATTTTTCATACTGTGTCCAAACTTTGCTTGCGCGGATCATGAGATTCAGCCTTCTGACAGACAGACGGACAGAGAAGCTTATAATAGGGTCCCGGGTGGTTCTTCTCCATTTATATTTTTACTATTATTTTAAAAACTTTTTTAACCTTATTTTAGAGCTCTTCTTTCAAGCTGATAGCATAAAGATGGAGCAATAAAAGATTGGTTGATAATAAGTTATTTCACGAAGGGTACATTTGAAATTAACTAATATTTTACGAGATAACCAAAATTGTTGCGAACAATGACGAATAGTAAGAACAATGATAAAACTGTGAGGAGAAACCTCCGTCAGATACGGAAACCTAAAAACAAGTCCGAGCATGTAATAAAAACGATTAAAAATTAACTCTGTGATATTAAAAAATAACAATTTTTTGGCTTTGACGCTAACACGGAGACAGAGTTTCAGTTCTATGTAACATTATCACTACGGTGCCAGGTGTATTCATTTAGCTGTATCGATTTCCTACTTACAATGCACCTCGTCCCTCCCCCACTTCCTATGCACTTTTAGTTACAAGTTTACATGATAGATGGCAGTGATGTAAATTCCGAGTAGTAGTTCCGAGTTTTAATACAGATGGCGCTGTGACTAATTATAGTAGGTTTGATATTTTTATCATAATTGGTATGTAAGTATGATAAAATCGAGTTTTAGAAATGGGTTAGAAATTACGACGAAATATTGCTGAATGTGACAAAGGATTTCTGATGATCTTCCGTAAAATGAAATGATGTAAAATAGATAACGATATTTTAACATTCTTGTTAACAAAAGTTTGGTGAAATTGGACCATAACATGTTAGAAATAAGACTTACTTTGCATTGGCTCCGTCGAGGGTGTGATCGGGGGGGTGACGCTGTGGGCTTGGTGGTGGGAAGTTCGCCACACACCATGTCCTGAAACTGGTGCAGGGTATCCGACCACCGCTTGTACCTGTAATAATAACATAAATTCAAGATATAGATATTTTATTCGCATAAACATGTGTCAATAAGACGCTTCCTGATCAGAAAGTCTAACTTTTAAATTGCCTAAGAAGCAAAATGATATGAAATAATATTCAATTCTTGATTAATAATTTAAATTTGAGTTTTTAAATTTATATATCAACCATCCACTGATTTTATCCGGATATTACATTGTATTCGGCCGAATACCGGATAGCAAAAAAACGGCCAAATGCCGTCAGCGGCTTGAGGAAACTTCTCGCAGCGATCTGGATCAGTTGAGCTATCTACAGATCGTTTGTAACGGTCCTTAGATAGCTCAACTGTTTCACATGTATCTTATTATTAGGATAGATCTCTATATTTTGGTAAGTAAAAAACTTTTTAAAATAACTATATTCAACGACCTGGTGTGGGTTCGATTCCCGCGAATAGAGAAACAGGCACCAACCAAGAGCCCAGTCAATGTATAAACTCACCGATTTTGGACACAATAACACAGTTCTTATTAGACTGGTCGAGGTTATGCGATAATTGGAACAGAGACGCGCAACGATGCACTAGCATTCGTCCGTATGACGTCATCACAGGAAACTTTACTATGCAACGCCTGGAAGAAACAAACAAAATTACTATTACTATATATTTATATTCATTTATCAAACAAAAATAGGCATGAAACATAAATGATTTGGGACCAAGAATACTGCCTTGAGGTACACTGATAGTATTATATTTCTAAGTCCATTTTTCTAATAAAAAACATTCACGAAACATAATATAATCGTTTGGGATCAGAATACTGCCCCTAACTTCGCTGAAATTATATTTCATGTACATATCTCCAGTAAAAACATGCATGAAACATAAATGATTCGGGACCAAAAACGCTGCCCTGAGGTACGCTCCTTCTTTATTCAGAAAGTTTTACGTACATACGAGTACTTCTCAAGAGGAATGAAACGTACAGGACGTTAGTCTTTGAGATTTCAATTGCAAACACATTTAACAGTAAAGATCCAATCACAATATTCTGTGGAACACCTTACTCAAACGTTTTATGAGGTACTCTGTCAAAGGCTTGCTTAAAGTCAAGAAAATACTAAAGCCCACCCCATAAAAAAAAATGTGTCTATTCTGTTAGTATAGTTGGAAGCAGCGATATGTTCGCAAACTACCACGTAATAAATTAATAAACGTATAATATGCTAAATTCAACGCGACTCTAAAACTCATCTCAGATGTCATTAAAGATCTTTGTAACGCTTGTGAGATTCGTGATTTCTACTAAGCTTGGAGATAGGTCTTTTTTTACAAAAAATGCCAAAATCACATACCCAGAGTCATTGACTAGAGAATGTAGTTCCTTCTCAATTTTGATCAGCGTAAGTCGATCTTTGCCGCTTTTGTTGAGAGTCTCCTTTATAAACGCCACTAGTTCCGGCCCGGTCGGCTCAGATTTGTCATCTTGAAATACACAAAACATTTTATCAATAAAGAAATACACTTCGCTTAAGTTACTACTGTTAACGGTAAAGGAAAACATCGTAAGGAAACCAACATGTTGAAAATCCAGGACACGAAAGGAGAATCAGTGTGTTGACTGTTGAAAGGATTAAAGGCTTCTTGCTCGCACTAGGCATGTCTTCGAACCCTTTAGATTCATTTGTTTTTTCACAATGTTTTTTGGGAGTGCTAACGAAGGGGATATTTAGTGCACATAACCTTTTTGAACAGAAAATCCATTGATACGTCCATTGAACTAATGACCTTAGTATCAGAAAGCAAACATAAGATATTGGATCACTTGCAGGAAGAATCTAGGAACAAGACGAGTTTCTTGCGTTAGACTGGATACGGCACCTAAATTCACCTAGCCTGTCATTTCAAAATGGTCATTGTGATTTTACTGAACAAAACCATTTTGTCTTTGACTTTGCTCACCTGAATCAGTTCTGCTTAACGCGCTTCTTGGTTTGTCTCTTCGATCTGGACATCTAGAAGTCAACATCAAAATAATTTACTATCTGTTATTAATTATGTTATTAAGAGGTCAAGTTCGTAGTTTTGTTTGTAAGTTTGGCGTGAGAGATAAGGACCAGTCGGGTGATAGTTTGTTTTTACCTGCAATAGTTGTTATCTTCAACGTCCAGACTGCTAGTTTTCCTGATGTCGTTGGTGCCTATAAATAAGATACAGAGTTCAGTCAGCTAAAACATACAAGAACTTGCTGGAAAACTTCATCAACTTTCACTAAACATAGCTAAGAGCAAACATTGCATTACAATCCATCTTTTTGGTAGCCACGTTACTATGGACAAATACACAGATAGATAGAAAAACAGACGGACAAACAAGAGGTACACAACACAGATAGACATTTATGGTTATTGATAACCATACGACAAACTTCAAAACAGTAACTTGCCAATCCAAGATAATACTATTGCGGCCTTTTAAATGTCTGCTTAGCAATCTTTAGGTGTATGTAGACAGACAAACAGAGAGATAGACGTTCTACAAGTTAGATAAGCAAAAGAATTCACTAAATTGTTTTTGTTGATATACGAGTAGATGCATTAATGTGTTCATACCAATGAGATAACACAAGTTAAAATTAAGTTTTGTAATTGAAAGTAATTCAAAATTCATCATTTTGCGATGGGTTAAATGTGCGACAGTCTTACCATTCGGTTCAGCATCTGAGCATTCCGGACATTCATCAGGACATATCCCGGAGTCCTGTTTGATTGTGCAAATGTGCCTGCGCCGTCGCCCTCTGTAACCAACTCCTGTCATGAGTCCTCTTCTTCTTATTAGTCTTTTCGAACTAATGTGGTGAATGGATCATCATTATCATCATCTTCCTTTCCCACGTTATGTGGGGTTAGCACAACATGTGATCTTCTTCCATTTCCCTCTATCATTCGTCATCTCAGTACTCACTCCTTTCTTGCCCATGTCTTTCACACAGTCCATCCATCTTTTCTTTGGCCTACCTCTACCCCTGTGTCCGTCCACATTCATAACTAACACTCTAGAGTGGATAATACCATGAAAAGTGTTACCGTAAATTACTGCAAGAACGATATAACGAGGAAAGTTAGTGAAGGGTGTAGCACACCTGCATTGAGGGCAGGCTGCGCACGCGCCGCAGACGCACGCGACACGCGGGTTGTTTGACAACAAATCGCGTGACGAGTCGCGCGATGAGTCGCTCAGCCATCGCTTTGTGCGGCCGCAATGCTCGTATGTGGGGTTATCGTCCCAGGATCCTTGCGTGATCTGTTTACGTATTATATCATTACACACCTAGGCAACCTAATGAAATAAATAAGATTTGAGAATATCAAAACGTGTCATCTCATTATCAATAAATATTAGACGCACCTGTATCTCAACGGGTTTCCTCCTATCATTTCTATCACTATAATTAATCCCATCACTATCATGACTAGAATCACTGCCGGTTCTATCTGCAGTGACCTTCACATTCACTTTGTTGACGTTCTTCGAAGTGGTGTCAGAGGCGGTGTCGTTGCGGACTGAGGGGGACACCGTGCGCGGTGGTGATGTCGATTCCCGGATCGCTTGGCTTCGAACCAGCTGTTTCGATTTGAAGCTCTGGAAATACGCGTTACCTAAATTGTGGACTTTGCGAAGACTTTCGACGAAGTTGTTATACTAGTAATAGATTTAGAGACCAAAAATTCTAAATTTAGTTTCAAATAAATAACTGGTTGTATAACAAATAGCTCTGTATATTATAATTATGTTCATAATTTAAGAAATCACTGTATTCATCAACAGAGATTTAAATATTTCGTTGTGGGATACCACAGGGCTTTATGTTATGCCCTTTATTAAATATCTTATACGGAATAGACATGTTAAGTTACCCTGTTTCTGTTTAGATGACTTCCATCTTCAGCCGACGAGCACTTTTCCACCTCTTGCTTATCCATATTTTCTGATGTAAACCTGTAACAACACCAGTATTTTATAGAAGAAATAAGGTTCAAAATACCGTGAATGACAGTTTTATGGCAAATGTATGTATCTCACCTTACGAATCATCCACGGAAAAATACTTCCAAAACAGTTATTTCACAATAAGGAAAATTATTTTACAATAGATTATAGAAGAATTTGGACCAATCACGGTTACTACAACTACGAATAAGAAGGCAACTATTAATTTATAATACTACTTTTTTTAAATAATCTCTCATCCAAAAACTATTAAAGCCTCATTCGTAAAAACCGAATTAAAAAGATTTAAAATTTCCGCGGCGGGAAATTTAAATTTGACGTTTTATTGTTCGAATTTGGAACACATGAAATCAGTGTTGGTAAGCTCGTTGTTTTTCTTTTTGATCTTTAGGTTTTTTATAGTGTTCGGTTTTGCTGTATTTGTGCGTGGACGGCGATCGACGGAGTGCATCTTATTATTGTTTAGTCCAAGATGGCGGAAAGAAGGGTTTAGGAGAGCAAAGATGTCTGTATCTTCTTCACCGTGTTGGGCGCCATTAATCTGAAGCAATACAAAGTCTACATTAGGTAAATTATTTAACCACTCTAATTTGATACCACACCCTAGAACCTGAAATTCGAAGGTATGTTTTACGTTAGTATTCATATAAGCGGCGATGGGTTTACCACCTGTCAGATACGGAATACTGACTACTGTGCAAAATGTGGGCATGTGACAAATATCATGTTTGGCCGTGCCTCTGACTCTTTAGATTTCCTCAAAGATCTAAGTAACTAGAGATCTGAGAAGATATCTACAGTCTGGGGATTACAGTCGTGCGTGATAATGTTTTTGTTTTTTAATTTGAATTTATAAAAAGTTAATTACTTCAAACATAAATGCCGATAACTTGGTGTGTTATTTTTATCATTTGTGAAAAGGAAAATATGGTTTAAAAAAACTTTTATGCTCATTATAATTTTAAACTAAAATATAACTAGATAAGGAAACATCTATAAATAAACGTTTTATGTTAATTTAAACAAATCCACACACGCTGCTTTATACACGATTGATTAGAGTAAAAAATAAGTTTATGTTCGCAATTCGCAAACCATTCTAATCTTTGCATGTGCATATTACGGGTAGATATCTCCATGACATTTGATCTGCATTATATCAAGAAAAATAAAATGAATAATCTCTTCAGATATTCCGAATATCAAGTAACTCACTCAGCGGACAATAAAAATTATATCATCAACATAAAACTCTATGGCAAAGTCGTAAAAATGTTTAGGCCAATTTTCATAAATCAAAACTCTTCGACTGTAAAATCTGAATCCTAAAGTATGGGTAACAAAGCTTAAATTAAATTGAAAGTTGGATTATGATGGCGGCGCCTGCCAACCCCTCTAATCATGATAGAACCAGAACCAACACCATTAAATCATGGCGACCTTCACCGCGGCCTCTGAGTCAGTTCCGCGGGGTTTGCAGGTGAGTGTGTGACCTACAAGGTCGCACTACAATAGGGTTGTAATACCTAGTTACGGTAACATTAATCTGCTCTACATATTTCATATTAGTCACTGCCATCATCGTTCTCCTGTCCTTATCCCACGTAACGTCGTCACATGTTTTCTTCCACTCACTTCTATCATTCGTCAACTCTGAGTCTACTCTTCTTACATTGAAATCTTTCACACAATCAAACCCTTCTTCGGCCTTCCTCAACTTGCTTCTTACTAGGCACTGCCAATGACTTCGATATGTCAATATTTGCGATTATTTATGAACTGTAATCCCTAACCTTGGTAGATTGTCTTCTAACATCTCTTGTTATTTAGATCTATAAGGATATCTAAGGGAGCATTTTTGTACCTCAATAACTCCGTAACGGCTGCACTCATTTGGATTAAATGGTATGAATGTTGATTATTCTCTGGATTAGAACAGACATTTTTGAAATGAGCACCCAAGAGAATGAAAAGATGTTATTAAACGGCCTATATTATCCAATATAGAGCCTAGTAATATCCCAAAAAAGTACAATCAAAACTCTACTGATGGAAAAATGAATAGTTTTATGTTCTATCTATGAAGATTCACAATGAAGTAACGTTCAGAAAAAGGTCCCATAAAAGGCGAGGTTAAAGGTAACATTAGGTTTATGACTACGATCTAGCGATAGACTAATGCGATCGCTCGATAAGCAGAGGAAGTTATTGCCAAGGCTGTAACATCTGTGAAGGTCATGGCGGATATCAAGGTGAGACCAAAATACTGCATAGGTAATCTTAATAATAACCATTACTTTTAGCTTTTTTAAAAAAACTTTCTTTTAAAAACGTAACGCTAATTTGGTCTTTCTCGTGAACAAAATAAGCTCGTACCTCTTTTAAAATGTTGAAAGTCTGCCATCTGCCTGCCTTTTTCCCACGTTATGTGGGGTCGGCACAACATAATATACTTCCTTTGTCATCCGTCATCTCAGTACTCACTCCTTTCTTACCCATGTCATCTTTCACACAGTCCCTCCATCTTTTCTTTGGCCTACCTCTACCCCTGTATCCATCCATATTCATACCTATCACTCCTCGTCACATGACATTCATCGCTCCTCATAACATGCCCACACCACGCTAACCTATTACTCCTCATCTTTTCCCGGTGCCACTTTCAGACAACAGAATTACCTTAATTATGGTCCAACTTCCCAGAATGACAACAAATGTGTTGATATGAGAATTCATTTATTCTTAGAGTTTTAGTGCATCTAAAAATAACTCTTATTGTTTTGATGTTGTTTGTTTGAAGTTCAACGGCTGCTCAATAGGTTTGGGATAAACTTGGGATGCATCAGACAATAATACACTTTCCCATTTGTAAATACGCATGACTCAATTGCAAACTTGCTGGTGACGAAGAAAGACCGCTTTCAGGCACCAGTGGCTTTACCAAAAGCTTTGGGCAATAGCAAAGTATATAATATTTTTCGATACTTACTTAGTTATGTAACTATTTAATTTAATATTATGATAATAATATTGTAGTTACACGTGAAAACCTTAAATTGGCCCTCTGATTCTATAGTAAATTATGTGATGAATTGTAAGATTTTCCAATAAATAACTTTGATATTTCGCAACATGACATTATACAACTTGTATAGGTCAAGGTGTAACTAATATTACTTCAAGCATCAAAAGTGACGTTTCTGAAACATGATGGTTCTAAGAGCTTGGGGTAAGGCTTTAACCCAAGGTAAGGTTTAAACCCATGACCTTTGTATCGGATTTTCTTCTGATACTTCGACTATCAACTTTATCGCTCCAGTTTTTATATTTTTTCTCGTATTATTTTAAGTTTTATTGTGTAAGTTTGGTGGTTATTTTTCTAATAAAGCCCGAGTTCTTGACACGAATATAAAATATGTGAATTAAAGCAAATAGTTCCACTCTAAATCCATCGGAAAAATCAAGAGAATTTTAAACAAAACAGCCATCTTTTGTTTAAAATTGACTTTACAATTTGACTCTATCTGAGACGTTGACAATACTAATAAATTTAAAAACTTGTCACTAGCTAGATTGTTCTCAAAAGAGATAGATGCCATATATAAAGAAGAAGAAGAAAAAGGCCGCGATATAAGCGCGATAATGCTAGGGCGTACATGGGTAAGAAAGGACTGAGTACCGAGATGACGAATGACCGAGAGAAATGGAAGAAGATCACATGTAGTGCTGACCACATAAGGGAAAAGGGCAGGAAGACGATGAAGAAGAAAAAGACCTTCGCACCGTACGTAAGGCAGGCAACCATTGCTCTTCCAAAGATACAATGCACAAAATTTAGTACAGACACGTAAAATCGAAACTTCCCTTTCCACTGCAAGAGGGGGATGCAAGTAGGTGACCTATATGCGAGGTCACAGAGGTCATTCAACCCGGCCGGGATGCTGGGATGCTGTAGCGACCCACTGAACTACATCAGGGCCGCGTATCTGGAGCAGGTATTGATTGGAGCATGGGTACTAGACAAGCGCAAATTATCATATCAGAACCAATGGCTGTCATCAATTAAGGTTCGTCTTGCAAAAGCGCAAACATCAAATAATTTGTTATCCTACTAATATTATAAACGCGAAAGTTTGTAAGAATTGTGTGGATGTAAGGTTGTATATTTGTTACTCTTGCACGCTGAAACGGCGGAACGGATCTGTATGAAATTTGGCACAGATATAGATTATACTCTGGAATAGCACATAGGCTACTTTTTATCCCGGAAAAATGTTGTTCCCGTGGGGTAGGTTTGTTTTTCTGTTTTTCAAGGTACCACGCGGGCGAAGCCGTGAGCGGAAAATTATAATAAAAAAAAGAAGAGCGGAAAAGCTAGTTTTTAATAATGCTTAAAATGGTAATGGTTAGTAGTCTTATAAGCGGCGAGGGCTTGCAACCTGTCATGTACGTAATACTAACTACTGTTCAAAATGTAGGCATGTGCCAAATGTCATGTTCGGACGAGCCTCTGACTACCCTCTTTAGATATCCTCAAAGATCTAAGTAACTAGAGATCTGAGGAGATATCTATCTACCGAGCCTGGGGATTACAGTCGTGTGAGTGTTTTTATTCGGTCATCATGCTATTGCATACCCTGTAAAACTTATGACGACAACAATTCAAAACTAAACTCAAGCTGAACTTTATCATGATAAGGATAAGGCACAAAATGCGAAAACAAAAATTGATCACAACACGGCAGGCTGGAGTCACCTTGCGATGCGATGAGTCACTATAGGTACTCGAAATTAAAGAACATTATGCCCCATTTTATGGGCGATAAGGTGCACAATGGTTTGGAGTAATGAATTTATCGGGGGATCGGTAGTTTGATCTTTATCTGGATGGCAATAAGGTATCAAATGGTGCGTGTTGAAGCTTGGGTGTAGGGTGTTGGAAATAAGGCTTGTAAGGGAATATTGGACATTTGGGCGTGCCAAATAGAAAGATATATCCAGATAACAACATGCTGAATACATTATGAATAGTTTATTAAACACCTAAATTTTCACATAGTGGTGTTTGTTGTAGCAACCCTGACTTATGAGCCGAAGGTCGTGGGTTCGAATCTGGGGGCATAGCAGGGCTTGGAAACCGAAAAAAAATTCAAACCAGTATCGATTTGAATACCTTTTCTTTTTGGTTACGTTCTACCGTAACCTCTATTTAAACGGTTAATCAAGAACGATAAATCCAAAAGGGTTTCGCTCAATTAACCGGTTATTATTTCGTTCTTTTCCATATTAGTGAGCTCCGCGATGCGCCTGCTCTTACGAAGACAAACGAAGCTCGCTTTGACCGGTTAATCTAAATTCGAATTAAGGTTTTGAAAGAGGTTGCGCTCCAAACGCTATTATCAAAATACAGTTATTGATGTGAAACATCTATAGCCGCACGTAAAACCGATTTCTGGCGTGGCGACGCGTCGCCACGCTATACGATGGTATGTATATACAGTCTATATGCAGTAGTGTGTACGGTGTGGCGACGCGTCGCCATGCGCAATCGAATTAAGTAGTCACGATTTGAAATAAATTCGTAAATTTTTGTATTTAATGAAAATAAATGTTTATTCAATAAATAGTCATCATCTGGAAAAAAATCGTAATATTTTATTTTATCATTATGACATATTTAGTTCCTATCACAATATGTTCTTTTCTGCATATTACTTTTACAAAATAATGTCGATGTTTCACATCTCTGCCAGGCGTCCCGTGACGGCTCACATTTTTTTATTAGTATTGAACGGGTATTTATCGCATATTATTTACCTATATTTCCGACGTTTCGACAGGTTTACACACTGTCGTGGTCACGAGATGACGTGGGATGACGTCATGTGATGATGGTGAAAGTCATCCCGTGCCCACGACAGTGTGTCGGGAAAAATAGGTAAATTAAACGTGATAAATACCCGTTTAATACAAATAATAATGTGTTCATATCACGTAAGTTTAAAAATATACAGGGTGTCCCAAAAAGTAGTGTCAAGCGAAAGTCCAGAGATAGAACACCCCTTGGGGTACCCGAATCACCCCCATGTTTGTTCCGCGATTTTCTATAGTTTTCGAGTTATTAATTTTTTTCCGAATTTTTGAAAATTTTCGACTTGAACAACTTAAAACTTTCTTACAGAAAAAGTAGAAAACTTTCATGAGATTTTTTTTCTTGCTACTGAATTGTTATGAGTTGTTTTTTTATGCATAAAATAATCAGCTACGTGACTTTGATGAAAACTATGAAAATGTTGGTGTAAAGTCAAGTAATTACATTCGGTGAATTAAGACTAAAATTTTCAACTTAAAATTAAAAATCTTAACAAGTGATTTCATGGATCCTAAATAAGTCTAAAGATGAAAGAGAATTATGAAAGCTGAGAGTCTAGAGAATTCTTTAGACTTATTTAGGAACCATGAAATCACTTTTTAAGATTTTTAATTTGAAGTTGAAAATTTTAGTCATAATTTACCGAATGTAATTATTTGACTTTACACCAACATTTTCATAGTTTTCATCAAAGTCACGTAGCTGATTATTTTATGCATAAAAGAACAACTCATAACAATTCAGTAGCAAAAAAAAATCTCAAGAAAGTTTTCTACTTTTTTTGTAAGAATGTTTTAAGTTGTTCATGTCGTAAATTTTCAAAAATTCGGAAAAAAATTAATAACTCGAAAACTATATATCAACGTTAACGGACTACTTCATAGTAATCAGTACGGATTTACCAAAGGTCGATCAACAACAGATGCAGGTATAGCTTTAATGAAACATATATTTGATGCGTGGGAGAAGTCGCAGGATGCAATCGGTGTATTCTGTGATCTGTCTAAAGCCTTCGACTGCGTGAGTCATGCAAACTTAATTTCAAAGTTAAAGTATTACGGCGTCCAAAACCAGGCCTTAGACCTTATACAGTCGTATCTATCGAATAGAGTCCAAAAAGTAGACGTTGGCGGTGAAAGGTCTTCAGGTTCAACTATTGAGATAGGGGTACCGCAGGGATCGATACTGGGTCCTTTTTTATTTCTAGTGTACGTTAATGATCTCCCATTTGTTGTAAAAGATATTTGTGACATAGTTTTATTTGCTGACGATACTTCATTAGTTTTTAAAGTTGACAGAACCAATTCGAGTTGTGACTACGTAAATGAGTCACTATCATTGGTTCTGAACTGGTTCACTGTAAATAATCTTCTGCTGAATGCTAACAAAACAAAATGTATTAAATTCACTTTGCCCAACGTAGTGCAAAGGCCAACTAAAATTAAAAATAATGGGGAAGCAATGAATCTTGTTGATTCTACGGTTTTCCTTGGTATCAATATTGATGCCAAACTGCAATGGGGACCACAAATCGATAAACTTTCTGGTAGGCTTAGTTCCGCTGCATATGCAGTTCGTACGATACGGTGGCTTACGGATGAAGCTACAGCTAGATTAGTTTATTTTAGCTACTTCCATAGTGTTATGTCATATGGTATAATTCTCTGGGGAAAAGCAGCGGATATACAATCAGTATTCGTATTACAAAAAAGGGCAATTCGTGCCATTTACAAAATGAAACCGAGGGACTCTTTAAAAGAAAAATTTAAAGAAATTAATATTCTCACAGTAGCGGCACAATATATATACGAAAATTTACTGTACGCTCATAAGAATAGGGATAGACTTCAGAAAAACTGCGATGTACATGGAATCAATACTAGGAACAAACATAAATTATTAATCCCTAAGTTTCGGTTACAAAAAGTGAACGGGTCATTTATGGGGAACGTGATACGTTTCTATAATAAACTTCCTATAAATGCAACTAAACTTCCTGTTAGAAAATTCAAAGCCTTCATTAAAAATAATCTCTTAAAGAAAGCATATTATAATATAAATGAATATATTGATGATAGGAACTCATGGCCCGATGTCGCTCCGCCCTCCGACAGCTAACCAATTTGCAATGTAAACGCTGTCCTTTTGTTTTATGTATTTATGTTCTGTTTTGTCTTTTGTTTTTATGTTATTATTATGAGATAATCTTGATTACATTTTTTTGTAAGAAGGATCATACAAAAAAGCGCTAGGACCGAGACGAGTTTCTTGCCTGTTCTTCTCGTACTTGGGTTAGGTTGGAATTGGCACATAGATTCACCTAGCATGTAAGACGTTTCAAAGTGATCCTTGTGATTGTACTGAATAAATATTTTTCAATTTCAATTTCAATTTCAATATAGAAAATCGCGGAACATACATGGGGGTGATTCGGGTACCCCAAGGGGTGTTCTATCTCTGGACTTTCGCTTGACACTACTTTTTGGGACACCCTGTATATCGAAATACCGGTTAATACCGGTTTTTTTACTGGTAAATTATCAGCCGGTTTCAAAACCTGGGGCATAGTACGGGCTTTCATTGTTTACAAACGACCCCTGGTCTAGCTAGGTCGAGGCAGAGCTTTTCTCTTTCTTTGCTCGGTGGAGCAACACCAGTGCGAGCGAGTCAACGGTCCTGAGGATGCTTCCTGGAGAAGCGAAACACGTGCCGAATCTCTATTTGAGTTTGTGTTGTTAAGCTCATTAGATAATAGTTTAGCGGGAAAGTACTAGATATTTCCGTCCTTTTCAGTATTTTTAAAGGGTACCTAATTATTTTATTCTTTTCTTTGTCCTTCCTATCCTCTAGACAGGTGGTTCTATCACACGACACACTTTTGCGATGGCCCACTGACCCGATAACCACAAACCGAAGCTTTGCCCCGCAACCGAACACATCCGATCTTACCCGAAGTTCAAATAGGTACTTTAATATTTAACACATTACATACTAGCTTCCGCTTACGGCTTAGCTCGCGGGGTAGCTACATAAAATATAGCCTATGTTACTCAGGGATAACGTAGCATTCTAACGGTGAAAGAATTTTTGAAATCGGACCAATAGTTTTTGAGTTTATTCGTTACAAAAATACACAAATACAAAAATTTCCCCTTTATAATATTAGTATAGATAGATATTGATTAGGCTGAGAGGGACAGAAGCGCTCAGCTTATGCCACGAGTGCAGCGGTCACCCGTCCAAAAATCCACATTACACGAACCAGACGCAATTACCATAAAACTGCGCACGATTATTTCAAGGTCTTCTATATTAAACTCAAGTGTGTTTTATATCATCTGACCTTCGTCCAGAGCAGCCCCTAGATTGACCAACGTTGACAGCTTTTTTTTTCTTCGGAAAAGAACCAGGGCGTCTACTACGCAAAATGATAAACGTTATATCGGAATAATAATTGGGCAAAACCTACTCCGATCCGAACCCGTGAAAATATGGTACGGAGTAGATGTAGAACTATTTCTATGGTAACTTAGGCCGGGATCTAGATGAAATTTGGCACAGATATAGATTATAGTCTGGAATAGCACACAGGCTACTTTTTATCCCGGATATGTACGGTTTCCGTGGGATAGATTTGTTATTGTTTTTCAAGGTACCACGGCAAAGACGTGGGCGGAAGCTAGTTTAAAATATTACTGTTGCATATAAAAATACAACCAAAATTCTAAAGAAAGTCGAATTGAATATTTGTAAATACACATTAGCACATTCCACAGGAAATCGAAATCGGCGCCGGCGCAGGAAGCAAATCAAGGTCGGCTACAATATGACTGACGTAGGGCGAACTCCCAACAATTCAATTTACATAATTTGTCAGAAAATTTCATGAAAAAGTTCATGTAATAATACAAAATTAAAAATGTTGAAAACCCCCTGACATCTAAACCTTACCCTAAGGCTGTGTCCCCAGTAGGCAAACTGTTAGCGACCGACTGAGTTTGCGGCGTATCGGTTTAGTACGCCCTTCCATATATTTGAAATGGAGTGTCCACAGTTCGCGAGTTTTGCGCTCACTTTACGCAGTTTGCAGCGTTACGTGCGCCTTGTTGTTTTTCGCCAGTTTGCCTACTGGGGACACAGCTTTACATGTCATATTTAAAGTCATGGTTACCTTACCATGCTCTTTCAATATCATTGAAGTAACACGGTACCAAATCTCGAATCGATAGGACATAAGGAAGTTAGTCAGATCCCCTCATCAACTAGAAAAAAGCTGATGATCTTCAAACGGCTGAACAGATTTTCATGAATCATGGCTAAGAACACTCGGGACAAAATTATCTATGACACAAAAAACTAAACGAAAATCGGTTCATCCGTTTGGGAGCTACGATGCCACAGACAGATACAGACACGTTAAACTTATAACACCCCTCTTTTTGCGTCGGTGGTTAAAAAGGGATAAATCCCATCGACCCCGGTGTCTCCGATCCGGCACCGGGGTAGATGCGAAAATTAGTGCTATTGGTCCCGGTGTGTATAAGCGTAGGCGGATAAATTATTAGTCTTCAAAAATGCTAAGAGCGCTGGTGGTTTAGTGGTAACACCCCTGCCTGACGATCCGAAGGGGTTCCGTCGTGGGTTCAACAAACCTGGTCGAAAAAAAAACTAATGTTTATCCTGGGTGGGGATCGAACCCACAACCTACAGCGCAGAAGGCAGAGCTACTACCGACTGAGCTGTGAGGACAATCTAGGATAGAAATTATTTATATTACCGATTTTCCCGTAGCTTTAGTCAACACCATTTTACATGTTTTTTTTTTAAATAAGCTAAAAAATATCGATAAAATATGTCTTTAAAAATATTAACGCTATCTCAGTCTTTAGGTTAAACAAAATAAGACCATGTGTATATAAACAATATATATTTTTAAACTTACCTGAACATATTATTATTAGTATTAAACGGGTATTTATCGCGTTTTATTTACCTATTTTTCCCGACGTTACGACAGGTTTACACACTGTCGTGGTAACGGGATGACTCTTAACTTTATCGTAGGGAAAAATTGGTAAAATGTATTTAAACAGTTTTGAAGTTAGTCCGCGGAAAACAGATGTACCACCATTATTTTATTTATCTCCGCTTTGGTTGACGCGCGCCCTAAGTTTCGTATGAAGACATCATTCCGCTACAAGCGATGACGACACGAGTTATAAATAAAGAACTCTGCCCATTGATGCGCGAGCGCATGCCAAGAACTGAACCCTGCTTAATACTCAACAAGAACATGATAAGAATTTACTTTATTTACAGAAAATTTACAAAATATTGACCGGTCTCACAGCTCAGTTGGTAGTAGCTCTGCCTTCTGCGCTGTAGGTTGTGGGTTCGATCCCCATCCAGGATAAACATTTGTGTGATGAACGCAGATGTTTCTTCTGTGTCTGGGTGTTATTATTAATCTATACTAATATTATAAAGAGGAAAACTTTGATTGTTTGTTTGTTTGTTTGTTTGAAATGAATAGGCTCCGAAACTACTGAACCGATTTGAAAAATTCTTTCACCAATGTGTAGAATGAACTTTCAGGATGAACATTAGGTACTTCGCGGGCGACGCCGCGTGCAGAAGCTAGTGTTTTATAATACTAGCCTCCACCTTGAAAAACAAAAACAAATCTATCCGCGGGAACCGTAGTTTTTACCGGGATAAAAGTAGCCTATGTGCTATTCCAGACTGTCATCTATATCTGTGCCAAATTTCATCCAGATTCGTTCAGCGTGAAAGAGTAAGAAACATATATCCATACATCCAGACATTCTTAGAATCTTTCGCGTTTATAATAGGTACCTATTATTAGGATAATTTACGCAAAAAGTAGGTAACATAATAATTAATAACTAATCTATCAATTATCTGGTTTTCGTAGTACCTACAAGCTTTACATAGTTTAGGACTAGATGGCGTTGTGTGAAATGCAAAAAAGCACTGGTGGTCTAGTCCTAAGGACATGGGTTTGAATCCAGTCGTGCACCAATGGATTCTGTTCGAAAAATTTATGTGCGCTATACCAGTAGGTAGGTACTCTCATGAACATTTGACACCTATGAATATTTCTATTCGAAAAATGTAGTGCGCAATGCCAGTGCTCTTAAACGGTGAAGGAAAACATCGTGAGAAAACCGACATGTCATAGAACCTAATAGGTTGAAAGACATGTGTCAAGTGTACAAAATGTGCCTCTAAGGGGCACTTTACTCCTTTCACCGGACTAGTTCAAAAAAACTATGAAAATAGATATTATTTCCGCAATAAATTCCCGCAAAAATAATTCTCAGCTTCTGCAAATTCTCCGAGCGACACGTGTCGATAGTCATCGCTTTTACGGGCTATTTCCGGTTTTTTATTGCAGTAGTGATGGGAAAATATCGATGGATTTATTGTCGATAAATCAGCGAGCACTGAAGTTATGACGTTAATTCTAAACAGATCTGTGGATGGAAAAGAACCGGTAAAAATGGACGACCGGGCGATTGACATATAAAAAGATATTTAATATGTTTGTGTTCTATTCCCACCGCCGAAAAAAATAATTGCATGATCATATTGTAGGTACAAATATATTTTGAAAGAAGAAAATTTATATGCGCAATGCCAGTGCTCTTAAACGGTGAAGCAAAACATCGGGGAAAAACCGCCATACTGTAGAACCAATATACGATAGGCGATAGGGTTGCAACCTGTCACGGAAAACTAATTACAGTGCAAAATGTACGCGTGTGCCAAATATCATGTTTGGACGTGCCTCTGACTCTCTTTAGATATCCTCAAAGATCTAAGTAACTAGAGATCTGAGGAGATATCTACCGAGCCCGGGGGATTACAGTCGTGATTATGTGAAAGAAAAGATGAGGAGCTATTATGAGAAGAGATTAATGTCTTGTGACGAGAGTGTTAGGTATGAATGTGGATGGATACTGGGGTAGAGGTAGGCCGAAGAAAAGATCGATGGACTGTGTGAAAGATGACATGAGTAAGAAAGGAGTGAGTACTGAGATGACGGATGATAGAGGGAAATGGAAGAAGATCACTGTTGTGCCGTCAACATAACGTGGGAAAAGGGCAGGAAGATGATGATGATGATGATGTAAGTAACTATTAGGAAAAATCATCGACTTTTTCAAGATCCGTCACTCGGCATTGACCGCTAGTGATGTAATGCGGATATTCGGGTCCAAATGAACACAGTTATAATTAGACGGTGAAATATTAACTCGATACGTCATCGATGTTTTTGTTGCTGCACTAGTCTTTATTATTAAACTAATATTTATTTCAAAAATCAATAAATCCGATTGAAAGTAATGGAGAATAGCCTGAAAATTGCTTTTTACAGCCGCCATAATAATAGGTTTTTTGACATTTCATATTATATAGCCCATGCCTCTCTTGTGTTGTTATCCAGACTAATCTAACAACACCTCATTTATCAAAATATGTCCAGCATTCATACCCCAAACACATTACTCTTCGCAATAGGGTAAAAAGTTTTAAAATATATAGATTATTTAAAAAAATACTTGAGAGTGGTGTCAAGGGACACCCGGATGGAACGAAGTTCCTTTCCTTGCTTTCTATGAGAGAGAGAGAGACAGACAGAGAAACACGCGCACGCCGCACGGCTTACAACTATAGCAAAAAGTGTCGTTACAACATTTGGTCTTAATTTTGTCCATCTAGCCCCCTTTCGCAACGCGCGTTAATGAAGTTCGTTCCAAAAATGCTATTCCTTTTGCTACGTTTAATAACAATGAATTGGTGCACAACAGAATACGAACCCACGACCTAATAATCGAAAGATACAAGCCTCACACACAGCACCAATACTTTACGGCAGAAAGAATATGAGGGTCCTACCACAAGCTCTTCAGGCATTATCAAAGTAATATAACTCTGATATTTTGTACAAAACCTATACAAATTGTATTGAAGTAGTGTTACTTCAAGCTTGAAATATGTCGTTTCTGAAACATGATAGTTTGTAAGAGCTCGTGGTAAGGCCAAACCAGTCATTCCAATTTATGTATTTATGTAATTTACTAGCTTCCGCCTACGGCTTCGCCCGCGTGGTACCTTGAAAAACAAACCTATCCCACGGGAACCGTACATTTTTCCGAGATAAAAAGTATCCTATGTGTTATTCCAGACTATAATCTATATCTGTGCCAAATTTCATCCAGATCCGTTCAGCTGTTTCAGCGTGAAAGAGTAACAAACATACATTCATCCAGACATACATAATACATCCATACATTCTTACAAACTTTCGCATTTATGATATTAGTAGGATGTATGTACATGTACCTACCTCAGTGAAAGCAAGGTACCTACTACCAAGTCTAATAAACAAACTAAATTCGCTTTTGTTGTATGTTTGTTTGTGTTATTTTAATGGTTTTTGCAAGCAATGCCGTTTTAGACACAGCCAGATGTTAGCATAAGTGTAATTAGATCCAAAGGTCGTGGGTTTGTACCCGGTCATGCACCAACGGATTTTTCCATTCGAAAATTGTTTGTAGGTAGCTTAGATCATAAACCGTAGGTAGGTACAGCGTTTTCATTAGAAGCGGCGATGGGCTTGCAACCTGTCACGTACGGAATACTGATGTGCAAATGTGGGCGTCTGCCAAATGTCATGTTCGGACGTGCCTCTGACTACCCTCTTTAGATATCCTCAATGATCTAAGTCACTAGAGGTCTTAGGAGATATCTACCGAGCCTGGGGATTGCAGTCGTGATCATATTGTTTTTTTTCATTAGGATGGCTATAGATTTAGTTAAGCTATTTTTTTCTTATCGTATCCTACATCATCATCATCATCATCATCAGCCTATAGCAGTCCACTGCTGGACATAGGCCTCCCCTAATGAGCGCCATTGCGCCCTGTCTTCAGCTCGACGCATCCAGCCTCCGCCAGCAGCCTTTCGCAGATCGTCACTCCACCTAGCCGGAGGGCGTCCTACACTACGTTTGCCGAGCCGCGGTCTCCACTCGAGAACTCGTTTACCCCAACGGTTATCGGTTCTTCGACAGATATGGCCAGCCTACTGCCAGTTCAGCTTGCTAATTCTCTGAGCTATGTCGACAACCTTAGTTCTGTGTCGGATAGTCTCATTACGGATTCTATCCTTCAGAGAAACTCCGAGCATAGCTCGTTCCATAGCTCGCTGAGCGACTTTAAACTGGTGAACTAGCCTTACCGTGAGTGTCCACGTTACGGCTCCGTATGTCATGACAGGTAGGACGCACTGGTCCTACAGTCCACATCCTACAGTCGGTCATTATTATATTCTATATCTGTGGTTTTTGGATTTTGAATAGGTATTTGTCACTACTTCTAAAGAATTAATGTCAAATTTCTGAGGTTCTATGACTTGCCGGTTTCCTCACCATGTTTTCCTTCAGCATTCCATTTTTTCAAATGGAAAAACTCATTGGAGCACGACTAGGTTTAAACCCACGACCTTCGGATAGTGAGGCAGGGGTGCTACCACAACACCACGAGGGCTCAATGGTTGAATGAGGGCTGAGAGACTCATACTATTTTTTTACTGAGCTGCAGTAAGTTGAGATTCGCAATTCCTCGTAAAAGTGAATAATGGTGGTGTGACGTTGGTTGACAGCGGGACTGACACATACTTTTGAAAGGAGTGTAGGCACCTTAGTATTTATAACACTCTTTCGTTGTAATCAACCATACCTTCGGTCAATATATAAATAGGTTATAGGGATTATTAAAGGTCAAATATTTTGAGCGAGGTTTGCAGAAAAGCTACATCGACTGAATTTTTAAGTGCAGTTGATGCTATGAAGTACGAAATAAGTATTTTTTTTATAGTTAGAATCCTTTTGATGCTTCAGTCAGTATATTAATAGGTTGTAGGTATTATTATAGGTCAAATATTTTTAGCGAGGTGTGCAGAAAATCTAGCTTCAACAACTGAATTTTTAAATGCAGTTTATGGTAAAGTATGAAATAAGTATATATTTTATAGGTTCTTCTTAATGGTCACAAGTTCCTTTCAACCTGTGTGGTGGAAGGATTATAATGAACCTTTCGTGCACTATAAATTGTAGGTAAGTACTTATATGAATATGGGTAAAATAATAGATCTTAGAATCTAGTTTGAGGGTAGTTACATACTTAGGTACCTACATAAAAAACATTTTTGTTTTTTTTAGAATTTATATTCAGATTTTTTCTGAAGTTGCATACAAAATTATGAATTTTTTTGTTCAGGAATAGCTGTGTACCTACCTACATAACTCCATTGTGTAGAATAAGGTTGAAATTGCTTTGATTACCCTACCCACGTTAAATCCTACTAGATTTTTGTTTTGGCGGTAAAGGCGTCTTACAGGAAAATGCAGTTAAATTGTAATGTACCTAGTGCAATTTACATTTAGATTCTACTTACGCAATTGGATCGTGTTCCTCCGCCTGTAATTCATCAGGACCACGTTAATTATAGCACGAAATGCAGTCTTCAATAGCCAATCGAACCACAGATATTCACTCAAGAACTTCGCGATCACATCACGTCAGTATCAGATACAAAACAAAAGTTGAGTTCCTACAGGACACACAAAGGGATAACTAAAGGAAAATACTGAAAAACTAGTTTTCAGGTTCCGGCTTTTTTTGTTATTGTCCGGGCATTTTATATGATAAGATTTTCACAACCGCCATTGGGAAGGACTGACCGCCGCGGCCGCGTCCGTATATTTTCACAATTTCCACTAACTTCTACGATATCACAAAATAAAATAGAATGAAAATGATGTGTAAATGACAAGTGTATTTGACATGCGCACTTCGACTACGTTTGTCATCCGATGCAACCGCCATCTTTTAATAATTATTGACAACTTTTTGGGCAAAGCATTCAAGATTAGTTACGTAGTACATGATGCTTTGTATAGAGGTCGTTGTTAAAATAGTTAGGCTACTCGACGCTAGATGTCTTTACCTAACCTTTGCACCTAGATACAACGCGTCAAGTAAAAATAATTTTTACTCAAGAACGCTGCTGTTTAGTGCCTTAGATAGTCTGTAGATAGATTAATGCAGAGCTTACGAAGTCACAGGTTTCCTTACGATGTTTTCCTTCACCACTTGAGAGCACGGAGATTAGGTAGGTACTCCTCATATTTTTTTCGAAAGAAGCATTTTATTATTAGCCTTTTACAAAACGTGTGTGTGAGGACGGTTTAGGCAGGTACATACCGTACATAGAACAAAGAATAAAGTTGATGTGGCAACTCAACTGGCAGGCATATTCACCAAGTTGATTGAGAATACTCGTCACACTATTCCTTACGTAAAAGTTACAAAAAAATGTGACATAGGTCCGTATAGCAACGCGGATCAGACATAGCACGAAGCGAAATACCCAAACAAATGACAAGTAAGTAGATTGCAGCATGATAATATGGCTGCTCTGAATTATATAACGAAAGCGACACTTTATGAAAAACATAAATACGTTCAAGTAAATAGCTTATTTCAAAAAAAGGGCTGGGTCGATTTGTATCAAATTAACTGATTTACATTCATGTGAAATAAAAATTCAAAATACATTGCTATTGTGGATTAATTAGGGAATTTCAGAATATTCAGAGGTGTTTTTGACAAGATTTTTAACCAAGGTTTTCTAACTAATGCGTGTTTTAGCTCCGGTTGATTTATCACTTATATCCTTGAGCATCGTGTAGTTCAATTTCAATGTAATCTATTAGTAATAGAATGATTAGGGTTGCAATACTTGCAATTTTCAAAATTCTGGGCCTTAAGCGATCGAAGCGAACGTATCTCAGTGGCAAGTAGCGATTTGGCGTATGTTTGTTAGAGCATAACTTAATGGGTAGGTAAACGTGTGAAAATAAACGAAACAAAACAAAATTTCGTAATTTATGTAATATCTAAACCCGTGGAATTCTTAAGTACTTATTCGTACATCCATGATAGGAGGTTAGTCCTTCTAGGAACACGTTCTATACCTACACCGATAGATGTCGTCATCATTCGAAACGTCGCCTTGAATAACAACAAGGTTTCACGTATCTATACTGCTAATCTGGCATACAAGTGTCGGTCCGTCTGTTGGTTTGAATACATGGTAGGACGTTTCTACTCAATTTGATATTTTACCGTTATTTAAAATAACACAACCTTAATTTTAGAGCTCGTCTTTCAAGCTGATAGCATGAAGTTGGAGCAATAAAAGATTGGTTGTTATTAATTTGACGACCTCAGTGGCGCAGCAGGCAAGAGTCCGCCTGCGAAGCAAGAGGTTGCGGGTTCGATTCCTGCCTCGGAACAAATTTGTGTACGATCTGCAGAAATTTGTTCCGTTGGTCTGGGTGTTTTCTATGTATAATAAAAAATATTTATCTAATGTACCTATATCATGTATTAAATATATCAGTTATCTAGTACCCATAACACAAGCTTTGACTTGAGTAGCTTACTTTGGGGCTAGATGATGCTGTGTGGATTATCCGACATTATTTATATTATTTATTTATTTATAAGTTTATATCACGAAATTAATTAATATTTCACGAGATAAAAAAACCTGTTGACGAAACCTTTGAGGAGAATGGTCCAGCATTGCCATTGTTCTAAAACACACGCTCAAAATAACAGTGACACTATAAAAGATCTAGGTAAGCTGCTTTCCTCTGCCAGTGATCTGGATTAGTAGAGCTATCTATAGATCGTTTTGTAATCGTCCATAGATATCTACTCAACTGCTTCACATGTACTTATTTTATTTAGTGTAGGTATAATAAGATATATTAAGATATCTTAGTAGCTTTTAAGAATATCATCCAGGTAGTCAGAGGCACGTCCGAATATTTGACACATGCGTTTTGTACAGAAGTTAGTGTTCTTGAGATTCCACACCGCTTAAAAAAATACTAACCAACATTCGATTTTTGTTCTAGAACTGGTTTCCTCACGATGTTTTCCTTCACCGTTTAAGAGCACTGGTATACAGAACACATACCTACATGTACACATATAGATACATATGATACCTACTTTGTCTTCTTTTCCATAATAGGTCAAAACGCCATCTAACTCGCTGCTCAACTAAGGGGGCATTTTCAGTAGCTATCTTATTCGATGTTCCGTCTTCCTCGTGTGAATGCTACTTTAATAACTGTCAGTTCGACTGTCCGTTACGAGTTCGTGCGGTGACATCATCTGTGGGCGCTGGCGTCAAGTTTTTCTATTAACACGGCTAGGTAGGTCTGAACTTACGTATTATGTACATAACATCAAAGATTTAAATCGTGGATATGCCCGGACGCCAAAAACTGTGGTACCTACTATTTTTACTTGTGTGTGTTAACAAAATGCCGATGCACGCACACTAATGATAAGTAAAAAATGAATCAACCAGTTATTTCACCATTTATTGTAGTATTTTCATTACTGGTCTCCACGATACAGGCTTTGCCTAGTGTGGAGGTCGTTGCTAAATTGTGTAACTTAACTTTATTTTAGTGAAATAAATATTTTTTCATTTTTTTTTTTCGTTTTTTCATTGTGCAATTATATTGCTCGGTCTTTCGTTAAAAAATAAACTTAATTATTCCTTTTTTATCCTGAAATCGAAAATATTGGCCTAGTATCAGTAGTTCGGTTGGTGTGCTAAATGAGCGAGCTATCTCATTTCTTGTGGCAACAAAACGGCGCGGTCTCAGTACCGTACGGGCATATCTTCAATTTAAATCTTTGCCTAACATAGTAATTGTAGTCTAAGAGATGGTTTATTGAAGTAAACTTTACGCTTCACTTGGGGAGTAAGGGTTCTTTAGATGGAGATAGTTTCTCGAATCGAAGATACGATTATCGAAAGAACATTAATAAAGTCTCTTCGTGTAAACATTCACGACAGTCGCCCTGTACGTCGATTCTGTAAAATTCAAACATCAACTCGCATCTCACATCGCTATTCACTCTCACTTCGCCTATATGACGCTTTTTATTTGACACTTTGAATCGGGTTCGAGTGCGAAGCGAGCGTCGAAGTGACTTGGGAATTACCGTATAGAATGCCACTTCTTACGTCATCTCATACTTTATCTGTCAAAATCTCCCCGTCAATTTAGTTCAACTCGCTGACACGCTCGCAAGAGTGGCGCTAGTGTAAATTCGAATTATCAACCGAGTTTTTAGAATGCCAATCAAGAAACTCACAGCGGATTCAGATTCGAAGTTTAAAATGAGGTCTTACAGAATCACACAGCAGCACCTCGGGTGACAATTGCCTCGCAATAGAATAGGTATTATATCTGACTCCGTGTAAACAGAACTACAAAGCGAGAATTGTATTTCGAGTTTTTGTGCCAGTCGCTACTATGAGTGCTTGCGAATCTCGTATGACATAGTCGTAGACGAGAATTAAGTTCTTGTCTGTATGTAAACATTATGACACTAATGTTGGCGCTTATTGCTTGCTATAGTAGCCTACGATTTCTCGCCAATTCGTTCGAGAAACTCTCTCCATCTAGTATATGGCCCAAGTAAGCTGTTGAATGCGTGACGAGCGTTACGAAAAACGCCTAACTGCTGAATCGATTTTGATGAAATTCGGTACAAAGATAGACTAGAGATCGTGAAAGGACACAGGCTATTTCTTATCCCATGAAAAATGTACGGTTCCCGTGGGATAGATTTGTTTATGTTTTTCATAGATTTGTTTATGTGAAGCCGTGTTCGAAAGCCTATTATCATAATATTGTAACTGTCAATGTGTATATGGTGTATTCAACCCATAGAGCGCTGGTGGTGTAGTGTAGTGGTAGCACCCCTGCCTCACGATCCGAAGGTCATGGGTTCAAACCTGGTCGTGCACCAATGAGTTTTTCCATTCGAAAAATTTATGTGCGCAATGCCAGTGCTCTTAAACGGTGAAGGAAAACATCGTGAGGAAACCGGCATACCCTAGAACCAAAAATTCGAAGGTATGTGTCATAGGTTAGTATTCTAATAAGCGGCGATGGGCTTGCAACCTGTCACGTACGGAATACTAACTACTGTGCAAAATGTGGGCACGTACCAAATGTCATATTTGGACTTGCCTCTGACTACCCTCTTTAGATATCCTCAAAGATCTAAGTACTTAACTAAAAATATGAAAAAAATAAAAAAAAAACTGAGAAGATATCTACCGAGCCTGGGGATTGCAGTCATGATCATTTTTTTTTTTTTTCTAGTGGTCCCATCCGATGGTTAGGTCCCGGGTTCATTCCGGTGCCGTGACATTTAGTCAGATATCTCCCACACTATAACATCCGGGTCGATATAAGCGCATAAATAATGTATGAGCCATTAAAAGTCAGCTGTTAGTACTATAGCTGATCTAGCGAGCCTAAAATTGTGATCATACCTTGTCAAGTTAGATTAACTCTCAAACGGTAAAAGAAAGTATCGCGAGGAAACCGGCATGTTACCCCTTCATAAAAAAAATCTCACGACTGTAATCCCCAGGCTCCCAGGCTTTGAGGATATCTAAAGAGGGTAGTCAGCACGTCCAAACATGATATTTGGTACATGCCCACATTTTGCAGTAAGTAGTTAGTACTTATTCCGTACGTGACAGTAGGTCTACCATGAGTTGTCACATTTAGATTAGCTGACGTTACGACAGTAGTAATAGTACCTACGTTACTATGACATCTGTCAAAACTGTTACTCATGGTACCAAATTGTAAGCAAATTATGTGCGCAAACTTCAGTCGCTGTAGTACCTACGCTGTGACGTAGAATAGTTAGCTACGTGACGTTTTAGTACCCAACTATCCGCTAGAGGCGCTGTAGGCAAGTTTTCATACATTTTTTAACTACAGTCGCTAGCGAGTGTAGATTATGAAAACTCATGGTAGAATTACCGATTGCAAGTCCATCGCCGCATATAAGAATACTAATGTATGACACCTAAGTACCTTCGAATTTTTGGTTCTAGGGTATGCCGGTTTCCTCACGATGTTTTCCTTCACTGTAGCACCGAGCACTAGCATAGGTATATTTATTCATTGTTTCATGTTCCTATTCATAATACTTACGAATATGAATCATCATCATCATCTTCCTGCCCTTTTCCCACGTTATGTGGGGTCGGCAAAACATGTGATCTTCTTCCATTTCCCTCTATCATTCGTCATCTCAGTACTCACTCCTTTCTTACCCATGTCATCTTTCACACAGTCCATCCATCTTTTCTTTGGTCTACCTCTACCCCTGTATCCATCCACATTCATACCTAACACTCCTTGTCACATGACATTCATCTCTTCTCATAACATGCCCGTGGTATGGGCATGTTATGAGAAGACTAACCTATTACTCCTCATCTTTTCTGTCACCGGTGCCACTTTCAGACTACCTCTAATATACTGAAATGAATATGACATGAAAAATACCATGTTTAATAATAGGTTAGCGTGGTATGGGCATGTTACAAAGAAATTGTGGAAGAGTCATGTTACAAGAAGGTGTTGGATTTGAATGTGGATGGATATAAGAGTAGAGATAGACCTAAGAAAAGATGGATGGACTGTGTGAAAGATATGTGTAAGAAGGGAGTGACTGCTGAGATGACGGATGATAGAAGAGAGTGGAGGAAGAGAACCTGTTGTGCCGACCCCACCAGTGGGATAAGGGCAGGTAGATGATGATGTAAACTTGGGGTAACAAAACAAACATAAAAAACAAGCGCTAGGACCAGCGAGTTTGTTGTCAGTTGTTCTCGGACTGGGGATAGGACTGGAATTGGCACCTAGACTCACCAAGTGTGTAAGACTATTCAAAATGATCCCTGTGATTTTATTGAATACCAGCTTCGCCCGCGTGAATGTCGATTATCGCGACTTTTCATACAAACATTCATCCCCTATTTTATCCCCTTGGGGGTAGAATTAATCAAAATCCTTTCTTAGCGGATGCCTACGTCATAACATCTACCTGCATGCCAAATTTCAGCCCGATCCGTGCAGTGGTTTGGGCTGTGCGTTGATAGATCACTATGTCAGTCAGTCAGTCAGTCGCCTTTGAGTTTTGTATATTTAGATAAGGCTAGCTGACCCGGCAGACTTCGTACTTATTTAGAAAACGTTTGTATGGGAAATTGAAAAGGGCTATTTTTAGGGTTTTCCCGGCAGTTATTCGAATTTTTCTTACCTTTTAAACCTTCCTTAGACCTCCACGAACATTTCAAGACCAAGATAAGATAAATCCGTTTAGCCGTTCTCGAGTTTTAGCGAGACTAACGAACAGCAATTAATTTTTATATATAAGAGAAGATTTGAGTTTGAGTTAGACTAAGCAAAGACTCAAAGGTTACCTACTTGACTCGTCTGGCTAGGACGTCTAAACGAGAGGTGGGCGGACACCTACTGCAGACATTATTGATGTAGGTATGGATATATTGTGTCTTGGGATACATACGAACAGACAATCTAATAAACCAACGACAAATAAATTATAAATATTTATACTTACATAATATTATGTATGTAATATGTGCAATTTAGATAAATAGGTAGGTACTTACCTACTTTTACGTAAGTAGAAAAAAAAAATATGATCACGACTGTAATCCCCAGGCTCGGTAGATATCTCCTCAGATCTTTAGTTACTTAGATCTTTGAGGATATCTAAAGAGGGTAGTCAGAGGCAAGTCCAAACATGACATTTGTTACATGCCCACATTTTGCACAATAGTTAGTATTCCGTACGTTTTCCGGTTGCAAGCCCATCGCCCATCGCCCATCGCCGTGGTGTAGTGGTGGCACCACTACACCACCAGCGCTCTATCTTTCTACGTATGTAGATACGTAAAAATTCTCATATTCTTATCAAAATAAAAGAATATTTTCGTGAACTATTTAATTTATCAGGTACAACATGGTCAATCAGTGTAGTAAAAGATATTTTTTTTGCTTTATTATACCTACTGATATTAGCACCTTATAAATTAAAAAGGTCCTTGAAAATATTCAGGGTATAGTCAGCGGCAAGTCCAAACCATGAGAACAAAAAACAACTCGTAACATAAAACTGATCTTGTGTTTCTTTTGTCTTGTTTTAGCCAAATATTGTGAGGTCGTTAAAATGCCAACGTTGTAGGCGACGAGCAAAAAATGTGGCAAAGAGTGAGTCGGTATCGGCTACTAGCAAGGGTTCCGATAATCCATAATATAATAATAATAAGGTAAAAATAACAACACAGCTCTCCTAATTGACATTGCTATCCCCAATACACACAACTTGCAGTAGGTCTACCATGAGTTTTCACAATGTACACTCGCTAGCGACTGTAGTTAAAAAATTGTATGAAATCTAGTACAGCGCCTCTAGCGGATAGTTGGGTACTAAAACGTCACGTAGTTAACTATCCTACGTCACAGCGTACTACAGCGACTGTAGTTTGAGCTTCATTCATTTGCTTAGAATTTGGTACCTGAGTATCAATTTTGACAGATGTCATAGTAACGTACTTTTACTACTGTAGTAACGTAGCTTAGGCCCGTGCATCTTAGTCAACTCCCAGTATTCTTTTTAAAACTGCGTAACGAAAAGTTAAAAAATAAATAATAATAATAAAGCTCTATGTATTTAATTCCGCACAATAACATTATTTGGATCTAAAATATCCGTGTTATGGATATAATATAAGCTAATAACTTTTAAGTTAACCTGTAGCAATATTTCTTTAAAATAAAAACGTACAAGCCAAGTTTTTCGTATCTACAACATTTCAAAAATTATAAATATTGGACTAAGTTTGGGGAGCAAAACGTTATCGCTTTTTGTATGAAAATTGACAGCTTTACAAACTTTTTAAGCTTGTTTTGTTGAATCCAGCCTAGGGAACCCTAATAAAGCAAAGAGCTGGTCAGGTATAGGTATTCCGTCGTATCCGGCGGTTGGCTTCGAGCATTTTGAAAAGATTTTGAATATTAAGTGTTGTCTATATCTAACTGCCACTCCGGCGTGGGTTGTCTTGTCTGCCCAGCATGAGCTTATAGACAGAATTTTTCTTCTTCTTTGTTTCATCATCAACTTCCTGCCTTTTTCCCACGTTATGTGGTCGGCACAACATGTGATCTTCTTCCATCTCCCTCTGTCATTCGTCATCTCAGTACTCACTCCTTTCTTACCCTTGTCATCTTTCACACAGTCCATCCATCTCTTCTTGGTCTACCTCTACCCCAGTATTCATCCACATTCATACCTAACACACTCCTCGTCATATGACATTCATCTCTCCTCATAACATGCCCATAAAGTTGACAGTCGAATGCATCATAGAAAGTCCAGTGTTTCCCTCGACAGAAAAGAAGACAAGAGACATTTCGACGACAAAAGAGACTTTATTTGGCCAACTCACAAATTAGTGTCACTTTGTCTTCTCATGTATTGTGATTTGGCCGAACATCTCTTTTTTGTCATCACAAATGTCACTTTGTCTTCTATCGAAATAACAATACAAGATATCCAAGGGTTTTAAAAGTAAACTTAAGTAAAACTCTACATCTAAAGTTGGACATTGGTCTTTCCTTAGGTATGCGGCTAAAATTTGTGTTTTCTTCCTTCATTTAAGACGACAAAAAAGAGATTGGGCTAAACATAAATGCCTTTTTTATCGTCACAAATGACACTTTATCTTCTATGTTAGAAGATAAAGTGGCATTAGGGTAGAGTTATTTCCACTACGGGCTAAGTCTAACGGCCCATGGTGAAACGTTTAGAATTAATATTATTTTCCTTCCGCGCTGAGCCCAATAAACACTCACACGACTGTAATCCCCGGGCTCGGTAATATCTCCTCAGATCTCTAGTTACTTAGATCTTTGAGGATATCTAAAGAGAGTCAGAGACACGTTCAAACATGATATTTGGCAGATTCCTACAGTGACAGGTTGGAAGCCCATCACCGCTTATGCTTTAAGAATACCTACTAACATGACACACGCCTTCGTATTTTAAGTTCTATGCAGTATCCTCACGATGTTTTCATTTTGTCGAATAAAAATTCATTGGTGCACGACGGGAATCGAACCCAGGACCACTACCACTACACCGCCAGTGCTATAACTATGAATGACAGTAATAATGTCAATAATGCATTAACAAGATGGCGTAACGGATTGTAATAACCTTAAAGCAAGGTTGTAAGGTGATTATATTGACTAAGAATTAATCATCTAGTAGATAATTGGAGAACAGGTTTTCAAACAGTAATGATGACCTCAACTCGAAGAGGTTGCTACAATTAACTTTATTTATTTAGGTAAGTTTTTTTTTATAAAAACATCACAGCATTACAACCTCATTTTGTTAAAACTTGTCTATGGCTAGAACACGTTGGCTAAGAACATTTTTTTATTGTTACCTTAGGGATGCATAAAGAGCATAGGTACCTATATATTGTCTATTATTAATACTGCAAAGACAATTCATTTTTTTTAATTCGATTCGAACGTTATTATAATACGATATTATTTTCCGATTCCCAGAAAGTTATAACAGATTTGATTTAGGTAAGTTTACTAGTTTTATTCTTTAAAGTTTAGCTTAAAACTCCTAAATAAACATTAAGTAGGTAGGTATTAGTCTGAAGGCTAGTTACCTATCAAATACCTAACTTAGCTCTCAAAACTCATTAGGCTTAGAAACACGAGGAGAGAAAAAATCAAAAGGCATTTATAGAATCATGAATTCTAGTAGGTATGAATTCATAATGATTCAAGTTTGACATTTGTTGTGTCGTCTGACCTTGAACATTGACATTCAGGAGAAGGGATTTGGAGATCCGTGGGCCGATCATTGAACGGATGACAATAGAATCTTATATTACTTTAATCTTACTTTTAAGTAAGTTTTATTGTGCGTTGGTTAGATAGGTATTTGCATATAATATTGTCCTGTACAATATTGCTGATAAAAATACATCAATGTTGCTAATAAAATAATATTACCTACACAAAATGTATATTTTTTTTTTAGGTTAGGTAAGTTACCTACCTACTTACTAAAAAAACGAGATGGATTCAATCAAATCAGCTTTTATCTTATCGTTATTCTTCTTCTTCTTCCTGCCCTTTTCCCACGCTGGGTGGAGTCGGCACACGTTTTCTTCTTCCATCTTCCTCTATCATCCATATCTCACTCCTTACGTCTTATTTCATCTCTCGCAGTCCATCCATCTTTTTTTTTGTTCAGAATTAAACCGACATTTTACTTGTATTTGACATTACATTAAGTACTTATTCTGAGAATAGACACGAGAAGTTGGTACTTTAAGTACTTACCTAGTTTACTTTTACTTTTAGTAGTTTAGGTTAGATAGACATTTAAATTAACTGAACTGTTTATTGTGGGTTTGATATCCGTTAAAAAAAGTTGCAGTTGATAACCTTCGCATTTTTAAGTTGTCTATTCATAGCCTTTAAACTCTAGGATAAATTAAAAGCTTATGGTCATTCTTATTGATTTTAAATGCTTTTAGGTAATAGGACGATTTTTCTTAATAGCGATATAATTAGTGCAGTTTCGATGCTTCGTGACAATTGGTAATAAATAATAGATTCGTTAGATAAAAACCGTTGTGTCTAAGTACTTATTTTGTTACAGGTAGTTAATGTCTCTATGGCCTTCATTCTTCTCTGATCAGTTCTCATACTCTTGTGACTTTTTGTTTTTTTTTATAGGTAGGTAGTTACTTACCTATTTAAAAATAAGCACACAATTGTAGCCTTTACTTCATTTTTGATGAAGGAGATTTTGCACACAAATAAAAGTTAGAGGAAAATATATTTGCTTAAAAAGTTTTTTGGTTTAAGTGCAAATAAATTTTGAGTAAAATTTGTATAAGTAGGTACTCTAATAATAATAAAATTATAGGTAACTAATCATAGTTTTTTCTGTTTTATCATAAACTCTAACATGGTATACCTCCTATCTCACTACTTCAAATTATTATTCGTTCTGTGCAGAACTCTATTGCAGAAAGACCGCCAAAAATACCGGCCGCATGCCATAAGCAACTGATCCTCTTGTTTTTTATTTTTAAATCCGGCAACGGTCTAACGTCTGCGGGCGGAGCGCGCTTCTTCAAAAATGGTAGAATAATTAACCTGTTTCCAACAATTTTATATTATTATCGAGGACATACAGAAATTGATAGTCAACTAGTCTCATCGACTACAGATTAGCAATTAGATTCAGTTTGAATCCAGTGTCTGTGATATTAGGACGTGTGAGCGTTTTTTATTGTTCATTGTGCAAGAATCCAGGTGAGTTTTTGCTAGATATTACACAATTGTAGCAACCTCATTTTGTTAAAACGTACCACGTGTGAAAGGTTAGCAATATTTTGCAGTTTTACTTAAATTTACTCAAGTTAAACGCACTAGAACCCAGATTTTAATAAAATAACTATTCATAATAAATATAATTAAATAAAATAGTATTCATAGACTAGTTGCAAGTAATTTACTAACCTTTTTTTATAAAAAAATCTTTTTTATTAGTCTATTCGCAGAGCGAATATTATGGGACTAATTATTCTGACTAGTAGGTAATTTACTAATTTGCATTTAATTATCATTGCTTTAACTATCCAAAGAAATGACGATAACAGCTGTTTTATTTTAAACGCATTAAGCATTAAAATTATCCCATAATCAATTTCCTTTCTTACACTAGTTACACTTCGATTTTTTTTTACTTTTATTTATTAGACAAACAAGAATCTTGTTGGAGTTAATTTGAAATTATGATGCCATTTTCTTATTTTTTTCAAATGATTTATCAAGCTTCATGTAAACGTATATATAGTAATATATTACCATTTTTTGTAATATAATTATTAAATAATGTAATATAATATGGTATACATAATAATATATTGTAAAGTTTACAGTTTTATAAGTTTGTATGTATGGAAAATGTGACAATAGGATGAGTTGACCGATTCAAAATTGCATTCGGTCAACTCATCCCGCGGGATAAGTTGCCAAAGGCGCGCGGCCTCAGTTGACTAAAGAATTATTAAACTATAATTGTGTTACATAAATGAAATAAACATTTTGAATTTGAATAAGACATTACAATAAGTACCTACCTATAATAATTTTAATACATAGGTCGATGCGTTGACGTCATGATTTTATTAGCCATTTTATTTGGGAAACAAAGAGTTTAAAATCACATAAACTAATCAAGTTTCATCAATTAGTTTAATTTAATAATAATGTATTAGTTAACTAATGAATATTAGGTACTTACTTAATTTTCTCAGATATGTCTACCACGAGGTTCTAGAGAAATCTTTTCAGATGGTCTACTCACAGAGACATGGTAACTAAGTACCTATGTCGATAATGAAAAAAAAAATAAAATGTTACCTACATTTTATTGTTTTTTTCATTATTATTTTTTTAATAATTATGCTTCCATTCGAAGTTACGTTTAATTTCCATATGTTTTTGAAATATTCTATCACATAGCGATTATTTACAAATATAACAAAAAAAAGAATTTTCGAAATTGGTCCAGCCGTTCCTGAAGCCATGACCGAGGGAAATAGGGAATCATTTTTATATATAAAGAAGATATGTACATAGACGTACGTAGGTACTTATCTAACTAATTATATTTTCAATTTTTCAACACGATTATTTTAAACTAAATTTTATCTAAGTAAATACACCTATGTAACTAAATTTTGAAAATAACGAACTTAAATGCCCTCTGAATGATCCACAATTCAATTCACCATTCCATGTAGGAGCATAAATATGTAGCTAAGTACTTATTTTTCTCACGATAAAAAACAACTAAAGACCATAGACAAAGGTTTTTTTTTATTTCCAAATTAAAAAGGTTGTAGGTACCTACATATATGTACCTATATGTACCTATAAATCCCCTAAAACCTTACATATTTATAAAAAAAAGATAAACTAATAAAAATACCTCAGCAGAATGGAAAAATACATAACCTTGGATAGTTGCTAAGTAACCAGTATAATTTAGGACCTACAAAAGAACAAGTCCGAGAAAACTTGTTCTACCCAAATGCCAGGTTAAGCTGGCCGGCAATATAAATGCTAATTTGAATAAGCCAGACTCGAAATATTTAATAAAATTTGTACGTTTGTGAAGGATTCGGAAGGTATAGTGTACCTAATACATTGTTGATTTTTTTCACGTAAACTTGATAATTGATTTTAACGCCATCTAGCGGAGAGTAGCTTGCTCAATTTAGTAAATGCTATTTTTTGAGGGATATTTTCATCAGAAATCTCTCAAGATAGAAGTTATTATTATATACTAGCTGACCCGACACACGTTCTGTGTTATTATTATCTTATACCTTTAAACGAGCAATTCTTGTATATATATATATATATATAATCGGAATCTCGGAAACGGCTCCAGCGACTTGATTTTCATGAAATTTAGTATGCAGGGGGTTTCGGGGGCGATAAATCGATCTAGCTAGGTTTCATTTTCCAAAAAACAAGGTTTACCAAAAAAAAAACCGAGCAAAGCTCGGTCAACCAGGTACTTATTATTAAGAGCCTGTACTTTCCCACTGCAGGGCAAAGGCCTCCCTTCTCTCCAATCATCAATGTCTTAACTATGAATATAGATTTTTCTTTCATAAGAACCTTCTTACAATAACAAATACAACAAAAATAAATAATAGTTTAAAAAAACTAAAAAACACGCTTTTTATAGAAACCGAACTAAAAAATAGAAAATAAATTAAAAAAAAAGTGTGGGGTGACAGATATGAGTAGAGTGATTTTCATTTCGATAATATCTTAAAGAGCACCCCACGCTTTTTTTTAAATTTATTTTCTATTTTTTAGTTCGGTTTCTATAAAAAGCGTGTTTTTTAGTTTTTTTAAACTATTATTTATTTTCTATTTTTTAGTTTAATTTTATCAAAATAGTGTATTGTCATCGGTCCTCGATAAATCTACAAAGTTTGAACGAAATCTGGCCGTTTAAAGTGGGTCAAAATCGCGCCCAAAGAAGTCGGTTACAAACAAACATACAAACATACAAACATACAGGTGAAGCTAATATAAAGCGTGTAAAAGAATTAGCGAAATTGGTCCAGCCATTGCGTGATGCCGTGACCACGAGAAATAGGGATTAATTTTTATTTATGTAGATTATATCCTATTATTCATTTAACAAGTTTCCAAAGTATGTACCTAGATAAGTTAGAATTGCAATCTTCAGACTGGCAGATAACAGAGTGCAAATAAGAAATCCTAACATTTTATTTGCATCTGGGCGATTCCACTCAATCTGATAATTTACCGTTATTTTAAAAACTTTTGTATCCTTGATTTTAGAGCTCGTCTTTCAAGCTGATTACATATTACTACATAGACTGGGTACATTTAAAATTAACTAATATTTCACGACATAGCCAAAATTGATTGTTGTGAACAATGACGAATAGTGAGAACAATGACGGAACCGTTGAGTAGAAAGACCCATATACGTAAACATTACAAGACATAGCTTACATTAAAAGTTAACATGAAACTAAGTAGATGCAATAGATGTGACTGAAACCAAATGTCACCTTCAAAATAACGACTAACGCCCGTATTTTTAGTCGGTCCCCATTACAATCGCAACTGACCTCGTTCATAAACAAAAAAAAACCTCACACGACTGTAATCCCCGGGCTCGGTAGATAACTCCTCAGATTTTTAGTTACTTAGATCTTTGAGGATATCTAAAGGGGGTAGTCAGAGGCAAGTCCAAACATGACATTTGGTACATGCCCACATTTTGCACAGTAGTTGGTATTCCGTACGTGACAGGTTGCAAGCACATCGCCGCTTATAAGAATACTAACCTATGACACATACCTTCGAATTTTTGGTTCTAGGGTATGCCGGTTTCCTCACGATGTTTTCCTTCACCGTTTAGAAAAAGAAGGAGTAAATAAAACAAAAAAAAGTAATAAATTAATATTATTCTAGACATTTCATAACAAAATACTACGAGCCGAGCGCGTTTAAATCTTTTGTATGAAAATACGAATTATTTTATTGCTACTAAGTTAGAGCCCCCAAGGCCGCAAATTGACCTTTAGATTTGATGATCTATCCTTTTGCAACTATTAATTTGGTATTTCCGAGTGATAAAGTTAATAAATCTATCTAGATACTAGGCTAATACTATAAAGAGGAAAATTTTGTATTTTTGTTTGTAACGAATAAACTCAAAAACTACTAGTCCGATTTCAAAAATTCTTTCACCGTTAGAATGCTACGTTATCCCTGAGTAACATAGGCTATATTTTATGTAGGTACCTCGCGAGCAAAGCCGCGAACGGAAGCTTGTACATAATAAAATCGTTTATCTTTGCATTTGTGCACGCTAACCTCCGCAACGGCTGAACCAAATCTAATGCAGTTTTCACTAACGCATTGAGATAAGCTTGGATTAAAACTTAGGCTTTATTTCATCAAAATCAGTTAACAAAATAAAAAAAATAAGAATTTGATATTGTAGCAGGTTGCAAGCCCATCGCCGCTTGTAAGAATAGGTACTACCTATGTATGACACACACCTTAGAATTTTTGGTTCTAGTTTATGCCGGTTTCCTCACGATGTTTTCCTTCACCGTTTAAAAGCACTGGCATTACGCACTTAAACTTTTCGAATGGAAAAACTCATTTGCACGATCAGGTTTGAACCCACGACCTTCGGATCGTGAGGCAGGGGTGCTACCACTACACCACGCGCTTAAAAAAAAAGTTGAATGGGGAAGACTGAAAATTAACAAAATGGCAGTTGTTTTTTGTTACCATTATTGCTCATTTGAGCAGTACGTCTACCATGAGTTGTCACATTTAGATCAGCTGACGTTACTACAGTAGTAATAGTACGTTACTATGACATCTGTCGAAATTGTTACTCATGGTACCAAATTCTAAGCAAATGAATGAAGCGCAAACTACAGTCGCTGTAGTACGCTGTGACGTAGGATAGTTAGCTACGTGACGTTTTAGTACCCAACTATCCGCTAGAGGCGCAGTCGCTAGCGAGTGTAGATTGTGAAAACTCATGGTAGACCCTCTGGCTAAACTATTAGAGACCATACTGCCTAGTCTTACGTAAATTAATTTCTTCCTTTTTCTGCCATTTTTTCCCCCCACACACAAAATGTCAGTTTCTAATTCTTCTTCTTTTTCTTCTTCGAAAACTTTTCGATAACCACGATTTATTCTGGGGATAGATTCCATAGATAGGACATCTGTCTAATCCGTCCTATTAACAAAAAGTACCTGGGAGACCGAGCATTGCTCGTTTTTTTTTGGTAAATGACGATTTCAAATAATAAAACCTAGCTAGATCAATTTATCACCCCCGAAACCCCCTGCATACTAAATTTCATGAAAATCGTTGGAGCCGTTTCCGAGTTTTATATATATACATAGGTACATATATACAAAATATAAGCTTATTATTCTTATAAGCGGCGATGGGCTTGCAACCTGTCACGTACGGAATACTAACTACTGTGCAAAATCTGGGCATGTACCAAATGTCATGTTTGGACTTGCCTCTGACTACCCCTTTAGATAGCCTCAAAGATCTAAGTAACTAAAAAGATCTGAGGAGATATCTACCGAGCCTGGGGATTACAGTCGTGATCATATTATTATTATTATTTATTATTTACATATATACATTTACATATATACAAGAATTGCTCGTTTATAAAAGGCATAAGATGTAAGTTAACGAAACTAGGTAGGTAGGTAGGTATAAGCATACATGTAGATCAGTCTAAAAATGCACGCCCCTCCAATGTATTTCCAATGTATTCACCTCTACATGCGGTACAAGTACAAGTGAAGGGGCGTGCATTTTTAGACTGAATCATCTCTATCACTGTCTTTAAAATAAGTACCTAGTATATGTACCTATTAACACTAATGTATTACTCAGTAAACACATGGCTCGACCTCTGAAGTCATTGACCGCAGTGACATTGTGATGTTTTTGTTAACTTAATGAGTATCTAAGTAAGTAGGTAGGTAGGTACAGAAGGACAACTCGCACGGCTAGTAAAAAAAGTAAACAGATATTGGCATTTTATTGATGACTAGCTACCGCTCGCGGCGTCGCCCGCGAAGTACCTACATGTAATATATCCTATGTTCATCCTGAAAGTTCATTCTGTACATTGGCGAAAGAATTTTTCAAATCGGTCCAGTAGTTTCGGAGTCTATTCAATGCAAAAAACAATCAAATCATTCCTCCTTATAATAATATTACAGCGACAAGTGGATTTGTCGCCTTGTGGACTTGGGATAGTTTTATAAAGAGGATCAGAGTTTGGAAGTTTGACCTTTGAATAAGAATAAGAATAATTTTATCGTCCAAATTATTATGTAGGTAGATACAGATGACATTGGTTCCAGAAAATTTTAATAGTTTTAACCATTATTTTTAATATTCAATGCAAAAAACAATCAAATCATTCCTCTTTAATAATATTACAGCGACAAGGGATTTGTTGCCTTGTGGACTTGGGATAGATTTATAAAGAGGATCAGAGTTTGGAAGTTTGATCTTTGAATAAGAATAAGAATAATTTTATCGTCCAAACTATTATGTAGATACGATGACATTGGTTCCAGAAAATTTTAACAGTTTTATCCATTTCGGACTACAATGTACTTAGGTAGTACATAGTTTTATGTAAAATTACATTATAATTATAAATTACTTTAGTACTACCTATTATTTAAAATTAATACATATAAAGTTATCTTTCTAAGTATTCAGTAAAGTCGTAATATACCTACATTATATAATAGATTTTTTAAAGTATTTTTAAACAAAGTATCTTGAAGAGAATACTGATAGGCTAAAAGTTGTGTGTGAAGTTGAAGTGAAAAGTTTGAAGACTCAACTTCATCTGATACTTCAACTGAAAATTTAACTGAAGAAAGAAAATTAGTATCAACCATAACAAAACCGAAGATTGACCTTTGAAGATTGACCTTTGACCTGGGATGTTGACCTAGCCTCTCCTTGGCTTTGTCTGTATTTACCACACTTCAGACATAGCCTAATAGAGGTTACGTTTTGTCCCTTTTAACCAACGCCTGAAACCTGAAACTTAACACATGAAGAGTTAAGGAGTTATTATAAGACTTCAGATTAAAAAAATATTTAAAAAATCTGGTATAGGATGACCAACTTCTAGTATAAACTATTCTCAGAATAATGTAATGTCAAATGAAAAATGTCAGTTTACTCTTAGATTACCTACGACGATTTATTCTGGAGATAGTGATTACACAATTTTAGTCGAAATTGGGCTAGTTTCACCATGCTCTGTTAATTAATCTAACAGCTTGTTAGCCTTTTAATCGCCTGTGTGTTCCACCATGTCCCGACTAAGGATTATCTTCCGTAAAATTAAATGACGTAAAATAGGTAAGTAATGCCCCGTAATGCTTTGTTAAGAAAAAGTTGGTGAAAGTAAACCTAGTTTTACTATAATTACTAGCTTCCGTTCGCGGCTTTGCTCGCGAGGTACCTACATAAAATATAGCATAATATGTTACTCAGGGATAATGTAGCCAAAGATTTAAATCGTAGATATGCCCGTACGGTACTGAGACCGCGCCGTTTTGTTGCCACACAAAATGAGATAGCTCGCTCATTTGGCACCCCAAATATTTTCAATTTCAGGGTACAAAAGGAATAATTATATTTTTTACGAAAGATCGTGCAATATAATTGCACAATAAATGGTGAAATAACTGTTTGGTTCATTTTTTACTAATCATTAGTGTGCGTGCATCGGCATTTTGTTAACACACACAAGTAAAAACAGTGCCACAGTTTTTGGCGTCCGGGCATAGGTATCTTCGATTTAAATCTTTGAATGTAGCATTGTAACGGTGAAAGAATTTTTGAAATCGGACCAGTAGTTTTTGAGTTTATTCGTTACAAACAAAAATACAAAACTTTCCTCTTTAAAAATTATTAGTATTAGTATAGATAGAGTATAGATATAGAAGTAATTATTATGAGATAAAAGCTAATTTCACACTAAAAACTGTTTGTTTCTGTAATTTTTTTCTTACAGCTGTTGTGTTAAAATGACTTTGTATTTTGTTTTTAGTTAAGTTTAAGTATGAGCTTTTGATTTTGTTTTTATTTTATTACAATGTATCTAAATAGGATTATTTTATAAAACTTTGTAAATAAATACCTACTTAGCCTAAATTCAGGAAGTCTGGAAGTAAGGAATGTATTTTCCCAACAGTGGGACTTTAATGGCTCATAGAATACTGCAATACAAATGTATAAGCACTGGATCCGAAGGTCGTGGGTTCAAACCTGGTCGTGACCAATGAGATTTTTCATTCGAAAAATGTATGTGCGCAATGCCAGTGCTCTCAAACGGTGAAGGAAAACATCGTGAGGAAACCGGCATACCCTAAATAAAATCTAAAATGCGAAGGTAATAGGTTAAGATTCTTATAAACGGCGATGGGCTTGCAACCTGTCACGTACAGAATACTAACAATATGTGCAAAATGTGGGTATGCCAAATATCATATTTGGTCGTACCTCTGACTACCCTCTTTAGATATCCTCAAAGATCTATGTAGACCTACCTAACTAAAGATCTAGGAATAATATCTACCGAGCCCCAAAGATTTAAATCTTTGCCGAGCCCGGGGATTACAGTCGTGATCATATTTATTTATCACTTACTTATATTTTTATTTAAAATATTTTTAATAGGCGATCAAACCAAATAATTCGACCTACAAAATAATATTAAAAGTTATTTCGATGCTGCTTAGAATGGATGCCCTTGATACGACATTAATCTTAGCATGTAGGCAGAAGTTATATAGATGTATATATTTAAGGTTTCTGTGTACAATACGTTAGAGTCAAAACAGATACTAATTTATTTATTTTTTTATTTATAACTAGCTGTCCCGCCCGCGACTTCGTTCACTTAAAGTAGGTATCTAAACTGAGTTTCAAACAAACCACACTAATAAAAAAATCCCATAAATAACTTTGACATCCAATTTTACCCATTTTAGAGGGCTATTTTGAAATATCCAGGAATACGTTTCCATTTATTTTGCATTTAAAGTATCCAAACCAAAACTAAGACCAATCACACCACCCTTTAAAAAGTAAGTACCCATAAAAACATTGACCCCACATTTGACCCCTTTTTGAAGGTCATATTGAAAAATCCTGAAACACTTTGTTCATTCATTTTGTATTTACAGTACACAAAGTTTCAGACCAATCGCACCACCCGTCAAAAAAATCCCATACAAACATTGACCCCTTTTTTACAGTTATATTGAAAAATCCTGAAACAGAAAACAAAGTTTCAGGCCAATCGCACCACCCGTTAAAAAAATCCCATACAAACATTGACCCCCTTTTTTAGAGTTATATTGAAAAATCCTTTAACATGAAATTAAGTTTCAGACCAATCGCACCACCCGTTAAAAAATCCCATACAAACATTGACCCCCCCCCTTTTGACCCCCTTTTTAGAGTTATATTGAAAAATCCTAAAACACGAAATTAAGTTTCAGACCAATCGCACCACCCGTTGAAAAGTTCCTATACAAACATTGACCCCCCATTGACCATCTGACCCCCTTGTTTTAAGGTTATATTGAAAAATCCTGAAACACGAAACAAAATTTCAGACCAATCGCTCCACCCGTTAAAAAGTTCACATACAAACATTGACCCCACATTTGACCCCTTTTTGAAGATTATTTTGAAAAATCCTGAAACACGTGTTCATTCATTTTGCATTTACAGTACACAAACAAAGTTTCAAGCCAATCGCACCACCCGTTAAAAAGTTCACGTACAAACATTGACCACACATTTGACCCCTTTTTGAAGTGTATATTGAAAAATCCTGAAACACGTGTTCATTTATTTTGCATTTACAGTACACAAACAAAGTTTCAGAACAATCGCATTACCCGTTAAAAAGTTCCCATACAAAAATTGACCCCACATTTGACCCCTTTTTGATAGTTATATTGAAAAATCCTGAAACACGTGTTGATTAATTTTGCATTTACAGTGCACAAACAAAGTTTCATGAAAATCGTTCCACGCGTTAAAAAGTTTCATACTAACGTTTTCACCCTTTTTCACCCCCTTAGAGGTGGAATTTCCAAAAATCCCGTCTTAGTGGGTGGTTTTGTTATAAAAGGAACCCACCTTTCAAATTTCAGCTTTCTAGCTTCAGCGGTTTCGGCTGGGCGATGATAAATCAGTCAGTCAGTCAGTCAGTCAGTCAGTCAGTCAGTCAGTCAGGTTAAGCTCTTATATAGATATAGATATAGATAGATAAAAAATCGGTGCAAGAAATGTACCTATGTAGTTAACAAGCAGAAAGCGTACAGACAAAGGATAGAGGGCTTACAATTTAGGTACAATAAGGTGAAATATCGCATAGCAATTTTTTTACTGTAGGTAAGAACTTATTTTTGACTTGCACACAAGTTGTCTGTTATAGTTACGTAATTTATCTCTATGCTTGCACATAGGTATTTGACAAATAAGATACACGGAACAAAAAATGTAGGTATCCCATTCATATCTACAAATATTATCAAAGCGACGTAGTATAACTTTTATCTCGAAAAAATCTACGGTTCCCGTGGGATAGGATAATATGTTTTTGTTTTTCAAGGTGGCGAGCCAAGCCGATGGCGGAAGCTAGTTTAAAAATATAGAGTCAAGTCATAAGTGTAAGTAAAAACCGATCAATGCATAGAGCAAGACAAACAGTGATCCACCAGTCACCCATCCTAAACAACGCGTGAACGTTGCATAAACATTAAAAGCAGACGTCACAACCGCTCCAATAAAAACTAAAAACGTAATATTCGAATAAACCTTCAAATGACCATGGGCTGAGGTCATTTCTGTGAAATTTATTGCTCAGATAAATATTTAAATGGAGTTACGTATTTCTAAGGTGAATCGAAACGGTGGCTTTTGATATGACGTCATTTATAAAGAACTCGCTATGCCTGTGACTTTATCTGCGAAATACGCACTGAAGAGCGGTTACGTACTGCATCCGTTCCGAATCCGATACGGATCGGATTCGGAACGGATGCAGTACGTAAGCTATAACGATACCCAGGGGCGGATTTGACACGTTGGCTGCCCTAGGCCTACGAAAGATTGCCGCCCACCCCCCCACCCCTATGTGCTGTAAAGCATGAAAAATTAAATTAACTATAGAAATTACATAAAAATGAAAAAAAAAACGATAGTCAGCAAATAATGTAGGTAATTATCTCAATCAGTATTAGATACTTGATTGATTCTTACCATTTATATTTGTGAGAAGCATGAATCGTTATTCACAAATTGTCTTTTGCCTGGCTTTCTGAGCAGCGAATTTGTTTTTCAAATTATCACAATCTAAAGACCGTAGCAACTGTGATTCGATGCAGAGGATATCCAGAGCGTCAAACCTGGGGGTCTACTCCGCAAAACGACAACGATACTATCGGAGTCGAATGTTCGTCGAATTCAGTCAAATTAACAGTTGTTTCGTTGTCAAATTGGAAATTGGTTTACGAGATCGGTTATCAAAAGTAATGTCGGTCGTTCCATTGTTCAAATAATAGCATAAACAATGTTACTAAGAGTAAGTTTTGCACGATTATTGTGCCGATATATCGTTGATCGTTTTTCGGAGTAGACGCCCTGTCCTCGTTCATTTTCTAAAAAAAAACATGACAAAATTTTGCCGCCCCCTAAATTTTGCCGCCCTAGGCCCGGGCCTACTCGGCCTATAGGGAAATCCGCCTCTGTAGCATAACAATTGCTCGAGCTTGTGGTAAGGGCCCTAGGATCAAGGTATAGCTGCCTAGGCTGCCTGGTCTAGGCTCAGTTACATCACCATCAAGACTTGATACCCTTGACACAGCAATCTTGTAACGACTAACAGATTTCTATGTGGATTTTTTTACTTCTAGTATTAGATTTAGATTTGAACAACTTTTAAGCCGCAGTCCTGCTGGGAGCGTCTGTACTAGGTAGGAGCGGGTTCGATTCCCGTGTCAGGACACTTTGACACCATGGTAAGTGAGTGTAGGTAAGTACATGGGTAGTAGGTATTGTGATAATCAAATCTATCTTTATTAGTAGGACGGGACTAAAATTAAATTATAACACGTTTAGCGGTTTTTGACACAAATTATTTATTAATCACACTAAGAACAAAATGGAAATAAAACAAAAATATACATTGCGTGTCTTTATTTTGTACGTTAATAAAATATTAATTTTACATTAGGGTAACAGTTCCGCTACTCATCGATAGATGGCGGTATTTAGAGATATCTGATTTCAAAATAAACTAACCTTTAATTCTAATATAAATAGGTACTTAGTTGCATATTATCTACAATACTAGTTCTTATTTCATAAGAGTTACAGTCCAAATGGCATAGGAAGGATTATAGGAAGCAAGTTATTTGCGTTTTAGAACAATCGGCGTCGGCAAGGCAGATTGGACTTTAACGTAGTTGCCATAAGGTGTTTTTATTGTCTGCGGTCCGTTTGCATAAGGCTCGAAGACTACATTAATATTTTTTGAGTCTACTATGTTTGTAGCAGCTGTTGATTCTACTCCGTTTCTGTTCCATCCAGCTGAAAAAAAGAAAATTATTATAGCGACATCTGTTTACAGGCCTTATAAACTGTTGAATTTGACATTACTGATATAAGCGACATCTATATTTGAGTTATAATATCTTTAGTTCTGCCCTTCCTAGTTAAAGCTGTCACCGGCAGATGGCAGTAAAAACAGGCACGCACGTGCTTCACTTTTTTTCAAATAGATGGCGTTGCAAACACCGTACAATGTAGTTATAGTTGGCTCAACGAATCTAGGCATTCGTGAAGTTAGCCGCAAGAGCTGCGCAGTATCGTTTTTCGGGAGCAATTGGAGGTATGAGGAGGGGGGGTGGGACTGTACATGCGCAAACTCGCACCTGTGGCTAACTTCACGAATGCCTAGATCCGTTGGATGACCTGTAACTACAATTCACTGAAGGGTACATTCAAAATTACAAAACAAAATTGTGTTGCAATGACGAAAGTGAGAACAATGACGAAACAATGAATAGAAAGGCCCAAATATGGTTACTAACCGTATGCAGTATGTTCGTCATGTCCCGCAGGCTGACCATTGTGGATATGAAGGTGGATCTCCTTCTGAGGGTGCGGCTCCCAGCTGTGATGAGAAGGTGGCTCCCAGCCGTGGGAGTGATGACCTTTCTGCCCGAAGAGTGCACCAAGCTAAAAGTAAAGTACTGTCGTTATTACCAGCAATGCAATTACAGTACGTCTACCATGAGATCGGCTGACGTTACTACAGTAGTAATAGTACGTTACTATGACATCTGTCAAAACTGTTACTCATGGCACCAAATTCTAAGCAAATGAATGAAGCGCAAACTACAGTCGCTGTAGTACGCTGTGACGCAAGAGCGGATCCAGGGGGGGGGGGTCATGGGGGTCATGACCCCCCCGGGCTGGGTCCAGGACCTAAGTGGACCACTAATTTAAATGATATATAATAAGGATTATAACTTTTTGTGTCTTGACCACGGCTATGTGACCCCCCCCCTGGCACCAAAGCTGGATCCGTCCTTGCTGTGACGTAGGATAGTTAACTACGTGACGTTTTAGTACCCAACTATCCGCTAGAGGCGCTGTACAAGTTTTCATACAATTTTTTAACTACAGTCGTAGCGAGTGTACCTACATTGTAAAAACTCATGGTAGACTTACAGAACTCAGGTAAGTTATAAAATAAAGTTTCTAATGTAGATATTGCGATGGTAAAAACGTATTTATATGAAAATGTTGCATAGGACTGCCCAGTTTTTATTTTTGTTTTATTTTTCATGTTTGGACTTGCCTCTGACTGCCCTCTTTAGATAACCTCAAAAGATCTAAGTAACTGGAGATTTGAGGAGATATCTACCGAGCCTAGGGATTACAGTCGTGATCATATTTATTTCATTTTTATTGGCTACCTTTAGAAATGAATATATGACCTTTAATTTGATACCAGCATCTATTAGTTTCTTGTCAGTTCTTCTCGGACTGGGGATAGGACTGGAATTGGCACCTAGACTCACCTAGTATGTAAGACGTTTCAAAATGATCCCTGGGATTTTATTGAAAATAAATATTTTGATTTTTTGATTTTTTTACAGTTTTGATTCCTGGTTCTGTAAATGGTCTAGAATCCATTGATATTTGTAAATTCGCCCACCGTAACACCGCAAAGCGATGTTGGTCCAGTGGTAGTGGCATTACCTACAGTAGGTCTACCATGAGTTTCACAATCTACACTTGCTAGCGACTGTAGTTAAAAAATGTATGAAAACTTGTACAGCGCAGCGTCTCTAGCGGATAGTTGGCTACTAAAAGGTCACGTAGGAACGTCACAGCGTACTACAGCGACTGTAGTTTGCGCTTCATTCATTTGCTTAGAATTTGGTACCTACCATGAGTAACAATGTTGACAGATGTCATAGTAACGTACTATTACTACTGTAGTAACGTCAGCCGATCTAAATGTGACAACTCATGGTTGACGTACCGATGAGGCGCAAATTACTTTTTGTACTATTTCTGTATGATGTTCAATAAAGTATTATACTGACTGGCCTCACAGCTAAGTTGGTAGTAGTCGCGCTGCAGGCTGTGGGTTCAATCCCCACTCAGGGCACTATAGTGGGTTCGAGTGCAACTACAATAACTACGAACAACAGAAAAACACACACGACTGTAAACCCCAGACTAGAGCTATGTTTGCAGTAGTATTATATATCGTTTTTTTTCAAGTTTGCTATGTGTTTTCGCTAGTGATGTCACTTCTGTTAGGTCCAATCCGAAAACCAGCGCTACCTCCTTAACATTAGGTGGTAGCATTAAGCTGAGATTGGTCCTATTCAGCCACGCGACTTGCATGCAGGAAAGACAATTTATATCTTTTTTTATTTTACTTTCTGTGTTACTTTTCTAATTTTGTTTGGTTTTACCTTTGTTTTGTTTTTTTTATCTACTTTTATTTTCCTGTATGTGTCCGTGTCTGAATAAAAATCTATTCTATTCTATTCTATACTAGGTAAATATCTCCTCAAATCTCTAGTAACGATAGATTGCATAAGTACCTAAGTAGGTGGTAAGTAGGTACATAATCTTTTTTGATAATTGCCTATCTCGTTATTTTTTATAATCGCCTAATCATTATTTTCGGTTTGAATCATAACAATGGTACTACGAGTACATGGTTCTCAAATTGACGAATTTTAACAAGTGAAAGTGGACTTTCTTCGTGCGAGCGAGACGTGTGTGTGAGTGAGACAGGTGGACCGCATGGTATTGACCCGGTTATTTGGCGAAAGGGTTTTTTTAACTACAAACACGCAAAACTAGAAAATAACGCTTAGGTACTTATAAGAGGTACCTAGATACTTGTAGGTAGGTACTTACTAAGTTCATCATACTTTATATAACTAGCTTACGCCCACGGCTTCGCCCGCGTGGTATCTTGAAAAAAAAAACAAATCTATCCCAATGGAACCGTACATTTTTCGGGATTAAAAGTAGCCTATGTGCTATTCCAGACTATAATCTAATGTGTGCCAAATTTCATCCAGATCCGTTCGGCCGTTTCAGCGTAAAAGAGTAACAAACATATGTAGGTAGTACATCCATACATTCCTACAAACTTTCGCGTTTACCATTATAATATTAGTAGGATAGGTAAGTAGACCTAGATAGTTTGCTGCATAGTAATTATTTAATTAATTATTAAAATTAAATTATTGGCTAAACTAGGATAAACCGTAATTTTACTTAAAAATCCTACTAATATTATAAAGTAAAGTAAAGTAAAGTAAAGTAAAGTAATATTTTATTGCGTCAAATACATGTATAATGTAGATGTCATTAAGGTAATATAGAATCAATGTATTTCTACCGGTATGGCGTGCAATATTTTTATACAATGTCAATGATTAGGTATTAATAATAAATTAATAATAAATAATAAAATAGAAGTTGCAATAAAAAATAAAAATATTAAACGCAAAAGTTTGTAAGAATTTAGGTATGGATGCATGTTATTACTGGATGATATACTGGATGAAATTTGGCACAGATATAGATTATAGTCTGGAATAGCACATAGGCTACTTTTTATCCGGAAAATGTACGGTATCCGCGGGATAGATTTTTTTTTTCAAGGTACCACGCGGGCGAAGCCGTGGGCGGGAGCTAGTAAATAAATATATACTGGTGGACATTTCACACAGCGTCATCTAGCCCCAAACTAAGGAAAGCTTGTACTATGGAGGACCTGATAGTTGATAGACTAATTATAATACTTATTTTTCAGCAAATACATACATTGGATAGATATTAACACCCAGATACAGAACAAACATCTGCGTTCATCACACAAATGTTTATCCTGGGAGGGAACCAACCCACAATCTGCAGCTCAGAAGGCAGGGCTACTACCAACTGAGCAGAGAAAGAAAGAAGAAAATTAATTTATTCAATAAATCACAAGGATCACTTTGAAACGTCTTACATGCGGTGAATCTATGTGCCAATTCCAACCTAACCCAAGTACGAGAAGAACAGGCGAGAAACTCGTCTCGCTTTGTATAAATAAATAAATAATGCTGGACAATCCACACAACATCATCTAGCCCCAAAGTAAGCTACTCAAAGCTTGTGTTATGGGTACTAGATAACTGATATATTTAATACATTATATAGGTACGTAGACGTAGATACAAAGATTTCGATTTAAATCGTAGATATGCCCGGACCCCAAAAACTGTGGCACTGTTTTTACTTGTGTGTGTTAACAAAATGCCGATGCACGCACACTAATGATTAGTAAAAAATGAACCAAACAGTTATTTCACCATTTATTGTGCAATTATATTGCACGATCTTTCGTAAAAAATTATACTTTTTCCTTTTGTACCCTGAAATTGAAAATATTTGGTGTGCCAAATGAGCGAGCTATCTCATTTCGTGTGGCAACAAAACGGCGCGGTCTCAATACCGTACGGGCATATCCACGATTTAAATCTTTGCGTAGATAGATATTTTTTATTATACATACACACTCAGACCTACGGAACAAGTATGATCCTTACCTTCACCGCTCCAGCTAAGAGTAGTATCTTCAGGATAAAGAGCGCGACCGCCAAGGTCTTGACGCCGACCAGCGCCGCCAGCACCGCCCAGGTGGACGCGGCTCCGAGCTGGAATATCACCGGGATCAGCCCTGCCATCATCTTCTTGAACGGACGCCCGAAGGTCCTCCCTGGAGGTGGAAAAAAAATCATCATATTCCTGCCTTCTTCTCACGTTATGTGGTCGGCACAACATGTGATCTTCTTCCATTTCCCTCTATCATTCGTCATCTCACTCACTCCTTTCTTACCCATGTCATCTTTCGCACAGTCCATCCATCTTTTCTTTGGCCTACCTCAACCCTTGTATCCATCTACATTCATATCCAACACTCTCCGCTGCCGTCGCCGCGACTCAAGCCGACTCCAAGCGACAGTTAAAGGGGAAGAAATAGGAACACTGCGAGCTGAATCCGGGTCCCATGAAGGGTTGCAGCAATAACGATGGATTTGTACTAGTGGAACGAAAGAAACGAAAGCCCACTAGTAGCAAGAATCGCTGTGGCACTGCATCGATCTCGCCAGAGCAGCGGTGCCCACTGCGCCCCGAAATACCCACCACGCAACTGTACGTGTCTCGCGTCCACTACGCCGTGACAGTGGATAATGTGGTGGAGTATCTGAGACTGAAGACTGGCCTCTCTATAAGAGTCGAGAAGTTGGAATCTCGACGGAATGTGAATTTCAATTCATTTATGGTGAGAGTACCAACGAATCGGCTCTCCATGTACATGGACGGCGCTTTTTGGCCGACGGGTGTTCAGGAAGTTTATCGGCAGACTGACTCGAGACACCCCGCATAAAATTAAGTTGTTTATTAATAGTTGTGTTTTATGTATACATTTTTTGTAACTATTTTTATAACAATAGCCCAAAATTTTTATTTTTATATATTTTAAGTTATATTAATTAATTAAACTCTCCCTCGGACACCCGCGACACCGGCCTAGTGCGGGGTCCATTGTATATTATTTGCCCTTTGAAATTGATAGTATTTATGTGTTTTTGTGTAACAATGTTTTATTGAAATAAATAATCTTTAATCTTTAATCTTTAATCTCCTCGTCACATGATATTCCGTCACATGATGCCCATACCACGCTAACCTATTGCTCCTCATCTTTTCAGTCACCGGTGCCACTTTCAGACTTCCTCTGATATATTCATTCCTTATTTTATCCATCCTTGTCACTCCACACATCCATCTCAACATTCGCATCTCCGCCGCATGCGCTCTTTTCTCATCCGTTCCCTTGATGGAAAAAAATCCTACTAATATTATAAACGCGAAAGTTTGTTTGGATGTCTGGATGTCTGGATGTTTGTTCCTCTTTCACGCTAAAACGGCTGAACGGATCTGAATGAAACCTGGCACGGATATAGATTATGGTCTGGAATAACACATAGGCTACATTTTATCCCGAAAAATTGTTCAGTTCCCGTGGGATAGCGATGTTTTTGTTTTTCAAGGTATCACGCGGAAGCTAGTAATAATAATAAAAATTGAGAGGTATCAAGGGACACCCGGATGGAACGAAGTTCCTCTTCTTGCTTTCTGAGAGACAGACAGAGAAAAACGCGCACGCTGCACGGCTTACAACTATCGCAAAAAGTGTCGTTACAACTTTTGGTCTTAATTTTTTCCGTTTAGCCCCCTTTCGCAACGCGCGTTACGGAACTTCGTTCTAATAAATATGATCACGACTGTAATCCCCGGGCTCGGTAGATATCTTCCTCAAATCTTTAGTTACTTATATCTTTGAGGATACCTATCTAAAGAGGTTAGACAGAGGCACGTCCAAACATGACATTTTGGTACATGCCCACATTTTGCACAGTAGTTAGTATTCCGTACGTGACAGGTTGCAAGCCCATCGCCGCTTATAAGAATACTAACCCGCGCACCTCTTCGCAGCCAGGTTTAAGTAGGTAGGTATGTATAATTTTGATACATTTATACGTTCATAACGTACATTCGATTTCGAGTCTTTAGGTATGGACGATATTTTATATAAAAACAAGTGATTTTTTTAGGAAAAATCGATTAACAAAAGTTTAATTAAATATTTATTAGCGGCTACATTTTGATAGGCAACCTGGTAGATATAGGTATATATTCTCCTGGTCATAAATATGCGTAAAAAAATGATTTTAGCAAATACTCGATGAGTGCATAATTTTGCAGATGGATCTTAGACTACAATACAAGGGTCAATGAACACATTAAAATTAGATAAATTTAGAGAAAGGGTTTGGCCGGAGACTAGATTTCGTATATTCGGCGTAGGCTTTGGCCGGAGCGCTGCTTGCCGGATAATCGGCGTCCGGCCGAAGCCTACGCCGAATATCCGGCGAAATTATATGATCTTGCGCCGGCGCCGGTCGCCTTCACAGGTTCAAATCAAATTCACAGGTCTATTCCAATACACGCTCAGTCTGGTAGATCTCTCCGGTAGACCATAGCGTGTGTGTGTGGCAGCCATCATGGCTATGTATATTTATATATATACAGGGTGTCCCAAAAAGTAGTGTCAAGCGAAAGTCCAGAGATAGAACACCCCTACAAATTTTCAAAAATTCGGAAAAAAATTCATTACTCGAAAACTATAAAAAATCGCGGAACATACATGGGGGTGATTCGGGTACCCCTAGGGGTGTTCTATCTCTGGACTTTCGCTTGACACTACTTTTTGGGACACCCTGTATATGTATGGCTATGTACCTATTGGAGTTGCGTCTTAGCATTGAGATGAACACATTTCATAAAATAAAATAAAACTATCATTTGTAGTTTTTTAGCATTTATTGTAACCAACACGTTGATAAGCTTGGAATTAATGGATTCATAATTATTTTGAAAATTACATAGGTATTTATTTGTTTAAAAAAATATTTGAAAATTTCTTTTTTGTAATTGTGTCACTTTTGTAAATGTGTAACAAACAGTTCATTTAATTTTGTAATTGGATTTAGTTTTACTATGTATCTACTCGTAACAGATCTAATAGAAATACTACAATGCGTTAATAGGTACCTACTTATAATTATCAACAATCATAATAAAAATAAACACCATTGTCAAATTAATATTTTTAAACAGCAAAAATTTTAAGTAATTTTTTTTTAAATTGACTTGACAATTTGACCGACTTTGTAACATTGACAATACCTACTATTAATTTAAAAAACACAACACTGGCAAAACTGATCATTTAGGATCAGTTTTGCCAGTGTTGAGCTTTTTAGATAGATGCCATAAATAAAGAAGAAGTAGAAGAATTAGACCTATCTTTCTCATCACATCCCTAATAATTGTTATAACATATTGTTATGGATTTCGTAAATTATGAAGAATGCTTTGAGGATGTCACAACATCGTATATAAAGAAAGCTACTCGTTTATTCAGTACCTTCCCTTAATTTGTATTATACCATGCGATTATTCGGACAAGCAATGATTTTATTATGAAAATAAAATGCTTAATACATAATAAAGATCACCAATAATCATCATCGGATTTGTATGTAGAAACTAACATTCCATGATTAGATTCTGATATTAAACTCGAAAACGCCAATATACTTCTATTGTCTTTGGTCAGCTCAAACGAACCGATGCCCACTACACCACGCCCGTAGAACAGCACCGAACCAGACTGCACTCCTTCATAGTTATAGATATTATCGAAGCATATGAAGTGTCCCCAGCGCCGAGGGATCCACTCGTCACAGTCCACTCTCGCTATCTCTAAGTTAGTTAGGGCCGCCAGCGCCAGACTCTCATTAATATGCGCCTTGTCCTTGAAGCCGAACCCTGCGACACTCCATCGGGAATCGTCTAACTTATTTAAATCGTCTACGTCAGGGTAACCATAAGACGAGTATGGTTTTCGACTCCCGATCGGTAGATGATGCTTGTGAAGAAAAGAGAGACTATTAATAAATTGAATGGTTAAAAAATCAAAGATTGTTGAATGGCGAGAGTCTAGACCAATTTTCACCCAAAACACTCCATGCCGATTCCCCTGGTTCCCACAAACATATCGTGTTTTCAATTCTCGGACTTTGTTCCACGCACCATTTATAGCAAATATCTGAAAAATTTAAATAGGATAAAGCATTTCTACCACATTTATATTATTGTATGCTAATAACCTACCACATCAATAATTATTTTTTAATTAGAGAATAAATTCACGGAGTCAACCACCTACTTACTAAATATTATGTTATTATTTTGTACCTGTATCCGTTTTCCGTCAGTACTTTTAACTTTTCCCGTATCTTTCCCAGATAGGGTCATCCATTTCCATTTGTAACTTAATGAGTTTGCTGACGTTAAAACATAACGTTTCGATCGAATAACCCCAACGCCACTCGGCTCGCCATCAACTGTGATGCCAACGACGCAGTCATAAAGCGAATTATCCTCGATCCAAGTATACCTTCAAAATGACAGAGCTAAAGAAAAAAGTTTAAGTAAAGGAATAGAAACAAGTTAAATTAAATTTTAAATACCCCGACCCAAACTTTGCCCACCATTTTTTGGTAGCGGCCATCTTGGATTTGAAATTTGTCATAGTGTAAAGTATTTTACTACTCAAGCCTTTTCATTTGATACGTAGTATATTGAGGAAGTAGTGGAAAAAAAAAGTTATTTGCCATTTTGTGGCGGCGGCCATTTAGGATTTGAAATTTGATACTGCGTATCGTGTTCTACTACTCAAGCCCTTTTATTTGATACCTATTTTGAGGAAGTTGTGAAAAAATATGTAATCCGCCATTTTGTGGTGGCAGCCATTTTGGACCAATTTCCATCAAACATAGCTAAGAAAACTCCTGAATAATTCACCTTTCAAACATCAAAATCAAAATTAAAATCGTTTCACGCGTCCGGGAGGTACGTAAATGTTAAAAGGGTTCTGTTTGGCCAAATCACAAAACAATATCTGAAATCGCGGGCAAAAAATAACATTAATATCTGATTAGCCAAACAAATTATGTAATTGTTTATCGTAACAAATGTCTTTTTGTCTTCATTTCCGTGGGAAAAACCATCAACCATTTATGTCCCACTAATGGGCAAAGCGTTAAAATAAAGTATAAAAAAATATATAAGTAATAAAAAAACTGATTAAACCTTCTTAATTCCACTATTCATAGATGCCTTACTGTTTCCGGATATCATGTAAACCGGCCGGATGCCGGATAGCAAAAACACTGCCGGATGCCGAATAGTAACCGGATATCCGTTGAATCTCTAATACTAATACAGGTAGTCCCACTAGTCACTTACTGGTTCTTCTTAGTTATCGCATGCGCGATCAATATGCAAAGCATCAGAGCAATCTCTACTTTGGACCTGAAAAGATTTTATATTCCATACCAAAAGCGCTCAGTGGGGCGATTATGGATGTTTGCTTACAATCAATGTCAATACGTTTTCATTGTAATCAAGTGATTTGCTATGACATAAGAGTGTTTATTCAATCAATTTGAGCCAGTTTTGACAAGTGTTGATTGTATCAGAGTTCCGTAATCGCACTACTGCACTCAAAATTACGAGGAAACCGGAGAAAATACATACTTATAATGTGTCACAGGTTAGTACGAGTATATTTAAAGCGGCGATGGGCTTGCAATCAGTCACTTACGGAATACTAATTACTATGGAAAATGTAGGTAGTGCCTCATATCATATTTGAATGTGCCTCTGACTCGCTTTAGATATCCTCAAAGATCTAAGTAACTAGAGATCTGAGGAGATATCTACCAAGCCTGGGGAATACAGTCGTGATAATTTTTTTTCTCATTTAGCCTTTTCTGAAAAATATATATTGATTTACATACCTTAGCAAAAACATAATTGGTCGTCAAAAGTCGAGTTCGAGTCGATGAATATATTTTAAATTATTAAAAAAAAAACATCTTTAGGTACTTTTTTACTTTTACTCTATGTTTTGAAAGTACTCCTTAGTCCTTATGGCACGATCTGATAAAGTTACTAAAGTGCCTTATGGCAAGTTTGTCTGCCGCGGGAAAACAACCATTAAAATTTCACGGTGTATAAAATATATAATTTTTGATATAAGTAATTTAATATAATATTCTTCTAGAGGTAAAGGTAGGTACTGCTGTATTCAATCTAGTTTTGATACCTAATGATAATTATAATGTTTGAACACACTTTTATACAGGCATAAGTATAGCTGAATGGTGGCTATTTACACAAACGAAACAAAACATAGAAATTTCTGTTTATATATAAAGATTCCAGTGTAGTGTGTATTCGTGTCTGGTTATCACAGTTACAGTATTGTTTATAAACAAATTGTTTATAAGAGCTGGTGGTGTAGTGGTAGCACCCCTGCCTCACGATCCGAAGGTTGTGGGTTCAAACCTGGTCGTGCACCAATGAGTTTTTCTATTGGAAAATAATATGTGCGCAAAAGCCGGAATCTTAAACGGATAAGGAAAACATCGTGAGGAAACTGGCATACCCTAGAACGAAAAATTCAAAGGTGTGTGTCATAAGTTAGTATCCTTATAAGCGGTGATGGGCTTGCATCCCGTCACGTACGGAATACTAACTACCGTGCAAAATGTGGGCATGTGCCAAATGTCATGTTTGGACGTGCCTCTGACTCTTTAGATATCCTCAAAGATTTAAGTAACTAGAGATCTGAGGAGATATACTACCGAGCCGGGATTACAATCGTGTGAGTGTGTTATGTTTATAAATACTAAGTTAATTATTAATCAAATTACATAGCTTTCTATAAAACAGAATACTCTTACATCATAACTATCATTGCACTGCAGGCAGTCGAATAAAGTATTGCATAATATAGATACTTATTTAATAGGTAGTTACTGAAATATTTAAATTCAAAAATTACAAAAAAAAACCGCTCTACAGTCATTGAAAATAGCTTCAAATAACAGAAAACGGAATGGTGTACTGAAAGGAAAGAGATAAAGGTCTAATGAAGGTGTCTACTCCGCAAAATGAAACGATATTATCGGAACCGTCGAATACAGTCGAAATAAAAGATTTTTCAGTGTCAAATTGGAGAATTCGTGTAGTCTGTAAGAAGTGTTAGAGCGGTTACGCACTGCCTCCGATCCGAATCCGATCCGTACCCGTGAAAATATGGATCTAGAAAACTTGGACCGAATTCGGTAATTGCTTACGCACTAGTCCGATCTCTGATACAAATCCAAGCAATTCAGGAGCCACCTTTTGGAATACATCATTTTACGTGACGGAAATGACGAATGACGGAAAGAAATCGGATGACGGAAAACGGATGTAGTGCGTAAGCTACCATAGAAATAGTTCTACAACTACTCCAGACCATATTTTCAGGGGTTCGGATCGGATTCCGATCGGACGCAGTGCGTAACCGCTCATAAAGTAGATTTACGAGATAGATTGTCAAAAGTAACGTCAGTCATTCCATCGTTCAAATAATAGCATAAACGATGTAGCTTAAGAGCTTGCACGATTAGATATTGTGCCGAAATATCGTTGATCGTTTTGCAGAGTAGACGTCCAGGGCGCTTGGAATAATTAATTAGACTCTAACTGTTCAATATTAAGGGTCAATATTCAATATAAACGTTTAATGAAATACGACTTTATCGCTATTGAGATACAGACGAATACAACGACACCTCAGTTGTCGAAATCCCTTCAGCCGTTTGGGTTACAGCGACTGCCAAAGGAACAAAAATCGAGTAAATTAATGTCCTTGTCAATGATCCCCAGGTTAGTAATACAACTAATTGTAATTTAGATATTTTTAAATATAGAAGAAACGTAAGCTACGGTACGGAGAGTCGTAATGTCTCCTCTACACGTGAGCGGATGCGTCCGCAGACGTCGGCAGATGCATCCGCAGATAGATCTCCACAAGCCGTCCACACATCTGTTGGTCGATCACTCTGTGTCGGTTCTCGACAGACGCAACACGTACGCACGCAAAATGAATATTGAGACCGTAGCTGCCGCAGCTGTTAATTTATTTAGTTGCTTTGAGAATTATTTAAGTGTCTATCGCAGTAGAGTTATTACCGAACAAATTATGTGGAAAAAATTCTTAATCATAAATTTATACTTATAACCATTTTTTTAACACTGATCCGTCGTCAGACGTGTGGACAGACCGCTCGCGCGCGCCGAGCGCTCGCTCTGAAATACTTTGATCCGTGCTACAAAAACCGACAACTAACGGATTAGTGCCAGACGCATCTGGTGACGTGCGCCGACGTCAAATACCTACCACAGACGAGCAAATCACAGTCCACAGACGACCAACAGATGTGTGGACGGCTTGTGGAGATCTATCTGCGGATGCATCTGCCGACGTCTGTGGACGCATCTGCTGACGTGTAGAGGAGACAGCAGACGAGCAAATCACCCCGTCTACACGTCGGCGGACGCGTCCGCCGATGATCATCTATCATACATCTGCAGATGCATCTCTCTACGTGTAGAGGGGGCATAAGACGCACGGTGAGACGTAAGCGCGGGAACGGCAAGTCGACCACGCACCGTTCCGCGGTTCGTGAGCTTGTCCCGGGCGAGGCGATTACGTTACGATTCCGATTAGTGTGCGTTGCAGTAGAGTTTCATACAAAGAAAACTGCCTCTTTAGCCAAGCGGCATAAACGTTAATCGAATAGAATAATATGGAATTCTTAATGTATGGGAATGGCACTAGCTTACGAAATTAAGCTTACGAATTTCGTAAGTTAGTGTCATTCCCATACCCATACATTAAGAATTCTATTCGTTTTCTATTCTATAACGTTGATGCCGCTTGTCTGAAGGGGAAGTCGATACGTTTACGTCCGTTTACGAGTTGATATGTGTGCGACTTTTAGTTGAGTTTTCTGCAAAATAACTTGCATGAAATGTTGGAGGACGTCAGTTTGGCTTCAGTAGGTCTACCATGAGTTGTCACATTTAGATTGGCTGACGTTACTACAGTAGTACGTTACTATGACATCTGTCAAAATTGTGACGTAGGATAGTTAGCTAGTGACGTTTTAGTACCTACCCAATTATCCGCTAGAGGCGCTGTACAAGTTTTCATACATTTTTTTAACTACAGTCGCTAGCGAGTGTAGATTGTGAAATCTCATGGTAGACCTACAGTACCGATTATGGGGTGTCCATTATTATAGTTGCTATTTTTTTCAGATTGAAAGTGTTTGCACTAACGCTTTGCATATTTATCCCGAGACTTATGATGACTAAGAAATTGGAGTAAGTAATTGAGTCTATGATGGAAAGACTGTGGTTCTTCTAACATCGTCTCTCTAGTTCTTTTGAACCAGTGTGGTGAAAGGATTAAAGTGCTCCTCAGAGGCTCTTTTCAAGCTCTAGCACATGTCGGTTTCCTCACTATGTTTTCCATCACCGTTTGAGAGTTATGGTATCGAACAGAAAACTACATTTTGATTTCCCAATCGACAACAGTCAACACTGTCACTGACAGGGAATGACTCTGTATTTACCTTTACTTTCACCTTGACCTTGACTATGACCTTAACCTTGAACTTGATCTTGACCTTAACTGTGTTATTTCGTAGATACCAGTGGATCCAAGATGACAACTTCTTCGATTGCATTGTTGGCGTCTCGGCCAACAACCAGCCAATAGGAATAGGAGTATTAATGACACCTCGTGCCGTTATAACATCTGCGAATCCCTACACAGATGTATACACTTTTACCACTAAGAAATATTCTTTTTCTGGATATAAGATACGGGTAAAGTACCTACATCATTGATTGAAAGAAAACATGGAAATTTCCGCGAAACTTGACACTAAAATTCACACATCTAGGTAACCTCCTTCGTGGATTCGCCAAAAAATTATTAATATTTGGGACGCACCGTTAAAAGTCGCCTTTATAAAGTCGATGCTTGAGTTTAAATTGACGTGTATCGTGTAGATAGCTCATGTACATATCTTCAACGTCTTTTCTCTACCTGGGATCATAATTATATGACGTGATGATGATATTCAAGGCATAATTAGCCCCGGAGCACTTATTCCTATTATTCCGTAAAACTTATTCCTTCTTCTTCTTCCTGCCCTTCTCCCACGTTATGTGGGGTCAGCACTATGCACCTGTATCCATCCACATTCATACCTGAAACACTCCTCGTCACATGACATTCCTCTTCTCATAACATGCCCATACCACGCTAACCTATTACTCCTCATCTTTTCCGTCACCGGCGCCACTTCCTCTAATTAAAGTCATTCCTTATTTTATCCATCCTTGTCACTCCACACATCCATCTTTTCACTAATTGCCTGGCCTCACAGCTTAGTTGGTAATAGCTTTGCCTTCTGCGCTGTAGGTTGTGGGTTCGATCCCCATCCAGGATAAACATTTGTGTTATGAACACAGATGTTTGTCCTTTGTCTAGATGTTACTATGTAGGTATGTATTTACCATAAAAATATATAGTTAGCCAGTTATTTGGTTCCCATAGTACAAGCTTTGCTTATTATTATTAGTATTAGACGGGTATTTATCGCGTTCAAATTACCTTATATTTTCCCGACGTTTCGACAGGTTTGCACGCTGTCGTGGTCATGGGTAGACTGAAACGTCGGGAAAATATTATAAGGTAATTTGAACGCGATAAATACCCGTACCCGTCTAATACTAATAATAATGTGTTCAGATCGCGTAAGTTTAAAAGTACATATAAGCTTTGCTTAGTTTGGGGCTAGATAGCGTTGTGTGACACGTCCAACAATATTTCTTTTATTTTATTTATTTCTCCTCATAAAGAGTTTTGTAGAAACATTATTTTTCAGCTACATTACATAAATGGTGGTTGGAAGAATTCAAAAACAATAACACCACAAAATATAAGGGGGAACCAAGGCGATCGAAGAGGGCAACAATGGGTGCCCATGGGATTCTCCGATAAGTCTATGATCTTCGACTTTGCGACGATTTCCGTAAATGCGTATGACAAGGCAGGCCTTGAGCCGACCGCAAAACGGAAACCTTACTCTATAAAATTTAAACGCAGCAGAAATTTTGACCTGAGTAAAGCGGACAATACACTATGGAAGTTTGTTGGATTCGGTTTTAAAGATAAGGCGCATATCAACGACAGTCTCGCGCTGGTGGTCATCACTGGTTTGGAGACGGCGATAGTGGACTGTGACGAGTGGATCCCACGGCGCTGGGGACACTACATATGCTTCGACAATATTTACAACTATGAAGGAGTGCAGTCTGGTACGCCGCTGTTCTACGGGCAAAATCTATCGGGCATTGGCGCGTTCGAACTGACCAAAGACAATAGAAGTATATTGATATTTTCTAATTTAATGTCACAGTATAATAATGGTGTAACGTATGCCCATAATTAAACATTTACGCATGTTGAAGTGAAATGAAACGATTGCCGCGTATCTGCGTCTCGCTCTTATCAAAAAAGCGCTAGGACCGAGACGAGTTTCTTGAATGTTCTTCTTGTACTTGGGTTAGGTTGGAATTGGCACATATTCACCGCATGTAAGACGTTTGAAAGTGATCGATTGGGAAATTCAAAAATAAACAAAAACTGTCTCTAGAATATCAGAGTACTTAGATGACAAAAAAGCTTGCGAATCAGCTCCAACTCTGCTAGGTATCCCTGCCCAAAATTAACATGGATCATACAAAAAGCGCTAGGGCCCAGCGAGTTTCTTGTCAGTTATTTTCGGACTGGGGATTAGACTGGAATTGGCACCTAGACTCACCATACTAGGTGAGTCTAGGTGCCAATTCCAGTCTAATAGTAGACGATTCAACATGATCCCTTTTATTTTACTGAATAAAGATGATTTGAGTTGAGTTGAGTTGATCCTTGTGATCTTATTGAATAAAATATTTGATTTTGAACTTGTGTTTCTCATTTTGGGTCAGCCACCCGGTACGCAGCGGTTTGACATTTCATCTCTAATGGCTAGTTTACACGAGGCCATCGCTGGCTGCCAGTCTCACTGACAGCCAGCGATGGCTTGGTATTGGCCTTGTGTAAACAGATTTTCAAGCCAAGCCAGCGCTGGCTGCCAACGCTGGCGAGAATAGAGCGCCCATTTACCTCGTCTATAACAGGGACCAAGATAACGCTGGCTTGTCTGCAGGACTGGCGCTAGCATTACTGGCTTCGTATAAATTTATACTATTCTCGCCAGCGTTGGCAGCCAGCGCTGGCTTGGCTTGAAAATCTGTTTACACAAGGCCAATACCAAGCCATCGCTGGCTGTCAGTGAGACTGGCAGCCAGCGATGGCCTCGTGTAAACTAGCCATTAGAGATGAAATGTCAAACCGCTGCGTACCGGGTGGCTGACCCAAAATGAGAAACACAAGTTCAAAATCAAATATTTTATTCAATAAGATTACACAAGGCCAATACCAAGAGTAAACTCTGCCTAATGGTTGTGCTCAATGCATCATTCTCTAATGACATCAATAAAGGTACGAGGTACCGGCCGCCGAGTTATTGCACTGGCCTTAATGATGAGAAAACTACAAAAACTTATTGATTAAGCGAGCGAAGCGAAAATCTGTAGTAGGGCGATTTGCCGTTGCATGTTTGTGTATGTTTGTTAGAGCATAACTTAAGATCCGTTATCTGCATGAAACTTGGAAGGTCTACTCAATTAATTTAAAATAGCCTATTTATATTTTCACTTTGAAACCCAATATCTTTACGACCCCTTATGCTCATATGCTTCCCAGCAAATCTACAGCAGAATCTCTAGACCTTCCAAGTTTCATGTAGATTGGATTAACGGTTCTTAAGTTACGCTCTAACAAACATACCTATCCACAAACATACAACGCCAAATCGCCCTACTTGCCACTGATATTTTCGCTTGCTTCGCTCGCTCAATCGATTCTAATTACTAAATTCGATTAAAATCGACGAACTTTCGTTCCGATTATATCGATGTAGTTTTGCGGAGTAAACGCTTATTGCAAGATTCATTTTCGCTTTCTACACAATGCTGGTGGAACAATGTTAGGTAGGTATGTGTTACGTGATGTAGGTATGCGTTATCGACACGCGATCTGGGTGAGGTTAATCAACTCAACATACCAGCCTTACCACAAGCTCATCGGGAAATATCAAAGTAATGTAACTTTAATACAGGGTAAAAGGCGACTACCAAAAACTTCAGGGGGTTAAAAAACCCATCAATATAAAAGACTTTTTCTATGAAACCAACACTGAGCGCGAAACCAACAGCTGTTTCATACATTTTGGCCAAGTAGGTATTGAATTTTTGTATGGAACAGTTGTTTTTTTTTGCGCTCAGTGCTGGTTTCTTAGAAAAAGTTGTTTTTATTGATGGGTACTTTAACCCCCTGAAGTTTTCGGTAGTCATCTTTTTACACCCTGTATAAAACTTGTATTGAAGTAGGTAGTTAGTTACTTCCATGTATATGTATGACCATGACAATAAATTGCCTGGCCTCACAGCTCAGTTGGTAGTAGCTCTGCCTTCTGCGCTGCAGGTTGTGGGTTCGATCCCCACCCAGGACTAACGTTTGTGTAATAAATGCCGACGTTTATGATCTGTGTCTGGGTGTTTTTCTATATTCTATGTACCTACCTATGTATTTACAAAAAAAAGTACCTAAGTAGGTACCTAAATAATATAATTAATCTATCTGAGGGTCTAGGTACCATGAGTTTTCACAATCTACACTCGCTAGCGACTGTAGTAAAATGTATGAAAACTTGTACAGTGCCTCTAGCGGATAGTTGGGTACTAAAACGTCGCGTAGTTAACTATCTTACGTCACAGCGTTCATTTAGTTGCTTAGAATTTGGTACCATGAGTAACAATTTTGCCAGATGTCATAGTAACGTACTATTACTACTGTAGTAACGTCAACCGATCTAAATGTGACAACTCATGCATGGTAGACGTACAGTTATAATTCGGTTCCATAATACAAGCTTGCTTAGTTTGAGGCTTAGATGGCGCTTTGTAAAATGTCCACCAATATTTTTCAACCCATTTCGTTCCACTGATGGGAAATATTTAATTATTTATTTATTTACTTTCATTAAGTAGGTCACTCGATCCTCCTCATCGATTTTATCATTATTCTCACCATTCGCCATTGTTCGCAAAACAATTTTGATTAACTCGTAAAATTATTAGTCAATTTAAATGTAGGTTGTATTAAATGTTTTCGTGAAATATCTTATTATCAACCAATCTTTTATTGCTCCATCTTCATGCTACAGCTTGAAAGACGAGCTCTAAAATCAAATTTAATAAAGTTTCTAAAATAACGGTAAAATATCAAATTGAGAAGAACCAAGACGTCCGTAGGTAATACTTAATATATTTTTAAACTTACGCGATCTTAACACATTATTATTAGGGAAAACGGGTATTTATCGCGTTTTATTTACATATTTTTCCCGACGTTTAACAGGTTTCATCCCGTGACCACGACGGCTTATTCCCAAAGTACTCCATTCTTTTGTTCAAAAAAGATAAGAATCTCGAACATTAGTTCCCAATCTACTCCAAAGAATTATTATTAAAAAAAGGTAAAATAAAAATAGTGCGTTTAAGTTTCAAGACTACTCCATTCAAAACATCGAAACAAAATAATGTTAGGAGTACAGTCTGTCACAGTATTTCTGTAATAAAATTAGGTATGCTGGAAAAAGTTTTCTTCAAATTAGGAATTTAGAACGTTTACGTCTGCGGTAAATAAAGTAAATTGTAATATCACTTCAATATCACTTAGGTACATACTTTTAATGCATTATTATTTAGAAAAAAAGGGTAGCAAAAGAGATAAGTTTTGTTTACACCTAGGTATGTTAATGTTACAAGCAATTACCAAATTACAAATGATTTAATTTCTGATAATAAGAGCGCTGGTGGTGTAGTGGTAGCACCCCTGCCGAAGGTCGTGGGTTCAAACATGGTCGTGCACCAATGAGTTTTTCTATTCGAAAAAATTATGTGCGCAATGCCAGTGCTCTTAAACGGTGAAGGAAAACATCGTGAGGAAACCGGCATATCCTAGAACCAAAAATTCGAAGGTATATGTCATAGGTTAGTATTCTTATAAGCGGCGATGGGCTTGCAACCTGTCACGTACGGAATACTAACTATAGTGCAAAATGTGGGCATGTACCAAATGTCATGTTTGGACTTGCCTCTGACTACCCTCTTTAGATATCCTCAAAGGTCTAAGTAACTAAAGATCTGAGGAAGATACATATCTACCGAGCTTGGGGATCACAGCCGTGATCATATTTATTTATTTATTTTATTTTTTTATTTCTGAATATATTCTAAGACCTAATTATGTCTTGCATTAGCATCATGCATAGCTGAAGAGACTGATTTTTACAGGTAAGTTATAATAACGGGTGTTTTTTAGAGGCGCGAAGAACTTTAAACTGAAATAAAACAGAGAAAAACGTTATTAATTTATACATCCAGTTGGCTTTATTCATAGCGTTTTTTTTATTTCAATTTAAAGTTTCTAAGCTTTTAAAAAAACACCCTTCTGTTAATACGTCATGGTTTTTTTTCTATCAATATTTATGGTAAACTTCTAAATTTTGGTTCCTCATAATTAAGTAGGTAGGTACCTATATTGTTTTTTTTATTCTACCGTCTATTTTTGAAAATGTGTACCTACTTATGTTGATCTTCTTCTTCTTTTTCTTGATGTTGATTAGATTAATATATTTTTTTTAAATCATTAAGTACTGTATTTTATTTTAAATCTTCATTCATTTAGGTTTAGGTAAGACATTTTATGACGTTATAGGCGGTTATCGCTATAATAAGAGAAGAAAAATCTGTTTATTGAACTATTAAAATATGTATTTCTTAAGCTGACTGTACGTCAGTTACCTTGTGGAGTAAAATGCGAAATAAATCAGTATTATTTACATTACTGATGACTAATATTAAATATTTGGAGTAGTTTGAGAATGAATGTATGAGATAATTATTTTTGGACACCAGTAGGGTGGAGTCGAATTTAACTAAAAAAACAATATTTTGTTTGTGGAGTAGTTTGAGAATATTTCTTGGAGTACTTTGGGAACAAAACGTGGAGTACTTTGGGAATAAGCCACCACGACAGTGTGTAAACCGTTTAGTAGGTACTTATAATAATGCGTTCGTAGAATAGTTTATTGAGCTAAGATATAGGTACCAATAATACCACATCAGTTTTAAAAACAAGTTACAAACCTTCGGAGACATCACTCGATTTATGTAACACCATCTTCTCAGCAGAAACATCACTTTGGTTCACATTTACATAATTTTCCATAAAACTAACTACATTTTTGGTTTGAACTTGAACTATACTATTACTCGTAGCCGCGTATCCGGGGCGAATATTAAAAAGTAAAAACAAACAAACGAAAGTCAATCGAGTGCTCCTAATTTGGAATATCACTAGCAAAATATGGAAGCACGGTATAAACCACTTTATAAGTTCTCTCAAATCCATCATTATTTTTGTTTATTACCGTAAAGTTTTTACTTTAATAATATTAAACGCGTAAATAAAGAGTTGAGAATCGAACGTCATCGCGCGTTGATTCCAAATTCAAAACTGGTTGCCCTCCGCGCCATTTCTTCTTTCACTCGAAGCAAAGAGGCTACATTACTCACGAAAGAGGTAAGTTTCTTATGTATTTTGCATGATCTATGCTTTTTTGACGCTTACGTATGTATGCGCATCCTGATTCCTACTCGATTTCTTTTTAGTTTGCTTAAAACTTTAGTGAAAATTAGAAAGCAAAGTTTCCTTCAACAAAAACCATTTGTTTTCTTGCGCAATGTAAGTTTGTTCATTTGTAAATTCTTTTGAGAAGCGTAGAAAATGTATTGGAAATGCAAATCTTGACATACTGAATAGTTTTCAATGAGATAACATTGTAGTTAAAAAACACTAAGAAGGTAAGGTAGCAACTTTTAAAAATAAGATCTTTTATTCAATTGGTGATAAAATGGCGCTTAAAAAAACCTACATACCTACTACTTAGCATTAAAAAGTACAACAGATTGTAAAAATAGTTATTGGGTTTCAAAGTTGAAAAAAAATCATTTTTTAAATTTATCGAGTGGTGGAAAATGGCGGTTAGGTTAGGTTAGATTATAAGCTAGATTTTAAAGAAAACGAAAGAAATTAATTTACGTAAGACTAGGCAGTAAGGTCTATAAACTATAAGCCTGCTCAAATGAGCGAATAATTTAACAAAAAATTATCGAGTGGTGTTCTAAAATGGTATCTTTGTTATAGGATGAATAGTTTTTGAAAACAACGAAAAAAGTAAAATTAAGAAAACCGCTGACGTCTAATTTTTTTTTTAACTTACGTAGGCATCGGCACTACCTATTGTAGTAAAGTTCGCTCAACGAATCTATTCGTGAAGTTAGCCGCAAGAGCTGCGCAGTATCGTTTTTCGATAGCAATTGGAGGTACGAGGGGGGGAAGGAACTGTACATGCGCAAACTCGCACCTGTGGCTAACTTCACGAATGCCTAGATCCGTTGGATGACCTATACATACAGTGTATCCAAACTCAGGGCGTGAATACAAATGAGAATTGTGGACATCTCAGTTCGGGGCGAACTACTAGTTATATCATGTCGTATGGAACAGGCTTTAGTAGAAGCTATGCAACTGTAACGGTACTATGCAAAGCTATGACCATAGATACCTACTTTAGGTACATTTTGTGTTCTAACTGTACTTATTTTATAACGATCGATTCCAACGGCAGACGATTCTTCTCTAGTTTCATCATTGTTCTCACTATTTTATTGTTCGCAACAAATACTTTTGGTTATCTTGAAAAGTATTAGTTAATTTTAAATGTACCTACCCTTCGTGAAATAACTTATTATCAACCATCGAAAGTGTGTCGTGGGTTAGTATTCAAAAAGCAGCGATGGGCTTGCAACCTGTCACGTATGGAATAGTAACTACTTTGCAAATTGGTATGTGCTAAATATCTGTTTGGACGTGCAGAGATCTGAGGAAATTATCTACAGAGCCTGGGGATTAGTCGTGATCATGTTTTTTTACATTAATTATATTATTGTGTAAAAAAAACTTCAAAAAATAAATATAATTATTTATTTCCAAACGTCCATATAATTTACATATATCGAAATAGTTTATAACTACCCTAGAAAACTAACTTTATTATTATGAATTGATATAAATAGGGTTCAGATTGACGCCACTTTGAACCGATTGCGAGTCGCAAAAGGTGTTTCTGATCGGCTGAACAAATTATGATAGTGACGCCAATCCAAAAATGGTTCTTAACCTATTTTACATGATAGTTGATCATACTGAATATATAGTTTTTTAATATAATTAAAAATAGGTAATATTTTTGTAATCTAGTGACTATTTGATGTTAATGTATTTTTTGTTATAATTTTGTAGGTATGTAGGTTATAAATAATAATTATTATGTAAAATATTGTATCAGCGACTAAATATTTTATAAATATAGTAAGGAATTTTCAGTAATGTTTTTATAAATGCAAAAGAATGAATAATAGCCAAAGGTATTTACACTCGTATGTACATAACTGATTATTTTTAATGAAAATATAAAACTTATACCAAATAACTATTAATTAATATTATAATTAATTATTAAAAAGGCAGCTATAATAATAGTAGACTTTGATAATTATTATGTTAAAAGTATTTTAATAAGATACACTGGTAGTTATACTCTTGGATTTTTTGTAGGACGTGAGACTAGTTAAGAGGGTCAAATAGAGGGAGGGGGTCAAGAATTAAGATGAAGGAGGTTAAAATATATGTATTTAATATCAAGTCAGCAAAATAAAAGTTATCTAAGTAACATTGAAAATCAATATTTAACTGAAAAAAAATATATTAGGTCTAGGCTTGCTCTAGCCATGAAAAGGGGGTCAACTGTAAATATGGGGTGTCAAAGTGTTTGTGAAGTTTGAACAAGTGACATAATTTAAGTATTTTTACCTAGTGTGGTCCATAAGTAAAACTAAATAGACAGTTGAAGAGTGTTAGAAAGGGTGTCAAAAAGGGTATCACAGCTCTTAAAACTTGCTGAATGGATTTAATACACGTGCTGTAAGTGGGGTTCATATACAGAATAGGATGGTAATCTATAAAAGGGGGTCAAAAGCGTGACCCCCCCTTCACATTTGCTGAGTGGAGTTTCCATTCCATGTATTATTATCATCATCATTAGCAGAGTCCCCGGGTAGACGATGTATATTAGTGCGTCGTCTCGACAGAAGACCGGGTCTAAAAAAAAAACAAAAATAATGTTACCTTCTGCTTCTGACTTTTCTCACTCTGCACCTGTATATAACACCAATCATCATTCAACTTTGAACCTTATCCTTTCTTGTATTATACTTAAATTTAAATTTCCTACTTTACACTTTACGCTATAAAATTGTTATTTTCTATTGTATTGGATATCAAACTTTTGTTTTGTACAGCTTATCTACTACCAAAGATATACCTAGTATACTAAAAATAAGTAACAGTATTGTATAAAACTCTGTCAGAATAATTATGTACCCACTTAAAATAAATAAATTTAATTAAATTATTTTTTTTAATGCGAAAGTAACTCTGTGTTACTCAATCACGCTTGAACTACTGAAATTAAATTAAATTTGGTACAAGAGACCGTCTAGCTAGAGCTTGAGAAAGGACATAGGCTACTTTTTAATAAGAAAAAGGGGGTTGAAATGGGGGATGAAAGTTTGTATGGAAGTTACGTCATTTTTAAAGCTCAAAACATATGTATAAATAGGCTTTTGATTACATAATTATTATATATAAACACGACATTCAAAGTATGTAAAGGGGGTAAAAATAGGGGCTAAAAATTTTTGTGTGATGACGTCGCAATAAAGTAGCCTAAAAAATTTAAAATGCTGCAAAAGTCACAATTCCACACAGGTAAGTCTATAAACTCACCTTGTAACAGGTCCGGCGGGCGGGGCGGGCGGAGGCGGCGCGGGCGCAGGCGGGGCGTTGTCGGGGCGCGGCGCCACGCTCGGCGGCGGGAACAGCCGCGTGCGAATCCATGTATACAGCACTAATGACGGCTCGTATATGAATGTTGTTAGTAGCTGTGTTATGAACGCTGAAACAAAAGTTTACGCTATAGCAAGATAGTAAGTTTACGCTATAGCAAGATAGTAAGTTTACGCTATAGCAAGATAGCTAAAGCTTTTCACCACACGATTAAAACATAACAAGGATGCCTACTCTGCAAAACGAACAACGATATAAATATAAAAAATGATCACGACTGTAATCCTCAGGCTCGGTAGTACTGACCGTAGACCCTAAGCTTCTTAGCACCTTGACCCCCCCCAGCTGACCCTCTTAGTTGGAATTGGAACTGACCTTTTCAGCACCTCGACCCCCCAGTCGACCCCGTTAGTTAGAACTGACCTTCTTAGCACCTTGACCCTCCAGTTGACCCTCTTAGTCAGAACTGACCTTCTTAGCACCTTGACCCCCAGTCGACCCCCTTAGTTAGATTAGAACCGACATTATCAGCAACTTGACCCTCCAGTTGACCCTCTTAGTCAGAACTGACCTTATTAGCACCTTGACCCCCAGTCGATCCCTTTAGCTAGAACCGACCTTATCAGCACCTTGACTCTCCAGTCAACCCCCTTAGCTACAACTGACCTTTTCAGCACCTTGACCCCTTAGCTAGAGCTTAGTTAAAACTGACCACCCTAGTTGACCCCTTTAGCTAGAACATACCCCCAGTTGACCCCCTTAGCTAGAGCTGACTCCCCAGCTGACCCTCTCAGCTAGAACTGACCCCCCCAGTTGACCCCCGTAGCTAGTACTGACTTCTTACCACCTTGACCCCCTTAGCCAGAGCTGACCCCCCCAGCTAGTACTGACCGTAGACGCCGGTGTACTGCTTGGGCCCGCTAGAGGGCGTGGTCGCACGGCGTGGCAGCACGAGCAGCGCCGCGGATGGCGCCAGCTGGAGTTCCCGCAGCGTCGCCGACACGGCCGTCAGCTCGCGCCGCGGGAACGCCGTCCAAAGTGCGAACGATGATGCCGATAACTGTAATCATCATTGAAGAGCCTTGGTGTAGTGGTAGCACTCCCGCCTCACGATCCGAAGGTCGTGGGTTCAAACCTGGTCGTGCACCGATGAGTTTTTAGCTTTTTTGAGTTTTTAAACGGCGAAGGAAAGCATCGTGAAGAAACGGTATTCACCTTCGAATTTTTGGTTCTAGGGTGTCATAGGATAGTAGTGTTATGAGCGGCGATGGGCTTGCAACCTGTCACGTACGGAATACCTGTAAGTTGTCAGCCACGTACTGCTGCACTTGGCCGAGTGTACCAGCTGCGTCGAAGTGCGCTGTGTGCGACGAGCCGTCGGGCAGCTTGAACTGCACGCGAGCACTGGTGCCCCCGTCACCCGATGCTGCAACAAACATCAAGTTAAATTTAAAATATACGCGGAAATTACTAGACATCAAATGACAGCTACGTAAAGAACATCAAAGGAAAGCGAGATAGGGAGAGAACACATTTTAAATTAATTGACCCCCTAAAATTCCTTCACCCTCTTTTTTGACCCCTTTACCTTAATATTCAAGCGATCTGAACACATTATTGTTAGTATTAATAAAATAACATAAAAGTTATACATAATATTGTTAGTATTAAATGGGTATATATCGCGTTTTATTTACCTATTTTTCCTGATGCTTCGACAGGTTTGCACACTGTCGTGGTCACGGGTAGACTAATGGGTAGAGTCACATGATATCTAATGACAGTTTCGTAAAGAACATCAAAATAAAGCGATATGGAGAGAACCATTTTAAATTAATTAACCCCCTAAAATTCCTTCACCCTCTTTTTTGACCCCCTTACCTTAATATTAAAAACTCATTCTTTACTCCTAAACTCTATCTTGCTTGGCTCTTTCAAGCGATATTCGCTACAAATCGCCTTGACCCCCTTTTATTTAACGTAGTGTATCTACCTACATAAACTTCAACCCCCTAATTTCTTTCCACCTAGGGTACTTACTCGGTAGATGCGAGGTGGTCTGCTGCTGTACCGGCGCGGGGGTAGGCAGAGGCACGGGCGCGGGGGCGGGGGCGTCTCTCGCCCTCCTCTCGGCTCTATCCTGAGCTATTTGCTCTAAGATACGTTGTCTCGCTAGATTGTTTTCTAATTTCTCACGTTTTCTCTCCTCCTAATTAAAAATTATATAAACATTATGATATTATTCTACTACTATTACAAATGTGATAGTAAGTTTGGATGAATGTTTGTTGCTCAATCACGCTGACACGGCTGAACAGATATGGATGAAACTTGGAATATTGTAGAGTTTTACTTATAAAACCAATTTCCTATTTACCCATTGTCGTTTGACTTAATTCCCTCAACGTTTGGGTTTGAATTGCCGTGCAACGTGTAATATAAGCTTCTGTAAATATCCTTGTAATATTATTAACGCGAAAGTTTGTATAAATGTATGTTTGTTACTTTCACGCTGAAACGGCTGAACGGATCTGGATGAAATTTGGCACAGATATAGATTATGACAGGCTACTTTTTATCTCGGAAAATGTACGGTTCCCGTGGAATAGATTTTCAAGGTACCACGCGGGTGCAGCTGTGGGGAAGCTACTTTTGATATAAATCTTTGGCAAAATTGACAAGCCACGCCTACCAGGGCTCTATTTTCGTGGGGTCATTTTTCAGCTCAAGGAATACTGTCCTTTACCTGTATTAATTTCATCTCCTGGTCCGCCTGCCACCGTTTCAACTCCACTACGCTTTGACCTGTGTTACGTCTCTCGAGTTCCTTCTGTCTTTCTAACTGTGGACAAAATATTATATTAGTACTCTAACTTTATTTACTGACTTCGCCTGCTAGGCACCTACAAAAAATATAGCCTACTAGCTTCCGCCCGCGACTTCGCCTGCTAGGTACCTACATAAAATATAACCTATGTTACTCAGGGATAACGTAGCATTCTAACGGTGAAAGAATTTTTGAAATCGGACCAGTAGGTTTTGAGTTCACATATAAGTAAATACAAAACTTTCCTCTTTATAATATTAGTATAGACTAGCTTAGTCCGCGTGGAATAGTGACTATCGACAGCATTTTTTTTTTGCCAACGTCATCACATTACAGAAAAACTTTCATTTATTTGACGACCTCTGTGACGCAGCGGGCGAGAGTCCGCCTGCGCCGCAAGAGGTTGCGGGTTCGATTCCCGCCGCGAAACAAATTTGTGTACGATCTGCAGAAATTTGTTCCGTTGGTCTGGGTGTTTTCTATGTATAATAAAAAATATTTATCTATGTATGTAATGTATTAAATATATCAGTTATCTAGTACCCATAACACAAGCTTTGAGTAGCTTACTTTGGGGCTAGATAATGCTGTGTGGACTGTCCAGCATTATTTTATTTTATTTATTTATTTATTTATTGCCCCTATTTTTACCCTCTCTAGTTTAAAAATGTCGTATTTATTTATATTTCATCAAAAGCCTAAAAATAAATTTTTAGCTTTAAAAATGACGTGCGCGACCATTATTTCTACCATGAGTTTTCACAATGTACACTCGCTAGCGACTGTAGTTAAAAAAATGTATGAAAACTTGTACAGCGCCTCTAGCGGATAGTTGGGTACTAAAACGTCACGTAGCTAACTATCCTACGTCACAGCGTACTACAGCGACTGTAGTTTGCGCTCATTAATTTGCTTAGAATTTGGTACCATGAGTAACAATTGTGACAGATGTCATAGTAACGTACTATTACTACTGTAGTAACGTCAGCTAATCTAAATGTGACAACTCATTGTAGACGTACAGATTTGAACCCACGACCTTCGGATCGTGAGGCAAAAGTGCTACCACTACACCACCAGCGCTCTGATACACAGAAGTGCTCGCCAGTAGCGCAATTGACCGCGCTAAACCTAGCTTAGTACCTCTTTCTCCTGCTCAGCCTTTTCTCTACGCTTAGCTTCGATTAGTTCCTTAGCTCGTTCCAGTTTCTCATCTACACTCGTATCGCTGGAGTTCATTTCTAGGGGCTTATTCTGTGGCTGGAAAACAAATAGTAATAATAAGTTATAGCGCCATCTATGTAAGTATACTTGACGACCTCAGTAGCGCAGCGGGCGAGAGTCCGCCTGCGACGCAAGAGGTTGCGGGTTCGATTCCCGCCGCGGAACAAATTTGTGTACGATCTGCAGAAATTTGTTCCGTTGGTCTGGGTGTTTTCTATGTATAATAAAAAATTATCTATCTATGTATATAATGTATTAAATATATCAGTTATCTAGTACCCATAACACAAGCTTTGAGTAGCTTACTTTGGGGCTAGATGATGCTGTGTGGATTGTCCAGCATTATTTATTTAATTATTTATTTATAACGGCCCGTTCACACATGGGAGTCCGTTTTACTGGTACGTTTTTAACGGATACGACATAAATTTATGCTCTGTTCACACATAGGCACCGTATAACGTTCAACGGATCCATCATTACTGGATGCGATGTGTGAACAGAAAACTCGCAGTATACCGCCGCTATTCTACAAGGATGGATCTACAGCAGGGGTCGGCAACCTTTTGGCAGGCAAGGGCCACAAGGTGGCAATATAAACTAAAGGCGGGCCGCACTTGTGTTATGAACCCTAGAAGCTCAAAATATGGCTCTCAAATGCCCATGTGTGAAACTAGAAGCATATTTATTTTTTCTATAATTGACAATTGAAAAAGTTTGTTCGCATATTTATGCGAGTTCATTACAATTTTTGGTAGCACTTATACCAAAAATTATAATGAACTCGTGCTTCGCCATTTGTTCGTTCGCGGGCAGAGCGAAGCGCGTTTTAAGGCTGGATCCACACTATACGGTCGATCGTGGTTCGTTCATGCATTTGTCTAGCTAGATATTTAACTTATATAAAAAACATTCACGGGCCGCAAGTAAGACGTCTGCGGGCCGCATGCGGCCCGCGGGCCGCGGGTTGCCGACCGCTGATCTACAGTATCTATCCGTTAAAAATCTACGTATCCGTATATTTTTACTGTTCCGTCGTCCAGTATTCAATGACAAAACGGAATGTCATTTTTTTACGGAACGATATTTTTTACTATACAGAATACTGTGCCATGTGTGAAGTCGCTCATACAACTACATACGCCATCGACGAAAAAATAACGTACACGATAAAACGGAACAGTAAAACGGAGACATGTGTGAACGGGCCGTAACTAAGGTCAACTGGTATTTAATCAAAAAATAGAAAAACCAGACCAACTAATTGAAAATAGCTTTTTACAGCGGCCATATTGGATATTTTGTATAACCTTACTACTGGTGTGATCTAGACCAGTGATTCCCAAAGTGGTCCCCCAGGGGTCCACGGGAGACTCGACGGGGGTCTACGTTGGACGTGACAAAAAATGGGGGTCTACAATCGTAAGCAGGATGCATGAAAATTAATTTGGTTTCGATAGTGAAGAACTAAAATGTTGGCTTGTTATTTTAAATAATATGATACCCTAATTAAACCTTCTTAATAAGATAATTTATAAATAAATTGAGAAAAAAATGGTAATTTGGAAGATTTTTTTTCGAAATCTGTTAATCGTCGTTGAAACTCAGCCACAACGCAAGTTTCCATAGATAGATAGATCTAATCTATACTTTTTTTTGCAAGATTTAGAAATTGGTAGAAATGTTGATGCAGGGGGTCCACCGGAACCAGCAAAATTTTGAAAGTGGTCTATGAAACAAAAGAGTTTGGGAACCACTGATCTAGATGAATCCAACGACACCATATTTATCAAAATGTGTCCAGCTTTTTGAGCACCAGTGACAGCCATTGGAAAACAAATTTAGTTCCTTAACATTTCCAATGGAGGTAAATGTATGAAAGGAATAACATAAAACATGACACGAGTGTGAAATAACCGGATTTGTTAGTATAAAGTGGTTAATAATGTGCGAGTTTAATGGTTCGAGTAATTTAATGTAGGTACTTAATTAATAATTTGTGATTAGTGTAGTGTTTATTTATTTATTTATTTTATTTTTATTATTATAGACGAGCAGCTGTCGCTGGTATGTCTATATCACACAGTGTTGGAATAGTCTTTGTTGAAATAGTAATTAATATTTTTTTCTTTTCGAGCACTAGTTTCTTAGTTTGTTTGTTCGTAGCCAGTCGTCGAGCTTGTTCTTAAACGCATTGACAGAAGTAGCTGTAACAATGTTCTCCGGTACTTCCGGTAGTGCATTCCAGTTTTGAACCACTCTGTTACTGAAGAAGTGATGGGAAGTGATAGTGTGTGTGAATAGATTGTCCGTAATGCCAACAAAAAGAAAAAGGGCTCTAACGGAAGACCAGCGTTGGCTGCTCGGCGTTGCAAGCCAACCCATGCTGAGGCAGACGCCATTTTGTTTCTTTTAGACTTTTTATGTTGTTAAAATTTATAAGTTTTTTTTGTTTTTTATTATGTGAGTCTAATCGAACAAATAAAGTTATTTTATTATTCTAATAAATAAACTATTCGAAAAAAGTTTTCGTAAACTATCAAAAACTCATACTAAGGGTACGTGACAGGTTGCAAGCCCATCGCCGCTTATAAGAATACTTCAAACAATTAACAATTAATAAAATAATTACCTCAGTTACTGCAGTTGGGATAACAGATGGCAGAACTGGGGCCACGGTAGGGCTCTGGCTGGTGGACGGTTGGTCGGCGGCCTTAGGCCGCCTGACGCATACGTCTCCGTCACACACCACTTCAAGCTCTTCTGGCTTTTCTGCCTTCTCAGATGCTTTCGTCACCTCAACTGGTGTTGGGTCTGAAGGTTTTGGAAACTTGGGTGGAGATGGTGCGTCTGCTAGAGAACAAAGATTTGAATTGGGAAATTCAAAAATGTAATTAAAAAAAAACTGTCTCGTAAAGCTTATTATAGAATATCAGAGTACTTAGATGACAAAAAGCTTGGGACGAATCAGCTCCAACTCTGCTAGGTGTCCCTAACAATGTTAACAAGGTTCATACAAAAAATTTTTTTACTATTGACTTGACTATTGAATATTTAATTGGATTCTTTAAACGAGTATACACTATTCAGTACGTCTACCATGAGTTGTAACATATAGATCGGCTGACGTTACTACAGTAGTAATAGTACGTTACTATGACACCTGTCAAAATTGTTACTCATGGTACCAAATTCTAAGCAAATTAATGAAGCGCAAACTACAGTCGCTGTAGTACGCTGTGACGTAGGATAGTTAACTACGTGACGTTTTAGTGCCCAACTATCCGCTAGAGGCGCTGTACAAGTTTTCATACATTTTTTTAACTACATTCGCTAGCGAGTGTAAATTGTGAAAACTCATGGTAGACCTACAGTTTTCATACATTTTTTTAACTACAGTCGCTAGCGAGTGTAGATTGTGAAAACTCATGGTAGACCTACTGTACCCCATACCTGGTATAGCAGTCTTGGCAGGCTCGGGTATCTTGAGGGGAGCGCTGGCATTGGCTTCAGATTGCAGCAGGCCCATGGTAGCTTCGTGTATTCCTTGAGAGCTGGATGAAGTGGATGCCTGAGCTGTCTGCGACTTTTCACCATCTGTAATATATTTTTTTGTGAATATTGGGAATATTCATTATACACGGTGTATTTTTGATCAGTTTAAAGCCGGCGCCTACTCAAAAAACAATATGAATAATAAATCTATTTTTTTGTTATTAATAATAACACGAAACTTACTCGATAATAGAAGAACCGATAGTAGTCGCTATTCGTTTGTCGGCATGCGAATTCGGCGCGCGGCGGCGGGCCGTAGGGACTGGGGAGTTTGCGAAATCGTTGACTCTGCGCGCCTTACCATGTGTGTAACACACTTTTGTTAATCTTTTCGACTATTCAGTTCCGTAAATACTTATCAAATTCAAAAACTAAACCAACGACACAAATACGATTTAAGTAATAAAAGAATTGGGCGCCCGGCTTTAAACTGACCAAAAATACACCGTGTATACACTGATTGATAGCCTCAACATAAGATGATAGAATAGGAGAACCTGGTGTTTCCTGGTGGTGAGAAAAATATCTTACGTCTTTCAAGCTGATAGCATGAAGGAGCAATAAAAGATTGGTTGATAATAAGTTATTTCACGAAGGGTACAGTTAGCCCAAAGAGTCGAGGCATTCGTGAAGTTAGCCGCAAGAGCTGCGCAGCATCGTTTTTCGGGAGCAATTGGAGTTATGGAGAGGGTGGGACTGCACATGCGCAAATTCGCACCTGTGGCTAACTTCACGAATGCCTAGATCCGTTGGATGAACTGTACGTTACTATGACATCTGTCTAAATTGTTACTCATTTCTAAATTGAACAAATTGTAAGCAAATTAATACAGTCGCTGTAGTACGCTGTGACGTAAGATAGTTTTAGTACCCAACTATCCGCTAGAGGCGCTGTACAAGTTTTCATACAATTTTTTAACTACAGTCGCTAGCGAGTGTAGATTGTGAAAACTCATGGTAGATGCACATTTAAAATTAACTAATACATATTTCACAAGATAACTAAAATTATTTGTTGCGAACAATGACGAAAGTGAGAACAATGTTGTGTGGTAAGGTCACACCAGTGCTTTTAACTAGTACAAGCATGTTATGAAAACTCACGATGCTCAGCCAGGATCCTGTCGATCCGTGTGGCCAGGTTGTTGGGCTGTACCCCGGCACAGACCACTTCTAGTGGAGTGCCGTTGCGGCCGATGAAGAATAATGATGGCACCGGGACAAATTGGTCTGAACATATTGTTGAGGAAAGTATTTGGATGAGTCATATTCTGACCCTCTCCGTAATACCAATTAATCAATGACTGAAAGCTGTGAGTATGTTTTGTTAACAACAAAGTTCTGTACCACTGGTACCTATTGCACTAGAATATTATATGTCAAGAATAAATAATTATTGTTTATTTTCCATGACTAACTTTAAGAGTACTTCTTATCCTACTATCCAAATAATATTATAAACGTGAAAGTTTGTATGTATGGATCAGTGTGACCAGATTTGAATTGACAAATTTACTGTAACACAGAGTGAAAACTTACCAAAGTCTACTAAACATAAGCTGGATTCAAGCAAAAGTCTATTACAAAATTCAATGGTTTAAAATACCACCAATTACCAATTATAACTTATAAAAATTTATACAGCTGTTGCAAGTTCCTCAAAATCTACTAAAAAGTAGAAGTCTACCTGAGTTTGGTCACACTGGATGGATATTTGTTACTATTTCACACTGAAAGGATCTGGATGAAATTTGACACAGAGATAGAATATAGTCTGGACTGGAATAGCACATAGGCTACTTTTTATCCCAGAAAAATTTAAGGTTCTCAAGGGATAGATTTGTTTTTGTTTTTCAAGCTATCATGCAGGCGAAGCCGTGGGCGGAAGCTAATGATGTATAAAAAATAAAATTCAATTTAAGTAAGGTTTATGTGAAGAGGTCAGTTATTCAAAGGATACATATTTGTGCAAAGTGTGTGTAGTTTGCTGTTCCGCTCTTCAGTTTTACAGCCAAGAAGTTAGTCTGGTTCGAGAGACGAGAGACCACAGCCGCATCATCTATAGTGGCTGCCATCTCCACCGAGAGTTCATTGTCACCTGCAAGGATGATTCAACATGGATAGCTATTCATAATGCAAAATATTGTACAGATATTCCAAGTAAAACATTAATAACTTTTTTTTATGTGATTTTGTGACAGAATTGATGGTAATCAGTTTATGTACCTTGTAATCGAAAGGTATACAAGAAGAACTATAATTACATTAAAAATAAGAAATTATCTCGAAAGACTTTAATTTTTTGTCGCACTATGACAATGTTTCGTCATAGCATTTAAACTATTATTTTAGCAGAATTTGTATGTCTAATAATAAGAAACCATTCCAATATAGCGATATAATGATTGAACTTAGAACTTTACGTAGTAATGAGGTTGAACAAGCGACAAACCTTCGACAAACACGACGAAAATAGCATTTTTCTGTTTCGATAGCGTAACAGCTTCGGCGATGCTGCCGCCGTACCAATGCATGATGATGGCGTTGGAATCAGTTTTCCAGGTTAGTTACAAACTATTCGTAATGTTTCAAGTTTTTATTTTTGATTTTTCACTAGATTTTTCAATTTTTATTTCTTCACCGACAACATGACACAACAGATTTTGACAGCTGACGTGTTTTTGTTTTTTTAGCGTAAAAAGTGTGTTCGGTAACTTTTCTGAATACTTTTTCTGCTTTTGCGACCATTTGTTCGTAAATGTTATACTTAAGTTCTCTCTTTAATTTACAAAATTTTAAACGGCATTTCTTTTTTCAGAATTTAAAATTAAAATAATAACAATACACAGGACATAGCTTGCAATAGCAACAGCTAAAAAAAAACATTTGGACAAGTTATTCAATAGTAGTTTTGTTTCCGAACGTATTATTTTTAATACGACAAAGTACAATAACCTACCCAAAATCAAACTTAACCCCAATAAACTCACGTATTTCAAATATGGTCGTATTATAGACACTTATTTTCTTTGCTGTCTATGGTTTTATTACCATGTGACCTTGTAAATATCTATTCAAATCTAGATGGCAGTGCCATAGCCAAATCTAAAATTAGCTTCGTAATCTACTCGTCACTAGATGTCACTACTTGCTCAACCACTTTTTAATGCATCGCACCGTTCATCTTAATTTTATTTTCGTTTTTTGTATATAATAGAATTATATAATTATAAAAAATGGTGATAAATTAGTAATATTTATGTGTTTATTTGTTTTTAGGTGTGAAGTGCTTGTTTAATTTTGAATAAATATATTTTTTGTTTTACAAAGGTCTATTGTTAATAATATTAATGAATAAGATTGTAAAAGGATAAAAAATACAAATAAATGTTGGATTTGAGTTAAATTTCAAATGTCATGTCACATTCGGTATAAATAACGGCAATCTAACAAAAAATCTTATTTGTGTAAACAAAACCTTACTTTTTTAATAAAGTTTTACCTGCTTTGTCTGTATTATATCTACCTTTTAATATCTTTTACCTTAACGACTTCGTCGGCATACCTACTCGTCATTATACACGTCAAAATTGTCAACAAATCCCTAATTAGATTCCGAACGAGACGCATCCTCTCAACACGACAAGTTATTTTTACCCACAATTAACCAATTTGTTAGTGGCAACACCACGGTCGAGTTACGATACTTTATTGCTGGCAACATTCTAGCGTCTTTGAGCTTTGAAAATGGAACCGAAAATTGCGTTTTGAAATGGCAATGGGCCGCGAAATGCAATGCTTTCGCGCCTTTGGTGTCTAAATATGGCGGCGCGTAGAGTGATACAGAGCAAGCTACGGTACAGAATCTTACATCATTTTGCAAGTTCATCCAAGGAGCCTCTTAAGCAGGTAGGTACCTACTCTGGACTAGTCTTGACTGGGGCTGGGGCCTTACCGCGAAGTCTTCCAGAAAGATTCCGTTTTAGAAACGTCACATTTGAACCTGAACTCAATAGAATTTGCATAGGTCATGGTACGAAGTAACAATGTTATATTAAGTCGGTAATGTATTATGAATTCGTGGTGAGGCCCGATCTTTCTCTAATACGTCCCCAATTTGATCGAGTTACGTACGCCGAGGTCTTCCCCTTCCAACTGTCCCATTCACACTCCCAATCATGCTAGTGATAATAATGTAATATTTAAAAAATACATAAGTAGGTATAATATAATTAGAATAGCGGATATCAATAAAGATTTTTAATAAAATTGTTACATAAATGTCAAATAATAATTCAATTATACTCATTGTTATATTGGGTACAATTATACATAGGTACCTATTTCTACCATTTTATTTTACTTGAGAAGGTAAGTTAGTTCAATTTTCAATTTTATTATAAACGCGCCGTTGTTGGCTCACATTACTCCGCGCGCAGCTGACAGCCGCTCGTAACGGAGGGACCATAGATCGGTTAACATTTATATTCATTTTATTGAGTGTTTATTCTTGCTTACCGTTCATACCTACACAGTGCTATGTTGTTTTATCGTCTCTCCGTGGATTACTAGTGTTTGAAATCGGCCGTAGTCATTTAGCAAAAAATGTTTTTTGTATTTACCTACATAAATACCTAAAGCTCGTTCAGTAGTGACTGACTTCTTATAATATTTATTATATTATACTAAAATTATTATTATTATTAATCGATACGGTAGCTATCGAAAAAATAGTCATTCATAAATGAATTAGGTGTACCTACCTAAGTATAGGTACCTACATTAATTAATGGAGATTCTATTTTTAGATAAAATATTAGCAGATTAATAAACTAAAAAATGTGTTGGCAGGTAGGAACATTGGGTGGTCTTATTCCTAGAAGTAGAAAGCGATTATTTTAGACAACATTTTTAGTGAGTGTCCAATCGATACTCATGCTAAATCGATGTATCGAGTCAAACAAATCACTTGTTAAGACAGAGCAACACTTTTTGTGATTGCTACGTGTCTCCTTTATCCTTCGCGCCAAAGAATTCAAATTAAAATACCAAACAGCTAAATACCAATCAATTCACACGTCAACAGGCGCTTTAAATCTTGTTTAAATCTAATTTGGTGCCAAATAATAATTACCGGAGTCATCAAAGTATAACGAGTTGTAAACCGTTGAATAGCCGCCATTTTGTAGATGAGACGAGCTGTCAGCGTGACAGATGGGAGAGGGCGGGAGTTTTGACGTTTGTTTTGCGCGGGAAGTGGTGACGCGTTCCGTTACACGCATATTTTGGAATCTTTAAAATATATATCCTACTAATGAAAACGTGAAAGTTTGTGAGAATGCATGGATGTATGGACCGTTACACGCATGTTTTGTTGTAATCTTTAAAATATATCCTACTAAGTATTAATTATATGCGAAAGTTTGTAAGAATATATGGATGTATGTTTGTTACTCTGTCACGCTGAAACGGCTGAACGGATCTGGATGAAATTAGGCACAGGAAAGTCTGAAATAGCATAGGCTACTTTTTATCCCGGAAAATTGTAAGGTTCCCGTGTGATAGATTTGTATTTTTCAAGGTACCACGCGGGCGAAACCGTGGGCGGAAGCTAGAATAATGTGAAACAAAGTCGGGTTTGTTCGAACACTTAGTTATAACTCGAGAACTGCTGGACCGATTTTCATGATTTTTGATTTCTTTTTTGATGTCTCCGTCCTGAATAGCAGATTAACTATTAAAAAACAGCTAGTAATATTATAAATGTGAAAATTTGTATATATGGATGTTTGTTACTTACCTAATGAACTATTAACGGTCGTGATCTTATTTTTTTTATTTATTATAATACTAGCTTCAACCAGCGGCTTCCACCGCATGTCTTTTTAAAAAAGAAAAACATATCTATCTATCCCACGGGAACGGTGTATTTTCCGGGATAAAATGTAGCCTATGTGCTATTCCAGGCTATAATCTATATCTGTGCCAATTTTCATCAAAATTCCGCTCGGCCGTTTCAGCGTGAAAGAGTAACAAACATACATCCAGACATCCACACATCCATACATTCTTACAAACTTTCACGTTTATAATATTAGTAGGAAGTAGGATAGTAGGATTATGCATCTTTTTCTAATTTCGTTATACAATATTGGTATTATTTCCAATTATTAAGAGAACAAATCAATTATTACTCAAAACAACTAGAAACTACGATTTTAAATTATAGGGTAAGACGGGTGAGGGTGTTTTACCCCCAAACATTTCACCCCACCGACATTGAAGGCTAAGTATTAACAAATTGTATAGAATTTTGTTCGAATTAGAGATACAGAGCTAAGCAAGTGTAGAATAGATCACCATTTTTACTTTTTACCCCAAATTAGGTACACCAAGGTATGAAACAGGTAGCCTATGCCTATTTTACAACTTGTATCAAACTGATTTTATTTATTAAATTTTACCCTCGCTGCTTTGCTCGAGAGGTATCTACATAAAATATAACCTAGTTACTCAGGGATAATGTAACATTCTAATGGTAAAATATTTTTTGAAATCGTACCAGTAGTTTTTGAGTTTATTCGTTAGGTACAAACAAATATACAAAACTAACTTTCTTCTTTATAATATTAGTATAGATTCACACCTAAAACATGTTGTGATAATAAATGCATACAAAAGTTGTAGAAATAGAACACATAATATTGAGGTTACGCAATTTCACCCCTTTAGGGGTTGTTTCCAGGCTCAAAAGTATAGCCTAAGTTTGTGTTTTTTAAATTAAAATCTACAGGTATAGGTACCTACCTACTTTCAGTCAAAAAAGCACCATACATAGATACACTACACAGACACACAATTTTTTTATCTTATTAATATAGGTAGGTACTTGAACAAATAATACACGAGACTTATGAAAGGAGTAACATTAAAATAAAATAGGTAAGTATACAATTTAGAAAGCACAGAGATGAGTGACACACTTTGACTAAACAAAATTAATTATTTATTTATAATTAATAATTATTAATTAATTAAACCATAGAACCAAGGTAGAGCGTTCCTAATTTCAACAATACTGACTCATACCTGCCGTGTGATTCTGTAAGACCTCATTTTAAACTTCGAATCTGAATCCGCTGTGAGTTTCTTGATTGGCATTCTAAAAACTCGGTTGATAATTCGAATTTACACTAGCGCCACTCTTGCGAGCGTGTCAGCGAGTTGAACTAAATTGACGGGGAGATTTTGACAGATAAAGTATGAGATGACGTAAGAAATAGCTTTCTATACGGTAATTCCCAAGTCACTTTGACGCTCGCTTCGCTCTCAAACCCGATTCAAAGTGTCAAATAAAAAGCGTCATAAGCGAAGTGAGAGTGAATAGCGATGTGAGATGCGAGTTGATGTTTGAATTATACAGAATCGACGTACTGGGTGGTACTGCTCAATTTATTATATTTGTCGTTATTTCAAATATTTTGTAAACTTGATTTTAGAGCTCTTCTTTCAAGCTGAGCATGAATGAAGCAAAAAAGATTGGATGATAATAAGTTATTAATAATATAAAAAGTTATTAATAAATCTCGTCTAACATTTTACGAGATAACCAAAATTGTTGCTAACAATGACGAATATTGAGAACAATGACGAAACCCTTGAGGAGAATAGCGTACGTCTTTTACCTACACTTTGCTTATTATATTATATCTATCTGGGTTTCGCAATAATTTGCTCAATAGCTGGCAATATTTTCTTATTTTAGGGTGTAAGTACCTACCTCGGAAATGGCAATACTTTAAACTTTTTAGTGAGAACAATGATAAAACTGTAGAGGAGAATCACCACCTACTCGCAGTAGGATTATTTTTCAATTCATTCTAAAATACCCTAGCTCTACAATAACACAAACATTAATACCTACAAGGTCCTACCCTTCAATTACACCTTGATGAACCTATAATTTCATCAATATGACCACTTGCTTTTAATACCATACATCAAAATTGATACACCAGCTTCTGCCTGACTTCACACGCGTGGTGCAGTCATACAGACAGTCAGACCTCCGTCAAATTTGCAAAAAGTTAGTTAAACTTGTAAAATATAATTTATATGAAGTTTTCAAAGGGTGGAATGTTTGAAATGCAAAGACTTTTTCTATAAATAGTTATATTGAATAAGGCATTTGTCTCTTAAATATCAAGTACCTGGTTGACCGAGCTTTGCTCGTTTTTTTGGGGTAAACGACGTTTTCTAAAAATGAAACCTAGCTAGTTCGATTTATCGCCCCCGAAACCCCCTGCATACTAAATTTCATGAAAATCGCTGGAGCCGTTTCCAAGATACAAGAATTGCTCGTTTAAAGGTATAAGATTTTGCCAGTGTCAAGTGTTTAAATTAGTAGTAAGTATTGTCAATGTCACAAAGATCAGTGAAATTGTAAAGAAAAATTTAAACAAAATATGGCTGTTTTGTTCAAAATTATTGGACACTATGGCATACCTACATGTTTCAATTTTGCCAGTGTCAATGTAGGTTGTAGGTTCGATTTCCACCCAGGACAAACATTTGTTTATGTGCTAAACATCGGTGTTTGGGTGTCATTAAGTATTATACCTAAGTATGTACAAAAAAATTTGGTTACCATTTTTTTTTTACCAGCTTTGCTCAATTTGGGTCTAGATGGCGCGTGCGAAATGTCCACTAATATTTATTTTGTGAAAATTTAATTTTAACCCTCATTTTGCGTAGGGGTCAAAAAGGTCTCGTGACGTGCTTATAATCGCACCCCCTAATAACGGGGTGCTGGTTACCCTTTAATTTACAAAACACACAGTTTAAACCCCAATTACAGCGCTATTACAAATGAATTATCGCATTAATATTGATTAGTAGTTACTAGTTGTAACTATAAGTTCGGGGAATGTCGGGCGAAGGTCGATACTATAAGGGGGCATAGTGCGAGTATTGATAGTTTTCGTAATTTTATTTCATGTGAGATGTCCTTTATGTGGTGATGGGCTTGCAACCTGTCACGTACGGAATACGAGGCCATTCTACTCGGTTTCGTCATTGTTCTCACTATTCGTCATTGTTAGCAACAAACAATTTTTGTTATCTCGTAAAATATTAGTTAATTTTAAATGTGCCCTTCGTGAAATAACTTATTGTCAACCAATCCTACTAATATTATAACCGCGAAAGTTTGTAAGAATGTCTGGATGTGTGGATGTATGTTTGTTACTCTTTCACGCTGAAACGGCTGAATGGAGCTGGATGAAATTTGGCACAGATATAAATTATAGTCTGGATTAACACATAGGCAACTTTTTATCCCGAAAAAATGTACGGTTCCCGCGGGATAGATTTGTTTTTGTTTTTCAAGGTACTACGCGGGTGAAGCCTAGGGTGGAAGCTAGTCTTTCCATAGAAATGCCAAATGCGATGCCAAAAATAAGTAAATCCACACACCGGGAAATGACGTAATACGCTTTCATTCCATTTTCAAAAGCACCACACATTATGACGTTCCGTTACACGCTGTAAATCTCGAGAGAATTAATTACATCGGAGAAGGCGCCAGCGTAAGTTGAGCTTCGGAGACCACCCAAAGAAATCGAAAAAAAACTTCTGGGGGCTTAGTAGGTACGGCTTTTTATAGTCTATCCCGTACGTGACAGGTTGCAAGCCCATCGCCGCTTATAAAAATACTAACCTATGACACACACATTCAAATTTTTGGTTCTAGGGTATACCGGTTTCCTCACGATTATTCCTTCACCGTTTAAGAGCACTGGCATTGCGCTACATGTTTCGAATGGAAAAACTCATTGGTGCACGACCAGGTTTGAACCCACGACCTTCGGATCGTGAGGCAGGAGTGCTACCTCTACACCACCAGTGCTCTTAACCTTTAAATATTACCTAAACAGATCCAAATTTGACAATGAATCATCAAAAAAGTCATGTATACACAAGGCCGTCTTAAACTATGCTGGGGCCCTTGGGCACACAAGAATTTAGGGCCCTTTTGAAAAGTAAAGATAGCGAATTATTCTAACATTTTTTCTATTATGATCTTCTATTTGTTATGGGTAACCAAGTAAACAATATAATGTCCATAATTATTTTTGACTGTGGCGCTGTTATGTACCTGTGCTCGACAAAAATGTTTTGAGAATAAAATGTGAGAGAAGTTGGCGGTCCTTCGGGGCCCCCTGAGGATGGGGGCCCTGGGCCCGGGCCCCGTGTGCCCTTATGGTAAAGACGGTATTGTGTATACAACTGTATCGCTATTTATAGCGATACAATTTACATGACAAGAAAAAAAAAAGTCTATATTCTGATATAGTCTTATAATCTGACTTTTTTTTTCTTTTTTGGCTTCGCATTATTTGCATTTGCCATTTACAGATAGGTACTTATAAATATACAACACACTACTAAAAATACAATTAAATAATAAATAAACCCTAAATTCTAACTCTACTGTTCTAATAACAAGATAAAATTCATAATCTGACTTTATAATCAATAATTTCAAATCGAGGGTAGTTCCACCTAAGTTGGCCACTTCGTCATATCAGCGCATTAGCGAAACCGAACGGAAGCCACGCCCCTTCCGGCGGGCTGTCAGTGTGACAGCGCGCCAAATTGTTACCAAAGATTATTTATTGCGGATGGAAACGTAATTCACGAATAAAATCTAATGTTGGGGAAAAAAGTGAAAAATTTCTGCAAATAGTAAAAATTTGAGTACCTACCTACTTACTTAAGTACAGAGTAAGTAGGTAGGTACTGTGAATGAAGAATCTGGGGCCTTACCACGAATTCATAATACATTACCTACCGAATTAGTATTAAGTAGGTACATTGTTATTTCGTACCATGACCTGTGCAAATTGTATGGAAGTAGTGACGAATCTACAATGCAATCGTTCTGGAAGACTTCGTGGTAAGGCCCCTGAAACGCACTTTGATCCTTTCACCACACTCGCACGGAAAAACTAGAATTATGACATTAATTATAAAAAATTACTTATAGGTAGGTACTAGCTGATGCCCACGATTTCGTCTGCATGTAATTGCTTTTCAAATGTTATAAGTAAATAGTTATTCTGCTATTCGGGACAGAGACAAATACAACAAATCAAAAACCATGAAAATCCGTCCAACCATTCTAGAGTGATAGGTAGGTTCTTAAGTGTTAAAAAATTAAAAAGGTAAGTAAACCCTTTTTAATTTAAGATATAATTTTCATACTACTTTCTATTTTGGCTCTTAAAGACACTATTTTTAGGTTATAAAAAGTATGAAAGCTAAGTACAGTTTACTATTTGGCGCCATTGCGAAGCATTTCGACTTGCGAAATGCACAATGTCGCTCTCAATCTCGAGGGGCTGTCAAAAACGTCAAAACGACAAGCGTTCCATTTTCGAACGGGGATGAGTTTGACGTGCGGCGCGAATCAAAATGAGTTGTGGAAGGGATTATTGGAAAATGAATTTTATTACCGCGGATTAGAATTGTTAATTTAATTTTGTACCTTCTGCCTACTGAATTTGTTATACTTCGAACTTGAATTTTTAACTTTCTTCATGTCGTAGTGTTGTGTAGAATTACAAGAATTTAGTTAAATTTTATTTATAATATAGGTACTAGCTTTCTCTCGCGGCTTTGCTCGCGAGGTACCTACATAAAATATCCTATGTTACTCAGAGATAACGTAGCATTCTAACGGTGAAAGAATTTTTGAAATCGGTCCAGTAGTTTTTGAGTTTACATACCTACGTTACAAACAAAAATAGAAAAATACAAAACTTTCCTCTTTATAATATTAGTATAGAAATACCTACCTAGTATAGAATAGATTTTAAGTACCCTGAAAGACGAGCTAAAATCAAGGTTAAAAAAGTTATCAAAATAATGGTAAAATATAAAATTGAGGAGAATCTCTTAAAATTCGTGTTATGTAGGTAGGTATATTTTTTTTAGAATAATTACCTACCTACTCGCTTTTTTATCAGCAGGTATAAATGTTCTATGTTACCCCATCACTAGCGAGCACTAGAGTGCACTCAACTAGAGTTGTGACATGCATGACGCATAATTCGACACGAGTGAATTATTTTAGAATCTAATTTTCACACATTTAAAACAGGGGGATAGATTAAAATATATTTGCATATCATAGAGTTTTTTTAATAAATACTTAGGTATTAATATTCATTTATTTTAGATTAAAATAATTCATCAAACATAAGTGGGTAACACTTAAAACTAAGTAAGTGGGTAGGTAAAAGAAGTAGGTACATTAAAGGGCACGGAGTAGGTACCTAGGTATTTTAATCAACAAAAAATTAAGAGGAATAAAACAGATAGTATAACTTACTAAAAAGCGAAAAAAAAAAGTTTTAGTCAATCTTAAACTAAGCACAAGTGCCTAAGTGGGTAGGTACTGGCATAAAGAAACTGCGACAGGACACGGCGGGCCATAGACAAAAAAATAAATAAAATATTGCGAGTTTCGTAACCAAGAAGGAGTACGTAAGCTTTCGATAACAAACGGTGTTGGGTAAGCTAAGGTGACGGTATTAAAGAGGTCAGTAACACTTACTTTTAGCTTGAAGTTTAATTCGACCGTCATGTCTCACAAACTAGACAACATATTAAACCAACAAACTTTATTAGGCAGCAATTAGATTATCTCATAATCTGTTTTATAATCAAATAGATTCTGGCTGAATGCGACAGTCATTTGCCATAATGAAAGAAAATTAGAGAAAATAAAATTCAAACTTCGAACCCCATTACGACCAATGAGAGCCGCCAGACTTGATTGCTGGGCGTGACTACGCTCATTACTCACTGAAACGCAACTGCGAATATACACCCATCCCTTTCTTATGTGTGCAGATAAGAGGAGTCGAGCGAAGATTTGGTTATGGAACAGTTTTGATCGCGCGTATACAGCGTGATGTTATTTAATTTTATGGTTCATAATTATTATGAATAAGTTTGTACTGAATTTATGTGGGGGTGTAATGGGCCGTTTGGTTATTATGGCTCGATGCTTTCGGGAGCTAAATTGCTCGACGGCACATTACATTTTGTTGTGTGCATCGTAATTAGATAAAGCGATGATACTTCTCGCTTGTGTTTGATTAAGAGTTTATTGGCGTGGGTTTTTTTGGGTGTAATATTAAATTAAAATTTCACACAACGCCATCTACTTACAAACTTTGCTTTGCATGGTTTTTTTTTGCGGGTGGGTGGTGCTCGAATCGGCTCTTTAATCGACTGGCCCCGGAAAAAACTGGCCCTACGGGGCCGGTTGACCTAATGCATTTAATTTATTACTTTTTTTTAGTCTTCTGGGCCCATTACTAATTTGAACAAAAAAATCTATTGTCTATTTCAAATACATGTACAGATGTGTGCAAAACGTACTCAGAGAAAAAAAAAAACACTATTTTTATAAATATGATACTTATGTTTATTGGGTTTTTTTGCTTAGAACTAGTCAAAATCAACAATATAGTATATCGACAAAAGTTGAAATACTTTTCTTCTTGACTATTCTAATAATAAATTCTGTAAGCGGGGCCAGTTGACCAATTTAAAACATGCATTAGGTCAACTGGACTTGAGGGGCCAGTCCGAGCGGGGCCAGTCGACTAAAGAGCCAAAAAATCGTATTTCGCGCCATTCACAATTAGGTACTTAATTCTAGAAAGCCCCACAAACGAAGTGCCGAAGCTTTTATTTGTAAACTAGCTTCCGCCCGCAGCTTCGCCCGCGTGAATGTCGATTATCGCGACTTTTCATACAAACTTTCATCCCCTATTTTATCCCCTTGGGGGTAGAATTAATCAAAATCCTTTCTTAGCGGATGCCTACGTCATAACATCTACCTGCATTCCAAATTTCAGCCCGATCCGTCCAGTGGTTTGGGCTGTGCGTTGATAGATCACTATGTCAGTCAGTCAGTCAGTCAGTCACCTTTGAATTATATATATTTAGATTTAATGACTGACTATTGAAAATAATACGTGTAAAGCCGCAAAAGCTAGTAGGTAAACACAAATTAAATTAAATTCCATATACACATTCGAGGCGCGCAGGAGTGGTGAGAATGGTGCACGAGACCGGACTGTCAAGGAGATCTGTCAGTTCACTGTCAGAGTGGCATGCCAATATTATTAGCTTGTAAAAGGTGTCTGAGCGAAATACGAAATACTTAGGTAGGTAATAACAAAATACCTTTTAGGTACCTATAACTAAAAAATGCATTGTTAGAGTTTAGATTTTTATGTAGTCAACGGAAGATTTTACTCTTTTTAAAGTTAAATGTAAGTTATTTATCAAAAACTAAGTTAAGACAGTCAACACAACAATTATCACAAAAAACTAAAAAAGAAAGAATAGAATAGAATAGAATAGAATAGAATAGAATAGAATAGATTTTTATTCAGACACGGACACATACAGGAAAATAAAAGTAGGTAGATAAAAAAAAACAAAACAAAGGTAAAACCAAACAAAATTTTACTTATGAAAGTTTTACTTATGGTAATAACAATGATAATCGCTTACTGAAATGCTACATCAGTCGTATTTACCTATATTTTTTCTAGTTATAGGTTTCATGCCAATTTCCATCGTTGTTTTTTTTTATTTTAATAAACACCTAAAATCGCCTATTTCCCGACGGACTAGGATGAAAGAGATTTATATATTTTTAAACTTACGCGATCTGAACACAATATTAATATTAGAATGAAACGGGTATTTATCGCAAAAGAAAAGAAAGAAATCTACGAAAGAGATTTCCGATAAAATATAATCTTCCTATTATTCTACCCTATCACAGGAAAATACACAATTAAATATTTCCTGCAAGCTTCCGCCAGCGGCTCCGCGTAATACCTAGAAAAAAAAACTATTCGACGGAAACCATAAATTTTTCCAGGATAAAAAGCTTATGTGCTATTCCAGACCTTAATCTATCTATGTGCCAAATTTCATCCAGATCCGTTCAGCCGTTTCAGCGTGAAAGAGTAACAAACATCCATTAACTCGTATCAGCTCCAACTCTGCTAGGTGTCCCTAACAACATTAGCAAGGATCATACAAAAAGCGCTAGGGCCCAGCGAGTTTGTTGTCAGTTCTTCTCGGACTGGGGATAGGACTGGAATTGGCACCTATACTCACCTAGTATGTAAGACAAAAAAAAACTTTCACGTTTATAATATTGGTAGGACTTAATAGGCATGCTCTTCCCACAATAGCCAAAGTCACAAGTTGTCAAAGAACTAGAAAAGTCATAAGTAACTTATTTGTCCTGTCGATAAATCATTTCTAACCACCAGGAAATGACCACAATCAATTTAGTACGAGCTGCTGTGGTGTAATCTGTGGCGTGGGGATCTAATGACTGCGAGTCCGCCAAGAGTTGGAGCCGCGTTCACATGGGGGAGTGGACTTGACTAAATTTTCAATGAGTTTTTTTAGTTACAATTTGTAAGTTTGTTTACAAACTTCTAATGACAAGTTCTTTCGAATCAGCGCAGTGAAAGAATTAACGTTTGATTCGTAATTGTCATTTCCAGATTTAATAAACATTTAGGTAATCTTTAATAATATGGGTTGGACACTATTACTTAATTACTTACTTATATCTTTGATAATGTTTGAAGGGGTTGGAGACGGAGATACGCCCAAGCATTATATTTGACCTACACAGACCGCTCGAGCAGTCATAAGCAAAAGCTAACAATGAAGAATTATAATTCATAATTATGTTCCGCCCGAAGTAGTTGCATCTGCTCGAGCGGTTCCGTGTATGTGTGTACGCACAAGACAGTAGCTTGCTATGCAGTCGCAGCTTGAAGCAGTCGAGAATTGCTGCTCCTAGCTGTCCGTGTGTGACGGCCCTTAGTCAATAAAAATAACTTTAGAAAACGTTTATATTTAACGATGTTTAGTAGGTAAGTAAGGCAACTTACTTCGTTCAAATCATATAAAATAAGTTTCAAAATGATAAAAAAATGATAGTACGTGCGAGTAAACGAGGCATAAAGCGATGAATTTATTCGGAGTGCTGACACTGCCAAAACATGATCACCACCAATTACCAGTGTACACTGAGTCCACAAATATCGCTCCCTGCGTCTCTTTCTAACGCACCCTAACGACTTGTTTCTGTCCTGCTCCGACGTCAGAAAATTGGTCTTAATCATTCCTTGCTCAGTGGCAGAAGACCCTACATCCAACCAAGGGAAATACAAAATCAATCTTCGGGCATTTGATATTAAGGTTCCTTTTTGTTAGGAAGACATGAAACTGTGGACTGTAAAGTGGTTATTTGAAAAACAACTTTATTGAATAGAAAAATAAGGCTCTAGAGACGATATTTTGTGTTGAAAGATAAGGCTTTATCATACGATAGGTCTGGATAATGCCAGTGGTATTATGTCGATAGTAATAGAGCTTATATTTGCTCAGCCAGAAAGGGCTATTAATAAAATAAAATAACGTTTCGACTACACCCCGTATGGGCGTGACTAAGTGATGTGGCTAAAGAAACGAGTACTACGCGAGAGACCCGCGCGCGCGAACGTGTGCGCGCCAAAAAGTGACATTGACAGTGACAAGTTAATTTTACGTTTCTTCATTAAAGACAACGTAAAAACTGTTTTCTAAATTCTAAAACTACAAAAAAGTATTTAACAAAAAATATTTCCGAAGAAGTGATAGCCAGTGATAGTGAAACAGTGAAAAATGGAATCTAATATCGTGGAAACTCAAACCAAAAAAACACCTAAACCATTTTCGATAGAATCCCTAATAGGAAACCCAAGAAAATCACCAGAAATAGACATAGAGAACAATTTATCGGATTCTAGAACGTCAGAAGAGGATGAGACAGAACGATTGAATGGATTGAATAGAATGAGATATTACTTCAACGCGCCATTTTTGCAGCAAAATGGCGGATTTCCATTCCTCTTGGGTTACCCGGAACCGTGGCTGAGAATGCTGAATCCGATGCAGAGAGAAGAGATCAGAGAAGAAGAGAGAGAAAAGAGAGATAGTCCTGTTAGCGTCGGCAGTGAGATGGAGAGCGACGGTGGAGAAGATAATACTCAAGGTAGAGTTACAGTTAAACACCCAACAATCTCTTCGTTAGTACCTATCTAAATTTTGATCCTACAGTAAAATTCCTTGTAAATCCTATAAATATTATAAACGCGATAGTTTGTAAGAATGTATAGATGTATGTTTGTTACTCTTTCACGCTAAAACGGCTGAACGGATCTGGATGAAATTTGACACAGATATAGATTATAGTCTGGAATAGCACATAGGTTAATTTTTATCCCGGAATAATGTACGGTTCCCGTGGGATCGATTTGTTTTTGTTTTTCACAGTACCACGCGGGCGAAGCCGTAGGCGGAAGCTAGTCAACAATATTATTAGGTATATTAGCTGTTACCGGCGTCTTCGTCCGCAAAGATCCATCAAACTAACATATTAATTCTAAAATTAATAATAAGTATCTGTTTATTAAATTCTATGGAGTGCAAACAGAAGTCATTCATCCAAAAAGTGACTGCGCCCAGCGTAGCTTAAACATACGTTTCCTTTACAAACTTACAACCCCTATTTCAGCCCCTTCAAGATTATTTTTGAGACAATAGATAGCCTATGTCCATCTCCAGGATATAATCTATCTCCTTGCCAAATTTCTTTACGATCCGTTCAGCCGCTTAGCTCTGAAAAGGTAATAGACAGACAGAGTTACTTTCGCATTTATTAACAACTAGCTTCCGCTCGCGGCTTTGCTCGTGAGGTACCTACATAAAATATAGCCTATGTTACTCAGGAATAATGTAGCATTCTAATGGTGAAAGAATTTTTGAAATCGGACCAGTAGTTTTGGAGTTTGCAAAACAAAAATGCAAAACTTTCCTCTTTATTAGCATAGATTATTATAAATTAGCATGGATTACAATCACAAAGATCACTTCGAAACGTCTTACATGCGGTGAATTTATATGCCCAGCCTAACCCTAGTCCGAGAAGAACAGGCGAGGAACTCATCTCGCTCCTAGCGCATTGTATGATTTAATACCTAGCTAGGTAGGTTATAAATATAAGATTAAATTATTGTTATAAAACTAAAAAAATATATATGTATTATTAAAACGACGGTAAATCAATTTTCACATTAATCATCCATTCTTGAAACTCACTTCGATCGGATTACTGCTTTTAGGCTTCCGACGGTAGTAGGTACCTAAGTAAGTAATTTCTGCAGTGGTGGATTTATCACCAGGCTGAGTAGGCTGGAGCCTAGGGCGGCAAATTTTAGGGGGCGGCAAATTTGGCTTATTACCTTACACAAAATAATAAATAAAAATTATAATATACACGGAGAAAAAATTTAACAAAATTGCAATATTTTAATACTATACACCTATACCAAATAATCCAACGATTTTACATGATAAATTACTAAACGCTAAATTTAATAGCCTACTGGCGGCAAATGTGTAAATCCGCCACTGAATTTCTGACTCGGGACTTGTTATTAAGATTTGCACAGATAGGTAAGTAGGTAATTTCAGATGTGCGCTTTGCAAATAATGAATACTACGGAATATTGTGATAAAAATATTCCGTATTTTTATCACAATATTCCGTAGTATCCCAAAAAAGTAAGATCACAAAAATAAAAAAATAAAAACAATTGTCCAAAATAAGCAGCCTGTATTTGAGGATTTTGGAAATGAAAATCTAGTACGGGAATGATAAAAAATTACCCAAAAATCTAATATTGTGGAAAATTCTAAAAACTTCGCTTGTCCAAAAAAGAGCAGCCTGTATTTTAATACGACAAATTTTTTAAAACTGACTTTTTATTAAAAAAATAAATTACGTTTTCATCTTGTTAGTATAAGTAAGTACGTGAAATTAATTATTAGACTGTTGTTTTTATAAAGATCAAGAAATTAAGGTTTCCTTTTGACAAGAAAATACGAAAGTTTTCTTAGGAAATTAAATACCTACCTAGGTAGGTATTTTTCGGAGTAATTGCTACTTTTCCCCTAAAACTTTAATAATGTCTTCAACTATTGGAATCGCGACTAAGGAAAGGACCAACGCGAGATCTTCCTCTCTCTACTCAAAAGCTTAATTATTTATCAAAATCTGTTTACCAATTATTAATTTATTCTGACAAAAAAATACTACAGACTACGTCTTTCTTTTAGTGGGATAAAAACTCTTTTTCTTTGTTTATGGCATCCGTCTCTTTTGAGATCAATTTTGCCAGTGTCAAGTGTTTAAATCAGTAGTATTGTCAATGTCAGATATTCAAATTGTCAAGTCAACTTTAAACAATAGAAGAATAGAAAGAAACTATTCACTTTAATTCACATAATTGTAGTACACTCGCGTCGAGAACTCGGGCTTCATTGGACAAATAACCACCAAAATTACACATTAATACTCAAAATAACACGAGAAAAAATATAAAAACTAGAGCGACAAAGTTGATAGACAAATGCATCGCAGAAAATCCGGTTAAAAACTCAAATATGAGTAGATTAGAGAAAAAATTGTACTTAAAATTATTCATAAATAGTAAAATGTAGGCGAAGTCGCGTTTCAGTTAGTTATTTATAAAGGTAACTGCTCACAAAACAAAGTTAAAGGCACAAAAAAAAACCTTTAAAAATTTACAAAATGTTCGCGGATTTTTTTAGGTAAATCTAGGGTCTTTTAATCTAGCGGGGAATTAATAAATCCTAATCTAGTATTTACTTATTAATTTTAATAGATGTAAAATGTTGCCTGAAATAAAGTTGTTTTTATATTATTATTTTTTTCACAAGCACTTGGGTGTTGATGTAAGTAGTAGTAGCACCTCTGCCTCACGATCCGAAGGTCGTGGGTTCAAATCTGGTCGTGCACCAATGAGTTTTTCCAATCGAAAAATTTATGTGCCCAATGCCAGTGCTGTTAAACGGTGAAGGAAAACATTTGAAGAAACCGGCATACTCTAGAACCAAAAATTCAAAGGTCTTAAGTTAGTATTCTTATAAGCGGCGATGGGCTTGCAACCTATCACGTACGAATACTTCTTCTTCTTCTTCTTCAATTATGGCATCTGTCTCTTAGAGAACAATTTTGCCAGTGTCAAGTGTATTTATTTATAAGTATTGTCAACGTCACAGAGTCATAGTCAAGTTGTCAAGTCAATTTTAAACAAAAGATGGCTGTTTTGTTGAAAATTTTCGGGATATCCTCCGATGGAATTTCAAGAGAACTATTCACTCTAATTCACATACTTTACACTCGCGTCAAGAACCCGGGCTTTATTGGCAAAATAACCACCAAAATTACGCAATAAAACTCAAAATAACACGAGAAAACATATAAAAACCAGAGCGACGTAGTTGTCAGGCAAATACACCGCAGAAAATCCGTACGAATACTATCTACTGTGCAAAATATGGGCATGTGTCAAATGTCATGTATGGACGTGCCTCTGACTCTTTAGATATCCTCAAAGATCTAAGTAACCAGAGATCTGAGGAGATTCCGCCATGTTTTATTTTTCTATTTAGAAGGCCGATTAACAGGAAAAAGGATTAAGGATATGATTATCGCCACAATAATAGTGAAAACGAGCGCTGGTGGTGCAGTGGTAGCACCCCGGCCTCACGATCCGAAGGTCGTGGGTTCAAACCTGGTCGTGCACCAATGAGTTTTTCCATTCGAAAAATTTATGTGCGCAATGCCAGTGCTCTTAAACGGTGAAGGAAAACATCGTGAGGAAACCGGCATACCCTAGAACCAATAATTCGAAGGTGTGTGTCATAGGTTAGTATTCTTATAAGCGGCGATGGGCTTGCAACCTGTCACGTACGGAATACTAACTACTGTGCAAAATGTGGGCATGTACCAAATGTCATGTTTGGACTTGCCTCTGACTACCCCCTTTAGATATCCTCAATGATCTAAGTAACCAAAGATCTGAGGAGATATCTACCGAGCCTGGGGTAACAGTCGTGATCATATATTTTATTATATTTTTTTTAATAGTGAAAAACCGATTCTAAGTTACACCTAAGTTTACAAGTAAGAAGGATCATACAAAAAAGCGCTAGGACCGAGACGAGTTTCTCGCCTGTTCTTCTCGTACTTGGGTTAGGTTGGAATTGGCACATAGATTCACCTAGCATGTAAGACGTTTCCAAGTGATCCTTGTGATTGTATTGAATAAATATTTTTTCAATTTCAATTTCAATTTCATCGTGTCGACTATCTGAAGAGTTTATTATCATGTTTCGAACGTCCGTCATATTTGAAGCTTGAAGTAACACTACTTCAATTCACTCTTATGAAAGTTTACGGCTTCACCACAAGCTCTTCGGGCAATATCAAAGTAATATAACTTTGATATTTCGTACCTACCATAACCTATACAAATTGTATTGAAGTAGTGTTACTTCAAGCTTGGAATCTGACTTTTCCAAAACATGATGGTTCGTAAGAGCTTATTTTTTGTGTTTGCCTGTATGCGAGCGTCTTTGGCTATCGCTTAGTAAGTAGGCCAAACGGCTGGACGAATTTTGACAAATAAGCAGTCGCTGGATTTGTCTGGATCACAAGAGTGATCCAAAATCTAAAATATGGTGGCTGTAATTTTTTTATTTTTTTTGCAAATAATACTTTTAAATTAGTCGTAGATGACCTGCGGTTAATGATTTTAATTAACCCTCTCTTTAATTGTTTGAGTTGTCGTTGGTAATAAAAATGTTTATTGGAAAAAATAATAATATCTTGATATTGCCCTTAGAGTTTGTGGTAATGCTCCTGGCACATTTTTTCGAACACAAAAGTTGTACGTAGACTGCAAAAAAGTAGAAAAAAAAATATACTTAACACAGTTATATTACTTTGATATTGCTAGTTTGTGAAGTTACATTACTTTGATATTGCTCGTATAGTTCGTGGTAAGGCCCCTGGCACATTTTTCCGAACGCAAAAATCAAATGCAGTCTGTACATTTGCTTCACACGGCAGATGTGATCTATAATCTCATTATTTCACGGTACAGATGCAACTGCAGTGCCGTGAAATTGCATTTGTGTCGACTTGAAATGTCAAAGATCTGTGTCTAATTTGAGATTTCAGATTTCGCGTCCACTCCATTTAACTTCGCCGCGCCATTCGAATGCGTTCCGAATTTGAAAATTTAAATTCCGAACGCGACTCTATGGCGGGAACTGTGGTCTATGCGTCTGCAATACATTTGCCGTTTTGCCAAGGAGAAACACACCTTAAATTCTAAGTGATAAGGTTGGTGATGTTTTGTGGTCGAGTTGGCGCGTTTTTCAAATTCTTTTGGCGATGCCGATAACTGTCAATCTAAGTTCGAGCGGCCATATGAAATGTATTACTCGTATTTTGAAGGGATACGTTTATGGGTTTCGTGGAAGCTGCAAGCATTGCTTTTTAATGTTGTCGTAATGGTTAGTTTCAACTTTAGTATCGATAAAGCATAAATACAATAGACTTTTAGAGACTAAATAGAGACACTGTTTTGAGTTTCGAGAACTTAATCTTTGTAGCTCGACTTTTAGAGAATAATAATCACAAGCTAATTATTATTATGCTTTATTTATATAAGTAAGTATTTAGTTTTTTAAGTTTCTAGTACTAAACTAGAAAAACTTACTTAATTGTAAATTCTTCTAAGAGAATAAAGTTTAAACCGAAAAAATAATACTTAGAGACTTCTATGGTCTTTTTACTCAGAGGCTAAATAAATATTATATTTAAAACACGAGCATTTTATCTGCATGCTCGAGTTTTAAGAACTTTGTATTTGTCTGTAGTTTGACTTATACAGATTAAAATAGAGACTTTCTGCTTATGCTCTTTCTAGTTTTGAGAACTTTTTAGCCGTCGCAAGACGGGTAGGTAGGTAGGTATGTGATCATTTTGGATTTCACTCTCATTACATTCTTCATACATGCGCGTCGGTTTAGGGTACTCTTGACCTAAAATATTATACTTAAGTAGGTACTTGATTAAAAACTATAAAAATAAAAAATTGCAGAAATGGAATTTTTAGGGGTGCTCTATGTACATCTGGATTTCCGCTTGACCATAATTTATTTCAAGAACCGGTGTCATAAAGCGTTAAAGCCTCAGTTTTTCATGTTACCTGGCAAAAATAGGGCACCTGCACAGAACCCTCACTACACGCTCCCGCGGGATACTGACCGTTTTCACGCCGTATAAGGAGTTAATTAGCGCAAATTCCAACACAAAATATTCGATACCTGTTGATTAATTAATCTGTTAATACTTACCCCCGTTACAACAAGCCCCCCGCTCCCCTATGAACCTTAAAACGCAAAATACAGACATTTTCTTCACGACTTCGCCAAATGACGTCCCTAATGTAACAGTGTTGCCAAAACAGTCCCATGGCGTGTCATTTCCGATTGAAGTGTCGATAAAAAACGATTGTCTCGGACCGCTGTGTCAGCGCCCCGCCCTCTGGCGGGACATTGGTGAAGCATTTGAGGCAATCAATTCCATTCGTTATACTGCAAAAAAACTACTTACCGTAAATCCTACTATCCATACTAATAAAAATGCGAAAATAACTCTATCTAATAACCTTTTCACGACTGAACGGCTGAACGGATCGTAAGGAAATTTGGCAAGGAGGTAGATTATACCCTGGAGATGGACATTATTTTTGTTTAAAAAAATATCTTGAAAGGATTTAAAGTTTTATGGGGAACGCATGGATCAGCAACGCTGGGTGCAGTCAGTGTTTGGATGGGTGACCGCCTATTTTGCACTCCATAGAAATTTCACAATTAACCGATATATTATAGTCTGGAATAACACATAGCTTATACCTTTTAATCCGGACAAATTTGCGATTCCCGTGAGATAGATTTGTTTTTGTTTTTCAAAGTAGGTACTACGCGGTCGAAGTCTTGGGCGGAAGCTAGTGATATGTTTTAATAAAAGGTAAAAAAGCTGAAATTTAAAATTCGATGGTGTGTCTCGTGTTAGTATTCATATAAGCAGAGATGGGCTTGCAACCTGTCACGTACGGAATACTAAGTAAGTAGGTACTGTGCAAAATGTGTTCACATGCCAATTAAGTATCATATTTGGACGTGCCTCTGACTACCCCTCTTTAGATATCTTCAAAGATCTAAGTAACTAGAGATCTGAGGATATATCTACAGAGTCTGGGGATTACAATCGCGGTCGTCTATTTTTTGAAAGAGCTACCACTCAGTCTGGGCATTCGTTCAGTGACCGCGTTGAATTGCTGTAGTTAATCGGGCAATCTTTGCCATTATAATTGAAATAATACATACATAATACATACATACCTACATACATAAAATCACGCCTGTTTCCCGAAATTAAATGAATTGAATTAATAGTACTTATGGAGAATAAAAGCTAATCTCTACAAACAATGTTGTTGATCTCGTAAAATATTAATTAATTTTAAATGTGCCCTTCGTGAAATAACTTATTATTAACCAATCTTTTATTGCTCCATCTTCATGCTATCAGCTTGAAAGACGAGCTCTGAAATCAAGGTTAAAAAAGTTTTTTAAAAATAACTGTTATAAGTATGTACCTATATCAAATTGATTAGAAAACACCACACTTTTTCGATTAAAAAAATTAGTGACACTATAATGCTCCGTACCTACTCACATACGGTTTTGCTCGATCGAGCTATCATGTCGAGCCTACATTTGATGGGGATTACTACTAGATGCGAGCCTTCGAGCTGTGAGTTTTGCGGTCCACACGTTAATTTTTACTCGTTTTCGAGTAAAACTATCGAGTAATACCGTATGTGAGTACGGAGCTTAAGACTAACATAATATGTAGATACCTGGAAGAAAAGATAAATAAATAAATAAATAATGCTGGACAATCCACACAGCATCATCTAGCCCCAAAGTAAGCTACTCAAAGCTGTGTTATGGGTACTAGATAACTGATATATTTAATACTTACATTATATACATAGATAGATATTTTATTATACATAGAAAACACCCAGACCAACGGAACAAATTTCTGCAGATCGTACACAAATTTGTTCCGCGGCGGGAATCGAACCCGCAACCTCTAGCGTCGCAAGCGGACTCAAGCCCGCTGCGCCACTGAGGTCGTCATAAGATAACTAACCAAGATACCCTTACAGGAAACGACTCGGAACCAGACCAAGAGGACAGTATAGACAACACGCGTGAGTCCAAGGCGCGCCGGCGCCGCACCGCCTTCACCTCGGAACAGCTCCTCGAACTGGAGAGAGAGTTCCACGCGAAGAAGTACCTCAGCCTTACAGAGAGATCTCAGATCGCGGCCGCGCTGAAGCTCAGCGAAGTTCAGGTGAGCGTAGCGAGCTACACAATGTATAGCTCCGTACTCACATTCGGTATTAATCGATAGTTTTACTCCAAAACGAGTAAATATTAACGTGTGGACCGCAAAACTCACGGCTCGAAGGCTCGCATGTAGTAGTAATCCGCATCAAATGTAGGCTCGACAAGATAGCTCGATCGAGTAAAACCGTATGTGAGTACGGAGCTTAGTGTATCTGGGTACGCAAGTAGAGGAAGGCCGAAGAAGTGGTTTGACTGTGTGAAAGATGATATAAATGTGAGAGGAGTGAGTGGAAGAAAACATGTGACGACGTCACGCGTGGGATAAGGACAGGAGAATGATGATGATAGCAATCTGGTTTATAGTTGGCCCAACGAGTGAGGCATTCGTGAAGTTAACCGCAGATCACTGCGTAGTATCGTTTTTCGGCAGAAATTGGAGGTATGAGGAGGGGGGGAAGGAACTGTACATGCGCAAACTTGCACCTGTGGCTAACTTCACGAATGCCCAGATCCGTTGGAAGAACTGTACCTACGCGAAGACACTTTTAATGTCATGTCAGTAGCATCTGTGTTTCGACAGTGTGAAGTCGAATCGTCGAGAAAAATAGGTAAATAAATCGCGATAAATACCCGTTAATACTAATCTTATACCTTTAAACGAGCAATTCTTGTATATATATATATATATATATAACTAGCAGTCCGCCCCGGCTTCGCACGGGTATTATTAGCTATACATGGTCACGTCACGACTGTAATACCCAGGCTCGGTAGATATCTCCTCAGATCGCTAGTTACTTAGATCTTTGAGGATATCTAAAGAGGGTACTCAGAGGCACGTCCAAACATAATATTTGACACATGCCCACATATTGCACAGTACTTAGTATTCGTATGTGACAGGTTGCAAGCCCATCGCCGCTTAAAAGAATACTAACCTATGAACACACCTTCGAATTTTTGGTTCTGATGTATGCCGGTTTCTTCAAGATGTTTTCCTTCACCGTTTAAGAACACAGGCCTTGCGCACATAATTTTCTCAAATGCAAAAATTCATTGGTGCACGACCAGGTCTGAACCCACGACCTTCGGATCGTGAGGCAGGGGTTCTACCACTACACCACCAATGCTCTCAAATTTTACAAAAATTTCAAAATTCAAAATTATAATACACACACATAACCAACCCTTCTATTTGCGTCAGGTTAATAAAAGAAGAAAATTATTAAGAAAGTTTGAATAGGTATTATTATATTTATGATTTTATTTTTATTTAAAAGATCCTTTTGTTATTATTTGAAATTTACTCTCCTCCCGTCCCGTACGTACGTACGTACACTATGGTGCTGTCTAGCTAGCCGAGCAGGGTGAGCGGCTACCACGCAACTTTTTTCTAATACCTACATACATTCTTAATTTCGTGGTTTCTTTCGAATGGAATGTCCAAATTGAGTAATTCAAAAAGTTATTTATAGGTATTGAAACAGTCTAGGATGTGATTTGAATTGTTATTTTGATAAGGATTAATACTAAGACACAAATTAAGAGCGTTTTTTAACAGCGGCCTTTTAATTACAATTTTAAAATAAAAGAACTCTTATTGTGGCAAAACCATAATAGTTAGACATATGGTGTCGCGACACTTTTTGGAAATAATGATGTGTTCTACAAAGTCGTAGTACATTATTTTATTCTATCGTCAATAGATTTCGCAGCGCACGCGATGTAAAGAATATTTTAGGTAATTTTTTTACACCTTGGGTTACATTATTGAAGTTTTAGTAAGGATCCCTAATTTTTTTGAAAACATAATATAGCCTATGTCACCCGCTGATAGTGTAGCTTCCCAACAGTGAAAGAATTTTTTAAATCGGTTCAGTAGTTTCGGAGCCTATTCATTTCAAACAACCAAACAAACAATCAAAGTTTTCGTCTTTATAATATTACTAGCTTCTGCACGCGGCGTCGCCCGCGAAGTACCTACATAAAATATAGCCTATGTTCATCCTGAAAGTTCATTCTACACATTGGTGAAAGAATTTTTCAAATCGGTTCAGTAGTTTCGGAGCCTATTCATTTCAAACAAACAAACAAACAAACAATCAAAGTTTTCCTCTTTATAATATTAAGTATAGATTATATATTATTATATTATTATTATTATTATAGTTTAGATAATCAGAATCTCGGAAACGGCTCCAACGATTTTCATGAAATTTAGTTTGCAGAGGGTTTCGGGGGTGATAAATCGATCTAGCTAGGTTTCATTTTTAGAAAACGTCGTTTACCAAAAAAAAAACGAGCAAAGCTCGGTCACCCAGGTACTATCAAACAAAACCGCGAAGTATTCATTTGATAACTAAGTATGTGTAATAGAACTCTTCTTCTTCTTATTTTTACTGTCCTTTTCCCATCATACTTAATATTATGTGGGGTCAGCACAACACCTAATAAAAATAATAATAATAAAACTCTATTTAACAAGAAATATAACAGACAAGCGAAGCGAATAGCTTCCAAAAATGTGTGCCTATTATGAATGTTCGAAAAAGTTTGTTTTTCGTATCTTGTGAGAGAAGTGAGCTGCCCAAAATGCCCAAATTAAACTAACATTAATCACTGTACGTTATCTGAATTTATTTCTATTACAGGTAAAAATCTGGTTCCAAAATCGGCGAGCGAAGTGGAAACGAGTGAAAGCGGGTTTAGCGTCCGGCAGCCACACGGGAAAAGGTGGATCCGGGACCAAAATCGTTGTCCCCATCCCTGTACACGTGAATAGGTTCGCAGTCAGAACCCAACACCACCAGATGGAAAAACAAAATCTACAGTACAGATTAGACCGAACCCAACCACTACCCGGCAGTCTCATGCAATCACAGACCTCAGCGTTTCTCACCACGTCGAAAATAAACGAAAATCGATTGGCAGATGCTCGATTAAATCCGGAATCGACATCGATAATGCCGATCGGGCGCAGCACTATCTACGACGGGATGTCCGGTAGGTTGGCGACATTGGGCCAACCCAGTGCTGCCAACTTGAGATTATTTCCAAATCAAAATGGCCGACTGAGTTAAACTGAAGATTTGTTTTGTAAATTTAGCGTACTTATGCGATATGTAAACTAGTAGTGATAAATAATTGTATTTTATTTCTTTATTAAAAGTGTGATTACCAATAAATTTTTTTTATTAACTTACTTATATAACTAAATATATATTTTTTCCCGTATTTGCAACATTTTTCATTAATGCTCCGCTCCTATCGGTCGTAGCGTGATGTTATACAGCCTATAGCCTTTCTCGATAAACGGACTATACAACACAACAATAATATTTCAATTCGAACCAGTAGTTCCTGGGATTAGCGCGTTCAACCAAACAAACAAATGTACGTGGTGTAGTGGTAGCCTACCTCTCGATCCGAAGGTCGTCTGTTCTAACCTGGTCGTTCACCAACGAGTTTTTCTATTCGAAAATTTTATATGCGCTATGCCGTGCTCTTAAACGGTGAAGGAAAACATCGTGAGGAAACTGGCATACCCTAAAACTAAAAAATCGAAGATGTGTCATGGTTAGTATTCTTATAAGCGGCAATGGGCTTGCAACCTGTCACGTATGGAATACTAACTACTGCCCAAAATGTGGGCTTGTGCCAAATGTCATGTTCGGACGTGCCTCTGACTAAGTAGGAACTCTCACTCTCTTTAGATATCCTTAAAGATCTGAGTCAGAGGTATGAGGAGATATCTACCGAGCCTGGGCATTACAATCGTGGTCATGTTACTTTTACAATGGTGGGAAGAACTAGAGATATGTTAAGAAGACTGCTGGCTAAACGATGTTTTCCATCACCGTTTGAGGGTACTGTGAATGGCAAGGATTGTATTTCAATACGTAATGGCAGTTAAACACAAAATGCTACAGCTGCAAATAATGTCTTGCTAATCTAAGGGCGGGGTACAGTGACAAACTACAGTGGGCGTGGGCCTTTATTACCGTGATATCACTGTTTGTATGTTACTCAGTGAAATAACAATAGAATTATTGCCCCCACTTCCTAAATGTATTTTTTTTGTGATTTGTCTAATGGTTAGAAAAAAAAAAATAATAATCTTTAGATACTTAGTACCTCAATGGCCGAGCTTTTCTCGATTTTTTTTTGGTTCGACACTTAATCAAAAACTAAAAAAACAAACATGATTACGACTGCAATCCCCGAATCGTAGACATCTCCTCAGATCTCTAGTTACTTAGATCTTTGAGGATATGAACATGATATTTGGCACATGCCCACATTTTGCACAGTACCTACCTAGTTAGTATCACGCACCAAATTTTTTTCAAGTGGCTCTTAAAATCTAATAACAGATGTGACAATGGGCTCTGCATTAGGTCTAGAATGTATTACCTAAACCCTAACTGGTTTATATAGGTCTTAAATCTAAAATCTTTGATGACATATCGAGAGCAGTAATAGTTATAGGCACATTTTTTTCATCACATATTTTTGGCACACACACAGTATCGCAACGGATCACCACACAATAACATACTAGCAATGACAGCTGCAGATAAAATTGCTAATCTGTGGGCGTGACAACGGCGTGACAAACTATGCGTGCTGTGGGCGTGGACCTTAACTATTGTACTGTTAGTATTAGCTTTATTAATGAAACAGTATGGCACTTATTGTGCTTTTTGGAATCAAATCGATATTGCAATAATTTGTTTGTAGCTTTGATACTTTATCGTAACTTCTGCGGTGCGATGGCTGGTGTGCGGGTTTGAGTCCCGTGCTTAAACGTTAGAGGTAAGTAAGCTTTGTTTACAGGTTAATCCTACTAATATTATAAACGCGAAAGTTTGGAAGTATGGATGTGTGGATGTATGTTTGTTACTCTTTCACGCTGAAACGTCTGAACGGATCTGGATGACATTTGGCACAGACATATGTAGATTATAGTCTGGAATAGCACATAGGCTACTTTATATTCCGAAAAATTTACGGTTCCCGTGGGATAGATTTGTTTTTGTTTCTCAAGGTACCACGCGGGCGGAGACTTTTAAGAAATACTGCGAGATTTCATTTGCATTTTGACATTATTACGCTATCTATTTGTAATAGTTCTTAGATAGCTTAACTGATCTAGATTTTACCTATATACGTAATGGTTTAAAAACATAACTCTTAAAACTTCACGCCTCCATTAAAAGACTAAACAATCGGATTATACAAATCAGTGCGTTAATCCGCATGAATAAGCACCCTAGCACAATTATAATGGGTAGCGCAGTTACGGAGCTGTCAAAGTGACATCGACCACACCCCCGGGGACCGACCACCGCTGCAGACAGAGGGTTAAGTATTCACAAATATCAATGGTTTTATGGTACCACGAACTGATGCCTGCAGCTTCGCCCGCGTGAATGTCGATTGTCACTACTTTTCATATAAACTTTCATCCCCTATTTTATCCCCTTGGGGGTAGAATTAATCAAAATCCTTTCTTAGCGGATGCCTACGTCATAACATCTACCTGCATGCCAAATTTCAGCCCGATCCGTCCAGTGGTTTGGGCTGTGCGTTGATAGATCACTATGTCAGTCAGTCAGTCAGTCAGTCAGTCACCTTTGAGTTATATATATTTAGATTTAAGCAGGGTTGCGATTACGTCATTCTGATACTAATAAAATATTCTTACTTAGCTTCCAGTTCTAGCGGTCAATTATATTATGGAAAGTATATTACGTAAATGACATAAAAGCTTGGGACAAATAAGCTCCAACTCTGCTAGGTGTCCCTAACAAATTGACCAAGGATCATACAAAGCGCTAGGGCCCAGCGAGTTTCTGGTCAGTTCTTCTCGGACTGGGGATAAGACTGGAATTGGCATCTAGACTCACCTAGTGTGTAAGACGATTCAAAATGATCCCTGTGATTTTACTGAATAAAGTTACCTATTTGAGTTTGAGTTTTGGAGTTTGGCCGCTACAGACAGAGGGTTAAGATTGCAGTAACTCCTAGTATGAGTTTAAAATATACGCATTCGATGTCTATCTCACAAAACTATTAGTTTAGGTAGGTACCCAAGTAACATTTAGGCGCTAATTTAAGAGTTATAAGAGATGCATAGAAGAGCCGTTAAAATCTCTAGGCTATAGACAAGTTCCAAGGTCTAGAGTTATAGCACGCTATAACCCCAATATACCTACCCCCGGATTGGGCATAACTTTTTGCAGGCTTAAGATCTTCAATCGCTATACAAGAAAGCTAAAATACGAAATCAAGAGGTATATGAGAGCTATAGTAAGGGTACAGTAGTACTCAGTAACTCTTTGAGCGCTCAAAGGGTGGTATATGAGAAAATATTGGCGCCTATACCGGTACTACAGGTCTACAAAGGAAATAAAATCTGTTTTAGGAGATATTACAGCTCCTATTAGATCCTATTTAGACTTTTTTATGCGTTTCCGACTAACATTATTTACTTAGGTTGCAAAATGTTAAGTAAAGTACCTATTCATTTTATTTTCGTGCAATAGGTTCTATCTAATCAGCAATCCCAGCAATGATTTTCAAACCAAGTTATCACGATATCAACTTTCGAGTTCAACTATTGGGCGAACTTCATTATCCCGGGAAATGTACGGTTCTCGTTGGATAGATTTGTTTTTCAAGGTACCACGCGGGTGAAGCCGTGGGCGGAAGCTAGTACCTATTACATAATTTTGTAACAACTGATAAGTACTTTTGTAATCCATTCAAAAAATCAATTCACGAACCCTTTATCAATAGTAATTGAACAAAATAAAAAGTTAAGCTACATTTATTTATGGCTATTATTTCATTACCACCCCCAAACTACCCCAGTGCACCCCAAGCCACAGACTAAGCATCATCTATAGAGTACAAAGTGATCCGCGTGTCGTTTTAAATCTATTTTCGTGTTTGTGATGCTAATGCGAGGAGCGTTTGACGTTGTAGGGATGTGCCTTTTGTAAAACTATCGATAATTTCATTATTATTTATCGATTATCGATAATTTCACTATGATTTATGGAATATCGATAGATATTATGCACTACGGTACAAAATTTGACAATGTGCCAAAGATGTTTGGTCTATGAGTCTAACTAGGTACTCCCCCTACTACAAAATTTTGTAAGTGATCTAAGTAGACATCGGAGGAGATGAATATCAAGCCAATCAGATTTTATTAGAGTTACAGTCGTAACCATGTTTGATACTTAGATATAATCAGAAAACAAAATAGGCATTATAACTGAACTTTAAATTGTAAAACTTGGAGCCTAAAATAAATGGCTATAGGCGGAAATCTTTCAAACGACCGGCCCGTTCCAAAATCACTGTAGTATCGATATTAACAAAACTTCCTACGATGTCCCATCACTAGCCGGAAAGCGAGCATTTGACGCGCAAAATTCATGCCGTCTCTCCCCCGACATTCGAAATTCAAACGCAAATCCACTCGCACTGTAACATGGATTGTTTATCATACTACCCTCATTTTGAACGCTTTTTCAAAAGTAGCTGTTGTCAGCGACTTTGTTCGCATAACGATAACTTTTTGAAGTTAAAACTTCTTTACGCACGCTTGACTTGGGGAGTAAGTTGGTGAATACGAGAGCGTTACGAAAAGTGTGATCGGGCGAGGCGAACGGAAGTTGAGGAGGTATAAGTTAGTGAAGATGGAAAAAGAGTTACGTTTCGTAAACTTCTTTACGCTTGACTTGGGAAGTAAGCTGGTGAATGCGAGAGCGTTACAAAAAGTGTGATCGGGCGAGGCGAACGATAGTTGTGGAGATATAAGTTAGTGAAGATAGGAGAGCTACGTTTCGTAAATACTGTAAGGGCAAGAGAGAGGTGCGAGCACACATTTTCTTTCTTTCTTCCTCTCAGCAAAATATATTATATTTTTAAACTTATGCGATCAGAACACATTATTATTAGTCCAGTCATCCCGTGACCATGTCAGTGTGTAAACCTGTCCAAACGTCGAGAAAAATAGGTAAATAAAACGCGATAAATACCCGTTTAACACTAATAATAAAACGAAATTCTAAAAATCGCTCATTTTACTCATAGTGTTTCAGTCAACCCCTTTATTTTTTACTACTTTTCACCGCTGTACAGACAGACCAGCTTCTACTATTTTATTATATGTATATAAATATTCAAATCGTTGTATTCGTAAAGCAATAAAACACTTTTGGTATGTTAGGGCTGAGATTTTCAATGAATATGCAACTACTTAAACACACACGACTGTAGTCCCCAGGCTCGGTAGATAATCTCCTCAGATCTCTAGTTACTTAGATCTTTGAGATATCTAAAGGGGGTAGTCAGAGGCACGTCTGAACATGATATTTGGCACATGCCCACATTTTTCACAGTAGTTACAGGCTACTTAATCCTACTAATATTATAAACGTGAAAGTTTTTGTAAGAATGTATGTTTGTTACTCTTTCACGCTTAAACGGCTGAACAAATCTGGGCGTCTACTCCGAAAAACGATCAACGATATATCGGCACAATAATCGTGCAAAACTTACTCTTAGTAACATTGTTTATGCTATTATTTGAACAATGGAACGACCGACATTACTTTTGATAACCGATCTCGTAAACCAATTTCCAATTTGACAACGAAACAAATTAATTCTTAATTAAACTGTTAATTCGACTGAATTCGACGAACATTCGACTCCGATAGTATCGTTGTCGTTTTGCGGAGTAGACCCCCTGGATGAAATTAATCACAGATATAGATTATAGTCTGGAATAGCACCTAGACTATTTTTTATCCCGAAAAATTTACGGTTCCCGTGTGATATGGCACATAGATTCACCGCATGTAAGACGTTTTTAAAGTGATCCTTGTGATTTTATTAAATAAATAGTTTTTTTAACTTTAACATAAACCTTACACTAAACCTGCCTTAAAGTTAAACAAAACAAAAAATAATCTCCCATTTTGTTTTTATGCTTTAGTCCGCGACTTCGTCCGCATTCAAGACAAATCAAAAACCATGAAAATCGGTCCAGCCGTTCTAGAGTTATAAGTGTTCGAACAAACCCGACTTTGTTTTACATATTAAGATTATGGCGCCATCTACAACGCATCCAGAATAACAAATATAAAACCATAGACAAATTATTTTTGGTGTGTATTGTTCATTTTTTGTGTAGCACCACGGCGCCCGGATTCGGTCTATTTTTTTGTAAAAATTAATATTTATTATACGATTGTTTTTGAATCTGTAAATCCACCGGAATCCTGTTTTTTATCATTTGGCGTTGTTTGTTATTTACATCACAGAATAAATACTAACCCACTTACACAATTATTTCATTTTTTAAATAAGTAGGTATTAAGGGAAAATTATTTTATATTTTTAATAGCATAGGCATAGGTAACTAACTATTAAAATAAAAAAAAATAAGCTAAGTTAAGAAATTAGTTTCTTCTTTTTATGGCATTTGTCTCATTCGAGTTCAATTTTAAATTGGTAGTATCTAGGTCACAAATTGTCACAAACTCAGTCAAATTGTCAAGTTAATTGTTTTGTTCAAAATTCTCTGGATTTCCTCTGATGGATTTAGAAAGAAACTATTCATTTTAATTCACATATTTTACACTCGCATCAAGAACTGAAGCTTTATTGGAAAACTAACCACCAAAATTACACAATAAAACTCAAAATAACATGAGAAAATATATAAAAACTAGAACAACAAAGTTGACAGTCGATGCATTGCAGAAAATCCTAAGAAATTAAATTAGATAGGTACCAAAGCAAGAAAGTGATGACTCAATCATTGAACATTATCATCAAACTCTATCAGTCACGAGCTAATCATAGATTATAGATTCAGTAAACAAACCTCTTTGTCGGCTCATTTAAATGCAACGGACATTGTCTATGGTCCTATTTCTTTTTAATTTCTTTACAATGCCGCCGTTCGTGGAAGTATTGGACGAAAAGGTCGTGCGTCGATTCAGAAACTTATATCTACAGGCTTCATTACACCATTCAAGAATCGTGTACGAATTATAGGTAGTACCTACTTTATAGCTGATTTACATTGATACAGTTATAGCTGGCGCCAGCACTGGATTCCAGCGCTGGCTCAGCACTGTATCAATGTAAACATGTTCCAATCCAGTGCAGCATCCAATACCCAGTAGGTATTACATCGAAATAGCCGGCCGCCTATTTTTCGATCCGATACACGAGATTCTTGATTACATTTTTTTGTAAGAAAGATCATACAAAAAAGCGCTAGGACCGAGACGAGTTTCTTGCCTGTTCTTCTCGTACTTGGGTTAGGTTGGAATTGGCACATAGATTCACCTAGCATGTAAGACGTTTCAAAGTGATCCTTGTGATTGTACTGAATAAATATTTTTCAATTTCAATTTCAATTTCGAGAACTATTAATAAATTAATTAAAAATGACTAAATATCATATTATTTTAGCTCTATGTCTATGACGGCCTTAGTCTATGACTTACTTCGTTTAAAGACTAATCTATAGTAGATTTTTAATATTCATCAGCCTAAATCGCATTTTGCCTAAAATACCATAGACAATTTTTTTTTAAAGTTCAAATTAAAAAATGAGTCTCAATGGCAAAACCTCTGTTGGTGTTTCCAACCGTTATTTTGTTTTTAAACTTAAAAGTGGAAAATGAGTCTATATTGTCATGGTGGAAATGGAACTAACTTTTACACGATGACTCAAAACAGAAAATCAATAATTATTATTCATTACCCTATTACGCCCTTTCAATAATAATATATTTAATTGTCTGTATATCCTGCTCGGTGACTCACTGCCCATTCATGGCTACAGTCGTTATATTGATATTAAGCTATTAATGTTTCCGTATATCCAAATGCCAAGCTGTCTACCAAGTGCCAAGCTAAGTAAGCTGTACACATACAGGGTGTCACCAGACGACTACCGAAAACTTCAGGGAGTTAACTCCTCGAAGTTTTCCGTAGTAGTCTGGTAACACCTGTATATTTAAACTAATCTATATGTCGGAGATCAGGCCGCCCCGCATTGATTCGTTCGTGGCTATATCCGGTCTCCAACGCCATCTGTTAGCGAGTTGAGGAGTGTATCGTAGGAAACGTCAAGTAGACAACTGTCATTGTCACAACTGTCAATGTTGTTGTCACTTGGGCACGGTCAAGGCAGAGAGCTAAGGAGGGTAGGTCGGACCGTTGAGGAGGGCAGTCTTCGTACGACTTTCGAGCTGAGCACTAGTCCCATCTGGCCTCTGCCTTGAACTTGCCGCGTTTATACCTAGTAAAGTGATTGTGATTAACCAATAAACACCTGGACAATACGTTGTTACTTTATTTGGACTTCGAGATATGTCTGACGCTCCGGGCGCCAGGCCTCCGGACCTCTCCCCGTCATCAGAAGTGGGATGCAACCCGGATCACCCACGTGAAGGAGATTCTACCGTAAAGGAGATTGGAAGAAGCAAGATGACCACAAATCTTCAACTTCGGGCAACCAGTCTACAGCGAGACCTGACCGCATCACCTGCTTCAACTGTCGGGAACAAGGCTACTACGCATCCGACTGCCCGCAGCGGAAGACCAAGGAGGGGAGCAACGGCGCTGGTACTGCTGCAGCTGGTTCAGCCAAGGAGAAACGAGTGGACGTCTGCATTGTGAATGCGCCTTCGGGTTCCCTTCGTCACTCTGGTGAGTCGTTTCCTTTTACATACGATTCAGGAGCAGAGTGCTCATTGGTTCAAAATAGTTTAGCCTATGGATTTAGTGGTAAACGATCGCATGATGTAGTGACGATTACTGGTATAGGATCTAGTAAAGTGCACTGAACGGATGTTGACACAAGTGAAGATCAACGATTTCACAATAGAGATCTTATTGCATGTTTTGCCAGACCTGTGCCTGCGTAGCGGTGTTATGATGGGTCGCGAAATCTTGGCGTTAGGATTTTGCGTTAGTATGACTGCAACGCAGTTTTCTATAACAAAAGCTACCGTTAACCGATTACGTTGTGAATGAGGTGTTAGAGTTTTTGATGAGATTGATACTGATGTTCTAACAAACGACAAGACTATGCTTTTGGAGGCTTTAAAGCGGTACTCTGATTATTTTACTACGAGTATGCCAGTAACTAGAGTTAAAACGGGTGAACTAGAAATTAGGCTGTTGGACCCGAACAAAACGGTTCAGCGACGACCGTACGGACTTGCTCCTGATGAAGGGTTGGTGATGCGTAGTAGATGTGAAGAGCTTTTGCGTGCTAGCATTGTGAAGCCTAGCTGTTCGCCTTTTGCTGGTCCGGCTTTGCTCGTTGGAAAGCGTGATGGCTCTGATGGGATGTGTGTCGATTGCAGGGAGTTGAATGGTAATACGGTCCCTGATAGGTATCCGCTTCCTCTAATTGCTGATCAGTTAGATAGGCTCAACGGTGCTAATTATTTTACGTTGCACGACTGTGCGAGCGGTTTTCACTTAATTCCTGTGAGTCCTGAATCGATAGAGCGTACGGCTTTTATAACACTAAATCACTTTGGTAAGAGCCTTAAATTCTACTATGATTCTGGCGCTGAATGTTCGTTGATGAAAGAAAGTGTTGCGAGTAGATGTAGGCAAACAGATTCATAGTGTGATTGATATTTTTGATAGGCCGCGAAATTTTGAATAACTGTTTCCGGGTTAGTATGACTGCTACTGAATTTACCTACTTTGTCGAAAGGTAGGACCGTAAACGCGTGTAAATCGAGTGATGTAAGTAGGTGTACTTACAAATAGTTTTGACTGTATTGACACTGATGTACAATCTGACCGAAAACATGAACTGGTTAAAGTTTTGAAACAATACACTGACTATTTCATAAACAGCTTTCCAACGACTAGGGTGACAACAGGTAGAGCGCGTTATGAGTGTCCTAAAATCAATGTTGACTGTAGTCGAAACTAGCGAAAATAAATCTTGGCAAGACTCTAATAGGTGAAGTTCAACTCGCGATTAACTGTACTATGAACCGCGTTACTAATGCATCGCCACATGAATTCTTAATCGTTGGTGATTTCGTGTTGTTATCGAACGAAGAGCGTAATCAGACAAAGTTAGATCCAAAATACAAAGGTCCGTTCAAAGTGATAGAGGTTTTGGATGGTGATCGTACCACATTAAAAGCTTTCAACTTTAGGCGTACTTACAAGTACGCGCACGATAGTTCAAGACCTATGCCGAAGGGACATGTACCAGTCGAAGTAGACAGTAATGATGAGCAAGCTTAATGTTCAGAGTGTAGCGTACTCCATCAGCCGTAGTAAAATCGACCGTACTAGTAGCTATTTCGTAGCCGTAGCCCGGTAGAAATCGGTGTCTCTTGGGGCAACTCAAGTAGTCCGTGGGTGCGCGGTGCGCGAGTAGTGCTGGCGGAGGTCGGGGTCTGTTGAGACCGTAATGTGAGTCTGGAGGATCACATGGCAGCTTTGGCTGGTCGGCCGGTGAGGGCCGTGGTGATGGGAGTACCTATACGCGAGTGTTTTTGTGTTAACTGATTTTGATGTGAAAGCGATGGTACATGGCCCTGGCACAGGCCCTGGCACAAACCCTGACACAGACCCTGGCACAGGCCCTGACACATTGTCCTGACTCATTGTTTCTCAATGATTTGTAAATTTGAGATTTTAGTAAAGTTGTACCTACCTACTATAGACTTGATGGCCAATGACAGCAACGACTTAATAGACCTTGACAAGACTAGTAAGACGGTTAACATCAGAGGGAATTGACAAAAATGCGCGTTATGATAAGCAACATTTCGATAGAACTAAGGCGAAGCTTGATAAGATATCTGTTGGTGACTTTGTATTGATAGAAAACGAGGAACGTAACCAAACTAAGCTTGATCCGAAGTTTAGAGGTCCTTTCAGGGTAACAGAGGTACTCGAGGGTAATCGTTATGTCCTTAAAGCCTTAAACTCGAATAGGACTTACAAGTACGCTCACGACAGACTGAGACTAATGCCCACGAACGAGGTTGTTGATGAGAATGACACGTCGGTCTTAGGTAGTGGTGACCGAGATCTGTGCGAAGGTGATGGGGATGGACCATCACGTAGTTTACGGACACTAGATGGAGGTGTCGCAGAGTCACTGGATGGAAGTGACTAGATGATGTGGTAATCGGAAGCTGGATGGAAGCTTCGCAGAGTTGCTAGATGGAGGCAACTAGTGACTATTGACTTGACATGACTGGAACTATTCATTTGATTATGACTCTAGATTATGTGCAGACTTGATTAAAATTTAATTAAGTACCTTGTTTATGATGTTTGTTTAACGTGTTACTTTCGATGTAAATTCATGATCCGTAAGATTTGTTTTCATTAAAGAAATTCTTAACCGATGAAATGAAATTCTCAATGGTCCCTAAGGTCAGGAAAGGCCGAACGAAATGACATGTTTCTTTGCGGAATTCTCTCCCCGTCATGAAACCCCACGCGAGGACGCGTGAGTGGTCAAGATGGCCGTGTCGGAGATCAGGCCGCCCCGCATTGATTCGTTCGTGGCTATATCCGGTCTCCAACGCCATCTGTTAGCGAGTTGAGGAGTGTATCGTAGGAAACGTCAAGTAGACAACTGTCATTGTCACAACTGTCAATGTTGTTGTCACTTGGGCACGGTCAAGGCAGAGAGCTAAGGAGGGTAGGTCGGACCGTTGAGGAGGGCAGTCTTCGTACGACTTTCGAGCTGAGCACTAGTCCCATCTGGCCTCTGCCTTGAACTTGCCGCGTTTATACCTAGTAAAGTGATTGTGATTAACCAATAAACACCTGGACAATACGTTGTTACTTTATTTGGACTTCGAGATATGTCTGACGCTCCGGGCGCCAGGCCTCCGGACCTCTCCCCGTCATATATATATAAAAATGAATTGCTGTTCGTTAGTCTCGCTAAAACTCGAGAACGGCTAAACGGATTTATCTTATCTTGGTCTTGAAATGTTCGTGGAGGTCTAGGGAAGGTTTAAAAGGCAAGTAAAATTCGAATAACTGCCGGGAAAACCCTAAAAATAGCCCTTTTCTATTTCCCATACGAACGTTTTCTGAATAAGTACGAAGTCTGCCGGGTCAGCTAGTTAGTTATATTAATAGACCATTAGCGATATTGGCTCACCTTTGGAAGACAATTTTTTGGCTGTGATCATGTTGAGCGGATTACCACCAGAATATGATCCCTTGCTTGATAACATAAGTAATAACAAAAGTTATAATTGTTATGTCACCAGACGACTACCGAAAACTTCTGTACCCCTAGTATGAGTTTTTGATTTACGAAAACTTTTTTCGAATAGTATCCTTTCTTACATTTACCTCCATCGGAAATGTTAAGGAACTAAAATAAGGTCAAACTAAAATGTCAATTTTAGATCTTTTTAAAACTGTCATTCATAAATGTTACGCTAATTTGGTCTTTATAGTAAGCCGAATAAGATCGTACCTATGGTAGCATTTTTTAAGTTAGTCTGCAAAACAACCGAATTACCACCATTATATCCCGAGCCTGGGGGTTACAGTCTTTATCATGTAAGTATTTTTTTTGAATACACTTTGGTCAAGCTGTTTTTGAATACACTTTGGTCAAGCCGTTTTTGAATACACTTTGGTCAAGCCGTTTTTGAATACACTTTGGTCAAGCCGTTTTTGAATACACTTTGGTCAAGCCGTTTTTGAATACACTTTGGTCAAGCCGTTTTTGAATACACTTTGGTCAAGCCGTTTTTTAATACACTTTGGTCAAGCCGTTTTTGAATACACTTTGGTCAAGCCGTTTTTGAATACACTTTGGTCAAGCCGTTTTTGAATACACTTTGGTCAAGCCGTTTTTGAGTAATGCGCTTTACGATTCAATAGTTATTTTTTAGTTGTACTAAGTAGGTAGGTATTATGAAATGTGAAGACAATAGCAAAGATAATAGACTGTAGTGTGAGTATATCCATTGCCAAACCTGTCTTGTTATGCTAAACGGTTAACGATACCATCATTATTGTCTATGGTGCGGAGAGTTCCAATTTCAAAATGCAGATCGACGACAAAAATCTGTAGAGTAGCGTGCTCTATAAAAATATTAAAAAAACGAACAAATATGATCACGATTGTAATAGGCTTGGTAGATATCTAAGGGTAGTCAGAGGCACGTCCGAACATGACATTTGGAACATGCCCACATTTTTCACAGTAGTTAGTGTTCCGTACGTGACAGGTTGCAAGCCCATCGCCGCTTAAAAGAACACAAACTCGAATTCGAATTTTTGGTTCTAGGGTATGCCGGTTTCCTCACGCTGTTTTCCTTCACCGTTCAAGAGCACTAGCATTGCGCACATAAAAAAATTAAATAGAAAAACTCATTGGTGCACGATCAGGGGCCTCACCACGAATTCATACCTAATGCATTACCGAATTAATATTACATTGTTATTTCGTACCATGACCTATGCAAATTGTATTGAAGTAGCTTCAAGCTTCAAATGTGACGTTTCTAAATCGGAATCCTTCTGGAAGACTTCGTGGTAAAACCTCAGGTTTGAACCCACGACCTTCGGATCGTGAAGCAGGGGTGCTACCACTACACCACCAGTGCTCTAAATTGTTTTATACAGGGTTATAGGTATCCAATCAATAACCTTGAAAAGGCGACTTGGGTAAATCAAGACTAACAGCTTTTGTTCTACGATTTTTTCTAATCCAATGATGTTTATTCCCATACAAAAAAAAAAATAGGCAAATTTCCAGTTCTAATCTTCTGGTTAAGACAAGTCGGTATATGCTGTGTGTGTAGCACACTCGGCCGAGCGATTGCGTAAAAGTCGTAGCACTCAGCGTGACTCAGCTGACTGCGCATACGTCAGAATCGAATAAATGAAACATAGGTAGGTATTTACGAGACATAGAGCTAACAATTGATAGAAATTCTCACAAAAACTAAAGAAAAATAAAACTTGAAATCTATTACGTTTTGGCAAAAGTCATAGAACAAAAGTTGGTAGTCTTGATTTACCCAAGTCGCCTTTAAGAGGTTATTGATTAGGTACCTATAACCCTGTATATAATTGTATTTATTTTTTCAATATTTTCATTTAGATACACTCCACATATTCCTCTGTCCAGAACAATCAATCTACTCGGTACCAAACAACAAATTGGTTTGATGACGAAGCAAAATGGCCAGATAATGTTATTTACATATTGTTTTGTCACTTTCCACTTAACTATTTATTGGTTCTTTGTTTCTTTTTATCGCGATAATATCTGTAGAATAAAATAGAAATAATTTACTTTACGTCCGTCACGTTAATTGAGGTTTAATTATAGGTAAAGTTGCTAATGTGACAGCAAATCTTGTTCTTTTTTAAATAACATTGTATTTTTGTCCGTGGTTATGTCAAAAATAAACAATTTTTTTGCGATTTCCTAATAAATCTGATTTTGATCTCTTAATTATGTCAAAAATAGACAACAAAAACGACAAAATTGTCTATTTTTGATATAACCAGACAATTTTATGTCAAAAATATACAATTTTTTTGCGATTTCTTAAGAAATCTGATTTTGATCTCTTACAAACTATCACGTTTTAGAAATGTCAAAGTTTCAAGCTTGAAGTAACACTACTGTACCAGTAAGTAGGTATAGGTCATATATTTGCTCAAATATTGCTCAAAACCTTTAGGTATTACCAAAATATAAACAGCTATTTGTTGGAATCTGTTTGCATTGAAATCGGTTCAGCATTCGTGTCACGTTACAATACTGGATTCTAATGAAGCGGCCGTAAATCAAGTTACAAATAGCAAACTGATCATAATTCAACATGACGTCAAAATCTCTTCATAATTTTAGGTAAGTACCTACCTACCTATAGTCTGATTCATAATCATAGAACAAAATACATATTTACATACATACATAAAATCCCGCCTGTTTCCCGACGGAAAAAAATAACAAAAATGATTTTTTTATATATTTATTTTTTACTTTTTGAACCTTGATTTTAGATCTCGTCTTTCTAGCTGATAGCATGAAGCTGGAAGAATAAAAGATTGGTTGTTTGATTTAAAATTAACTAATATTTTACGAAATAAATAAAATTGTTTGTTGCTAACAATGACGAGAGTGAGAACTTAGATGGCCACCGGTTACACACTACCCTCCTTCTTCACAGTCGGGTTAGAAACAAGGTAATAGGTTCTCATTGTGGTTAAATTTGTCGCTATTAAACATCAATTTCCCTTCATAAAAATGTATTTCTAGAATTCGGTTATTGATCGGTCAGTATTCGTACGCAGACCGCATAGTGCCAGAGCTTCTCAAACTTGTAAACGAATTTAACATAATAAATAACACAATAATTATGATCACGACTCACGACTAATCCCCAAGCTTGGTAGATATCTCTAGTTAGGTACTTTGATCTTTTTGGGGATAGGTATCTAAAAATGGTAGTCAAAGGCACGTCCAAACATACTCAAGAATACTAACCTATGACACACACCTTCGAATTTTCGAATGTGAAGTGCTTTTATTTTATTTATGTTTTCTTTGTAGTAAGTACTTTTAAAGAAAGTACTTACCAATAATATTTTTGGTTCTATACCTAAAGTTCAATGATAAAATATCTCGTTTTCCAAGCCCAGAATAAAAATATAATAAACCTAAGTTTCAGGAAAGTAAAAAGAGTTCCATGTTAAAAAATCTCGTTTTCCAAGCCTAGAGTCAAAATCAAGCAAGACTAATTTAAAAGTTTGAGAGGTGCAGAAATCAATCAATGAATGCAGCATTCGTTAGCATACAATCGGCCGCGTTCGGTAGCGGCTGAAGTAATTGTCCGCCATATTTGTTCGGTTTCGCGCCATTGCAGGCAGATTGTCTATGGTCCAATGTAGGACAATGGACTGAGCGACCAATTAATAAAATAATTAGTAGCATTGTTCTAATTGCCGGGACCAGATTTGTTGCGTGATTAATACAGGAAAATTATTATTTTTATTGTTTCAATTGACCTCCACCGAAATAATAATAGCTACTCATTATCAGTCGTAGCTAGGGTTGCCAGATGGTCGGGAATAACGGGAAAGTCCGGGAATTTCACGTTTGGTCCCGTGTCCAGAAATTACACCTTACTGTCCTTCTGACTTCAATGTAAAACATTTAATTTAATTTCAATACAACGATGATCATCACTTAATTTATTCAGAGTAGATAATTATGTACCTAGGTGTATTTAATTATTGATGTATCGGGAATAGGTACCTACTACTCATTTCAAGCAATGAATATTTTTAAACTTACGCGATCTGAACACATAATTATTAGCATTAAACAGGTATTTACTGCGTTTTATTTATCTATTTTTCCCGACGTTTCGACAGGTTAACACACTGTCGTGGTCACGGGTAGTCAGAAAAATACCATTACAAGCAATTTTTTGGAACGAAGTTCCTTATCGCGCGTTGTGAAAGGGGGCTAGACGGAAAAAAATCTCACGAAAAGTGGTAACGACACTTTTTGCTATAGTTGTAAGCCGTGCGGCGTGCGCGTGTTTCTCTGTCTGTCTCTCTCTCTCATAGAAAGCAAGGAAAGGAACTTCGTTCCATCCGGGTGTCCCTTGGCACATCTCAATTTTTTTTTGGAAATAGTTCCAATTTTAAAATATGATTGTCATCGATAATTCCAAATACGAAATTCAATAATTTCCGTTTTCCTAAAACAATGGTCGTGGGCGCGTACAGATTAGCATAATAAAGAGATTTGTTCACGCGCGGGAGATGGGACCGGACGCTGGCGCCCGCAGTACTGTCGGCAACGCAACGCAATACACCAAGTTGATTTTGTTATATTCCTTCTTCTTCTTCCTGCCCTTTTCACACACTTTGGGGGGTCGGCACAACACGTTTCCCTCTTCCATTTCCTATAAATAAATAATGATGATAAGTAATTGCATCATTATTCACAGAAATACTTAGCTATGTAGTATTTTACATGTAAGTATCTAAATTCTTAGTAAACAATATAAAATAAAATTTATGTTTTTTATAAAATACTTGTGTGATGAAAATGTTGAATGTGTTTTTGAAAATGTCAGGTACTTAACAAATTTATGATATAAGCATAAATTTGTTAAGTACCTACCTAACTTTCTATCTGACTGTAGCGACACCGTGCAGGCGCGTCGACGGCCCACGAAAATAATCAATTACTTACATTCTAAGCTTAATGTAACACTTCAATGATGGCAGCTATGTGCTTAGACTGACGATTGATCATGTAATTTGACGTTTGACATTTCTAACTGGTTAACGTCACCAATAAAATTGAATTAGGTGCCTGATTTAGACTCTTAATATATTATTATTAGTATTAAACGGGTATTTATCGCGTTTTATTTACCTATTTTTCCCAACGTTTCGACAGGTTTACACACACTGTTGTGGACACGGGTAGACAGACTCTCTTTAGATATCCTCAAAGGTCTAAGTATTAAAGGAGATATCTACCGAGCCTGGGGATTACAGTCGTGTGAGTGTTTTTTTCTGTTTTTTCAGAGGTTCCTTTCATGCACTTGACTTGATTTTGAACATTTCAGGTTTTACGACATGCATGAAACGATATTTTCCTTCACCCTTTGGGAATAGGTAGAAGTATCTACCTATACGTAAGGTAAGCGTACCTAAATAGATTTTTCGAACTAAAAATCCTTTGGTGCGCGACCGGATTCAAATCTACGACCTAAATAAAGATCGGACGATAACTATATTAGTACCTACCTATATCAATGCTCACTTACTAGATTTTTATTGTTACAACAAAAACATTGAAAAACTTGACGATATAACGCAAAAATAACTTAAACTATAATTCGAACGAACGATACTTCGAAACGATAATTCGGGTGACACCATCCACTAATCGAAAATTATTATTATTGTGGTCCTTCCCAATTTGATATTTTACCAATAATTAAAAAAAAATAACCTTGATTTTAGAGCTCGTCTCTCACATGAAGATGGAGCAATTAAAGATTGGTTGATAATAAATTATTCCACGAACGCTAAATTTAAAATTAACTAATTTTATGAGTTAACCAAAATGTTTGTTGCTAACAATGACGAAAGTGTTAACAGTGACGAAACAGTTGATTACAATGGCAACACTAAAAATTTTACTTCCGGTTTGTCTATGAAATTAAAAAAATGCATTTGACACAGTCAAAGATTATTCAACAGAAGCACCAGACGGATTGAAATCGTATAAATACCTACCTGACGATTTAAATACTCATTTAATTATGCACGTTTATTTACTTTCCTAGTCTGAATGGCATTAAAATGAGCAGCGTGTCGTCATCGTGTTGTTTATGCTAATTGTATAATTGGAACTGTCTGTCTGTCTGTCATCGTCGGTGCGACAAAGTGCAATTTTACGCCATTGAAATAAATCATTTTAATTTTCTGATCGCGTTTCGTTCGTAAATATGCATGGGAAGATTTAAGTAAAACCTTTACTCTCGCTTATCAAAAGTCAAAATATCTTTATTCAATAAAATCACAAAGATCATTTTGAATCGTCTTACATAGGTAGGTACTAGGTGAGTCTAGGTGCAAATTCCAGTCCTATCCCCAGTCCGAAAAGAACTGACAAGAAACTCACTGGGCCTAGCGCTTTGTATGATCCTTGTTAATGTTGTTAGGGACACCTAGCAGAGTTGGAGCTGATTCGTCCCAAGCTTTTTTGTCATATAAGTACTCTGATATTGTATAATAAGCTTGACTTGGGGAGTAAGCTGGTGAATGCGAGACGAGAGCGTTACGAAAAGTGTGATTGGGCGAGGCGAACGGAAGTTGAGGGAATACATGTTAGTGAAGATAGAAAGAGATATTCATATTCATATTTCATATTTCATTTATTCAATAACAATTTACAATTGTGTCTGAAATTGGATTATATATCTACATTAAAACTATTTAAATAATAATTCAAATTAACAATAAAAAATAAAATTAAATACGTAAAAATAAAAATAGGAAATACATGTGTCAACCAGAATGGGATTTTACTATATTAATTACAATAACGAAAGTCAAATAATATGGAAAAAAACAACAAGAAGGCAAATTAGAACAATAATGATGATCATCTAAAATATATGAGTCAGAAAATCCTCAATTGTAGAAACATTCTTTCAGCAAAATTCTCCTTAAGTCCAATTTAAATTTTGTTAGATTCCTTGTCTCTTTCAAATGTATGGGCAGGCAGTTAAAAAGCTTGACCGCTTGGTACCTGCTACAATGCTGAGCAATATTTAAACTAGGGCGAAAAGGTAAATGAAGATCTTTTCTCCTGGTGTTCAGCCGTTCATGCATCTGTTCATCACTTTCGTATTTATGTCTATTTCTAAAGATATCCGTCAAAATTAACAACATGTAAAGGCTAGGAATCGTCAAAACATTTAGCCTCGCAAATAGTTCTCTGCACGATTCCCACGGAGGACTTCTAAATATAGTCCGAACTGCTCTTTTTTGTAGAATAAAAGCTTTCTCCATATATTTGTAACTGTTTCCCCAAAATCTAACACTGTATCTAATTTTTGCTTCAACCAATGCGTGATAAACTAGCTTTAACTGCTTTATACTTACTTCTTCCCTCAAACTTCTAAGAGTGTAGCAAGCAGAACTAATTGAGCTTTCTATAGCACTGAGCTCATCCTTCCAGTTTAAGGATTGATCGACATGAATGCCCAAGAATTTAACATAGTCCGCGAAATTTATTTTAGGTTCAAGGTGTTGACCATTACGAGTTGTCGATTTAAAAAGAATTGCATTAGTCTTTTCGGAATTCAAAATTAAACTATTAACGCTAAACCAAGCATTGAATTTTTCCAGTGCTAAGATAATTTTACTGTTAAGATCATCAATATTCTAAGAGGAAATAATGGCATTGGTGTCGTCAGCGTACACAATGAGACTGATACCCGGTACAGCCATGCTGATAAATTCAATTAAATCATTTAGAAATATGATAAAGAAAACAGGTCCCAGAATTGATCCCTGAGGCACACCACACCTGCTTGTTAAAATGTTGGACCTACTTATGACTTCTTCGTTGCCTGAAATGGACTTGATCTCTACAAAAAAGAGAGAGAGTTACGTTTCTTATATTAGGTAGGTACTGTACGGGCAAGAGAGAGGTGCGAGCACACATTTTCTTTCTCTCTTTCCCTCATAGCCAGTTACGTTTCGTAGAAATAGATGGAGCTAATAGTAGATTAGTAGCCAAGGGCTGAAGGCTTTCTTGAAAAAAATAATTTAAAAAAAAAGATGAAAAAAGGCGGGAATAGAAAACTTTTACTTTAAAATGTTTTATTCTTGTAATGCCGGTTTGTTTCTACTTACCTCACAATCGAGATGTAAAGCAGAGTAGTTAGCTCGGGTGTAAGCATCAATTGCACCCTCGAACTATAGAATATCTCGGGCTGCAATTGATACCCTGTAAGGTATCAATTGCAGCCCGAGCTATATAGAGCGAGCTATATCCTTGGCTACTAATCTACTATTACTTCAGTCGTGTGCTCTAAAGCACACTCGTTTTAATATAAAAGTTGTATTAAAGTAGCTCAAGCTTGAAACTTTGACGTGTCAATCATGATGGTTTGAGCTCGTGGTAAGACCCCAGGTTTGAAACAATAAAATATGAATAAAAGTGTCTGGTTACTGTACCCCGCACCCCGCGGCATTACAAAGAGGAGCTTGCATTACGTATTGCATTTCAATTTGCATTTAATCGACTCGCCGCTCAGCTCTGTCACGTTGGCAGCATTGTCTTGAATGGTATGTGATTACATCATACGACGACTCGGTATTTAATGCTTTATTGAATGGCTATTAATCCAGAACGTGTTAATAGTACATACATACATACATAAAATCACGCCTGTTTCCCAACGGGGTAGGCAGAGACCACGGATCTCCACTTGCTACGATCCTGACATAATAATAATGTTAATAGTACCATGGACTAATAAAATATATGTACGGTCATTCTTCTCTGGTCAATTTGATAATACCGTTATTTTAAAAACTTTTTTAACCTTGATTTTAGGCCGCTCGCCCACGAGCTACTTTTTGTAGCGATGCAGTCGCGATGCTGTCGCACTTAATAGTCAATAGTCAATAGTCAATAGTCAATAGTCAATAATCTTTATTCAGTAATATCACAAGGATCATTTTGAATCGTCTTACATACTAGGTGAGTCTAGGTGCCAATTCCAGTCCTATCCCCAGTACGAGAAGAACTGGCAAGAAACTCGCTGGGCCCTAGCGCTTTTTTGTATTATGAACCTTGTTAACATTGTTAGGGACACCTAGCAGAGTTGGAGCTGATTCGTCCCAAGCTTTTTTGTCATCTAAGTACTCTGATATTCTATAATAAGCTTTACGAGACAGGTTTTGTTTAATTACATTTTTGAATTTCGCAATCGATAGATCAAGCATGTCGCTTGGGATCTTGTTATAGAAGCGTACACATTGCCCTATAAAGGATTTGCTTACTTTAGTGAGCCTAACCGTGGGAACAGCTAGTTTATTTTTATGTCTGGTATTAACATTATGAAAATCACTATTTTTTTTAAATAAATTAATGTTTTTATGAACATACATCAAGTTTTCATATATATACTGACATGGCATTGTCATAATGTTAATTTCCTTAAACTTATCTCTAAGAGATTCTCTGGGACCCATGTTATAAATTGCACGAACAGCCCTCTTCTGCAACACAAATATGGTGTTAATATCTGCAGCACTCCCCCACAACAAAATACCGTAAGACATAATGCTATGAAAGTAGCTGAAATATACAAGTCTAGCAGTTTCCACGTCGGTGAAATGACGGATCTTTTTAACTGCATATGCTGCAGAGCTAAGTCTCTTCGACAATTTATCTATGTGCGGGCCCCATTGAAGCTTATTATCTAGAGTTATGCCCAAGAACACTGTGGTGTCCACAAGATCTATATTTTCGTTATTTATTTTTATATTGGTATTTATCTGCTTAACATTTGGTAGTACAAAACGAACGCATTTCGTTTTCTTTTCATTTAGTAATAAGTTGTTTACATTAAACCATTTTACAATTTTAGAGATTGCATTATTCACATCGTCAAAATTAGTCGTACGCCGCTTTTGTTTAAATAAAAGTGACGTGTCATCAGCAAACAGTACAATCTCCTGATCATCCCTAACAAGTTTTGGTAGATCGTTTATATATATTAAAAACAAAAATGGCCCTAATATTGATCCTTAGCATCGATACAGTCGCGAAGTCATAACATTATAACACGCATTATAAGCGATGCGCGACAGCATCGCTACAAAAAGTAGCTCGTGGGCGAGCGGCCTTAGAGCTCGTCTTTCAAGCTGATAGAATGAAGATGGAGCAGTAAGAGATTGGTTGATACTAGGTTACCTACCTATTTCACGAAAGGTACCTAGGTACATTTAAAATTATCTAAAATTTTACAAATTAACCAAATTTGTTGCTAACAATTATGAAAGTGAGAACAATGACGAAACCGATGAATAGAATGGTTCCACTACGCGGGCGAAGCCGCGGGCATCAGCTAGTATGTAATAAAGTCATAGGAAACATTATAATTATCTAATACTAGGTACTTAACTGCGTATCCATATTTTGATTCTGTACGTGACAGGCTGCACGCCCATCACCGCTTATAATAGTAAATTTAGTTAGAATGAAATAACAATTGAAATTTATAATTATGTAAGTACTTAGAGTATAATAGGTAGGTTTTAATTTTGTGTTGTAAATATTTACTTTACTAGGAATAACGATTTAGGCTTGTGTATGAATGTTGGTTCTCGATTTTCTGAATAAATAACTGAATAATCTGCTAACGCCATCTAGCGTCGAGTAGCAGAACCACCGGTCTATTTATAAAACCTAACCTTGTCTATGACATTTGGCAAGCACTCGGATGAGTGAAGTTCAGTCAGCGGTTTTGACAGTTGTAATGTGTAGGTAACGGCAGTGGTCATCCGATTTTTTACCTCCTTGCATTTTGATACCAAAATATTAGATATTCGTAAAGTAGTATTACGTGAACAAGATGAAAATAAGAGCCCACGCACTCCGAGGAAGGTGGAATGCGACCCGTTAGCATCGGTAAGCTTCAATAAACCCAGATTTTAATAGCGCAGTGGCCTGTATTTTTAACTGATTAAAAAAAACTAGTCAATTGGCTGTTAACCTTTTAACTAAAAGCGGGAGACGCGTAATTTGACGCTCCGCCGTGTATAATTTTATTAGTATTAGGTTGTCGCCGCATACATTACTTCGAGTCTATGTTTCGCTCCTAAGTTGTTTTCGCCGATCTGCATCTAGAACACATAATAACTGTTAATCGGCTTTATCTGTAATTGTTTTGTTATCAACATTAGTACCAAATTTAAATTTAAACCCTAGATTGGCTCTGAACTGCAAGATAAAATAAACTATCCACATCAATGTATTATCTTGAAATATTATTCAGAATATTTTCTAAAACTGGTTGGTTGTGTTGTGATAAAAAGAAGACAATTTTTGTAGATGGTAAGCTCTATGCTTTTTTATTTGTTTCATTCTAAATTTAAATACATGTTCTGTTTAGGGTTGAATTAATTATTTCTCCAATCTGTAGGAATTATTTTACTCATTTGGCATTTATGCAATACCTACATCTGATTTTCTTATAAATATTGATATTACTAACTGATTAATTTATTCCAATGGTTCTTACAATCTGCTAGTATGTAGATAACTGGTACTATTAAATTAATTATTCATTAACATGACCGTTAGCAAATAATCAAGGTTAGGTAGGTAGGTAATTACATTTTTTTGATCATTTAAAATGGGTTTACCAAAATAAATAGATCTAAGTATCTAGCAATCATAATTAAAACAGTGTGAAATGTATTACTTACTCCTACTAGATGAGCAAACAAACACTCACACGACTGTAATCCCCAGGCTCGGTAGATATCTCCTCACATCTCTAGTTACTTACATCTTTGACAATATCTAAGTCAGAGGCACATCTAACATGATATTTGGCACATGCCCACATTTTGCACAGTAGTTAGTATTCTGTATGTGACAGGTTGCAAGCCCATCACTGCTTATAAGAACTAACACACACACTTAGCATGGGATAAGGGCAGGAGAATGATGATGACACACACCTTCGAATTTTTAGTTCTAGGGTATGCCAATTTCCTCAGTGTTTTCTTTCACAGTGTGAGAGCGTAGAGCACTGGCATTGCGCACATACATTTTTCGAATGGAAAAACGCATTGGTACGTGACAGGTTGCAAGCCCATCGCCGCTTATAAGAATACTAAACTTATGACACAAAACTTCGAATTTTGGTTCTAGGGTATGCTGGTTTCCTCACGATGTTTTCCTTCACTGTTGAAGAGCACTAAATAACGCACATAATTTTTTCGAATGGAAAAACCCATTGGTGCACGACCAGGTTTGAACCCACGACCTTAGAATCGGAAGGCGAGGATAACACTACTCACCATTCCTCTCAAAAGTTTAAAACCACTTTTGAAAACTACAGAATTTAACAAATTAGTTACAATTCCATTGATAGGTAAATTAAATACCGTCTCTATTGTATATTATTGACTTCAATAGCATAGCAGTTAACTAGCGCCTACAATGATTGAGATCGCGGGTTCAACTCGCAGGTCAAGTATAAATATGCGTTGGCGTTATTTAACGAGTGTATATCTAAATTTGCATTATTCTTCGTCTTGTTGGTTCTAACTAGTAATATCTAAACTAGTATCCGCCCGCGGCTTTGCCCGCGTAGTACCTTGAAAAACAAAAACAAATGTATCCCACGGAAACCGTACATTTTTTCGGGATAAAAAGTAGCCTATGTGTTCTTCCAGTATCTATATCTGTGCCAAATTTTATCCAGATCCGTTCAGCCGTTGCAGCGTGAAAGAGTAACAAACATACATCCAGACATCCTTACAAACTTTCGCGTTTATAATATTAATAGGATAGTAGGATTTGCATTTTTCTTCTTCTAGTAGGTTCTAACTAGTGCAGAAAGGATTGTCGAAAGACGCATCTCATGCGTAATCGAAGCTTCGATCGCTTAATCCATATCCTACTAATATTATAAACGCGAAAGTTTGTAAGAATGTATGGATGTATGGATGTCTGGATGTACGTTTGTTACTCTTTCACGCTGAAACGGCTGAACGGATCTGTATGAAATTTGGCACAGATATAGATTATAGTCTGGAATAGCTCATAGGCTACTTTTTATCCCGGAAAAATGTACGATTCCCGCGGGATAGATTTGTTTTTGTTTTTCAAGGTACCACGCGGGCGAAGCCGTGGGTGAAAGTTAGTAATCTATACATATAAAGTCTTTGTCCTGAATGACTGACGCATCAAAGCACAGCCTAAACTGCTGATAGTAGAGACCCTGAACTATACTAATATTATAAAGAGGAAAGTTTTGTATTTTTGTATTTTTAAAACGTGATAAATACCCGTTTAAGGCCCAGAATACTCGTCACACCATTCCTTACGTAAAAGTTACAAAAAAATGTGACATAGGTCCGTAAAGCAACGCGGATCTCCGCGGAATCAGACATAGCACGAAGCGAAATACCCAAATGACAAGTAGAGTGCGGCATGATAATACGGCTGCTCTGAATTACACAACGAAAGCGACAATTTATAAAAAACATAAATATGTTCAAGTAAATAGCTTATTTCAAAAAAAAGCCTGGGTTGATTTGTTTCAAATTAACTGATTTATATTCATATGAAATAGAATTTAAAAATACCTTACTGTTCTGGATAAATTAGGGAATTTCTGAATTTTCAGAGGTGTTTTTGACATGATTTTTAACCAAGGTTTTCTAACTAATTCGTGTTTTAGCTCCGGTTGATTTATCACTTATATCCTTGAGTATCGTGTAGTTCAATTTCAATGTAATCTATTAAGCGGTAATAGAATTATTAGGGTTGCAATACTTGCAATTTTCAAAATGCTGGGCCTTAAGCGGTAATAGAATGATTAGGGTTGCAATACTTGCAATTTTCAAAATGCTGGGCCTTAAAACTAAGTACCTGGGTGACCGAGCTTTGCTCGTTTTTTTGGGGTAAACGACGTTTTCTAAAAATTAAACCTAGCTAGATCGATTTATCACCACCGAAACCCTCTACATACTAAATTTCATGAAAATCGTTGGAGCCGTTTCCGAGATTCCGTACAAGAATTGCTCGTTTAAAGGTATAAGATAATAATATTAGTATAGATGGTACGGAACCCTTCGTGCGCGAGTCCGACTCGCACTTGGCGGGTATTTATTCTCGCTGTGGCGGATAATGATGATTTGAGTTTAAAACAAGTGTGCAGAATCAATTTGAAAGTAAGTTTACATAGTACCGACTTAAATGTTAAAATAACTGGTTTGTGCTAAAGTTGAGTTATAAAATTTACATTTGAGCTTATTTAGAAAAAACTAGGGCTGAGATCTCGAAGCCGAAAATCGTTCAAATCTATACATATCTTATACCTTTAAACGAGCAAACCTTGTATGTAACATATCCTATCCTACTAATATTATAAACGCGAAAGTTTGCAAGAATGTGTGGATGTATGGATGTATGTTTATTACTCTTTCATGCTGAAACGGCTGAACGGATCTGGATGAAATTTGGCACAGATATAGATTATAGTCTGGAAGAACACATAGGCTACATTTTATCACGGAAAAAGGTACGGTTCCCGCGGGATAGATTTGTTTTTATTTTTTAAGGTACCACGCGGGTGAAGCCGTGGGCACAAGCTCGTAATGGAAATAGCCAAAAAAACATTTAATTTAAACGCTGAAGAAAACCGGTATACCCTAGAATCTAAAATTCAAAGGTGTTTGTCATAGTTGTTCCTATAAGCGGCGATGGGCTTGCAACCTGTCACGTACGGAATACTAACTACTGTGAAAAATGTGGGCATGTACCAAATATCATGTTTGGACGTGCCTCTCTCTTTAGATATCCTCAAAGATCTCTAAACTAGAGATCTGAGGAGATGTCTACCGAGCCTGGGTTACAGTCGCGCGAGTTTTTTTTTGTGTAGGTTAGATACATTATTATTAGTATTGAACGGGTATTCATCGCTTTTTATTTACCTACCTGCTTTTTCCCGAAACCTGTAAACCTGTCGAAACGTCGGGAAAAAGCAGGGAAATAAGATGCGATAAATACCCGTTTAATACTAATAATAATTTGGTCAGATCGCGTAAGTTTAAAAACTTATAGGTTATATTCGGTTAAAACTTGCCCGAATTCGGTATTTGGCTTAAAACAGAATCCTTTCGGCAACTCTATTTAAAACTAGTATACTTACTTAACTAAACTCTAGTTTTCAGACGCATTTATATGGCAAAAACGGTTTTTTGATTAATTCACATTAATTTAACATTTAGATAAGAAGTGAGTTCTTTGGACATTTGTTGTCATGTACCAGAGGGTCTACCATGAGTTTTCACAATCTACACTCGCTAGCGACTGTAGTAACAAAAATGTATGAAAATATTGTACAGCGCCTCTAGCGGATAGTTGGGTACTAAAACCTCACGTAGTTAACTATCCTACGTCACAGCGTACTACAGCGACTGTAGTTTGCGCTCATTAATTTGCTTAGAATTTGGTACCATGAGTAACAATTTCGACAGATGTCATAGTAACGTACTATTACTACTGTAGTAACGTCAGCTAATCTAAATGTGACAACTCATGGTAGACCTACAGGTAATTATTGAAAGCTCTTGTGGTGTAGTGGTAATGTAGTCTTCCGATCCTTAGGTCGTGGGTTCGGATCCAGTCGTGCAATGGATTTTTCTGTTCGAAAAATGTATGTGCCGCTATATCAGTACTCTCAAACGGTGAAGGAAAACATTGTGAGGAAATTGGTATGTCTTAACCTAAAAAGTTCAGTATTTGAAAAGAGCCTTTGAGACGTCAAAAATGTTTAAAACTAGCTTTCGCCCGCGTGGTACCTTATAGTACTTATAGCTTTTGTACTATTTCAGACTATATCTTGGCTCCTTAAGCTTTGATTCTGGGTATCAGTTGCTAAAGCTAATTTTAATGAAGGTATACATTTCTCTTACGTTTATTTTCGGAGTAAAATCACAGGGATCATTTTGAATCGTCTTACATACTAAGTGAGTTTAGGTGCCAATTCCAGTCCTATCCCCAGTCCGAGAAGAACTGACGAAAAACTCGCTGGGCCCTAGTAACACAATAAAAAGTTCAATAGCTTAAAAAGTTACATATTTTAGGTATTGAATCTTTATATTGTTATTTTTACTAAACAGGATTCCAATATGGCCTCACTTTTGACATTTAGATGGGAACTTTGGCTTAGCATTTAAAAATTTCAGATTAAACTCGTTCGAAAGATCACATTTTTGGTTTGTGAAATTTGTTAGGTATGTATGTCTTGTCTGAGAGAAACAGATACCTAAAGTAAATTCACTTAGCAGTCGCATATATAACTATCATTATCTCCCTTCTCTTATCCCACTGGTGGGTCGGCACAACATGGTCTCTCCCTCTACTCTATAGACCAGTGTCAATCGATCATTTCGTGCGACCCGGGTCGATCGTGACCCATCGGCCATGTGATCGAGTTACAAAGATTCGATCAATCGAAACATGCGGGTAATCTAGGAGATAGATGTATTTGTTGTACCCATGAGTGACTCATGATGAGTCCCATTGATCTTGCAAATCAGCAAATCGAACCAAGGGTGAACATCTCACGTATGTTGACGACTTTATAGATATTCTCAAGTTCGCCTGGTTACATACAAAAGTCGATATCATTCTATGTACTTTATATAATACTGGCTGCGGCTCGCGGTTTCACCCGCGCTTTATAATTTTATAAAAATAAATAAATAAATAAATATGATCACGACTGTAATCCCCAGGCTCGGTAGATATCTCCTCAGATCTTTAGTTACTTAGATCTTTGAGGATATCTAAAGAGGGTAGTCAGAGGCAAGTCCAAACATGACATTTGGTACATGCACACATTTTGCACAATAGTTAGTTTATAATTTTAAAGTCTTATTTCCTTACAAACTTTAACTTTACACACTCTCTTTCAACTTCAACTTTTTTACGGGATAAAAAGTAAGCGCCTATGTTTTAATACAGGGTCTGATATCAATACTACATTTACCCCAAATTTTATCGAAATCCGTTCAGCCGTTACAGAGATAAAGAATGACAAACTCACACAACGTTCTCATTTATAATATGAGTAGAATAAACGTGTTATTTAATCGAGGTTGTATTAGGATACATTAAAATTACTAATTAATAATTACTACTTTAACAAGTCTTTAAATTACGCAACGGTGCGGAGTCCACTCGAGGCGCTCGAGGTGTACCAAGGTTCGATTCCCGTGAGGTGCACTCAGAAATGCCTACTAACTGGTCAACTTAAGTTACCACTGCAACATCCCGTACCTATACTTAAATTATAAAATAAAAACCGGCAAAGTGCGAGTCGGACTCGCACACCAAGAGTTCCGTACCATTATTTATATAAACGGCAAAAAATCACGTTTGTTGTATGGGAGCCCCCTTAAATATTTATTTTATTTTGTTTTTATTAGTATTTGTTTTAGTGGCAACAGAAATACATCTGTGAAAATTTCACTGTTCATGAGATACAGCCTGGTGTCTGACGGACAGACAGACGGACGGACAGACAGACGGACGGACAGAAGGACGGACAGACAGACAGACGGATAGCGGAGTCTTAGAGGTTTTGCACTAACGCCCGATCCGAATCCGATCCTTACCCGTGGAAATATGGCTCTAGAAAACTCGGACCGAATTCGGATATTGCTTACGCACTAGTCCGATCTCTGATACAAATCCAAGCAACTCAGGAGCCACCTTTTGGCATACGTCATTTCACGTGACGGGAATGACGAATGACGGAGAGAAATCGGATGTAGTGCGTAAATTACCATAGATATAGTTGTACAACTACTCCGGACCATATTTTCACGGGTTCGGATCAGACGTAGTGCGAAAGCGCTCTTAGTAATAGAGTCCCGTTTTACCCTTTGGATATGGAACCCTAAAAAGTACCTATTGAAAAAGCGAAGGCCAAAATGAAAAACAATCCAGGCCATAAAAATCTATATCTATACTTAATATTATAAAGAGGAAATTTTTGTATTTTTGTTTCTAACGAATAAACTCAAACAAAAAATACTGGTCCGATTTCAAAAATTCTTTCACCATTAGAATGCTACATTATCCCCGAGTAACATAGGCTATATTTTATGTGGGTACCTCGCGACCAAAGCCGCGAGCGGAAGCTAGTGTAATATAAAGTTTGGCGTACAAGTACGGTCACTTGCAGAGTGATATGTCAACACGCAGCGGCGCAGGGCTCCGCGCGCGCCGCGGCCACAAGGAGCGCTCCAAGAACTTCACGGAGCTGGAGAAGCGGACGGTGCTGGAGCTGATCGCGCGCCACCGCGACGTGCTGCGCCAGGGCCGCTCCAACAACGCCACCAATCGCAGCAAGCAGGTAAACTACCGGCAACGTTACCAACAACGCCACCAATCGCAGCAAGCAGGTAATGAACCAGCAACGTTACCAACAACGCTACCAACAACGCTACCAGCAACATTACCAACAACGCTACCAACAACGCTACCAGCAACATTACCAACAACGCTACCAACAACGCTACCAGCAACATTACCAACAACGCTACCAACAACGCTACCAGCAACATTACCAACAACGCTACCAACAACGCTACCAGCAACATTACCAACAACGCTACCAATCGCAGCAAGCAGGTAAACTACCGGCAACGTTTCCAACAACGCTACCAATCGCAGCAAGCAGGTAAACTACCGGCAACGTTACCAACAACGCTACCAATCGCAGCAAGCAGGTAAACTACCGGCAACGTTACCAACAACGCCACCAATCGCAGCAAGCAGGTAAACTACCGGCAACGTTACCAACAACGCCACCAATCGCAGCAAGCAGGTAATGAACCAGCAACGTGACCAACAACGCTACCAACAACGCTACCAACAACGCTACCAGCAACATTACCAACAACGCTACCAACAACGCTACCAATCGCAGCAAGCAGGTAAACTACCGGCAACGTTACCAACAACGCTACCAATCGCAGCAAGCAGGTAAACTACCGGCAACGTTTCCAACAACGCTACCAATCGCAGCAGCAAGCAGGTAAACTACCGGCAACGTTACCAACAACGCTACCAATCGCAGCAAGCAGGTAAACTACCGGCAACGTTACCAACAACGCTACCAATCGCAGCAAGCAGGTAAACTACCGGCAACGTTACCAACAACGCTACCAATCGCAGCAAGCAGGTAAACTACCGGCAACGTTACCAACAACGCTACCAATCGCAGCAGGCAGGTAAACTACCGGCAACGTTACCAACAACGCTACCAATCGCAGCAAGCAGGTAAACTACCGGCAACGTTACCAACAACGCTACCAATCGCAGCAAGCAGGTAAACTACCGGCAACGTTACCAACAACGCTAGGTACCAGCAACGTTACCAACAACGCTACAAATTGTAAGTGGCAAGTAAACTACCAGCAACGTTACCAACAACGCTACCAATCGCAGCAAGCAGGTAAACTACCGGCAACGTTACCAACAACGCTAGGTACCAGCAACGTTACCAACAACGCTACAAATTGTAAGTGGCAAGTAAACTACCGGCAACGTTACCAACAACGCTACCAATCGCAGCAAGCAGGTAAACTACCGGCAACGTTACCAACAACGCTAGGTACCAGCAACGTTACCAACAACGCTACAAATTGTAAGTGGCAAGTAAACTACCAGCAACGTTACCAACAACGCTACCAACCGCAGTAAGCGGTAAACTACCAACAACGCTACAAATCGCAGCAAGCAGGTGAATTACCAACAATGCTACCAATCGCAAGTGACAGGTAAAACTAACAACAACACTACTAACCGCAGCAAGCAGGTAAATTACCAACAAGGTTATCAACAGCGCTACCTACCGCCTGCGCCTCAGATGCTCGGACTTTTGAGGCCCTACGATTCGGATTCTCACGATATTTTTTTCATCGCTAGCGCATATTATATTTTTCTAACAGAAAATTACATTGGTGCACGACCGAATTTGAACCTACGTTCTTAGAATTAGAATCACTACCACTAGACCACCAATGCTCTCCATAGGTAGATATTACAATGAAATACACGTAACACAACATACAATTAACTAGATACGACATTATGTACAGATTAGATAGACGTATCTAGAGATTAAAATTTAACGAAATGGTTTAACGTACGCGACTCGTATCTTAAGGACCCGCGCGCGATGTCCAAAGCGAGAAAGTGACAAAATATTTTACGCGTAAAGAAAGAGAGAGATGCTAGATAGAAACAAAGCAGTTAAAGAATCAAATAAATGTAATTTTGCCAAACAATTTCACTTTGTCGTTTGTCGTCACTAATGTTTCTTTAGTCTTCTCTTGAAAAACGTTGTCTCAGTTCCCTCTAAGCGTGGGTCCACACTTGTGACATTCTGGCGTGTCTGTGTCCGAAACATGCCCACATTTGTCACGCGGATTTGTACGTGTCACGATAAATGTCTGTGCTTTTTCACGAAGTGTCTTAAAAATCTGCCATATTGTCACGAGTGTTTGTTACGGTATGGAGCCACTGTCGCGCCATAGAGACACGTTTTAACAAAGACAAAGTAATTAATTCGTTGTTTAGTTATACTAAATGACACATTTTTCGTCAATAATGTTATTTTTTTTTCACAATATCTTCCCTTCCGTAGAGAAAAAACTGCCTATATTTTTATTTTAGTTTTTTTATTCAAATCTCTGAGAGCGCTGGTGGTGTAGTGGTAGCACCACTGCCTCACGATCCAAAGGTCATGACAAACATGGCCGTGCACTGATAAGTTCTACTATTAGAAAAAAATATGTGCGCAAAAGCGGTTATTCTTAAACGGTGAAGAATAACATCGTGAGGAAACTGGCATTCCCTAGAACTAAAAATTCGAAGGTGTGTGTAAGGTTAGTATTTTTATAAACGTCGATGGCCAACCTGTCACGTACGGAATACAAACTATTTTGCAAAATGTAGGCATGTAACAACGTTGGGACGTGACTACCCTCTTTAGATATCCTCAAAGATCTAAGTCACTAGAGGTCTGAGGAGATATCTACCGAGCCTGGGGATTGTGAGTGTGATAATGTTGCTGTCAAAACTCTACAGTTAAAATTACTTTTATTGAAGGCTCTCAAACGGGTGCTATTAAAACAGATATTTTTATTGACTTAGTTTCAATTCAAATGGCTTCAAATGATCTCAAATACGATCCGTTAACAAAACACGTTCGTAATGTTTTTGACTAGAAATTCAGAACTAGTTTATGTTATCTGGTTCCATTTGTAAAAATTAATCTTATTATCAAGCACTAGCTGGTTGCCAGCGGGTTTATATACTACTTTCTTTTGTCGTTACTTCTTTTTTATATGACACTTTTTTGTATTTTAAGAATCTAGTGTGGTAAAAGAATTAATTTGCCCTATAAAGTAATGTGAGGTGTAGCGGTAGCGAACCCACCTTCCGATCCTGAAGGTCGTATATACGAATCCAATCGTGTAGCTTTTTCTCTTCAAAAAATGTATGTGCGCTATGCCAGTAATGCCATAAACGGTGAAGGAAAACATCGACTCAATTGCACGAAATGAAAGTCTGAGCCGCATTTCAACCTTTCCCCATACTAGTTCGACTAGGAGAATGTTGGTGAGTACTAAAATCATCATCATCTTCCTGCCCTTATCCCACGTTATGTGGGGTCGGCACAACATGTGATCTTCTTCCATTTCTCTCTATCATTCGTCATTTCAGTACTCACTCCTTTCTTACCCATGTCATCTTTCACACAGTCCATCCATCTTTTCTTTGGCCTACCTCTACCCCTGCCCTGTATCCATCTACATTCATACCTAACACTCTCCTTGTCACATGGCATTCATCTCTTCTCATAACATGTCCATACCACGCTAACCTACCTTGGTGAGTACTAAAATATTGTCGATAATATCGAAAATATCTAATCGGCAGTCCCAGCAATGATTTTCAAACCAAGTTTTCATGATATCGACCTTATTTTTGTTCCTTAACATTTCCGATGGAGGTGAATGTATGAAAGGATACTATTCGAAAAAAGTTTTCGTAAACTATCAAAAACTCATACTAGGGGTACAAAACTCTGTGACTTTTGGTAGCTGGTTATTTATCAATTATTACAATCTATTTACATAATCAGCTCACTGGTTTAGACGCTTAGGTTACTTGAAGCCTTGAAAACGTATTATATTTATCATAAATGTTGGTATCACGGTTAAATTTGTTAGATACTCTTCAGGAACACTGGTGGTTTAGTGGTAGCAACCCTGCCTCACTATCCTAAGGGCGTGGGTTCAATGTGGTCGACCACCGATGGATTTTTCTGTTCGAAAAATGTATATACGCAATACCAGAGTACTCTTAAACGTTGAAGGAAAATATCGTGAGGAAACCAGCATACCCTGGAACTATTCATCCGAAGGTGTTTCATTCTTTTAAGCGGTGATGAGCTTGCAACCTCTCACGTACGGAATACTAACCACTTTAAAATGGGGGTATGTGCCAAATATCATGTTCGAACGTGCCTCTGACTCTTTAGATATCCTCAAAGATCTAAGTAACTATCTGAGGAGGTATCTACCGAGCCTGGGGATTACAGTCGTGATCATGCTATCATAATAAATCCTCAATTATACGTTGATCATAATATGATACTCCACGAGTCGGTACTAAAATATGCAGACGAGTTAGATATTAGAAACACAACATAGATTCATATAACGGTTGCTCTTGAATTACTGTGAGGATTTAGATTACATGATAACAAACTATTGTATCTATTCTAAACTAGCTATTGCCAGCTATTTTGACGATAAGTCAAGTCAAGTCAAGTCATTTTTTTTTTATTCAGTAATATCACAGGGATCATTTTGAATCGTCTTACATACTAGGTGAGTCTAGGTGCCAATTCCAGTCCTATCCCCAGTCCGAGAAGAATTGACAAGAAACTCGCTGGGCCCTAGCGCTTTCAACTTTCTAGGGTTCCGTACCTGAAGGGTAAACAACAGGACCCTATGACTAAGCCTTTGTTGTCCGTCCGTCTGTCTGTCATCATGACATGGGCTGTTTAACATGATCCGTAATAGATAGACACTTGATTTTTCACTATTTCTGTGGCCGCTATAACAAATAATAAAAATAACTAGAATTTTTTGCAAAAATGAAAAAACTCAACTGAATAGAATAGAATAGAATATCACTTTATTGTACACCTTAAAAAGAAATACGAAAGAGCAACAAACTTATAATTAATGTAACAATGGGCGACCTTATCGCTAAAAGCGATCTCTTCCAGGTAACCTTTGGATGGATAGGAAAAAACAATAGTTGTATAGGACGGTGGCATACACAAAAGAAAAACAAACTAACTCGGATATTATGACCTATAAATAAAGCTAAATTGTAATAAATATTATACCTAAATAGATACAAGTATGAATGTAACTGAAATAGATTTTAACAGCCGCCATATTAGATTTTTACTACCCTTCTTCTATGTATGTATGTATGTATGTAAGGGTGTGTGTATGCGAGTTCTTTTGGTTGTCACTGTAGGCCAAACGGCTGGACAGATTTTGACAAATGAGGTGTCGCAGAATTCGTCTGTCAAGAGTGACAAAGGCTATTTGCAAATGTTCAAAGATCGAATATGGCAACAGTAAAATCTATTTAGAGTTACGTTCAGTGGGGTTTTTTTTAATTTTTATCAATAAATAATTAAATAATGCTGGACACTATCACACAGTATCATGTAGCCCCAAACTAAGCAGAGACATTTTTGTAAATACATTCATATTCATCATCATCTTCCTGCCCTTATCCCACGTTATGTGGGGTCGGCACAACATGTGATCCTTTTCCATTTCCCTCTGTCACTCGTCATCTCATTACTCACTCCTTTCTTACTCATGTCATCTTTCACACAGTCCATCCATCTTTTCTTTGGCCTACCTCTACCCCTGTATCCATCCACATTCATACCTAACACTCTCCTTGTCACATGACATTCATCTCTTCTCATAACATGCCCATACCACGCTAACCTATTACTCCTCATCTTTTCTGTCACCGGTGCCACTTTCAGGCTTCCTCTGATATTATACTCATTCCTTATTTTATCCATCCTTGTCACTCCACACATCCATCTCAACATTCGCATTTCCGCCGCATGCACTCTTTTCTCGTCCGTTCCCTTGGTGGCCCAACATTCAGACCCATACAATACGACAGGCCTTATGATCGTTTTGTAGATTTGCCCCTTAAGTTTAAGGGGCATTCTCGGATCACACGTGATTCCTGTGACCTGTCGCCATTTCATCCATCCCGCATTTATTCTATTCCTTACATCCCGATCAATCTCACCATCATTCTTCATCAATCTCAGGTCTGGGTGTTTTCTATGTATAATACATTCATATTATACATAGAAAACACTCAGACCTGAGACAAATATCTGCAAATAATGCAAACATTTGTCCCGCGGCTATGTTAGTTTGTTTTTTAACCCCCGACGAAAAAGAGGGGTATTATAAGTTTCACGTGTCTGTGGGTGTATCTTTCTGTGGCATCGTAGCTCCCAAACGGATGAACCGATTTTCGTTTAGTTTTTTTTGTGTCCTAAATAATTTTATCCCGAGTGCTCTTAGCCATGTTTCATGAAAATCTGTTCAGCCGTTTGAAGATCATCAGCTCTTTTCTAGTTGATGAGGGGATCTGACTAACTTCCTTATGTCCGATCGATTCGAGATTTGGTACCGTGTTACTTCAATGATATTGAAAGAACATGGTAAGGTAACTAAGGACTTTAAATATGACATGTTAGGGTAATGTTTAGATGTCTAGGGGTTTTTAATTTTGTATTATTAATTGGTGAACATTTCAGCTGGTGTGGGGTACAATTTGCGAGGAGGTGAACAAGCGGTGCGGCGGCGAGCGGCCGCGCACTCCCGCGCAGGTCAAGATGTGGTATGAAAACTACAAGAAGAAATGCAAGATGCGCGCGCACGACACGCAACCCGTCAGTACTTGCCATATTAAAACTCGTCCACACACGCGTGACAATTTTTCTCCGTACCGTTACAAAGACGCGTGACAGTTTACAGTTTTTCAACGAGAGCATGTTTCGGACACAGACACGGTCACAGCCATGGCAAAATGTCACAAGTGTGGACGGACACTTACATGTACATACATTAGACCCGACAGACGTCCTGCCCGAACATTGTCTAGAAATAAAAAATCAATGCAAAAATGCTGCCTTTTTAACTATCCACTTGAACTTTCTTGAAGAGCACTGGTAGTCTAGTGGTTGTCTGCCTTTTTATCCTAAGGTCGCGGTTCGATTCCGGTCGTGCACCAATGGATTTTTCCGTTCGAAAAATGTATGTGCTATACCAGTACTCTCAAACGGTGAAGGAAAACATCGTGAAGAAACCGGCATGTCTTAGTACCTAATTTCTTTTCTAAACTGTTGTTAGTTGACAATGTTATTAGTAATAACATTTATTACAATATCGTGTTAATTTTTTCAACACTTAGACGGTTTTACATTTAAATATCGTATTTAAAACTTTATCAAAATTGTTACAGCCCCCGCATCCTCAGTCCGACACGCCAGGCTTGCTAGACGGCATGCTATGGCAGAGTATACATCCTCTAGACGTCAAAGGTACTTTTGACAGCTCAAAATAATAAATCCTCAACGAATTTAAGGAACGTGCTGCAAGGCCGGTATATGGATGGGTGACCATACATTGACCATAGCATTGTTATTGAGTTATGATTGATTTGCGATTAAGTTCTGAATGAGTTGTTATTAAGTTATGATCGAGTTGTACTTGTAATTCAGTATGATTAAGTAGTGCACAAAAAGAGCATCTGAGGCGCACTTTAATCACCACACTGGTTCGAAAGAATTAGTGACACGATAAGAAAAAGAAAAGTATTTATTAAGTCAGGATTGATTTATGATAGAGTTATGATCGAGTTGTACTTGTAATTCAGTATGATTAAGAAGTGCACAAAAAGAGCATCTGAGGCGCACTTTAATCACCACACTGGTTCGAAAGAATTAGTGACACGATAAGAAAAAGAAAAGTATTTATTAAGTCAGGATTGATTTATGATAGAGTTATGATCGAGCTGTACTTGTAATTCAGTATGATTAAGTAGTGCACAAAAAGAGCATCTGAGGCGCACTTTAATCACCACACTGGTTCGAAAGAATTAGTGACACGATAAGAAAAAGAAAAGTATTTATTAAGTCAGGATTGATTTATGATAGAGTTATGATTGAGAAATTATATTGTTATGAATGAGTTGTTATATAGTTATGAATGAGTTGTTATATAGTTATGAATGAGTTGTTATATAGTTATGATTGAAGTTTTTATTTAGTTGTGATTGAGTAAATATTGAGTTATGAATGAGTTGTTGTATAGTTATGATTGAAGTTTTTTTTTAGTTGTGATTGAGTAAATATTGAGTTATGAATGAGTTGTTGTATAGTTATGATTGAAGTTTTTATTTAGTTGTGATTGAGTAAATATTGAGTTATGAATGAGTTGTTGTATAGTTATGATTGAAGTTTTTTTTTAGTTGTGATTGAGTAAATATTGAGTTATGAATGAGTTGTTGTATAGTTATGATTGAAGTTTTTATTTAGTTGTGATTGAGTAAATATTGAGTTATGAATGAGTTGTTGTATAGTTATGATTGAAGTTTTTTTTTAGTTGTGATTGAGTAAATATTGAGTTATGAATGAGTTGTTGTATAGTTTTGATTGAAGTTTTTATTTAGTTGTGATTGAGTAAATATTGAGTTGTGATTGAGTTACGTTACGATTGTTTCAGAGGAGGATGGGGATGCGGCGACAAGCGCAGACGCTCACAGCTTGAAGGACGATGACTGCGTGCCTGTTAACGTGAGTAGACCGGGACCGTACTATTCCGGGATTGTAGAAACGGACCGAGATCCCGGGATTTCAGCCTGCATAAAACACTGAACTCCCGGGATTTAAGACATTTTCGGGATTTTAGTACCTACGTAAGATACTACTATCCTGGAATTATCCACATAAAAACTTTATCAATTTTTTTCTTTCTAAAGAAGCGGTAACACTATTAGTAGTAGGTATTTTACTATAATTAATTACCTATTACAATTTTGATTTATAATATTGTAGTACAATATTTGTTTACCCCCTTTATCCACTTTACCCCCTTTTACCCCCAGATGTCAAACGGCCGACTATCAAGTACGAACGACAGCGACGACACGATGGGGAATGTTTTAGAACCGCAGGTTCAGATTCACCCCCACTCCCCCGAACATAAGCACCCCCTCGCGATACCCGCGATACCCATGCTGCACAACCCCCTACAGGCTATTGAACAGGTCAGTCGAACTACCCTCGTTTTTACCCCCTTTTTGAAGAATCATACTTTATAACATTAATGTAAAAGTTTGTATGTTCTTTACCTAATCACGTAAAAATGGCTAAAGAGCTGTGAATGAAAATTGACACATGGTTTATAACCTGGATGATGGATACATTATGATACATTTTTGACAGAAAACCAAAAGCGAAGAAAAGGGGGGTTAAAGTTGAAAACTATTTTTTTAACAAAAAGCCCAGAGCGATAAAAAGGGGGGGTTATAGTTTAAAACTAAACATTTTATACAAAAAACCCAGAGTGACGAAAAGGGGGTAATAGTTTAAAACTAAAAAGTGCAACGTCGATTGAAGTTGGTAAAAACACATGCGAACGAAATCGTGGGGTTATGTGTTTTGAGACTCGACTACGATTTTACGATTTTGGTTAATATCTCTTTCTTTCTTCACCACCTTGAACCCATTCTGTGTTGAATTTTCCCTAAAACTTTCCTCTTCACCCAGGCCCGAATCCAACACAACATACTGCAGAAACTAAACGAGCTGTCCAACACACCACTAAACCTCAGCAACTTGGACGAGCACCGCAACAACGGACACGAGCGGACAGAGAGGAACGACCGCGCCGAGCGAGAGGACCGACACGACTGCAGCTCAGCCACTGACGAGGAGAGGTATAATCTTATAGCTTTCCTGTAATTTACCATTTTGACCCCCGTTTTAAGTTGACCCCCTTTTTATGGCTATTTTAATTATAACGCCATCTATTTAAAATTACTCGACCATTTTTACACCTGGTTTAAATTGACCCCTTTTTTATGGCTATAAGACTTATAACGCCATATATTAAAAATTACTCAAACATATTTTTTCTTTAACGTTTCATTTTACTATTACCAGCTGTTTCTCTCGTATGTTATTTTCCATTTTAACCCTCCTTTTAAGTCGACCCTCCTTAGAAGGCATATAACTTATAACCTTAACCATATTTTATCATTAATCTCTCATTTTATACCAATTTTTGGCTCAATCCTAGCAATTTTTTTTATTTTCAAGATAAAACTAAGATTTTAAAAAATACCCCACATTTCACCCTCTTTATGTATACTAAAATAACTGTCCCGTGCGTGATTATCTTCACACTTTAAAGTTATGACCCGCTTCACCTCCTAAATTGACCCTCCATTTGACCCCTCTTCCAGATTATACTTCAGTGCGAAGCGGCAACATGCAATATGGGAGCACGAAGCCAAGATGAAAATCTTAAACATGGAATTGCGGCAGAAAGAAGAAATCTTCTCTCTTCAGAAACAACTGTTTCTAGTTGAATTGCGACTCAAGATGGACTTCTTGGAGAAAGCCGGCGCTAAGTGATACCGGTAAATTCATATCCCACCCCCCTTTTTACCCCCTTGACTTATGACATGTTTCTGGTTGAATCTTGGAGAAAGCCGGCGCTAAGTGATACTCATCCACATAAATACATATCCCACCCTTTTCACCCCCACACATAATGTGGGGTCAACACTTGTGACATTCTGCCATGTACGAAACACGCCCACATTTGTCACGCATTTGTAAATGTCACGGCAAAATGTCTGTGCTTTTTTACGAAGCCCCTTGAAAATCTGTCAAAGTGTCACGCGTGTTACGGTGTGTGACCACGGTCACGGCAGTTTGTCACTAGTGTGGATGCGGTTTAATACACACAAATACATTGAAACTCTAGAGTCTAGATACACACTAGCACTCCTGCTGGCTGACTGACTGACTGACTGACTGACTGACTGATAGACTGACTGATTGACAAAACCAACTCACAGCCTAAACCATAAGCCCTAGAGAGCTGAATTTTTTTTTGGGTCGAGATAAATGATAATTGAATTGAGAAACGACAATTGAGCCTAATACAATTTTCCCTCCACAGATGGCGCTAAAATCAAGAAATCAACTGAACAAATTTAATCTAACGTTGAAAGAGCGTCCAGTACGCTTCCACTCTAGTTAAAACGTGCCATCTTAGTAGTTACCCAATCGATACTTTTTAATAAAGGCCAATATCGACTGAAGCGGAGAAGAGAAATGTGAAATTAACCAATAGTTATGCCAAAATGGTAGATTTTAAACGCAATTTTGTAATTGTTGGTTAATTTTACACAATTTTTTGCTAAAGTCGATGTTTGCCTTGCAATAAGCTAAGTTCACCAACACTCGGTTAACCTAGCCGTAATATATTAACAGTGAGTTTTGTATTAGTTGAGGGCGTGGTTGAGATGTGAAATGTTGGTTCGATTCCCGCCTGGGACAAATGTCAAATATTGTTGTGGTAAGGTCTAATATCCGCACAGACAAGATCTTAACGGTTGGTTACGGTAACCTGTCGTTTTATGGTGAACTTAGGCATAAAGGCAATTTCTAAAATTGCTCATTGAATTAGGTTTAATATAATTCTGCCGTGCTAAGGGTGACAGCCGTAATTGCATGTCTAATAGTTTCGAGAAAAAGGCGCTTAAAGTTTTCAAAATGTTTTTGTCAATTGCGTCTACAGAATTAACTTTTTTTTAAATCTGAAAAAAATGTTTAATAAAGAAAATAATGTAGTTTTTATACGTTGGAAAATTAAACTCCGATTACAATTATTACTATATTAAAACATCAAAATACTCGTTATGCTAATAGAAGCCTGCTTTATTTTATAGACGAATACTTACAATGAGCGTCGTAAGCAACACACATACCGCGCTTTAGGTAAGGGACACTCTTTAAAGCGCTTTTGATAGAGAAACATAGTGATTGAAATCTTTTATTAAAAGCATAATCGCCGTAACTGCACAACTTACGGCTGTCATGTAAAGGAATAAAAAGGGCTAAAGGCTGTGATTGTTACTTAATTTACCGCCGTAATGTATAGTTACCACGCTTAACGTAAGAAAAATACTTAAAGATTGAAATTCGCATTCTTAGTGTAATGCAGCTATGTATTTAATGCGATTAATGTAAGCACTCTATGAGTTTTATCCACCAGTTCGGTGGTTTTATCTATAGAAGTTTAGGGCAGGATAGTGATAATGTTCGTTTACGGCTGTAATTTTAAGAAATCCAAAAAATAAATTGTAGCTACGGCGCTTAGCACAACTGAAAAAAGCCTTTAGAGACTTTATTTTAAAAAACTGTCAAAGAGAAAGTTATAGATCTCGACACGAGGATTCCGAATATGGTACTAACTCAATTTCAGAAAAAATGTTGCTTACGGCTGTCCCCCTTAGCACGGCAGAATTACGCCTATAATATAATATAAACTTGCAATAATAAGCCATATTAATGTGATTTAAAAAAACTTATTTTTTTATTCATTTTCGCTTATTTTTGTATATCTTTTAAGCGTACTACCCACTGAAGTAGCTTTAGTCAGTGCGCCTTAGATAAGTATCGCTTTAGTCGAAGTTATTCTTTATAGTATTATTTTACGGCAGCTTAGTATTTTATTATTTCGTTTTTTTATTTTTAATTATATTCTTTCAAATATCGATTTTACTGGCGATATTATGAACTTTATGCCATTGAAATAAGGTCACGAGATATACTCGTTATTTTCAATCTTATATCATTGTAATAAAGTTCAAAATATTATCTCCGTATTACAGTTTTTAAAGTTTTTTTCACCGACGTTTCAGGAAAACTTTCGGATTTCCGTAATTTTGTTTAAAATTAACAAATGAAATATTCGGATACGAAATAACTGCCAAAAAAAATATTTTCGCAAAATATAATAAATATACAATCAGAATAAAATAAGGGCCAGTCTTAGCTTAGCCGTATTCACAAAAACTCAATACATGCAATAATATTATATTATATCATTATATTATATTATATCTATATTTTTATTATATTATAAAACAAAGTCGTGTTAGTTACATTTATAACTCAATAACGACTGGTCAGATTTTCATGATTTTTGTATTTTTAATTTTGTCTCCGCCTCAAATAAGAATAATTATTAAAACATTTAAAATGAATGAAATGCAAACAAAATCGCAATTGCAACTTGATATTTAAAAATATCTAAATATGGCCCTTATATTATTTTGACTTTAGTACTTAGTCAGGCCATAGGCCGTAGATACACCGTCAAGTTTATAAACACGGTCCGAGTTACACGAGGACAGTTGCGAGATAGTGATAGGGCAAGTTCATGTGCTAGTAGCTTTGGTGTTTGTTTATAGGGCGTCATTTGGACTCCGTCATGAATTACGGTATATGACTTTAGTCCTCACATTCATAATAATTTGTCAATTTATGTCGCTTTATAAATTACAGTCCATCTTTGACATTTGAATGTCAATAAAAAAGATCATTAAATAAAATAAATTTAATAATAATAATTTTATTAAATAAAATAAACATAAAAGTCATTATAGTGTCCACTATAAACTCGAACCGTCTGAATAAAAATACCATGAAACTCACTAGCTTAGTGTAACTCGGCCGTAAGGGCGGCGGTAGACGGGTTTAGCACGTAAGCCAGTCACTAGACTAACTGCCTTGTTAGATTACTTTTTAGGTCCTTATTGTAACCGAAATTAGTATTAATAAGTATTGAAAGTACTGGCTTAGGTCCTAAAATGAACGGTAGCTTATAAATCGTGTCGAATTGATAATAAAATTTGAAATTATTGTATTACTTCCGAACGAACAGACAGTCGGACCATAATATTTTTCTGACTAGTATTATTACAATGTCAAAATCAATAATTAAAAAAAACATTGAATTTTTATAAATTTAGAACCGAAATGTTAAAGTTGTAAACATATTTTAGTAAAAGCAAGTTAACTAGTCTTTATAGTATTGTGAACTTTGTGCAGTACGTAATTGGGTATAAATTGAAAATCCCAAGATTTTAATATAAAAATAAGCCTTGTATTTTATTAATTTTCGACACAAAATGAGTATTCAAAATATGAGTATAACGATGAGTATTCAAAAATATTTTTGATAATATATTAATACCTATAATAAAGCGCCGAATGCTTTTAGTTACTAGCCTGGTATAGCAAGTTTTTTGCTATCCCCGTGTGAAATGCCCTTATTTTGTGTTGAAATTGTATTTATTGCGTTTGATTTATATATCGCTAGGATATAGCTATTCTTAACGCAATGCTTGACCGTTTTTGATGCGACTCAATTACTATTGCACAAGACACATTCAGTCAATGACGTGCCAATACATAAAAAGCCATTGTTTTAAATGAAAAATAATAATATCTAGTTATTACATGAATAAGTATATTATATACATATTTAGATTCTTTTTAGAGAATATAAAAATATACGTAACATAGACATTTTGAGATAATAATTATGATATTATTAGTAATTTTAGGTATAAAATGCAATTGTAAAAGTTTTGGCTTTAAACTCCTCTTATTTACACAAATTAATATATACTTACTATAATACTAAAATACATGTGAAACAGTAATCTAAGGCCCGTTACAAACGATCTATAGATAGCTCAATTGATCCAGATCGCGGCATTACCACGTTAAAAAATATAGTTAAGTAATTTAGTTTGAAGCCAAAACATTGAATTACAAAAAACGTTAGACGAAAAATAAAATTAACAGTACAAAAGTTTAGAGAAAAAATGTTACCTCAAAAACAGTGTATATAAATATTATAAGTATTGTAAATAGTCTATAAAAGTTTTAGAAAGATTTTATAAATGAGGGCAACTTACACCTTTTATATTTCTGTGTCGAGTGTTGCCAGAACAAACCGCCCAGAATAATAAGCAAAGTGACAGGTTGATGGCAACCCCACGTGATTCTACGCGATTTGATATTGTACCGTTATTTTGAAAACTTTTTGAATCTTGATTTTAGTCTTTCAAGCTGATAGCATGAAGATGGAGCAATAAAAGATTGGTTTCTAATAAGTTTTTGACGAAGGCTACATTTAAAATTAACTCATATTTTACGAGATAACCAAAAGTGTTTGTTGCAAACAATGACGAATAGTGAGAACAATGACGAAACAGTAGAGGAGAATGGCCCACTATCATCTAATTACACTTTGCTTATTATATATCTGGGTTTCGCAATAATTTGCTCAATAGCTGGCAATATTTTCTTATTTTAGGGTGTAAGTACCTCGGAAATGGCAATACTTTAAATAATAGCAATTTTTGTGATGTATTTGACGATCTCAAGCGACTAAATTTTTATTTTTATTCACCAGTGTCGGCAGCCATCGTGTATTCTTTTATTCCTTACAAAAATTAAGTTAATCTGATCAAATTGGATATTATTGACGTAATAAAGAATTTATTTTCTGTTAGACGCTTTTTATTTCAACTTTTTAGAAAACTCATCGTTCTCCTGCCCTTATCCCACGCGTGGGGTCGGCACAACATCTAACTAGACACACGAGGCGTGTCAAGTCAAATTCAAGCTAACGGGGGCCTTACCACGAAAAGTCTTCCAGAGGGTCTACCATGAGTTTTCACAATCTACACTCGCTAGCGACTGTAGTTAAAAAAATGTATGAAAACTTGGTACAGCGCCTCTAGCGGATAGTTGGGCACTAAAACCTCACGTAGTTAACTATCCTACGTCACAGCGTACTACAGCGACTGTAGTTTGCGCTCATTAATTTGCTTAGAATTTGGTACCATGAGTAACAATTTCGACAGATGTCATAGTAACGTACTATTACTACTGTAGTAACGTCAGCTAATCTAAATGTGACAACTCATGGTAGACCTACAGAACGATTCCGTAACGATTCCAACTACTTCAATACAATTTGCATAGGTCATGGTATGAAATAACAATGTAATATTAATTCGGTAATGTATGGTATATCGTGGTGAGACCCCAGAACTGGCGAGCACACCGTGTGATGTTACACGAACTATTTGGAGCCACTTTGACCCCCTCATAACTCAAAAACTATTTCACAGAAATATGTCAAATTTCGCTCATATAGTAGATAGTCAACAGCAACACTAACCAAACAAAAAATATCTAGAGCCAAATTTACAAATAGCCAAATCAGTCAACCGAAATAAACAAGTACAATGAAAGCCTAATATCAATTATCTACAGTTCCAACTATCTGCGAAAACACCTCAGTAGATAGTCAGATCTTAGGCATCAATATTTATAAGTTATAAGAAATGTGTTTTTTGTTGTTATAAATAAATTTCAGGACTGAACTTTAAACCTATTTAGATCTCACTTCTTTTGTCGCTGAATTCACTTGGCAATCATTTCACATTCATGTTTTTGATGGAATGTTTTCTTCTTCCATCCACTCCTATCATTCGTCAACTCTGACTCTACTTTTACATTATCATCTTTCACACAATCAAACCTCTTTTTCTTCGGCCTTCTACTTGCGTACCCAGATACACTCATACCCATAACTCTTTTGGTGACATGGTTTTCATCCCTCCTCATCACGTGTCCATACCATGCTAATCTATCTTTCCTCATCTGTTCAATCAGGCGCCACTTTCAAACTTCCCCTGACATACTCATTCCTTATCTTGTCCAACTGCGTCACCTCACTCATCCAATTTTATAACGAACTATATAACAATAATTTATTTGAGGCATGGCTCCTATTAAAGAGTTATTCAAAAGACTGGTAGACTCAGCCGAAATTAAAGCCAAAACTTGAGTAAAGGCGGAAACATACTATTAACACGCTACGCGACCCGATGAAAAGCGACGCGTGTCGACTCGAATCAAATTGTACTATTTTCTATGACTAGAATCATACTATGAACATCCCGACGTGTCTCATTTGATTCGAGTCGACACGCGTCGCGTTTCATCGGGTCGCGTAGTGTGTTAATAGTATGTTTACGCCTTATTACTCGTAATAATGAAATAGTGCCATCTGTTGGCGAGTAGCAAATAACACATTTTATGCTTGAGCAAATAATTCCATCTAGCGGTAAGCAATATCCAAATGTAAAGAAAATATTATTTTATATTTCATTTACTTTATTTAAAACGGCAACCACTTGCTACATACAATAACATAAAATCAGTGAACGTAAAATTTGCGTTCACTGCATAAAATAATCACAAACTGTTTGAGGGACTCCCCGATAAATGTTTTACCAAAGACAGGGTTGCCAACTTGTAAATTTTGCTTTATAAATAAGGAGAAATCGAACTGGTTGGGAGTATACAATCATCATCATCATCATCATCATCTTCCTGCCCTTTTCCCACGTTATGTGGGGTCGGCACAACATGTGATCTTCTTCCATTTCCCTCTATCATTCGTCATCTCAGTACCTACTCACTCCTTTCTTACCCATGTCATCTTTCACACAGTCCATCCATCTTTTCTTTGGTCTACCTTTACCCCTGTATCCATCCACATTCATATCTAACACTCTCCTCGTCACATGACATTCATCTCTTCTCATAACATGCCCATACCACGTTAACCTATTACTCCTCATCTTTTCAAACATAACCTCAAAATAGCTGCTTATAATTTAGCAATTAAAACGAACGCAAAGGTTTAGAACCAGTTTAATATATCTATAGTTGCCCTATTTGACTGGAGAAATTATAATATCACCGTTAAATACCTGTTAGTTCAGCGTTTTTCTGTTAAATATTGTCGAGATAGAACAACGTTGTTTTGGCTTCTTTTTCCAACAAAAATCGCGTGTAAACTTTGTAAATTACTTCTTAGCACTGCTTCGGATCGTTTTTTTCATTTTTATATACTTTATCTACAAGAAACTACTGGAATTGAATAGTAAACATACAAAATTCAAGATTATTATGAGAGACTGACGTAATTTGTACTTGTGCTTGACAATTTGAAAAGGGTTGCCAGTGCATAATAATTTTAGTTCCGTTTCTAAACATTTTTGCCAAGCTGTACCTACCTACTTAGTTTTTTTTTTGATAACTATTATGACTTGGCCTAGTAACTATTATCACCTGTTACCGAGTTGGCGTCGGTTTCTGAGACACCCAGTATAACGGCCAGTGGTAATTATCCAGGCTTCTTGTTGGTAACACTGTAGTATCGGTGTGAGTGAGTCACCCACAGCACGGCGGCCATAGATAAAGAGCTTCCATTCAGAGTCACATCTGGCAGTGTACCGTCTCGCTAAAGTTGATAATTAAATTATATATTATTAATACATCGTTTCTGTGTTTAGCTACTGTGTGTGTGTGTGTAAAATTAGCAATAAAGGTACCTAACAATCTTAATAAATAAGAAGAAGACCACTGTAAGTACCTACTAATTTGACAGTTTTATATTTACACTAGTTGACTCTCGCGCATCTTTGTCTGCGCGTTTTAAGTAATAAGTATATTTTTTCCCGTTTTCGAAACATTTTTCATTGATGCTCCGGTCCTATCGGTCGTACCGTGATGTTATACAGCCTTAAAGTCTTCCTCGATAAATGGACTATACAACACAACAATAATATTTCAATTCGAACCAGTAGTTCCTGAGATTAGCGCGTTCAACCAAACTCTTCAGCTCTAAAATTAGTCTAAATTCCGGCATTTGTTAACAAAAATATTTAGAAAATAAGTCATTTTGGGAAAACATGATTTTTATAATCATGTAACTAGAATTAAAATACAAAACACGGCTCTAACAGACCGGGAGCTTCTTATCTGTCTATTTGGTAAAATTACCACGTTTTGTAAACTCTCTCGTCTGTCTATTCGGACGAGTTTTGCAATCGATTTTAAACTAAGTAACATCGATTTAACAACATTTTTCGATTACCCGGAGATTAAACTGACAATTCAACATTGAAAATCAAAAAACAAAACTACATAGTAGGTATTTGTTCCAAAAATTAAAAAGCCCGACTGAAAACCACTAAAATAGATTTATACAGCCGGCATATTCGATTTTTTGACATTTTGTATAGCCTATGTCACTCTTGTGATCCAGACGAATCCAGCGACACCTCATTTGTCAAAATCCGTCCAGTCGTTTTACAGCGACAGCCAAAGAAACTCACATACATACCTACTCCCCAAACACATAACCCTCCTTCACTCTGCGGTCCGGTAATAAACATTTATTTAAAAAATAGTAGATGAGTAGCCAAGGGCTGTAAGGCATCAATTGCAGCCCGAGATATTTAGGCGCACGAGCGCAGCGAGGGCGCCTATAGTTCGAGGGTGCAATTGATGTTTACACCCGAGCTAACTACTCTGCTTTACATCTCGATTGTGAGGTAAGTAGAAAAAAACCGACATTACAAGAATAAAACATTTTTTTCAAGAACGAAATTGAGCTTCGCCGTTCGATATTTAAAATATACGAAGACAAGGCTGATCATGATCAGTGATCAGCCTTGTCTTCGTATGAGTAATAGTCATGACAAAAGAGGTCGCTTCGCTATTCGAATAGCGAAGCGACTCTTTTGTCATTGGGCTGAATGCATGATGTCTATTGCCAGTATGATGGTTAGATGTACGCGAACTTTTTGAAAGAGTGAAGTTTTTTTTTTCAATTACTTACCGCCCTAGGGCTTTTCTAGCTACATTATTACCCTAGAGCGCTAATTGGTCACCTACAAGCCCCATTTGGGGGTAATAAGGACCTACTTACCGAATATGAGAGATGTAAAAACTTATTTATTACCACATTGAATACTCAACTATACAATAACTTATCCTAGCCCTAGAAAGATATACCTATAACCCTAGGTATGTAGATAGGGTATACACATTGTTAACTTTTACTTAACGTCACTCACTAATATTTTAGAGCTAGTATGTAAAAATAGGTAGGTAAGTATTAGTTAAGTAAGAAGGTACCTCAATTCGATATTTTACCGTTATTTCAAAAAAAAAATCCTTGATTTTAAAGCTCGTCTTTCAAGCTGATAGCGTGAAGATGGAGCAATAAAAGATAGGTTGATAATAAGTTATGTCACGAAGGGTACCTGCATATAAAATTAATATTTAGCCAGTACCTACGTCTACCATGAGTTGTCACATTTAGATCGGCTGACGTTACCACAGTAGTAATAGTACGTTACTATGACATCTGTCTAAATTGTTACTCATGGTACCAAATTCTAAGCAAATGAATGAAGCTCAAACTACAGTCGCTGTAGTACACTGTGACGTAGGATAGTTAGCTACGTGAGGTTTTAGTACCCAACTATCCGCTAGAGGCGCTGTACAAGTTTTCATAAAAAAATTAACTACAGTCGCTAGCGAGTGTAGATTGTGAAAACTCATGGTAGACCTACTGATATCCATAATTGTTTGTTGCGAACAATGACGAAAGTAAGAACAATGACAAAAACGTTGAGTCGAATTGTAGGAATTGAATAGGTATTAGATAACATTGTTGTGCCCTATCGGAGCTCATGTTGCAGAAACTATCCCACTGTAATTTAAGATCCAATGTAAATACCAACTTGAAACAGTGAATACATTAAATATGAATAGTGTATTTAGTTCAGATTCAAAATGAAAAATGTGTAGGTTTGCAGTGATCCCGACATAAGCCGTGAGTTCACGAAATCAAAGTTCTGTTAAGTATGTTACGTAAACTTACTTAATGTTTTTTTTTCAGTAAACTACCAAAAAACAACCACGCCCTAAACTTACTAAACAAATTGTATTGAAAATGAATGTCGATTTAAGAAACGACTTTGAAAGAGCTGGTGTCCTAAGCGATATATACGCCGCCATGGATACAGACGACATGGCTAAAGTAGTAAGAGCAACCATGAATGGATTGCACAAGATCAATGAGTTCCCAAAGATCTTACTCAGTGCCAAGTCTAAGGAGTTCTCTACAGCTTGTAGAGTTATAGGCAATGAGAGTTATAAAGCTGGAAAGTATAGACGGGCTGTGCAGTGTTACAACCAGGCGCTTGCCTCCGGCCCAAAGCTCTCCAACGAAATTATTCTCGCCTATAGCAACAGATCAGCCGTGTTCTTCAACATAAGATATTTCACAGCCTGCATAGGCGACATCAACATTTGCTTATCAATTGGCTGTTCTGAGAGATTAGCAATTAAGTTGAGAAAGAGAAGGGATGATGCTACCCCTTTTATATTTGAAGAGAATTTGATTCGAATGGTAACTAGCTCTGAGTTTGTTAACACGTTTTTTCGTTTTAACTGCAATCGAAACCCTGATGTACCTTGCGCTTCCGCAGACGTAGCGTTTGTGAGCCGAGAAGGCGTAAAGCGAGCTACGGCTGGAAGAGATATTAAACCGGGGGTTGTGGTAGCTATCGAGAGAGCGTTCGTAACTAGTACTGTCAAGCATATTAATTACGATTACTTATCATGTTACTTCTGCAGCCGTTCGGACCTTTGTCTATATCCTTGCGAAGGCTGCTGCCAAGCTCTGTTCTGTGGAGAGCAGTGCCGAGATCGTTGCATGAAGGAGTATCACTCCATTGAGTGTCAGATCGTGGATCACTTTGGCAAGCTTTATGATAATAACATCACCGTGCTTGTAACGAGAACGGCTATCAAAATGTCTTTAAAAATGAAGTGGAATGAGCTTATAGCAGCGTCGAAGGATATCGGCGTGTCGAGAATGAAAACTGCTACGGCTAAACAGACATTCAACTCTGAAGAACCGCTCTCGATCTTGAGTTACATTGACAATGAACAACTTTTGGAAGGCAGAATGTTCAACGGAAGTATATTCTGTGCTTTCATATTATACTTTCTGAGCGTGGTGCCTAATTATTTTCCAAAAGGTAATCAATTTTTGACAAGCCCAGTTCAGGTAGTAGTAGCTCTGCTTTTTGCGCTGTAGGTTATGGGTTCGATCACCACCCAGGACATACATTTGTGTGAAAAACACAGACAGATCTTTGTTGTGTCTGGGTATTATTATGTAACTTTTCTTAGAAAGATTCAAAGTATATATTATTTATTTTTTATTGTGTTTTGTGGCGTTCAATAAACGTTTTCTTTTTTTTAGAACCTGCTAAACGCGAAGCAGCTTTAGACGCGATGGGGCGAATCATGTTGTACCTCTATATGTCATTTAATAACAAAATATACATAGTGAATTCTGCGTATGACTTCAACACGTAAGTAGAAACAAAATACTTACATAATATAAAGTACCTGGATGACCGAGTTTAGCTCGGTTTTTTTTGGTAAATCGTGTTTTTTGGAAAATTAAACCTAGATCGATTTATCGCCCCCGAAACCCTCTGCATACAAAATTTTATGAAAATCGTGGGAGCCGTTTCCGAGATTCAGATTATCAAGAATTGTTCGTTTATTTAAAGATATTAAGATAAGATACATAGCACCCAAAAATAAACCCACAGAACTAAAAATTCAAAGGTCATGTGTCATAAATTCATAATGTTAGTATTCTTATAAGCGGCGATGGGCTTGCTGCCCGTCATCCCAGATGATAATATAATACAAGTAGGTACCGTCCTTTCGCAATACTACTGTGCAAAACGTGGGTCGTACCAAAATCATGTTCGGTCGTGCCTCTGACTACCCTCTTTAGATATCCACAAATGATCTAAGTAGGTAACTAGAGATCTGGGGCCTTACCACGAAGTCTTCGAGAACGATTCCGTAACGATTCCATTATAGAAACGTCACATTTGAAGCTTGAAGTAACATTACTTCAATACAATTTGCATAGGTCATGATACGAAATAACAATGTAACATTAATTCGGTAATGTATTATGGATTTGTGGTGAGGCCCCTGAAGACATGTCTACTGAGCCTGGGGATTACCAGTGCTTAATTTGTGATGTTTACTTTTGCTTTCCAACAGCAAGACTTTCAAAAGCGACATTCAAATCAGCACTGGTTGGTTTTCAATGAGCAGTAAGCTGAAGCATTCCTGCGAGCCGAACCTCCTGGTGGTAGGGCTGAACGACTCAGTGGCACTACTGGCCCTCAGAACTATCAAGAGAGGCGAAGAACTAACCATTTCATATGGGTAATCAGTTTATCCACTATTTTTTATGTAATACAAATTACAAAATATTGGTCTTCTCAATTTCATGCAGATTGGATCAAGGGTTCTAGAGTTAGAATAGAATAGAATAGAAAATACTTTATTGCACACCATAAATATTACAGCAAAATAATAAATTATTTAAAACTATGTCATACAATGGGCGGTCTTATCGCTGAAAAGCGATCTCTACCAGACTCTAGAGTTATCCTCGAACAAACAAAAAAACAGTTACCACTTACCACTCTATAAAATTATATTTGACTAGATATTCAAGACTAGCTGACTCTCACGCAACTTTAAATAATATGTTTTTTTTCGTTTTTGCAACATTTTTCATTGATGCTCCGCTCCTATCGGTCGTAGCGTGATGTTATATAGCCTATAGCCTATATAGCCTTCCTCAATAAATGGACTATACAAAATAACAATAATATTTCAATTCGAACCAGTAGTTCCTGAGATTAGCGCGATCAACCAAACTCTTCAGCTTTATAATATTAGTACCTATAGATTACAGGTATTATGTGTATTCCAAATTTCCTCCAAATTCATCCTGGCTCGATGAATTTGGATGAAATTTGGGCGTAGGTAATTGAGTTTTATCTAAACACCCATAAATATACTCAAACTTTTTTTAAGAATATTAGTGAGATTATTATTTTAAAAATAACATCTCTCCCTTATTAGCCTCCTTAACCAAGAAAATTAATAACCTTTTTGAAATCTGTTAAAAAGTACCTAGTCTCTGACCTCCTTAACTTAGGCCGGCATTTAAACAAAACATCTTTTTATTTCAGTGGCCATTTCTACGACGCAGTAATATCATCGAAAAGTGCTACAGACAACCCCATGAGAAGAGTGATCGACCTCTTTTTGAGCACTCGAATACTATGTGGATGTCGCGTCTGCTTGCAAAAATGGGACAGAAACTGTAACACAGCTATTGAAATGACAAAAAAACAGTCAACATTGCTAGAGAAAGTAAACAAGAAACAAAAATTAATGACCAACGAGTATTTTAATAGTGTATGTGCAGCGTTAGATGTCTTTCCGATCAACTCTCTTCAGCATAGAGATGCTTACGACGCTGTGAGACTTATGTTGAATACAGTTCAAAGCAAATGGTACAATAATTTTACATACCTTTAATTAACACTACTACGAACATTGGTGCAAAAGTTCAATACCTACTCTACTTGGCTAAAATGTACGAAACAGCTGTCTTTTTTCGCGCTCACAGTGTTAGCGTCCAAACCAACCAAATTAAAATGACAATTAAAAAATAATATCTTCGTGATCGAAGATAGTGGTGCCCTCTTTTTTTCTTTACTGTTATCCAATTTATAAGCTGGTAACCCTAAAAAAAATCGGGAAATTCCACTTAACAATTTCGCGATAACACTTATTCATTAGATATTGTAACTAAGTAGATAATCCAGTATTCTTTCAAACAGATTATCTTGTGAATTCACAATGATCATTGAAAAAAATAAATTCATTTTTAGTTTTATAATCTGTTTAGAAATAGGTTTGTTTTCATTTATTTGCATTTTTTTATTGTATTAATTTTAAGGATCTAATCTGAAATCAATTAATATAAATAAACATAAAATTTATTTAACCCTACTCGCTGCTAGATGGCAGCAAATCACTCGTTACAAAATCGTGACGTATAATTTACAATTCGTCGACAGATGGCGTTATTATAAATTTCAAGAAAAACATTAATTTCATATTATTTTAATTTTATTATTATATAATATCTATATAATATAGAACTCCTTTATTACTGACTGACAGATCAACACCTCTAGAACAAACCTCTAAGAGGTGCAGTGGGAGGTTGAAGTTTGTATAGTCAATAGTCAATAGTCAATAGTCAATAATCTTTATTCAGTAATATCACAAGGATCATTTTGAATCGTCTTACATACTAGGTGAGTCTAGGTGCCAATTCCAGTCCTATCCCCAGTACGAGAAGAACTGGCAAGAAACTCGCTGGGCCCTAGCGCTTTTTTTGTATTATGAACCTTGTTAACATTGTTAGGGACACCTAGCAGAGTTGGAGCTGATTCGTCCCAAGCTTTTTTGTCATCTAAGTACTCTGATATTCTATAATAAGCTTTACGAGACAGGTTTTGTTTAATTACATTTTTGAATTTCGCAATCGATAGATCAAGCATGTCGCTTGGGATCTTGTTATAGAAGCGTACACATTGCCCTATAAAGGATTTGCTTACTTTAGTGAGCCTAACCGTGGGAACAGCTAGTTTATTTTTATGTCTGGTATTAACATTATGAAAATCACTATTTTTTTTAAATAAATTAATGTTTTTATGAACATACATCAAGTTTTCATATATATACTGACATGGCATTGTCATAATGTTAATTTCCTTAAACTTATCTCTAAGAGATTCTCTGGGACCCATGTTATAAATTGCACGAACAGCCCTCTTCTGCAACACAAATATGGTGTTAATATCTGCAGCACTCCCCCACAACAAAATACCGTAAGACATAATGCTATGAAAGTAGCTGAAATATACAAGTCTAGCTGTTTCTACGTCGGTGAAATGACGGATCTTTTTAACTGCATATGCTGCAGAGCTAAGTCTCTTCGACAATTTATCTATGTGCGGGCCCCATTGAAGCTTATTATCTAGAGTTATGCCCAAGAACACTGTGGTGTCCACAAGATCTATATTTTCGTTATTTATTTTTATATTGGTATTTATCTGCTTAACATTTGGTAGTACAAAACGAACGCATTTCGTTTTCTTTTCATTTAGTAATAAGTTGTTTACATTAAACCATTTTACAATTTTAGAGATTGCATTATTCACATCGTCAAAATTAGTCGTACGCCGCTTTTGTTTAAATAAAAGTGACGTGTCATCAGCAAACAGTACAATCTCCTGATCATCCCTAACAAGTTTTGGTAGATCGTTTATATATATTAAAAACAAAAATGGCCCTAATATTGATCCTTGTGGTACACCCATTGTTACCACTGACCCCGGAGAACGTTTCCCATTTACTTCAACTCGCTGTAGTCTGTCAGTGAGGTAAGATGTTAAAAGATTAAGTGCAGCCCCCCTAACACCATAGTGCTGGAGTTTCATGATTAATGTTTCATGGTGCACACAATCAAATGCTTTAGATAGATCACAAAAAATACCTAAGGCATCGTGAGATTCCTCCCAGGTATCGAAAATATGTGATACCAACTCAACACCGGCATCAGTGGTTGAGCGGCCCTTTGTAAATCCGAATTGTTTTTTATCAAGTAAATTATTAATTTTAAAATGTCTTTGTAATTGATTAAGAATAAGTTTTTCAAATATTTTACTAAATGTAGGTAACACTGATATTGGTCGAAAATTACAAGGATCTGAATGACTACCAGATTTGAACAAAGGTGTAATCTTACTATATATTACTATGTATTTAAGTATATTATTTTATCTACGCTAGTTTGTGAGCTATTTTTAAATGGGGCTACGTCATCAAATATCATAATTATTATATTTGTTTTGTCGTCTGAAAGTCTGAAATATAGAACTTATTATATTTACGCGTTTAGGTAAATGATTAACCTTGTTAGCTCTGTCGCTCTGTCGCTCTGTGTGCCGGCGTACTTAGCTCTGAGCTATTGAATTAAATTCTGAGCTAGTAAATTAAATGCTTAAACGGTGAAGGAAAACATCGTGAGGAAACCGGCATACCCTAGAACCAAAAGTTCGAAGGTGTGTGTCATAGGTTAGTATTCTTATAAGCGGCGATGGGCTTGCAACCTGTCACGTACGGAATACTAACTTGTGCAAAATATGGGCATGTGCCAAATATCATGTTTGGACGTGCCTGTGACTACCCTCTTTAGATATAAGTACCTGGGTCACCGAGCTTTGCTCGTTTTTTATAGGGGTAAATGACGTTTTTTAAAAATGAAACCTAGCTAGATCGATTTATCGTTCCCAAAACTAAATTTCATGAAAATCGTTGAAGCCGTTTCTGAGATTTAGAATATATATATATATATACAAGAATTGGCTATTTGACAATAGTAACGATAACATATTTTATATATTAGATTGATTCAGACGTGACTTTGCGGAAATCCATTACAAATACTGAAAAGGACGGAAATATCTAGTACTTTCCCGCTGAACTATTATCTAATGACCACTAACAACATAAACTCATATATAAACTCGACACGTGTTTCGCTTCTCCACGAAGCATCCTCAGGACCGTTGACTCGCTCGCACTGGTGTTGCTCCACCGAGCGTAGAAAGAGAAGAAAAGAAGAAGGAGAAGTATTAGGTACTTTTTAGTAAAAAAGCATCTAAGTATTATTTTATTTTGAATACTAACTACTGTGCAAAATGTGGGCATGTACCAAATGTCATGTTTGGACTTGCCTCTGACTACCCCCTTTAGATATCCTCAAAGATCTAAGTAACTAAAGATCTGAGGAGCTACCGAGCCCGGGGATTACAGTCGTGATCATATTTTTATTTTATTTTTTTTATTATTTTCACTCGCTTCTGCCTACGGTTTCACTCGCCTACCTTGTGTAAATAAAACTTCAAATAGACTGTAATAAATAGTATAAATAGGGTTTATTGAACCAAATAAATGGATAAACAATTTGAGATAAATAATATCTTGGATATAACCAAACTAGTTCAATCACTATCCCCAGAATAAATCTTAGTTATCCAAGAGTAAACTGACATTTTACTTGCATTTGACATCACATTATACAAAATATGGGCATGTACCAAATATCATGTTTGGTCGTGCCTCTGACTCTTTAGATACCCTCAAAGATCTAAGTAACTAGAGATCTGAGGAGATATCTACCGAGCCTGGGGATTACAGTCGTGATCATATTTTTTTATTTATTATTCTGTACCCCTAGTATGAGTTTTTGATAGTTTACGAAAACTTTTTTCGAATAGTATCCTTTCATACATTTACCTCCATCGGAAATGTTAAGGAACTAAAATAAGGTCGATATCGTGAAAACTTGGTTTGAAAATTATCGCTGGGACTGCCGATTAGATAATATTTTCGATATTATCGACCTTATTTTAGTTCCTTAACATTTCCGATGGAGGTAAATGTATGAAAGGATACTATTCGAAAAAAGTTTTCGTAAATCAAAAACTCATACTAGGGGTACTGAGAATAGTTACATCAGTTGGTTAAGTCCATCCTTAGACTTGTAAGGCGGCGAGGCGTTTCTTCAAATCGAGTAGCAGGTTCACTTCCGGCTGCCACACCGCCTTGTCTTTTATACTAGCTTTCAGTTTCCGTACTTTGTCTCCCTGAAACAAATCATCATTATCATTGGCACCATTAACATTTTAGGTTGCAATAGTTCAAAACAAAAAAAAAATTTTACGACTATAATCCCCAGGCTCGGTAGATATCTCCTCAGATCTCTAGTTACTTAGATCTTTGAGGATACCTAAAAAGGGCAGTCAGAGGCACGTCCAAACATGATATTTGGCACATGTACACCTTCGAATTAATTTTTGGTTCTATGGTATGTCGGTTTCCTCACGATGTTTTCCTTCACCGTTTAACAGCACTGGCATTGCGCACATAAATATTTCGAATAGACAAACTCATCGGTGCACGACCAGGTTTGAACCCACGAATATTATAATATACGAATATTATATACCCAACAATATCTCAATTCGAACCAGTATCAGTAGTTCCTGAGATTAGCGCGTTCAAACAAACTCTTCCAGCTATATAATATTAGTAAAAATTAAGATGTTGAGATACATATCATAAAAAATTATAACCTCCTTTTTTTGGGGTCGGTTAAATTTTCAAAAACTAAAAATGTATTAACATTTTCGGCACGCCATTGCTCAATGAAACATGGCGCTTCCAATGCTAATTCAATATCCCCCCGATAGTACGCAGTCGGCTAAACTTATAAAAGTTTCCGACGGGATGCGGGGGCACAAAGTTGCCGTGGACGGGATTCGAACCAGCAACCTGTCTGTCTCAAGTCGGTAGTTATACCGCCGAGCCAAATTGGCTATACTAATTGTCGTCAAAATTTTGTCTCCATTCTTGGTATACTACTAGCCCGACTTCGTTCGCATTTAATTAAATTCCAAATGTTTTAAGTTATTCTGCTATTCGGCGCGGAGACAAATCCAACTCGAAAATCATGGAAATTGGTCCAGCCATTCTCGTGTTTTAAATGGTGTAACTAACATGAATTTGTTTTATAGAATGTAAATGATTTGTAGGTATTCTATATACAAAAATATTTATTATATTATATTCTTTTTGTGATAATTATAATAATAACAATAATAAATATGATAATTGATCTATCTGCTATCTGGTTCCCATAATACAAGATTTGCTTAGTTTGAATCTAGATGGCGTTGTGTTAATTGTCCACCAATATTTATTTATTAATAATTTTTGTTTGTTTTCTTAGATATTTGTAATAAGAATTTGTGTAAAAAAGGCACACTTATCCATTCACCGCTGGACAGATTTCGATGAAATTTTATATGTATGTAGATTATTTTACTACGGAATACTAATAACTGCAAAATGTGGTCATGTACCAAATATCATGTTTGGACGTGCCTCTGAGTCTTTAGATATCCTCAAAGATCTAAGTAACTAGAGATTAGTTAATAGTTATTCGGAACCACTAGTGAAAGGAAGTACGTCTCTCTCCTAGTTAATAATAACCTGTTCAGCAATAGCTTTCTCTAAGCTGGCAACACTGTCCGCCGCTGGTTTTGCCTGCGTTTTGACCTGCGTTTGCGCAGCCGCCAATTCCTTCTTCAGCGTTAAGAGTTTCTCCACTTCCGGTTGCCACACTGCCTTGTCTTTGGTTGACGCTTTGATTTGACGCACCTTATCACCCTGGAAATAAGGTTCAAAATCATATTACTAATATTATAAACGCGAAAATTTGTAAGAATGTATGGATGTCTGTTTGTTACTCTTTTCACGCAAAAATTACTGAATGGATTTTGATGAAACTTAACAATAATACAGCTTACAAATCATAATAATACACAGGCTGTCATTTAACAAAGTACCACGCGAGCGAAGCCGCGGGTGGAAGCTAGTATTTAATACTTGAGGCAAGCCTTTCATCACACTAGTTGGGTGCCAAATGGTATTTTCAAAATTGACCTTAAATTTGTAAGTTTAATCTTACACTGGTAGCACTGGTGGTGTAGTGGTAGCGCCCCTGCCTCACAACCCAAAGGTCGTGGGTTCAAACCTGGTCGCGCAATAAGTTTTTTCCATTCGAAAAGTTTATATGCGCAATGCCAGTGCTTTTAAACGGTGAAGGAAAACATCGTGAGGAAACCGGCATACCCTAGAACCAAAATTTCGAAGGTATGTGTCATAGGTTAGTATTCTTATAAGCGGCGATGGGCTTGCAACCTGTCACGTACGGAATACTAACTGTGCAAAATGTGGGCATGTGCCAAATATAATGTTCGGACGTGCCCCTGACTCTTTAGATATCCTCAAAGATCTAAGTAACTAGAGATCTGAGGAGATATCTACCGAGCCCGGGGATTACAGTCGTGTGTATGATCAACTTACTTGTAAAGCAATAGCCTTTTCTAAGCTCTCTATAGACCCGGCGCTCGCCGCCGGCTTCGCCTGCTCGATCTGGGTTTGCGCAGCCGCCAATTCCTTCTTTAGCGTTAAGAGTTTCTCCACTTCCGGCTGCCATACTGACTTGTCTTTGGCTGACGCTTTGATTTGACGCACCTTATCACCCTGGAAATAAAGTTTAAAATCACATTTATTCGTAGCGCTTCGTGACTTTAAATTTTTCCTCCTCTTTTCATCCCTTTGGAGGTTTAAAAATCTAGTTATTTAAATAGTAGAGTAGTCCGTTTAGATATCCCAAAAAGATGTAAGTAACTAGAGATCAGGGGTCTCACCACGAACTTATAATACATTACCGAAGTAATATTACATTTTTATTTCGTACCATGACCTATGCAAATTGTATTGAAGTAGTGTTACTTCAAGCTTCAAATGTGACGTTTCTAAAACGGAATCGTTACTAAATCGTTCTGTAAGTCTACCATGAGTTTTCACAATCTGCACTCGCTAGCGACTGAAGTTAAAAAAATGTATGAAAACTTGTACAGCGCCTCTAGCGGATAGTTGGGTACTAAAACGTCACGTAGTTAACTATCCTACGTCACAGCGTACTACAGCGACTGTAGTTTGCGCTTCATTAATTTGCTTAGAATTTGGTACCATGAGTAACAATTTTGACAGATGTCATAGTAACGTACAATTACCACTGTAGTAACGTCAGCCGATCTAAATGTGACAACTCATGGTAGACGTACTGGAAGACTTCGTGTAAGGCCCCTGATTAAGATGTCTACCGAGCCTGGGGATTACAGTCTGATTGTTTAAATAAAATAAATAAATAAATAATTTATTTATTTATTTAATAGGCAACGCCAACAGCACACACAACAAAACATAAAAAAAAAAAGTATGAAAACAAATTATACTATGAAATGTGTGCCAATTACAGGCATGCACAACATTTACCATAATAATGCTGGACAATCCACACAGCATCATCTAGCTCCAAAGTAAGCTACTCAAAGCTTGTGTTATGGGTACTAGATAACTTTTGACGACCTCAGTGGCGCAGCGGGCAAGAGTCCGCCTGCGACGCAAGAGGTTGCGGGTTCGATTCCCGCCTCGGAACAAATTTGTGTACGATCTGCAGAAATTTGTTCCGTTGGTCTGGGTGTGTACATATGTATAATAAAAAATATCTATCTATGTACCTATATCATGTATTAAATATAACAGTTATCTAGTACTCATAACACAAGCTTTGAGTAGCTTACTTTGGGGCTAGATGATGCTGTGTGGATTGTCCAGCATTATTTTTTATTTTAACTGATACATTTAATCTATACTTATCTATACTAATATTATAAAGAGGAAAGTTTTGTATTATTGTTTGTAACGAATAAACTCAAAAACTACTGGTCCGATTTCAAAAATTCTTTCACCGTTAGAATGCTACATTATCCCTGAGTAACATAGGCTATATTTTATGTAGGTACCTCGCGAGCAAAGCCTTGAGCGGAAGCTAGTATTTAATACATTATACAGTTTTCATCAAAGTCACGTAGCTGATTATTTTATGCATAAAAGAACAACTCATAACAATTCAGTAGCAAAAAAAAAAATCTCCAGAAAGTTTTCTACTTTTTTTTAAAGAACTTTTTAAGTTGTTCAAGTCGTAAATTTTCAAAAATTCGGAAAAAAATTCATAACTCGAAAACTATAAAAAATCGCGGAACATACATGGGGGTGATTCGGGTACCCCAAGGGGTGTTCTATCTCTGGGCTTTCTCTTGACACTACTTTTTAGGACACCTGTATACATAGATAGATATATTTTTATTATACATAGAAAACACCCAGACCAACAGAAAAAAATTCCGCAGACCGTACACAAATTTGTTCAGAGGCGGGAATCGAACCCGCAACCTCTTGCGTCGCAGGCTGACTCTCGCCCGCTACGCCACTAAGGTCGTCGTTTGTTTTGTAAGATCAACTTACTTGCGAAGCAACAGCCTTTTCTAAGCTCTCAATAGACCCGGCGCCCGCCGCCGGCTTCACCCGCTCGGCCTGCGCTTGCGCAACCGCCAATTCCTTCTTGAGAGACAGGAGTTTCTCCACTTCCGGCTGCCACACTGCCTTGTCTTTGGTTGACGCTTTGATTTGACGCACCTTGTCACCCTGGAAATAAGGTTCAGAATCAAAGTCAAAAGAGATTATTCATGTCTTTAGTAAATTATACTCACTTGTTTAATTATGGCTGCTTCTAACTCCTTCACTGAACTAGCACCTTTTTCCTGTAAATTAATAACAATATCTTTATAATCTGTCCTTCTCTAACTAATGTAAACTTCTGTAAAATTCTGAAAATCTCGGGAATGATCTAGAAAGTTCCAGAATGTGTGCAAGTGATGAAATCAATCTAGAAAGTTCTAAAACTTTTGGGAATGATCTAGAAAATCCTAAAAATTTCTGAAATGATCTAGAAGGTTCTAAAATGGTTTCAATTGTTGTCATCGATCTAGAATGTTTTAGAAAGCTTCTGGAAAGATCTAGAACGTTCCAAAGATGTCTTATCATATAAGATAGAAATCTATAATATCTATCTACTTTAGAAAATGGGTCCTTAAATATTTCTTATACATTAAACATGCGATGTATTTTAACCCGAGCAACGCCGGGTTTCACTGCTAGTATCTTTATAAAAACAAATATAATATACTTAAACAATAGAATAGGGTGGGGATCGAACCCACAACCTACAGCGCAGAAGGCAGAGCTACTACCGACTGAGCTGTGAGGCCGGTCATTAACCTTGTTAGCTCTGTCGCTCTGTCGCTCTGTGTGCCGGCGTACTTAGCTCTGAGCTATTGAATTAAATTCTGAGCTAGTAAATTAAATGCTTAAACGGTGAAGGAAAACATCGTGAGGAAACCGGCATACCCTAGAACCAATAGTTCGAATGTGTGTATCATACTTTAGTATTCTTATAAGCGGCAATGGTCCCGTACGGAATACTAACTACTGTGCAAAATGTGGGCATGTGCCATATATCATGTTTGGACGTGCCTCTGACTGCCCTCTTTAGATATCCTCAAAGATCTAAGTAACTAAAAGTCTGAGGTCTTCCTCAGACTTTTAGTATAGATATCTTTATCTACCGAGCCTAGGGATGACAGTCGTGATCATATTTTTTTTTCTGAGCTAGTAAATATATGAACTGAGCTGTGAGGCCGGTCATTTATCTTGTTAGCTCTGTCGCTCTGTGTGCCGGCGTACTTAGCTCTGAGCTATTAAATTAAATTCTGAGCTAGTAAATAAACTGAGCTGTGAGGCCGGTTTACCTTGTTAGCTCTGTCACTCTGTGTGCCGGCATACTTAGCTCTGAGCTATCAAATTACATTCTGAGCTAGTAAATACATAAACTGAGCTATAATGCCGGTTTACCTTGTTAGCTCTGTCGCTCTGTGTGCCGGCGTATTTAGCTCTGAGCTCGTCCAGAGTGGCCTGTTCTATCTTACTGAAGAGTGGAGCCGGCTTGCCGATCACGTGCCCCGCTGGCAGGTACTGTATTAACGAGGGATTCCTGGAAATATGTTTAAGACTAGTTAAAGATGGAACACTATAAAAGTTGGAATTTTTAAAAAAGAAGTTGGAATATTTAAAAAAAGAAGTTGGAATATTAAAAAAAGAAGTTGGAATAATAAAAGAGAAGTTGGAATATTAAAAAAAGAAATTGGAACACTATAAAAAAGTTGGAACACTATAGAAAAAGTTGGAACACTATAAAATAAAGTAGAGATACTTTAAAATAAAGTTGAAGATTAAAAAAAAAAGTTGGAACATTTTAAAAATCAGTGGAAACACTATACAAATAGTTAAAACATTTTAAAATGAAGGTGAAATACGAAAATCCAGTTGGAACATTTTAAAACCAGTAGGAACACTAATAATGAATGTGGATGGATACAGGGGTAGAGGCAGGCCAAAGAAAATTTGGATGGACTGTGTGAAAGATGACATGGGTAGGAAAGGAGTACTGAGATGACGAATGATAGAGGGAGATGGAAGATCACGTGTTGTGCCGACCACATAACGTGGGAAAAGGGCAGGAAGATGATGATGATTATGAGAAACACTATAAAAAGGTTGGAATTTTTTAAAAAGAAATTTGAACATTTTAAAACAGTTTGATCTAGTCATTATGTTACGTCTTATTCCCTGTTAGTGAAAGCCCCACAGATGATTGCCTTAAGATTTGATCGGACCCAGCCCAGGGGGTCATGACCCCCATGACCCCCCTGGATCCCTGGATTTAAATCGTAGATAATATGTCCGGACGCCAAAAACTGTAGCACTGTTTTTACTTCTGTGTGTTAACAAAATGCCGATGCACGCACACTAATGATTAGTAAAAAATGAACCAAACAGTTATTTCACCATTTATTGTGCAATTATATTGCACGATCTTTCGTAGAAAAATATAATTATTTAGTACCCTGAAATTAAAAATATTTGTGTTTTAAAATATTTGTTGAAAATATTTGTATTTGTGTTTTTAAATAAGTGTGCCAAATGAGCGAGCTATCTCATTTCGTGTGGCAACAAAACGGCGCGGTCTCAGTACCGCACGGGCATATCTACGATTTAAATATTTGGGGAAAAGGGCAGGCAGATGATGATTGCCTGAAGATCTTGTGGTGAGGCCCTGGTGGTACTTACTGGGGGTTGAGGCGCAGCGCCCCGCCCGGCAGCCCGAGCTGGGCCCTCAACTTGCGCGCCGCGTCCGGGGTGTAGGGAGCCAGCAGTGCGCACAGCAGCGCCACGAGCTGGCAACACACGCCGATAGCCGTGGCACCGCGCACCCTGTATATATGTACATATGTGGCGTTAGCGATAACTTAGTCCAATATTTATAACTAGCTGTCCCTCCCTCGACTTCGTTCACTTAAAGTATCTAAACTGAGTTTCAAACACATCACACAACTCATAAAAATCCCATACAAACATTGACCCCACATTTGACCCCTTTTTGAAGATTATATTGAAAAATCCTGAAACACGTGTTCATTCATTTTGTATTTACAGTGCACAAACAAAGTTTAATGAAAATCGCTCCACGCGTTAAAAAGTTTCATACTAACGTGTTCACCCTTTTTCACCCTCTTAGAGGTGGAATTTCCAAAAATCCCGCCTTAGTGGGTGGTTTTGTTATAAAAGGAAACCACCTTCCAAATTTCAGCTTTCTAGCTTCAGCGGTTTCGGCTCGGCGATGATGAATCAGTCAGTCAGTCAGTCAGTCAGGTTAAGCTCTTATATAGATATAGATTTTTGGAAATGTTGTAGATACAACGAAAAAGAAGACCTCGGCGTACGTACCTCGATCAAATTGGGAAAGTTTTAGAGAAAGGCCAGGAGCCTAACCACGAATTCATAATATATTACCGAATTAGTATTACATTGTTATTTCGTACCATGACCAATGCAATTTGTATGGAAGTAGTGACGATTCTATAATGGAATCGTTATGGAATCGTTCTGGAAGACTTCGTGGTAAGGCCCCAGGTCCAGAGTGCCCCAAACCGACGCGCATGTATGAACAATGTAATGAGAGTGAATGAAGCAAGAGGTATGTCAGGATCGTAGCAAGTGGAGATCCGTGGTCTCTGCCTACCCCGTCGGGAAACAGGCGTGATTTTATGTATGTACTAGCTGTCCCGCCAGCGACTTCGTTCGCGTAAAGTATCTAAACTGAGTTTCAAACACATCACACAACTCATAAAAATCCCATACTAACTTTGACACCCCATTTTACCCCTTTATGAAGGTTATAATGAAAAATCCTGAAACACGTGTCCATTCGTTTTGCATTTACAGTACACAAACAAAGTTTCAGACCAATCGCACTACCCGTTAAAAAGTTCCCATACAAACATTGACCCCACATTTGACCCCTTTTTGAAGGTTAGATTGAAAAATACTGAAATACGTGTCTATTCATTTTGCATTTACAGTACACAAACAAAGTTTCAAACCAATCGCACCACCCGTTAAATAGTTCCCATACAAACATTGACCCGACATTTGACCCCTTTTTGAAGATTATATTGAAAAATCCTGAAACAGGTGTCCATTTATTTTGCATTTACAGTACACAAACAAAGTTTCAAACCAATTGCACCACCCGTTAAAAAAATTCCATACAAACATTGACTCCCCATTTGACCCCTTTTTAAGAGTTAAATTGAAAAATCCTGAAACAGGTATCCATTCATTTTGCATTTACAGTACACAAACAAAGTTTCAGACCAATCGCACTACCCGTTAAAAAGTTCCTATACTAACTTTGACACCCCATTTTACCCCTTTTTAAAGGTTATATTTAAAAATCCTGAAACACGTGTTCATTCATTTTGTATTTACAGTGCACAAACAAAGTTTCATGAAAATCGCTCCACGCGTTACAAAGTTTCATACTAACGTTTTCACCCTTTTTCACCCTCTTAGAGGTGGAATTTCCAAAAATCCCGCCTTAGTGGGTGGTTTTGTTATAAAAGGAAGCCACCTTCCAAATTTCAGCTTTCTATCTTCAGCGGTTTCGGCTCGGCGATGATCAATCAGTCAGTCAGTCAGTCAGTCAGTCAGGTTAAGCTCTTATATAGATATAGATTTACAACGAAAAACTAGGCTTGTGCGTTTTAACCCTCGACAAAAAAGAGGCGCCACCGAAATGGCAACCCAATCGCAGGCGCAAAGAAAAACAGGTTGAAGCGACTAGACAGCCGGCGTTTCTACCTTATGTGAAAGGAGTGACGGACAAAATTGGAAACATTCTTAGGAAGTTTTCGATTAAGTCGATCTACACTCCGCTCACTAAGATGGCGAAACGACTTCGAACACCTAAAGACGTAGTACCCTTGCAAGTTCCAGGAGTCTATAAGATCGATTGCAGCTGCGGGCGTTCCTACATAGGCCAGACTAAACGCACGGTCGCAGAACGCGTAAAGGAACACATAGCAGCGGTCAAAAATCGACAAACATACAGATCAGCAATAGCTGATCATGTTGTAGACTCAGGACCCAATCACTGGATTGAATTACACAAACCACAGGTCATCTGTAATGAAAGGCATTACTACAAGAGAATGGTTCGGGAAGCGATTGAGATTAAGAAATATCCTAATTTCAATCGTGAAGACGGTTTCAGACTCTCTGCCTCATGGAATCCAGTGCTAGCTAAGTGTACTCGTCGTAGACCGGTTATTCAGCGCGTCGCGGATACTGTTAGTGTTGTGTGTCGTCCGAGTGTACAGATGGACATCCCTATTGTCGAGAACGAAGTGAGGGTAGTTGCAAATAATGCGACCCCCGCTTCGCGGAGGCGGTAGCTCCAGTACTCCAGTCTACCCGTGACCACGACAGCGTGCAAACCTGTCGAAACGTCGGGAAAATATAAGGTAATTTAAACGCGATAAATACCCGTCTAATACTAATAATAAAAAATAGGGGTGTTATAAGTTTAACGTATCTGTCAGTGTATCTGTGTGTCTGTGTGTCTGTGGCATCGTAGCTCCCAAACGGATGAACCGATTTTCGTTTAGTTTTTTTTGTTTTATAGGTAATTTTATCCCGAGTGATCTTAGCCATGTTTCATGAAAATCTGTTAAACCGTTTGAAGATCATCAGCTCTTTAATAGTTGATGAAGGGATCTGACTAACTTCCTTATGTCCGATCGATTCGAGATTTGGTTCCGTGTTACTTCAATGATATTGAAAGAACATGGTAAGGTAACCATGACTTTAAATATGACATGTTAGGGTAAGGTTTAGATGACAGGGGGTTTTTAAAATTTTGAATTTTGTATTTTAGAGAAATATTGCTTAACATAAAAGTTATTAGCATATAGGATAAATGTATCCATAATAGGATATTTAGATTGTTTGTTACTCTTTCACGCTCAAACGGCTGAACGGATCTGGATGAAATTTAGCACAGATATAGATTATAGTCTGGAATAACACATAGGCTACTTTTTTCCCTAAACAAATAGATTTGTTTTTGTTTTTCAAGGTACCACGCGGGCGAAGCCGTGAGCGGAAGCGTAGTTTTTCGTAATATCTACAACATTTTCAAAAATTATTAATATTGGACTAAGTTTTTTGTATAAAAATGAACAACTTCACAATTCTCAAAGGAACCAGTGTGGTGAGAGCACTTACTTGTCGTCATCAGACCCTTTCAACAGCACCCAAGGTTGCTCGCTCTGCATGTGTTGGTTCCCGCGCTTCGATATCGACAGGACTTGCCTCAGGGCCTCGCGCAGCCTACCCCTTTCCATATGCTGCACGTAAGCTGAACAAATATTTTATATTATAGTTACGGAGATACGAGATAACAAATATTCTTCACACATTCACACACACATCATACTTACATGCATACAGACATACATGTACACATAAAAACAAACAGACATACTGCATACATGCATGTAAATACACCCTTAATACATTCTACTAATATTATAAATGCGAAAGTTTATAAGAATGTGTGGATGTCTGTATGTCTGTTACTCTCACGCTGAAACGGCTGAACGGATCTGAATGAAATTTGGCACAAATATAGATTACGAGCTTCCGCCCACGGCTTCGCCCGCGTGGTACCTTGAAAAACAAAAGCAAACCTATCCCACGGGAACGGTACATTTTTCCGGGATAAAAAGTAGCCTATGTGCTATTCCATACTATAGTGTATATCTGTGCCAAATTTCATTCAAATCCGTTCAGCCGTTTCAGCGTGAAAGAGTAACAAACATACATCCATACATCCACACATTCTCACAAACTTTCGCGTTTATAATATTAGTAGGATGTAAGGGTGCATGTACATACATACATCCCAAACACATTATTAAATCATACCCTCCTTATTCAGTCGGGTAAGTCAGGCCAGCGAGGACGTCAAATATTTAAATATCTTACCAATGACATCTCTGTTGACGAGTGCCAGAAGGGAGTAGTCAGAGGCCGTCAGAGCGACGTCCGGCACTCGCGAGCTGAATGCGCTCGCGCAGAAACTGAGCGAGCGGTGGCAGAAGTTGCCGAGGTTATTGAGCAATTCGGAGTTGTTCCTGTGAATGAAGAATAATATTATTTTAATACTAATATGTACAGAGCACTGGTGGTGTAGTGGTAGTGTGATTGACATCTTGTGATCTGAGGGTCGTAGGGTCGAACTACTTGCACCAATGAGTTTGTCCATTCGAATAATATGCGCAATGCCAGTGCTCTTAAACGGTGAAGGAAAACATCGTGAGAAAACTGGCATACTCCAGAACTAAAAATTCGAAGGTGTGTGTCATAGGTTAGTATTCTTATAAGAGGCGATGGGTTTGCAGGTTGCAAGCCCATCGCCGCTTATAAACGTGCAAAGTGCGAGCATGTACCAAATGTCATGTTTGGACGTGCCTCTGACTATAGATATCCTCAAAGATCTAAGTTACTAGAGATCTGAGGAGATATCTACCGAGCCCGGGGATTACAGTAGCATGTTTTTTATGATCTATTTATTTTTATATAAAGTATCTTACTAATATTATAATCGCGAAAGTTTGTAAGAATGTGTGGATGTTTGTTACTCTTTCACGCTAAAACGGCTAAACGGATCTAAATGAAACTTGGCACAGATATAGATTATGGTCTGGAATAACTCATAAGCTATATTTTATTCCGGAAACATGTACGGTTCCCGCGGGATAGGTTTGTTTTTGTTTATCAAGGTAACACGCGGGCGAAGCCGCAGACGGAAGCTAGTAAGTATATAAAGTACATTGTTATTACCTCGTGCCTAGCTCGGTCCAGCTAAAGCTGGAGTCAGACGTCTCGGGCCGTATGCTCGCCAAGTAGAAGCGCCACACGTCTGACGGTATACCAGTGTCCTGAAATTATATACTTTTCATTAAATTAAAGAGCGCTGGTGGCATAGTGGTAGCACCCCTGCCTCACGATCCGAAGGTCGTGGGTTCAAACCTGGTCGTGCACCAATGAGTTTTTCCATTCGAAAAATTTATGTGCGCAATGCCAGTGCTCTTAAACGGTGAAGGAAAACGTCGTGAGGAAACCGGCATACCCTAGAACCAAAAATTCGAAGGTATGTGTCATAGGTTAGTATTCTTATAAGCGGCGATGGGCTTGCAACCTGTCACGTACGGAATGCTAAGGTCACAATCCGAAGGTCTTTTCTATCTATTCGAAAAATTTACGTGCGCAATACCACTCGCAAACTCCTTTATCCTGAAAGATCTTAGTCACTAGAGGTCTGAAGAGTTATCTACCGAGCCTGGGGATTACGTTATACAGGGGGGCCCAAAAGTAGTGTCAAGCGAAAGTCCAGAGATAGAACACCCCTTGGGGTACCCGAATCACCCCCATGTATGTCGCTGGAAACAGGTTGAAAAAGGGGGGTAAAGTACATACCTGGGCATCAGTCCCGAAAACACCGACCCCCCTTGATTTTGAAAATTTACCCTCCTCGTAGTTAAGGTACTCTGAAATTAAGATATTTGATAAGATGGATCAGTAAATAAATACCTATTAAGTAGGTAAACGGTGTTGGGATTGCCACCTGTCACGCAAATAAATGTATAAAATATAGCAAGCTATTCGCTTGCGTGACGTGCCTAGGTAGGTAGTAGGTAGTAGGTAGGTAGGAAGTTAGGTAGAAGATAACTAGGTACGTAAGTACTAGGTAGGTAGGCAGGTAGGTAGGTAGGTAAGCAGGTAGCAGGTAGATAGGTAGGTAGGAAGGTAGTAGGTATGTAGGCAGGTAGGTAGATAGGTAGTAAATAGATAGATAGGTAGGTAGGTAGTTAGGTAGGCAGGTATGTAGGTAATTAGGCAGGTAGGTAGGCAGGTAGTAGGTAGTAGGTAGGTAGGTAGTGTCACCTGTGGCGAACAGGTGGTCGACCAGCACGTGGCCCTCGTTCACGCCGAGCAGCGTGGCCGGGAACATGATCACGTGGAACGGCACGTTGTGGCAGGTAGGTAGGCAGGTAGTAGGTAGTAGGTAGGTAGGTAGTGTCACCTGTGGCGAACAGGTGGTCGACCAGCACGTGGCCCTCGTTCACGCCGAGCAGCGTGGCCGGGAACATGATCACGTGGAACGGCACGTTGTGGCAGGTAGTAGGTAGTAGATAGGTAGGTAGTGTCACCTGTGGCGAACAGGTGGTCGACCAGCACGTGGCCCTCGTTCACGCCGAGCAGCGTGGCCGGGAACATGATCACGTGGAACGGCACGTTGTGGCAGGTAGTAGGTAGTAGATAGGTAGGTAGTGTCACCTGTGGCGAACAGGTGGTCGACCAGCACGTGGCCCTCGTTCACGCCGAGCAGCGTGGCCGGGAACATGATCACGTGGAACGGCACGTTGTGGCAGGTAGGTAGGCAGGTAGTAGGTAGTAGATAGGTAGGTAGTGTCACCTGTGGCGAACAGGTGGTCGACCAGCACGTGGCCCTCGTTCACGCCGAGCAGCGTGGCCGGGAACATGATCACGTGGAACGGCACGTTGTGGCAGGTAGTAGGTAGTAGATAGGTAGGTAGTGTCACCTGTGGCGAACAGGTGGTCGACCAGCACGTGGCCCTCGTTCACGCCGAGCAGCGTGGCCGGGAACATGATCACGTGGAACGGCACGTTGTGGCAGGTAGTAGGTAGTAGATAGGTAGGTAGTGTCACCTGTGGCGAACAGGTGGTCGACCAGCACGTGGCCCTCGTTCACGCCGAGCAGCGTGGCCGGGAACATGATCACGTGGAACGGCACGTTGTGGCAGGTAGGTAGGCAGGTAGTAGGTAGTAGGTAGGTAGGTAGTGTCACCTGTGGCGAACAGGTGGTCGACCAGCACGTGGCCCTCGTTCACGCCGAGCAGCGTGGCCGGGAACATGATCACGTGGAACGGCACGTTGTGGCAGGTAGGTAGGCAGGTAGTAGGTAGTAGGTAGGTAGGTAGTGTCACCTGTGGCGAACAGGCGGTCGACCAGCACGTGGCCCTCGTTCACGCCGAGCAGCGTGGCCGGGAACATGATCACGTGGAACGGCACGTTGTGGCAGGTAGTAGGTAGTAGATAGGTAGGTAGTGTCACCTGTGGCGAACAGGTGGTCGACCAGCACGTGGCCCTCGTTCACGCCGAGCAGCGTGGCCGGGAACATGATCACGTGGAACGGCACGTTGTGGCAGGTAGTAGGTAGTAGATAGGTAGGTAGTGTCACCTGTGGCGAACAGGTGGTCGACCAGCACGTGGCCCTCGTTCACGCCGAGCAGCGTGGCCGGGAACATGATCACGTGGAACGGCACGTTGTGGCAGGTAGTAGGTAGTAGATAGGTAGGTAGTGTCACCTGTGGCGAACAGGTGGTCGACCAGCACGTGGCCCTCGTTCACGCCGAGCAGCGTGGCCGGGAACATGATCACGTGGAACGGCACGTTGTGGCAGGTAGTAGGTAGTAGATAGGTAGGTAGTGTCACCTGTGGCGAACAGGTGGTCGACCAGCACGTGGCCCTCGTTCACGCCGAGCAGCGTGGCCGGGAACATGATCACGTGGAACGGCACGTTGTGGCAGGTAGGTAGGCAGGTAGTAGGTAGTAGATAGGTAGGTAGTGTCACCTGTGGCGAACAGGTGGTCGACCAGCACGTGGCCCTCGTTCACGCCGAGCAGCGTGGCCGGGAACATGATCACGTGGAACGGCACGTTGTGGCAGGTAGTAGGTAGTAGATAGGTAGGTAGTGTCACCTGTGGCGAACAGGTGGTCGACCAGCACGTGGCCCTCGTTCACGCCGAGCAGCGTGGCCGGGAACATGATCACGTGGAACGGCACGTTGTGGCAGGTAGTAGGTAGTAGATAGGTAGGTAGTGTCACCTGTGGCGAACAGGTGGTCGACCAGCACGTGGCCCTCGTTCACGCCGAGCAGCGTGGCCGGGAACATGATCACGTGGAACGGCACGTTGTGGCAGGTAGTAGGTAGTAGGTAGGTAGGTAGTGTCACCTGTGGCGAACAGGTGGTCGACCAGCACGTGGCCCTCGTTCACGCCGAGCAGCGTGGCCGGGAACATGATCACGTGGAACGGCACGTTGTGGCAGGTAGTAGGTAGTAGATAGGTAGGTAGTGTCACCTGTGGCGAACAGGTGGTCGACCAGCACGTGGCCCTCGTTCACGCCGAGCAGCGTGGCCGGGAACATGATCACGTGGAACGGCACGTTGTGGCAGGTAGTAGGTAGTAGATAGGTAGGTAGTGTCACCTGTGGCGAACAGGTGGTCGACCAGCACGTGGCCCTCGTTCACGCCGAGCAGCGTGGCCGGGAACATGATCACGTGGAACGGCACGTTGTGGCAGGTAGTAGGTAGTAGATAGGTAGGTAGTGTCACCTGTGGCGAACAGGTGGTCGACCAGCACGTGGCCCTCGTTCACGCCGAGCAGCGTGGCCGGGAACATGATCACGTGGAACGGCACGTTGTGGCAGGTAGTAGGTAGTAGGTAGGTAGGTAGTGTCACCTGTGGCGAACAGGTGGTCGACCAGCACGTGGCCCTCGTTCACGCCGAGCAGCGTGGCCGGGAACATGATCACGTGGAACGGCACGTTGTGGCAGGTAGTAGGTAGTAGATAGGTAGGTAGTGTCACCTGTGGCGAACAGGTGGTCGACCAGCACGTGGCCCTCGTTCACGCCGAGCAGCGTGGCCGGGAACATGATCACGTGGAACGGCACGTTGTGGCAGGTAGTAGGTAGTAGGTAGGTAGGTAGTGTCACCTGTGGCGAACAGGTGGTCGACCAGCACGTGGCCCTCGTTCACGCCGAGCAGCGTGGCCGGGAACATGATCACGTGGAACGGCACGTTGTGGCAGGTAGTAGGTAGTAGATAGGTAGGTAGTGTCACCTGTGGCGAACAGGTGGTCGACCAGCACGTGGCCCTCGTTCACGCCGAGCAGCGTGGCCGGGAACATGATCACGTGGAACGGCACGTTGTGGCAGGTAGTAGGTAGTAGGTAGGTAGGTAGTGTCACCTGTGGCGAACAGGTGGTCGACCAGCACGTGGCCCTCGTTCACGCCGAGCAGCGTGGCCGGGAACATGATCACGTGGAACGGCACGTTGTGGCAGGTAGTAGGTAGTAGATAGGTAGGTAGTGTCACCTGTGGCGAACAGGTGGTCGACCAGCACGTGGCCCTCGTTCACGCCGAGCAGCGTGGCCGGGAACATGATCACGTGGAACGGCACGTTGTCTTTCGCCATGAACTGGTACAGCTTCACCTGGAACAATAAATAAAATAATTAAATAAATAAATAATGCTGGACAATCCACACAGCATCATCTAGTCCTAAAGTAAGCTACTCAAAGCTTGTGTTATGGGTACTAGATAACTGATATATTTAATACATATTATATACATAGATAGATATTTTTTATTATACATAGAAAACACCCAGACCAACGAAACAATAGTATTTATACAACTAGTGTTTATTGAACAGTACGTCTATCATGAGAGCGCTGGTGGTGTAGTGGTAGCACCCCTGCCTCACGATCCGAAGGTCGTGGGTTCAAACCTGGTCGTGCACTAATGAGTTTTTCCATTCGAAAAATTTATGTGCGCAATGCCAGTGCTCTTAAACGGTGAAGGAAAACATCGTGAGGAAAACTGCATACCCTAGAACCAAAAATTCGAGGGTATGTGTCATAGGTTAGTATTCTTATAAGCGGCGATGGGCTTGCAACCTGTCACGTACGGAATACTAACTACTGTGCAAAATGTGGGCATGTGCCAAATATTGTTCGGACGTGCCTCTGACTCTTTAGATATCTTCAAAGATCTAAGTAACTAGAGATCTGAGGAGATATCTACCGAGCCTGGGGATAACAGTCGTGACCATGTGTTTTTTATTTATTTCAAAAATCAATAAACCTGACTGTTGTAATGAAAAATATATATTGCAGCCGCCATATTGGATTTTTTGACTCTTCATTATAGCCTTATATCACTCTTGTGACTCTTGCACGGTTGTCTGAAAGAGATAGCTTCAAGCGATAAGACCGCCCATTGTGACACTAGTATTAAGTTTTATTATTTGTCCAATTGGTTCTGCAATTTGTGTATGTTATAATAAAGTGTTATTGTATTCTACATACATACATAAAATCACGTTGTTTTCCCGACGGGGTAGGCAGAGACCACGGATCTCCACTTGCTACGATCCTGTACCCCTAGTATGAGTTTTTGATTTACGAAAACTTTTTTCGAATAGTATCCTTTCATACATTTACCTCCATCGGAAATGTTAAGGAACTAAAATAAAGTCGATATCGTGAAAACTTGGTTTGAAAGTCATTGCTGGGACTGCCGATTAGATAATATTTTCGATATTACCGACCTTATTTTAATTTCTTAACGTTTCCGATGGAGGTAAATGTATGAAAGAATACCATTCGAAAAAAGTTTTCGTAAACTTTCAAAAACTCATACTAGGGGTACTGACATACCTCTTGCTTCATTCACTTTCATTACTTAAGAATTATTGTATGGTATCTTCAAACATATTACCTACCTTCTTAACAGTCGGGCAAAGGTACTTACGTCATATTCTTTATCCGGTTTCCACCATTGCTCGAAGTCTTTGGTAGCGTTCTGTGTGATGCTGAGGTAACCGATCGGAGCGTCAAACCACACATAAAACACCTGCCAGGGAGAAAATGATAAGTTAATAGGTACTGTGGCGTGCGCTGAGTCGCAATAGACCCTATTTGAGGTAACAAAAATACTTAAGGTACCCTTTAGAGATGAGAATATATGATTAGCTGTTTGGTATTAAAGCTAGCTTAAAAGAGATCACATTAAACGTCAAAAAGTCTTATTAAAAGTCATCAATTTAATCATTCATTTTCATCAATTTAAGGTCAAAAAGTCCATCCCATCGTAGGACATACAGACTTTATTCAAAACTAGCTTCCGCCCGCGGCTTCGTTCGCATGGTACCTACCTATATAAAATATAGCCTATGATCATTATGAAAATTCATTCTGATCATTGGTAAAAGAACTTTTGAAATCGGATAAGTACTTTCGGAGATTCCCTCCTACATACAAACTTTACCTTTACCATCTAAGGTCAAAAGTGGTCCCATCAAAGGTATAATGTGGTCCCAATAAAGGTCAAAAGAGATCCCACCGAAGGTCAAAAAAGGTCCCAATTAAGGTCAAAAGAGATCCCATCTAAGGTCAAAAGAGATCCCATCCAAGGTCAAAATTGATACCACCTAAAGTCAAAATTGCTCCTCTAAAGATTAAAAGAGTCAATTAGTAGGAACTTGGTACGTACCTTGTTCTGAAATCCCTCTACCGGGACCGGGACTCCCCATTTCAGATCCCTGGTGACAGCCCTGGCCCGCAGCGGCTCCCGGAGCCAGGCGCGCGTGACAGCCCTAGCGGGCGGCGACCATTGCTGTTCATTAGCTGCTATCCATGTACGGATTGATGGCTCTAACTGTAAATAATTAATACGTTTTAAATACTAAGAGCACTGGTGGTACCAAAAATTCGAAGGTATGTGTCATAGGTTAGTATTCTAATAAGCGGCGATGGGCTTGCAACCGTACGGAATACTAACTACTTTGCATAATGTGGGCATGTACCAAATGTCATGTTTGGACTTGCCTCTGACTACCCTCTTTAGATATCCTCAAAGATCTAAGTAACTAAAAATCTGAAAGTGTGCATGTTTTTACGTATTAAAATCAAATTTAAATTTAGAAGTGTGGTTCAAAATACAGAAAAAATAAAAAAGCGCTGGTTGTGTAGCGGTAGCACCCCTGCCTCACGATCCGACGGTCCTGGGTTCAAACTTAGTCGTGCACCCATGAGCTTTTACATCCGAAAAATGTAGGTATGTGTACAATGCCGAGAGGAAAACATCGTGAGGAAACCGGCATACATACCCTACAAACAAAAAATCCAAGGTGTGTGTCAGATTAGTATTCTTATAAGCGGCGATGGGCTTGCAACCTGTCACGTACGTACTAATGCTTTTAAACTTTGCAAAATGTGGGCATGTACCAAATATCATGGTTAGACATACCTCTAACTCTTTAGATATCCTCAAAGATGTAAGTAACTAGAGATCTGAGGAGATATTTACCGAGCCCGGGGATTACAGTCGTGATTTCTCATCATGTCACTAGTATGAACCAGTGTGGTGAAAGGATTAAAGATCAGGGGCCTTACCACGAAGTCTTCCAGAACGATTTCGTTCTAGAAACGTCACATTTGAAGCTTGAAGTCAATACAATTTTCATAGGTCATGGTACGAAATAACAATTTAATACTAATTCGCTAATGTATTATGAATTCGTGGTGAGGCTTCTGCTCAGATAATCTTTTCGTACATTATAGATACTTACTAGTCCCAACTCTATAAACAGCTGTTCGCTAGGCTTGACAGTCGGCGTGCTTGAACAAACTTTGCATCTCGGACTGATCAGTTCTATAGCGTTGATCAGTTTCCCGCATTTGTCGCACTGATCGCCGCGTGCGCAGTCGTACAGACAGCCGGGGTGGGGGCAAGTGCCTTCTACGAATCTGAAAATATTAAAGAATCTCATAAGTTATTGTTGTTATAGTCATAGTCATAAGAAATAGTTATAGTCATAACATAAGTCATAGTTATAGTCATAACTCATAGTCATAGTTATTGTCATAGTCATAAGTCATAGTCATATTCATAAGCCATAGTCATAGTCATGGTTATAGTCATAAGTCATAGTCATAGTCATAATCATAAGCCATAGTCATAGTTGTAGTCATAAGTCATAGTCATAGTCATAAGTTATAGTTATAGGTCATAGCCATAGTCATAGCCATAGTCATAAGCCATTCCCCACTTCCAGCGCCCAATAATTAGTTTATTTTATGTATGTTAGACTGTAAGGTATATATTTTATATGGACCGTAGTTTTTAAGTATTTTCCATCTTGTACACTTAGACTAATGTTGCCTGTAAAGTTATTATTATTATTATAGTTATAGTCATAGGTCATAGTTATAAGCCATACTCATAGCCATAAATAAATAAATAAATAAATAATCAATATAATAATCTTATAATAAATCACAAGTTAACAGCCATATGTTTGGATACACCTTTATGCTACTCAATAAAATATTTTTGTTACCTGTCCGCAAGAAATCTGTCACAGTTCTGACACAACAGCTGGTCCACTGACTGAGAACTGACGAATCCATTTTCTTTTAGCTTCAGGAACATTTTTTGTGATATTCTGTAAAATATATTATATAAAATATTATATTCTGTAAAGGACAAAATAATAAACCTAATTTACCCCCTTTTTGCTTTCACTCGGTTTGGCCCTTACCGCGCTATTAATTGGACTTGACTTATTCGAAGCTTATTTAATGAGAGACGGCACTTGACTTCCCGCTTTCCGGTATAGTACTTTCCTGTCTTACTTCCGTTCTGCCTACTTGCTTACGTCACTTCCGCCTGGCAGTTTGCGAAATTCACTTTTTGAGAGTCGCAATTTTAAAAATTCATTGGCGTCTTGTTCCCCGCAGTGTTCGGATGTGCCAACACTTTAACAAGACATAACAGAGTTCTAGCTTCAAAAGTATACCTACTAGGTAATACTCTTGCAATATTTAACAAATTGTGTCCTGTACACGTAAGTACCTACTTTACTTTCGACAAAAGTTGGTTAAAATGGTTATTATTCATAATCATCATCAATTTTAAAAAGATAATTACCTAAAAATTTTCAAAATACTAACGGATTTTCCGTTCGTTTTTATTAAAGATTATATTCGTTATTATACAAGAATCAATGTGAGTTCTTGATATTTTAATCGGTTATTTTCTTTCCTGTCTACCCTTTACTTTAAATAATTTTATGTTTTTAGTATGGATGAATCCAATGCTATTATAGACCAAGCTGCTGGTGAAGGTTTACCAGGACCAGCTTCCAAGAGATCTTCAAAGCCACGTGCTCGGTCGGACAGCAGCTCGAGTTCTAGCAGTAGCAACTCGAGCAGTAGCTCCTCTTCCAGTTCAAGATCCTCTAAACGAAGGCATCGCAAAAACAAAAGGGGGGGCAAACGAAGACGTCACCAAGCACGCAAACACAGAAAATTGAAGAAAGAAATACACAGCCTTCGCAACCAAATAGCTCATCAAAAGTGCAGTTCTCAAGTAAGTGAGCATCTTGATAACGATGCTATATCTTTATTATCCGGTGTTAGTGGAACCCTTGATGATCATTTGCATGACGAAGATTCTATAAAATCTAGTCTCGCTAATAAAGAATTAACCATTGCAATTGAAACTAAACTGAAAGAACCTTCAGTACCAAAAACGTCGGATGATCACCTGCGACTACTTGGTGAAATTCAACACTTCAATAAAAATGACTGGAACGAGGTTAGGTATGCCGAGACCCAAAAACTTTACAATTATACCCCAGGGTTTACAGATTTAGTAACGAATGAAGAAGTCAAAGCCTACGATTCACCCCGTCACCTCGTGCAGTCGGACAAATCTTTTGCAGCCCTAACTATGTGTGCTATAAAACAGAACGAGGCTTTGCAAAAAGCTTTAAGGGAGCTGTTACTTTGGGCAAGAGATGGCGACGCTTTAAACTATGAGAGTCTGCATCAGAAACTTAATGATCTTCTTTCCACAGGTGAGTTTCATAAAAGTTCTGCAGATTTATTACAGATAATCTGCGGCCATCGTTCTGAAGTCATTCAATCACGGAGGGACCATGTCACAAAGCATGCTAAAGATCCCTTGGTCAAAGCTAGCCTAAAAAGAATCCCACCATCATCGACGAATCTCTTTGACGCAGACAAGTTCACTGCAGCTATCGAAAAAGCCGGTGGAGTACGAAAATGTTTTTGGCCAATTCAAAAGACAAATAATAATGCGACCTCTCAGGTAGATCCGAAAAAACCTGGAAGCTCAACTCAAAGACATGCGTCATATCCAAAGCCTTCTCAAGGTTATTCTAATACGAGCAATCGTAACTACGCGCAAGCTCATTGCGCTTACCCGCCTCCGCAAGGTGGCTGTGGGCACGGGCATACTTGCCAGCAAAATTCGGTCGTACCAAACGCTAATAGGTATGGAAATACATTTCGAGGAAATGCCTCTCGATCAAACGCTAGACAGCAAAGTCAAGCTAACTATGGACGCAAACGTTTGCCATCGTCCCCCGCTCGCAATAACAAAGACAGTAAGCGCCGTAAGTTCTGACTCAGTGGCGTTCAGTGCCGGTCGTTTAAAACGATATCGAGCTCAGTGGGATCATCTGGGAGCGCCTGCCTTCATTCTAAAAATAATATCAGGGTACCGCATACCGTTTTGCAAAAAACCACCGCTTGTTCTTACCAACCTAAACAAAAACTACCTGCAGGTGCCAAAGTCGGCTCAAATGACGTCTGTCATAAACAAAATGAAAGCTCAAGGAGTTCTGGAACAAGCCGTTGCTTCTCCAAGCTTCCTATCATCAATGTTCCTCGTTCCCAAAAGCGACGGATCAGTACGCCCTATTTTCAATCTGAAAGCTCTGAATCGTTTTATAATAAAAGACCACTTCAAACTGATAAATGTTTATCGCATACCAGATTTTCTACAACCCAGCGACTGGCTGAGCAAAATCGATTTGTCTCAAGCATACTTTCATGTCCCTGTGGCTCGCAGTCACAGAAGGTTTCTGCGCCTAATTTATTGCAACGAACTTCTTCAAATGACTTGCTTACCCTTCGGCCTCAGTACAAGTCCAAAAACCTTCGCAACCCTCACGAATTGGATAGCGCAAGTTTTCAGACAAAAAGGCATCAGAATAATTGTCTACCTAGACGATTTTTTGATAGCTCACCAAGAAGAAAACATGCTACACAAACATGTTCGAATTGTAATCAACACCTTGGAAAAGTTGGGTTGGCTTATCAACTACGAAAAATCCCATCTGTCACCATCAAAAGGTCTAGTATTTTTGGGAATTTACTGGTGTCCCTGGACCAATCAAAAGTGTCTTCCCGAAGCGAAGATTCCAACTCTGACATGTCAAATAAACCTAATGCTTCAAAAGAAGTATGCAACACTCAAAACGCTGCAAAGCCTGGTGGGCTTTCTAAATTTCGCAAGTTTTGCCGTTCCAAAAGGCAGACTCAATTACAGAGCCTTACTAAATCTATTGAACAAAATTCTGTACTCAAACCCGAGGAAAACCCACCTGCTACCACCCACAGCAATAGAAAACCTGAAATGGTGGCTTCACAATTGCGAGTACACCTCAGCAATACACTACCCACCCCCATCTCATTTTCTTACGACCGATGCATCGGATACTGCTTGGGGTGCTCAGTTGGACAATTTGTCATTAACAGGTTCATGGTCAAAAACCGAGAAACATCTGCATTGCAATCAGAAGGAAATGCTAGCCGTATTAAAAGTTTTGCAAGGTCACTGTCGGCTCCTGAAATGCAGTACAGTTCTAATACAGAGCGACAACAAATTGGTTATAGCATATCTTCGACACGAAGGAGGTACCAAGTCGGCTCCCCTCATGGAGTTAACGTTCAAAGTTTTCAGAATTCTAGAAGAGTTCCAGATTTATCTGAAAATATTTTACATCCCCGGCATTTACAACAGCCATGCCGACCATCTTTCGAGACTACGGGCAACACCAGAGTGGCATCTATCCCCGGAATGCACTCGCATGGTTTTCTCGAAATGGGGTACACCGATAATCGATCTGTTCGCATCCAATCGAGCCCACGTAGTGCTCAACTATGTATCCCTAGATCTGACCGACCATCAAGCGCTGTTCCACGACGCTTTTTCCCAAGCTTGGAACTACAACCTTGCTTGGGTGTTTCCGCCTCCATACCTAATACCCAAAATACTGAGTCATCTCAATCAAGCTTGGGGGATTTATCTACTAGTAGTCCCACGATGGGAACGAGTGTTTTGGCGGCCGGACATCAAAGCACGCGCCCTAGCACCACCTTTCACACTTCTTCATCTCGACAGAGTCCTAATGGATACCGCGACAGGTCTACCACCCCAGAATGTACTCGATATGACACTAGAGGTGTGGAAATGTGGGGGTGGTCAAGGTTATTGACAGCGTGGGATAACAGCCAACTAAAACTTCTAGAAGAGGCTTGGCGTCCCTCTACCCGTAAGGTTTATAGCATTGCTTGGAAAAGATGGTGTGGTTGGTGTAAGGATTCTGATATAAATCCTACTTCTCCAAAGGGATGTGACCTTGCTAGATATATATCAGACTTATATCTTAAATTTAAGCTCTCATACAACACAATTTTGCTACACAAATCTGTTGTATCAACCTTATGTAACCCAGAAATATCTGGCCAGTTAAGTGCTCATGTACTTGTGAAGCATGTCCTTAAATCTATATCATTACGTAAACCAATATGTCATTCCAAGTTGCCTGTATGGAACATAGATGATTTAGCTTCTTACTTAGATAGTTATTCTATAGATAAAAATAACAACTTTCAAGTTCAGAGGCACACAACGGTCCTTTTGCTACTTTGCTCAGGAAGACGAATTCATGATTTAACTTTGCTCACAGTAGATTCAGCTAATTGTACCTTTCTAAATGATTGTGTGATTTTGTGGCCGAGATTCGGATCAAAAACTGACTCTGCCAAATACAGGCAGTCAGGATGGAGATTGTGTGTAAATACAGAGAATGAAAGATTAGACCCAGTTTTCTGGGTGAGGCTTACTATTTCACTCTTAAAAGATCGAAGAAGCACTTCTAATTCAAATAATCTATTTGTAAATGTTAGGGGTGAGCCAAAACCCGCATCGCGTACGTTAATTGCGGGGTGGATTAAGACTGCTTTAGCAGGCGCTAACATACAAGCAACTCCTGGAAGCATAAGGTCAGCCGTGGCTTCTAAAAATTGGCTCGATAATTATCCTGTCGATGAAATACTTGCTAGGGGTAACTGGCGATCTCAAAATACTTTTTGTAAATTTTATAAACGTGAGATCAAGCCTGTTTGTAATTCATCGTCAGTTACAACACTTTTTAACCCTGTTTGTTAGATTATGCCTACTTGGTTATGATTATGTAAATACCAAGTTCATTATTTGTGACTGATTGAACATTTTGTCGTCGAATTGAAGGACCCTCATTACTTTTATGATTACGAGGGTACATTTTTGTACTATTATTTTATACATAGTCATACCCACTATGTTCTTTTGTTTGTTCAAATAAATGTGTTCCTACCCTCACTACCTACTCTTATTATTTTGCTGAATGAAAACCAGTTTTAATTAAAAGATGTCAACATCAGGTTACAATTTTATTATAAAAATAAGATTATCCATAGAATAGTTTATTCTTATAATAGACACTTATTCCATCATCATTCTTCCTTATAATGTAGATACCTACAACATGAAATCACATTGGCGTCTACATCACTTCCACCAGGCGATAACAAACACGTCTCATTAAATAAGCTTCGAATAAGTCAAGTCCAATTAATAGAGGCGTTTTACCTACCAATAAAACGCTTATTAATTACTTACCTTATTCGAAGCTTATAAATTATTGCTGCCTGGTAATTACAAGACTCAATGAATTTTTAAAATTGCGACTCTCAAAAAGTGAATTTCGCAAACTGCCAGGCGGAAGTGACGTAAGCAAGTAGGCAGAACGGAAGTAAGACAGGAAAGTACTATACCGGAAAGCGGGAAGTCAAGTGCCGTCTCTCATTAAATAAGCTTCGAATAAGGTAAGTAATTAATAAGCGTTTTATTGGTAGGTAAAACGCCTCTAATTTTAAATAGTTATTAGGATGGGATAATAAACCTTATTTACCCCTAATTAACTTTACTAAACAATTATTTTACATAACAATATTTAAAAGTTCCAAGAAACGAAAGAAGGGCAAGAAAGGCATCTTTGATTAAAAAATATTTACCCCCTTTCTAGGGTACTGAGCTAGCCTACTAAACAATTAGTTTCACAGTTCCATGAAAGGAAAGTAGGGTAAGAAAGGCATTTGATAAAAAAAATGTTAACCCCCTTTATAGGGTGCTCACTGAGTTTTTCTACTAAACAATTACTTTCACAATTCCAAGAAAAGAAAGAAGGGTAAGAAAGGCATATCTTTGATAAAAATATTTGTTTACCTCTTTAAAGGGTACTCAGAGGGTCTACCATAAGTTTTCGCAATCTACACTCGCTAGCGACTGTAGCTAAAAAAATGTATGAAAACTTGGTACAGCGCCTCTAGCGGATAGTTGGGTACTAAAACCTCAGGTAGCTAACTATCCTACGTCACAGCGTACTACAGTGACTGTAGTTTGCGCTTCATTCATTTGCTTAGAATTTGGTGCCATGAGTAACAATTGTGACAGATGTCATAGTAACGTACTATTACTACTGTAGTAACGTCACCCGATCTAAATGTGACAACTCATGGTAGACGTACTGTTTGTCTTCTAAACAATAACTCTCACGTTTTTTGATTAAAAAAAAATTACCCCCTTTATGGTACTCACTCAGTTTGCTCCTTAGTGCTGGTACGTCCGAAATAGTCGAACCCGATGTTAAACCAGCGGTACACAGAGTTATGAATCTCGTAGTACTTATCGCAGATCTGTTTAGGAGTTAGCTTTTCTTCTAACGCCTGGAAATTTCAAATTTAATCTATATCTATATAAGAGCTTAACCTGACTGACTGACTGACTGACTGACTGACTGACTGACTGATTTATCATCGCCCAGCCGAAACCGCTGAAGCTAGAAAGCTGAAATTTGAAAGGTGGGTTCCTTTTATAACAAAACCACCCACTAAGGCGGGATTTTTGGAAATTCCACCTCTAAGGGGGTGAAAAAGGGTGAAAACGTTAGTATGAAACTTTTTAACGCGTGGAGCGATTTTCATGAAACTTTGTTTGTGCACTGTAAATGCAAAATAAATGGACACGTGTTTCAGTATTTTTCAATATAATCTTCAAAAAGGGGTCAAATGTGGGGTCAATGTTTGTATGGGAACTTTTTAACGGGTGGTGCGATTGGTGTGAAACTTTGTTTGTGTACTGTAAATGCAAAATGAATGGACACGTATTTCTGGATATTCCAAAATAACCCTCTAAAAAGGGTAAAAGGAGGGTCAAAGTTATGTATGGAATTTTTTTATTAGTGTGATTTGTTTAAAACTTACTTTAGATTAAGTGAACAAAGTCGCGAGCGGGACAGCTAGTAAAATACAAAATTTAAAATTTAAAAAACCCCCCCTACATCTAAACCTTACCCTAACATGACATATTTAAAGTCATGGTTACCTTACCATGTTCTTTCAATATCATTGAAGTAATACGGTAAGTACCAAAATTAATACGCCAATAATTTTTTAACAACTTTGCAAAATGTGGGCATGTGCCAAATATCATATTTGGACGTGCCTCTGACTACCCTCTTAAGATATCCTTTATGATCGAACTAATAAGAGATCTGTGGAGATATCTACCGAGCCTGGGGATAGGGTTATTCATACTTAATTCTTTAATGTTTGGTCGAAATCTTACTTTAGTTTCAGTGGCGGTCCCATATTCATCAGTGCCGCAAATAAATAATGTATTGTAGTCACATATTCGACAATATCTGTAGAAGATATAATAAATAAATTCAATAAAATTATACACATTGGTGGACATTTCAGGCCGGTTACAGTGCTCAACCGATTGTCGGTGCGCACGGTCGGTCCTGACGATACGCACGGACCGACCGTCAGTTCGTATCATTCAGTGCTCTCCTGACCAACAAACTGACCAGATGAAAATTGATGCAGACATCCGTCGTCGGTCCGTACGGTCGGGCCAACGATCGGTGCAGCACTGAACGCGTACATACGTTTCCATGGCGCGTCGGCCGACCGACGGCATGGTGCGCACGCGCTCGACCGACGGTCCTCGTACGCAGTGCGTAGCAATATACGCGTGCGTACGGTCGGTCCAGCACTGTACGATTTATGGATTTTCATATTAATGACAAGCGCGACTGACATACGCACCGACGGTCAGTGAAGCACTGTAACCGGCCTCACACAACGCCATCTAGCTTCAAACTAAGCAATGCTTGTACTATTAGAACCAGATAACTAATAGACAGATTATAATATACTTTTTTTTAGTAAATACATACATAGAATACAATAATAACACTCAGCCACAGAACAAACATCTGCGTTCATCACACAAATGTTAATCTTGGGTGGGGTTCGAACCCACAACCTGCAGTGCAGAAGGCAGAGCTGCTACCGACTGTACCCCTAGTATGAGTTTTTGATAGTTTACGCAAACTTTTTTCGAATAGTATCTATCCTTTCATACATTTACTTCCATCGGAAATGTTAAGGAACTAAAGTAAGGTCGATAGTGGTGGTGATTCTGTTGTTCCGCTGACTAAAACTAACTAAAAAAATGCTGAAATAAACGCGACCTTATTTTGTTCACATCAAATACTAAATCAGCGTAAAAAAATTAAATTACAATTCTAAATTTAACTACCTAAACTGACGTACGATTGACGTGTTTTAGCTTATTTTAGAAGCCATGTAAATTGGTGTTGACTAAAGCTACGTGAAAATGGTGGAAAATTAATTAAATTAGAATGATTATGTCAATTTTAGATCTTTTTATTACTGTCATTCAAAAATGTTACACTAATTTGGCCTTTATAGTAAGCCAAATAAGATCGTACCTATGGTAGCATTTTTTAAGTTAGTCTGCAAAACAACCGAATTACCACCAATATCGAAAATATCTAATCGGAGTCCCAGCAATGATTTTCAAACCAAGTTTTCACGATATCGACCTTATTTTAGTTAATTAACATTTCCGATGGAGGTAAATGTATGAAAGGAAATCGAAAAAAGTTTTCGTAAACTATCAAAAACTCATACTAGGGGTCTGAGCTGTGAGGCCAGCGTTAGAGATGATGAATATGATACGTACCTTGCAAATATATCAGCTGACAGGACACATCCGATAATATTTCCTAAATGAGGTACGTTGTTCACGTACGGCAACGCAGATGTGATTAACACATTCTTACGACCCTTCACTGGCTGCCTGTAAACGAGACATAAAATAGTATTTTATACTAAATGAGGTACGTTGTTCACGTAGGGCAACGCAGATGTGATTAACACATTCTTACGACCCTTCACTGGCTGCCTGTAAACGAGACATAAAATAGTATTTTATACTAAATGAGGTACGTTGTTCACGTAGGGCAACGCAGATGTGATTAACACATTCTTACGACCCTTCACTGGCTGCCTGTAAACGAGACATAAAATAGTATTTTATACTAAATGAGGTACGTTGTTCACGTAGGGCAACGCAGATGTGATTAACACATTCTTACGACCCTTCACTGGCTGCCTGTAAACGAGACATAAAATAGTATTTTATATACACGGCTTCACACGGGTGAAGCCAAAGCAAAAGTATCTCTATTTTTTTTAATATAAAATATTGCCTATGTTATAAAATATTGACCCCACATAACGTGGGAAAAGGGCAGGAAGATGATGATGATGATGATGATGAAAATATTGCTTATGTCACTCGGGGATAGTGTAGCTTCCCAACAGTGAAAGCATTAGCGAAATCGGTTCAGTAGTTTCGGAGCCTATTCAATCCAAACAATCTATTTTTTCCTCTTAATAATATTAGTATAGATATACACAGGGTGTTGCCAGACTATTTCCGAAAACTTCAGGGGTTAAAGTACCCATCAATAAAAACACCTTTTTCTAAGAAACTAACACTGTGAGCGCGAAAAAAAACAGATATTCCATGCAAAAGTTCAATACCTACTTGGCTAAAATGTATGAAACAGCTGTTTCTAGTTACTTAGATCTTTGAGGATATCTAAAGAGTAGTCAGAGGCACGTCCAAACATGACATTTGGCACATGAACTCATTTTGCACAGTAGTTAGTATTTCGTACGTGACAGGTTGCAAGCCCATCGCCACTTATAAGAATAACCTACGACACACCTTTCACATTTCAATTTTAGTAATTACTAAGATAGTTGTTTTTGAGTGTTTTTTATACTTAAATAATTATTATTTAACTTACACAATCTTGTCCTGTTTAAGAGGCGGCTGCAACTCTTTAAGACCGTTCATCCACGCATCTTTAGCGGCTTCTATTTCCTCAGCCGTCGGACCCGTCTCGACACTTTCATCTGGAGATCTGAAATAAAACTAAATTAGTCATGCGTCATACTAATAATTAAATACTAATAACTAAATTAGTCATGCGTCATACTAATAATCTAAATCTACAATAAAATTATAAAGAGTTGTTTTCTAGGTACCTCGATCTAGCCCCAAAGTAAGCTACTCAAAGCTTGTGTTATGGGTACTAGATAACTGATATATTTAATACATAGATAGATATTTTTTATTATACATAGAAAAACACCCTGACCAACGGAACAAATTTCTGCAGATCGTACACAAATTTGATCCGCGGCGGGAATCGAACCCGCAACCTCTTGCGTCACTGCTGCGCCACAGAGGTCGTCGATAAGATAATTATGTAGTGACTAGCTGTCCCGGCAAACTTCGTACCGCCTTCTACATTGCTTAGACAACAGTGAGTGATTACAATTTAATATGAACTTTATTTAATAGTAATAAAGTTCAAATTGACTCTACATTTTATTTAGAAAACGTTTGTATGGTAAATAGAAAAGGGCTATTTTTAGGGTTTTCCCGGCAGTTATTCGAATTTTTCTTACCTTTTAAACCTTCCCTCGACCTCCACGAACATTTCAAGATCAAGATAAGAGGCTATGTGAACTTGGCAACCGACTTTGGAAAAGTTAAACTTTTTTTGTTTTATTTGATAGATTTAGGTTAGTAGTGGATAGTAGTGAAGTTATTTTCGTTTGTAGTTGCGTCAAAAAAAAGTTATAGTCGAAAAAAAAAAGTCGTCCCCCGACATTGCAAAAATAAACTTTTTCCGGCTGATTCTTATAGAGAATCGTTAGTAGAGGTTTGTAGTGAAAGAATTTTCAAAATAAGTGCATTAGAAGTTGATCAAAACCGACTTTAACTAATTAAGATATATATTTTTTTCGATAACTTCCGTTTTAAGGACACTACGACTACTACAAACGCTAAAACTGACAGAGAGACACTAGTAGAGGTTTGTAGTGAAAGAATTTTGAAAAAAAAAATCATAATTAGTCGATCGAAACCGACTTTAACTCTTTTTAGAGTGTTTTTTTTCGATAACTTCCGTTTTAAGGACACTACGACTACTACAAACGCTAAAACGGACAGAGAGACACTAGTAGAGGTTTGTAGTGAAAGAATTTTGAAAAAAAAATCATAAATAGTCGATCGAAACCGACTTTAACTCTTTTTAGAGTGTTTTTTTTCGATAACTTCTGTTTTAAGGACACTACGACTACTAAAAACGCTAAAACTGACAGAGGGACACTAGTAGAGGTTTGTAGTGAAAGAATTTTGAAAAAAAAATCATAAATAGTCGATCGAAACCGACTTTAACTCTTTTTAGAGTGTTTTTTTTCGATAACTTCTGTTTTAAGGACACTACGACTACTACAAACGCTAAAACTGACAGAGGGACACTAGTAGAGGTTTGTAGTGAAAGAATTTTCAAAATAAGTGCATTAGAAGTTGATCGAAACCGACTTTAACTCATTTTGGAGTGTTTTTTCTTGATAACTTCCGTTTTAAGGACACTACGACTACTACAAACGCTAAAACTGACAGAGGGACACTAGTAGAGGTTTGTAGTGAAAGAATTTTGAAAAAAAAATCATAATTAGTCGATCGAAACCGACTTTAACTCTTTTTAGAGTGTTTTTTTTCGATAACTTCCGTTTTAAGGACACTATGACTACTACAAACGCTAAAACGGACAGAGAGACACTAGTAGAGGTTTGTAGTGAAAGAATTTTGAAAAAAAAATCATAATTAGTCGGTTTAAAATAAGTGCATTAGAAGTTGATCAAAACACATTTTGTAGTGTTTTTTCTTGATAACTTCCGTTTTAAGGACACTACGACTACTACAAACGCTAAAACTGACAGAGGGACACTAGTAGAGGTTTGTAGTGAAAGAATTTTCAAAATAAGTGCATTAGAAGTTGTTCAAAACCGACTTTAACTAATTTTGGAGTGTTTTTTTTCGATAACTTCCGTTTTAAGGACACTACGACTACTACAAACGCTAAAACTGACAGAGAGACACTAGTAGAGGTTTGTAGTGAAAGAATTTTCAAAATAAGTGCATTAGAAGTTGATCAAAAACATTTTGTAGTGTTTTTTCTTGATAACTTCCGTTTTAAGGAGACTTCGACTACTACAAACGCTAAAACTGACAGAGGGACACTAGTAGAGGTTTGTAGTGAAAGAATTTTCAAAATAAGTGCATTAGAAGTTGATCGAAACCGACTTTAACTCATTTTGGAGTGTTTTTTCTTGATAACTTCCGTTTTAAGGACACTACGACTACTACAAACGCTAAAACTGACAGAGGGACACTAGTAGAGGTTTGTAGTGAAAGAATTTTGAAAAAAAAATCATAAATAGTCGATCAAAACCGACTTTAACTCCTTTTAGAGTGTTTTTTTTCGATAACTTCTGTTTAAAGGACACTACGACTACTACAAACGCTAAAACTGACAGAGGGACACTAGTAGAGGTTTGTAGTGAAAGAATTTTCAAAATAAGTGCATTAGAAGTTGATCAAAACACATTTTGTAGTGTTTTTTCTTGATAACTTCCGTTTTAAGGACACTACGACTACTACAAACGCTAAAACTGACAGAGGGACACTAGTAGAGGTTTGTAGTGAAAGAATTTTCAAAATAAGTGCATTAGAAGTGGTTCAAAACCGACTTTAACTAATTTTGGAGTGTTTTTTTTCGATAACTTCCGTTTTAAGGACACTACGACTACTACAAACGCTAAAACTGACAGAGGGACACTAGTAGAGGTTTGTAGTGAAAGAATTTTTAAAATAAGTGCATTAGAAGTTGATCAAAACACATTTTGTAGTGTTTTTTCTTGATAACTTCCGTTTTAAGGACACTACGACTACTACAAACGCTAAAACTGACAGAGGGACACTAGTAGAGGTTTGTAGTGAAAGAATTTTCAAAATAAGTGCATTAGAAGTTGTTCAAAACCGACTTTAACTAATTTTGGAGTGTTTTTTTTCGATAACTTCCGTTTTAAGGACACTACGACTACTACAAACGCTAAAACTGACAGAGGGACACTAGTAGAGGTTTGTAGTGAAAGAATTTTTAAAATAAGTGCATTAGAAGTTGTTCAAAACCGACTTTTACTAATTTTGGAGTGTTTTTTTTCGATAACTTCCGTTATAAGGACACTACGACTACTACAAACGCTAAAACTGACAGAGGGACACTAGTAGAGGTTTGCAGTGAAAGAATTTTGAAAAAAAAATCATAAATAGTCGATCGAAACCGACTTTAACTCTTTTTAGAGTGTTTTTTTTCGATAACTTCTGTTTTAAGGACACTACGACTACTACAAACGCTAAAACTGACAGAGGGACACTAGTAGAGGTTTGTAGTGAAAGAATTTTCAAAAAAAAATCATAAATAGTCGATCGAAACCGACTTTAACTCTTTTTAGAGTGTTTTTTTTCGATAACTTCTGTTTTAAGGACACTACGACTACTACAAACGCTAAAACTGACAGAGGGACACTAGTAGAGGTTTGTAGTGAAAGAATTTTGAAAAAAAAATCATAAATAGTCGATCGAAACCGACTTTAACTCTTTTTAGAGTGTTTTTTTTCGATAACTTCTGTTTTAAGGACACTACGACTACTACAAACGCTAAAACTGACAGAGAGACACTAGTAGAGATTTGTAGTGAAAGAATTTTGAAAATGAATGCAATAGAAGTTCATCAAAACCGACTTTAACTAATTTAGGAGTGTTTTTTTTCGATAACTTCCGTTTTAAGGACACTACGACTACTACAAACGCTAAAACTGACAGAGGGACACTAGTAGAGGTTTGTAGTGAAAGAATTTTCAAAATAAGTGCATTAGAAGTTGTTCAAAACCGACTTTAACTAATTTTGGAGTGTTTTTTTTCGATAACTTTCGTTATAAGGACACTACGACTACTACAAACGCTAAAACTGACAGAGAGACACTAGTAGAGGTTTGTACTGAAAGAATTTTGAAAAAAAAATCATAAATAGTCGATCGAAACCGACTTTAACTCTATTGGAAAAGAGTTAAAGTCGGCGTGGCGCCATCTAGTTATAAATGCGAAACTTAGTGTATGTGTGGACTGCAGAGCGTGGTATTTGTTACGTACGGCGTATCTCCGTACCGTAACCACTTATCCGATTTTTATGATATTCGGAATATGTATGGTCTAGATTCTTGAATAACACTTAATCTAATTTTTAACCGACTTCAAAAAAGGAGGTTTCTCAATTCGACCGTATATAAATGCTTTTTTTATGTTTGTTCGCGGATAACTTCGTCGTTTATGAACCAATTTTGATGATTCTTTTTTTGTTGGAAAGAAGATATTTCAAAGGTGGTCCCACGATAAGGAAACCAGGGTTTGATGATGGCAGACCAGAGAAGTCGAGGGGACCTTCCGAAAATCGTAGGGGCGACTAATGCGGTTGTATGCGACTAATGTCGGTTTTGATCGACTAATTAAGATTTTTTTTTCAAAATTCTTTCACTACAAACCTCTACTAGTGTCCCTCTGTCAGTTTTAGCGTTTGTAGTAGTCGTAGTGTCCTTAAAACGGAAGTTATCGAAAAAAAACACTCCAAAATTAGTTAAAGTCGGTTTTGAACAACTTCTAATGCACTTATTTTGAAAATTCTTTCACTACAAACCTCTACTAGTGTCTCTCTGTCAGTTTTAGCGTTTGTAGTAGTCGTAGTGTCCTTAAAACAGAAGTTATCGAAAAAAAACACTCTAAAAAGAGTTAAAGTCGGTTTCGATCGACTATTTATGATTTTTTTTTCAAAATTCTTTCACTACAAACCTCTACTAGTGTCCCTCTGTCAGTTTTAGCGTTTGTAGTAGTCGTAGTGTCCTTATAACGGAAGTTATCGAAAAAAAACACTCCAAAATTAGTAAAAGTCGGTTTTGAACAACTTCTAATGCACTTATTTTAAAAATTCTTTCACTACAAACCTCTACTATTGTCCCTCTGTCAGTTTTAGCGTTTGTAGTAGTCGCAGTGTCCTTAAAACGGAAGTTATCAAGAAAAAACACTCCAAAATGAGTTAAAGTCGGTTTCGATCAACTTCTAATGCACTTATTTCGAAAATTCTTTCACTACAAACCTCTACTAGTGTCTCTCTGTCCGTTTTAGCGTTTGTAGTAGTCGTAGTGTCCTTAAAACGGAAGTTATCGAAAAAAAACACTCTAAAAGGAGTTAAAGTCGGTTTCGATCGACTAATTATGATTTTTTTTTCAAAATTCTTTCACTACAAACCTCTACTAGTGTCTCTCTGTCCGTTTTAGCGTTTGTAGTAGTCGTAGTGTCCTTAAAACGGAAGTTATCGAAAAAAAAACACTCTAAAAAGAGTTAAAGTCGGTTTCGATCGACTAATTATGATTTTTTTTTCAAAATTCTTTCACTACAAACCTCTACTAGTGTCCCTCGGTCAGTATTAGCGTTTGTAGTAGTCGTAGTGTCCTTAAATCGGAAGTTATCAAGAAAAAACACTCCAAAATTAGTTAAAGTCGGTTTCGATCGACTAATTATGATTTTTTTTTCAAAATTCTTTCACTACAAACCTCTACTAGTGTCCCTCTGTCAGTTTTAGCGTTTGTAGTAGTCGTAGTGTCCTTAAAACAGAAGTTATCGAAAAAAAACACTCTAAAAAGAGTTAAAATCGGTTTCGATCGACTATTTATGATATTTTTTTCAAAATTCTTTCACTACAAACCTCTACTAGTGTCCCTCTGTCAGTTTTAGCGTTTGTTGTAGTCGTAGTGTCCTTATAACGGAAGTTATCGAAAAAAAACACTCCAAAATTAGTTAAAGTCGGTTTTGAACAACTTCTAATGCACTTATTTTGAAAATTCTTTCACTACAAACCTCTACTAGTGTCCCTCTGTCAGTTTTAGCGTTTGTTGTAGTCGTAGTGTCCTTATAACGGAAGTTATCGAAAAAAAACACTCCAAAATTAGTTAAAGTCGGTTTTGAACAACTTCTAATGCACTTATTTTGAAAATTCTTTCACTACAAACCTCTACTAGTGTCTCTCTGTCAGTTTTAGCGTTTGTAGTAGTCGTAGTGTCCTTAAAACAGAAGTTATCGAAAAAAAACACTCCAAGATTAGTTAAAGTCGGTTTTGAACAACTTCTAATGCACTTATTTTGAAAATTCTTTCACTACAAACCTCTACTAGTGTCTCTCTGTCAGTTTTAGCGTTTGTAGTAGTCGTAGTGTCCTTAAAACGGAAGTTATCGAAAAAAAACACTCTAAAAAGAGTTAAAGTCGGTTTCGATCGACTAATTATGATTTTTTTTTCAAAATTCTTTCACTACAAACCTCTACTAGTGTCCCTCGGTCAGTTTTAGCGTTTGTAGTAGTCGTAGTGTCCTTAAAACGGAAGTTATCAAGAAAAAACACTCCAAAATTAGTTAAAGTCGGTTTCGATCGACTAATTATGATTTTTTTTTCAAAATTCTTTCACTACAAACCTCTACTAGTGTCCCTCTGTCAGTTTTAGCGTTTGTAGTAGTCGTAGTGTCCTTAAAACAGAAGTTATCGAAGAAAAACACACAAAAAAGAGTTAAAGTCGGTTTCGATCGACTAATTATGATTTTTTTTTCAAAATTCTTTCACTACAAACCTCTACTAGTGTCTCTCTGTCCGTTTTAGCGTTTGTAGTAGTCATAGTGTCCTTAAAACGGAAGTTATCGAAAAAAAACACTCTAAAAAGAGTTAAAGTCGGTTTCGATCGACTAATTATGATTTTTTTTTCAAAATTCTTTCACTACAAACCTCTACTAGTGTCCCTCTGTCAGTTTTAGCGTTTGTAGTAATCGTAGTGTCCTTAAAACAGAAGTTATCGAAAAAAAACACTCTAAAAAGAGTTAAAGTCGGTTTCGATCGACTATTTATGATTTTTTTTTCAAAATTCTTTCACTACAAACCTCTACTAGTGTCCCTCTGTCAGTTTTAGCGTTTGTTGTAGTCGTAGTGTCCTTATAACGGAAGTTATCGAAAAAAAACACTCCAAAATTAGTTAAAGTCGGTTTTGAACAACTTCTTATGCACTTATTTTGAAAATTCTTTCACTACAAACCTCTACTAGTGTCTCTCTGTCAGTTTTAGCGTTTGTAGTAGTCGTAGTGTCCTTAAAACAGAAGTTATCGAAAAAAAACACTCTAAAAAGAGTTAAAGTCGGTTTCGATCGACTATTTATGATTTTTTTTTCAAAATTCTTTCACTACAAACCTCTACTAGTGTCCCTCTGTCAGTTTTAGCGTTTGTAGTAGTCGTAGTGTCCTTAAAACAGAAGTTATCGAAAAAAAAACACTCTAAAAAGAGTTAAAGTCGGTTTCGATCGACTATTTATGATTTTTTTTTCAAAATTCTTTCACTACAAACCTCTACTAGTGTCCCTCTGTCAGTTTTAGCGTTTGTTGTAGTCGTAGTGTCCTTATAACGGAAGTTATCGAAAAAAAACACTCCAAAATTAGTTAAAGTCGGTTTTGAACAACTTCTAATGCACTTATTTTGAAAATTCTTTCACTACAAACCTCTACTAGTGTCCCTCTGTCAGTTTTAGCGTTTGTTGTAGTCGTAGTGTCCTTATAACGGAAGTTATCGAAAAAAAACACTCCAAAATTAGTTAAAGTCGGTTTTGAACAACTTCTAATGCACTTATTTTGAAAATTCTTTCACTACAAACCTCTACTAGTGTCTCTCTGTCAGTTTTAGCGTTTGTAGTAGTCGTAGTGTCCTTAAAACAGAAGTTATCGAAAAAAAACACTCTAAAAAGAGTTAAAGTCGGTTTCGATCGACTTATTATGATTTTTTTTTCAAAATTCTTTCACTACAAACCTCTACTAGTGTCCCTCTGTCAGTTTTAGCGTTTGTAGTAGTCGTAGTGTCCTTAAAACGGAAGTTATCCAGAAAAAACACTCCAAAATGAGTTAAAGTCGGTTTTGATCAACTTCTATTGCATTCATTTTGAAAATTCTTTCACTACAAACCTCTACTAGTGTCCCTCTGTCAGTTTTAGCGTTTGTAGTAGTCGTAGTGTCCCTAAAACGGAAGTTATCGAAAAAAAACACTCCAAAATTAGTTAAAGTCGGTTTTGATCAACTTCTATTGCATTCATTTTCAAAATTCTTTCACTACAAACCTCTACTAGTGTCCCTCTGTCAGTTTTAGCGTTTGTAGTAGTCGTAGTGTCCCTAAAACGGAAGTTATCGAAAAAAAACACTCCAAAATTAGGTAAAGTCGGTTTTGATCAACTTCTATTGCATTCATTTTCAAAATTCTTTCACTACAAACCTCTACTAGTGTCTCTCTGTCAGTTTTAGCGGTTGTAGTAGTCGTAGTGTCCTTAAATCGGAAGTTATCAAGAAAAAACACTCCAAAATTAGTTAAAGTCGGTTTCGATCGACTAATTATGATTTTTTTTTCAAAATTCTTTCACTACAAACCTCTACTAGTGTCCCTCGGTCAGTATTAGCGTTTGTAGTAGTCGTAGTGTCCTTAAATCGGAAGTTATCAAGAAAAAACACTCCAAAATTAGTTAAAGTCGGTTTCGATCGACTAATTATGATTTTTTTTTCAAAATTCTTTCACTACAAACCTCTACTAGTGTCCCTCTGTCAGTTTTAGCGTTTGTAGTAGTCGTAGTGTCCTTAAAACAGAAGTTATCGAAAAAAAACACTCTAAAAAGAGTTAAAATCGGTTTCGATCGACTATTTATGATATTTTTTTCAAAATTCTTTCACTACAAACCTCTACTAGTGTCCCTCTGTCAGTTTTAGCGTTTGTTGTAGTCGTAGTGTCCTTAAAACAGAAGTTATCGAAAAAAAACACTCTAAAAAGAGTTAAAGTCGGTTTCGATCGACTTATTATGATTTTTTTTTCAAAATTCTTTCACTACAAACCTCTACTAGTGTCCCTCTGTCAGTTTTAGCGTTTGTAGTAGTCGTAGTGTCCTTAAAACAGAAGTTATCGAAAAAAAACACTCTAAAAAGAGTTAAAGTCGGTTTCGATCAACTATTTATGAATTTTTTTTCAAAATTCTTTCACTACAAACCTCTACTAGTGTCCCTCTGTCAGTTTTAGCGTTTGTAGTAGTCGTAGTGTCCTTAAAACAGAAGTTTTCGAAAAAAAACACTCTAAAATGAGTTAAAGTCGGTTTCGATCAACTATTTATGAATTTTTTTTCAAAATTCTTTCACTACAAACCTCTACTAGTGTCCCTCTGTCAGTTTTAGCGTTTGTAGTAGTCGTAGTGTCCTTATAACGAAAGTTATCGAAAAAAAACACTCCAAAATTAGTTAAAGTCGGTTTTGAACAACTTCTAATGCACTTATTTTGAAAATTCTTTCACTACAAACCTCTACTAGTGTCCCTCTGTCAGTTTTAGCGTTTGTAGTAGTCGTAGTGTCCTTAAAACGGAAGTTATCGAAAAAAAACACTCCAAAATTAGTTAAAGTCGGTTTTGATCAACTTCTATTGCATTCATTTTCAAAATTCTTTCACTACAAACCTCTACTAGTGTCCCTCTGTCAGTTTTAGCGTTTGTAGTAGTCGTAGTGTCCTTAAAACAGAAGTTATCGAAAAAAAACACTCTAAAAAGAGTTAAAGTCGGTTTCGATCGACTTATTATGATTTTTTTTTCAAAATTCTTTCACTACAAACCTCTACTAGTGTCCCTCTGTCAGTTTTAGCGTTTGTAGTAGTCGTAGTGTCCTTAAAACAGAAGTTATCGAAAAAAAACACTCTAAAAAGAGTTAAAGTCGGTTTCGATCGACTATTTATGATTTTTTTTTCAAAATTCTTTCACTACAAACCTCTTCTAGTGTCCCTCTGTCAGTTTTAGCGTTTGTAGTAGTCGTAGTGTCCTTAAAACAGAAGTTATCGAAAAAAAACACTCTAAAAAGAGTTCAAGTCGGTTTCGATCAACTTCTAATGCACTTATTTCGAAAATTCTTTCACTACAAACCCCTACTAGTGTTCCTCTGTCAGTTTTAGCGTTTGTAGTAGTCGTAGTGTCCCTAAAACGGAAGTTATCGAAAAAAAACACTCCAAAATTAGTTAAAGTCGGTTTTGATCAACTTCTAATGCACTTATTTTCAAAATTCTTTCACTACAAACCTCTACTAGTGTCTCTCTGTCAGTTTTAGCGGTTGTAGTAGTCGTAGTGTCCTTAAAACGGAAGTTATCAAGAAAAAACACTACAAAATGTTTATGATCAACTTCTAATGCACTTATTTCGAAAATTCTTTCACTACAAACCTCTACTAGTGTCTCTCTGTCAGTTTTAGCGTTTGTAGTAGTCGTAGTGTCCTTAAAACGGAAGTTATCGAAAAAAATATATATCTTAATTAGTTAAAGTCGGTTTTGATCAACTTCTAATGCACTTATTTTGAAAATTCTTTCACTACAAACCTCTACTAACGATTCTCTATAAGAATCAGCCGGAAAAAGTTTATTTTTGCAATGTCGGGGGACGACTTTTTTTTTTCGACTATAACTTTTTTTTGACGCAACTACAAACGAAAATAACTTCACTACTATCCACTACTAACCTAAATCTATCAAATAAAACAAAAAAAGTTTAACTTTTCCAAAGTCGGTTGCCAAGTTCACATAGCCAAGATAAGATAAGTTCTCGAGTTTTAGCGAGACTAACGAACAGAAATTCATTTTTATATAATATAGATAGAATAGATAGATAGATTACAAACCCGACAGGTGAAACTATGGTAGTTAGTTGCGGGATCCCTAACACAGATGTCGCTCCAAATGGTCCCTGGGGCGAGCCACCCCATTCCTTGATTGACTCCTGGAAATACATCATACTATCTACAATCTGCATAGCAGAGCACTAGTAGTGTAGTGGCAGCGCCCCTGTCTCACGGTCGTGGGTTCAAACCTGTCGTGCACCAATAAGTTTTTCCATTTGAAAAAGTTATGGACGAAAGTTAAGGACCGATTTCAAAAATTCTTTCACCATTAGAAAGCTACATTGTCCCTGAGTAACATAGCCTATATTTTATATAAATTGAGATACTTTTGTTACCCGTGTGAAGTCGGGGCGTGTTGCTAGTAAACGATAAATGAAAACATCGTGAGGAAACCGGCATACCCTAGAACCAAATGTAATGGCAGCAAAAATATATAATAAAATTCCAGTAAAACTTAAAGACGAGGAGAAAGATAACGTATTTGAAGGAAAATTAAAAGAGATGCTACTAAAGAACTGTTACTATAATTTACAAGATTTTTTCAGCGACCCTTTGAAATCTCCAGGTTCTGATTTAAATTGAATTGAATTTATATATTATTACGTACGTATCATTTAAGAGTTTGTATATCTATTTTAAATCATTTATAATTATAATTAAAGCTATAAAAATCGGTCCGCCTCTACTCCAAACTGTTGCTGTACTCTTAATAGGGTTCATATGTTCCTAAACTAACACCCAACCATGTAACATATGACTGCAATAAATAAACAAATACAAATACAAATACCAAAAATTCGAAGGTGTTGGTTCATAGGTTAGTATTCTTCTTATAAGCGGCGATGGGCTTGCAACCTGTCACGTACGGAATACTAACCACTGTGCAAAATGTGGGCATTTACCAAATGACAAGTTTGGACGTGCCTCTGACTACCCTCTTTAGAAATCCTCAAAGATCTAAGTAACTAGAGATCTGAGGAGATATCTACCGAGCCTGAGGATTACAATCGTGATCAAGTTTTCTACAATCGTGAAAATTATCATGTTTTGACGTGCCTCTGACTACCCTCAAAGATCCAAGTAAATGATCTGAGGAGATATCTACCGAGCCTGGGGATTACAGTCGTGATAATTTGTTTGTTTTTTAAATTGATAGACTTTAACACAACGCCATCTACATCAAAATAAGTTAAATTCTTAAAGTGTATATTGCTGTCTCGCTCTTACCTGTACAGTGGGCGTGTTCAGTAGCTCCGCCCACTTTCTAATGTTTGTAGTTCCGCCCAAATACTGAGTCTTGAGATCCTCGTTGTATAACAGGGGGTAGAGAGTTGCAAATATTGTGATATCGGCCGAAGATAACTTATCCTGTAATAAGATAAAGATAATCTTACTAATATTATAAACGCGAAAGTTTGTAAGAATGTGTGGACGTCTGGATGTATGTTTGTTTGTTACTCTTGCACGCTGAAACGGCGGAACGGATCTGGATGAAATTTGGCACAACTATAGATCGTAGGCTGGAATAGCACATAGGCTACTTTTTATCCTGGAAAAATGTACGGTTCCCGCGGGAAAGGTTTGTTATGTTTTTCAAGGTACTACGCGGGCGAAGCCGTGGGCGGAAGCTAGTATAAGATTCTGCAATTTAGAATTTATATGTGGCCATTTCGTTCTGGAGTAGGAACCTACGCTCTTTAAAAAAAATTAAAACCTCAAAGATCTTCAATTGACAGAGATATTAATGAACATAAAAAACATACATACAGTGAAACATACATACAGTGAAACACATCAATTTTGGTTATCTCAGTAAATATTAGTTAATTTTAAATGTACCGTTCGTGAAATAACTGATTATCAATCTTTTATAGCTTCATCTTCATGCTATGCATGCTAAAATCAAGGATCTAACTCTAAGATCTGCAGAAATTTGTTCCGTTGGTCTGGGTGTTTTCTATGTATAATAAAAAATATCTATCTATGTATTATAATGTATTAAATATATCAGTTATCTAGTACCCATAACACAAGCTTTGAGTAGCTTACTTTGGGGCTAGATGATGCTGTGTGGACTGTCCAGCATTATTATTATTATTATTATTACAAGGATATTTTTTTTAGATAACGGTAAAATATCAAATTGAGTAGAATTGCCCACCTGAAGTTATTTAACACATACATACCCCCAGGATGTAACTCTGTTTTGAGAGAGTAGTATCCATATGTTGCAGTAAGGAAATCAACACTTGCTTTAGATCGGACGAGGATTTGCCCGTGAGGACAGTGGAAACTGCGGGCGCGAGCCTAGTCGCCTCCCACTCCTGTATTTTCAGGCTGTAAGAAACAAAAAATTACATCTGTTAGCAAAAAGTTTCACTTGACGCTGTATAAATAATAAGTATAGTTCATGCAACGGATCTAGGCATTCGTGAAGTCAGCCACAGGTGCGAGTTTGCGCATGTATAGTTCCTTCCCCCCCTCCTCATACCTCCAATTACTCCCTAAAAACGATTCTGCGCAGCTCTTGCGGCTAACTTCACGAATGCCTAGATTCGTTGAGCCAACTATACTTGGATGACCAAGCTTTGATGGGTTATTATTTAATCTATATCTATAAAAGAGCTTAACCTGACTGACTGACTGACTGACTGACTGATTGATCATCGCCGAGCCGAAACCTCTGAAGATAGAAAGCTGAAATTTGGAAGATGGCTTTCTTTTATAACAAAACCACCCACTAAGGCGGGGTTTTTGGAAATTCCACCTTTAAGGGGGTGAAAAAGGGTGAAAAATGTTTGCATGAAACTTTTTAACGCGTGGAGCGATTTTCATGAAACTTTGATTGTACACTGTAAATGCAAAATAAACGGACACGTGTTTCAGGATTTTTCAATATAACCTTCAAAAAGGGGTCAAATGTGGGGTCAATGTTTGTATGGGAACTTTTTAACGGGTTGTGCGATTGGTTTGAAACTTTGTTTGTGTACTGTAAATGCAAAATGAATAGACACGTATTTCAGGATTTTTCAATATAACCTTCATAAAGGGGTCAAATGGGGTGTCAATGTTTGTATGGGAACTTTTTAACGGGTGGTGCGATTGGTTTGAAACTTTGTTTGTGTACTGTAAATGCAAAACAAATGGACACGCGTTTCAGGATTTTTCAATATAACCTTCATAAAGGGGTCAAATGGGGTGTCAAAGTTAGTATGGGATTATGAGTTGTGTGATGTGTTTGAAACTCAGTTTAGATACTTTAAGTGAACGAAGTCGCTGGCGGGACAGCTAGTATATAGTATAATTGGTAAATTGTGTCTTTTGGAAAATAAAACCTAGCTAGATCGATTTATCGCCCGCATACTAAATTTCATGAAAATCGTTGGAGCCGTTTCCGAGATTCAGATTATAGACCCTACTATCCTCCTATCCTACTAATATTATAAACGCGAAAGTTTGTAAGAATGTATGGGATGTATGGATGTTTGAATGTATGTTTGTTACTCTTACACGCTGAAACGGCTGAACGGATCTGTATGAAATTTGGCACAGATATAGATTGTCTGGAATAGCACATAGGCTACTTTTTATCCTGGAAAAATGTACGGTTCCCGCGGGATAGATTTGTTTTTTTTCAAGGCACCACGCGGGCGAAGCCGTGGGTTAAAGCTAGTCTAGAATAAATACAAAAGGCCAGTTTTACATATTTTACCATTGATTGTTCTGTGATAAGTCCAGGAGTGGTAGCAAGTACTGCAGAGCGGCATTACTGGAGAAGAATGACAGCTGATCATCTACTGTCAGGATTGGCAGTTGTCGCGGTCCATGGAATATGTCATCTGAAATTAATTAATTTCAGTTAAAACATTTAATTGGAAGTGTCAAGCTAGTGTTTTTCTCAGACTGGGGTTTTTTATTTATACTAGCTTCCGACCGCGGCTTTGCCCGCGTGGTACCCTGAGAAACCAAAATAATCTATCCCGCGGGAACCATACATTTTGCCGGGATAAAAAGTAGCCTATGTGCTATTCCAGACTATAATCTATACCTGTGCCAAGATTCATCCAGATCCATTCAGTTGTTTCAGCGTGAAAGAGTAACAAACATACATCCTGACATCCATACATCCGGCTATGTGAACTTGGCAACCGACTTTGGAAAAGTTAAACTTTTTTTGTTTTATTTGATAGATTTAGGTTAGTAGTGGATAGTAGTGAAGTTATTTTCGTTTGTAGTTGCGTCAAAAAAAAGTTATAGTCGAAAAAAAAAAGTCGTCCCCCGACATTGCAAAAATAAACTTTTTCCTGCTGATTCTTATAGAGAATCGTTAGTAGAGGTTTGTAGTGAAAGAATTTTCAAAATAAGTGCATTAGAAGTTGATCTAAACCGACTTTAACTAATTAAGATATATATTTTTTTCGATAACTTCCGTTTTAAGGACACTACGACTACTACAAACGCTAAAACTGACAGAGAGACACTAGTAGAGGTTTGTAGTGAAAGAATTTTGAAAAAAAAATCATAATAAGTCGATCGAAACCGACTTTAACTATTTTTAGAGTGTTTTTTTTCGATAACTTCCGTTTTAAGGACACTACGACTACAACAAACGCTAAAACTGACAGAGAGACACTAGTAGAGGTTTGTAGTGAAAGAATTTTGAAAAAAAAATCATAATAAGTCGATCAAAACCGACTTTAACTCTTTTTAGAGTGTTTTTTTTCGATAACTTCCGTTTTAAGGACACTACGACTACTACAAACGCTAAAACTGACAGAGAGACACTAGTAAAGGTTTGTAGTGCAAGATATTTGAAAAAAAAATCATAAATAGTCGATCGAAACCGACTTTAACTCTTTTTAGAATGTTTTTTTTGGATAACTTCTGTTATAAGGAAACTACGACTACTACAAACGCTAAAACTGACAGAGGGACATTAGTAGAGGTTTGTAGTGAAAGAATTTTCAAAATAAGTGCATTAGAAGTTGTTCAAAACCGACTTTAACTAATTTTGGAGTGTTTTTTTTCGATAACTTCCGTTTTAAGGACACTACGACTACTACAAACGCTAAAACTGACAGAGGGACACTAGTAGAGGTTTGTAGTGAAAGAATTTTGAAAAAAGAATCATAAATAGTCGATCGAAACCGACTTTAACTCTTTTTGGAGTGTTTTTTCTTGATAACTTCCGTTTTAAGGACACTACGACTACTACAAACGCTAAAACTGACAGAGGGACACTAGTAGAGGTTTGTAGTGAAAGAATTTTGAAAATGAATGCAATAGAAGTTGATCAAAACCGACTTTAACTCTTTCTAGAGTGTTTTTTTTTCGATAACTTCCGTTTTAAGGACACTACGACTACTACAAACGCTAAAACTGACAGAGGGACACTAGTAGAGGTTTGTAGTGAAAGAATTTTGAAAAAAGAATCATAAATAGTCGATCGAAACCGACTTTAACTCTTTTTAGAGTGTTTTTTCGATAACTTCTGTTTTAAGGACACTACGACTACTACAAACGCTAAAACTGACAGAGGGACATTAGTAGAGGTTTGTAGTGAAAGAATTTTGAAAATAAGTGCATTAGAAGTTGATCAAAACACATTTTGTAGTGTTTTTTCTTGATAACTTCCGTTTTAAGGACACTTCGACTACTACAAACGCTAAAACTGACAGAGGGACACTAGTAGAGGTTTGTAGTGAAAGAATTTTGAAAAAAAAATCATAAATAGTCGATCGAAACCGACTTTAACTCTTTTTAGAGTGTTTTTTTCGATAACTTCTGTTTTAAGGACACTACGACTACTACAAACGCTAAAACTGACAGAGGGACATTAGTAGAGGTTTGTAGTGAAAGAATTTTCAAAATAAGTGCATTAGAAGTTGTTCAAAACCGACTTTAACTAATTTTGGAGTGTTTTTTCTTGATAACTTCCGTTTTAAGGACACTACGACTACTACAAACGCTAAAACTGACAGAGAGACACTAGTAGAGGTTTGTAGTGAAAGAATTTTCAAAATAAGTGCATTAGAAGTTGATCGAAACCGACTTTAACTCATTTTGGAGTGTTTTTTCTTGATAACTTCCGTTTTAAGGACACTACGACTACTACAACCGCTAAAACTGACAGAGAGACAGTAGTAGAGGTTTGTAGTGAAAGAATTTTCAAAATAAGTGCATTAGAAGTTGATCGAAACCGACTTTAACTCATTTTGGAGTGTTTTTTCTTGATAACTTCCGTTTTAAGGACACTACGACTACTACAAACGCTAAAACTGACAGAGGGACACTAGTAGAGGTTTGTAGTGAAAGAATTTTGAAAAAAAATCATAAATAGTCGATCGAAACCGACTTTAACTCTTTTTAGAGTGTTTTTTTTCGATAACTTCTGTTTTAAGGACACTACGACTACTACAAACGCTAAAACTAACAGAGGGACATTAGTAGAGGTTTGTAGTGAAAGAATTTTGAAAATAAGTGCATTAGAAGTTGATCAAAACACATTTTGTAGTGTTTTTTCTTGATAACTTCCGTTTTAAGGACACTTCGACTACTACAAACGCTAAAACTGACAGAGGGACACTAGTAGAGGTTTGTAGTGAAAGAATTTTGAAAATAAGTGCATAAGAAGTTGTTCAAAACCGACTTTAACTAATTTTGGAGTGTTTTTTTTCGATAACTTCCGTTTTAAGGACACTACGACTACTACAAACGCTAAAACTGACAGAGGGACACTAGTAGAGGTTTGTAGTGAAAGAATTTTGAAAATAAGTGCATTAGAAGTTGTTCAAAACCGACTTTAACTAATTTTGGAGTGTTTTTTTTCGATAACTTCCGTTTTAAGGACACTACGACTACTACAAACGCTAAAACTGACAGAGGGACACTAGTAGAGGTTTGTAGTGAAAGAATTTTGAAAAAAAATCATAATTAGTCGATCGAAACCGACTTTAACTCTTTTTAGAGTGTTTTTTTTCGATAACTTCTGTTTTAAGGACACTACGACTACTACAAACGCTTAAACTGACAGAGGGACACTAGTAGAGGTTTGTAGTGAAAGAATTTTGAAAAAAAAATCATAATTAGTCGATCGAAACCGACTTTAACTCTTTTTAGAGTGTTTTTTTTTCGATAACTTCTGTTTTAAGGACACTACGACTACTACAAACGCTAAAACTGACAGAGAGACACTAGTAGAGGTTTGTAGTGAAAGAATTTTGAAAATGAATGCAATAGAAGTTGATCAAAACCGACTTTAACTCTTTCTAGAGTGTTTTTTTTCGATAACTTCTGTTATAAGGACACTACGACTACTACAAACGCTAAAACTGACAGAGAGACACTAGTAGAGGTTTGTAGTGAAAGAATTTTGGAAAAAAAATCATAATTAGTCGATCGAAACCGACTTTATCTCTTTTTAGAGTGTTTTTTTTCGATAACTTCTGTTTTAAGGACACTACGACTACTACAAACGCTAAAACTGACAGAGGGACATTAGTAGAGGTTTGTAGTGAAAGAATTTTCAAAATAAGTGCATTAGAAGTTGTTCAAAACCGACTTTAACTAATTTTGGAGTGTTTTTTTTCGATAACTTCCGTTTTAAGGACACTACGACTACTACAAACGCTAAAACTGACAGAGGGACACTAGTAGAGGTTTGTAGTGAAAGAATTTTGAAAAATGAATCATAAATAGTCGATCGAAACCGACTTTAACTCTTTTTAGAGTGTTTTTTTTTTCGATAACTTCTGTTTTAAGGACACTACGACTACTACAAACGCTAAAACTGACAGAGGGACATTAGTAGAGGTTTGTAGTGAAAGAATTTTGAAAATAAGTGCATTAGAAGTTGATCAAAACACATTTTGTAGTGTTTTTTCTTGATAACTTCCGTTTTAAGGACACTTCGACTACAACAAACGCTAAAACTGACAGAGGGACACTAGTAGAGGTTTGTAGTGAAAGAATTTTCAAAAAAAAATCATAAATAGTCGATCGAAACCGACTTTAACTCTTTTTAGAGTGTTTTTTTTCGATAACTTCTGTTTTAAGGACACTAGGACTACTACAAACGCTAAAACTGACAGAGGGACACTAGTAGAGGTTTGTAGTGAAAGAATTTTGAAAAAAGAATCATAAATAGTCGATCGAAACCGACTTTAACTCTTTTTAGAGTGTTTTTTTTCGATAACTTCTGTTTTAAGGACACTACGACTACTACAAACGCTAAAACTGACAGAGGGCATTAGTAGAGGTTTGTAGTGAAAGAATTTTCAAAATAAGTGCATTAGAAGTTGTTCAAAACCGACTTTAACTAATTTTGGAGTGTTTTTTCTTGATAACTTCCGTTTTAAGGACACTACGACTACTACAAACGCTAAAACTGACAGAGGGACACTAGTAGAGGTTTGTAGTGAAAGAATTTTGAAAATAAGTGCATTAGAAGTTGATCAAAACCGACTTTAACTCTTTTTAGTGTGTTTTTTTTCGATAACTTTTGTTTTAAGGACACTACGACTACTACAAACGCTAAAACTGACAGAGGGACATTAGTAGAGGTTTGTAGTGAAAGAATTTTGAAAATAAGTGCATTAGAAGTTGATCAAAACACATTTTGTAGTGTTTTTTCTTGATAACTTCCGTTTTAAGGACACTTCGACTACTACAAACGCTAAAACTGACAGAGGGACACTAGTAGAGGTTTGTAGTGAAAGAATTTTGAAAAAAAAATCATAAATAGTCGATCGAAACCGACTTTAACTCTTTTTAGAGTGTTTTTTTCGATAACTTCTGTTTTAAGGACACTACGACTACTACAAACGCTAAAACTGACAGAGGGACATTAGTAGAGGTTTGTAGTGAAAGAATTTTCAAAATAAGTGCATTAGAAGTTGTTCAAAACCGACTTTAACTAATTTTGGAGTGTTTTTTCTTGATAACTTCCGTTTTAAGGACACTACGACTACTACAAACGCTAAAACTGACAGAGAGACACTAGTAGAGGTTTGTAGTGAAAGAATTTTCAAAATAAGTGCATTAGAAGTTGATCGAAACCGACTTTAACTCATTTTGGAGTGTTTTTTCTTGATAACTTCCGTTTTAAGGACACTACGACTACTACAACCGCTAAAACTGACAGAGAGACAGTAGTAGAGGTTTGTAGTGAAAGAATTTTCAAAATAAGTGCATTAGAAGTTGATCGAAACCGACTTTAACTCATTTTGGAGTGTTTTTTCTTGATAACTTCCGTTTTAAGGACACTACGACTACTACAAACGCTAAAACTGACAGAGGGACACTAGTAGAGGTTTGTAGTGAAAGAATTTTGAAAAAAAATCATAAATAGTCGATCGAAACCGACTTTAACTCTTTTTAGAGTGTTTTTTTTCGATAACTTCTGTTTTAAGGACACTACGACTACTACAAACGCTAAAACTAACAGAGGGACATTAGTAGAGGTTTGTAGTGAAAGAATTTTGAAAATAAGTGCATTAGAAGTTGATCAAAACACATTTTGTAGTGTTTTTTCTTGATAACTTCCGTTTTAAGGACACTTCGACTACTACAAACGCTAAAACTGACAGAGGGACACTAGTAGAGGTTTGTAGTGAAAGAATTTTGAAAATAAGTGCATAAGAAGTTGTTCAAAACCGACTTTAACTAATTTTGGAGTGTTTTTTTTCGATAACTTCCGTTTTAAGGACACTACGACTACTACAAACGCTAAAACTGACAGAGGGACACTAGTAGAGGTTTGTAGTGAAAGAATTTTGAAAATAAGTGCATTAGAAGTTGTTCAAAACCGACTTTAACTAATTTTGGAGTGTTTTTTTTCGATAACTTCCGTTTTAAGGACACTACGACTACTACAAACGCTAAAACTGACAGAGGGACACTAGTAGAGGTTTGTAGTGAAAGAATTTTGAAAAAAAATCATAATTAGTCGATCGAAACCGACTTTAACTCTTTTTAGAGTGTTTTTTTTCGATAACTTCTGTTTTAAGGACACTACGACTACTACAAACGCTTAAACTGACAGAGGGACACTAGTAGAGGTTTGTAGTGAAAGAATTTTGAAAAAAAAATCATAATTAGTCGATCGAAACCGACTTTAACTCTTTTTAGAGTGTTTTTTTTTCGATAACTTCTGTTTTAAGGACACTACGACTACTACAAACGCTAAAACTGACAGAGAGACACTAGTAGAGGTTTGTAGTGAAAGAATTTTGAAAATGAATGCAATAGAAGTTGATCAAAACCGACTTTAACTCTTTCTAGAGTGTTTTTTTTCGATAACTTCTGTTATAAGGACACTACGACTACTACAAACGCTAAAACTGACAGAGAGACACTAGTAGAGGTTTGTAGTGAAAGAATTTTGGAAAAAAAATCATAATTAGTCGATCGAAACCGACTTTATCTCTTTTTAGAGTGTTTTTTTTTCGATAACTTCTGTTTTAAGGACACTACGACTACTACAAACGCTAAAACTGACAGAGGGACATTAGTAGAGGTTTGTAGTGAAAGAATTTTCAAAATAAGTGCATTAGAAGTTGTTCAAAACCGACTTTAACTAATTTTGGAGTGTTTTTTTTCGATAACTTCCGTTTTAAGGACACTACGACTACTACAAACGCTAAAACTGACAGAGGGACACTAGTAGAGGTTTGTAGTGAAAGAATTTTGAAAAATGAATCATAAATAGTCGATCGAAACCGACTTTAACTCTTTTTAGAGTGTTTTTTTTTTCGATAACTTCTGTTTTAAGGACACTACGACTACTACAAACGCTAAAACTGACAGAGGGACATTAGTAGAGGTTTGTAGTGAAAGAATTTTGAAAATAAGTGCATTAGAAGTTGATCAAAACACATTTTGTAGTGTTTTTTCTTGATAACTTCCGTTTTAAGGACACTTCGACTACAACAAACGCTAAAACTGACAGAGGGACACTAGTAGAGGTTTGTAGTGAAAGAATTTTCAAAAAAAAATCATAAATAGTCGATCGAAACCGACTTTAACTCTTTTTAGAGTGTTTTTTTTCGATAACTTCTGTTTTAAGGACACTAGGACTACTACAAACGCTAAAACTGACAGAGGGACACTAGTAGAGGTTTGTAGTGAAAGAATTTTGAAAAAAGAATCATAAATAGTCGATCGAAACCGACTTTAACTCTTTTTAGAGTGTTTTTTTTCGATAACTTCTGTTTTAAGGACACTACGACTACTACAAACGCTAAAACTGACAGAGGGCATTAGTAGAGGTTTGTAGTGAAAGAATTTTCAAAATAAGTGCATTAGAAGTTGTTCAAAACCGACTTTAACTAATTTTGGAGTGTTTTTTCTTGATAACTTCCGTTTTAAGGACACTACGACTACTACAAACGCTAAAACTGACAGAGGGACACTAGTAGAGGTTTGTAGTGAAAGAATTTTGAAAATAAGTGCATTAGAAGTTGATCAAAACCGACTTTAACTCTTTTTAGTGTGTTTTTTTTCGATAACTTTTGTTTTAAGGACACTACGACTACTACAAACGCTAAAACTGACAGAGGGACATTAGTAGAGGTTTGTAGTGAAAGAATTTTGAAAATAAGTGCATTAGAAGTTGATCAAAACACATTTTGTAGTGTTTTTTCTTGATAACTTCCGTTTTAAGGACACTTCGACTACTACAAACGCTAAAACTGACAGAGGGACACTAGTAGAGGTTTGTAGTGAAAGAATTTTGAAAAAAAAATCATAAATAGTCGATCGAAACCGACTTTAACTCTTTTTAGAGTGTTTTTTTCGATAACTTCTGTTTTAAGGACACTACGACTACTACAAACGCTAAAACTGACAGAGGGACATTAGTAGAGGTTTGTAGTGAAAGAATTTTCAAAATAAGTGCATTAGAAGTTGTTCAAAACCGACTTTAACTAATTTTGGAGTGTTTTTTCTTGATAACTTCCGTTTTAAGGACACTACGACTACTACAAACGCTAAAACTGACAGAGAGACACTAGTAGAGGTTTGTAGTGAAAGAATTTTCAAAATAAGTGCATTAGAAGTTGATCGAAACCGACTTTAACTCATTTTGGAGTGTTTTTTCTTGATAACTTCCGTTTTAAGGACACTACGACTACTACAACCGCTAAAACTGACAGAGAGACAGTAGTAGAGGTTTGTAGTGAAAGAATTTTCAAAATAAGTGCATTAGAAGTTGATCGAAACCGACTTTAACTCATTTTGGAGTGTTTTTTCTTGATAACTTCCGTTTTAAGGACACTACGACTACTACAAACGCTAAAACTGACAGAGGGACACTAGTAGAGGTTTGTAGTGAAAGAATTTTGAAAAAAAATCATAAATAGTCGATCGAAACCGACTTTAACTCTTTTTAGAGTGTTTTTTTTTCGATAACTTCTGTTTTAAGGACACTACGACTACTACAAACGCTAAAACTAACAGAGGGACATTAGTAGAGGTTTGTAGTGAAAGAATTTTGAAAATAAGTGCATTAGAAGTTGATCAAAACACATTTTGTAGTGTTTTTTCTTGATAACTTCCGTTTTAAGGACACTTCGACTACTACAAACGCTAAAACTGACAGAGGGACACTAGTAGAGGTTTGTAGTGAAAGAATTTTCAAAATAAGTGCATAAGAAGTTGTTCAAAACCGACTTTAACTAATTTTGGAGTGTTTTTTTTCGATAACTTCCGTTTTAAGGACACTACGACTACTACAAACGCTAAAACTGACAGAGGGACACTAGTAGAGGTTTGTAGTGAAAGAATTTTGAAAATAAGTGCATTAGAAGTTGTTCAAAACCGACTTTAACTAATTTTGGAGTGTTTTTTTTCGATAACTTCCGTTTTAAGGACACTACGACTACTACAAACGCTAAAACTGACAGAGGGACACTAGTAGAGGTTTGTAGTGAAAGAATTTTGAAAAAAAATCATAATTAGTCGATCGAAACCGACTTTAACTCTTTTTAGAGTGTTTTTTTTCGATAACTTCTGTTTTAAGGACACTACGACTACTACAAACGCTTAAACTGACAGAGGGACACTAGTAGAGGTTTGTAGTGAAAGAATTTTGAAAAAAAAATCATAATTAGTCGATCGAAACCGACTTTAACTCTTTTTAGAGTGTTTTTTTTTCGATAACTTCTGTTTTAAGGACACTACGACTACTACAAACGCTAAAACTGACAGAGAGACACTAGTAGAGGTTTGTAGTGAAAGAATTTTGAAAATGAATGCAATAGAAGTTGATCAAAACCGACTTTAACTCTTTCTAGAGTGTTTTTTTTCGATAACTTCTGTTATAAGGACACTACGACTACTACAAACGCTAAAACTGACAGAGAGACACTAGTAGAGGTTTGTAGTGAAAGAATTTTGGAAAAAAAATCATAATTAGTCGATCGAAACCGACTTTATCTCTTTTTAGAGTGTTTTTTTTCGATAACTTCTGTTTTAAGGACACTACGACTACTACAAACGCTAAAACTGACAGAGGGACATTAGTAGAGGTTTGTAGTGAAAGAATTTTCAAAATAAGTGCATTAGAAGTTGTTCAAAACCGACTTTAACTAATTTTGGAGTGTTTTTTTTCGATAACTTCCGTTTTAAGGACACTACGACTACTACAAACGCTAAAACTGACAGAGGGACACTAGTAGAGGTTTGTAGTGAAAGAATTTTGAAAAATGAATCATAAATAGTCGATCGAAACCGACTTTAACTCTTTTTAGAGTGTTTTTTTTCGATAACTTCTGTTTTAAGGACACTACGACTACTACAAACGCTAAAACTGACAGAGGGACATTAGTAGAGGTTTGTAGTGAAAGAATTTTGAAAATAAGTGCATTAGAAGTTGATCAAAACACATTTTGTAGTGTTTTTTCTTGATAACTTCCGTTTTAAGGACACTTCGACTACAACAAACGCTAAAACTGACAGAGGGACACTAGTAGAGGTTTGTAGTGAAAGAATTTTCAAAAAAAAATCATAAATAGTCGATCGAAACCGACTTTAACTCTTTTTAGAGTGTTTTTTTTCGATAACTTCTGTTTTAAGGACACTAGGACTACTACAAACGCTAAAACTGACAGAGGGACACTAGTAGAGGTTTGTAGTGAAAGAATTTTGAAAAAAGAATCATAAATAGTCGATCGAAACCGACTTTAACTCTTTTTAGAGTGTTTTTTTTCGATAACTTCTGTTTTAAGGACACTACGACTACTACAAACGCTAAAACTGACAGAGGGCATTAGTAGAGGTTTGTAGTGAAAGAATTTTCAAAATAAGTGCATTAGAAGTTGTTCAAAACCGACTTTAACTAATTTTGGAGTGTTTTTTCTTGATAACTTCCGTTTTAAGGACACTACGACTACTACAAACGCTAAAACTGACAGAGGGACACTAGTAGAGGTTTGTAGTGAAAGAATTTTGAAAATAAGTGCATTAGAAGTTGATCAAAACCGACTTTAACTCTTTTTAGTGTGTTTTTTTTCGATAACTTTTGTTTTAAGGACACTACGACTACTACAAACGCTAAAACTGACAGAGGGACACTAGTAGAGGTTTGTAGTGGAAGAATTTTCAAAATAAGTAAATTAGAAGTTGTTCAAAACCGACTTTAACTAATTTTGGAGTGTTTTTTTTTTCGATAACTTTCGTTTTAAGGACACTACGACTACTACAAACGCTAAAACTGACAGAGGGACACCACTAGAGGTTTGTAGTGAAAGAATTTTGAAAATGAATGCAATAGAAGTTCATCAAAACCGACTTTAACTCTTTTTAGTGTGTTTTTTTTCGATAACTTCTGTTTTAAGGACACTACGACTACTACAAACGCTAAAACTGACAGAGGGACACTAGTAGAGGTTTGTAGTGAAAGAATTTTGAAAAAAAAATCATAATTAGTCGATCGAAACCGACTTTAACTCTTTTTAGAGTGTTTTTTTTCGATAACTTCTGTTTTTAGGACACTACGACTACTACAAACGCTAAAACTGACAGAGGGACACTAGTAGAGGTTTGTAGTGAAAGAATTTTTAAAATGAATGCAATAGAAGTTGATCAAAACCGACTTTAACTCATTTTAGAGTGTTTTTTTTCGATAACTTCTGTTATAAGGACACTACGACTACTACAAACGCTAAAACTGACAGAGGGACACTAGTAGAGGTTTGTAGTGAAAGAATTTTGAAAATAAGTGCATTAGAAGTTGATCAAAACACATTTTGTATTGTTTTTTCTTGATAACTTCCGTTTTAAGGACACTTCGACTACTACAAACGCTAAAACTGACAGAGGGACACCACTAGAAGTTTGTAGTGAAAGAATTTTCAAAATAAGTGCATTAGAAGTTGTTCAAAACCGACTTTAACTAATTTTGGAGTGTTTTTTTTCGATAACTTCCGTTTTAAGGACACTACGACTACTACAAACGCTAAAACTGACAGAGGGACACTAGTAGAGGTTTGTAGTGAAAGAATTTTGAAAAAAAAATCATTAAACGAAATTAAAAATGTAAGTATTAGAAAAAAGTTGCTTGAGAGCCGCTCACCCTGCTCTCGGCTAGCTTAATATGCAATGTAGGAGTCACTGGGTGTACGGGAGGGTATAAAAAAATAAATAAAAAAATCGTTAAAATAATAACATTAAAACGTTCTACCTATGTATATAATTTTCTTTTTTTAGTAACTTGACGCAAACAGAGGTTATGACGTGTGTGTAGGTATTATAATTTTGAATGTTTTATTCCGTATTCGCCCCGCAGAGTTTCGTCCCACTTGTGAAATTCCGCATTTGCCCCACATTATATTCCACATTCGGCCCGAAAACAATGTTTTCTTTAATATTATTATTTTATTCCGCTTTTGCCCCATTTTTTGTTCCAGTTTCGCCTCGCATGTTATTGTAATACATTTTAGTACAGTCAGACTATAAATTGATGAAGCATTCAAACATTTTAATGGTACGTAATACGTAATAAACGTAAGACAATTTTTGAAAACTATACAAAATGATGCTGATCTCTCTTCGAGTCAATTTCGAGGGCATGGAAAACCAAGAAAACGTGATGTTATTCAGTATATAAAGTTATTAACGACTCAATAACATCAATTTAAAATGGCTCTATTTCATTGGGTCATTGCTTAGAAAAAATATGCCCATTTGTTTTTTAATCGAGGTACTCATAAAAATTCAAAAATGTAGGTACTTACTGTGTTTAATAATTTATATCAAACGAGTGCCCGCCTTCCACTGCGAGCGGAGCGGGCTCCGTACGGACTCCATTTAACTTAAGTAAGTTAAGTAAATAGCAAAATGAATACAAATTATACACAACTTCTGAGTTATAAATAGTGTAACTAACACGACTTTCTTTTATAGATTTATTTTTTTGATAGTAAGTCAGTTCCCATTGCTTTACTATTAATTTTAAATCAGAAATTTTAATTTGTCGATAGGTACCAGGATAGCAGGAACGATGGAGAGGTATTTCACTGTAGATCCACAAAGAGTCGAAAGATCACGAGTCGTTTATGCATTCCTGGTACTTGGAAATACTCATGTGTAGAAAAGTGGTTTTAATTGTAAATTGTATAAGTAGTGTTATGGTCAGGAATTTAGTTTCTTATAGTTCACACCAGTGTCAATGTTAGGAAACAGTTTTCTTGCCTGTCACACTAGTTGACTGACAGTGTGGTGGTTAGTAAAATTATTTCCTAACCGTAACACCAGTGTGACAGAGCGGTGTGAAGGTTAGTCGGGCGCGAAAATAACAGTATCTTGTCAGATACCTTGCTTCTAGAAAAGAATTTCTGTGATTTATGATTAAGAACATAATAATATCTTATACCTTTAAACGAGCAATTCTTGTATATAATGTATATTATTTAATCTGAATCTCGGAAACGGCACCAACGATTTTTATGAAATTTCGTATGCAGGGGATTTCGGGGGCAATAAAACGATCTAGCTAGGTTTCAAAAAAACTAAATTTACCAAAAAAAACTTACTTATTTGTACAAACATTGATACATGCTTTTTTTTCGTCAACTGTACTTTACCCTTTTGTAGGTACCTACCTTTTATAATGTGGGGCGAAAGCGGAACGATTTTTGACGTAGGGCGAAAGCGGAATTTTTTGGAATGTGGGACGAACATGTGGGGCGAATGCGGAATAAATCTTTTGAATTTTGAAATTTTTGTTAAATTTGAGAGCACTGGTGGTGTAGTGGTAGCACCCCTGCCTAACGATCCGAAGGTCGTGGGTTCAAACCTGGTCATGCGCCAATGTGTTTTTCTTTTCGAACAATTTATGTGCACAATGCCTGTGTTCTTAAACGGTGAAGGAAAACAGCGTGAGGAAACCGGCATACCCTAGAACCAAAAATTCGAAGGTGTGTGTCATAGGTTAGTATTTTTACAAGCGGCGATGGGCTTGCAACCTGTCATGTACGAGTACTAATACTAACTACTGTGCAAAATGTGGGCATGTGTCAAATATGTTTGGACGTGCCTCTGACTACCCTCTTTATATCCTCGATAACCTCAAAGATCAAAGTAACTAGAGATCTGAGGAGATATCTACCGAGCCTGGGAATTACAGTCGTGACCATGTGTCATATATAATAAATACCCGTGCGAAGCCGGGGCGGACCACTAGTTATAGAAAATTACGTATTAAAAACTAAAAACAAACCGACTTCAATGTTGCACTAGGTGCGTAGAAAAAAACCGAACTACTGAACCGATTTTGATGAAATTTCTATGGGACCAATCGGAAAGTTATCGTTTAACATAAAAACTTACAACCGCACTAGTCGCCCCTACGATTTTCGGAAGGTCCCCTCGACTTCTCTGGTCTGCCATCATCCAACCCTGGTTTCCTTATCGTGGGACCACCTTTGAAATATCTTCTTTCCAACAAAAAAAGAATCATCAAAATTGGTTCATAAACGACGAAGTTATCCGCGAACAAACATAAAAAAAGCATTTATATACGGTCGAATTGAGAAACCTCCTTTTTTGAAGTCGGTTAAAAATTAGATTAAGTGTTATTCAGGAATCTAGACCATACATATTCCGAATTTCATAAAAATCGGATAAGTGGTTACGGTACGGAGATACGCCGTACGTAACAAATACCACGCTCTGCAGTCCACACATACACTAAGTTTCGTAGTGTCCTTATAACGGAAGTTATCGAAAAAAAACACTCCAAAATTAGTTAAAGTCGGTTTTGAACAACTTCTAATGCACTTATTTTGAAAATTCTTTCACTACAAACCTCTAGTGGTGTCCCTCTGTCAGTTTTAGCGTTTGTAGTAGTCGAAGTGTCCTTAAAACGGAAGTTATCAAGAAAAAACACTACAAAATGTGTTTTGATCAACTTCTAATGCACTTAATTTGAAAATTCTTTCACTACAAACCTCTACTAGTGTCCCTCTGTCAGTTTTAGCGTTTGTAGTAGTCGAAGTATCCTTATAACAGAAGTTATCGAAAAAAAAACACTCTAAAAAGAGTTAAAGTCGGTTTTGATCAACTTCTATTGCATTCATTTTCAAAATTCTTTCACTACAAACCTCTACTAGTGTGTCTCTGTCAGTTTTAGCGTTTGTTGTAGTCGTAGTGTCCTTAAAACAGAAGTTATCGAAAAAAAACACACTAAAAAGAGTTAAAGTCGGTTTTGATGAACTTCTATTACATTCATTTTCAAAATTCTTTCACTACAAACCTCTAGTGGTGTCCCTCTGTCAGTTTTAGCGTTTGTAGTAGTCGAAGTGTCCTTAAAACGGAAGTTATCAAGAAAAAACACTACAAAATGTGTTTTGATCAACTTCTAATGCACTTATTTTCAAAATTCTTTCACTACAAACCTCTACTAGTGTCCCTCTGTCAGTTTTAGCGTTTGTAGTAGTCGTAGTGTCCTTAAAACAGAAGTTATCGAAAAAAACACTCCAAAATGAATTAAAGTCGGTTTTGATCAACTTCTAATGCACTTTTTTTGAAAATTCTTTCACTACAAACCTCTACTAGTGTCTCTCTGTCAGTTTTAGCGTTTGTAGTAGTCGTAGTGTCCTTAAAACGAAAGTTATCGAAAAAAAACACTCCAAAATTAGTTAAAGTCGGTTTTGAACAACTTCTAATTTACTTATTTTGAAAATTCTTCCACTACAAACCTCTACTAGTGTCCCTCTGTCAGTTTTAGCGTTTGTAGTAGTCGTAGTGTCCTTAAAACAAAAGTTATCGAAAAAAAACACACTAAAAAGAGTTAAAGTCGGTTTTGATCAACTTCTATTGCATTCATTTTCAAAATTCTTTCACTACAAACCTCTAGTGGTGTCCCTCTGTCAATTTAGCGTTTGTAGTAGTCGAAGTGTCCTTAAAACGGAAGTTATCAAGAAAAAACACTACAAAATGTGTTTTGATCAACTTCTAATGCACTTATTTTCAAAATTCTTTCACTACAAACCTCTACTTGTGTCCCTCTGTCAGTTTTAGCGTTTGTAGTAGTCGTAGTGTCCTTAAAACAGAAGTTATCGAAAAAAAACACTCTAACAAGAGATAAAGTCGGTTTCGATCGACTAATTATGATTTTTTTTTCAAAATTCTTTCACTACAAACCTCTACTAGTGTCTCTCTGTCAGTTTTAGCGTTTGTAGTAGTCGTAGTGTCCTTATAACAGAAGTTATCGAAAAAAAACACTCTAGAAAGAGTTAAAGTCGGTTTTGATCAACTTCTATTGCATTCATTTTCAAAATTCTTTCACTACAAACCTCTAGTGGTGTCCCTCTGTCAGTTTTAGCGTTTGTAGTAGTCGTAGTGTCCTTAAAACGAAAGTTATCGAAAAAAAACACTCCAAAATTAGTTAAAGTCGGTTTTGAACAACTTCTAATTTACTTATTTTGAAAATTCTTCCACTACAAACCTCTACTAGTGTCCCTCTGTCAGTTTTAGCGTTTGTAGTAGTCGTAGTGTCCTTAAAACAAAAGTTATCGAAAAAAAACACACTAAAAAGAGTTAAAGTCGGTTTTGATGAACTTCTATTGCATTCATTTTCAAAATTCTTTCACTACAAACCTCTAGTGGTGTCCCTCTGTCAGTTTTAGCGTTTGTAGTAGTCGTAGTGTCCTTAAAACGAAAGTTATCGAAAAAAAACACTCCAAAATTAGTTAAAGTCGGTTTTGAACAACTTCTAATTTACTTATTTTGAAAATTCTTCCACTACAAACCTCTACTAGTGTCCCTCTGTCAGTTTTAGCGTTTGTAGTAGTCGTAGTGTCCTTAAAACAGAAGTTATCGAAAAAAAACACTCTAAAAAGAGTTAAAGTCGGTTTTGATCAACTTCTATTGCATTCATTTTCAAAATTCTTTCACTACAAACCTCTACTAGTGTCTCTCTGTCAGTTTTAGCGTTTGTAGTAGTCGTAGTGTCCTTAAAACAAAAGTTATCGAAAAAAAACACACTAAAAAGAGTTAAAGTCGGTTTTGATGAACTTCTATTGCATTCATTTTCAAAATTCTTTCACTACAAACCTCTAGTGGTGTCCCTCTGTCAGTTTTAGCGTTTGTAGTAGTCGAAGTGTCCTTAAAACGGAAGTTATCAAGAAAAAACACTACAAAATGTGTTTTGATCAACTTCTAATGCACTTATTTTCAAAATTCTTTCACTACAAACCTCTACTAGTGTCCCTCTGTCAGTTTTAGCGTTTGTAGTAGTCGTAGTGTCCTTAAAACAGAAGTTATCGAAAAAAAACACTCTAACAAGAGATAAAGTCGGTTTCGATCGACTAATTATGATTTTTTTTTCAAAATTCTTTCACTACAAACCTCTACTAGTGTCTCTCTGTCAGTTTTAGCGTTTGTAGTAGTCGTAGTGTCCTTATAACAGAAGTTATCGAAAAAAAAACACTCTAGAAAGAGTTAAAGTCGGTTTTGATCAACTTCTATTGCATTCATTTTCAAAATTCTTTCACTACAAACCTCTAGTGGTGTCCCTCTGTCAGTTTTAGCGTTTGTAGTAGTCGTAGTGTCCTTAAAACGAAAGTTATCGAAAAAAAACACTCCAAAATTAGTTAAAGTCGGTTTTGAACAACTTCTAATTTACTTATTTTGAAAATTCTTCCACTACAAACCTCTACTAGTGTCCCTCTGTCAGTTTTAGCGTTTGTAGTAGTCGTAGTGTCCTTAAAACAAAAGTTATCGAAAAAAAACACACTAAAAAGAGTTAAAGTCGGTTTTGATGAACTTCTATTGCATTCATTTTCAAAATTCTTTCACTACAAACCTCTAGTGGTGTCCCTCTGTCAGTTTTAGCGTTTGTAGTAGTCGTAGTGTCCTTAAAACGAAAGTTATCGAAAAAAAACACTCCAAAATTAGTTAAAGTCGGTTTTGAACAACTTCTAATTTACTTATTTTGAAAATTCTTCCACTACAAACCTCTACTAGTGTCCCTCTGTCAGTTTTAGCGTTTGTAGTAGTCGTAGTGTCCTTAAAACAGAAGTTATCGAAAAAAAACACTCTAAAAAGAGTTAAAGTCGGTTTTGATCAACTTCTATTGCATTCATTTTCAAAATTCTTTCACTACAAACCTCTACTAGTGTCTCTCTGTCAGTTTTAGCGTTTGTAGTAGTCGTAGTGTCCTTAAAACAAAAGTTATCGAAAAAAAACACACTAAAAAGAGTTAAAGTCGGTTTTGATGAACTTCTATTGCATTCATTTTCAAAATTCTTTCACTACAAACCTCTAGTGGTGTCCCTCTGTCAGTTTTAGCGTTTGTAGTAGTCGTAGTGTCCTTAAAACAGAAGTTATCGAAAAAAAACACTCTAACAAGAGAAAAAGTCGGTTTCGATCGACTAATTATGATTTTTTTTTCAAAATTCTTTCACTACAAACCTCTACTAGTGTCTCTCTGTCAGTTTTAGCGTTTGTAGTAGTCGTAGTGTCCTTATAACAGAAGTTATCGAAAAAAAACACTCTAGAAAGAGTTAAAGTCGGTTTTGATCAACTTCTATTGCATTCATTTTCAAAATTCTTTCACTACAAACCTCTAGTGGTGTCCCTCTGTCAGTTTTAGCGTTTGTAGTAGTCGTAGTGTCCTTAAAACGAAAGTTATCGAAAAAAAACACTCCAAAATTAGTTAAAGTCGGTTTTGAACAACTTCTAATTTACTTATTTTGAAAATTCTTCCACTACAAACCTCTACTAGTGTCCCTCTGTCAGTTTTAGCGTTTGTAGTAGTCGTAGTGTCCTTAAAACAAAAGTTATCGAAAAAAAACACACTAAAAAGAGTTAAAGTCGGTTTTGATGAACTTCTATTGCATTCATTTTCAAAATTCTTTCACTACAAACCTCTAGTGGTGTCCCTCTGTCAGTTTTAGCGTTTGTAGTAGTCGTAGTGTCCTTAAAACGAAAGTTATCGAAAAAAAACACTCCAAAATTAGTTAAAGTCGGTTTTGAACAACTTCTAAATTACTTATTTTGAAAATTCTTCCACTACAAACCTCTACTAGTGTCCCTCTGTCAGTTTTAGCGTTTGTAGTAGTCGTAGTGTCCTTAAAACAGAAGTTATCGAAAAAAAACACTCTAAAAAGAGTTAAAGTCGGTTTTGATCAACTTCTATTGCATTCATTTTCAAAATTCTTTCACTACAAACCTCTACTAGTGTCTCTCTGTCAGTTTTAGCGTTTGTAGTAGTCGTAGTGTCCTTAAAACAAAAGTTATCGAAAAAAAACACACTAAAAAGAGTTAAAGTCGGTTTTGATGAACTTCTATTGCATTCATTTTCAAAATTCTTTCACTACAAACCTCTAGTGGTGTCCCTCTGTCAGTTTTAGCGTTTGTAGTAGTCGAAGTGTCCTTAAAACGGAAGTTATCAAGAAAAAACACTACAAAATGTGTTTTGATCAACTTCTAATGCACTTATTTTCAAAATTCTTTCACTACAAACCTCTACTAGTGTCCCTCTGTCAGTTTTAGCGTTTGTAGTAGTCGTAGTGTCCTTAAAACAGAAGTTATCGAAAAAAAACACTCTAACAAGAGATAAAGTCGGTTTCGATCGACTAATTATGATTTTTTTTTCAAAATTCTTTCACTACAAACCTCTACTAGTGTCTCTCTGTCAGTTTTAGCGTTTGTAGTAGTCGTAGTGTCCTTATAACAGAAGTTATCGAAAAAAAAACACTCTAGAAAGAGTTAAAGTCGGTTTTGATCAACTTCTATTGCATTCATTTTCAAAATTCTTTCACTACAAACCTCTAGTGGTGTCCCTCTGTCAGTTTTAGCGTTTGTAGTAGTCGTAGTGTCCTTAAAACGAAAGTTATCGAAAAAAAACACTCCAAAATTAGTTAAAGTCGGTTTTGAACAACTTCTAATTTACTTATTTTGAAAATTCTTCCACTACAAACCTCTACTAGTGTCCCTCTGTCAGTTTTAGCGTTTGTAGTAGTCGTAGTGTCCTTAAAACAAAAGTTATCGAAAAAAAACACACTAAAAAGAGTTAAAGTCGGTTTTGATGAACTTCTATTGCATTCATTTTCAAAATTCTTTCACTACAAACCTCTAGTGGTGTCCCTCTGTCAGTTTTAGCGTTTGTAGTAGTCGTAGTGTCCTTAAAACGAAAGTTATCGAAAAAAAACACTCCAAAATTAGTTAAAGTCGGTTTTGAACAACTTCTAATTTACTTATTTTGAAAATTCTTCCACTACAAACCTCTACTAGTGTCCCTCTGTCAGTTTTAGCGTTTGTAGTAGTCGTAGTGTCCTTAAAACAGAAGTTATCGAAAAAAAACACTCTAAAAAGAGTTAAAGTCGGTTTTGATCAACTTCTATTGCATTCATTTTCAAAATTCTTTCACTACAAACCTCTACTAGTGTCTCTCTGTCAGTTTTAGCGTTTGTAGTAGTCGTAGTGTCCTTAAAACAAAAGTTATCGAAAAAAAACACACTAAAAAGAGTTAAAGTCGGTTTTGATGAACTTCTATTGCATTCATTTTCAAAATTCTTTCACTACAAACCTCTAGTGGTGTCCCTCTGTCAGTTTTAGCGTTTGTAGTAGTCGTAGTGTCCTTAAAACAGAAGTTATCGAAAAAAAACACTCTAACAAGAGAAAAAGTCGGTTTCGATCGACTAATTATGATTTTTTTTTCAAAATTCTTTCACTACAAACCTCTACTAGTGTCTCTCTGTCAGTTTTAGCGTTTGTAGTAGTCGTAGTGTCCTTATAACAGAAGTTATCGAAAAAAAACACTCTAGAAAGAGTTAAAGTCGGTTTTGATCAACTTCTAATGCACTTATTTTCAAAATTCTTTCACTACAAACCTCTACTAGTGTCCCTCTGTCAGTTTTAGCGTTTGTAGTAGTCGTAGTGTCCTTAAAACAGAAGTTATCGAAAAAAAACACTCTAAAAAGAGTTAAAGTCGGTTTCGATCGACTAATTATGATTTTTTTTTCAAAATTCTTTCACTACAAACCTCTACTAGTGTCCCTCTGTCAGTTTTAGCGTTTGTAGTAGTCGTAGTGTCCTTAAAACAGAAGTTATCGAAAAAAAACACACTGAAAAGAGTTAAAGTCGGTTTCGATCGACTATTTATGATTTTTTTTTCAAAATTCTTTCACTACAAACCTCTACTAGTGTCCCTCTGTCAGTTTTAGCGTTTGTAGTAGTCGTAGTGTCCTTAAAACGGAAGTTATCGAAAAAAACACTCCAAAATTAGTTAAAGTCGGTTTTGAACAACTTCTAATGCACTTATTTTGAAAATTCTTTCACTACAAACCTCTACTAATGTCCCTCTGTCAGTTTTAGCGTTTGTAGTAGTCGTAGTGTCCTTAAAACAGAAGTTATCGAAAAAAACACTCTAAAAAGAGTTAAAGTCGGTTTCGATCGACTATTTATGATTTTTTTTTCAAAATTCTTTCACTACAAACCTCTACTAGTGTTCCTCTGTCAGTTTTAGCGTTTGTAGTAGTCGTAGTGTCCTTAAAACGGAAGTTATCAAGAAAAAACACTCCAAAATGAGTTAAAGTCGGTTTCGATCAACTTCTAATGCACTTATTTTGAAAATTCTTTCACTACAAACCTCTACTAGTGTCTCTCTGTCAGTTTTAGCGGTTGTAGTAGTCGTAGTGTCCTTAAAACGGAAGTTATCAAGAAAAAACACTCCAAAATTAGTTAAAGTCGGTTTTGATCGACTATTTATGTTTTTTTTTCAAAATTCTTTCACTACAAACCTCTACTAGTGTCCCTCTGTCAGTTTTAGCGTTTGTAGTAGTCGTAGTGTCCTTAAAACAGAAGTTATCGAAAAAAAACACTCTAAAAAGAGTTAAAGTCGGTTTCGATCGACTATTTATGATTTTTTTTTTCAAAATTCTTTCACTACAAACCTCTACTAGTGTCCCTCTGTCAGTTTTAGCGTTTGTAGTAGTCGTAGTGTCCTTATAACGGAAGTTATCGAAAAAAAACACTCCAAAATTAGTTAAAGTCGGTTTTGAACAACTTCTAATGCACTTAATTTGAAAATTATTTCACTACAAACCTCCACTAGTGTCCCTCTGTCAGTTTTAGCGTTTTTAGTAGTCGTAGTGTCCTTATAACGGAAGTTATCGAAAAAAAACACTCCAAAATTAGCTAAAGTCGGTTTTGAACAACTTCTAATGCACTTAATTTGAAAATTCTTTCACTACAAACCTCTAGTAGTGTCCCTCTGTCAGTTTTAGCGTTTGTAGTAGTCGTAGTGTCCTTAAAACAGAAGTTATCGAAAAAAAACACTCTAAAAAGAGTTAAAGTCGGTTTCGATCGACTATTTATAATTTTTTTTTCAAAATTCTTTCACTACAAACCTCTACTAGTGTCCCTCTGTCAGTTTTAGCGTTTGTAGTAGTCGTAGTGTCCTTAAAACAGAAGTTATCGAAAAAAAACACTCTTAAAAGAGTTAAAGTCGGTTTCGATCGACTATTTATGATTTTTTTTTCAAAATTCTTTCACTACAAACCTCTACTAGTGTCCCTCTGTCAGTTTTAGCGTTTGTAGTAGTCGTAGTGTCCTTAAAACGGAAGTTATCAAGAAAAAGCACTCCAAAATGAGTTAGTCGGTTTCGATCGACTATTTATGATTTTTTTTTCAAAATTCTTTCACTACAAACCTCTACTAGTGTCCCTCTGTCAGTTTTAGCGTTTGTAGTAGTCGTAGTGTCCTTATAACGGAAGTTATCGAAAAAAAACACTCCAAAATTAGTTAAAGTCGGTTTTGAACAACTTCTAATGCACTTATTTTAAAAATTCTTTCACTACAAACCTCTACTAGTGTCCCTCTGTCAGTTTTAGCGTTTGTAGTAGTCGTAGTGTCCTTTAAACAGAAGTTATCGAAAAAAAACACTCTAAAAAGAGTTAAAGTCGGTTTCGATCGACTAATTATGATTTTTTTTTCAAAATTCTTTCACTACAAACCTCTACTAGTGTCTCTCTGTCAGTTTTAGCGTTTGTAGTAGTCGTAGTGTCCTTAAAACGGAAGTTATCAAGAAAAAACACTCCAAAATGAGTTAAAGTCGGTTTCGATCAACTTCTAATGCACTTATTTTGAAAATTCTTTCACTACAAACCTCTACTAGTGTCCCTCTGTCAGTTTTAGCGTTTGTAGTAGTCGTAGTGTCCTTAAAACGGAAGTTATCAAGAAAAAACACTCCAAAATGAATTAAAGTCGGTTTCGATCAACTTCTAATGCACTTATTTTGAAAATTCTTTCACTACAAACCTCTACTAGTGTCCCTCTGTCAGTTTTAGCGTTTGTAGTAGTCGTAGTGTCCTTAAAACAGAAGTTATCGAAAAAAAACACACTAAAAAGAGTTAAAGTCGGTTTCGATCGACTAATTATGATATTTTTTTTCAAAATTCTTTCACTACAAACCTCTACTAGTGTCTCTCTGTCAGTTTTAGCGTTTGTAGTAGTCGTAGTGTCCTTTAAACAGAAGTTATCGAAAAAAAACACTCTAAAATGAGTTAAAGTCGGTTTCGATCGGCTATTTATGATTTTTTTTTCAAAATTCTTTCACTACAAACCTCTACTAGTGTCTCTCTGTCAGTTTTAGCGTTTGTAGTAGTCGTAGTGTCCTTAAAACGGAAGTTATCAAGAAAAAACACTCCAAAATGAGTTAAAGTCGGTTTCGATCAACTTCTAATGCACTTATTTTGAAAATTCTTTCACTACAAACCTCTACTAGTGTCCCTCTGTCAGTTTTAGCGTTTGTAGTAGTCGTAGTGTCCTTAAAACGGAAGTTATCAAGAAAAAACACTCCAAAATGAATTAAAGTCGGTTTCGATCAACTTCTAATGCACTTTTTTTGAAAATTCTTTCACTACAAACCTCTACTAGTGTCCCTCTGTCAGTTTTAGCGTTTGTAGTAGTCGTAGTGTCCTTAAAACAGAAGTTATCGAAAAAAAACACACTAAAAAAAGTTAAAGTCGGTTTTGATCGACTAATTATGATTTTTTTTTCAAAATTCTTTCACTACAAACCTCTACTAGTGTCCCTCTGTCAGTTTTAGCGTTTGTTGTAGTCGTAGTGTCCTTATAACGGAAGTTATCGAAAAAAAAAACTCCAAAATTAGTTAAAGTCGGTTTTGAACAACTTCTAATGCACTTATTTTGAAAATTCTTTCACTACAAACCTCTACTAGTGTCTCTCTGTCCGTTTTAGCGTTTGTAGTAGTCGTAGTGTCCTTAAAACGGAAGTTATCGAAAAAAAACACTCTAAAAAGAGTTAAAGTCGGTTTCGATCGACTAATTATGATTTTTTTTTCAAAATTCTTTCACTACAAACCTCTACTAGTGTCTCTCTGTCACTTTTAGCGTTTGTAGTAGTCGTAGTGTCCTTAAAACGGAAGTTATCGAAAAAAAACACTCTAAAAAGAGTTAAAGTCGGTTTCGATCGACTAATTATGATTTTTTTTTCAAAATTCTTTCACTACAAACCTCTACTAGTGTCTCTCTGTCACTTTTAGCGTTTGTAGTAGTCGTAGTGTCCTTAAAACAGAAGTTATCGAAAAAAAACACACTAAAAAGAGTTAAAGTCGGTTTCGATCGACTAATTATGATTTTTTTTTGAAAATTCTTTCACTACAAACCTCCACTAGTGTCCCTCTGTCAGTTTTAGCGTTTGTAGTAGTCGTAGTGTCCTTAAAACAGAAGTTATCGAAAAAAAACACTCTAAACAGAGTTAAAGTCGGTTTCGATCGACTATTTATGATTTTTTTTTTCAAAATTCTTTCACTACAAACCTCTACTAGTGTCCCTCTGTCAGTTTTAGCGTTTGTAGTAGTCGTAGTGTCCTTAAAACGGAAGTTATCAAGAAAAAACACTCCAAAAAGAGTTAAAGTCGGTTTCGATCGACTAATTATGATTTTTTTTTCAAAATTCTTTCACTACAAACCTCTACTAGTGTCCCTCTGTCAGTTTTAGCGTTTGTAGTAGTCGTAGTGTCCTTATAACGGAAGTTATCGAAAAAAAACACTCCAAAATTAGTTAAAGTCGGTTTTGAACAACTTCTAATGCACTTATTTTGAAAATTCTTTCACTACAAACCTCTACTAGTGTCCCTCTGTCAGTTTTAGCGTTTGTAGTAGTCGTAGTGTCCTTAAAACAGAAGTTATCGAAAAAAAACACTCTAAAAAGAGTTAAAGTTGGTTTCGATCGACTATTTATGATTTTTTTTTCAAAATTCTTTCACTACAAACCTCTACTAGTGTCCCTCTGTCAGTTTTAGCGTTTGTAGTAGTCGTAGTGTCCTTAAAACGGAAGTTATCGAAAAAAAACACTCTAGAAAGAGTTAAAGTCGGTTTTGATCAACTTCTATTGCATTCATTTTCAAAATTCTTTCACTACAAACCTCTACTAGTGTCCCTCTGTCAGTTTTAGCGTTTGTAGTAGTCGTAGTGTCCTTAAAACGGAAGTTATCAAGAAAAAACACTCCAAAAAGAGTTAAAGTCGGTTTCGATCGACTATTTATGATTTTTTTTTCAAAATTCTTTCACTACAAACCTCTACTAGTGTCCCTCTGTCAGTTTTAGCGTTTGTAGTAGTCGTAGTGTCCTTAAAACGGAAGTTATCAAGAAAAAACACTCCAAAAAGAGTTAAAGTCGGTTTCGATCGACTATTTATGATTTTTTTTTCAAAATTCTTTCACTACAAACCTCTACTAGTGTCCCTCTGTCAGTTTTAGCGTTTGTAGTAGTCGTAGTGTCCTTATAACGGAAGTTATCGAAAAAAAACACTCCAAAATTAGTTAAAGTCGGTTTTGAACAACTTCTAATGCACTTATTTTAAAAATTCTTTCACTACAAACCTCTACTAGTGTCCCTCTGTCAGTTTTAGCGTTTGTAGTAGTCGTAGTGTCCTTAAAACGGAAGTTATCGAAAAAAAACACTCTTAAAAGAGTTAAAGTCGGTTTCGATCGACTATTTATGATTTTTTTTTCAAAATTCTTTCACTACAAACCTCTACTAGTGTCCTTCTGTCAGTTTTAGCGTTTGTAGTAGTCGTAGTGTCCTTATAACGGAAGTTATCGAAAAAAAACACTCCAAAATGAGTTAAAGTCGGTTTCGATCAACTTCTAATGCACTTATTTCGAAAATTCTTTCACTACAAACCTCTACTAGTGTCCCTCTGTCAGTTTTAGCGTTTGTAGTAGTCGTAGTGTCCTTAAAACGGAAGTTATCGAAAAAAAACACACTAAAAAGAGTTAAAGTCGGTTTCGATCGACTAATTATGATATTTTTTCTAAATTCTTTCACTACAAACCTCTACTAATGTCCCTCTGTCAGTTTTAGCGTTTGTTGTAGTCGTAGTGTCCTTAAAACGGAAGTTATCGAAAAAAAACACTCTAAAAATAGTTAAAGTCGGTTTCGATCGACTTATTATGATTTTTTTTTCAAAATTCTTTCACTACAAACCTCTACTAGTGTCTCTCTGTCAGTTTTAGCGTTTGTAGTAGTCGTAGTGTCCTTAAAACGGAAGTTATCGAAAAAAATATATATCTTAATTAGTTAAAGTCGGTTTTGATCAACTTCTAATGCACTTATTTTGAAAATTCTTTCACTACAAACCTCTACTAACGATTCTCTATAAGAATCAGCAGGAAAAAGTTTATTTTTGCAATGTCGGGGGACGACTTTTTTTTTTCGACTATAACTTTTTTTTGACGCAACTACAAACGAAAATAACTTCACTACTATCCACTACTAACCTAAATCTATCAAATAAAACAAAAAAAGTTTAACTTTTCCAAAGTCGGTTGCCAAGTTCACATAGCCCATACATCCACACATTCTTACAAACTTTCGCGTTTATAATATTAGTAGGATAAGTAGCTAGAGCTTTGAGAAGTATGTGTGGTTTAACTTTGAATGATAGAGTGAAGAACAGTGTGATAAGAGAACGTTGTGGAGTGAAAGAAGATGTAGTGATGAATATTGAGAAGGGTATGCTAAGATGGTTTGGGCATGTAGAAAGGATGGATGAAAGGAGATTGACAAAACAAGTGCATAAGGAGAGTGTGAATGGGACAGTTGAAAGGGGAAGACGTCGGCGTACGTACCTCGAGCAAATTGGGAATATTTTAGAGAAATGTCAGGATCATAGCAAGAGGAGATGTTCGGTCTCTGCCTACCCCGTCAGGAAACAGACAGGTTTTTATGTATATGTATAAGTAGGTAAGGTTATAAAGTTATACCTATAGAGTAGGAATATTCAGAACATTGTGGACGATAACTCAATGAGATGTGAAAATAATATAAAAATATGTGTAATTTTCATTTTATTTTCTTGTGATGTGAAATGATATGGAATGTGAAAATAGTATGGAAGATATCTTTGATTCACTCGAACTCATTGTAATTATAGTGTATTGTCTCATTTTTATCTGTCTTTGTAGCTAATCGAACACATAAAATATAAGGTTCAATCAAAACAATGGAGATTAAGGAAAATCATACACAAATGTATGTTACAGAAAAAGAGTGTACCGGAAAATTTAATAATTCATGCATGACGCAATATGAGGTAAGTATGAACCTTTCTTGGTACCTACTCTACATAATAATATCTTTGTGCATTAGTCTTTACTTGGGTTAATATGTAGGTACCCACCAATTTTAAGGAATGCAAAAAATCTTTAAATTAGCTTAAAAATAGCTGTATAGAACTATCAAGAGATCACGTTAGTGCCAAGGGATAGTTTACAAGGAAGTTTAGGGGTACAGTAATACACAAAATAGTGAAAAAAGGAAAAAAATACCTTCGAAACTGGCATCTATAATTTGTAGTTTTTTTCCAGCTAATTTTGCCGCTATGAGCAATTTTAGCGTGGAAGTGTTATTTTTGTTTGTATAGATCTTCATTTTATACACTTTCTTATTAGAAAATCGCTTAAAACCAATATTATTTGCACATAACCTATAACCGCAACACAGACAGCTGGCAAAACTGCGTTCTAGATCGCGCTCTATTCGAGCCATACCATCTTTAGCATCAAAGTTATCATGCGATAAAAACGATCTCAAAAGAGAAGTGTTTAGTACAATTATCATTGTAAAAAAATATGTTTTTGCCTTCAAAACTCCGAAATTTATTATGTAGAATTAAAATACATGTCAGAATTGAACCCATATACATTTAAATAATAATAAAGCTCAAAATATAAATTTATTTCTGGAACAGAACTGTTTATCTGGCAGTCACTGTCATGTCATTAACTTTACTAATGTCACTTTTACTGATAAACACGTCACGATGTCATGTCATCACCAATTTTGCTGTCAATTTTAGTGCAAGTGCAGTCTCAAAGTAATCAATAATTCGCTAAAAACCGCTTTTTCCAATGCCAAACCGTATGAAATGAAGATCCATTCGCACAAATACAATACACCGTTGTTAGTAACGTACACAGCGGCACGTTTCGCTCAGTAAAAAGTTGAAACTCACGACGCGACTCGCGCAGCAAATTACACGTAGTGGACTCTCGTTATCTTATGTTTTAACGTTTAAAACATGCCTCTCCGTCTGGAAATCAAGAGGAAGTTGACGGCGCGGTCGGACCGAGTGAAATGCGTCGACCAGCACCCTACAGAGCCATGGTTGTTGTGCTCACTGTACAATGGTGATGTAAACATATGGAATTATGAGACACACGCGCAGATAAAGAGGTTTGAGGTATGCAACCTGCCCGTCAGAGCTGCTAAATTCGTCACTAGAAAGAACTGGGTGATCACTGGCTCCGATGATATGCATATCCGTGTCTTTAACTACAACACTCTTGAGCGAGTTCACGCGTTTGAAGCTCATTCGGACTATGTTCGCTGTATCGCTATACACCCCACTCAGCCTTACATCCTCACTAGCAGCGATGACCTGCTCATCAAGCTATGGAACTGGGACCGTAACTGGTCGTGCCAGCAAGTTTTTGAAGGCCACACACACTTTGTAATGCAGATAGTTGTCAACCCGAAGGACAACAACACATTTGCAAGTGCAAGTTTGGATACCACAGTTAAAGTTTGGCAGCTAGGGTCATCCAACTCTAATTTCACCCTTGAAGGTCATGACAAAGGTGTCAATTGCGTTGATTATTACCACGGGGGTGACAAGCCTTACCTCATTAGTGGGGCTGATGACAGAATGGTCAAGATATGGGATTACCAGAACAAGACCTGTGTTCAGACCTTGGAAGGCCACGCGCAGAACGTATCCGCTGTATCATTCCACCCAGAACTCCCAATCCTGCTGACAGGTTCCGAAGATGGAACTGTTAGATTCTGGCATGCGGGAACTTACCGTCTTGAATCATCGCTGAATTATGGCTTCGAGCGAGTATGGACTATATCATCTGTCCACGGATCTAATAACGTTGCTATTGGGTATGATGAGGGGACAATCATGATCGGAGTTGGTCGTGAGGAACCAGCTATATCCATGGATGTGCAAGGAGGTAAGATCATCTGGGCCAAACATTCGGAGATGCAACAAGTAAACTTGAAGGCATTCCCTGAAGGCACGGAGATAAAGGATGGTGAACGGATCCCAGTTGTCGCTAAAGAGATGGGCTCCTGTGAAATTTACCCTCAAACCATAGCCCATAACCCCAATGGGAGATTTGTAGTGGTATGCGGGGATGGGGAGTATATAATCTACACAGCAATGGCACTGAGAAACAAAGCGTTCGGCAACGCTCAAGAGTTCGTCTGGGCATCCGACAGCTCAGAGTATGCAACTCTAGAAAGTTCCAGCACCGTAAAAGTCTTCAAAAACTTCAAAGAACGCAAGAGTTTTAAGCCAGAATATGGTGCTGAAGGTATATTCGGGGGGCAGATGCTGGGAGTCAAATCCATTAGCGGCATGGCGTTCTCGTTCTACGATTGGGAGCATCTTGAGCTGATAAGAAGGATCGAGATCCAGCCACGCCACGTCTATTGGGCTGAGAGCGGAAACCTGGTCTGCTTAGCCACAGAAGAAGCGTACTTCGTCCTCAAATACAACGCGGCTGCCGTGACCCACGCCAAGGAGACCAACACCAACATCGGCGAAGACGGAATAGAAGAAGCATTTGACGTAGTTGGCGAAGTTAATGAAACTGTCAAAACAGGGCTTTGGGTTGGCGATTGCTTCATCTACACCAACTCCCTCAACAGAATCAACTATTACGTGGGCGGAGAGATAGTGACAATCTCACATCTTGACCACACCATGTACATCCTCGGATACGTCGCGAAGGAAAACCGCCTCTATGTGAACGACAAAGAGCTGAATGTTGTGTCGTATTCGCTGCTGCTATCAGTTCTTGAGTACCAGACGGCGGTTATGCGCGGGGATTTCGAAACAGCTGATAGGGTCCTGCCCACAGTGCCTATGGACCATCGCACGCGAGTTGCGCATTTCCTTGAGAAGCAGGGTTTTAAACAGCAAGCGCTGGCAGTGTCAACAGACCCGGAGCATAAGTTCGAGTTGGCGTTGGCTTTGGGAGAGCTTCGACGCGCCTGTCAACTGGCTGAGGAAGCATCGGCCGTGGAGGGCGGGGCCTCCAGAACCGGCGCCGCCAGGTGGTCCCGACTCGGCGCGGCCGCCGCAGCCGCAGCCGATACTACACTAACAAAGATATGCTACCAAAACGCGCAGGACTACAGCGCCTTGCTCCTATTCGCTTGCACCACAGGAGATAAGAAATTACTTGAAGATGTGGCGAGATTAGCGGCGGAAGCAGGGGAGAACAACATAGCCTTCGTATCGTACTTCACTTTAAACCGCCTCGACGACTGTCTCCAGTTACTACTCGCGAGGAACAAACTCCCAGAAGCAGCATTCTTCGCTCGTTCATACATTCCTTCTAAAATAAACGAGGTGGTAACCCTCTGGCGGGATTCCCTCGGCAATAAGACTGGACAGTCGCTCGCCGATCCGGAGAATTACGAAAACCTGTTCCCTGAATTCCAGGAGTCTTTGGATCTGCAGAGATATCAGATGGAGCTAGGGTTTGCGAATAGCACCAATCTCGCAAATATCGCGGCTAATGCGAAGGTGTCGAACGTGGATCGGAGTCTCGAGAAAGAGAAAGAAGAGGGTGAGAGAGCGGGAGAGGTGCGTCAGAAAGATCAAGAACCGCTGGCTGCTGTGGTACCTGAGGTATCTAAACGCAAAGACTCGCTCGATCTAGATGAAATCGAGCGAGAGATTGACGATATCGCATTAGATTCTAATCTTGAAGACGATTTGGATGATGCGGACCTATTGGATTAAAGCGTGGTTGAATGGTGGGATTACATGATTAATCGGCGCAGAAGCGAGCTCTTGGAAGACCCTTAAAGAAGTAACTATACCTCCTAACATGAGCAGCGATAGAGAATACAAAGTGACATTTGTGGCGTTAAAAGTGACATGATCTTTGACGAAATCAGAAATGTATGTCGAAAATTACGAACGAGAAGGTATTCAAAATTATTGTTAATTAAAGATTTGGTCAAACAAAAATGCCTTTTGTCGCCACAAGTGTTTCTTTGTATATTCCAAAAAAACATGATCCGTCTTATAATTCTCAGGTTCGGTAGATATCTCCACAGACCTCTAGTGACTTAGATCTTTGAGCATATCTAAAGACGTCGTAACATGACATTTGGCACTTGCCCATGTCTTTTCCGTAGAAAAAAAGATTGTCTAGGTCGCTCATGCTAAGTCGGTTACGTTGAGATGGTATGTTCTTACCTTTTCAACAACTTTCAAGCTTGTTTTGGCGTTTTTGTCGCAATAATGCTTTACACGCTTTTAAACATGATTGAAAGTTAGTTGTAATGTAAGGACAGGTTCTTATTATTCAAGTGTTAAGTGCAAGTTAAAAAGCGTGTGCTTAGTAGTAACTAGTACTACAACTGAAAAAAGTAGCGTTTACACGTGTCAACCTAAGCACTTACTTAAAGACTTGAATAATGTAAACCTTCACCCATGGGCAAGTAATACTACTGTCTGTCGGAAATATAGTTTTGCGACAATTGTAAGCCATTTTCTACCACTTCCTTACATATAATTTTAGTCTATATTTTCAGTTTTGTTATTAGGTCATTACCACGATTTTTTTCTAAATAAACAATTATTAGATCTTAGAAATCAAAGTTGGCTAAACACGGAATTATAGAAAGTGGTTTACAATTGTCGCAATATTAGGTTTCCGCCAGTAATATTATCTACGGAACGCAGGAATTGTTATATTTGGCGCCCTAAGAGACGAACCATCCTAAGTATGACATCTTGAATGTATAGATAACTTGTTAGCCGAATTTGAGCCGTTATGTAAAACCACTGAGACACCATGCCATAATTAACTTAGTTTTATTCTATAATAAATCATTATTACTGTCATAAAATGTATTTTCTATAACGTAAGTTATTAAATAATAGACTTGAATATATTTGTGTGTTTCATTCGTTTAACAGCTGGGTATTATTTGTCCTTTGTAAATAACTTAGGTACAGAGACAATATAAATGATATAGGTAGTAGGTACCTATGTAGCAGATAGGTGAAATTATTATATTTACTTACATTATACTTATGTACGCAAAATAGGTACTTTGTGTTGAAATTGAATAAATTATGTAATGTATGTAAATAATTAAGTGTTTTTTATGAATTTTACCTTAGTACTAACTTGGAACTAGCATTGTTTTCCGAAAATATTTAAGGTCTCTATAATGACCAGTGCCATCTATCAATGAAAACTTGAACCTTCTGTTGGAAGTTAGACGTCGTACTGCTATTCAACACTAGATGGCGTGCAGTGAATTTGACAAGACGCCATTTGATTGAATATTAAATGAATAATTGCCAATGTCATTGTCAAACAGTTTGTAAAAAAACGAAAAGCTATTGTTTTTATTCGGAGTCGACGATCGTTGTAATTTGTTTGTGTTGGAAATGATTTCTGTTTTGAGAATAAAAAAGCGATATATATAAATACATAAAAGGGAAAAAGCTTTATGAATAATGGAGCTGAGCGTGGAAAGTTTCGACAAAATATGCAGAGCGTGCCTATGTGAATCTCCCATTATGAAATCTTTGTTTACAAAACCTGAGAACCAAGATCAGAGTTTACTGGACATATTTAGTTTAGCTGCGAATCTGAGCGTTAGAATGGAAGACGAGCTTCCGAAACAAGTATGCGGTGATTGTGAGCTGATGATACATAGGGCTGAAGAGTTCAGAAACCGTTGTTTAATCTCCGAAACGTTACTGAAAAAAGTGGTAGAAAACTCAAATCGGGGTCAGTATTTTGATACAATCCCATCAGAATGTTATAAAAACGATGATAAAACTAATGTATTCAGTGATTTTGAGCTCCAAGCGGATGAAAAGAATAAATCTTGTCCAAATTCCCATTTATTTGAGACAGAAGACAGTCAGAGAATAGATACTGCTATGCTGGATTATGTAAAGAAAGAAATGAGTTTTGATGCAGATGATGATTTTGAAAATGGTTTCGATGACGAGCCGTTAGCAACATTATCAATTGAGTTAAAAAAAGAAACTCAATTACCAAAGCCTCGACAAAGGTCTTTAAAAAATAAATTACAATGGAAAAACAAGAAAAAAGTTATGAAAAACAAAGATCTTTCTTCAAAGTCGTGTATAAAATTTGAATGCAAGAAATGTGATATTAATTTCGGAGATATGCTCTCGTGGGAGGACCACATACAAACACAACATCCCATTGCACTGAAAAATAATACGAAACTAGATAAAATCCAGGAAGACAAAAGATTATTCCAATGCTCATTATGTTTCCGTCGTTGTAAAACGAAAAAAACACTTTCAAAACACTTCAAACTACACGAACTCACCGACAACGTGAAATATACATGCGATAAATGCAAACGCGAGTTCAAATACAAATCATTTCTTGAAAGTCACGTCATTTCTGTTCACATGCACAACGAATTCACATGCCATCTATGTACAGACAAGTTTACAACCAAAGAGAGTTTGGAAGCGCACATAGATAGTCATAAGGAGAAAAAGAAACATGTCTGCAATATTTGCAGTAAAGCATTTATAATGTTGTGCACTCTCAAAGACCATATGAGGAAACATACTGGTGAAAAACCTTTCTTATGTTCCACTTGTGGGAAGGGATTTAGTCAGAAAACTAACCTAGCCCAGCATACGAGAAGACATTTAGGTGTTAAACCGTACAAATGTGATATTTGTTCAAAAGGGTAAGTAAATTAAACGCCTTGCTCCTCCTAAAGATTTTCGCATGTTTTTTATATAATCTTCAACTTGAAAGCTCCCTTATGAGGTTGAAAGAGGTCTAAACGCTGTAAGAATTTTCTCCTCAAGGATCAGCAGTTTAATCTCTGCATTGTCTGTCTATCAGTCAGTAAAAACAGTCTTTTACATAAATACAAACAAACAATCAAAGTTTTCATCTTTATAAATAAATAAATAAATAAATAATGCTGGACAATCCACACAGCATCATCTATCCCCAAAGTAAGCTACTCAAAGCTTGTGTTATGGTTAACTGATATATTTAATACATTATATACATAGATAGATATTTTTTATTATACATAGAAAACACCCAGACCGACGTAACAAATTTCTGCAGATCGTACACAAAATTGTTCCGCGGCGGTAATCGAACCCGCAACCTCTTGCGTCGCAGGCGGACTCTCGCCCGCTGCGCCACCGAGGTCGTCATATAATATTAGTATAGATAATAAGTACCTTCATAATGTGAGTTAGGCATTGTATAATAATGATAACTAGGTATATAATTAAGCAAAAGGGCATGGTGGTGTAGGGAAGTTTCATCTGCCCTTCTGATCAGAACATTGTGGGTTCGAACCTGTTCATGCCCCAATTAATTTTATGTAAATACTAGCTTCCGCCCACAGCTTCGCCCGCGTGGTACCTTGAAAAACAAAAACAAATCTATCCCGCGGGAACTGCACACTTTTCCGGGATAAAAAGTAGCTTATGTGCTATTCCAGACTATAATCTATATCTGTGCCGAATTTCATCTAGATCTGTTCGTTTCAGCATGAAAGAGTAACAAACATACATCCATACATTCCTACAAAATTTCGCGTTTATAAATTAGTAGGATAGGATCTTACCATTATTGTTAGTTGATAGTCTGTTGTAGACGAACAATGTGACTTGTATGTGGATTGTATAAAATTCTAGTAACTCCCATAATTTGTTCTATAGGATTATGACGTCATACTTTTTATAATACTTTTACGTTAATACGTTTTTTTACGTTAATACTTTTACGTTAATACTTTTTATTCCTCAATTCTCTTCCAGTTTCGTGTCCAAAGGCGAGCTGGACGCGCACAACAGGAAACACAGCGGCGCCCACCCTTTCGTCTGTGATGACTGCGGGAATGGTTTCACCACATCTAGCGCTCTGGTGAAGCACCGGCGGACCCACACGGGCGAGCGGCCCTACGCTTGCGACCTGTGCCCAATGCGTTTCGCAGCATCAGGCACTCTGAAAAACCACAGAAGAACCCACACCGGAGAAAGACCATTTCAGTGCTCATTGTGTGAGAAAGCTTTTGTTCAACGGACGGATTTGATCAGCCATATCCGTTGCCATACTGGTGAAAGGCCTTATATTTGCAACGAGTGTGGTCAGGCTTTCAGGAAAGCAGCGGCTTTGAAAGCTCATATTAGGATGCATGGGAAGGAATCGGGTACGGGTATGATGCATGGTCATGCTGTCCATTTGTTGCATGGCATGCATGAGGGGCAGTTACATGCTAGTTAACATTACATGCTGAAATTACTTTAGTCAAAAAAAAATTAAAGAGCGCTGGTGGTGTAGTGGTAGCACCCCTGCCTCAAGATCCGAATGTCGTGGGTTCAAACCTGGTCGCGCACCAATGAGTTTTTTCATTTGAAAAATATATGTGCGTGATTCTAGTGCTCTTAAACGGTGAAGGAAAACATCGTGAGGAAACCGGCATACCCTAGAACCAAAAATTCGAAGGTATGTGTCAGGTTAGTATTCTTATAAGCGGCCATGGGCTTGCAACCTGTCACGTACAACTGTGCCTGTGCAAAATGTGGGCATGTACCAAATGTCATGTTTGGACTTGACTCTGACTACCCCTTTAGATATCCTCAAAGATCTAAGTAACTAAAGATCTGAGGAGATATCTACCGAGCCTGGGGATTACAGCTGTGATCATATATATTTTTTTTTTTTTTAATTAGTAGATCGATTACGGAACTCTGATACAATCAACACTTGTCAAAACTGGCTCAAATTGATTGAATAAACACTCTTATGTGATACCAAATCACTTGATAACAATGAGAACGTATTGCCATTGATTCAGTGGTGGATTTATCACCAGGCTGAGTGGAGCCTAGGGCGGCAAATTTTAGGGGGCGGCAAATTTGGCTTATTACCTTACACAAAATAATAAATAAAAATTATAATATACACGGAGAAAAAATTTAACAAAATTGCAATATTTTAATACTATACACCTATACCAAATAATCCAACGATTTTACATGATAAATTACTAAACGCTAAATTTAATAGCCTACTGGCGGCAAATGTGTAAATCCGCCACTGCATTGATTGTAAGCAAAGATCAATAATCGCCCCACAGGAGTGTTATCCCCAGGTTTGATAGACATCTCAGATCTCTAGTTACTTATCTTTGAGGATTTCTAAAGGGTAGTCAGCATTGTCTGAATATTAGGTATTATTTGGTAAAAGCCTACATTTTGTACAGTAGTCAGTATTCCATATGTGTATTGAGGCTTTATTTAAATGTTATCATAACAGTATTTAAATTCAATAGTTTTAAGAGTTGTGTTATAATTATTGTCAATTTTTTATTGGACAGTTTTCCCTTTTGACATAAGTTGTGCAAATCATATTAACTTACAGAAAAAACACATTATTGAAAATGTAATGTATTCTATGAGTTATCTGTGGATCCCATAATACTAGCTTTGCTATTTTGGGGCTAGATGGCGCTGTGAAATGTCCAACATTATTTATTTTAGTCTTGTAACTTGGATCTTTGGGAATGACAAAGGGTAGCTAGGGACAAGTCTGGTATGTTTGGTATATGCAAATAATTATTTTTTTGTATTAAAGTACCTACTCATTGGGACCATTTTGAAATTTGTACAATAATAATTGGTAATGAAAATTTATTTGAAATTTATCTTTGTGTCTATAGTTTTAATTTAACTTAAGATTTTGCACTTAATTCTGTGACTAACATATTATTTATGTATCCAACAAAGTACTTACAGAAATGTGAATTAAGTAGTTATATAAAATACATGTGGAACAGCTGAGTTATCTGGATCATACAAACTATCTACAGATAGCTTGATCCAAATTATTGCAAATGGGAAGCGTTCCCCAATGCAAAAGTTTGTATTAACATGGTGTGATAAATTTATAAATCTCATTAAATTGTATGTACTGTATTAGTTAATAATTTATTGTATGTAAGTATTAATTTTGAATTCGTATGAATCAATAATGTTTTAAATGCAATTTTCTGTAGTTTTTATTTAAACCTTTAATTATTTAACTTTTCTTTCGTACAAGTGATGTGGTGTGTATAATAGGTAGGTGTATCGATTGTATTTTTTATCTTTTAATAATAATATGCGCGAAAATATTCTATTTTGCTTTTGTGTATTTATTTGTTCACTATGCTTTAAGAATAAACTAGGATTTTCTGCGGTGTATTTGCCTGACAACTACGTCGCTCTGGTTTTTATATGTTTTCTCGTGTTATTTTGAGTTTTATTGCGTAATTTTGGTGGTTATTTTGCCAATAAAGCCCGGGTTCTTGACGCGAGTGTAAAGTATGTGATTTTGAGTGAATAGTTCTCTTCAAATTCCATCGGAGGAAATCCCGAAAATTTTCAACAAAACAGCCATCTTTTGTTTAAAATTGACTTGACTACTTGACTATGACTCTGTGACGTTGACAATACTTATAAATAAATACACTTGACACTGGCAAAATTGTTCTTTAAGAGACAGATGCCATAATTGAAGAAGAAGAATAAACTAAGCGCTACTCATCGCTAGATGGCGCCTGTGTCACAATCGAGGAAATAGCTCTAATGGCCGATCACAGTGAATTGTAATAGTTAGCCGATCACCATAATTTGTATATGATCCGGCCTTATACCGGCTGGCAAAAAAACGGCCGGATAGGCCGGATACTGAACAGTAGCCGGATATCTGTTCCATCTCTATAACCGTTTATCATTCTCGCGTGGACAAACGCGTTTGCAGGACAGCTAGTCAAAATACCTAAGCATATATGTAGTACAGTCCTTTCCATTCAAAGGTTGTCTGGTAGAGATCGCTTCCTAGCCATAATACCACTACATTGCTAGCATAGTTTTAAAAATGTATAATATTTAAGTTGTGCAATAAAGTATTTTCTTTTTATCTATTTGACTACGAAATAACAATAATATACACACCAATGAATAAAACACAAAACAATTTTTAAGAATTTATTTATAAAATTAATTAAGTATAGCAATGTCTAGTAATCGCTACTTACATTACGATATCAATTTTGGAATAGAACTTATTTTAACAACAATAAAAATGCAAAATGAGTAAAAATATCAACAATTGCATACACAAGGTACAAATACAAACCCTTGAAATGAAAGTGTTCCTATCTGGGGCCTCACCACGAATTCATAGTACATTACCGAATTAATATTACATTGTTATTTCGTACCATGACCTATACAAATCGTATTACAGTAGTGTTACTTCAAGCTTGAAATGTGACGTTTCTGAAACATGATAGTTTGAACGCTTGTGGTAAGGCCCTAGGCTTATAAAACATCAAACTACTTTCAATTCATAAAAGTGTTTCATAAAAATACCTACTAACCTAAACTGTTGTACTTATTAGTAGAAAAATATGGTAACTTTATAAATTAACGTGAAAAGTTTCACTTAAATCGATGTTATAGAAAAAACAATACAAAATGCATATTACATTATTGTACCTGCCTACATAACTAGGTGACGTCACTCTCATACATACAGTAGGTCTACCATGAGTTTTCACAATCTACACTCGCTAGCGACTGTAGTTAAAAATTGTATGAAAACTTGTACAGCGCCTCTAGCGGATAGTTGGGTACTAAAACGTCACGTAGTTAACTATCCTACGTCACAGCGTACTACAGCAACTGTAGTTTGCGCTTCATTCATTTGCTTAGAATTTGGTGCCAAGAGTAACAATTTTGACAGATGTCATAGTAACGTACTATTACTACTGTAGTAACGTCAGCCAATCTAAATGTGACAACTCATGGTAGACGTATAGAAAGGCTAGAAATTGTTGACATACATTTTGATATATTTCACTACTAATTTAATCCTTAAATAATCCTTATTAAGCCTCAGACGTGTGTTTGTCATCTACGCTACTTTTAAGGTTTATTTTAGCAATTTATTGGCTTCGATTCTAATTCTAATTGGGTTGTTCACAGAGATCGTATTCTATATTAATTTCTAGTTTAATTTTCTATTAATAATGGTATTTAAGGTGGTGTCTCGCTCGGGCGAATCCTAATATTTACTGCGATTTAGAGTAATATGGCTTGTGTAATACAATTTTGCAACTATTTTAAGCCATTATCTTTGACATTTAAGAGCGCTGGTGGTGTAGTGGTAGCACCCCTGCTTCACGATCCGAAGGTCGTGGGTTCAAACCTGGTCGTGCACCAATGAGTTTTTCCATTCGAAAAATTTATATGCGCAATGCCAGTGCTCTTAAGCGGTGAAGGAAAACATCGTGAGGAAACCGGCATACCCTAGAACCAAACATTCGAAGGTATGTGTCATAGGTTAGTATTCTAATAAGCGGCGATGGGCTTGCAACCTGTCACGTACGGAATACTTACTACTGTGCAAAATGTGGGCATGTACCAAATGTCATGTTTGGACTTGTCTCTGACTACCCTCTTTAGATATCCTCAAAGATCTAAGTAACTAAAAATCTGAGAAGATATCTACCGAGCCTGGGGATTACAGTCCTGATCATATTTTTTTTTATTTTCAACATTATTACCAAAATGATCACAAATCAATGTCAAGACGAATATGATGCTAGCCTTAGTTTAATTTTTAGCCAAGTAGATATTGAACTTTTGTATGAAACAGCTGTTATTTTCGCGCTCACCGTGTTAGTTCTTAGAAAAAGTTGTTTATATTGATGGGTACTTTAACCCCCTGAAGTTTTCGGAAGTAGTTTGGTAACACCCTGTATAGTTGAATATTTTCTTATTCAGCCCCATATCAGGAGCTCTACTCTCTTTCTTCGAAACGAAGTTTCGTAAACGAACGAATTTTAAACGAAGTTTCGGCAATGAAGCTACTCTTATTCATTTTCGGATACACACACGAAGTTCGTTTTCATAGACAATTTTCGTGAATTAAGTTGAACGAATGATATGTGTAGGTCTTTTATCAGGTCAATTACGGATTATTTTTTAATGTAAAATAAACAAAATATTTCGCTTTGTTTTTATATTTTACTTCTATTTATTGTTTATTAACTATTTTCTGTTATATATAAGCAGCTTAGGTAATTAAACAACTACAATTTGACCAATTTCTACTTTTGACGTAGTTCACCCGAGGCACTATAAAGCACCTAATAACATCCGACTAATTTTAGGAGTACAATTAATACATCTAATTGGGTAGTAACATTTCGATCGAAACTTCGTTTTTCGTTGAAAAAGAGTAGACCTCCACCCATATTCAGAGAATAGGTTAATAAAAAAAAAGTTTTCTAAATTTTAAGTCGTACAAAATGGCTAACAATTGTCGCAAAACTACACCAACGCTAGATATATTACTTATGAAACGCAGGAAGTATTAATAATAGCATAATATTCTAATTTCACGCCCGATCGTGACTACCACCTTAACAAAATGTTATTAATAATAAAATACCAACATGAAACAGTCATACTGCATTAAGTCTAAAACTTACAATATATATTGATATTTTTATATAAATATAGATAACTTTTACATAAATATACCTAAAATAAATTTAGATTAAGTAATTTTAATATCATCTTCGGTTCTTTCAACATGAATTTATAACAAACTAGTAACCGCGCGCGACTCTGCTCGCTTACCTACCCTGATGAAAAGTAGCTTATGTATTATTCTAGGTCATAAACTACGCGTATTCCAAGTTTCAGCCAGATCCGTTCAGCCGTTTTAGCGTTATTGAGTAACAAACACCTATCTAATATTGTTAGAATAGTAACATTTTATTATTGTAATATTTAGGTTTAGGCTTCGGTCGGAGCACCGAATACCCGGCAACCGGATATCCGGCGCAGGAGTTTAATGATCCCGCGTGACTCAATTCAAGTTAGTAATATTCGGCCGGAAACCGGATAGCATAAAAATGGCCGGATGCCGAATAGTGACCGGATATCCGTTGCATCCCCTAGAGATGCAAGGGATATAAATTAGTTACAAAATTTATAACTCGGGAGCGGCTGGACAGATTTACATTATTTTTTATTCGTTGGATTTGGTATTAAAACAAAACAGCCGGATAAACCGGATACCGAATAGTAACCGGATATCCGTTGCATCTCTAGTGTTAGTTACATAATTTATAACTATAAGAGCGGCTGGACAGATTTACATGATTTTTGATTTGTTGGATTTGGTATTAAAACGTTTGGAAATGTATTGAATGCGGACAAAGTCGCGGGCGACGGCTAGTTCTGTGTAAAATTCATGTTATCATCTTTTTCAGTCCAGTTGAGCCCAATTTTCAAATTCATCCTAAACAAATATCACATCGAAATAAATATAATTAAGTAAATTTAACTTAAATACATTTCTATTACGGAACTATTGTTGCAATCAGTTACAATCAATGTCTATCAGCAATAGGGGCCTTAGCACAAGCTGTTCGGGCAATATCAAAGTAATATATTTTGATATTTCGCACTATGATTGTACAAATTGTATTGAAGTAGTGTTACTTCAAGCTTGAAATGTGAAGTTTCTGTAAGAGTTCGTGGTAAGGCCTATTGCTAATAAAAATTGATTGTAATTGATTGTAACAAGTAATTTAATGACACCACCTGTAGTGCGATTACGGAACTCTGATACAATTAACACTTGTCTAAACTGGCTCAAATTTATTGAATAAACACTCTTATGTCATACCAAATCACTTGATTGCAATGAAAACGTATTGACATTGATTGTAAGAAAAGATCCATAATCGCCCCCCTGTTCTGCAGACTAACTTAATTGATATTATAGATACGATCTTATTTTATTTACTATAAAGACTACATTAGCTTATCATTTCTAAATGACAGTTTAAAAAGAGCGAAAATTGACTGTTTTTCAAATTTATTTTCCACCATTTTCCCGTAGCTTTAGGTCCATTTCACCAAACTTTTGTTAACAAAGCATTAACTGATCGTGCATCAATATTAACAAGAATGTTAGAGTATCGTTATCTATTTTACGTCATTTCATTTGACGGAAGATAATCTTTCGCCAGGACATGGTGGAAGACAACTTAAACAGACGATTAAACGACTAACAAGCTGTTAGTTTAATTAACAAAGTGGTGAAACTAGCATTTAGTCAGCACTAATTGTCATGGCCTCTAAAATAAGCTAAAACACAAATTAAGAACTGTAATTTAAAATGTTTACGCTAATTTAGTATATATTGTTAACAAAATAAGATAGAGCGCTGGTGGTGTAGTGGTAGCACCCCGGCTTCACGATCCGAAGGTCGTGGGTTCAAACCTGGTCGTGCACCAATGAGTTTTTCCATTCGAAAAAATTGTGTGCGCAATGCCAGTGCTCTTAAACGGTGAAGGAAAACATCGTGAGGAAACCGGCATGCCCTAGAACCAAAAATTCGAAGGTGTGCGTCATAGGTTAGTATTCTTATAAGCGGCGATGGGCTTGCAACCTGTCACGTACGGAATACTAACTACTGTGCAAAATGTGGGCATGTACCAAATGTCATGTTTGGACTTGCCTCTGACTACCCCCTTTAGATATCCTCAAAAGATTTAAGTAACCAAAGATCTGAGGAGATATCTACCGAGCCCGGGGATTACAGTCGTGATCATATTTATTTATTTTATTTTTTTAAGATAGTGCATATTTCAGCATCTATCAGTTAGTCTGCAGAAGAAGAGAACTACCTGTAGGTATCTGTTGCATTTTCAAAACTAACTAAAATTGTTGTTGTCCTTTTTTAAGTATTATAAAATGAAAGGCTATAATATATAGTATAGCGGGACTATCAGTCTCGCATTAGCAGCGTAGGCAACGTAACCCGACTTTCAACCCGGTTCATGTTTAATGTCCATGGCCATGATCCAACATCTCATTTCTCAAAATCCGTACAGCCGTTTTCGCTACAGCGACAGCCAAAGGAACTGTAGGTCTACCATGAGTTTTCACAATCTACACTCGCTAGCGACTGTAGTTAATAAAATGTATGAAAAACTTGGTACAGCGCCTCTAGCGGATAGTTGGGTACTAAAACTTCACGTAGTTAACTATCCTACGTCACAGCGTACTACAGCGACTGTAGTTTGCGCTCATTAATTTGCTTAGAATTTGGTACAATGAGTAACAATTTTGACAAAGTGTCATAGTCACGTACTATTACTATTGTAGTAACGTCAGCCGATCTAAATGTGACAACTCATGGTAGACCTACTGACATACATACATACACCCCAAACACATAACCCTCTTTCGCAGTTGGGTAATTACGGTAGAAACGCTGTCTATGATGCTCATGTAAACCCCACGTTTACACCAAGGTCATCATCATCTTCCTGCCCTTATCCCACGCTATCTGGGGTCGGCACAACATGTGATCTTCTTCCATTTCCCTCTGTCACTCGTCATCTCAGTACTCACTCCTTTCTTACCCATGTCATCTTTCACACAGTCCATCCATCTTTTCTTTGGCCTACCTCTACCCCTGTATCCATCCACATTCATATCTAATGTAGCGAACACACGTTGGCCCTGGCCTGCCGGGCGAGGCCCAATCATGGCCAACGCCCAGCGTGTAGTGAGGTGGTTGGCGTAGGGTCGCCGACGCCTGTACAGGCCTGTACAGGCTGGCCGCCGATCCCGTCGAGTGTCGGTTTTTGGGCCAAGATCAAAGAGAGTTGGCCGCGCGGCCCGCCTGCCGTTTACACGTTGGCTTGCTATTCAGTCTCTTGCAAACTAGCGCACGGGACTGACGTGCGTGTCTACTCGCCGAATGCACTATGATACGTGTCGCAAAATGAGCGACAGGTCCAATGAACGTATTTGATGTTTGTTGAGCTACTTTTTTATTTATTTATTTAGGTATGATCAATAAATGTAAGTAACTAGGTAGATTCCATAGGTACAGCGCTGGTTTCCATAACATCGCATAATGTAGGTAGTAATCATTTTTACCAATCTACCTACTTTACCTACTGTTAGGTATGTACCTACCTAAGTGTACCTGTAAATGTGTGATATAAGATGGTAATAAAATAAGTAGGTACTTAGACTTATTTTATACATAAATAATGCATTCAGGAATAGATATGTACGTACCTACTGTAAGTATGTGATATGATGGTATAAGTACCTAGACTTATTTTATTTTATGAAATGCATTCAGGAATAGGTATATAGGCTGCATATTTCATTCCATCCATGACCTCATTTTTTTTTTTAAATATCGATCGTAATTCGCCGGCGCGCGGAGTCAAAATCGACGTGCGCCTTGCCTGCCTGATCGGAGCTCACTGAGGCGAGGGCCAACGTGTGGATGGCACGCCGGGCGTGGCCCGGTGTTATCGCCATCCTTGTCTAAATTTTTTGTCCTTGTCACACTGACCAATCATCGCCAACATGTGGAAGCTACATAACACTCTCCTTGTCACATGACATTCATCTCTCCTCATAACATGCCCATACCACGCTAACCTATTACTCCTCATCTTTTCTCCTCATTTTTTTTTGTTTACACCAAGGTATACAACATGTATTCTACAAACATGTAGATACATTTATTCTCAATCTTGCTTTAGATGTCAACGATACATTAAAACAATTTTAATTTGACAGTTTGATATTTAAATACACGATAACAACAAGTCACAAACATGGACATTTTTTTCAGTATTCGTGGTTTCGGTACTTACATTAATTCAATTATTTATATTAAAAGATTTAATTAAGATATAAATGAAAACTTCCGCCCACGGCCCGCGTGGTACCTTGAAAAACAAAAACAAATCTATCCCACGGGAACCGTACATTTGTCCGGGATAAAAAGTAGCCTATGTGCTATTCCAGACTATATCGTATGTATATCTGTGTGTCATCCAGATCCGTTCAACCGTTTCAGCGTGAAAGATTTACAAATATACATCCACACATTCACACAAAACATGTTTCAGAATTCTTGTCTTCGTGTTTGAAGATTTAAAAAAATCATGTTAGTAGATGTAAAAGTGGGGCCTGTAATGTGCCTACTGACTCCGCTCCAGCGGGGCGGAGAGCGGAGACACCTCTCTGTTCCGGCACTGGCTGGCAATTGAACCCCAGTGTACTGTGTGTAAGCCCCAATTTAAGTCAGTGCTGCATCCTTATACATTCGTACTAGTGCAAGGGAGAGGGCGCCATATTGCTCATTTCGTTGGACAAAGTATAGAATAGAATTACTGAAAAGGACGGAAATATATAGTACTTTCCCGCTAAACTATTATCTAGTAACTCAAATAGATTCGTGGAGAAGCGAAACACGTGTCGAATTTCTATTTGAGTTAGTGTTGTTAAGCTCATTAGATGCCTATGTATCCATTGATGTATCCTACTCTTTTTATCTTGGGCATGGTTGGATATAACCAGCTAAAGGTTAGGAGAGAACTATAGTATTAGGTATTATACTTATTTAAGGTACTTAGGGGTCTGATACATAACAGCGATATTCTAAGCCAAATATTGATTTGTGTGCCGAACAGATATGTTTGGAGGCGGAGGCGACCGCCACTAGTGGGGATACCGCAAGCGCGGACTCATCTGCTAAGCGAAGCGCCCCTGACGCGCGCACTCCGCACCCTTAACATTGTCGCCACCGAGACGGACATTTTCTGTTGTACTATGAGTGAATTCACAAAAGTAACTCTATATGTTTTATGTTACAAAATTTAGTTGTAGATTAGATAATTTTGTATTATTAAGGACTACAATATCGTGTTAGGTATAGCCTGTAAAGATATTGTTAGTGTTTAAATAAATAAATAAAATAAAATAAAAAAAAATAGATAATAGTTTAGTGGGAAAGTAATATTTCTAAATTAAATTATTAAAATAATATTTCTGTCCTTTTCAGTATTTGTAATGGCTCTGAAAAGTCACGCCTGAATCAATAATTTCTCCTAGAATAAGATTATCGAGATATGGCCCTAATATAACACATCTAGCCGGTTGGTGTCTACTGACTCCGCTCCAGTGGGGCGGAGAGCGGAGACACCTTTTAAAAAACTCATGAAGGTAGATGTAAAAGTGGGGTAAGGTTGCCTGTAATGTGTCTACACGCGCCCGCTCTTACGACAACAAACGAAGCTCGCTTTAACCGGTTAATCTATTATCGAAATACCGGTTTTTTTCTAGTAAATTATTAACCGGTTCCAAGCCCTGGAGATAAGAGCAGGAAATTATGATGTTGGTAGATGTAAAAGTGGGGTAAGGTTGCCTGTATTGCGCCTACTGACTCCGCTCCAGCGGGGCGGAGAGCGGAGACACCTTCTCTCTGTTCCGGCACTGGCTGGCGTTGCTGCCCGTGTTGAGAGAGCCTGACCAGTCGCCGAGCTGGGACACCGGCCGGTAGAACTTGGTGGAAGTGCGATTGAAGATAGGGAGTAGCTCGTTCGCCTCGTTCGACAGCGCCTGTGGACGGAATATAACCTTTATTAACCGACTGTGGACGGAATACAACCTTTATTAACAGACTGCAAAGCGAAAAGGTAAGAGAATAATAATAATAAATAATGCTGGACAATCCACACAGCATCATCTAGCCCCAAAGTAAGCTACTCAAAGCTTGTGTTATGGGTACTAGATAACTGATATATTTAATACATTATATACATAGATAGATATATTTTTTATTATACATAGAAAACACCCAGAGCAACGGAACAGATTTCTGCAGATCGTACACAAATTTGTTCCGCGGCGGGAATCGAACCCGCAACCTCTTGCGTCGCAGACAGACTCTCGCCCGCTGCGCCACTGAGGTCCTCCAAAATAATATAACTTTATATAACTTACAACTCCGAATTATTATCAAAGTAATCATCTTCCTGCCCTTATCCCACGTTATGTGGGGTCGGCACAACATGTGATCCTCTTCCATTTCCCTCTGTCACTCGTCATCTCAGTACTCACTCCTTTCTTACCCATGTCATCTTTCACACAGTCCATCCATCTTTTCTTTGGCCTACCTCTACCCCTGTATCCATCCACATTCATACCTAACACTCTCCTTGTCACATGACATTCATCTCTTCTCATAACATGCCCATACCACGCTAACCTATTACTCCTTATCTTTTCTGTCACCGGTGCCACTTTCAGACTTCCTCTGATATACTCATTCCTTATTTTATCCATCCTTGTCACTCCACACATCCATCTCAACATTCGCATTTCCGCCGCATGCACTCTTTTCTCGTCCGTTCCCTTGGTGGCCCAACATTCAGACCCATACAATACGACAGGCCTTATGATCGTTTTGTAGATTTGCCCCTTAAGTTTAAGGGGCATTCTCGGATCACACGTGGTTCCTGTGACCAAAGTAATATAACTTTGATAATAATTCGAAGGTGTGTGTCATAGGTTAGTATTCTTATAAGCGGCGCGGCGATGGGCTTGCAACGTGTCACGTACGGAATACTAACTACTGTGCAAAATGGTAGCATGTACCAAATGTCATGTTTGGACGTGCCTTTGACTACCCACCCTCTCATATCCTTAAAGATCTAAGTAACTAAAAAAGATGAGCCTGGGGATTATTTCGACCAGTCGTGAGCATGTCGCAACATACAGGGCCATACCGCAAGCTCTTCGGGCAATATCAAAGTAATATAACTTTGATATATCGTACCATGACCTATAAAAATTGTATTGAAGTAGTGTTACGAGTACTTTAAGTTTATATTGTGACGTTTCCGAACCATAATGGTTTTTAACTTGTGGTAAGGCTATCAGACCAGTGTGGTAAAAGGACTGGAGGTGGTACCTTGAGGTATATGACAGCATCCGTGCCGTGACCCTCACAGGACATTAGCATCAGGTCTCCGTGGAAGTACCGCGCGTACAGGCGGGATATAGGCAGCCCGTAGCCGTAACCTGGTCAGAAATGAAGGAAAAATGGCGGTTAGATTAAATTTTAAAGAAAACGGAAGAAATTAATTTATGTAAGACTAGGCAATAAGAGGGTCTACCATGAGTTTTCACAATCTACACTCGCTAGCGACTGTAGTTAAAAATATCTATGAAAACTTGGTACAGCGCCTCTAGCGGATAGTTGGGTACTAAAACGTCACGTAGCAAACTATCCTACGTCACAGCGTACTACAGCGACTGTAGTTTGCGCTTCATTAATTTGCTTAGAATTTGGTGCCATGAGTAACAATTGTGACAGATGTCATAGTAACGTACTATTACTACTGTAGTAACGTCAGCCGATCTAAATGTGACAACTCATGGTAGACGTAAAGGTCTATAGACTAACTAACTTCCGCCCACGGCTTCGCGCGGTACCTTGAAAAACAAAAACAAATCTATCCCGCGGGAACCGTACAAATTTCGTCCAGATCCGTTCAGCCGTTTCAGCGTGAAAGTGTAACAAACATACATTCTTACTAACTTACGCGTTTATTTCAGGTACTAATATTATAAATGCGAAAATTACTCTGTCCGATACCTTTCACGTTTAAACAGCTGAACCTATTTTGATAAAATTTGCTACAAAGATGGACCAGAGCTTGAGAAAGGACTTAGGCTATCTTTTTTAGTCTAATTTAAGTCGAAAATTAAAAAGAATAATATATTTATAAGCTTTTGCATTTATTCTAAAGTAGATTTTTACTACAGAATTTTAAATAATTCTAACTGAAACTTACCTACTTTGACAGTAGCATGCAAAATTAAATTAAGTGAGCACTAATAATAGTTCATAACATCAAATAATATTATATTCACACTGAGAATTACTACAAAACTCTGGTAAGAATCACCCTGTTGTGTACTTTTACCCCGATCCGGCTACATTTACCCCGATCTGGCTAAATTTACCACGATCTGGTTAGATTCATTTAAATACTATATTAAAAATAATTTGAATATGGGCGGGACCTGTCAATTATGCCAAAGAATTATATCAAAACACGTATTTTATACGTTACACGGTAGTTTAAACCCAAACGTCGAGGGAATAAAGTCGACTTTGATATTTTTTTGGCAAATCCACGAAGGAGTTTCGATTTTTTCCGTTCACTGCAAATATCCTAGAAACTAGAGATGTGCGAAATACAATGACTGAATGTGCCTCTGTCAAGCATCTTCAAATATCTGAGTACCTTACTAGAGAGGAAATGTTAAAGACTGGTGTTTAGTCTAGAGCAGTGATTCCCAAAGTGGTCCAGGTGGGCCCCCAGGGGTCCACGGGAGACTCGACGGGGGTCTACGATGGACGTGACAAAAAATGGGGGTACTTTTAAACTTACGCGATCTGAACACATTATTATTAGTATTAGACGGGTATTTATCGCGTTTAAATCTTAAATTAAAAATTTTAATTAATTATAAATTGAGTCTACCCGTGACCACGACAGCGTGCAAACCTGTCGAAACGTCGGGAAAATATAAGGTAATTTAAACGCGATAAATACCCGTCTAATTCTAATAATAAAAAATGGGGGTCCACAATCGTGCATAAAAATGAATTTTGTTTCGATAGTGAAGAACTAAAATGTTAGCTTGTTATTTTAAATAATATGATACCTAAATCAAACCTTCTCTATAAGACAATTTATAACTAAATTGAGAAAAAAATGGTAATTTGGAAATGAAAAAAAAATTTTTTTTTTCAAAATCTGTAATTCGTCGTTGTAACTCAGCCACAACGCAAGTTTCCATAGATAGATACCTAGATCTAATGTTCACCTTTTTTTTTTTCAAGATTTAGAAATTGGTAGTAATGTAGATGCAGGGGGTCCACCGGATCCAGCAAAATTTTGAAAGTGGTCTATGAAACAAAAGAGTTTGGGAACCACTGGTCTAGAGCCTATCGCTAAAGTACACAAAATTAAAAAAAAATTATAAACCCCCGACTTCTAAACCTTACCCTAACATGTCATATTTAAAGTTATGGTTACCTTACCATACTTTCAATATCATTGAAGTAAGATACCAAATTTCGAATTGATCGGACATAAGGATGTTAGTCAGATCCCCTCATCAACTAGAAAAGAGCTGATGATCTTCAAACGACTGAACAGATTTTCATGAAACATAACTAAGAACACTCGGGATAAAATTATGTATGAAACATAAAAACTAAACGAAAATCGGTTCATCCGTTTGGGAGCTACGTTACCACAGAGCAGTGTTGCCAGATGAGACAAATTATATTACAGTGTTTGGTGCTCAAAGGTGCTCAAAATTAGTGTTTGATACAAAATTACAATAAAAGTAAAAAAATGATTTTTGCCCGTTGAAAAATTACAGTGTTCCCATACACTGTAATTTTTTTAGTATTACAGTGTACAGAGGATCGTGTGAAAATACAGTAGATCTGCTGTAATTACAGTGTATCTGGCAACACTGCCACATACAGATACACAGACAGACACGTTAAACTTATGACACCCCTCTTTTTGTGTCGGGGGTTAAAAAATAGCCTACGTGTTTCTTGTCTAGGGTCACTTACCAGCTAAAGGCACGGTGTGGGAGTCCGATTTGGAAGGCTGCGGCGCTGTGCTGTACATGTACTTGAACAATAGGTCTGAGACACTGCGGGGGATGCCACCTCCCCGGTCTGACATCTGTAATAGTTATTCTTAAGGTGACCATGGATACATAGGATTAGTTTTTACTAGCTTCCGCCCACGGCTTCGCGCGCGTGGTACCTTGATAAACAAAAACAATTCTATCCCACGGGGACCGTACATTTTGCCGGGATAAAGAGTAACCTATGTACTACTCCAGACTAATCTATATCTCTGCCAAATTTAATCCAGATCCGTTCAGCCGTTTCAGCGTGAAAGAGTAACAAACATACATTTATATAAGCCGGTTCATTAAAGAAAGGAATCTTAAATGGCGGCGCTTATCATGTTTTCTCGCTCGCACACTAGTGCCGTCTATACTCACTCTCGCGCGTACCGTTAGCAGAAAAAAAATTAGTCTTGATTTGATTTGCTTCCACGCTGTCTTGACGCGCTCAGTGATCCTTTTTATGAATATCTAGTTATAGTTTTATGTTCATCATAACTCCTGTTTTGTTATATACGTTGTCAGGTGTACAGAAACGGACATAATCATTAATTCATCCCTAAAAAAGTAGGCACTGTTTCCGATGGATGAAAACAACAAAAAATATTTAATGATAATAGATGGCGCCACGTGTCTTTCAAATTTTCAAGTTTCACCCAAGCGAAGCCGTTGGCAGTTTGAAATTAATGTGACCCAGTCTTGTTTTTATTAAAAACTTTTACTTGAAATTATACACGGTGTATTTTTGGTCAGTTTAAAGCCGGCGTCCAATTTTTTTATTATTAATCGTATTTGTGTCGTTGGTTTAGTTTTTGAATTTGATAAGTATTTACGGAACTGAATAGTCGAAAAGATTAACAAAAGTGTGTTACACACATGGTAAGGCGCGCAGAGTCAACGATTTCGCAAACTCCCCAGTCCCTACGGCCCGCGCCGCCGCGCGCCGAATTCGCATGCCGACAAACGAATAGCATTTACTATCGGTTCTCATATTATCGAGTAAGTTTCGAGTTATTATTAAAAACAAAAGTAATATATTTATTATTTATATTGGTTTTTGAGTAGGGTTACAGATATAGATTACGTGGGCGCCGGCTTTAAACTGACCAAAAATACACCGTGTATATTATGCTGACTGTACTATTTGTCTATAACTGTTATAATTATTAGTAGGATTACCTTGACAGACACATCTTCCCTGCCGTGTACCAGGTTCACAGTAATGGGAGGTGGTGAGTTCTCGTGCGTCTCCATGACGGCTCGCATCGCGTTCTTGAACAACTCGAACAGCATGTGGTAGAGGTGAGACGGCACGTATACGACCGGCATCGGTCTTTCACTCGGCACTGACAAACAAATAGAATAATAAATATTATTATTAGTATTAGACGGGTATTTATCGCGTTTAAATTACCTTATATTTTCGTGCTTATATTTTGCTGTCGTGGTCACGGGTAGTCAGTGACTACCCGTGACAGCGTGCAAACCTGTCGAAACGTCGGGAAAATATAAGGTAATTTAAACGCGATAAATACCCGTCTAATACTAATAATAATGTGTTCAGATCGCGTAAGTTTAAAAGTGAATAATAAATAAACAAAATATTAGTGGACATTACACACGTTATCTAGCCTCCAATTTGATTTTTCCTCCCTAGATCCAAATAATATCATACCTACTCGTATTATAGCATATTTTAAGTTAGTCTCTAATGCTACGGCTACACTCGACACGTCTGGCCAAACAATGCGTCCTATCTAGGCATGGGCGTTTCGGATTTCTAATTTTGAAATCGATCTCAAAAGCCGATTTTAGAAATCGATTTCAGAAGCGGATTGTGGAGCGGATTCACCTAAATTCATTCTATCACTTTCACTCTGCCAAACAACTGCTGAGAGTGAAAGAGATCAAGCGAATTTTCGTTCTATCAAAAAGAAGCTAATTTGCGACAGTTTTGTGTTTTGATTTCGTTTTGGTTTGCTAGCGTTTTCGCGTTGTTTTTAAATTTTTTAAAATCATTTTGTCCCTAATGGAATATCGATACGATACGATTTCTAACTGAACTCGGATTTCAGATTCGTTTTGATATATCGGACTCATGCCTAGTCCTATCGCGTTCATTATCGCCAATACAAATGCACTTCGCGCCGCGCTGTCGGTAAATTGGCGCACATCAAAGGGCTTTATCGCGACAAAGCGGTTGGCTACACTTGCGTGCGCTCAGTTCACTGCGAGACGCCTCTTCCATTTTTTCCGCAAAATGAATTGTTGCGACGTTTTTGATTATCGCGACGTAGCGAAGTTTTTACGATGCGGCCAAGCACTTCGTCGTAGATCGAACACGAAGTTTTTATCGCGACAACGCAACACGAATCTTCGCGTGATAATGTAGCCGTAGCATAAAAACAACAGAACTACTGCCAAAGTATAGTTTATTTAGGGCTAGATTGGTTTAAGAATTTATTTCTCAAAAGAACAAAGTTCACTTAAATGAGAATGTATATACAATATTCTTAAGCTATCTTAACTTAGAATTATATGCTATAGTTGTAATAACTTTAGTTAGCTGGTAGTAGTTTAAGTTTAAGTTGACAGTGATGTTTGGTGCCGTTTGTTTAACAAATTTTGTCATAAATATATTGTTTTAATCTTTTTTTAAATGTGTGCATTGATAAGCAGTTTTTAATGTTATCAGGTAAGTTATTATAAATCTGTGCACCTTCATACATGATGTTCCGTTTTCCATAGTTGGTCCGGTTCAACATGCTCTGTTAATTAAAGTAACAGCTTATCCTTTTAATCGGCTGTTAAAGTTGTTATGTGTTCTATTATTGACAAAGGATTATTTTCTGTTAAATGAAATGATGTTAAACAGATAACGATACTTTAACATTCTTGTTAATTTTGATACCCGATCAGGTAAAGCTTTGTTGACAAAACTTTGGTGAAATAAATAAATAAATATTGGTGGACTACCTACACACACAACGCCATCTAGCCCCAAACTAAGCAAAGCTTGTATTATGGTAATCAGTTAGCTGATAGATTAATTATATATATTTTTTTGTAAATACATACATAGAATAGATAACAATTGGACCTTAAGTTTATGTATTTTTATCAGTTGTGGTATTTCGAGACAATAATACGTTTAGATAAGTTCTATCACGCGAGTGGTATCACCGAATTGTGTTTATCATTTCACTTAGTATCTATCTCTATCTAATCATAAAAATACCACAAGTTGCGATTCAAAATAATCATTGTAGTTCTTAATTTAATTTATCTATTTTCGTTTTTACCTTAACCTTATATAGTAAGTACGTAAAGCCGGCTCCACACGCTTGGTGTTGGTCACAAACAAGTTGGCGAACGTGCCAGTATATTTCGAATCGGCTAACATGTCTGACGACGTGCTTGTGGCAGCTGTTAGTTTCGGGTTGACTTATTTTTATTTTAAATTCAAGCAAAAGAACAGTAAAATAAATTTTATATAGAATTTTCCAATTGATAAATCAAGAAGATGTTAAGAACTTACCCCCGTTCTGTAATAGCTCCAACTCCGGCGCAGCTAAGTAGTATCTATCGCAGAGGAATCGTGCGTTTTCGTAGGCGTCTCTGACGACTGCCGCAACGTCGCACGCCGGGTCTATAGATCCAATGTGACGTCCACCACTGCCCATCCCATTGACGGACGCCTGACGGCTACCTATAGCTTGCTCACCGAACAGTAATGCTGGAATAGGAAGTATATTTTTATTATAAATCAAATCTATACTAATATTATAAGGAGAAAAGTTTTGTATTTTTGTTTGTAACGAATAAACTCAAAAACTACTGGTCCGATTTAAAAAATTCTTTCACCGTTAGAATGCTACGTTATCCCTGAGTAACATAGGCTATATTTTATGTAGGTACCTCGCGAGCAAAGCCGCGAACGGAAGCTAGTTAAATATAATAAGGGGTCATCCATAAATTAAGTCACACGAATTTAATGATTTTTTGCCCCTCCCTCTTGTCACATTTTTGAGACTCCCCCCCTCCCTAGTATCAGTGTGACGTCACATCACATATTATTTTTTGCCCCTCCCCCTTGTCACAGCTGGTCACATTTTTGAGACTCCCCCCCCCTCCCTAGTATGACGTCACAGATTATGTCGACAGACAAAACAATCGCGCGCGAGAGCGCTGGTGGTGTAGTGGTAGCACCCCTGCCTCACGATCCGAAGGTCGTGGGTTCAAACCTGGTCGTGCACCATTGAGTTTTTCCATTCGAAAAATTTATGTGCGCAATGCCAGTGCTCTTAAACGGTGAAGGAAAACATCGTGAGGAAACCGGCATACCCTAGAACCAAAAATTCGAAGGTATGTGTCATAGGTTAGTATTATTATAAGCGGCGTTGGGCTTGCAACCTGTCACGTACGGAATACTAACTACTGTGCAAAATGTGGGCGTGTACTAAATGTCATGTTTGGACTTGCCTCTGACTACCCTCTTTAGATATCCTCAAAGATATAAGTAACTAAAGATCTGAGGAGATATCTACCGAGCCTGGGGATTACAGTCGTGAACATATTTATTTTTTATTTTTTACAAAACAATCGGTATCTTATATTTACACATATATAGTTGAATATTTTTTTGATTGAGGTAAGTGAACATCATTCGTCATTTGTCATTCGTTAGTATTTAGACTTGTATCTAAACTGAGTTTAGATATCCTCAAAGATCTAAGTAACTAGAGATCTGAGGAGATATATACCGAGCCTGGGGATTACAGTCGTGTGAGTGTGTTTTGTTTTCGTTCGGGGTAAAGTAAGTCACGAGCGGTTTTGCCCCACTTACGTCCCAAATTCGGGGTAAAATTCTACTTCCTACTAATATTATAAACGCGAAAGTTTGTAAGAATGTATGGATGGATGGAGGGATGGATCTCAAGATGTCTGGATGTATTTGACGGCCTCTGTGGCGCAGCGGGCGAAGGTCCGCCTGAGACGCAGATGGTTGCGGGTTCGATTCCCGCCGCGGGACAAATGTTTGCATTATTTGCAGATATTTGTCTCAGGTCTGGGTGTTTTCTATGTATTATATGTATGTATGTATTTACAAAAAAAATGTATCTATGTAGTTTACCAGTCATGTGGTTCCCATAATACAAGCTCTGCTTAGTTTAGGGCAACATGATGCTGTGATAGTGTCCAGCATTATTTATTTTTATTTTATTTATGTTTGTTACTCTTTCACGCTAAAACGGCTGAACGGATCTGAATGAAATTTGGCACAACTATAGATTATGATCTGGAATAACACATACGCTACATTTTATCCCGGAAAAATATAAGGTTCCCGCGGGATAGATTTGTTTTTGTTTTTCAAGGTACCACGCGGGCGAAGCCGTGGGCGGAAGCTAGTAAATCTATAAAGATACTTACTGTGCTGATTGATAAGCATACGAATAGATATCCGGCTCATGTAGAACCGATCTAAGAAGTATTGGATGGAGTTCTCAATTCCGGCGTCGACCTGGTGACAAAGATACAATTAAAATATGTATCTACACTAATAATTATAGATGTTAAGTTTGTTTATTTGTATATAGGAGGTAATCTCCGAAAATAATCATTCAATTTAAAAAAAATCTGTCACCAATGTTTAGAATGAACTTTCAGGATGAACATAGGCTACATTTTATGTATACGAAGACACAGACGAAAGCTAGTCTATATCTATACTAATATTATAAAGAGGAAAGTTTTGTATTTTTGTTTGTAACGAATCAATTCAAAAACTACAGGTCTGATTTCAAAAATTCCTTTACCATTAGAATGCTACAGTATCCCTGAGTAACATAGGCTATGTTTTGTGTGGGTACCTCACGAGTAAAGCCGCGAGCGGCAGCTAGTATTCAATAAAATGTCAAAGATCAGTTTGAAACGTCTTACATGCCTTAGTTGTAACTTTAAGTGCCAATTCCAACCTAACCCAAGTCCGAGAAGAACAGGCTTAAAACTCGTCTCTAGGTATGAGTCCGATTTATCAAAACGAATCTGAAAGCCGATTTCACCTACAAATCGTATCGCATCGATTGTCCAATAAAGACAAACTGATTTTAGAAAACTTAAAAACAACATCTACCACGAAAACGCAAGCAAACCAAAACCAAGCCAAAGCCAAATCTTTCTTTGAAAACTCCGATACATTTTCATAAATTCATGCTATCACTTTCACTCTGCCAAACAACTGCTGAGAATGAAAGAGATGAAGAGAATTTCAGACAGTTTTGCTGCAAGCAAACCGTTCGTTCGTTCGCAAACGAACGAAATCGTAAGATTTCTGAAAACTTACGTTCGTTCGCAAACGAATGAAATCGTAAGTTTGCCAAACTTACGTTCGTTCGCAAACGAATGAAATCGTAAGTTTTCAGAAATCTTACGATTTCGTTCGTTTGCGAACGAACGAACGGTTTGCTTGCAGCAAATCTGTCTGAAATTCTCTTCATCTCTTTCTCTAAAAAAAACATGGTAGCAATCGTGAGGAAACCGGCATAAAAAGTTCAAAGACATTCCTTTCACACTGGTTCAACAGAACTAGTGACAAATTAAAAAGTTAAAAAAATAGGATTACCTCGTGAGACTCCTTGAGTTCCAGGACTCCTTGGGCCATGGTCTGAACTACGTCAACGTGTCGGTTCCGGATGTGAACCAAACGCTCGCAGAATCTACGACAGAATGCATGAAGACTAAGTACAACCTCCTTGATTACCATTACACACAGTACGATGAAGGTTCTCAGCAAGTTATACAACCTTCTTTATTACCGTCGAACTGTGAAGGGGATTCTAAGCAAGTTATACAACCTCTTTTATTACCATCGCAGTACGATGGAGGTTCTCAGCAAGTTATACAACCTTTTTTATTACCGTCACACTTCAAAAGAAGTTATCAACCAGTTATGCAACCTCCTTTATTACAGTCACAGTACGATGGAAGTTCTTTATACAACCTTTTTTATACCGTCACACTTTAAAGTAAGATCTAAGGAAATAGTACAACCTATTTTGTTACCGTCATGGTACAAGCAATGTTCACAGCAAATCGAATCAAAATATCTTTATTCAATAAAATCACATGGATCATTTTGAATCGTCTTACATGCTAGTAAGTTTAGATGCCAGTTACAGTTCAATCCCCAGTCCGAGAACTGACAAGAAACTCGCTGAGCCCTCTTGTTTTCTGTAGCAAGTAATCCAACTTCCTTCATTACCTAAGTGTTAAACCTCCTTCGTTACCTAAGTGTTAAACCTTCTTCATGACCTAAGTGTTAAAACCTTCATTATCTAAGTGTTAAACCTCTTTCATTACCAGGTGTTAAAAACCTCCTTCATTACCTAAGTGTTAAAACCTCCTTCATTACATAAACAGTATACTCACTGACTCAGCACAGGCGGCTCCGGTTCCATCTGCTCGAACTGGATGATCTCCTCGAACGAGCGCTCGTACCATTGGTTCACGAGGCCCACCGACGGCATCCGAAGCAGATTCTCGGGAAGTAGTGCTATCTCTTTCATGATATTCGCTAGCCTGGGGAAAGAAGTTACATATAAGGGCAGGTTCTAGGAAAGTAGTGCTATCTCTTTCATGATATTTGCTAGCCTGGGGAAGGGATTTACATTTAAGGGCTTGTTCACACTACAACCGTCATTGACGAGTCGTTATTATTTTTTTAGAAGTAAACGTGCTATGCGGACTCATACGCGATGCGTGTGACGGTGTGACGTCATCTCACAACACAACTACTAAGCGGAGCGTTGGAAATTGACGTCACATGCGGTCACGTGACTGTTAGTGGGACTCGATATTTATCGAAGTTTAAATGCCTGTAAAATCAAAACTAATAGGTATTTTTGACTACAACAAAAACTAGCGTATTTGTATACATACGAGCTTTACTGTAACAAACTTTCAACCGATTTGGCATACCTATTAACATTCTTTAGCAACTCGACATCAATATTGTCATTGGAACTCATTTTAAAAAACCGCGACGCGTACGCACTCCTGAACTATGTGTGGTGTAGTCAACTGACAAAATGGCGGACGCGGCACGCTACAAACACAAACAACTGCAAGCGACGCTATAGGTCGACGGCTGCCGCCCCGGGCCCCGACGCGTTAACGGCTGCAGTTGCATTTGCCGTTGACATCGAGCCGCTCGTGTGTATGAGCCCTAAGCCACCTCCGGGCGGGTAGCGCGATATACCTAACTATAATACATCAATATAGGTAGATCATTACACAACAATAAATAAGGTAGGTATACAACAAGTTTATTTAACAATACAATTCACAGTCAGGTTAATTTATGTAACAAACGAACAATTGGAATAATAAACAGTAAGTATGTAATAATTGTTTACAATTGCTTTATCCTTCGTTTTGATAAGGATGTTGCTAATTGCATTTTATATAGGTTTCATAATACAATGTGCAACGAAAATACTTTTCAGCACACTGGTTTGATACTAGTCAAGTCGCAATTCAGTTTCGATTCAATTAAGTTAAATCATAGATCGGCTGAATACGGATCTGGATGAAATTTGGCACAGAGGTAGATTATAATCTGGAATAGCACTTAGACTACTTTTAAACCCGGAAAAATTTACAGTTTCCGTGCGATAGATTAGTTTTTGCTTTTCAAGGTACCACGAGGGCGAAGCTGCGGGCGTAAGCTAGTATATTATGTTTTGATCATTTTGCAAGTAGGTTATAATGACATGTGGCATCATTGTGTAGAGTTGACTCACTCATGGCAAACTACATATGCATTATTCATAATGATACTAGAAGAACAATATACATAGGTACGTACACTAGGTTCCGCCCACGACTTTACTCGCAAGTTACCTGCATATCATATAGCATATATCTTATGTTAAGTTCATCCTGAAAGCAAGGGCGGATCCAGGGGGGGGTCATGGGGGTCATGACCCTCCCCTGGGCTGGGTCCACGACCTAGGTGGACCACTAATTATATAAAAAAAAAAATAAAAAAAAAAAACTGTGACCCTCCCCTGGCACCAAAGCTGGATCTGCTCTTGCCTGAAAGTTCATTCTAAATCTTAGTAATGGAATCTGAAATCGGATGTGTAGTTTCAGAGATTATCTCTTACATACAAACTTCACCTTATTAGTATATTAGTTTAGATTAAAATCAAAAGGCATTCTATTTAAGGTCAAATTAGATCCCAGTATAGATCAAAAAAGGTCATTTAAGGTCAAGGGTAGTTTCGGAGATTACCACCTTCAATATCACTTACAAACAAACAATCAAATATACTGACGACCTCAGTGGCGCAGCGGGCGAGAGTCCGCCTGCGACGCTAGAGGTTGCGGGTTCGAATCCCGCCTCGGAACAAATTTGTGTACGATCTGCAGAAATTTGTTCCGTTGGTCTGGGTGTTTTCTATGTATAATAAAAATATATCTATCTATGTACATAATTGTATTAAATATATCAGTTATCTAGTACCCATAACACAAGCTTTGAGTAGCTTACTTTGGGGCTAGATGATGCTGTGTGGATTGTCCAGCATTATTATTATTTAAACAAACAAACTTTACCTCTTTATAATATTAGTGTAGATATAATTTTCTGTCTTTTTGGTTCTTCGCACACATCTCCAAAACTACTGAACGGATTTCCATGTAGTTCTCACAGATGGATAGAGCAGAATTTAAAGGCTTTGTTTTATTGAAATCTGATGTCGAAAGTTTATTTATTTATTTATTTATTTATTTATTTATTTATTTCACTCGCTAACATCTATTTTTACAGGATTATCCTAATACAATAGAGTAGGTATACATTAATATCAATTAAATTAAACAAAACAAAAAACAATATCATAACAAATAAATTCAGTCATACATGTCAATTCCTTATATAATACATTCATTAAATTAACAATTACAATACACAAAGCAAAACAAAATAATCAAATAGTCATCGATGTCATATATAACACAAAAAATACATTGTAACCTTTACGAATTCGCTCAGAGGATCGTGGAATATATCTACGTTCTCCGCTACTAAATTGAGTGTGTGCAAGGTGCGCGTCAGAGGCGCTTTAGCCAGCAGGTTGGTCCTGCCGCGAGGCACCTGGAACAGTCGCGGGCGCCGGCGCCGGTGCACGTACTCATTGGGCACACACAAATTTACCATCGCCAATATGTCAGGGTCAGTAATCTTGCCTCGAAACACCTTGAAAACGTAGAGAGCGAGTGCCATATCCCGTCTCGTTTCCAGCTTGTTGTATCCAACCATGCCCAATACGAACAAGGTTGGATACATCAACGGATAGAAGGGGTAGACACCGTATCGTTTCCAGTAAAGGTATCGAGTGAACTTATTTTGTACGCGCTCCATCATGAGGCTATATTTAGCTTCATGTGGAGCCCACACTGACACGTTGCACTCTAAATGGCTCCTGACTAGAGCATCGTACAATGCCGTTAGCGCGTTCATGTTTGTGAAACCGTTAGCTTGGCGCAGCACAAATCCTAGGTTTCTAAACGATTTTTTACACACACTAACCGCATGCTCCCGGAATCTAACATCGGCATCCATGCGAATTCCCAGGTCCCTCGCAGAGTCCACGCGCTTCAATTGCGTCTCGTTTACTACGTAGTTGTAGTAGAGCGGTGTTCTTGTTCTAGTAAATGTAAGTACAGAACATTTGGTAACATTAAATTGCAATCTGTTTCTTCGACTCCACTCAACCACTCTATCCACATCTTGCTGAAGGCGCTTGCAGTCGTTCAACTCATGAATGGGCAGAAGCAGCTTGAGATCATCCGCGAACAGCAAGCATTTCGCGTTCTTTACCACTTCCGGCAAATCATTTATCATGATGATAAACTGTAGTGGACCCAAATTACTTCCTTGGCTCACTCCTGTTTTAGTGGAATAATGTTGGGATTTGCACCCTGCGTACTCCACATACTGCTGCCTGTCCCTCATGTAGCTCGCGAGGAACATAAGCAACTTGGTGGTGCAGCCGAACGTCGCCAACTTTGTCAATAAGATGTCGTTATCGACCAGGTCGAATGCTTTTTTGAAGTCAAAGTAGGCGGCGTCGACTTGCACCCCCGCGTCGACCTGCGGGAGTACGTAGGCCATGGCGTTGAGTAGGTTGCTGGTGGTGCTGCGCCCCGGCCGGAACCCGTGCTGAGCCTCCGACAACTGGGCCGCTACCTGCTCCTGCATGCTCCGCTGCACCGCCGATTCGAAAACTTTCGCTGGCGTTGATAGAATGGCCACTGGTCTAAATCCGCTCACCTCCGAACCGGCTTCACCTTTAGGTTATCGTCGTTTGGGCTACAGCGACAGCCAAAAGGACTTGCACACATACATATATGTATATAATAATGTGTATTATATACCCCACATTATACATTATTATACATTTTTTTTTATAAATTTTTATATAATTTTTTTTACCCGAATTTAGTTTTTGGAATCAAGCTATATTATTGTAAGTTATATAATAAAATATGTCTATTACCGTCATCTCAAGCCTTATCTAATCGTGTAACGAATAGCATAACAACCATCCAATAACATGGTGGTCACTAGTGATGGGACATAGTCAAAAACGTGTGCTGAAGTGTGTGATATAGACTGACTCGATGCAAACGAAAACTATCGATTCGCAATTTCTATGTCTCACTAGTTTCCGCCCACGGCTTCGCCCGCGTTGTACCTTGAAAAACAAAAACCAATCTATCCCGCGGGAACCGTACATTTTTACGGGATAAAATGTACCTATGTGTTATTCCAGACTATAACCTATATCTGCCAAATTTCATTCAGATCCGTTCAGCCGTTTTAGCTTGAAAGAGTAACAAACATCCAGACATCCTCACAAACTTTCGCGTTTATAATATTAGTAGGATAAGACAATTATGTACGTACATACACTTGCATGCAAAAAACATCCCATTCCGTATAGTAAAAAAACCTGTGCTGGGAAGATTTTTTTGCACGCAAGTATATTAATAACAAACAGCCATTTTGAAACATCTCCTTTAAGACATCAAAGGATATGGTCCAAAACTGGGTTCTTTTATAAATTTTAGTACCTGGATGACCTAGCTTTGTTCGTTTTTTTGGTAAATCGTCTTCTTTTGAAAATTAAGCTTAGCGAGATCGATTTATCGCCCCCTGCATACTAAATTTCATGAAAATCGTTGGAGCCGTACATACAATAGCCGTAATATACAAGAATGGCTCGTAGGTATTAGATTACAAAACAATCACACATTATGCAAAACAATAAAAAAAAATATTCCAAGCTAAGAAATTAAATATAATTATCCTTATCGGCGAAGGAAAACAACAAGCTACCAAGAATTATGTGTGTCATCGCCACTTGCGGAATACTTAACTGTGCAAAGTGCAATTGTGCCAAATAAAATAGTGTTTGTCGTCTCTGACTCAATTGAAGATATCCTCAAAAGTCTACAAAAGTAACTAGAGGATCTTAAATGTCAACCAAGCTTGGGGATAAAATATAGTTTTTTTTTAATTTTTGACTCAACTAAAGATGGGTTTTTTCAGATGTCATAAGTAAAAGGAAGAAGAAGAAGTGGTTTCATTGTGTTATACGAATTTAAGAGGAGTACACTCAGAGTTGACCCCACGCGTGAGATAAAGACAGAAGAATGATGATGTAATACTAAAATAAAAGACTCTTTACTAAGTTTTCATTTCTCCATCACAAGCGTGGAACGATGAATGAACATGAAAGCCAACTAAAATCGATATACACTAGTTTACAAAGTGCCACCCAATATTATTATTCCACACAATTTTTCCGGGTTATAATGTCAACAACCGAACAGCTGTGAAAATGTAGCAGGCGCCATTTAAAAAAATCTCGGATTATTTTGGCGGTAAAGCGGATTTACTTTCGGATAGACAGTTATTACAAGATTGAGATTTGGTTAAACGAGAAGTTCTTTTATTCTAGACTAGCTGACCCGGCAGACTTCGTACTTATTTAGAAAACGTTTGTATGGGAAATAGAAAAGGGCTATTTTTAGGGGTTTCCCGGCAGTTATTCGAACTTTTCTTGCCTTTTAAACCTTCGCTAGACCTCCACGAACATTTCAAGACCAAGATAAGATAAATCCGTTTAGCCGTTCTCGAGTTTTAGCGAGACTAACGAACAGCAATTCATTTTTATATATATATAGATTATTTAGTGTTTTATACGTAGTACAATTCTTAGACACGTTTGAACGCCATAAAGCAGCGTTTTTAGACCCGCTGACTGTAATAATCGATTAATGATAAGCACATCACTAGTGTAACGACCTAGCTATAAACCGTGACCTTGATAACGTAGATAAACAATGCGTCACTTGACGGCTTCCACATTATGCGACTATGTTTGATGTTTAGAAGAATAAGAAAACAGGAGGGCAATCGTGGTAATTTAAAGTATTTACCAAAGCCATTCGATTCAAGCAAGCAATTCAATTCAATTCTTAGTTAGTGGCCTTTGTGGAAGGAGCCACAATGTCACCAATGTCAAAAGCCAAAACTAAATTGTCAACGTTACGTTGTGCACAATTATTCTTCTTTGTTTATGGCATCTGTCTCTTTTGAGATCTATTTTGCTAGTGTTGAATGTTTAAATTGGTAGTTTTGTCATAGTCAATTTTAAACAAAAGATGGATGTTCAAAATTCTCGGGATGGATTTAGAAAGGAACTTCACTTTAATTCACATATTTTACACTAGCGTCAAGAACTATGGCTTTATTGGAAAAATAACCACACAATAAAATTCAAAATAATAAAAGAAAAAATATAAAAACTAGAGCGACAAAGTGACAGTCGAATGCATCGTAGAAAATCGTCTATAAACTAAACAGCTTCGTTCGGAATGCTTCAAACATTGTCAAACAAACGTATTGATTCATTTGGCGCCGAGGAACTTCTTCAGAGACGTTGAGCAACGATTGACGATACATAACGTAGCGTTAACGAATGTGTTTTGGCTTTGGTGCGTTACATTACCGCGATTGCCCCTTTGTTTAAAGCCTGTCCAGATGGAGCGTGTCACGCGTAAAATATAATTAATTAATTTCCTTATCTACTTTGTTTTAATGCATTTGTACGTTTGTGGTTTGTGGTTGTTTTCATAAATCTTATAACGAAACACTTTTTTAAATGTCTTAGAGAAATCATAAAATGTGACAATAGGATGAGTTGACCGATTCAAAAATGCATTAGGTCAACTCATCCCGCGGGAAAAGTTGACTAAAGAGCCCCCATAGGTACTTAAGGTAAATTTTTAATTCTCTTTTATTTTCTATACTTTGTTACACTAACATTACGTATGTAATACAATTAAATAAACAAGGAAGGTGAGATTCAGTGCATTTATCCTAAAAACAAGCCACTAAAGCTTATCAAAATTCCTAACAATTCTAGACTAGAATCGCACAATATATGGACTATCTGTATGATAGCCGGTCATTGAACTGTTTATACAGCCTGTTAACGTTATGAACAAATAAAATGGAGTGGACGCGTCACTTGTTTTGTTTCGATCACCCTGTAAACACGGGGTTTTAAACCAATATTTACTAAACATTAAAGTTTTATTAGACTAACTTTATGGACTTTCTGGAATAACAATACTCATAGCCGGGAAAAAAAGTAGCCAATGTGCTATTCCAGGCTATATTCTATATCTGTGCCAAATTTCATCCAAATCCGTTCAGCCGTTTCAGCGTGAAAGAGTAACAAACATATATCTATACTCAGAATACAGTTCTTTCTGTATTCTGAGTATCTATTCACCCATACATTCTTACAAACTTTCGCGTTTATAATATTAGTAGGATATACAAATTGTATCGAAGTAGTGTTACTTCAAGCTTGAAATGTGACGTTTCTGAGACATAATGGTTTGTAAGAGCTTGTGGTGAGGTCTCTGTATTACTCGATAATCTGTAAGTTAAAAAAAAAGTATATTTACTAACCTGACTGGAAGCTCTTTCCTCAGGAAAAGGTAGGATTTCCTTTCGCACGCATTTAGACCTGAAAAAAACAGTAATAATAATAATTTTACCTCTCAAACAAAAACAAAAAAAAAACAAAATCGGTTCATACGTTCGGGAGCTACGATGCCACAGACAGACACACACAGACAGACAGACACGTCAAACTTATAACACAGTCAATAAAAAAAAAAAAAAAACACTCAGTCATTTTTGCGTCGGTGGTAATCATTAAGAATGTTACTAGGTATGCCAAATCGGTTGAAGTTTTGTAAATTTTGTAAATTTTATATAAGCGGCGATGGGCGATAGCGATGCAACCTGTCACGGAATACTAACTACATACTGTGGAAAATATGGTTGGCACGTACCAAATGTCATGTTTGGACGTGCCTCTGACTACCCTCTTTAGATATCCTCAAAGATCACTGTCACAAAAGTCACTGGAGGTCTGAGGAGATATCTACCGAGCCTGAGGATTGCAATTTTAAAGGTCTTTCATTTGATTGAGTCGCATCTTTCACCACATTGGTGAACTAATGACACGATAAAGTGTACTTACTATTGTGGTTAGATAATGGATTGGACAAGTAGTACATACAAGGTAGGTTTTTCTCAAGGTGAGTTTGTCTTGCGATAAGCGCGTGCGCAATTGAAAACGAATAATATTATTGTTTATGGGTATACAATAACAACTTATTAATGCCGAGTTTGGGCATTTTAAAAGGATGATGGATTCACAAAAGGATGAACCGATTTCAATGTGGGTTTTACTGAAAATATAGATATATCATACAAGCTTCCGTCCGAGTGGTACCTTGAAAAACAAAAACAAATGTATCCCGCGGGAACCGTATATTTTTCCGGGATAAAAAGTATCCTATTATGCTATTTTAGACTATAATCTATATCTGTGCCGAATTTCATCCCGTTCAACCGTTTCAGCGTGAATGAGTTACAAACATACAAACATACATCCATACATCCTCACATTCTTACAAACTTTCGCGTTTATAATATTAGTAGGATTATCCTACTAATATTTTATAATATTAGTAGGATTATCCTACTAATATTATAACGCGAAACTTTGTTTGGATGTCGCGATGTCTGGATGTCTGGATGTATGTTTGTTACTCTTTCACGCTAAAACGGTCTGAATGAAATTTGGCACAGATATAGATTATGGTCTGGAATAACACATAGGCTACATTTTATCCCGAAAAAATGTACGGTTCCCATGGGATAGAGATGTTTTACTTTTTCAAGGTATCACGCGGGCGAAGCCGTGGGCGGAAGCTAGTAGATATATAGATGAAAGTATATATTATGGCCTATACCTAGCAGTGGGTGAAGTGAAGTCGGCCTGCGGATGATGATGATGACAGATGAAAGCTGGTTTTTATGTTTGATGGAACACAGCACCGTCAAGATGAAATCAATGTCAGCCAAATGATGACCGCGCTATACGTTCGCTTAGCTAACCTACAGCCAACGTATAGTCTTTGTTTATTTTGCGCAGTCAGTTTTCAGAATAAATGATTCTTTCTTTGAAGGCAGCCAAATTTCTTGTGAGAATATTTTCTTCTTCCTCAATATTAACAAAGAATCCAAAACAAAGCGCTTTTGTTCAATAATGTTTTGTTTGTCTGTATGTCTGCAAAAACAATCAGGGGCTTACCACAAGCTCTTACAAACCATCATGTTTCAGAAACGTCAGCAGATCTTTTTCTAAATAATATTGTACAATGTGTCAAGTTAATGGATAGAATCCGTAACACCGAACTGCGCTCCGAAACGCAAATCGCAGATGTCGCTACGAAGGCCGCCAAGCTGAAGTGGAACTGGGCTGGACATGTCTGCCGCATGCCAAGTGAGCTGTGGGCGAGGATAGCCACCGAGTGGCGCCCCGACCCGGCGAGAAGGCGACGCGGCAGACCGAAACGGAGATGGCGGGACGAACTGGATAAATTTCTAGCTGACTGGGAGAGAATAGCACAGGATCGCGACATCTGGAAAGATTGGGGGGAGGCCTTTGCCCAGCAGTGGGACACAAACGGCTCATAATAATAAGAATAATAATAATATTATACAATATTTTACCTGAATATGCCATGAAAAGGTAGGGCTAGGGCCGTCCCTATAAACGGATAAACGTATAAACGGCAATCGCCAACGAAGTCGCGGGTACAGCTAGTATAATATAATAGGGTCCCGTTGGTTACCCTTCGGGTACGGAACCCTAAAAATTACAAAATAATTGAACTCTTATTTAATACATCAAAGATTTGTTCAGCAGGGTTGTTGCACGCGCTGGGCAAAGTCCAAAATTATATTTGGCAACATCTTTGTATAGATTTTATGACGACGAAAATTTAAAGCGATAAACACAAGACGGCACAGTATTTATTTGCACAAAATTTTAACAAGATGACGTCAGAATTTAGCCGACTGTGAGGACTAGACAAGGGGTTCCCATTTTTTCACCAACTTAAAAACCACTAAGTTCAAATTAAATTAATTATTGTGAGCTATATTAGCGGAGATTAAACATTCATTGTAAACGAGACTTTTACTATTATAGCCCGCAAGAGTTAATTTGAGGCCTGAGCGCAGAAGTAGTACACAACGGCGCTTAGGTCTCAAGTTAAGGGTACGAGTTGGCAGCGGGCGTCATGAGGCGGCGACGGACGACGTGTCGCGGCGACACCGCTGGTTTCTATGAATTTCTATGAGAAATGCGTCGCTTGCTTCGTGTCGCTAACTACGGAGGGAATTTCATAGAAATACATAGAAACCAATAGTGTCGCCGCGACACGTCGTCCGCCGCTGCCTCACGTCGCCCGCTGCCAACTCGTACCTCAACTCTGGGTCTCTTAGCGCCCCCCTTTAGGCCTGCAGCGCCCACAAGGGGGCGTTATCGCCCACTTTGGGAAATGCTAGACTTGACTAAACTACGGAAAAATGGTGGAAAATAAATACAATTTAGAACAAAATTAGCTGATTCCCGCGGCTTTGCCCTCTTGGATGTCAGTTATCGCGACCTAAAAACTTGACAAATTATATACTAAAACTTTTCTCGAGAACCACTCTATGCATTGGTGAAAACATCATGAAAATCGGTGCAGCTGTTTTTGAGTTTGTCGCGAACAGACAGACAGACGCTGCGGAGGACTTTATTTTATAATATGTAGTGGAATGTAATTTTATTATAAGGTTATCTTTTTTTTTTTTTTTTTTTTTTATTCATTACAGACATTACAGTATACATTATATTGGTACCATAAAACCCTGTAAGGTTTGTCTTGGTACTCACATTCGTCTGGTCTAACGTATTGTATATTACAAGTAAAAATCTCTGACACTACTCGTCCGATTTTCATAATTCTTTCACTGATAGATAGCTGGATTACCTGGATTACCCTTGAGTGATATATTATGCATGTTTTATAGATATGGAATGTACTGCATGCGAATGAACCCGCGGGGCGAGAGGTTTAAAACAAAGAAATATAAAAGTCAAGTGGCCAACTTTTTATTGATAATGAACAAACACTCACACGACTGTAATCCCCAGGCTCGGTAGATATCTCCTCAGATCTCTAGTTACTTAGATCTTTGAGGATATCTAAAGAGGATAGTCAGAGAAACGCCCAAACATCATAATATTTCGCACATGCCCACATTAGGCACAGCGTGCCGTACGTGACAGGTTGCAAGCCCATCGCCGCTTATAAGAATACTAACTTATGACACACACCTTCGAACTTTTTGGTTCTAGAGTATGCCGGTTTCCTTACGATGTTTTCCCTTACCGTTTATGAGTACTGACATTGTAAACATAAATTTTTCAAATGGAAAAACTTGGCGTACGACGAGGTTTGAACCCACGACCATTGGGTCGTGAAGCAGGGGCGCTACCACTACACCAGCAGTGCTCTTATTGATAATGATATCAGTGAAATTGATTATTGATATATCAAGGTGATTTAGTGTTATTGATGTGATAATGGATAACAATCCATCGTAAGGCCATCTTTGTTGCTATTATCTTCGTATCGAGTCATTAGTTCTTTTGGACCAGTGTGGTGAAAGGATTAAGGTGCGCCATAGAGGATAGAGGGTCTATCGTGCACTGTGACTGTATTCAAACTTTTTAGCTTCTACGATAGCAGTGGAAAAGGAAAATGAAATTTTCCATTCAAATAATTTATGTGCGCAATGCCAGTGCTCTTGATCGAACGGTGAAGGAAAACATCGTTAGGAAACCGGCATACCCTAGAAGTAAAAAGTTCGAAGGTGTGTGTCATAAGTTAGTAGGTATTCTTATAAGCGGCGATGGGCTTGCAACCTGTCCTTAATGTGGGCATGTGCCAAATAATATGTTGTTTGGGCGTTTCTCTGACTATCCCCTTTAGATATCCTCAAAGATCTAAGTAACTAAAGATCTGAGGAGGTATCTACCGAGCCTGGGGATTAGACTTACCAGGTAGGAATTACTTAATACGTATTTTGTTTGAATTAATGCTTGCCTATGTTATAAAGTAATAAGTTGGGTAATTTGGTAATTTTATCATCGTTTTAGCTGAGTGCAAAAACTCGTACAAAGCCACGCAAAAACAGCTGATCAGGCGGCGGCCATCTTTATCGAGGTCAAACGAGGTCAAGGTCAAAAGAACTCAATACATTGAGTGAGTAGTTCTAAATTGATAGTGAAGATAAAAATGTAAGCTATACAAGGCACCGTACTACAAACCCTTCGAGAAATATCAAAGTAATATAACTTTGAGTAACTTTCGCCGATGGCTTCACCCGCGTGGTGCCTAGAAAAACAAAAACAAATCTATCCCACGGGAACTGTAAATTTTTCCGGGATAAAAAATCTATGCGCTATTCCAGGCTATAATCTATCTCTGTGTCAAATTTCATCCAGATCAGTTCAGCCGTTTCAGCGTCAAAGTAACAAACATACATTCTAACAAACTTTCACGTTTATAATATTAGTAGGGAGAGCATTCATATAAACAAGCCTCACGTAACCCGACCTCGTTTCTGTGTTGGCACTTTGTTGGCAGACAAAAACAAACAAATAAAGTGCAAAGTTCGAAATTCGAATTGCACGTTTCAAGATAAAGTTTAAATTTCGTAATTCGAATTGCACGTTGATTTCCTGATGCATTTGACTGTCTACTATCTCGCTCTAGTTTTTATATTTTTTCTGAGTTTCGTGTTTTTTAAGGTTTATTGTGTAATTTTGGTGGTTATTTTTCTAATGAAACCCAAGTTCTTGACGCGCGTGTAAAATATGTGAATGAAAGTGAATATTTGCTTTCTAAATCCGTCGGAGGAAATCCCGAGAAGTTTGAAGAAAACAGCAATCTTTTGTTGAAAATTGACTTGACAATAATTTGGCTGACTTTGTGACATTGACAAAAATTGATCTCAAAAAAAACAGAGGCCATAAACAAAGAAGAAGAAGAAACAAAACAAAGTTCAATTAAAGTTCGAAGTTCAAATTGCACATTGTCTCACCGGTCTCACCCAAGGCTGTCGCCAGCCAGCAACAAGGAATTACCGAACGTCATTTCGTTCTGTAATCGATGTTTACAAACAACTCACGGTGGTCAAAGCGGGGGCTGGCATTCATCCAACATCTTAGTTTAACTGATATTCAGCAGAAATGTTTACTAGATGAGGCTACGTTCTTTGTATTTTTACGTGGTTGTTTCATCCTATTAATATTATAAAAGCGAAAGTTTATAAGAATGTATGGATGTATGTTTGTTACTCTTTCAACGAACGGATCTGGATGAAATTTGGCAGAGAGTTAGATTAGTCTGGAATAGCACATAGGCTCAGAATACAGAAAGAACAGAAACCGTGAACGCGCCTAATACTGAAGTGTCAAATACTACTCATATCATGAGTAGTTTGAAGCGCAGCCGATCAGTCACTCTGTGGACGTCGTATCGCGTGACGTGACTTACCGGTGTGCAATTTAAACAAATTATGCCGTCTTGTGTCGTTCCTACCTGTAAAAATACAGCGGGGCTACAAAAAAAACAGGATGGGATCACATTTCACGTGTAAGTAGTAGTGCATTTAGATGTCGTTTTATTTAATTACTGAATAAATTGTTTTGTTTGTAATTGTCATAGAGAATGATGCGTCCATCTTGTTAGTGTTGCCAATGTAAGAGTTTTGATTTTCCCTGCTTTTTATTACGTAGGTAGGTACTGAGGGATTTTATTTTGAGTGATATTAAATTATTGAATACGTCTTTAAAAAACATTTTGACATTTTGATTTCGCTGAATAAAGTTATTTTGAGTTTGAGTTTAAGTTTCGTGTTTTATTTATAAAACTTTTATTTCTTGAGATTATTAGTTACATAGATATTGAAAAAAAATATTATATAAAATTGAGAAGGGTATGCTAAGATGGTTTGGGCATGTAGAAAGGATGGATGAAAGGAGATTGACGAAACAGTTGTATAAGGAGAGTGTGAATGGGACAGTTGGAAGGGGAAGACCTCGGCGTACGTACCTCGATCAAATTGGGGACGTTTTAGAGAAAGGCCAGGTCCAGAGTACCCTAAACCGACGCGCATGTATGAAGAATGTAATGAGAGTAAATGAAGCAAAAGAAGTATGTCAGGATCGTAGCAAGTGGAGATCCGTGGTCTCTGCCTACCCCGTCGGGAAACAGGCGTGATTTTATTTATGTATGTATAGATATAAAATATGAATACATTTATAAGAAAGGACACTGTCGATTTTATAATCTTACCTTCAATACTCTCAACGCTTACCCAAAAAAACGAGTAAGCGATGTCTAGCTAGCAACATTACGCGGGTGGGAAGTGAGGTGGGTCCGGGACGCTTGTTTGGTTTTTGGACACAGCGTGCGGTTTGCGATTACAGTCGAACGTGGCTTCTGGTTCTTTTGTATTCTGAGCACATAGGCTACTTTTTATCCCGGAAAATGTACGGTTCCCGCGGGATAGATTTGTTTTTGTTTTTCAAGGTACCATGCGGGCGAAGCCGTGGGCGGAAGCTAATCAAAGTACCTATATTACTTTGATATTGCCATAATAGATGAGGAAATGAATGAGACTAGATAAAAGGTATTTTTAACGTGTCCCCAGTGTTGTGAAAAGATTGAATTGCCGACTGTAATTCTTAAGTTTGGTTGAAATCTCTAATTGGGGTGATACGTCCGCTACTAAAAATGGGTAGTTAGAGGCATGTCCAACCAATATAATATGGGCCACATTTGACAGTATTCCGTACATAAAATGCGGAGTGCCTAATAAAAAAATCGCATTCAACTACGAACGTTAATGAAAATTCCTGAAATAATGTCACATCACTCCTCCAAAGAGGGGGAGGGAGGGTAACCCCTGGCCTTGCTCTGAGCCAGGGAGGAAGGACAGACCAAGGTCAGGGAGAGTATAACGATGGAGTCAACAGCAATACAAGGTTTTCTCAGCCTTTATTGGCTACTAGCTTATGCCTACGGCTTTACATGCGTGGTATGTATTTACCTACATAAAAAGCGAAAGTTTACGTAGATTTAATTGTGACTTAATTATATGAAATTAGCTTCCAACCGCGGTTTTGCCCGCGAGGTACCTACATAAAATATAGCCTTTGTTCATCCTGAAAGTTAATTCTACTCCGGTGAAAGAGTTTTTGAAATCGGTCCAGTAGTTTCGTAGCCTATTCAAGTCAAATAAACAAATCTTTCCTCTTTAGTGTAGACTGTTGCCCGCGGCTTCGCCTGTAATTTTACGTGCTACGAAATTGGGATGTTGTATGTTAGGTATGAATGAGGATAGATACAGGGGTAGAGGTAGGCCAAAGAAAACTGTGTGAAAGATGACATGAATACTGAGATGACGAGTGATAGAGGGAGATGGAAGAGTGTTGTGCTGACCAGACCATTACGTGGGAAAAGGACAGGAATATGATGGAAATAAATTTGCATCATGTATAGAAGCGCTAAGTGGCCCTAAGGTCATACGTGACCCGGAAGTCAAGAATAGTTCCAGTGTCGCGTGACTCTACCGGAAGTTTTTATTGCGAAGTCTTTAAGTGATTATTAGAAATACATAGTATTTATCTTATATCTTTAAACGAGCAATTCTTGTATACTCGTAATGTATTATATATAATCTGAATCTCCGAAACGGCTCCAACGATTTTCATGAAATTTAGTATGCAGACACAAGACAAGATTTACCATAAAAAAACTGAGCAAAGCTCGGTCGACCAGGTACTATGTATATAATCTGAATCTCCGAAACGGCTAAACGATTTTCATGAAATTTAGTATGGTTTCGGGGGCGATAAATCGATCTAGCTAGGTTTCATTTTAAGAAAAAGTCGTTTACATACCAAAAAAAAGCCGAGCAAAGCTTGGTCATCCAGGTACTTTTTATAAAAGCACTAGTGGTGTAGTGGTAGCCCTAACTCACGATCCGAAGGTCGTGAGTTCAAACCTGGTCGTGCACCATAGAGTTTTTCTATTCGAAAAATGTATGCGCAATGCCAGTGCTCTTAAACGGTGAAGGAAAACATCGTGAGGAAACCGGCATAATTTACGAGCGTGAAAAACGAGATGATATAGCGGAAAAGACGCCATTTGTAGTCGCCTTAATGAATGATTTTATAGGGTTACCGTGAGACAGCCGTGAGACATAAATCTATATTTATCTGACACTCGAGTACCTACCGTAGTCACGTTACTACAATTTACAGAGGAAACGTTACAACAAGACTCCATAAATTAACTATCTCTAGGTCATAGGTACTTATATCAATGAATTTTTCCATAGTTTTTGTGCGCAGTGCAAGTGTTCACAAAAGGTGAAGGACGATTCTCCTCCAAGTTTTATCATTGTTCTAATATTGGTCATTGATTGCAACAAACAATTTTGCTTATCTCGTAAAACATTAGTTAATTTTAAATGTACCTACCCTTCGTGAAATAACTTATTATCAACCGACCTTTTATTGCTTCATTAGCTTAAAGGCGAGCTCTAAAATCATATTTTTTTTTAATTACGACAAAAATAATGAATTTAGAATAACCACCCTAAAGCAGGTAAGGCACCGGCAAAACTGTACAAAATGTCGGCATGTGTCAAATATCAAATTTGGACGTGTCTCATAAGATCTAAGTATCTAGATTAGAACACATAGTATAAAACGGGTATTGATTTATCATCCCGTGACCACGACAGTGTGTAAACCAGTCGAAACATTGGGAAAAATAGGTAAATAAAACGCGATAAATACCCGTTTAATAATATTAATAATGTATTCAGATCGCGTAAGTTCAAATATAAGTATCTAGAGTTCTGAGGAGATATCTGCCGATCTTGTAGAATAACAGTAGTGAACATTATTATTAGTATTAAACGGGTATTTATCGCGTTCTAATTATTTAATAATAATAATAATGTGTTCAGATCGCGTAAGTTTTAAAGTACGATTATATAGTAGTGAACATGTTTTTCATTAAGTTTCAAATTGCGTCACGAAATATTAAAATTTGATAACAGGCAGAGCTATGTTTAACGCATGGTGTTAGTGCGCCATTGACCTAGGCAACGCCATGGCAGTGCGCCAACGGTAACCGCCAAAATATTGGGGATTCACAATTTTACGTCACACTTTTCACCTGAGGATAGATAAGGAATGAGCATATTAGAGAAGGATTGAAAGGAGTTATTCGTGAATGTTGTGAGTGCGCGCGAGTTGGCACCTTCCGATTTTACCTATTTTTTTGTCGTTATGAATCTCGCGAGTGCGCCCGAGTTGGCACCTTCCGATTTTACCTATTTTTTTGTCGTTATGAATCTCGCGAGTGCACCCGAGTTGGCACCTTCCGATTTTACCTATTTTTTTTGTCGTTATGAATCTCGCGAGTGCGCCCGAGTTGGCATCTTCCGATTTTACCTATTTTTTTGTCGTTATGAAACTCGCGAGTGTGCGCGAGTTGGCACCTTCCGATTGTACCTATTTTTTTGTCGTCAACTCGCGCGCACATAATTTAAGTAGGTAGTCATAATAAAAAAAATGGATTGAAACCAGTTAAGAACCGACTATCTAGAGAGAAAGAAAGAGCCGTTCTAACCAGTGTGGTGAAAGGATTATAGTGTGTCAAAGAGGCTCCTTTCGTTACTTAGATCTTTGAGAAAATCTAATAAGGGTAGTCAGAGGCACGCCCGAACATAACATTTGGTACATGCCCACATTTTGCACAGTAGTTAGTATTTCGTACGTGGCAGGCTGCAAGTCCATCGCCGCTTATAAGAATACTAACCTATGACGCCTTTGAATTTTTGGTTCTAGGTCATGCCGGCCTGATGTTTTCCTTCACCAGTATTGCGCGCACATACAAATATTTGAATGAGACTGAAATTATGGCAAACTAGCTTCCGCCCACGGCTTCGCCCGCGTGGTACCTTAAAAAACAAAATTAAATCTATCCCACGGGAACCGTACATTTTTCCGGGACAAAAAGCAACCTGTGTGCTATTCCAGACCATAATCCATATTTATGCTAAATTTCATCCAGATCCGTTCAGCGTTAAAGAGTAACAAACATACATCCATACATCCACACATTTTTACTAATTTTCGCGTTTATAATATTAGTAGGATCAGTCAGCAACAGAATCACACAAGTGTCTAGGTACATTAATATATTAACAAAATCTAGGTATAAAAATCTATATCAAAAAAGCTTTAGGAAAATTACAGAATTCGTTGGCAGGGTATCATTACACGAGAACGCTTAACTAACTATGCAGAAATAAACATTCAACATATGTATATTACTAAGCTCTGTAGAGTGGTGGGGAGTGGGGTTCTGCTGAAATTATGAAAACCTGTCTCTACCTAGGTAGATGGATCACTGCCCTCTTCCTGTCCTTTTCCCACTTTATGTGTTGTCGGCACAAGTGTTCTTCCATTTCGCAATATCACTTATCATCTCAGCTCTTTTCTTACCCATGTCATCTTTCACACAGCACACAGCATCTTTCACACTCTATATAAATAAATGAATCAGTTCAAACTATGGGAACCAGATGATAAATTGATTATATACTTTTTTTGTACATATATAGAATACATAATAACACCCAGACAAAGAACAAACATGTACATTCATCACACAAATATTTATTCTGGGTGGCGATCAAACCCACAACCTACAGCGTAGAAGGCAGAGCTACTACCAACTGAGCTGTGAGGCCAGTCACTATATCACTACGAGTATACCACAGAGAGATCATTGTCTAGTGATCAAAAAAAAAAAAAATATATATGATCACGACTGTAATCCCCGGGCTCGGTAGATATCTCCTCAGATCTTTAGTTACTTAGATCTTTGATGATATCTAAAGAGGGTAGTCAGAGGCAAGTCCAAATATGACATTTGGCACATGCCCACATTTTGCAGTAGTTAGTATTCCGTACGTGACAGGTTGCAAGCCCATCGCCGCTTATCAGAATACTAACCTATGACACATACCTTCGAATTTTTGGTTCTAGGGTATGCCGGTTTCCTCACGATGTTTTCCTTCACCGTTTAAGAGCACTGGCATTGCGCACATAAATTTTTCGAATGGAAAAACTCATTGGTGCACGACCAGGTTTGAACCCACGACCTACGGATCGTGAGGCAAGGGTGCTACCACTACACCACCAGTGATCAAAATAAAATTAAAACCATTTATTTTACACTACATAACTGATATGGAAATTTACATTAACTAGAGATATTAACTAGAGATACTGAGGAGATATCTACCGAGCCTGGGTATTACAGTTGTGATCGTGACTTCAATACTATAAAATGTCAATAATAATATAAAAATTGGTCACTGTTTCACATAGTTTTAAAAGATAAACTTGTTTCTTAGATTTCAAAGATATGAAGGTAGTAGTCAGAGGCATGTCAGTACATCCACTTTTTGCATACTAGTTACATAGTTTGCAAGCTCATTACCATTTATAGGAATATTAAACAATGACAAAAGGTACATAATAAATAATTGGATATATTTATATTGTTACTATGTACAACAATTATTATGTACTTGCAAATTCATTAGAACATAGAAATCATAGCAAAAATGAATATGTGATTAAGTTTAATTGTAATTATGATATTCTATTCAATGTGAAGTTTCTAGGTACCTACAAGTACTCGTATAATAAATAATGCTCATCATCATTCTCCTTCCTTTATCCCACGTGTGAGGTCGGCACATGTTTTCTTCTTCCACTCACTCCAATCATTCGTCAACTCCGAGTCTACTCCTCCCTCTTACATTCATATCATCCTCCACACAATCAAACCGCTTTTTCTTCGGCCTTCCTCTACTTGCGTATAAGATGCACTCATACCCATAACTTATTTGGTGACATGATTTTGATCCCATCTCATCACATGTCCATACCAACACTATCTAGCACTCTTCATCGGGTATAATAATTCTAACAGTAGATAATTATTATGTCCAACAATTGATGTCAATCGGCCATTGAATGGTGTTAAGTGGCGTCTGTCTAGCCTTTAATGATTTGACTGTTGTGAACTTGTGAGGACAATTATAATATTATTTAGACAAAGCTATAGTGTTGAAGACACAAGGTAAAAAACTAGGGTTCCTTCCACAATCTTCTCAAGCTATTTTGTACCATGACGTATTGTATTGAAGTAGTGTTACTTCAAGCTTGAAATTTGATGTTTCTAAAACATGATGGTTTGGTACAAGCTTGTGGTAGGGCCCCAGGCCTGGTTGCATATATTCTAGATGGTAAACTGAGTCAAGTGTAACTTTTAATTTTAAACTTTTACGTTTGAAAGAATATTACATCATGCGAGTAGGTAAGGTAAAGAGAGTCCGGGATTGTAAAGAACTCGGGACGAGAAGTCATAACACTCATAACCGAGAAACCACGTTACGTGTCTGTGATGTAAATTACTCTCAGGAAATCGGCTCGTCACGTCTCCGTCCCGCGCCCGTTGCGTATCGTAGCCTTTAGAGTTTACCGCTAACGAAAACGAAGATTATGTAAAAATAAAAACTAATCAAAACAAAACAATACTTGTGCAAAACAATATAATAAATAAATCAGCGAGCGTTAACTGGCAGTCCTTGACATACGATTAGTTGTGAGCTAGTTTTGGCGTGTGATTTCGCTCGAGTGTGGTAGTTGGTACCTACATAGATTATTTATACCTAATTCATTCATAGGTAACATAAAGCCATACACGATCTATTCCCGAACTTCATAGAATTAGTTGGTAAAGTAGTGAGTAATGTGATTGAGTATCCACACAAACTAACTACTTTATCTAAATAGAAAACTAATCTACGTAATTAGCTTACCAAAGTCGATGAATTGCTTGATAGACAGTGGCGAAGGGTTGAATTGAGAATAGAAATCCAACATTTTGGTAACGTTGGAAAAAATTGCCCCGGCTAACCTCATCTTGTCAAATTATAATGCGAGATTACAGCGATATGAATTAATATAAATGTATCCACCGAACGAAGTCCACAGTCACATACGATTATAACACATGGTTCCTGAAATAAATTTTATTACGCACGACTCGTCACGACCGCACAAAAATTCAACTGATTAAAAAAATAGAAACGAACGAACGACGGGATGAAGTGAGCGAGTGAATTTATATCGAGGGAATGACCGAATAGTGCTGCCATGAAATGCCAGCCAAGTTTACCGGTTTTGTAACGTTTCCGGCGGATCTTGGTGAATGAAACGAACATAAATTTTGCACTATTTTTTTGTTATGTTGTCATAAATGCAATACTCGACAACTTCACTATGAAGAAGAATTCAAAATATTGTCAAATGAAATGAATAACCTCACTTTTCTTCAAAATCTTCAAATAAAACTATCTATTTTAAATATTTGTTTGGTCGCAACTTGAACTAAATAAACATATTTTGCAACTGCAAAATGAGGTCACAGTAATAAATGATACTCAATTTAACGCGATTGTTCAACTATAGTGGGTGCTTCAAAGCAAGATTAAATGTAAGTACCCACCGTATCGTTAACACTCCATTTTATAATCATTGCTCTTTGAGTGCATTAAGTATTCTAGAACGCTAATAGTGTGAATGTACACTCCATACACTACAATAAGTAGATAGGTAGCACAATATCAGATTTTTCTTCAATGGAAGAAGTAGGTAGTACTTACCTAAGTTTCTATATAATTTATCAAAAACGGTATTTACAGATGAGCCACAAAGTATTCGTCTACGGGACGCTAAAACGCAACGAGCCAAACCACCACTGGCTAACAGACCCCAACAATGGCGTTGGCAAGTTTGTGGGGGAAGGCACAACCAAGAGTAAATATCCATTAATCATCGCAACAAAATATAACATTCCATTTTTGCTGTACAGTCCTGGGAAAGGAAGTATTGTTAAAGGTAATAATTGTGTCCAAGATAAATTTATGCACATAAATTCTACATTTTTAATAGCTGTGTTTATATTAAGTGAGTGCTGCCTCATCAACTTCTCAGCTGTGTGCCGAGCTGAACAAAAATAAAATTAAAAATAAAACTATAATGTTCTGCGATGAAATTGGAAAAACCATGGGCCAGTTATTAAATACTAGAATGGGACAGCCAATAATAAATAATTGCTTACCTTACTCCGACCTGCATGAAATCATGCAAAATATAAGTAAATATAACTTTGACCAGTGTTCTAATTTAGTGATATGGCTTGGAAATAGGGGTAATGTAAACAAATTTGATCTAATTAAATATGTTGAAACGCTTTTAACTTTACAAGTAAATAGAATTGTAATGTTTACATTCCCCTACAGCAACAGCTTGCCACAAGCAGAAAATGATCTTAGATATAAGTTAAATCAGACTTTGCATACAATGTCATGCAATAATAATTTCCATTTAATAGACATCAATAGTATTATTGATAAAAATTATTATCAGACAAAAGGTAAATACTACCTTCCCAATTATTACAAACGACAGGTAGCTGTGTCGCTATCTTACTATTTTAGTATAACAGCCAAAAATTTGGCTACTAATAATGCTTCTATTGAGCATATTATTGACATGACTCTGGACATTACTCCAAGTCATTTAAATTAAATGCAGAGACAATAGAGGAAATCTCTAGCACCAAATATTCAAAAAAAAGTCAATTAAACAATATGTCATGTAAAAATAAGTTTAAGTTTACTAACTTGGTGCATCAAAATATTCAAGGACTTAGCAAAAAAGAATTAGAGTTAGACCTATACATGAACTCAAACAACATTGACATAGTCTGCCTAACAGAACATTGGCTAAGAAGCCATGAGCTCATGTTTAATTTCCAGAATCACCAAGTTGGTAGTTCTTTCTGCAGAGTAAATTCTATAAGAGGCGGATCATTAATTCTAATAAATAGACAAATTAAGTTCAAAGAACGCAAAGACATTGTAGCCCACTCTGTAGAAAGACACATTGAGATAGCCTGTGTGGAGTTGGAGCAGTTCATTGTTATAAGCACTTATAGCCCACCAACCGCTTCATTTGATATTTTTGAAAGAAATATGGAGGAAATTTTGAACAATATTATATCAAAATCAAATAAACAAATCATAGTATGCGGTGACTTCAATGTAAACTTACTAGAGAAAAACTCTTTAAGTACCAGAATAATTAGTTTGTTCAAATCATTTAATCTTGAACCATTATTTATGGAGCCAACTAGAATAACGGCTACTTCAGCCAATTGCATAGAAAATATTTTTACTAATATAAAAGAAATAATGAAAAAATTAATTAGCAATATTCAATCAGACCATCTTGGTCAACTAGTGACAATAGAAACAATAGTAAAAATAAATATTCAAAAAAAAATAACTTATACACCTGTAACCACTAATCGTTTGGAAAAAATGAAATTGAACCTAGCTACCACCTTACCTCGCTTAGTATATTATAATGATGACAATCCAAATGATTTATATAATACTTTTTTCAATGAGTTTAATCAAAAGTTCAATGCAATTTTTAAATCCAAAACGGTTGTGGTCTCTAGCAGTTCTAAATTTTGTGAGTGGGCAACAGCAGGTATTCATAAAAGCAGGCGCACTTTGTATGAACTATACAGTGAAAAACAGTATAATTTTAGTGAAGAGTTTAAAACTAAAGTTAAAAATTACTCAAAAATTTTTAAGAATGTTTGTCGAATTGCAAAGTCTCAGCATATAAGTTCTAAAATTAAAACCAGTCAGGATAAAATCAAAACTACTTGGAAAATTATTAATAGTGAGACTGGAAAAGTCAAAACTCATAGTACTGTATTCAATTTAAACATTAACAATACAACAATCAACCAAGATAATGATGTAGCAAAGGCATTTGAAACATTCTTTACTGACATTCCAGTCTCTACTACAAAATCTTTAAACTCTTCACCTGTAATCGCGCAATCTATATTAAAAGATAGTTTAGCGGAATGTGATGTAACATTCCATTTTGATTATGTGAACAATAACGACATCATTAAGGCATTTAAACTGATTAATGTTAAAAAGACCACTGACCTCTGGGGCGTTTCTGTTAGCGTTGTAAAACCATTGATTGAAATTATTGCACCTGACCTAGCTTTTATATTTAACAAATGTATTGACAGTGGTGTCTTTCCTAATTTAATGAAACATAGCAAGATTACACCTTTGTTCAAATCTGGTAGTCATTCAGATCCTTGTAATTTTCGACCAATATCAGTGTTACCTACATTTAGTAAAATATTTGAAAAACTTATTCTTAATCAATTACAAAGACATTTTAACATTAATAATTTACTTGATAAAAAACAATTCGGATTTACAAAGGGCCGCTCAACCACTGATGCCGGTGTTGAGTTGGTATCACATATTTTCGATACCTGGGAGGAATCTCACGATGCCTTAGGTATTTTTTGTGATCTATCTAAAGCATTTGATTGTGTGCACCATGAAACATTAATCATGAAACTCCAGCACTATGGTGTTAGGGGGGTTGCACTTAATCTTTTAACATCTTACCTCACTGATAGACTACAGCGAGTTGAAGTAAATGGGAAACGTTCTCCGGGGTCAGTGGTAACAATGGGTGTACCACAAGGATCAATATTAGGGCCATTTTTGTTTTTAATATATATAAACGATCTACCAAAACTTGTTAGGGATGATCAGGAGATTGTAATGTTTGCTGATGACACGTCACTTTTATTTAAACAAAAGCGGCGTACGACTAATTTTGACGATGTGAATAATGCAATCTCTAAAATTGTAAAATGGTTTAATGTAAACAACTTATTACTAAATGAAAAGAAAACGAAATGCGTTCGTTTTGTACTACCAAATGTTAAGCAGATAAATACCAATATAAAAATAAATAACGAAAATATAGATCTTGTGGACACCACAGTGTTCTTGGGCATAACTCTAGATAATAAGCTTCAATGGGGCCCGCACATAGATAAATTGTCGAAGAGACTTAGCTCTGCAGCATATGCAGTTAAAAAGATCCGTCATTTCACCGACGTAGAAACTGCTAGACTTGTATATTTCAGCTACTTTCATAGCATTATGTCTTACGGTATTTTGTTGTGGGGGAGTGCTGCAGATATTAACACCATATTTGTGTTGCAGAAGAGGGCTGTTCGTGCAATTTATAACATGGGTCCCAGAGAATCTCTTAGAGATAAGCTTAAGGAAATTAACATTATGACAATGCCATGTCAGTATATATATGAAAACTTGATGTATGTTCATAAAAACATTAATTTATTTAAAAAAAATAGTGATTTTCATAATGTTAATACCAGACATAAAAATAAACTAGCTGTTCCCACGGTTAGGCTCACTAAAGTAAGCAAATCCTTTATAGGGCAATGTGTACGCTTCTATAACAAGATCCCAAGCGACATGCTTGATCCATCGATTGCGAAATTCAAAAATGTAATTAAACAAAACCTGTCTCGTAAAGCTTATTATAGAATATCAGAGTACTTAGATGACAAAAAAGCTTGGGACGAATCAGCTCCAACTCTGCTAGGTGTCCCTAACAATGTTAACAAGGTTCATAATACAAAAAAAGCGCTAGGGCCCAGCGAGTTTCTTGCCAGTTCTTCTCGTACTGGGGATAGGACTGGAATTGGCACCTAGACTCACCTAGTATGTAAGACGATTCAAAATGATCCTTGTGATATTACTGAATAAAGATTATTGACTATTGACTATTGACTATTGAATAAACATGATTTGAAAGATAACTTTTAAAACACATTTGGATCAGATGAGTGAGCTATCTATAGAATATTGTTTGTAACGGTCATTATATGTATAGCTCAACTGTTTTATATGTATTTAGTATTTCTTTTATATAGTGTGTAAAGTGATTTTCATTTATTTCATTGATTATTTATAATTTTTTTGTAATTTTAGGTGAGGTTTATGAAGTTGATGACACAATGCTTGGAAAACTAGATATACTGGAAGACCATCCCAACTACTACGTCCGAGAAGTTGATAATATTATTGTGAAAAAACCGTAAGTTAAGGTGGTTCATTTCAGTTGGGCTTGAAATTCAGATATTTTGCTGTTTTTAATATTTCTTGCATTCCTTAGTATAACTAACGATAACTCTTATTGTGGCATAACTATAATAGTTAGACATATGGTATCGCGACATTTTTTGTAAATAATAATGTGTTCTACAAAGTCGTAGTACATTATTTTATTCAATCATCAATAGATTTCGCAGCGCACGCGATTTAAAGAATATTTAAGGTATTTTTTCAACACCTTGAGTTACATTATTGGAGTTTTAGTAAGGATCCCTAATTTTTTGAAAATATAACGTAGCCTATGTCACCCGCTGATAGTGTAGCTTTCCAACAGTGAAAGAATTTTTCAAATCTGTTTAGTAGTTTCAGAGCCTATTCAATGCAAACAAACAAACAATCAAATTTTTCTTCTTTATAATATTAGTTTAAACTAGTTGTTGCCCGCGAATTCGTTCGCATTTAATTTCATCATCATCATCAGCCTTTAGCAGTCCACTGCTGAACATAGGCCTCCCCTGAGCGCCATTGCGCCGTGTCTTCAGCTAGACGCATCCAGCCTCCACCAGCAGCCTTTCCCAGATCGTCACTCCACCTTGCCGGAGGGCGTCCTACACTACGTTTGCCAAATGATCAAATGCTTTTCATTAATTTCAGGTCCACAAATGACCTGGAAACGCTGCAATGCTGGGTTTACTTCCTGAAATCGTTCAAGCCTGACTTGCTGACCCGTCCGCACATGGACAACTACTCGTCCAAGGGTCCTCACGGTCTACAGTACCTAGAAAGGTCTTTGAGAGATCCTAGCTATAATGTAAAAGCTGAAATTAAAGACTGATAATTTTAAAGCACTTGAATGAATTAGATGAATTAACTTTTAATATTATTTTTGATCAATAATTAAAAATACATTTTTTTGTATGCCTATAATATCTGATAACCAGAATTGGGGTTTGTTTTTGACAGCAGAAATCGAACTCGCATCTATATATTGCCTATAATATAACGCCTCGGCATATACCTAGAGATACATAGGTAGTTAAGTACATTGAAATAGCTTTTAAGTTAAAAATTCAATCTTATTTTTATTCTTTTACAGCAGTAATGAATCAACAATAGACGATTTGGATGATGTCTTACAAAAATAAAGAACTCTATTATTTTACCCATTAAAGTATAAATAATGTAATTCTTGAATAATCTGGGTTCGAATTATTTGATTATTCAAAGCAGTTCAAAATTGCATTGAAATTAATGTATGAAAATCTTTGCTCAGCTTTGAGATTCAAGGGTGATCTATTATATATAAGTATTTCGTATTAGGTAAATAAAATTAAACAAATGTAAGTAATATTTGGACATTAATTATTTTTATATTATAATTTTGTTGTCAATATTTTTTTTTATTCTTGCCTAGTTTGGAACTTAATTAGGTGATGACATTGACAAGACTTTTTATCTGTCATGCGGATTAATTCTAACATGTGTTTTTGACAACAGCTTTTGAGGTTATATTTTGATTTTACAATCAATAGACGAAACGACGATGTATTTTTACAAATCTAAGCGTTTCTAATTAAAATTCGCAATGGATTTTGCTCGCAAGCAACTGGAGAAATACGGCTGGGCGGATGGCAAGTCGCAAATACGCATAATATCTTAATTATGGACATAAATGATGAAAAGATTCTTTCATTCTCTTTATATTTTTAGGTAAAGGTCTCGGTAAACATGAGAATGGTATATCCGAGCCTCTCAAACCAAAGTTGAAACGCAGTGTCACGGGCGTCGGGCACGATCCCGCCTCGGAGTTCAACGAACACTGGTGGAGTGCTCTGTACGATAAAGCAGCTAAGAATGTTGAGGTGTGTTTATTTGTGGCTTCTATCATTTACTTAAACCTTCTTTGTATAGGTATAGCTCGCTCAACCAATCTAGGCATTCGTGCAGTTAGCTGCAAGAAAATTCAAAAAAAAATTCATAAGCAAGTTTATTTTCAATAGAATCACAGGGATCACTTTGAAACGTCTTACATAATAGGTGAGTCTAAGTGCCAGTTCCAGTCCTATCCCCAGTGCGAGAAGAACTGACAAGAAACTCGCTGGGCCCTAGCGCTTTTTTTGTATGATCCTTGTTAATTTTGTAAGGAATACCTAGCAGAGTTGGAGCTGATTCATCCCAAGCTTTTTTATCATCTAAGTATCGAGCTGCAAGAGCTGCGCAGTATCGTTTTTCCGGAGCAATTGGAGGTATGAGGAGGGGGGAAGGAACTATACATGCGCAAACTCGCACCTGTGGCTAATTTCACGAATGCCTAGATCCGTTGGATGAACTGTACACGCCAGGACCTCATTAACCTTATTAAGCTAAATGTTTAAAAATTAATTTAATAAGCAGTGATGAGCTTGCAACCTATCAAGCACAGAGTACTAATGAGGATGGTGTAAAATTCCATGTTTGGACGTGCCTCTGATTAGCCTCAAAGATCTTAGTAACTAGAGATCTGAGGAGTTGTCTATCTGCTTACCTTACTGGGCCTGGGGATTAAAGTCAAAACATGTTAATTTTGTTTAATTTTGTAACTGTTTAAGATGCACATAGTCTAAAACATAACACACCGACATAGTCATAATAATCTTTGATTGTTTATTAATGCTTATACCTACTCCACAGGTTGAAAACAAAAATGGCAAGACAAAGAAAATAAAAACAAAAGACAGCGATAGCTTTGTTATAAGCAGCAGTACTTGGAAAATAAATAAAAAGCCTTCAAAGAAAACTGACGAGGCACAATACTCCGAATACTTTGTTCGTACCGCAGTCTTAACCAATGACAAAGGAGGGAGAAAGACAGAGAATGTGAGAGAGAGTGAGCCAGAAGATGAGGTAGAGAAGAAGGATGTTTTTGTAATGACAGATGAAGAGTTGTTTGCGGCTTGTGAAGGCAGGACTGCTCATAAGTAAGTGTTTAAAGTGAAGTTAAATATGAGTAAGAAAGAAGTGAGTACTGAAATGACGGATGATAGAGGAAATGGAGGAAGAAAAAAATGTTGTGCCGACCCCACTTAGCGTGAGAAAAGGGCAGGAAAAAGAAGAGTTTTTTGTTCTTTCTACCTACCTATACAATAAGCATTTAACCTAAATCATTAATCCTAGTGAGTTTTAATTTACATAGAAAGAATGTGAAACTTGTTGTGAAATACTACTAAAGACTTCTTAAGTTCTATTATATAAAAAAAACATTCTATTTAGGTACAAAAAATGAATTGTTTTTTTTTCAGAGGTGCCCGCCACGGACTCAGGGCGATAGGAAAATTAGCAAGAATAGCAAAACAGGAACAAATTCTGCTAACTCAGCCACAATATGAGGGTTATTCTCATGCCAAGAAGTTAAAGCAGGAGGCAGAAGAGAGTGTTGAACAAATGACATTACAAGATGACGTCCCAGTTGTACAGAAAAAGAAGAAAAAACGAAAACGTTGCAATAGCGAAAAAAGTCGGGTAGAATTGAAAAATTACATGCCAGATAAATTAAAAAGTAACAAGAATGGGGATACCATCGAAACTAAAAGTGATGTTAATGGTAGAAATTCCGAGGAACGAATGATAGTTGATACTGATGTTTCAAGCGTAAAGAAGTCGAAAAAAAAGAGTAAACGAAAAATTGAGGATATTGAGGTTACAGAAATTAAAGATTCTCATGATGCCGTTTCAGAAAGTAAAATAAAAAAGAAAAAGAGGAAAAAAGTGAAGGAAGAACGAATTGATTGCCTAGAATGAAATAGATTATTGTTGTTTGAGAAGACCAACCTATTCTAGCATAAGAAATTAAAAAGTACTGCATATGTTTTTGATTTCATTGAATTTTGTGAAAAATGAATCGGTATAAAATTTATTTATACCGTATTTGCTCGATTCCAACAGGTTAATTATCGGGTCTGCAACCGGTGTGTTTAAGAATTAGTAGATTTTTTTATTTTTGCCACAGCAACACCACAACAATCAGCTGTTAGGATCTTGTCAATTAGCTGTCACTGTCAACTTGTCAAGGTTATTGGTAAAAAAAGTCAAAAGAATTGCGACAAAAATAAACGAAAAATGTCTAAATTAGCGAAGTATTTAGCGCTCGATAAAGTGGTGAATTTTTTCAACATAGTGCGCCAAAATGGTGGCATAACGGGATGTCTGTACAAAATGTACAGGTAAGTCAAAATTGTATTATATAAGTTTCGGCAAGGTTAGAATTTATTTCTACGTATTTACTATTTAAAATCACTCAGTTAAAGCCCCCCCGGCTGAGATGGTGAGAAAGATAGTTTCCAGCTTATAAATTTACCGACATACTTTTTGGGAAATGCAATTATAAAGTAGATACTTATGCACTATGTGCTTACCTAAATTAGTATCTTATTTATTTGGGTAGGTGATCTGGGGCTTTACCACTAGCTCTTCAGACGATATCAAAGTAATATTACTTTGATATTTCATAGTCACTTTTAGAATTGAAATGTAGTAGTGTTAGTTCAAGCTTGAAATTTAAGGTTTCTGAAACATTATGGTTTGTAAGAGCTTGTGGTGAGGCCCTTGACCAGTGAATGGACAATACATAGAAGTATTCCTTGAGCTAAAAAATTACCCCACAAAAATAGAGCCCTGGTAGGAGTGGCTTGTCAATTTTGCCAAAGAATTATATCAAAAATTTACAGAAGCTTATTCCATGTTACACGGCAGTTTAAACCCAAACGCCGAGGGAATAAAGTTAATATTAATCAATGTTTGGCAAATCCACAAAGGAGTTTCAATGTGTGAAATTTGGAGTCATGTTTCTAGGATATTTCCCCTGAAGAAACATTTATTTTTTCCGTTCACTGGCCCTGACCATGACAAACATTTTAGGCTACCTGTTATGAACTGCATTACCCAACCTTACTTTACAAACTTTTGTCACATATTTCAGACAAGATGAAATCAAAGATGGCACTCTAGTTGGTGAGGATAAGTACGGTAACAAATATTACCAGAATCCCCGTTACTTCTACGGACGGAACCGTTGGATTGAATACAATGAAAAGTACCACATGAACTACGATGGCAGCCAGGTATGATTACTCAATATTGTCTTTGTCCCGACTTACCTTTATATTAATAAATATTGTTGAATATTTCACACAACACCATCTAGCCCTAAACTAAGCAAAGCTTGTACTATTGGAACCAGATATCTGATAGATTAATTATAATACTTTTTTTTGTAAATACATACATAGAATAGATAATCACACCCAGACACAGAACAAACCTTTATGTTCATTACACAAATGTTTATCCTGGGTGGGGATCGAACCCACAACCTACAGCGTGGAAGGCAGAGCTACTACCAACTGAACTGTGAACTTTGAACTCAGGGTTTTTAACCGACTTCAAAAAAGGAGGATGTTCTTAATTAGACTTTTTTTTTATATATTTTTAACCTCAGAACTTTTGACTGGGTGAACTGATTTGATGATTCTTTTTAATTTGAAAGCTTGTGCTTCCCGTGTGGTCCCATTTCAATTCGGTCCAGTTCTGACAATGGCATTCATGAGAAAACTATATGATAAATTTGTATACTTAGTGCTACTTTGACGTCTGTTTTATTTTTATTTTTAATCTGAACACATTATTTCTAGTATTAAACGGGTACATACAACAGTGTGTAAACCTGTTGGAACGACGGGAAAAATAGGTAAATAAAACGCGTTGAATACCCGTTTAATACCAATAATAATGTGTTCAGTGGGGTGATTATGGATCTTTGCTTACAATCAATGTCAATACGTTTTCATTGTAATCAAGTGATTTGGTATTACATAAGAGTGTTTATTCAATCAATTTGAGCCAGTTTTGACAAGTGATGATTGTATCAGAGTTCCGTAATCGTACTACAGTAGTGCGATTACAGAACTCAGATACAATCAACACTGAAATTGATTGAATAAACACTCTTAATATGTCATACCAAATCACTTATTACAATGAAAACGTATTGACATTGATTGTAAGCAAAGGTCCATAATCGCCCCACAGATCACCTAAGTTTAAAAATAAAAAAAAACAGACTAAATAGACGCGATAAATACTCGTTTAATACTAACAATAATATTTTTTTAGTTCTTTTTAAAACGTGACTATATAGAATGTTGTGATGGTTCTTTTTAGGTTCCTGCTGAGTGGTTTGGCTGGCTCCATTACAAAACAGACTTGCCGCCTCATCATGTAAGTATCTCCTACCTAGTCTTACCATTCTCCTGCCCTTATCCCACGCGTGGGGTTAGCACATGTTTCTTCCACTCACTCCTATCATTCATCAACTCTTAGAAATCTACAACTTACATTCATAATTATCATCTTTCACACAATCAAACCACTTTTTCTTTGACCTTCCTCTACTTGCGTACCCAGATACACCAATACCCTAACTTTTTCAGTGACATGGTATTCATCCCTCCTCATCACGTGTCCACACCATGCTAAAGCTAGCACTCCTCATCTGTTCAATAACAGGCGCCACTTTCAAACTTCCCCTGACATACTCATTCCCTAATTGACTTTTAAAAATAAGTACTTACCAAAAATATATCTATCCCTAATCGATGATTCAATTTTATGGAAGTAAGTCCCATTTAAATTAATAAAGATAAAAAATTACACTCACTGTTATTGTGAAATTTAAAAGTTCACTTTTCGTAACAAATATTTTACTAATTAAACAAAAAAATGATCACGGCTGTAATCCCTAGGCTTAGTAGATATCTCCTCAGATCTCTATATACTTAAATCTTTGAGGAGGGATATCTAAAGAGGGTAGTCAGAAGCCCGTCCAAACAAAAATGACATTTGGCACATGCCCACATTTTGCACAGTGGTTAGTATTCAATATGTGACGGGTTGCAAGTCCATCGCCGCTTATAAGAACTCTAACCTTATTAAATAAAACTAATCAATATTAGTGGATATTCACACAACGCCATCTATCCTCTAACTAAGCAAGCTTGTATTATCGAAACCAGACAACTGATAGAATTATATAGGTAGGTACTTTCTTATAAATATAGGCGACCAAGAAATTGGTTTACCACTAAGGCTGAATATCATTTGCACGTACAAAACATCAAGGGCTATTTTCGCTTGACAGATAAATAACTGCATAAATAACCTCAGAATCTGTCATAGTAATCCTTAGCGAATAATTATGTTACTGGGAGATGTCATCAAAAGTGGTAAACCAATTTCTTGGTCGCCTATACATACAGGTACATAATAACACCCAGACACTATACAAACACCTATGTCAATCAGGTTTATCGTCAGAATCCCACCAAGCTGCCCCCACTAGTGGGGATTATGACAAAACTCAATCTTTTTTTGCGTTTTCCCCACCAACATTTTGTATCCTGGTTGGTGGGGATTATGAACACACAAATGTTTCTTACAGTGCGGTAGGTCTACCATGAGTTTTCACAATCTACACTCGCTAACGACTGTAGTTAAAAAATTGTATGAAAACTTGTACAGCGCCTCTAGCGGATAGTTGGGCACTAAAACGTCACGTAGTTAACTATCCTACGTCACAGCGTACTACAGCGACTGTAGTTTGCGCTTCATTCGTTTGCTTAGAATTTGGTACCATGAGTAACAATTTTGTTGTCATAGTAACGTACTATTACTACTGTAGTAACGTCAGCCGATCTAAATGTGACAACTCATGGTAGACGTACAGAAGGCAGAGTTACTACCAACTAAGTTACTACAATTTTTTTTATATTTTCAGGACACAAGCCGCCCTAAATACAAATGGATGTTGGATTCCACTGAAAATATGTCAGGCACAAAGGGACAGTACACCCCATACAGCACCACTTGCCCTAAAGTGGAGGCATGGACTCCCCCTAAGAGCTCTAGATCTTAGACAGTCATAATCTAGACCCTGAAAAAACACCAGATACCCTGAAACAGTTAAAAAGTGAATTCCGAATCACTTTTATGAATTATTTTTAGTTTTAAGTAGAAAGTGAATTAAACAAGAGATTCAATTTGTTACATAGTAATTTTTATTTATTTTATTTTAGAATTTTTAGACATACTAAGTAATTTATCCGTGAGGATAATCTAAAACGCGATAGTCAGAGGCACGTCCAAAGTTTGGACTCCAAACATACATATTTAATATATAACCTACCTAGTACACACATGTTTTGTACCATAGTTTTGACAGGTTGCAAGCCCAAAAGCATTCTATGCCAGTTTTCTCACGATGTTTTCCTTCACCATTAGGCAGTGTCATGACATTGCCCCATAAATTTTACAAATCCATTGGTGCACGACCAGTTGGGGGCCTTACCTACCACAACTTATTTGGGCAAAAAGTAATATAACTTTGATATTAGTACTTTATTTTGACCTATCCTACAAATATTATAAACGTGAAAGTTTGTACATAGTAGGTATGGATGTATGGATGTTTGTTACTCTTTCACGCTGAAACGACTGAACGGATCTGTATAAAATTTGGCACAGAGATAGATTATAAGGTCTGGAATAGCAGTCTATTTTTAATCCTAGAAAAATCAGTTCCCGTGGGATAGATTCATTTTCGTTAAGTTGGTTAGTATAGTTGGCTCAACGGATCTAGGCATTCGTGAAGTTAGCCGCAAGAGCTGCGCAGTATAGTTTTTCGGGAACAATTGGAGTTATAAGGAGAAGGGGAAGGAACTACATGCGCAAACCCGCACCTGTGGCTAACTTCACGAATGCCTAGATCCGTTGAATGAACTGTACCTAGTGTTACTTCAAGATTGAAATTTGATGTTTCTGAAACATTATGGTTTGTAAAAGCTTGTGGTAAGGTTCAAAGCCAGGGAAGCTACCACTACACAGTGCTGGATACCTACCTACTGCTACAGTCACAGTAGAGTTGGTATCGCACGATTAATTCGTAGCACACAGCCGTTATTAGGTATAAATGTATAATGTACCTACGTTTCAAAACCTGTTCTATGGGCCGGGACGTGGCCAGCGGCGCTCAAGTTGGGATTCTTAGCTCCGAAATGTTGAAGTTTTCTTTTACTTTTATTACAGTTAGGTAGGGCTATGTAACTTGTCTGCTTCAACATTTTATGACTTCTTAGAGCTCAGTTTCTGTTAAGTAGGTACATACAAAAAAATATGATAAGGTAATAACTAAGTTATTAGGTAGGTAGGTAACCTAGGTTTTTTAAGTCTTATAAAAATAATAAGCTACCTTACTAATTAGGTAAGTACTATGTAGGTAATGTAGGTAGGTCAAAATTAAAAATATTTTTAATGAATAAAATCACGATTAATTTGAAATTCTCACATGCTACGCGAATTTAGGAGCATTTCTAACCCCACTCTGAGAACAGGCAAGAAATTAGGTAGGTCAGGTAGGTAGGTAGGTAGGTAGGTACTTATAAGTACCTAACCTACCTACCTAATTTCTTGCCTGTTCTAGATATAATATCTAGGTAGCTATAGTTACCTACCTACCTACTATTGGTTATTAGGTAAGTAGGTAGGACGTCATACCTTCCTAACGTGTTAATTTAATAAAGCGATATTAATTAGGTACTTAGGTATATAAATATCTACTTTGTGTCTTCTTAATGAAAGTTCACCTCAGCATGAACAAGTAAAGTTTAAGAGCCTCTGATTTTGACCAACTGCCCACAAATACATACAAACGATGCTGAGCAAAAGGAGCTTTTGTCTAATTGCTACAGAATAATCGCACTTACTACCTTTTAATATGTTCCAAATTCAATTGAGTCTATTCTCAGCTACTATCACACTAATGCAATTTGGATTACGCAAATGAATTTGGACTTTAGGGAAGGGAGATAGAAAGTAAAATGGATTGCGGGAAGTTCAAGCTCCTTAGTGAAATAAACTTTTTTTGCCAAGCACAGGCAAAAATATCTCGGGTCGACTCAATCCAGTAAAAATGCGACGCGGCGCGAACTAAACGTGTCACAAATGGAGTTTTGAAAAACTTTTTTACATTAAAACTAATGAAAACTTCGTTTATTTGCGTCGAAGCAGTGCAGTGAATGTTTGGCGTCGCTACGAATGAGTTGTCTTCCATTTTTGAATATTAAAAAAGTTTTGTGCGTGCAAGATCAAGAAAAGACAAGGATTTTGTGAATTTATGGTAAGTTGTGAGTTCGTTGTCGGCTTGTGATAAGATTTACAGTAATGTCGGTTGGTAATTCGTCGGGTGAGGTCGCCAGAACAAAGGCCAATCAAGATAAACTAGTTTTGAAAGTACGCGTCTTAAATTTCGTTGTTATCCGAACAGGATGTGCGATGCTTTGCTCCCATTTTTTATTGCAAAAGTTTGCTAGGCCCACCCCTAGTGATGCGTGTTGGTTGTTTATAGATTCATCGATATCGATAAAAATATGTTAATGATTGCAAAATAATGTTTAATGATAAGTAGGTACGTATGTAAGTACCTACGTTGAACCTTGCATTATATTATTATATAAATAAGTAGGTACAAAAATTCAATATTGGATCCTATAATACCTACCTAGGTACCTAAAGATAATTCTTGAGAATATATTAAACCTATTCTTAGAGTACCTAGGTACCTACCTACCTATCTAGAAATAGAAAATACTTACCTAGATAATCAATTCGGTATTTCTACGTAGGTACCTAGCATATCTACTACTGAATCTTTGGTTAAAGCTATGTAAAATGTTAAATTAAATCTTACAAACTTGCATTTCCTAAATTATAAATCATTAGGTAACTTCGTCTGTTCTTCGGGGCCTTTTTAAGTTGTTAAATATTTACCTTACCAAAGCTACAATATTCTAAGCATACCTACTTAGATCCTTTTAGATGATATAGGTAGGTACCTACCTGAAAAAATGAAAAAATATTTATTACAGCAAGAACAGAGTATCCTAAACATGTAAGTAACAATAGAAAATACTAGGAGATACATAGAATATCAGAGGGTCTACCATGAGTTTTCACAATCTACACTCGCTAGCGACTGTAGTTACAAAAAAGTATGAAAATATTGTACAGCGCCTCTAGCGGATAGTTGGGTACAAAAACCTCACGTAGCTAACTATCCTACGTCACAGCGTACTACAGCGACTGTAGTTTGCGCTCATTAATTTGCTTAGAATTTGGTACCATGAGTAACAATTTCGACAGATGTCATAGTTACGAACTATTACTACTGTAGTAACGTCAGCTGATCTAAATGTGACAACTCATGGTAGACCTACAGAACACTCTTATTCTGCAGAGAACTTAATCTAATTCGAAGCCGTATTATTGGTTCCCTCACTAGGCAGGACCTACACTACAAAGGGAATGCAGGTCATAACTTAAACGCCACGTGACTTCACGTGAGCTATCCAAAGCTTGTATCTGCATCTGCAGATTTAGCCAGTGGTATAAATAAATAAATAAACAACGGTGGACAGTTCACATAACGCCATCTAGCTCCAAACTAAGCAACGCTCGTTCGTACTATGAGAACCAGATAGTTGATAGATTATTGAAATACTTTTTTTTTGTAAATACATACATAGAATACAATAAACACCCAGCAGAACAAACATCTGCGTTCATCACAAATGTTTATCCTGTGTGGGGATCGAACCCACAACCTACAGCGCAGAAGGCAGAGCTACTACCAACTGAACTGAGGCCAGAGGTATGGTTTAGGTATTCTGTTTATAAAGCTCGTACCTAATGCAATTGTCTTTCAATGAGCGATTTCTTGTACTTTCTGATTATTTGGTATTCAATTGTATAGCCCAGGGGTCGGCAACCTTTTGGCAGGCAAGGGCCGCAAGGTGGCAAAATAAACTATAGGGCGGGCCGGGCCGCACTTGTGATATTAACCCTAGAAGCTCAAAATATGGCTCTCAAATGCCCATCTCCGAGACAAGTAGCATATTTATTTTTTCTATAATTGACAATTGAAAAAGTTTGTTCGCAAAAATTATATGTGCTGCCAAAAATTGTAATGAACTCGCGCTTCGCTCATTTGTTCGTTCGCGGGCAGAGCGAAGCGCGTTTTAAGTCTGGGATCACACTACATACGGTCAATCGTGGTTCGTTCATGCATTTAACTTATATAAAAAAACATTCACGGGCCGCGTGTTGCCAACCGCTGGTATAGCCCATAATAAACACACAGTTAAAATTCGTACTTAGTTATAAATCAGTGGCCTATTCTCGTGATGGAGAAGGCCGCTAGATGCCCTAAGTCGTGGCCTAGCGACTATTTAGCCAGGGCTGACTGCCGCTAATGATCGCTCATCCTTATGACCGCACCGAACGTTGCATAACCTGTTTTTATTTGATAAATCAAGTATCAGCTAATAAGCTTCACCAAGAATGCTTACATTCGTTATAATTTCAATAAGATGTCAAGGCAATAAATAATTAGATGATTCAATACCAAGGTGCCTTAAACGATTTGGTACACTATCTGAATTGACACTAAAACAAATTGCATAAAGTAGGTTATGGTAAGTTTTGGTCATGGATAAATAACTGTTATTTTACAGTAGATATCTGTGGGAACTTATTGAATAACAATATGGGCGATGCCTTTCTTATGGGTATGAGTGTGGCTGGATGTGAAAGTAGAGGAAGGCCGAAGAAGAAGTGGTTTGATAGTGTGAAAGATGATATGAATGTAAGAGGAGTAGATTCAGGAGTTGACGAATGATTGGAGTGAGTGGAAGAAAACATGTTGTTCCGACCCCACGCGTGGGATAAGGGTGGAGAATGATGATGGGCGATGCCTTTCTTATTTGGAATATTTTGGATCAAATAGACATTTAAAACATAATTTCTACTGTTAATTCGGCTCTATCGTAAGGCCTACTTAGCAGTAGAATCTATAAAAAGATCTTCTATGTAAAATAGGTTTTAACAGATAAGACTCAAAATGACCGCCTACTTTTACCTACGTTTGTAAATTTCTTATGACAGCTTGACGATGTTAGAAATATAGAAGCAAGCCTCCATAGTTTCTTCTAATAAAGCATAGGCAGCCTTATTTCTTCGTATAACACGACTCGCGAGTAAATCCGATGAAAAATCAAGTCAAAAATTACATTTTAAATGATATTCAACTCATTTCACATACCATGTAATTTGAGCTTACAAATGAACTTACACTGTCATCAAAAGCTTTTCAAATTACTGATACAGTATAAAAGTTGACTATTAACTGGGAATTCGTCCCACAGTCGTCACAGTAGCCATTTGCTGGTAATAATCATAATCATAATCATAATCATTTATTTCGTTAATTACAAGAATAACATGTCACAAAAAAATAATAATAATAATAATACTATTCTAAATAGATTATCTACTAACTAGTTAGTAATAATAATAATTATGATAACATTTAGTCACCCTTAAAGGCTAAGAATTCCTCATAGCTGTAAAAGCTGTTGTCAGTGAGCCAGTGCTTTAGTTTATTTTTAAAGGATGTTAAGGAAGTTGATTTTGTAATAATTTCAGGAAGACTGTTGTACACCGTCGGTCCCATTATGCGTGTTAGCTTCCCCGATTTCGCGAGAGTACAAGGGAGGGTAGTAAGTTTGTCCGCTCGCCTGGTATTGTACCGGTGAACGTCTCTGTTCCTAGTGAACAATTCCAAGTTGCTCCTCACGTATACCGCTACCTGGAATATCACAATGCATGGAAGGGTTAGTATTTCCAGCTCTTTAAAGTGTGGTATCAAGTTGCATACCTATTTGAAAGGCCTTTGTCCACTAAGTCAACATAAAATTAAATACTAAGGCCGATTGATACAATTGCTTCAGCGATTGTTGCGCACTTTGTCGTTTGCCATCGATTTTTTATTACATTACCTAAATTTTTATTGATAAATTTAAAGCTTTAGTTGATATGGGCCTTAAGGTTCCACGCCTGCACATTAGTGTAGCGATAATTGATGATAGTTATCGATGCGTTATCGATCTCGTAAGGCCATCACTAGGCTGTTAACTTTAAAGGATTAGTATTACTACGATAGGTTACTTAGTTACGTTCATAAATGGTGGAAGTGTTATGCTAATTACTAAAACACTTTTTAGGTTAAAAATATTCATAAATAGTTACCTAAGTAGTTTAATAAATACCTAAACTAAAACTATTTAGGTAGGTATAAGGTGCGTAAGTAATTTGTTTTTATACCCAAATCCAAGGGTTGTTTCGATCCTAAATTGTAGGTATTTTGCATCTAAATTTATGATTTATCTAAGTCAGAAAAAAACAATGATACAAAATGTCGTAAAAACAACTATTATGTAGGTAATTACTATATAAATTATCTATCTATCTATTATGTACATATGTACCTACTATGTATAATAGTTTGTTAGCAGCTTAGGATATCAATCGCATGAAAGCAATTAATAGCTCCATAATATAATTAAGGCGTGTTTTATTACAATGGGAATATTGTGTAATAAGTACCTACAGACAGGCAACGCCAATTGTCTTGTTAAGAAGATTAAAGAGACTGAGAGTTTGAGCGATCACCATTTAGATAGGTAGCCAAGCCACTGAAAACTCTTAAGACACTCATGAAACTCAAACCTTAAATCGCCATCAGGCCTAATTGGAAAAGTTCACCTGGATTACAATTTTAAAATCCTTTTGATTCCCTTGAAAATAGTGACTCAAGCTTTGAGCAGTAGATAACTGGGGTCAACGTACGCACCAGTTGTTAATGGCATAATACATTCCAAGCTTAGGGATGTATAAACAAAGTAGGAGACTTTACAGATGGAATAATAGTACAGATTTGTGAAGCAAAATGATACAGTGAAGCCAAAATTGACATAACTTCGGTTTTATCTAAACTATCCACCAAAAGGGTGAAAATTGTCTCTGCGTATGGAGAAGAGTTCTATCTCAGAAGAAGAGAAGAGGCAAGGAACAGCAGAGGTGGAAAAAATGGTGACATCAACGAAAGAGAAAATAGACACAACTTAGGTTATGCCCAAAAGGATGAAACCAGTGTCTGTAGGTCTACCATGAGATTTCACAATCTACACTCGCTAGCGACTGTAGTTAAAAAAATGTATGAAAACTTGTACAGCGCCTCTAGCGGATAGTTGCGTACTAAAACCTCACGTAGTTAACTATTCTACGTCACAGCGTACTACAGCGTGTAGTTTGCGCTCATTAATTTGCTTAGAATTTGGTACCATGAGTAACAATTTTGACAAATGTCATAGTTACGTACTATTACTACTGTAGTAACGTCAGCCAATCTAAATGTGACAACTCATGGTAGACCTACTGGTCCGAATGTAGAAGAGTTTTATCTCTATGAAAGAGAAGAGAGTCAACAACAGAGGTGGAAAAAAGGGTGACATCGAATAAAGACTATTGTTTAAATACCTATCCCTTCAAATACTCTATGTTAATGGATTATTTTGTGCTTATGGTCCAAATGCAAACAAACATGAATGCAGCACTCAAAATTGCCAAAACGTAGGTAGTCTTCTTTGTTTCTGATTTATATAGATAAAATTGTTGTGGTTGTACAAAACGTTGGAAGATTCAAGACTACTGTTGAGTAATGGACGTCTTTCTTTAATCTTAGGCAGTTCAATTTCATTTGAAAGCCCATCACATGAATCATCCCAATGATATCCTTTGGGATAAATGAGAGCATCCTGCTATATTGAATCTAAAGTGCGCGAAGTAAAGCTCACTATGCAGTGCAAGCAGATTCGAAATGGGACTGTTATTGTGCAAGAGCGTGACATAATTAAACCAATTCACCAGCCATGGCCTGATTGACCTGTTAGCTGTTGAGATGGCGACTCGAGGTACTTAGGAAACAGATAACATTATAAGAACGTGACTTGACAATATGGTCACAGACAGTAACTTCACTTAGCTGTATACCCATACATCCTTTAAGGGCCATTTAGATGGAGAGAGTTTCTCGGCGAGAAATCGTAGGCTACTATAGCAAGCAATAATCGCCAAGATTATCGTGTCATAATGTTTACATACAGGCAAGAACTAAATTCTCGCCTACGATTATGTCATACGAGATTCGCAAGTAGGAAAGGCACAAAAACTCGAAAAACAATTCTCGCTTTGTAGTTCTGTTTACATGGAGACAGATAATATTCTATTGCGAGGCAATTGCCGCTCAAGGCAGGGCGGCAAGCGTGATACACGAAGATACTTTTTTAATGTTCTTTCGATAAACATATTTTCGATTCGAGAAACTCTCTCCATCTAAACGGCCCTTAACGCTATAATGGTCTCCACACATGATGGTCATGATAAAGTCAACGGACTCCTGTCTGCCCCGTGGGTTGGACACGGTAGAGTGACCCGGAGACATTCTGAAGTAAAAAAAGCGTGAATTTCAAACGAATATGAAAAGTATAAAATCGAACTAACATCATCAAACCACACTACTGTGTACTGTCTGAACTGTCAAACAAAATGTCGTAATCCTAAAAGAAAATGGAGTAGTTTTAGTTTTTTTTAAAACGTGTAAAAAGGTCACTAATGTTGGACTAAGAAAAGTAAAATGAATGTCATGTGACAAGGAGAGTGTTAGGTATGAATGCAGTTATCTGTTATAGTTACTTACGTAGTAATATTTACTCTATGTATGAATGTGGATGGATACAGGGTTAAAGGCAGCCCAAAGAAAAGATGGATAGACTGTGTGAAAGATGACATGGGTAGGAAAGGAGTGAGTACTGAGATGGAAGAAGATCATATGTTGTGCCGACCACACATAACGTGGGAAAAGTGCAGGAAGATGATGAAAAGTCCAAGATTTGTCAAGTGCCAGTCCACAGTGCTTATAACAATAAAAGGTTCTTAATAATTGAGGAAACAGCAAGATTATGATGACACAATTATACCATTTTATAAGAAAATACTTTAAATTAGTTCTTAAACTGCCAAGTTTAGGGACAATTACAGTGAAACTCAAAACATGTACATAATTCTCAGGCTTGTGTAATAGGTAATTGTTCTCGATGGCGTGGACACGGAGGCAGGGGTCAGAGAAAGTTTCTCGTGTCTAGGACTACGCCTTAATTAGTTTTTTCATTGTCCATTGTTTTTCGCAACGGCAACACTAAATCAGGAGCCATAAGTTCACATATTGATACGAAAACGTTCAAAATTATTGCTCCACTTGTTGTTACCCGCGACTTCGTCCGCAAAAATGCCATATTCATTCTAAAATTATTGATATCGGTTAATTGAGAAATTTCTATGGAGTGCAAAAAAAGGCGGTCACCCATCCAAAAACTGACTGCGTCCAGCATTGCTTAACCATGAGTTCCCCATACAAACTTTCAACCCCTTTATGATTAATTTTTGAGACAAAAGAATATGCCATGTATCATCAAAAGCTCTAAAGGTAGGTATTAACAATTATTTCTAAGCTGTCAGGTGCATGATAAAAATAATATTCGGTTTTCTACCTGGTTTTGACAATAACTTTCATCCTTATGCGGTAGGGTAGGGAGTATGGGTAGCAGAGCAGGTAGTATTAACATTAGGTAGGATAGCATTTTGGGAGAATTCATTGTACGAGTATTTTAAAATGGAGTTCATTCAGGTAGCATCAGTTCTGTCAGCATCAGAAGAAGAGTTTTTTGGTACTTATTTCAAAGTTTTTATAAAAATTAAGTAAAAAGTTTTCGGTTTTCATTAATTAAAATAAAATCTTACTAAGTAAGTAGGATACACTAAAATAGGTAGGTTAGTTACCTAACTACTAGAATATTTTATAAAAATAACATTAAATAATTGGAAAACATAATAAAAATAAGAATTTGGAAAGTACCTAATAAAAAAATATACCTACCTATAATAAGTACTTACCTACTTATTAAAACCTTAATTGAAAAGTATTTTCTTATTGTAACACCGAAGGTAAAATAAAATAAAACCAATTTCACCAAACATAATTAAATAATTTCCAAAAATCAAATATTTGAACATTCCTAAACCTTAATCCTTGTTTTAATAGTTCAAAACGTTTAATCTGACATCGCGCGCGGCACAAATAAAGGCGGTAAAATGTCGAAATCACATACACGGTATCATTTAATCTGTGGTCTGCATCACGATCTCGTTAAGTATTTTTTTATTCGTTTCTCTACGATGTGATTCCACTCTGTGGAGTTTAGTATAAAATCGATGAATTGAATCAGTAACGCACGAAGTTGAAGGTAGTAACTACCTACTAAGGTTAGTCATGTTTAATTTTTGTACATTTTTATTCGTCAACATTTTAATAACCAATAATAATGACCCACCTGTAGGTGCTAATTTTAATTTATCGATAAAAAAAATCAACAACACACATCACTAGTTTTAATTTTTATTTATTTTGACTCCATACTTTAACTTTAATTTGTTAGTTAGCATTGTTAATAAAAAATGTAGGCACCTACCTCTACCTACCACCTACCTGCAGTTAATTCAAATATTAATGACGTTAGTCAGGTAGGTACCTAGGTTAATAACCTAGGTAAGAACTTAAATAGGTAGGTAGGTATTTTAAAATTGTAAAGTTTGTCATTATTGCTCGCTAACGCATAGGTTAATTACGACTATTATATCTACTATAACTCTTAACAAAATGTAGGTACTTAAATATTTATTTATATTACTTAGGTATTTCTCAGAAAGCCAAAAATTATCAAATAAACTCGTGCATGATGAATGATTACACGCGGTCGTTGACCTCTGTGGTCGCGCGGTTTTTCTTTAACTTATTTTCCCGCGCGTGAGAAGTTTGTAGTTTTTTAGTTTTCGTGAGCTAAGATGATATAAAGTAGGTAGGTACCTACTTACGTAAGAAAAATCAATGCTGACGAAGGCAATAGCTGAATGAGGCAGAAGTACCTACCTACTTTATAATGATGCGGCGATGGGCTTGCAACCTATCACGTATGGTATACCATGACTTGAGCCAATTGGATATTTTGTCGTTATTTTAAAAACTTTTTTACCTTGATTTGACCATAAGCTAATAGTAGAAAAATGGAGCAATAAAAGATTGGTTGATAATAAGTTATTTCACGAATGGTACATTTAAAATTAACTAATATTTTACCGTTTACGAGATAACCAAAATTGTTTGATGCGTTGTTGTTAAATTATTCGCTCATTTGAGCAGGCTTATAGTCATAGACCTTACTGCCTAGTCTTGCGTAAATTAATTTCTTCCGTTTTCTATAATCTAACTTAATCTAACCTAACCTAACCGCCATTTTCTCCTTGGCGGGAATCTGATTTAAATTCTTGTTTGATGCGTGCGAATAATGACGAAAGTGAGAACAATGATGAAACTGAAGAGTAAAAAGGTCCTGTTTAAATGTAAAAGGTAATGTTTGGACGTGCCTCTGACTCTCTTTACATATCCTTATATTTATTTTATTTTATTAAAAAAAAAATATTAACTAGAAATCTGAGGAGATATCTACCGAGCCTGGAGATAACAGTCATGATCATGACTAATGAAGCCTAAAATTCAAAGACCAAACTACAACGGATGTCTATTTATTTAAGTATTTACAGCGCCCCCTATTGAGTCTGTGGGACCAGCTGTCATGTCACCGGACGCACGGTCAGCAGATGCGGGATCGCTTGTTTTGCAATCCATACCCATTTAAGTGGTCTACTAGTTTTTGCAAGCATAACACACATTTTTAATTCTATTAAATAGCTTGGCTGTATAAATGAAGCTCACCTTGCCATGTTTTTGTTTAGTTTTGTTGAATAGGGATGGGTTAAAATTTTTGTAATTATATCGATAAAAGTGTTGCCACTACGCGTTATTTAAAGTCCGTTTGCATTAGTGGTACAGTAAGGTAATAATAAGTCGTTTTGATTTGAGGCATTTTGCTTTGTAGGTGTTTTAAATGTGAGTTATTTTGCGAATAAGTCGTTTCGCGGCGTAGGCATTGTGATCAAAATGGATTCAAACGCGTGGGCCTTTTGCAAAAGCTTCGATTATTACATTGTACTGAATATTGGCTGATGTCTGTCTGGTTAAGGAAACAATATGATCACGACTGCAATCCCCGGGCTCGGTAGATATCTCCTCAGATCTTTAGTTACTTAGATTTTTGAGGATATCTAAAGAGGGTAGTCAGAGACACGGACAAACATGATATTTGGTACATGCCCACATTGTGCACAGTAGCTAGTATTCCGTACGTGACAGGTTGCAAGCCCATCGCCGCTTATAGGAATACTAACATGATAGGTACACAGTACACACACACATCTTCGAATTTTTGGTTCTAGGGTATGCCGGTTTCCTCACGATGTTTTCCTTCACCGTTTAAGAGTACTGGCATTGCGCACATACATTTTCCGAATGGAAAAACTCATTGGTGCACGACCAGGTTTGAACCCTCGACCTTCGGATCGTGATAATACTGATGCTGTGATAACCCCTAAATAGTGCTATCTAGTTACCCTCAAGGATTTTTTTTAATTTAGCAGGAACCATAGCTATGTCGCTGGCGGACGTGACGTCAGCTCGCAGTTCTCCCACTCCTGAGAACTGTCCAGAGTGCGATGCCACGGCTTCCGTTACTTCAGACTTGCATAAGGTTAGTAAACCTGGTTAAACTTCTTAGGTTACTGTGTGTGTATGAAGCCCAGAAATGAGCAATTAGGAGGTATTTTCCTTTGGGGATTATTTAAAAAATCAGACTTCAGTATCGATAGAATTTTCCGGATAAGTCCGGATTTCTTCGATATCCGATTTGGCTGACCGACTGCAAAAGAGTACCTCCCTAATATGGAAAGATTTGGTCAACTCAAAACCTGTCGGTGATTATGGTGTATTTTATATTCACAATTTTAAAAATGAAATAGCACAATTTTGGTGACTATATTGAGTCTTCTCTTTTATCTTCCAGTACCAAGTAGCATGCACTTGCAAGCCTGGATCAGTGCAGTACGCGTGCGCAGACGATCCTGGCCCCCCTCCCCCCGCCAAGACCGACACCCCGCCCGCGCTGCCCCCTCGTCCACCGACTAGTGTGCTGGCCAGTAACAGGAGAACCGGTAAAGCCTATGATGATAGCATTAAGGACTATATTGACATAGCAGAAATCGTCTTTATAGGTACTGTAGTAAAATCTGAGAGGGTCTTTATGTACAGTGATTTAGGGGGACATAATTTAGACTTGTGTGATTGACACTGATAAATCTCTTTAACAGTCGAATAATAAGGTTGAAATTTGAAAAGCTTTGTATGCTTAAATTATCAAAAAAGATACTTTAAGCAAGTGCAGGTAACCACAGTTTGAAGCTAAACTTTTTTTGATAGATGAACATAAAATAAAGCTTGGTATCAAAAGAACTTCGCCAACTCAACTGGAACGGAAAGCATAAATCCAACATCAAACTTTCATTGTCAAAATTTGACAAAAAAATGACAGCCTCAATAGATTTCAAAATTGCAAAAGCATTCACACAAAAGCTATAGCTTTTGAAATTGACCTTCCCACGCATCAAAATCCCGCAATTTGTATAAAAACTTATGAAAAACAACATTGTCTGTAACATCTACCTGTGTGTGGAGAAAAAAATCAATACATTTACGCAAGTACAGAATGAAATAAGTCACTTGTAAGTCAGAATATAACTTTAATTGATGGCATTTCTACCTGACTCGGATAGTATCCACTGCTTCTGCGCGGACTGGCATTGTCAAAATAACCTAGGTAGTATCGCAATGGTTTTCAAAGAGTAATGCAATCCATTTAGATTAAATATTAAATTTCGTTGTTTTACTGTATTAAAACATGAATCTGACTTAAAAAGTGCGTGAATCTAACGACTATTTCTATCTCAGTGCTCAGTTTTGTGTTTGCGTAAAAATAAACAAAGGATAGGAGGGAAAAATAAGGACAATGAATAAAAATCACCGTTTTCTTAAAAGGAATTTAATTTAGAACAGTTGCTTTTAATAATCGAACACGGTTCCCTATAGCGTATTTGCTAGTGCCATTGTAAATACTCCTTGTTTATTACAAAGAGGTCAATGTTCCTTCTCCGCGTAGGTTGTAAATATCGATTTTATAGAAATGGCGCGAGTTTCGAATACCTTTTCGTCCTGTGAAGTGAATTGAATTATGACTCCTTGTGATATTATTAGTACACTAAAGTTATTAATGTAAAGGTTACAGTGTTAGAAGTGTTAAGAATACCAACCTACGAGTATACTTATACTGTAGGTATAATTTTGTTGACATCAACCAGAATATTTAATTAAAAATACTTATTATTCTATCAATTGTTATCTTTTGCAAGGTTTATTTGAAAGATTCAATGTATAAAAATGTCCGAAAACCGGACTAAATAAACGATTATGTAGTTATCGATAAAATAATAATTGCTCAGAAAATATTATGATGCAAGTTCTACAATATCAAGTATCGACACCTCAATCGACAATCGCAGCTGACGTTGCACAACACTACGTGCCTCCACCACCGTATTTTGGTAATTCAAAAAAAGAATGTTTTTTTTTGTATTTTAAAATCATAAGTAAAATAAATTGTTTTGATAATTTTATTATATTTTCTTTTCTCACACAAAATTGTTTAAAAAGTTGGACAATGTAGAATTTAATTTAGATTTGTTTAAGTATTTCATTACAACTTATTTCACAAAGTCTTGTGCACTTTATGTAATTGACATAAGATTCACAATCGAATAATACCTACCTATGTATAGGCGACCAAGAAATTGGTTTACCACTCTAAGGCTGAATATCATTTGCACGTACAAAACATCAAGGACTATTTTCGCTTGACAGATTAATAACTGCTACGTCAGAATCTGTCATAGTAGGTAATCCTTAGCAAATAATTATGTTACTGGGAGATGTCATCAAAAGTGGTAAACCAATTTCTTGGTCGCCTATACCTACACCGGAGGTCGTGAATATAACAGCTTCACTTATCTTCTCAATTTAAAAAAACTACTGTTACATCGTTACTTGGTTGGTATTTACCGACTTCCTGTAAAATTAAAAGGCAGGGTATTTTACAAAACACCAGACGTATAAAAATATAGGTAGGTACCTATACAAAAGTTCAATAACTACTTGGCTAAAATATATGAAACAGCGTTTTATTTCGCGCTCACAGTGTTGTTTTCTTAGAAAAAGTTGTTTATATTGATGGGTACTTTAACCCCCTGAAGTTTTCGGAAGTGTCTGGTAACAACCGGTTTAAAGTGCTTCAGTTAGGTTCTAAATCCTTTTACCACACTCGATAGAACACGATGTGAACAATATAAACTTTACTCATTCATTCGTTCAATCATTCGTTCATTCATTCATTCATTCTTTCATTCCTTTTGTTCATTCATTCATTCGTTCGTTTGTTCGTTCATTCATTCGTTTATTCATTCAATGCTTCCGGCATCAGTAGGCTGTAACGCCGACACGTCATGTCGCCGCCGGAAGTACGCCTGGTGGTGCTGCGGCTGCGGGGCCCTAGCGGCGGCCTTGGGCGGCCTATTGGCAGCCCAGCACATACTGGTGCGGGCCTACACCGCCTCCCCACATCATCTGGAGACGGTGCCCGCTGCTGTGCCTGCTGCTATGGTGAGCGACATTTTTAAAAACTTACGTTATAAATTTACAAACTTTCGCGTTTGTAATATTAGTATAGGAAGATTGTATTATTTTGTTTTGCAGTTGGTGCTAACTGGAGTTTGCATCATGAGTCTCGCCAGACGGCGGAACAGATATAGTTATATGGTAAGAAAACTATGTAATGATATCCAAGAGTCAATAACTAGAAATAAATCAGCATTATAGAGATATCGGAAAATCCGGTTACTATTCGGTATCCGGCCTTTTCGGCAGTTTTTTCCCGTCCTAAAACCGGATAACATAGAATTTATGGATAGGTGAATTTTAATTAAATAATTTAATAAATACAGTTACAATTACATTAATTAAATACCTATTAAATTAAATCAGTCACAGAAAATAATAAAGAAACAATGCTTAAAATCGGTTAATAACAATAAGAAAGAAATTTGAAATGAAAAATGGCTGTATTTGTAAAAAAAAATTCAATTACGAGTATACCTAGGACTCCACTTTTCTTATTATAACTGTCAAGCACTACCCCGCCCCCTCTGTAGGCTTCAACTTGAATAGAGTCACGGGTATCCGGCACTCCGGCCAAAGCCTACGCCGAATATCTGAAATCCGGTCTTTTCTTAATATAATTGTCAAGCAGTACTCCGCTCCCTCAGCAGGTTACAACTTGAATAGAGTCACGGATATCCGGCGCTCCGGCCGAAGCCTACGCCGAATATCTGAAATCCGGTCTCCGGCCATTCAAACCGGATTTCATTTCAGTGGTTCTCCACTATCCGATGTATCTCTATTTATAATAGTAGCATAGCGTGTTAGTAGAAGTAGTGTGAAGTGTAGTTGTATGTTTCAGATAAAGGTGGTTGGCGCTTGCTGTCTCATGTGTGCGTTGACATGCGTACTCGTCACCATCACCACGACAGTTATACATATGAACAAGTATGTTATTAGCAACTTCTTTATTTTACAGACAGCGTATCTAGACTATCGTGAAATTAGCTGTTACGATGCGCAATGCATTCAGATTAAACTGTCTACTGCGCATCAAGACGGCAAAGATAGCAGAGATGGACGTGAAATACATAACATTGAGCTTCTACAGACTACGCATTTTTGATCAGCTAGTAGCTAAACCAGTTGCTTATAATTATCCGTTAGGCAAATGTGTGATGATCAAAATTGATGTCGTATGCGGTAGTTCTTAAGGTTAACAGCTAGTTTTATGTAATTATTGTACTCCTTAATATTAACGAGAAAGCAATCTATTGTATTATTCAATGATAAATACTAGGTATATAACTAGTGAGTGAAGCGAGCCATAGTAATTTTCAAGAAAATAAGCTCCGCATAACTGACGAGCGCAGCATGATATAAATAAATAAAAATAATAAATATTGGTGGGCAGTTCAAACAACGACAACTAGCCTCAAAAAAGTAATGATTGTAGTATAGGAACCAGATAACTTATATACTTTTTTTATAGATTATATACTTTTTTGGTAAATAGATAAAATTAATAATAACACCCAGACACAGAACAAACATCTGCGTTCATCACACAAATGTTTATCTTGGGTGGGGATCGAACCCACAACCTTCAGCGCAGGAGGCATATTTACTACTAACTGAGCTGTGAGGCTAGTCAATAAGCTGTAGACGCGTTTCTTGCCTGTTCTTCTCGTACTTGGGTTAGGTTGGAATTGGCACATAGATTCACCTAGCATGTAAGACGTTTCAAAGTGATCCTTGTGATTTTAATGAATAAATATTTTTTCAATTTCAATTTCAATTGGACTGAAGAATAAAACCTATTTATTTTCCAGGCTGCAAACGTTAAAATTTTGTGAGTACACAAAGCTGACGCGGACCTGCACATGTTTCTCGATGCCTCCCGACACGCAACACAACGGAGACGATGAGGGTGAGTGCAAAATGATAAGTGTTTACACTGCATCGGACTGTGTTTTGGCCGGAGATCGGATTTGTGATATTCGGCGCTGAAATTGTGATCCCGCGTGACTCAATTCAAGTTACAACCTGACCTGGGATCGCGACTTCGGCCGAAGCGGCGGTATCGGCTATCGGCACAGAAATTGTGATCCGTAACTCAATTTAAGTTGCAAAGCGAAGGGAACGGGGTACAAATTTGTATAACACTTATCATCACTATCACTGCATAGTATAAAACAAAGTCGCTTTCTCTGTCCCTATAGGTTAGGTTTAGGTTTAGGTTAGGTTAGGTTAGACAACGGATTTTTATGCAGTTTTTTTTAATAGATAGAGTGATTCAAGAGGAAGGTTTATATGTATGATACATGAATAATATAGTAAAGAAACACTGATAATTTTAGAGGTTATTAATGTGATGTCGTAAATAAACATATTTCAGTATATTTAGTAACAGCACTGCACCAGTGCGAAGCCGGGGCGGGTCGCTAGTTAATCAATAAAGCTGATTCGTATATATATTTTTATAACAAATTCAATAAATAATTCAAATATTTATAGTTTGTATGCTATTCGGCATCCGGCTAGTTTAGAGATATCTGTCCGGATATCGGATTGGTCGTATGCCGAATAACTAACTCAATAATTAACTAAACAATTCTAGTTTTTATGCTATTCGGCATCTGGCTAATAGAAAGTATGTCCAGTACGTCTACCATGAGTTGTCACGATAGTACGTTACTATGACATCTGTCTAAATTGTTACTCATGGTACCAAATTCTAAGCAAATGAATGAAGCGCAAACTACAGTCGCTGTAGTACGCTGTGACGTAGGATAGTTAACTACGTAACGTTTTAGTACCCAACTATCCGCTAGAGGCGCTGTACAAGTTTTCATACATTTTTAACTACAGTCGCTAGCGAGTGTAGATTGTGAAAACTCATGGTTGTGTCCGTCAATTTAAGTTTGTATTTTCTTTTTAGTTTCTTATATGCGAAAACATGTAATTGGTAAGTAGTATGTTTAAGTTTGTTTTGGTTTAGTTTATAATTACTGTTTGTTTTCCGAATAAAAAAAATAGACCTACGGATGCCGAATAGGCCGGATGCCGAATAGTAACCGGATATCCGTTGCGTCTTTAATATAGATAGCTTGTGTCTCCAGGAGTCCGCTGCGTGTTCGAGGGGGTGTCAGAGTGCGGGGTGGTCCACGGAGCCCTATACTGGTGCCTGCGAGGAGTGTTCGCGCTGTCGGTCAGCGCCGTGCTGGTGTGCATCTTCAGCTGTATGCTCGCCTACCAACTGCTGAGGTAAGCACTGCTATGGGCGTGTGACTGAGACGCGAGGGATGTTGGTTCGATCACACGGAAATAAACCTTCTCATTAAAAAAAACAGTCCAATTGAAAACCTCTTCCTTTTTTGTAGTCGGTTAAAAAATTGCCACCCTTACACTATATGTTTTTAAACTTACGCGATCTGAACTGAACACATTATTATTAGTATTAAACGGGTATTTATCTCGTTTTATACGAGTCTACCACAACATCGTGTAAACCGGTCGAAACGTCGGGAAAAGCGGGTAAATAAAATGCGATAAATACCCGTTTAATACTTACTAATCGTACTAATATTATAAACACCCTTACACTTTCATTACCCTACTGCGAAGAAGAAGGGTAATGCGTTTGGGATGTATCTACGTAAATGTATGTGAGTTCCTGTGGCTGTCGCTGTAGCCCAAACGGCTTGACAGATTTTGATAAATGAGGTGTCGTTAGATTCGTCTGGAATCTGGATCACAATATTGACATACGCTAAAAACAAAAAAAATTGGAAAAAATATTTAATTTTTGATAATTCATTTACATAAACTGTTTTAAACATAACAATAATACGTCAAAACCAACACGTATGTAATAATTACGTTAATTATAAAAAATAGTGTTTATGATAATACAGGACCCAGCATAGAAGTTACATCGGTATCGGATCGGCAACACTAGATTTTAACGCTTGCTGCAGTACCGTCGGAGCGTTGCGTCGGGAAAATAAATTGATTGAACGAGCGAAGCGAGCAAAAATTTCAATGTTATGAAGGGCGATTTGTCGTTGTATGTTTGTGTATGTTTGCTAGAACATTGCTTAAGAACCGTTGATCCAATCTGCATGAAACTTGGAAGGTCTAGAGATTCTGCTGTGTAGATATGCTAGTAAGCATATGAGCTTAATCGGTGAAGGAGTTGTAATACAAATGGTTTAGAAATGGCACTAGAGGTCTGAGGAGATATCTACCGAGCCTGAGGATTACTGTCGTAATCATGGTTGTTTTGTTTTGAATACCACAGCTATAATTATATACGATGTAACTTCTATATCGGTCGAACTATACCTAAATTGATCATTCGTTTATATACATAGTATTGAGTTTCTTATTGAGCGAAGTAAGGGCAATCTGTTGTATGTGGACCCTGTTTTCAAGCATCTTGATGCTCCTCTGTAGTTCTGTCACTTCCGACTTGACAGTGACATAATCCATTATGTCTGGGACTTCGTATGCCATTCTAACCTAAAAAAAATACTTATTAATTTAAAAAACTCGTCACTGACAAATTTGAACTCAAAAGAGACAGATGCTATTAGAAGAAGGATTTTCTGTAATGCATTTTTATATATTCTGAGTTTTACTGTTTGTTTTTAGTGGTTGTCTGTCCAATAAAGCCAGAGTTCTTGACGCGAGTGTGAAATATGTGAATTAAAGTGAAAAGTTCCTTTCTTAGTCCATCGGAGGAAATCTCTAGGAATTCAACAAAACAGCCATCTTTTGTTTAAAATTGCCTTATCAATTGGACTATGACTTTGTGACATTGAAAATACTTATTAATCTAAAAAATCGACAATGGCAAAGTTGATCTCAAAAGAAACAGATGCCATAAACAAAGGAGAAAAAGAAGACTGTGGAATTGCCAAAATTAAAATAACTCGACACTGACATAATTGACCTCCAAAGAGACACTGCCATATATAGAAGGAGGAATTTTCTTTCGATGCTTCGACTGAATTTTATCGCTCTAGTTTTTATATTTTATCTCGTGTTATTTTGGCCCACAAATTTTGGAGAATATTGACCGAAAGATAAATAAATAATATGCACACGGCCCACCTGACGGTAATCAACGCACCTTTCGAACTTCATCCAGTTTCTGCTCTAAACTATCAGCCTGCACTTGTATGACGTCCCTCTCCTTCCCCAGTTCCACCATCTGCTTCTCCTTGGACTTTATGGTGTTCAGTACGTTCGTCAGGTACGAGTTCTGCTCCATCATCGACTTCTTGTGAATGGTTAGGTTCAAGTTCGCATCACCTGCAAAGATCACGATCATCCTCATTATCCCCATCTTCATTATCATCATCATCATCATCATCACCCTCATTATCATCATTATCATCATTATCATCATCACAACCGCCACCATTATCCTCATCATCCTTATCTTCATCATCATCATCATCATCATCATCATCATCATCATCATCATCATCATCATCATCATCATCATCATCATCATCATCATCATCATCATCATCATAATAACCATGATCATCATCACCACCAACATCATCTTCATCAGACTCGCCTCACAGTTCAGTTGGTAGTAGCTCTGCCTTCTACGCTGTAGGTTGGGGGTTCGATCCTCACCCATAAACATGTGTGATGAACGCAGATGTTTGTTCTGTGTCGGGGTGTTATTATGTATTCTATGTATGTATTTACAAAAAAAAAGTATATAATTAGTCTATCAGTTATCTGGTTACCATAGTACAAGCTTGCTTAGATGGCTAGATGGCGTTGTGTGAAATGCCCAACAATATTATCACTATCAATCTCATCATCCTTATCTTCATCATCATCATCCGCATCATCATCATAACCATCATCCCCATCATCCTCATCTTCTTCATTATCATCATCAAGCCCATTAACTCATTACCTACACAATCATCACCACCATTATCACCTGTCATCATTCTCATCATTGTGTCGTTAATAAATAAAACAAACAAATAGTTCGCATTTAAGTATGTACGTACAAATATCATCATTATTATGATGAAAAGCATCGTCATCATCCGCATTATCTACATAACCATCATCCTCATCTTCATTATCATCATCATCACATTGTCGTCAATAGATCAAACAAACAGAGTTTCGCATTTACGAGTATAATATTAGTATGTATCATCATTATTATGATGAAAAGCATCATCATTAACTCCATCAGATTCAACCACCAACTCTACTTACCTGTCATCTTCTTCAACTCCTCAAGCTGGATCAGTTTCTTATCAATCAGCGCCATGCACTCCGAGTTCTCTATCTTCAGCTTGTCAAAATCCACCGGTCTCAAGCTCTCACTCAGCTCTTCCTTCACCCTGATCTGTCCCTTCAGCTTGCTGTACTGCGTGTTGAGAGTGCTGGTTCGAAGCCTCAACTTCCCGATCTGGCTGTCTGATATCTTCACCCACTCTGTCATGAATCTGATCCATATTTCTGCTGGGATTCTTTGAGCTATTTTGTCCCAACCTAGATAAAAACTAAAATAATTAACATGATCACGACGTAATCCTCAGCTTCGGTAGATATCTCTGCAGACCTCTTGACTTATCTTTGAGGATATCTAAAGAGGGTAGTCAGAGGCACGTCTAAACATGTTGGGACATGCCCACATTTTGCACAGTAGTTAGTATTCAGACAGGTTGCAAGTCCATCGCCGCTTATAAGAATACTAACCTATGACACACACCTTCAAATTTTTGGTTCTAGTTTCCTCACGATGTTTTCCTTCACCGTTTAAGAGCACTGGCATTGCGCACATAAAATTTTAATTCAAATAGAAAAACTCATTTGTTTGTGACCAGGTTTGAACCCACGACCTTCGGATCGTGAGGCAGGGGTGTCCATTCCAGTCCTATCCCCAGTCCGAGAAGAACTGACAAGAAACTTCCTGGACCCTAGAGCTTTTTTGTGTTATGATCCTTGATGTCTCTTTACCTTCTACGATGACGGACTGATTAAACATCCCAACAGCTTTTTCCACCTCGACAACCCTGATGCCAATCTCTTCCAGCTGAGCCTTCAGCAGCGCGTGCTGCTTCGCCGCTTTTTTTTTTATCCTCTCCAGGGTTGCCACCAGGATCTCCATCTCGGTGGAGACCAGCTCGGAGCGTTCGAGAACGTTGATTCTTGGACCAGTTCCAAAGATTATGGTACCTGGTGGAAACATCTAACCAGTTATATATCTAACCTAGCTAGATCAATTTATCAGCCCCGAAACCCCCTGCATACTAAATGTCATGAAAATTGTTGGAGCCGTTTCCGAGATTCTACAAGAATTGCTTGTTTAAAGGTATACGATACGTACTTACAGGGTGTAAAATTTATATCGGTCAGTATGGGAAAGTCTGAAACTAAGACATACGAAGATCTGTTCTTAGGAACCATGTCATCGATTTTAGAAACAAGAAAAACTGTATTAATAAATTTGCAAAAAAAACTCGTACTCAGCTCGGGAATAGAACCCAGACTATTTGAAAAATAAAACTAACACTTTTTCTATTTAGGTATCGATTGTGTAGGTATTAAGCAGTTAATGTTTATGAAACAGTCTAAAATTAATAACATACATTGTTCTAATATCCCTTAATTTACTTTAGTGTGCCCTGAGCTACAAACTATGACTAGATATATGATAAATTTCAAATCCAAGATGGCTAACACAAAATGGCGGGCAAAATTTGTGGCGAGAGTTTTACAATTTAAATTTAATTTAGACTTGTTTATTAGACCTTACCTCCAATTTTGGCCGAAGATTCCACCCTTCTAGTGCTGACCTTCGAAGGGCTGGTCAGCATTCGCGAAGGGCTCATCATGGACTCGACAAGCCCAAAGGTCGAGGTCTTAAAATTGAAATTGAAATTGAAATTGAAAAGTTTTTTATTCAGTAAAATCACAAGGATCACTTTGAAACCAAAGATTTAAATCGTAGATATGCCCGAACGCCAAAAACTGTGGCACTGATTTTACTTGTGTGTGTTAACAAAATGCCGATGCACGCACACTAATGATTAGTAAAAAATGAACCAAACAGTTATTTCACCATTTATTGTGCAATTATATTGCACGATCTTTCGTAAAAAAATATACTTATTCCTTTTGTACCTTGATATTGAAAATATATGGTGTGCCAAATGAGCTATCTCATTTCGTGTGGCAACAAAACGGCGTGGTCTCAGTACCGTACGGGCATATCTAATCTTTGTTTGAAACGTCTTACATGCGGTAAATCTATGTGCCAATTCCAACCTAACCCAAGTACGAGAAGAACAGACAAGAAACCTTGGATTTGACGAAGCTGCCAACGTTGAGGGAGGAACTGCTCTGCAGCTTGTTGGCGTAGTCCAGGGCCTGCTGGACGCCGTGCATCAGAGCTGGCTCCAACCTCATTATAGTTTTCTCGAAGATCTCATTCTCTAGAGCCAGCACCTGAAATGTAGAGGTTTTTGGTTTGGCTAAAGTCTCAGAACGCTACCTGCGTTCTGAGACTTTAACCAAGAGCCTGTCAAGAGGATGAAAAGGGTCCCCTCCTTTTCATCCTCTTGAGAGGTTTTTGGCAGAAGCCTCATCATTCTCCTGTCCTTATCCAACAGCATATCGGCACAGCATGTTTTCTTTCACTCACTCTTATCATTTATCAACTCTGAGTCTACTTCTCTTACATTCGAGCGAGAACCTGAAATTTGAACCTACGTTCTGATACTTTAACCTCTCCCCCTTGTCATGCACTTCAGAGGTTTTTCCCATGACAGAACCTCATCAATCTCTTGCCCTTATCCCACGTGTGGGGTCGGCACAACATGTTTTTTCCCACTCCTATCATTCGTCAACTCTGAGTCTACTCCTCTTACATTCATATCATCTTTCACACAATCAAACCACTTCTTCTTCAGCCTTCCTCTACTTGCGTACCCAGACACAAAATGATTGATTCAGGCGTGACTTTGCGGAAATCCATTACAAATACTGAAAAGGACGGAAGTATCTAGTACTTTCCCGATAAACTATTATCTAATGAGCTTAACAACACAAACTCAAATAGTCTACTTCTTCATCATCATCATCATCATCAGCCTATAGCAGTCCACTGCTGGACATAGGCCTCCCCTAATGAGCGCCATTGCGGTCTATTTATTATTATTATATTATTATTTATATTAATCTATCTATTTATTATCTATCTATTATCTATCAGTCTACTTCTTAGTCGGGTAAAAAAAAACACTTTTCTGTCTTCTCTTTCAAAGATTAAAGTCACCGTAATCAGATTTCATGTAATAGGTACCTACCTTGATTTGATACTTGATGTCATTGACTTGCTTGATCAGTTCCGCGTCAGTCAGCTCGTCAGTATCGTTCAGGAACTGACTGACTGATCTAGAATGCTGGCTTATGCTGCTTCTATGGCCATGGCCCCCGGACATATTGTTTGTGCCTCAAAGGTTTGCTGGAAGACATTTTAGGGGTCGTCTATTGTATTGTAAAAGTGGTGATACTGTTGCTCACAGATCTAAATATATATATGTAACTCAAATGTGACTGACTGACATAGTGATCTATCAACGCACAGCCCATACCACTGGACGGATCGGGCTGAAATTTGGCATGAAGGTAGATGTTATGACGTAGGCATCCGCTAAGAAAAGATTTTGATTAATTCTACCCCCAAGGGGATAAAATAGGGGATGAAAGTTTGATTTTGTTTTTCAAGGTACCACGCGGGCGAAGCCGTGGGCGGAAGCTAGTTATAATATAATTTCGTTAAATTCGAAAGATCTAATGCACTTCACGCTAAAGACTAAATTAGCATAACTTTTATATTACCATTCCTAAAAATAGAAAAATAAATAAGCGATATTCGGGTAGTTTTAGTTAAAAGCAGATTTTTGCAACATTCAGGACGCTAATGCAACAATCGGTTTTGTTTGCTAAATTAGCCGATGTAACATCTATGCTGGGTCAATCTACACCTAGATAGGTACCTACCTGTAGGTACCTACACGATTTTGAATTTTGTAATATCTTTATTTGAAGTGGAAACAAAAATAAACAAAAACAAATATGATTTAAGTACCTACCTACACTTCCAAACCCATTTGGCTCATGCATGCCCACATTTTTACAAAGTAGTTAGTATTCCGTGACAGGTAGCAAGACCATCGTCGCTTATTAGAATGACCAAATGATACTTAGTAAAAGTTTTATAGACAGAAGTGTACAAAGAGAATACTTATAAAATACATTGTGAAACACTTGAGCTATCTAACGACCGTTAAAAACGATCTATAGATAGCTCAACAGATCCAGATCACTGCCAAAGGAGCGTCCTCAAGACGCTGGCTGCTATTGATACCTACTTAGCTTTAAATTTTTGATTCCAGGGTAAGTATACCAGTTTCCTGACAATGTTTTCCTTCACCACTTACGATACACATTATATTTTGATACACATTTATTATATAAATTAAACGCTACGTACTTACATTTTGTGTATAACTGTGTAAAACTGAAAATGTAGCAAAAATAACACAAGCAAGTGTCGCCTTGACAAGCGATAAATTTGACACATCGGAACATCAATATAACTTCACGCCACTTGAAATAAGGTTCAAATTCCTGTAATTTCATTTCGAAGGTGTGATTCTGTCTCTATGGTGATGAAGCTACCTATGTCTTCAGTTATAAGGTTGAAATTCGCGTGAGTTTTGATGGTGGCTTGTATAGCTGTCATTGTAGTGTTGCTATGGAGATGTCAAATTCAATTTGCGAAAAGAGTTTTATAGTGTTCGTGCCACCTCCATGGTGCTATGAAGGTTGCATGTTTTAGAAAGAAGGTTAAATATACTGAGTTGAGACCTTTTTGTTGTTGAGGGTCGACAGGGGCCTCACCACGAACTCTTCAGGCAATATCAAAGTAGGTAAAATATGAAAATGAAAATGAAAATAATTTATTACTGTAAAACAAGACAACTGTACATGTCACTACAAACAAAATTACTTAACATTTAGCTTATTTAACAGACAGGTAAAGAACAAATAGTTAGGTAATATCTGTCAGTTTCCTCACTAGGCGTAGCCTGTATCGAGGAAACTTTGATACGATCTCGTACGTGGATGATTATAAAGCTAGGTCTATCTTACCTATAAATACTAATAAAGTTTAATGTTTTGTTGTAGTAGTTTAATAAATAAATAAATAAACAAATAAATAAGCAATAAGTACTAAAACAAAATAAAGTATTGTAATTGTTAGGGTACAGTAATACAATAATATGTAAATATATACGTAAATAGAGAATCAGGATTTAAATTCTAAGATTTTCTCTGTTCGGTCGTAATTTAATGATATCAACCAATTCATAACTATGCGCTTCGCCTCATTGATTGTTTTGTGTTTAATATCGCAACATTTGACAACTTCATTATACACGTGAACTCTCATAAAGCTACCTGTACGTCGTGCAAAAGAAGTGTTAACAACAGGTGTTGGTAATTTGAAAACTCGGCGAGATAGTAATGAATCGTACTCAGGGGAGGAGATGACATATTTGTGCATTGCAAGACAAGTTTTAAGCACAAATAGCCGTCGTACACTAAGTACGCCAGCATCATTGTATAGATCTGTCGTGGAGTATCTGAAGGGTTTCCGAAGCATGACTTTCAGAACTGAGCGCTGCGCTCTTTCAGCCTGAATAATAGAGGATTTAATAGCACTGCCCCAGCATGTTAAACAGTAAACTATCAGAGATTGACACAGTGCATAATAAACAGAAGTAAGGGTATCAGCACTCGCAACATACCTTAGATTCCGCATAACACTAATAACCTTTCTGATTCGGGCTGAGAGATACTGAATATGAGTTTTGAATGACAGGTTTTCGTCAATATGAACTCCAAGGTACTTAAGGGACTTTTTACGGGTGATTAGATCACACACACAGTTTGGACCAGTGCATGCACTGGTGTGGATCCTAATGATTGCGTCTTCAACAGGAGCCGAGGCCAGAGTTTTATGGAAACACAAATACTGAGTTTTCTTAGTATTTAAAGTAAGAAGATTTTGTTCTAGCCATTTGGAAACAAGAGCCATACCACGAACCGCAGAGGAGTATACGGAAGGCCATGTAGGACCGTTAAAGATCACTGCAGTATCGTCTGCATAACACAAAATGTCTGCATTTTCAAGCGTGATGCCATGTATATCGTTAATATAAAGCAGGAACAGCGTGGGTCCCAGTATGCTACCCTGCGGCACACCAAAATTTATTTGCTTCAAGCTACTGCTAAACTGACCAATTCTTACGCACTGTCTCCGATCTGTCAAATAGCTCCTGAACCAGTCCAATGCAACTCCTCGGATTCCGAGGTCTTCCAGTTTTTGGAGAAGTATAGGGATGGAGACAGTATCAAAAGCCTTGGCCAGGTCCAAAAATATACCAATACAGCATTTTCCAGCATCTAGGTGTGAGGCCACTGTGCTTGTTAAAACTGAGACTGCATCTTCAGTACTTTTCCCTTTACGAAACCCAAACTGCTTAGACGATATTAATTTAAGCGATTCCAAAAAGTTTACTAGACGCCCATTAACTAGTTTTTCAAGAATTTTTGAAAATGTTCCTAGAAGTGAGATAGGTCTGTAATTGTCTACAAAATTTCTTGAGCCATTCTTGTGAATTGGAGAAACAGACGCAATTTTCCATTCATTTGGGAAGACGAATATATATAACGTTTATATTTCGTTAGAGATCGCTGTGGTGGTGTAGTGGTACCCCTGCCTCACGATCCGAAGGTCGTGGATTCAAACCTGTAGGTCTACCATGAGTTTTCACAATCTACACTTCTAGCGACTGTAGTTAAAAAATTGTATGAAAACTTGTACAGCGCCTCTAGCGGATAGTTGGGTACTAAAACCTCACGTAAATAACTATCCTACGTCACAGCGTACTACAGCGACTGTAGTTTGCGCTTCATTCATTTGCTTAGAATTTGGTACCATGAGCAACAATTTCGACAGATGTCATAGTAACGTACTACTACTGTAGTAACGTCAGCCGATCTAAATGTGACAACTCGTGGTAGACTTACTGGTCCACAATTAGGGTTTCCATTCGAAAAATGTATGTGCGCAATGCCAGTGCTCTTAAAAGGTGAAGGAAAACATCGTGAGGAAACCGGCATACCCTAGAACCAAACATTCGAAGGGGTGTGTCATAGGTTAGTATACTTATAAGCGGCGATGGGCTTGTGACCTGTCACGCACGGAATACTAACCACTGAGCAAAATGTGGGCATGTACCAAATGTCATGTTCGGACGTGCCTCTGACTCGCTTTAGATATCCTCAAAGATCTAAGTAACTAGAGATCTGAGCAGATATCTACCGAGCCTGGGGATTACAGTCGTGATCATTTTGTATGTAGGTATGCGTCTTTATAGAACAGTGTGTTAAGAGAACGGTGAGGAGTGAAAGAAGATGTCGTGATGAAAATTGAGAAGGGTTTGTTTAGATGGTTTGGGCCTGTATCTAGAAAGGATGGATGAAAGGAGATTGACGAAACAGGTGCTTAGGGAGAGTGGGAAGTGGAAGATTTCGGCGTATAGTTCATCCAACGGATCTAGGCATTCGTGAAGTTAGCCACAGGTGCGAGTTTGCGCATGTACAGTTCCTTCCCCCGCTCCTCATACCTCCAATTGCTCCCGAAAAACGATACTGCGCAGCTCTTGCGGCTAACTTCACGAATGCCTAGATTCGTTGAGCCAACTATATACCTCGAGTAAGATCGAAGTAACTGGAGATTTCAGGATATAACTAGGTACCAATCCTGGGGATTACATATGAAAGAAACACGGTAGGTGGCATAGAACAGACTAACGTTTATTTGATACCGACATACGGACAGATTAAAAACATAAACAGCATTCAACTTTAATTGTCGATAGTAGAACATATTTAGAACATATTTGTATTAATTTGTTATCTATTAGCAATATTTAAAAAAAAAAAAAAAAAAATTTTTTTTAGAACATATTTGTATTAATTTGTTATCTATTACCAATATTACAGTCGAGGTGTTCATGTTTAGTTTAGTTTTCTAAAGAAGAATACCCACTTCATAGATTCATATTTGTTCCAGCCTGAACGTAAGATGTACTGGGAGATCTCTATTTTTAGTTGCAACCAGTCCAATTATGTTATTTTTGCGTTAAATACTATAGGGGTCTTTGGTCAACTGAGGCCGCTGTCAACTTATCCCGCGGGATTAGTTGACCTAATGCATTTTTGAATTGGTCGACTCATCCCGCTGTCAAAAAAAAACATTATAAGAGATCTGAGGAGATATCTGCCAAGTTTGGGGATACAGTCGGATTATTCCACTAATCCCCGTTGACGATCACCGTTAACGGAGATTAGTGAACTAAAAAGTTCATTAATCCCCATTACTAATATTTGGCATAAGCCTAAAAATCATGATTTTATTTCAAATCACAGTTTTTTACAATTATTAATTAAAAAGATAACATAATATTCCTATATATCGTGATCATGTTTGTTTTAAGAAGAATTCCCACTTCATAGATTCATATTTGTTGCAGTCACGAACGTAAGAAGATGTACTGGGAGCAGTTGGAGCTCCGCTGCCGGTCCCTGTACCGGCCTCCGCCCGGCCAGGCGGCGCCCTCTGCCGGCCGGCCCGTGCAGGTAACATCAATATGGGCCAAACCACTAGAGGTGTAAAAGTAACGACAAAAAGCTTACTCGTATGTACACAGTATATAACAATGAGTACCTACTCGTTACTATCGAATCGAACATTTTACTCGTTTCTTCTGATATCAGTATCGTACGCAATACGACTCGATTTGGTGTAGACTGTAGAGCACCGAATTTCATACAAAAGTTCATTATCTACTTGGCTAAAATAAATAATAAATATACGTTAGAAAAAAAAAATGCTGAACAATCCACACAGCATCATCTAGCCCCAAAGTAAGCTACTCAAAGCTTGTGTTATAGTGTACTAGACTAGATAACTGGTATATTTAATACATTATATATACATAAATAGATATTTATTATTATACATAGAAAACACCCAGACCAACGGAACAAATTTCTGCAGATCGTACACAAATTTGTTCCGCGGCGGGAATCGAACCCGCAACCTCTTGCGTCGCAGGCGGACTCTCGCCCGCTGCGCCACTGAGGTCGTCAAATATGTGAAACAGCTTTTATTTTCGCGCTCACAGTGTTAGTTTCTATGAAAAAGTTGTTTATATTGATGGGTACTTTAACCCCTGAAGTTTTCGGAAGTAGTCTGGTAACACCCTGTATGTCTATAACCTATGTAATCTATATGACCGGTCTATTTTGAAAATTATATTTTCTAAAAATGAAACCTAGCTAGATCGATTTATCGCCTCCGAAACCACTAAATTTCATGAAAATCGTTGGAGCCGTTATCGAGATTCGAGATTTTATATACAAGAATTGCTCGTCAAAGGTAAAAGATACATTAACTCACGCCTTCTCCAACGGGGTAGGCAGGGACCACGGATCTCCACTTGCTACGATCCTGACATACCTCTTGCTTCATCCACTCTCATTAAATCTATTTCAGAATTCGTGCAGTTGCTGTGCCCAGTGCCACCCCCCGCAGCCAGCCTGGGACATCAGTCTCCAGCACCGTTTCTGGGCACCAGGTCAGTCTCTTTAGACAACATTCAGCATTTCTCTCTAAGGGTGTTACCAGAACAATCGATCGATCGTCGATCGACGGCATCGATCGAAGTTGATCGACTGGTCTAGTAACTTCAATTGATCGACAGATACTGTTCCTGTTGTTGACGACCTCAGTGGCGCAGCGGGCGAGAGTCCGCCTGCGACGCAAGAGGTTGCGGGTTCGATTCCCGCCGCGGAACAAATTTGTGTAAGATCTGCAGAAATTTGTTCCGTTGGTCTGGGTGTTTTCTATGTATAATAAAAAAATATCTATCTATGTATAATATAATGTATTAAATATATCAGTTATCTAGTACCCATAACACAAGCTTTGAGTAGCTTACTTTGGGACTAGATGATGCTGTGTGGACTGTCCAGCACTATTTATTTATTTATTTATTTACTGTTCGACTAACCAATCGATCGATTGCCGGTCGATGGCTTCGATCAACGTCGATCGATGTTGATCGACTGGTAGAAACTATTGATCGACGTCGTCTATTCCATTTTACCATCGATCGATGCCGTCGATCGACAATCGATCGATTGGTCTGGTAACACCCTAAGGGTGGATTTCACCAACTTCTGTTAGATTTATTTTTTTAAACTTACGCGATCTGAACACATTATTATTAGTGTTAAACGGGTATTTGTCGTTTATTAGTTACTTACCTATTTTTCCCGACGTTTGTGTGTAAACCTGACGAAACGTCGGAAAACATTGGTAAATAAAACGCGATAAATAAAATACCCGTTTAATACTAATAATAGCTTCTGGTATGACTAGCCTCACAGCTCAGTTGGTAGTAGCTCTGCCTTCTGCGCTGTAGGTTATGGGTTCGATCCTCATCCAGGACTAACAATTGTGTGATGAACGCAGATGTTTGTTGTGTCTGGGCGTCAGTATTCACAAAAAAAAGTATTTAATTAATCTGTCAGCACTCTTGGCTCTCATAGTACAAGCTTTGCTTAGTTTGGGTCTAGATGGCGTGTGAATTGTCCACTGATATTTAACTATTCTAAGCAAATGCAAATAAAATGACATTTTACTCTCTGATAACTACCATTTATTCTGGGGATAGTGATTAATTGATTGAGTGAGCGAAGCGAGCTTAAATCTCAGATAGGGCGATTTGGCGTTGTATGTTTGCTAGAGCATAACTTAAGAGCCATTAATCCAATCTGCTGGAAACTTGGAAGGTCCAGAGATTCTGCTGTGTAGATTTTCTGGGCAACATGAGCGTAATCGGTGAAGGAGTTGTGAAGATGAAGAAGTTGTAAAGACCAGTGATTCCAGGTCGTATTGGAAACCTGTACTCCCCCAACCCTGGCGCTGGTCGCAAGGCATCCGCTTGGAGTTGGTTTCCGTGGCCCAGGAGTAATAGTCAGAAGTAAGTTATAACAAAAAACTAGCAAACTACATGTGTTCGGTACTGAGTAATAGTCAGAAGTAAGTTATAACAAAAAACTAGCAAACTACATGTGTTCGGTACTGAGTAATAGTCAGAAGTAAGTTATAACAAAAAACTAGCAAACTACATGTGTTCGGTACTGAGTAATAGTCAGAAGTACCGAAGTTATATTACAAAAAAACTAGTAACTACTGAGTAACGGGTGCGCGATCTAGTACCGAGTAACGAAACGTTACTCACGGTATGCATTTCGTTACTCACATTTTCTTAGATATAGATACCTACACTGTTTCATTTCACGCAAGTACCTACCTACCGTTGATGCATCTATTGAAACGTTTGCTAGGTAAAAACCTAGTTCATAAGTATTAAATTAAAATTAAATTTAGAAGTGTGCTTCAAAATACAGAAAAAATAAAAAAGCGCTGGTGGTGTAGCGGTAGCACCCCTGCCTCACGATCCGACGGTCCTGGGTTCAAACTTAGTCGTGCACCCATGAGTTTTTACATCCGAAAAATGTACCTATGTGTACAATGCTGAAAGGAAAACATCGTGAGGAAACCGGCATAACATACCCTACAAACAAAAATTCGAAGGTGTGTGTCAGATTGGTATTCTTATAAGCGGCGATGGGCTTGCATCCTGTCACGTACGGAATACTAATAACTTTGCAAAATGTGGGCATGTACCAAATATCATGGTTAGACATGTCTCTGAGTCTTTAGATATCCTCAAAGATCTAAGTAACTAGAGATCTGAGGAGATATCTACCGAGCCCGGGGATTACAATCTTGAGTCATATTATTTCTTATGTAGTTTATAATGTTATTGTCAACAGTTCTCGCTGTCAAATGGGTGGTGTCCCCCAATCAGGGGACAGCGCTTACGGCTTCTGTGACGACACCCCCTCATCGAACCCCCAAGCCTCCTACGACGAGCGATCTTACCCCCCCGAGTTCCGTCAAAATTTCCAGGGCAATTTCACCCCTGCCCAACTTGCCCCTCAAGCCCAAGCTTTTCAGAACTTTCCCGCTCAAGGCGGGTTCAATGGTACCTTGGCTCAGGGTAATTTCACCCCGCAGGGCAGTTTTGCCCCAGCTCAGGGTGGTTTTGCCCCGGGGCAGGGTAACTTTGGTCAGTATCAGGAGGGGTTTGGGGAGTCTAGTGGGAGTTTTGATGCTCAAACTGGGGTGTGGGGGCCCCCGCCCCCGTACAGCCCCCAGGGAAGGAATGGCAGTCGGTGAGTTGTTTTATTTAGTTACTAACCATTATATCTGTATAATATATTACTAGTGGATAATATATTATTAAGATTTCACCCGCGTGGTACCTTTAAAAAAAAAACTACCCCACGGTACATACATTACACAACGTACATTTTTCCGAGATAAAAAGTAGCCTATGTGCTAACCATTAAAATTTCTCGGTGTATAATTTATATCCACAAAATCCATCAATAAAACCATATAAAACATATAACTCTGAAATTATTAATATTGGTTAATTGGGAAATTTCTATGGATTGCAAAAAGAGGCGGTCACCCATCCAAAATTTACTGCACCCATTGCATTCCTTAGAGTTATATTTTCTCGTATCACTTCAGACTCCAAGAGTTATAATATCGCTATCTCTTTCAGTCATCAGCTCCAAGACCCGGCGACAGCTACCCTACTCCACCACCACCATATCGAGGTCCACCGCAACTCCGACCACGAGCCCCACCACCCCCACTCCTGCCGAAACTCCTACCTCCACCACATACCACCAGAGAGGCTGGAGAGAGCCGTCCAAAGTGGTATCAGTCCTGACATGCGTATGAACCAAGACGCTCATTTGAATCAGGATCATTTGAACCAAGAACGTTTGAATCAAGAGCGTTTGAATCAGGATCGTTTGAATCAAGAGCGTTTGAATCAAGACGGTCGGATAATTCAAGAAAGCCGTATGAATCAAGACCGTTTGAATCAAGAACGTATGAACTCTGAAGGAAGTCGTTTGAATCAAGAAATCGGTCGTATGAATCAAGATCGCATCAATCCCGAACTGAGTCGTATTAACCCGGAAATGATTCGCATGAACCCAGAAATGAGCCGAATGAACCCGGAAATGAGCCGAATGAACCCGGAAATGAGCCGAATGAACCCGGATCGACTGGAAATGGCTCATATGAGCCAGATTTACCCGGAGGATATGGAAATGACGCAAATCCAAGATGGAAGATTTAACACTTTAAGAGGACACTTAGTTCCGTACAGGTAAATGTTGCTTTTAACTCGTCCTAGCTCGATTGTTTTGCACGAGCAAAATCGTCCAGTAAAATTCGAAAATTTTCAAATTCCTTCTTCATAAAAATACTTAAAAAAATAAAACTAGATCACTTAGCTTGTTTCTGTAAAAAGTAATATAATCTTGGATATATTTTCTGTGTTTTACGCACAAAAACAAAGGCCTATAAATACAAATTTAAACAGCATTACTTCAAGGGAAATATCCGCGAAACTTGGCACGAAATATCACACATCGAAACTCCTTCGTGGATTTGCCAAAAATTTATTAATGTTGACTTTATTCCTTCTACTTTTGGATTCAAATTGCCGTGTCACGTGTAGATAGCTTATGTGACTATTTGTTATAATTTTTGGACACAATTGACAAGCCCCGCCTACCACAGCACATTTTTTGTGGGGTAATTTTTTATCTCAAAGAATTCTTACATGTATTTTCCGTTCACTGGTATAACTAATCTATCAGCTATCTGGTTCTCATAGTACAAGCTTTGCTTAGTTTGGGGCTAGATGGCGCTGTCTGGAATGTCCACCAATAAATAATAAATAAATAAATAAAATAAATAATGCTGGACAATCCACACAGCATCATAATTATAGCCCCAAAGTAAGCTACTCAAAGCTTGTGTTATGGTAACTGATATATTTAATACATTATATACATACATAGATATATTTTTACTATAGAAAACACCCAGACCAACGGAACAAATTACTGCAGATCGTACATAAATTTGTTCCGCGGCGGGAATCGAACCCGCAACCTCTTGCGTCGCAGGCGGACTCGCCCGCTGCGCCACTGAGGTCGTCTATACCAATATTTGTTTATTACTGTTTTAGATGTCAAAGAATGGACATGAGTGCTGGTAACTTACACCGGGATTGTAGAATGGAGGACGCGGTCACCGTCGAGTGCTTACACCAGAAAAGTGCAAGCAAAGGTACCTACACTAAAATAATAGAAATACAGTGTAAACTCCATGTAACGTCACTCTATTTATAAATAATAATAATAATAATAATAATAATAATGCTGGACACTATCACACAGCATCATGTAGCCCCAAACTAAGCAGAGCTTGTATTATGGGAACCACATGACTGATAAACTACATAGATACACTTTTTTTTTTTTTTTTGTAAATACATACATATTATACATAGAAAACACCCAGACCTGAGACAAATATCTGCAAATAATGCAAACATTTGTCCCACGGCGGGAATCGAACCCGCAACCTACTGCGTCTCAGGCGGACCTTCGCCCGCTGCGCCACAGAGGCCGTCAAATATAGAAATACTAATAATAGAAATACAGTGTAAACTCCATGTAACGTCACTCTATTTAACGACAAACTCCCCTAAGCGTCGAAATCAATTGGCTTTGGTTGGTTTAGCTTGTCATACAATGTTTCACTCTACATAGCATTACACCCACTCTCAATAACGACAACAATTGAGTAATAAAAAGTACCTTTTAAGTTGCTAAAGTTAGTAAAAACTGCGCAGCTGTGTACGATCTATTGTCGCTTTATTATCCTAAAAATAAAAAAAAATATATGATCACGACTGTAATCCCCAGGCTCGGTAGATATCTCCTCAGATCTTTAGTTACTTAGATCTTTGAGGATATCTAAAGGGGGTAGTCAGAGGCAAGTCCAAACATGACATTTGATACATGCCCACATTTTGCACAGTTAGTTAGTATTCCGTACGTGACAGGTTGCAAGCCCATCGCCGCTTATAAGAATACTAACCTATGACACATACCTTCGAATTTTTGGTTCTAGGGTATGCCGGTTTCCTCACGATGTTTTCCTTCACCGTTTAAGAGCACTGGCATTGCGCACATAAATTTTTCGAATGGAAAAACTCATTGGTGCACGACCAGGTTTGAACCCACGACCTTCGGATCGTGAGGCAGGGGTGCTACCACTACACCACCAGCGCTCCTATTATCCTAGCCCGCAATAAATTCGACTGTCGGCATCATGCATACCTAAGAAATTCGTTCTTTTGTTTACAAATTGGGATTGCTTGTACGTGTAGACTGTTGACCATGACTCATAAGTACTGTAGGAGTCATGGATTATACCTTATCATATTCTTAGTTGCTCACAAACTTTCTAACATAACTACTAACAATAGTCTATACTAATATTATAAAGAGGAAAACTTTGATTGTTTGTTTGTTTGAAATGAATAGGCTCCGAAACTACTGAACCGATTTGAAAAATTCTTTCACCAATGTGTAGAATGAACTTTCAGGATGAACATAGGCTATATTTTATGTAGGTACTTCGCGGGCGACGCTGCGTGCAGAAGCTAGTCGGAAATAAACTTTTCTTTTTCTAATTCTGATGTTTCTTCTCTCCTTTTAACGACAACTCTCTATAACGCCATAAAATGCACAGTCCCTTCAGTGTCGCTATATAGAGTTTACACTGTATTATAAACTAGCAACACGCCCCGACTTGACACGGGCAGCCAAAGTATATCTATTTTTTATATATAAAATATAGCCTATATTACTCAGGGATAATGTAGCAATCTAATAGTGAAAGATTTTTTTATATCGGTCCAGTAGTTTTTGAGTTTATTCGTTACAAACAAAAATACAAAACTCTTTATAATATTAGTAAATACTAACTGTTTTCCGTGACTTTGTCCACATTTAATTCATTTTTAAATGTTATAATTAGTTATTCTGCTATTCGGGCGGAGACATCTAAAAATCGAAAATCATGAAAATCGGTTCAGCCGTTCTTTAGTTATAAATGTTTTAACTACACGACTTTCTCATTTAAGTATAATATACTCGTAGTATAGATAACTAGCTTCCACCCGCGGCTTCACCCGCGTGATACCTTGAAAATCAAAAACGAGTCTATTCCGCGGGAACCCTACATTTTTCCGGGATTAAAAGTAGCCTATGTGCTGTTCCAAACAATAATCTATGTTGGTGCTATATTTCATTCAGATCCGTTCAGCCGTTTCAGTGTGAAAGAGTAACAAACATCCATACATAAATACATAAAAACTTTCAGGTTTATAATATTACTTAGTAGGATATATTTTCATCATTCTCCTGCCCTTATCCCACGCGTGGGGTCGGACAACGTGTTTTCTTCCACTCTTTCTTATTATTCGTCAACTCTGAGTCTACTCCTCTTACATTCATAACATCTTTTACACAATCAAACTATTTATTCTTCGGCCTTCCTCTACTTGCGTACCCAGATACACTCATATCTACTCATAATTATTTAACTTATTATTTTATGTCATTTAATTTAAATTTAATTATAATTATAATTTAGTTTCAGATCAAAGCTCCGACTCCTGCCAGAAACAAGGAAAGGAGAACCTAGGATTCCAGAACGACAAGCATTCACCCATCAGGTAACTAGGTAGTCAGGGGTAGTCAGAGGCATGTCCAAACAATCAGCCTTTTCAACAACTAGGGACCTTACCACAAGCTCTTACAAACCATAATGTTTCAGAAACGTCACATTTCAAGCTCGAAGTAACACTACTTCAATAAAATTTGTATTAGGTCATGTTGGTAGTAGCTCTGCCTTCTGCGCTGCAGGTTGTGGGTTCGATCCCCACCCAGGACTAACATTTGTGTGATGAACACTTGTGTTTGTTTTGTGTCTGGGTTTTATTATGTATTCTATGTATGTATTTACAAAAAAGAATATAATTAACCTATCAGCTATCTGTTTGCCATAGTACAAGCTTTGCTTAATTTGGAGCTAGATGGCGTTGTGTGTCAACCAATATTTATCTATTTATTTATTTATTATTCACGAGCTGGTGCCCGCAGCTTCGCCCGCGTGAATGTCGATTATCGCGACTTTTCATACAAACTTTCATCCCCTTGGGGGTAGAATTAATCAAAATCCTTTCTTAGCGGATGCCTACGTCATAACATCTACCTGCATGCCAAATTTCAGCCCGATCCGTCCAGTGGTTTGGGCTTTGACCTTGAGTCAGTCAGTTTGAGTTATATACACCGTGAAATTTTAATGGTTGTTTTCCCGCGGCAGAACAAATTGCCATAGGAGTACTTTCGAAACATAGAGTAAAAGTAAAAAAATAAAGATGTTTTTGTTTTAAAATAATTTAAAAAATATTCATCAACTCGAAAACGTGAGGAACGATAGTAACATTAGACGTGACTTGTAGGTACTATTCGAATCGCACGCGCCGCCGGCCGCCTTCGCGTAGGTATCGGGATGAATTACTATTGGTTCGTGGGCGCTTTTGAATTAAATTTTCACAATGGTATATCTGTATTTTTTGTTTCTAATATTTAATTTGTTTATAAAACGATTGTATTACCAAGACAACACCAGTGAAACTGCGGGAAAACAACCATTAAAATTTCACGGTGTATATTTAGATTCTAATTTTTTAAAATTTCTAATTTTTTAATATTACTTTCAGGTCTTCAATGCAAGATTGTCGCGTGGTGAATCAAAATGCTGAATCAGAAGTGTACTTCGCTGACGTTTCCAGCTGTTGTAACGTGTCAGTAAAGGTATGTGGCCCTTAGGTACACGACTGTAATCCCCAGGCTCGGCAGATATCTCCTCAGATCTCTAGTTACTTAGATCTTTGAGGATATCTAAAGACAGCACGTCCAAACATGATATTTGGCACATGACCACATTTTGCATAGTAGTTAGTACAGTGGACCCCCGGTAATCCGGCAAACATTATGCAGGGCAGTGTCGGACTATCGAATTTGTCGGATTATAGAGCACTGCCTAAGACCCCTATAGTCCGGATTTTTTTACGAAAGAGTACCTTGTAATCCGACAAATTACATATCTAATGACAAGAATCTATATATTATACGTACATATGTATGTACTTTGAAGTACAAATCAGACTTAATTTATGTAAGTCGAATTTAGTAAATTAAATAACAATTGAGAGCTTACGTTTTATTATAAAATTAAGCATAAATGCACATACATATCTACCAAAATAATCATCTAAGTAAAACAATGCATACGCGTCGAGCACAATAGCGGTGGCGCGTACGAGTTGTGACCTGTTCAAACCTGCGTGATCTATATGTATTAGCAAAGATTGTCAAACATACATGTAATTCTAAGTCATGTCGGATTACAGGGGGCGCCGGATTAGACAGGGGCCGGATTATCGGGGGTCCACTGTATTCCGTACGTGACAGGTTACAAGCCCATCGTCGGTTATAAGAATACTATTCTCACTATATACACACATCTTCGGATTTTTAGTTTTAAGGTTAGCGGGTTTCCTCACGATGTTTTTATCATCAACTAGAAAAGAGCTGATGATCTTCAAACGGCTGAACAGATTTTCATGACACATGGCTAAGAACACTCGGGGTAAAATTATCAGACACAAAAAAATAAACTAAACGAAAATCGGTTCATCCGTTTGGGAGCTACGATACCACAGACAAACACACACCCAGGGTGGGTGTGTGTTTGTCTGTGGTACGTAGATAACACCCCGTCCCGTCATTATTACGTCGGGGGTTAAAAATAAAAATATGGCCTAAATTACTGTAATATTCCACAGGCGGAGTGCTGTCTCAACCCTAACGTGTCTCTCGTGGGTACGATCGAAAACCACCCCGAGTCCACCTCGGAGTCAGACACGGGTTCGTTCACCCTAACCCGCCAGCAACGACCCCAACCCCAAGTTGGCTCAAAACGGCGCCCAAACAAACACAAACCGGACAAAATGCGAACCGTAATACAAGATAAACGGCAAAACGTCAATAGTTCCTTACGATTAACGGAGCATCAGATAGAACAACTGAACTTGAGAATGAATGATCCGAGAATGAGTGAACGGATCGATACTAGGGATAGATTGAACGATTCGATTCGTGATAGAGAGAGGTTGAATGACTCGATCCGCGAATCTAGGGATAGGTTAAGCGATTCGAGGAACGAGTTGGATAGAATGAATGATTCGAGAATCAGCGATAGAATGAATGAGACGAGGTTGAGTGAGCGGATGAGTGAACGTGTCTGCGATAGGATGAACGAGTCTAGACTTGAACGAATGAATGATTCGAGAATCAGTGAGCGATTGAACGAATCAAGATTGGATCGTCTTAATGATTCTAGGATAGAGAGGATGAATGATCCAAGAATCGAACGCATGAACGATTCTTGCAGTGACCGAATGACCGAGCCCCGCCACTGTGAACGCATGAACGACTCTAGACTGAACGAATCAAGAGTTAGCCGGATCAGCGATACTTGCGACCGAATGAATGATTCCCGTCATGAACGAATGAACGACTCACGGATCAGTGACCGTATTGAACGAATGTCAGACTTGAATTCCAGTATTAGAATTGAGGGTAGCCCTAAAATGAGGGCCCATATTAGTCCACTACGCGTTCCTATGCCTAGAATAAGTCCTAAAAATCTACCAAAGGACCATCCTAGACAATCTAGCTTAGACTCACCCAAGCCAGACTTCTTCGTGCCGCCCCCACCGATAATTTCGCCCTTATCCCCTAACACAGAAGAGTCATTATTGTCTGACGACGACAGACAGGACACTGTGTACTCGAATGATCCAGAAACTTCCAAGTGTTTGGGACCGGACTCGCAGTACGAGCCAGTGCGGGATGAGAAGGGAGAAGTCTTGAAATCAAATCATCATCATTGCTATAGTGACACTAACACTATGGACTCAGGATGGCAGAGTGGCTCTGAAAAACAAGTTACTGACTAAAATAAACGTTCCATTCATTCATTCAGTCATTCGTTCTTTTGTTCATTCTTTCATAAAGGTTTAGTTTTATGAGCGATTTTTTGTACGAGCCAGTGCGGGATGAGAAGAGAAAGGTCTTGAAATAAAATCATCATCATTGCTATAGTGACACTAACACTATGGACTCAGGATGGCAAAGTGACTCTGAAAAACAAGTCACTGACTAAAATAAACGTTCCATTCATTCATTCAGCCATTCGTTCTTTTGTTCTTTCTTTTATAAAGGTTTACATTTATGAGCGATTTTTTGTACGAGCCAGTGCGGGATGAGAAGGGAGAGGTCTTGAAATCAAATCATCATCATTGCTATAGTGATACTAACACTATGGACTCAGGGTGGCACTCTGAAAAACAAGATACCGACTAAAATAAACGTTCCATTCGTTCATTCAGCCATTCGTTCTTTCGTTCATTCATTAATTGTTTCATAAAGGTTTACTTACGTGAGCGATTTTTATTACGAGCCAGTGCGAGATGAGAAATCATCATTATTGCTATAGTGACACTAATACTATAGACTCAGGGTGGCAGAGTGACTCTTAAAAACAAGGTACTGGCTAACATAAACTTTCCATTCATTCATTCAGTCATTCGTTCATTAATTATTCTTTCATAAAAGTTCACTTCATTCAGTCATTCGTTCTTCCGTTCATTAATTATATCTTAATAGACTTTAGGTTTGATAGGAGCGATTTTTTAGCAATAATTGTTTAGAAACTTATTATCCTATTATTAGAGATCAAGGTATTTTTCATAAGCCCTAAATCACTGTCATTCAACAAATTCGGTCGTTTTGACGTAAAAGTGAGTCAAAGAAAAACAGTTTTTATTCGTAATAGAAATAAAGGAGAGTCCAAACATCGTAAAAATTAACATGATGTATGGTAAGTGACGTTTTGCCCAATAGATGGCAGTAGTATCTTCACTATAATGTGTTCCTATTTCCAAAATCTCTGGAGATAGATTTTCGAATTTACAATTTCGTGTAAGATAATAAAAATTTAACTTGTAATCTAAGTAGTAAGAGATAATAAATAGGGTGTATGTAGGAATTTGTAGATATTGAATAAGCGCCATCTCTTGTCGAATTGTTAATGCTAGGTGTTTAATTATTCCCGTTAGATGGCGTTATCGGTAAAAATCCGATCGTCTAATCTAATCCAAGATTTTCGTGAGAACGATTATGGCTAATGGGGGCATAGTTGGTAGTGTTTGCTAGCTCTAGGCAGACGCGGGTTCGAGTCCCGCTCGTTTGAAAATTTTGGATCTCACTTTGATAGGAATTTGTAAGTATGATTAAATTGACTCATTCGTATTTACTTATTTTTACTGTAATTAAACAATTCATTAGCAATAATTAATTAGGAGTATTAAGTGTATATAAGTACCTACCTACCTACTTAACAATATTTATCAAATAAGTTTCAATAACTATTATACCTAATAAAAATTGTCAAAAACGCGTCCACACTAGTGACTAACTGCCGTGAATGTGTCTCCGTACCGTAACATACCTACGCGTGACAATTTGACAGATTTTTATTAAGTAACCAATCGTATTGTGCCAAGTAGTGAATTAAAATACTGAAACATTATTTATTACATTCATCACATTCGTTCATTCAACCATCATCATTCACCCAATTTTTATTGAATTCATTCATTCATCAACTCATTCATCCGTCCATTATATCATTTATATTATTTCATCTCATTCGATTATTCTTGCCAAACTAAAAATAATTAGGTATTTATTTTTAAAAAGTACCTACCTTTATAATTTTTTTGAATTATTTGACTTACGAATTAATTTTTAGGAATGTATTAAACAATTGTTATAAAAATGTATATAAAATAGGTACTACTTTAGATTAAATATATACATACGAGAAGCTTTTACGTATCTTGTAAGTATTTCGTACCTAATTATTTAATATTTAAGATTTTTGACTTACCTAATTACTTATCTAGGTATTTAATATTATGGTATTCGTTTAAGTAGTGTTTATTCATCTTTGTAGGTACCTACAAGTACCTACTTACCCATCACCACACCACCCTTGTCTCATACATAATTAATTTACTTTATAGGTAATTGTATTATAAGTTTAAATACGCTAATGTAGAGGTAGATTAAACTATTTGTTTCACTTTTCTTTATTGTTATAAATTAGCTAATAATTATACTTTATTACTGAAAATATCCGTTAATGGAATTTCTGATATTTTTTCTAAATCAAATACCTTCTTATTCGTTTTTTTTAAATTATGTACTTACTTAATTAAAACTATAAAAAAATACTTATATATTTTTTGTGAAGAAAAATAGCTTTATAAATGAAAAAAACATTCTGTCTATTTGTTCAATCATTTTTTATATAGAATGTGCATTTTATTATAAAAACACTTAAGTATACCTACTCATGTATTGTAAATCTGATTTTTGTCATTTAGAAATGCAAGTTTTGTAGTTTATTGTTAGTTTAATTTTTCATTGTTCTATTAAAAGACTGAAATACTGAGTCATTATATTATTTGCCATTTTCCACTTCCCCCAGCATGTGCAGAGCACCGTAGACTAGAGAAGACCAAGTGTAATTTTTTGGTTAGGTACATCACAAATTAACTCTTCACTATGGTCTTCTATGAAGAGAAAATAGTGACATTTGTGACAATTTTTTTTTTAATTTTTTGCTCAAGTCACAAACGAATATCACTAATCTTCTATGAAAAGAAAACAAAATGACATTTGTGGCGACAAAAGATGTCATTTTTTTGGTCAAATCACAAATTAATGTCACTATGTCTTCTATGAAGAGAAAACAAAGTTGACATTTGTGACAAAAAGTGTCATTTTTTTGGTCAAATCACAAATTAATGTCACTATGTCTTCTATGAAGAGAAAACAAAGTTGACATTTGTGACGAGAAGTGTCATTTTTTTGGTCAAATCACAAATTAATATCACTTTGTCTTCTGTGAAGAAAAACCTGTGACATTTGTAACAAGAAGTGTCATTTTTTGGTCAAATCACAAACTAATGTTACTATTGTCTTCTCTCGCCATTGTTAGGTCAATAAAAAAACATAGTTAGGTATCAATAAGTATTTATTGTGAGGTTTTATTAATTTCTATAAACTATTCACAGTACGGCTATTTTTCCATGGTCAAGTAAAACAAGATAAGTGCTTCCCACTTCTGATTTTTTTTAACTCATTACGTAAGTGTAGGTACAGTACCTAGATTATGTTCCGAATTTATATTATAATTGAGTGAATAAGTACCTAGGTACAGAACTGCGAAAAGTGTACAGAACTGCGAAAAGCGTACAGAACTTCAAAAAGTGTTCAGAACTGTGAAAAGTGTACATAACTGAGAAAAGCGTACGGAACTGCGAAAAGTGTACAGAACTGCAAAAAGTGTACGGAACTGCAAAAAGTGTACCGAACTGCGAAAAGTGTACAGAACTGCAAAAAGTGTACCTACAGAACTGCGCAAAGTGTGTACCTAGACCTGAATGTAGGTATGTAGGTACTTATCTAGGTATGTACTTGGTTTTACTCCACCATGAGTTTGCCATGTGTCTAGGTTTACCATAAGACTAGTGAACTTAAATGCGTTAGCATTATTTATTAACATTCAGATGTTTATTTAAGCGCTACTTAAATCTAAATTAGAAATCACTTGTTTTATAATTTTAACTTAAGAAATAAGTAAAAGAGAGTTACAATGGCAGTTTAGATTTTTAAGAAAACTAAAAACACTAAAACCTATAGAAAACAGTAGGTAAGGGCACACACACACAACACCGTATCGCATCGTTGCACGTTGTGACGTCGTGGCCACGATGCGACGTCGTGACATGTGTATGTTTTGACTGTAAGACGTTAAATATAATAAGTAAAAAGTTTTTCTGAATATTAGAAACTCATCATCTTAAATATGTGAAGATAATGAAAATCATTGTTTCTATAAAACATCCTTAATTAGATAAATTTTACCACATTTACCTAACCACAATCTTAGTTTATTTTGTTCGTAATTTATAAACTAGCTTCTGCTTGTGGCTGCACGCGTGGTAGACACCTACCTACACAGACTATTCCAATTACATCAAAATTCGTCCAGCCATTGTATTGTAGTCATCATCATCTCCCTGCCTTATCCCATGTTATGTGGGGACGGCACAACATGCCTCTTGCTTCCATTTCCTTCTATTCAGCCATTTTAATGTAAGTAGTATAATCACAAAATTATAAACAATCAAACTCTGCCTTACGTTGTGGGGTAATTAATATGATAAGTACTTAAATAACTAGGTAATTTTATAATTAAAACATTAGCACCTTATTATCGTTAAAATTGCTAATTCAAACACTCTTTAGAGGAGAGCTTTTGAGATCTTAAGGGCCAAAACGCGTACCCCCGATACGGTGTCATATCATGACACGACAACGCATCATGGCATGACATCGCTTCGTGTCATGAATCTCTACGACGTACATCGTGAAAAATAACGACATGACGCCGTGTCCTGCATCGCGAAACGACGTAGTGTCGTGCGACGGTGCGACGTCGCGTGTATCGTGTGTATGCGTTTTTGCCCTTATAACGCTACCTAGTTAAGAAATCAATCAGTTGTTTCTTATTTTATCCTTATAGGTTGGTAGAATGTAGCTAAAAACACGTGCATCATAAAAAAAACACACTAAATTAAGATTATATCAGCGTGAAACAGTTAATTTCCTTCTTCTTCTCGTCTTTCTCGTTTGACGTGTTAAAAACTAATTAAGATCTTAAAATTTTACCAGCGTGAAATAATAAATTTTCTTCATCATCTGTCGTTCTCAAAAACTAATTATGATCTTAAGATTGTACCAGGGTGAAATAGTCAATTCCCTTCTTCTTCTTCTTCTGTCTCTCTCGTTCGACATGTTAATAGTTAATATTGTCCGAAGTACATTAAGTAATATTATGTTATCAATATTTCTATCTTGGTAAGTTCATGATTTTGTCTTTACAAAAATAGTATAAACACAACACTGATCAGCGAAACAACGCTGCAAGTGACGTAGCTCGCTTTGCTCGTCCCAATGTAGACGTCTGCCAAATTTAGTTTGTTGTCGACAGCTTCCGCCACCGTGGCCGGGGTCCCGTCGTGGTCTCCGAGCCGCTGGTTAGACCCCTTCAGGTTTTTTATGAGGGCTAGAACATCTTCTGTAATATAAAAAAATAATGTGTGGAGACCCTCCGCGCGGAAGAAGTGATAGGACCTACTTGTCGTAGCTAACGCTAGCGCTGGCCTGAGGGTCTACCATGAGTTTTCACAATCTACACTCGCTAGCGACTGTAGTTAAAATGTATGAAAACTTGTACAGCGCCTCTAGCGGATAGTTGTGTACTAAAACGTGACGTAGTTAACTATCCTACGTCACAGCGTACTACAGTGACTGTAGTTTGCGCTCATTAATTTCTTAAAATTTGGTACCATGAGTAACAATTTGGACAGATGTCATAGTAACGTACCTACTATTACTATTGTAGTAACGTCAGCCGATCTAAATGTGACAACTCATGGTAGACGTACTATAATAACAGTATACTACGCGCATACGTGCGAGTGTTACGCATTCACTCTCGCTCTGTCTCTTTCACACCCCCTCCATGGTAGCGTTAAACTTTTAACGCAACCTTGTAGGAAGTCGCATTACAAGTTTCACTTCAATAATAACTTTAAATACCGAGAGAGCGCTGGTGGTGTAGTGGTAGCACCCCTGCCTCACGATCCGAAGGTCGTGGTCAAACCTGGTCGTGCACCAATGAGTTTTTCTATTCGAAAAATGTATGTTCAATGCCAGTGCTCTTAAACGGTGAAGGAAAACATCGTGAGGAAACCGGTATACCTTAGAACCAAAAATTCGAAGGTGTGTGTCATAGGTTAGTATTCTTATAAGCGGCGATGGGCTTGCAACCTGTCACGTACGGAGTAGGTACTAACTACTGTGCAATATGATCACGAATATACCTAATGCCCAGGCTCGGTAGATACCTCCTCAGATCTCTAGTTACTTAGATCTTTGAGGATATCTAAAGAGAGTTAGCACGTTCAAACATAATATTTCGTATATGCCCACATTTTGCACAGTGATTAGTATTCCGTCCGTGCGTGACAGGATGCAAGCCCATCGCCGATTATAATAATACTAAATTATGACACCCTCCAATTTTTGGTTGTCGGGTAGAGTATGCCGGTTTCCTCACGTTTTCCTTCACCGTTTAAGAGCACTGGCACATATTTTTTTTGGAAAAACCCATCGGTGCACGACCAGGTTTGAACCTACGACCATTGCTCTACAACTTGCAGGTATCCTCACCTGCTTCCTTGTCTCCGTTCTCGTAGTCCACCTTGATGAATGTGGTGAGTGACACCTCGTATAGCTTGTTGCCTTCCGCGCCGGCGATGGAACGCCTTCGTCTCCCGTACCCCGTCACACCGTTACTGCATTGAACCTGAAAGGGGGGAGAAGCCAACTCTAGTGATACACTCGAGAGCATTGAATTCGTACATCTGGACACTCCTACACAGTTTTATAGTAATAATCATATATAAAATGTAGTACATAATATAGTATATAATGTAGTTAATTATATAGTACATTATGTATTATATTATGTAGTAAACAATGTAGTACATAATGTAGTACACAATGTAGTAGCTAATATAGTACATTATGTAATATATAATGTAGTACATAATATAGTATATAATGTAGCATATAATATACATACATATAAGAATTGCTCGTTTAAAGGTATAAGATTCTGTTAGCTTCCTAAAAACCTAGCCTTCCTTCGAATATCATAACAGTGGCTATCCCCCCTGCCTAAAACTCTTAATGACTCACCCCCTGGCACTTGTCGAGGCAGACGGTGACCGTCCCCCGGAACTGCACGTAAGTGCTGTCGGGGAACTTGAAGGCACGGAATTTTCCCGTCAGCACGTCTCCGTCCGTCGTGATGAAGTTTTCGAACAGGTACGGGTCTACCGAGCATCTGGGAATGGAAGGTATAATAATAATAATAATAATAAAATTTATTCAAAAAGCATAATATGACAAGGGTACATAAAGGTGCACTAAACGACACTAAAATAGCTAAGCAAAATAATGCAGCCTGAACTAGGTAATCCTGTGTTGACTTTATGTTGGAATGTTAAAAACGTAAGACCTGATCTCACGCTATGTGGGGTCTGCACAACACGTTCTTCATCTTCTTCTATTTCCCTTTATCTTCCGACATCCCAGTAGTACTCAAATTCTATAAATCAATAAATAAAACGATGGTGTTCAGTAGACTTACCCGTTCAGAATGATGGTCTCCTGCTGGCTGCCGGTGTCGGTGGCGTGCATGTAGTTCACCAGTAGACCGTACACCGGAGCCGACTTCTCATTCAGGAATATCTCCATGGAGAGAGGAGTGCCGGGACTCACCGAGATCTCCCCCGATACCCTGGAACCATTTCCATGATCGCATGAGTGGAATTGTCTGCGACTTGGCCATAGCGCGCAAAAAGTTTCTAAGACTTCGTTAAAGCTCCTGTCCATAGGTCAGTATGACAAAGACCTGTGTAAATCGATCATTTCGTGCGACCCGGGTCGATCGTGACCGATCGGCTATGTGATCGGGTAACAAAAATTCGATCAACCGAGCCATGCGGGTAATCTAGGAGACAGATGTATTTGTTGTACCCATGGGTCCTTTGACTTGCAGGTTATTACTAAACAGGTCACCGGTTAGGATGATCGACAATCGATTGGGTCACGGTCGCAGATCGCAGGTTAGGATGATCGACAACCGATAGGGTCGCGCGCGAGCCTTGCAAGCTAGCCCAAACAAACGGGTAGGCGGGTCAAAAATGATCGAATCACATATAAATTTGTGTTCGAATCACTCGCGTATGGGTTGCGATCGAATGATCCAATCAATCGTGATTAGGGCATGCAATTATCGAAACTTTTCGATAATCGATAATCTGATATTTATCGCTTTATTTTTCGATAAATATCGAGAATTATCGGTTTTGGTGAAAGTAAATATCTTTATGTTTCGGTTTCTAATTTAACTGCTCTATTTGTCCAATCTGCTGCACTCAACAAGAAGATTTAAGTTATGAAGATTTCCTAATTTTACATTATAAATTTAGCCTTAACAACAACCATTTTGTGTAGAAACGTGTGGTCAGCGTCTCAGAAAAAGTTCCTCGAGACCAACTATTTCACAATCGTTCGTTTGACAGCGTTTGAAGATTTCCGAACGTATCTGTTTCGGTTACAGACGCTGTCAAACATTAGCGCGATACGAAATATGCTCAACGGAACGTTTACGGCAGCGTTTTGGTTTTGGTAAATACGTTAAACATTAGCGCGATTGCCCTTCTGTTTGCGTACACTGCATTTGCGCGGGTAATTTTAAACACCCGTACCGCGAATGACGTGTAGCGATGGGAATTATTTGAATAAATAATAATTTATGAATTTATCGTTTATCGATATTTTTTATCGATTTCTTCGACAATTATCGCTGACGAAAATGAGCCGATTACCGATAATTTATCGATTATCGATTATCGGTTTGCATGCCCTAATCGTGATCGACACAGGTATAATGAAAAAAATAGGTGCTTTAACATACTAATGGCCAATAGTCTGGTATAGGTACTCTGGTTTTCTTAATACTTAATCAACTTGTAACAGTCTTCCAAAGAAAGGTACTCACTGCTTTCCATTCTGCTTCACAACGGCTCCCAGCACGGGCTCTGGCGCCTTGCCTTCTTCGTATCTCGTGATGTTCAACACACTGTAACGGAACATGACGACTTTATTAAGCTATTTTCAATAACTTTCAGTTTTTTGAAGACTGCCAACGAGGGTAATATGTTTGGGGTGTACTCGTATGTATATACAGGGTGTTACCAGACTACTTAAATACCCATCAATATAAACAACGTTTTCTAAGAAACCAACACTGTGAGCGCGTAATAAAAACAGCTGTTCTATGCAAAAGTTGGCCTAAAATGTATGAAACAGGTTTTTTTTTCGCACTCAGTGTTGATTTCTTACAAAAAGTTGTTTATATTGATGGGTACTTTAACCCCCTGAAGTTTTTGGAAGTAGTCTGGTTTTCAAGATAAAATTGGAGATATAGATATAATTGAAAGTTGGAGATATAGAGTGTTTATACTTTTAAACTTACGCGATCTGAACACATTATTATTAGTATTAAACGGGTTTTTATCGCGTTCTAATTACCTATTTATTTTCACAACGTTTTGACAGGTTTACACGCTATCGTGGTCACGGGTAGTAAGTTGTATAAAAAAAATCAATAGGTAATTATAATAATAATAATAATAATAGCCATTTATTTCCGACAATTGTAAAATGTACATGCATGTTCGAATTGTATTGGATTATTTCTAATATCTAATTTCTGATTTTTGCTTCATAAATTATAATATAAACTTCTTGATTTAATTGTTTTTAATTTTAATTGTCTGTGTGCTGTTCAGCAAAGGCCTCCTCCAATTCTTTCCATTTTTCTCTTTTAATAGGTAATTAGAACGAGATAAATACCTGTTTAATACTAATAATAATATAGAGAGTTTATTTATTTATTGGCAAAAGAAACATACAGCTTAAATATTACAAATGTGTAGGTTACTAATTAAATCTATATGTATACTTCTATACTATAATATTATAAAGAGGAAAGTTCTGTATTTTTGTATTTTTGTTTGTAACGAATAAACTCAAAAACTACTGGTCCGATTTGAAAAATTCTTTTACCATTAGAATGCTACATTATCCCTGAGTAACATAGGCTATATTTTATGCAGGTACCTCGCGAGCAAATAGTTAGCAAAATATAGCCAAAATTGTTTCTAATGATGTGTAATAAAATAACGTAGGAAAGGCCAAAAATTATTGTGATAGCTACTAACTCTGGCTCATCGAAGTCGTCCAGAGGGAACGGTCGTACATCTCTGGTGATCCGCTGCTTGCCGGTGACCGCGCAGCGCACCGACACCGTCTCCCGCAGCCCGGACACACTCTCGATCACTATCTTGTGGTAGAAGGTCCTCTTACCCTGGAAAGTTTTCAGGTTTTTCAGTTATTTATAGGTATACTAGCGCTGGTGCTTGATTTATCGATTGGGAAAATAAAAAAATGTAATTAAAGAGAAACTGTCTCGCAAAGCTTATTAGAGAATATCAGACTACTTATGACAAAAAAACTTGGGACGAATAAGCTCCAACTCTGCTAGGTGTCCCTAACAACACTAACGAGGATCATACAAAAAAAGCGCTAGGGCCCAGCGAGTTTGTTGTCAGTTCTTCTCGCACTGGGGATAGGACTGGAATTGGCACCTAGGCTCACCTAGTATGTAAGACGATTCAAAATGATCCCTGTGATTTTACTGTATAAATAATTATTGACTATTGACTATTGGTGTAGTGGTAGCACCTTTGCCTCACTATCCAAAGATCGTGGGAGAAAGCCTGTTACACCAATGAGTTTTTGATAAAAAAAAATTATGTGCGCAAAGCTCTTACACGGTGAAAGAAAACATCGTAAGGAAACCGGGATACCCTAGAACCAAAAAATCTGCACAACATTTTTTCTTCTTCCACTCGCCCTTCGTCAACTCTGAGTCTAGGTACTCCTCTTACATTTAATCATCTTTTTCTATTCACCAGTTTTCTAAATTTCAGCTTACACGACAATCTTTGAACAGATATTATTTCCGTTAATTTAAAAACTTTTTTAACCTTGATTTTAGAGCTCGTCTTTCAAGCTGATAGCATTAAGGCCCAGAATACTCGTCACTCTATTCCATACGTAAAAGTTACAAAAAAAGTGACATAGGTCCGTATAGCAACGCGGATCTTCGCGGAATCAGACATAGCACGAAGCGAAATACCCAAATGACAAGTAAGTAGAGTGCGGCATGATAATATGGCTGCTCTGAATTACATAACGAAAGCGACAATTTATAAAAAACATAAATATGTTCAAGTAAATAGCTTATTTCAAAAAAAAGGGCTGGGTTGATTTGTTTCAAATTAACTGATTTACATTCATGTGAAATAGAAATTCAAAATACCTTACTGTTCTGGATAAATTTGGGAATTTCTGAACTCTCAGAGGTGTTTTTGACATGATTTTTAACCAAGGTTTTCTAAATAATTCGTGTTTAAGCTCCGGTTGATTTATCACTTATATTCTTGAGTATCGTGTAGTTCAATTTCAATGTAGTCTATTAAGCGGTAATAGAATGATTAGGGTTGCAATACTTGCAATTTTCAAAATGCTGGGCCTGAAGATGGAGCAATAAAAGATTGGTTGATAATAAGTTATTTCACGAAGGGTACATTTCAAATGAACTAATATTTACGAGATAACCAAAATTTTTGTTGCAAACATTAACGAAAGTGAGAACAATAACAAAACCGTTGAGGAGAAAGGTCCAGGTACTTACCGAAATTTTATTCAGGACCTTGGTGACTCCACATTTGTGGAAGTCCTGAAGATCAAGCAAGAACAGAGCATTAGAGCCATCTACTTCCGGCAAACATGGCTTGTAGTCTGAAAATATGAAAAGAAATATGCATCAGAGACAAACAAATCAAGACTACCTACTGGTGTTGTGATGATGATGATGACTGGCTGTGATGATGATGATGACTGGCTGTGACATTCAGATCCATCACCCTTCTTGTAACATGGCTTCTTCTTCTTCAATTATGGCATCTGTCTCTTAGAGAACAATTTTGCCAGTGTCAAGTGTATTTATTTATAAGTATTGTGAACGTCACAGAGTCATAGTCAAGTTGTCAAGTCAATTTTAAACAAAAGATGACTGTTTTGTTGAAAATTCTCGGGATTTCCTCCGATGGAATTTGAAGAGAACTATTCACTCTAATTCACATACTTTACACTCGCGTCAAGAACCCGGGCTTTATTGGCAAAATAACCACCAAAATTACGCAATAAAACTCAAAATAACACGAGAAAACATATAAAAACCAGAGCGACGTAGTTGTCAGGCAAATGCACCGCAGAAAATCCTAACATAGCTTTCCTCCCGCGCATAACATGTCCACACCACGCCAACCTATTCATCTTTTCTGTCACCGGGCGCTACTTTCAACCTTCTGTGGGCTATGTAAGTACTGAAAAAATTACCTTTGAGCTGTTCGAGGAACGCGATCTTCCTGTCTCCGTCCATGGGGATCGTCACCTTCATGATTTCTGGAGTACATTCTATCTGGGACAGGGATCCTGGAACAAGGAGACAAATGTGATTAAAATTTAAAAAAAAACACGCACTAGACACAATCACATAGAGATTTGTGATCGAATCAATTACGTATGGGTTGCGATCGAATCAAAATGATCCAATCAATCGTAATCGACACAGGTCTAACTCACACGACTGTAATCCTCAGGCTAGGTAGATGTCTCCACAGATTAGATACAGTCTTACTCCACAGTCTTAGATATTTGAGGATATCTAAAGAGAGAGGCACGACGAAATTTGGTACATGCCCACATTTTTTATTTATTTATTTATTTATTTAATAGGCAACGCTAACCAACAGTACACACAACAAAACATTAAAAAAAAAACAACATGAAAACAAATTATACTATGAAATGTGTGCCAATTACAGGCGTGCACATTATCACACCTAGGTCACGGATCTGGTGCACTGTTTCTAAATTAGAGCCAAACAATCTGTAAGTCGCAATACTTGGAGTACGTTTTTTCGAAAAATGGATGTGGAAGCATTTATGAACAGAAAGTTCCATGAAATTATTAATACACCAGTTTTGAATAGCGACTAAATCACTCTGTAAGATATTAACATCTTCACTAGACTTAATCACTCTATATAACTTTAAATCATCAGCAAACATTAGTGAATTACTTTTAAGAGTGTGTGTTAAATCGTTAATAAATAAATTAAACAAAATTGGACCCAAAAGCGAACCCTGAGGAACACCAGATTTTGTATAATAAGTTGCACATTTGCACAGTAGTTAGTATTCCGTACGTGACAGGTTGCAAGCCCATAGCCGCTTATAAGAATACTAACCTATGAAATAGTACCTTCGAAGTAGGTAGGTAGGTACCTACTTTTTAGTAAAATTAAGTTCATGTAGGCAATTACATATTATTTTTATTTATTTATTTGGACTTTAAGTACCTACGAGTACCTACAGAACTAAGAAACTCCTACAAATATTAATTCAACTAAATTATTTTTCTATCTACATTCGTATAATAATTATAAAAATAAACAAACAAGTTATAAAAATATCTCTTTGACCGTGATCGTCTTTATATAAAACCAGTATTTAGACCCCAAAAAACCGGCTTCATATTCAAATGACGCATTGAATTACATCATCGTGAAGATTCTTGCATTTTTGATTACTTTACTACCTTACATACAATGATCACGACTGTAGTCCCCGGGCTCGGTAGATATCTCCTCAGATCTTAAGTTACTTAGATCTTTGAGGATATCTAAAGAAAGAGGTAGAGGTAGAAAGAGGCACTTGCAAAATTAAATATGACATTTGGTACATTCCCACATTTTGGACAGTAGTTAGTATTCCGTACGTGACAGGTTGCAAGCCCATCGCTGTTTATAAGAATACTTACCTATGACACACACACACCTTCGAATAGTATTAGTAGTATTTATTGAAAATATTAAAAAAACCCGTCTGAACGTAATTGAAAATAGATTTTTAAAGTCCCCATATTACATTTTTTGGCATTTTGTATAGCCTATGTCACTCTTGTTATCCAGACAAATCCGATGACACCTCATTTATCAAAATCTGTCCAGCCGTTTGGGTTACAGTGACAGCCAAAGGAACTCACATACATACATACACCCCAAACACATCACCTACCCTCTTTCGCTTCGCAGTCGGGTAAAAATACCATCTTGTCATCTTAGTACACATGAAAATTCTGTTAGTTTTTAGGATTCCGTACCCAAAGGGTAAAACGGGACCCTATTACTAAGACTCCGCTGTCTGTCCGTCTGTCACCAGACTGTATCTCATGAACCGTGATAGTTAGACAGTTGACATTTTCACAGATGACGTATTTCTGTTGCCGCTATAACAACAAATACTAAAAAACGGAATAAAATAAATATTCAAGGGGGCTCGCAACAAACTTATTCTTTTTGCCGTTTTTATAGATAATAGAAGAGGATGAACGGAACCCTTCGTGCGCGAGTCCGACTCGCACTTGGCCGGTTTTTTGTAATCTTAAGTATAGGCAGTAAATTTAAAATTATGCATCGCGTCGCGTGTCAGATGAAAGATATTCAAAATAACTTTAAATCTGATAATGTTTACATTCGTAGTGACCACATTCTTAATTTGTAGTGTGACCATGGATTCTGGATTATCACTAGATCGAGTGGGAAAAATTGTCTCAAAAAACATAATAAAATAGAAAGTAAAATATAATTTAGAAAAAAAAAACAATTTTAGCTTTTTAACCCGATTTCGAAGCCATCCATTTTCACTTACGTTCAAAAGTTATAACTTTTGAAAATGGATTTTTGAAAATGTATTTTACAAAAAAGTTTTTAATTTTTGATATAAATACTGGTTTAAGACTGTAATTTTGAAATTTAACGCTAATTTAAGTATTTCACGCGAGTGTTTCATTTGTTTAAAATTGACTTTGTGACATTGACAAAATACTACTCATTTAAACACTTGACACTGCCAAGATTGATCTCAAAAGAGACCAAAAAGAAGAAGAATATGTGCATAGAGTTACATCTATAAAATGAGTTATGGCTTTGGTAAATACAATTTTGTCTGTCTGTATGAGAATCAAATACTTGGAGGCACAATTCGTATCTATAAATAAACAACGAAGAAAAAATGAAGAGTAATAGGTTGGCGTGGTATGGGCATGTTATGTGGCAGGAAGGAAAGCCATGTTACAAGAAAGGTGATGGATTTGAATGTGGATGGATATAAGGGTAGAGGTAGATCCAAGGAAAGATGGATGGACTGTGTGAAAGACGATATGTGTAAGAAGGGAGTGACTACTGAGATGACGGATGATAGGGGAGAGTGGAGGAAGAGAACCTGTTGTGCCGACCCCACCAGTGGGATAAGGGCAGAAAGATGATGATGAAATAAACAAAGTAGAAGATTATAATTTAGGCTGCCTCTTGACTATCAGTCAGTCAGTTAAAAGTCAGTCTCTAATTTCTCCCGCCTCATGGCCACCGTACAATTTACACAGTCCGGTTCGTCGCTCGTTCCGGTCCGCGCGCGTCGCGTGTGAACCCGCCCTTATTATTCTATTGCTCTTGCGATAGACCAACCAGGAAGTAGCTTTAGGTACTTTAGGGTTTTATAAACAGTAGACGTATAACTTAATTTATGTTTGTATTTCTTTAGAATGTGGACGGATACAGGGGTAGAGGTAGGCCAAAGAAAAGATGGATAGACTGTGTGAAAGATGACATGGGTAAGAAAGGAGTGAGTAATGAGATGACGAATGATAGAGGGAGATGGAAGAAGATCACATGTTGTGCCGACTCCACATAACGTGGGAAAAGGGCAGGAAGATGATGATGATGTATTTTTTTGCACTGGCGGTGTTGGTAGCACCCCTGCCTCACGATCCGAAAGTCGTGGGTTCAAACCTGGTCATGAGTTTTTTCATTCAAAAAATTGATGTGCGCAATGCCTGTGCTCTTAAACGGTGAAGGAAAACATTGTGAGGAAACCGGCATACCATAAAACCAAAAATTCGAAGGTGTGTGTTATTATAAGCGCACCTTCGAATTATAAGCATTATTATTATAAGCGGCGATGGGCTTGCAACCTGTCACGTATGGAGTACTAACTACTGTGCAAAATGTGGGCATGTGCCAAATATCAACGTGCCTCTGACTACACCCTTTAGATATCCTCAAAGATAAGTAAGTAACTGAGTAACTAGAGATCTGAGGAGATATCTACCGAGCCTGGGGATTACAGTCGTGTGAGTGTTTGTTTTATAAAGTTAAATAATTTACTTTAAAATACTTAATATACAGCACTGAATAAGATAAACACACGAAAACGCTTTGAACCGTGTAGCGCAAAAAACACTTCCGCGATGCGCAAGCGCATAAATAGGTACCTACCTACTAGTAGACAGCACGAAACTCTGTCATTGAGGGATTATTTCCCTTTTTATCTGACTGCGAAGTGACGTGTTTGGTGTAAGTATAATCCCATCAAAAACATAAATGTGAAATGAGAGCCAAGTTCAATAAGTAGGTAGGGCAGATGACCCGTTTGTGGCCACCGGGCCCTTTCTGGCCATCTAGGACTTCAAACCGCTGTAAATAAGGCATAGATCATTTATTTTTTCTGCTGAGTACGGTTCCTATAACATTAAGTAATGGCAGCACTGCTGCCGTTGACAAAAATCATGTGACAAAATTCTCTTTGACATAACACGCCTTTTTTCCATCCGGTCGTGCAATAAGCAGTTTTCTTAGCAAAAATAATAAGGCGAGCGGGTGAGTAATCAATTGTTATTTTCGAAATCTTGTTTTATTTAGTTAATGTTTTTGTTAATTGTATATTAAAAATATATTATTTAGGTAGAATTAAAACAATTTATTTGCTAAGTATTTCAGAAGTTAGTTATTTGTAGGTGGCCACAAATGGCACAAAAAATGTCGAAATTCTCCATATTTGGCCACGTTGGTGGCCAAAAGTGGGTACAAGGAAACCCCATTTCTGGCCACTTCTTTTGCCATGTAGTTTTAATATTATTATTCAAGTGTTTTGATATTTTCTATTTATTTGCAGTGTTTGTTATGCCTCCTATAAAAAGTGGATCGATTACGAAGAAACAAGATCACGTGAAAATAATATTTAATTTTAAGAAATAAGAATTGATAATTTTAAGAATGATATAATATAATATATATAAATAATATAATAAATAATAATAATTTTAAGAATATATATTTTTATAGAATATTTAAATTTAATTAAGTATTTAATATAAAAGGTTATATTAAGTTGCCTATAAAAGTGATCTCAGTGTGTACCTAATTTGTAATAATAACTTTTTTGTTTTCTTTTTGTTCAAGGAAACATGATTATATGTTAATAAAACATTAACATAAAATCATTCCACCAATTTCATAATAAAAACTCAACTAAAATTCAATTATTTGTGTTTAATTCTTGATGGCCAAAACTGGCACATGATGGTGGCCAGAAATGGGGTAAATCTGGCCATAAATGGCACGAAATGACTTTTTTTGTTATTATTTGTATATTTAGTAAACTATTCGACTTTTTCTAAAAAAATGATTAAGTTAGGATTCATTAATATATTTTTAACAACTTTTTACAAAAATAATGCATTTTACTATTACAGCTATAAGGTAAGAAAGCCTCAAAGTGGACAAAACTCTTAAAATGGCCACAAACGGGTCATCTGCCCTATGCTTTAGTCGTTGACTTCAGCGACAAAAGAAGTGAGATCTAAACGGGTGCCAAGTACAATGGTCAGTCCTAAAACTTATTTATAACAATATTAAATATTTTTAACAACTTTAAAATATCATTTCATCTCATAATTTAGGATATTATATTGAAGCCTATTGTCTAACTTGGCTAGTTCTCATTATACGAATTACCTACCTATTATTAACTACTTACCTACTATGTCCGATCGCTAGTTTCTACCAGCAAGCAAAATTTTTAGAAGAATAAAATAATAACTTGCATTGTATATATAGCTAATATAATTCTTACTCTTAAGAAAACTAGCCAAGTCAGACCTTAGGCTTCAATATAATATCCTAAATTATGAGATGAAATGATATTTTAAAGTTGTTAAAAATATTTAATATTGTTATAAATAAGTTTTAGGACTGACCATTGTACTTGGCACCCGTTTAGATCTCACTTCTTTTGTCGCTGAAGTCAACGACTAAAGCATACCTACTTATTGAACTTGGCTCTCATTTCACATTTATGTTTTTGATGGGATATCATTACTTTTTGTACAGAACTTATTAGTAAGTACGTAGGTACTTATTCTTATATTATTACACTTATATATCTACCTGCATAGACGGCTCAACTATTGGCACATTGTATACCTAGGTACCTAAGTAGATAGGTTAGCCCGATAATAGTAGGTACTTACCGAGAGTAGGTATACTACTTACCAATCCAAGACACTACGGCCGCCCCGCCAAGGACATACTTTATTAGTCTAAACCTAAATACTTATCTAGTCATACTTACCTATCTACATAGACGGCTCAACTATTAGCACATTGTATACCTAGGTACCTAAGTAGATAGGTTAGCCCGATAATAGTAGGTAGGTACTTACCGAGAGTACCTACTTTATTAGTCTAAACCTAAATACTTATCTAGTCATACTTACCTATCTACTGTTAGCATAATTACCAATACATGCACATAATTAGGTATATTATGTAATTTATGCCAAGTATCTACTCGTAATTATTTATTGTAAGTAGGTAATCGATTCTAGTTGATTGAGCGTAGAAGAGTAATAAGTGACAGTGACATTTACAAACGGGTCTTAGTGTTGTTGCAATTATTTTAAAAACTATTGTCTGATTCTCTGATTGGTGATTCGTGATTATTGCTAGATTGGAGGACGCGCTAATAATTTTGTGTGTGATTGTTTTATGATTAAAAATATAGAACTTATTCTGAAGAACTACTGGCTATTGTTATTGAAAGTCCGAACGTTTATATCTCAGAAGTGGGATAGATAAGCCAGGCTCACAAATACTTCATTGTTTTGAATGTTATTTCTACATTTGTTTGTTTGGAAACAACAATGGAGAATCAAAATCTTGATGTCCGAAAAAACAGAAATGAAAGCTGTACAACGCCTTCTCGCCAAAGATCAGTAATTGTTGTTCCAATTAATTCACCAGAACGAGCTCTACGCAAAAGTAGAAAGCGCACTCGCAGTCGATCAAGTGAAGTGAGTGGCTCTGATCATCGCAAACGTAGAAGACATCCTAGTGAGACGAGGTACATACGCCGAGTTCCCATTTCGCGGAGTACATCTCGTCCAATGGATAGGAAATCACGTTCCCGAGACCGACGGCAAGGTTATGACCGAAGAATAAAAAGCAGCCGCAGGCGAATGCATGAAACTCGTGCGAGTAGAAGTTTGGAACGGAGACGAACCCAGGAGCACAGGCGTCGACATAGTCGGAGCCGCAGCCGAGAGCGGAGTCACTGCAGCGAGCACCGTTGTCGTCAGGACAAGAACTGCAGCAGCCGAGGCTCGCGCCACCATAGCGCGCACTGTCGCTGCCGAGACAGGCAGGGCAGCAGCCGTGATTCAAGTCACCACAGCGGTCAGGTTCGTCGTAGAGATAAGCACCAGAAATATAGTGTAAATGAATCACGAACTCAAACAAATGAGCCCGTAAGTTGTTCTAATATGTATAACAATGACACTAAAATGTTTTTCGAAGAATTAGTTAAATCCTTGACCAGCAATCGACCACAGGCAAATAAATTTCCTATGTTAGGTAACGTAATTCCAGAATTTGATCCAATGGTTAAAGGTCAAACCATTCATACCTGGTTGGTTAAGGTAGATGAATGTGCTAAACTGTATAACTGGGGTGATGATCAAATTATACATTATGCATTGCCAAAATTAACAGGTGTCGCAAAAGCATGGTATCAGGCTTTACCAACAATGTCATTCACTTGGTCTGAATGGAAGTTAAAATTAGTTGAAACCTTTCCGAGCAGTGATGACTATGCTGAATTATTGACAGAAATGCTATCAAAGCGCGCTAAGTACAATGATTCGCTTGAATTGTACTATTATGACAAAATTAATTTATTAAATCGTTGCGAGATACAAGGTAAGCGTGCTGTAGACTGCCTACTATATGGGATTGAGGATCGTTCTTTACGTTTAGGTGCAAAAGCTGCTAAATGTGATGAACCAGAGCAAGTTTTACAATATTTTCAATCGATTAAACAGCAACCTCGCGACAGTGACAGATTTAATAAAATTAATTTAGAGAAAAAGTCATTAGCAAGCACTTTAAATAACTCTAATACTAACGCTAAGCAGGTAGGAAACAATGATAATAAGAGCACTAAACCACCAGCTAGTTCATCTGTTACGTGTTACAACTGTAACGAGCCCGGGCACTATAGTTTTCGGTGTACAAAAAAAATATTGAAATGCAACATTTGCAACAAATTGGGTCATTTGACAGTTAACTGCCCAAAATTACCCGAAAACTCGAATAATGTCAATAAAAATGTTGAAAAATCAGTCATGCAAGTAGTTACCAAAAATAATGAAGACAGTAAATATAAGATACAGTTAACATTGAATGGTACAGCAATGGAAGGTTACGTCGATTTAGGTAGCCAATGCACCTTGCTAAAACATAGCGAAGCAGTTAAATTAGGAATTTCTTGGTCTGAGATAAACTTACCTACAATGAGGGGAATAGGTGGTAACATTGTTATGCCCATAGGTTCAGCAAGTGTAGAAATACAAATTCAAGATATTCAAGAAAAAGTCGACGTATTAATCGTTGAAGATAGTGTAATGAAATATCCGGTTTTGATAGGTCATAGTTTTACAGAAAAACCTGGAGTAATAGTTGTAAAAACTACAGACTCATTAATTTTTAAGCAAAGCGCTACAAGTAAGCTTAGATTGATAGCACAATGCAATTTGACTATTCAACCGCAACAAATGATGGTGATGCCAATCACCTATGAAAGTGATTTTACAGGCACCATTTATGTAAGGGGATCTTTACGAGGAAAACCAGGCAGTGAATACTATTTATTGCCTGGAGAGTATAATCTTGAAAATGGGAAGGGTGGAATTTTAATACAAAATGTGAGTACTAACCCTGTAATGCTGCAAAAAGATAATATATTAACAAGAGCTTTGATTTTGAATGACCCTTTTCATGTAAACCTACTTGATTTTGACCATGAAACTGGTGACATAGATTTGAATGTTGCAAAAGAGTTAAATCCAGACCAAATAAATAAAATAAAGCTATTATTGAAAACGTACGAAAACTGTTTTTCTAGTAATTTAAAAGATTTAGGATTCACAAATATTGTCCAAATGGAAATTGAATTAAATGATACACAGCCTGTTGTTTATAGGCCTTATAGGTTATCTTATCCTGAACGTGAATTAGTTCGATCAATGGTTCAGGAAATGATTGATGCGGATATTGTTTGTGAATCTAATTCACCTTATGCGAGTCCGATCTTACTGGTAAAAAAAAAGACAGGTGAGAAACGACTCTGCGTAGATTTTAGAGCTTTAAATAACAAGACGAAAAAAGAGCATTATCCCTTGCCATTGATCGATGATCAATTAGATAGGTTGGCCGGTCATAGTATATTCATTAGTCTCGATTTGGCATCGGGCTACTATCAAATACCTATAGCGGAGAACTCACAATACAAAACTTCTTTTGTGACTCCTGACGGCCAGTACCAGTTTAAACGCATGCCGTTTGGATTAGCGAACGCGCCTTCTTTATTCCAGAGAGCTATGAATAAAGTGCTTAAAAAGCTCCCCTATATCATAATTTATATGGATGACATTTTAATTCCCGCACACTCTTTCGAAGAGGGTATGATTAGACTGGAAACTGTACTAAACCTAATAGAAGAAGCAGGACTAACACTTAAATTAAAAAAATGTCACTTTTTCGAAAAAGAAATAGACTTTCTAGGGTTTCGCGTCAGTGGTGAAGGAATACAACCTGGTTCTAGAAAGACATTAGCAATATCAAATTTTCCGCGGCCTAAAAATGTCCACGACGTGAGAAGGTTTATAGGCCTAGCCAGTTTTTTTCGAAGGTTTGTCAAAAACTTTGCAATCATAGCCCGACCTTTGACTGACCTTTTAAGCTCGAAGTTTGAATGGAAGTGGACCAATGATCATACAATAGCTTTCAATACCTTAAAAGAAAAACTAGTTGAAAGACCTATACTTGCTTTGTATGATCCAAAGCTCGATACAGAATTACATACGGACGCCTCGAAGTTAGGTATCGCTGGAATACTCATGCAGCGTGGTATAGATAATTTACTTAGACCAGTGGCGTATTACAGTCGGAAGACAACAAATGATGAACAAAAACTACATTCTTTTGAATTGGAAACCCTTGCGGTAATCGCTTCGTTAAACCGTTTTCGTGTTTATTTACTGGGTCTACAGTTCAAAATAGTTACTGATTGTAGTGCCTTGCGAACTACACTTACTAAAAGAGATTTGATACCCCGCATTTCGCGGTGGTGGGTACAATTTCAAGAGTTTAACTGCGAAATAGAATACAGACCTGGTACTCGTATGACACATGTTGATGCCTTGAGTCGTGCTCCTGTTGCAGATTCAAATACCAAAAATGATTATCATATTATTGACGTATTGAATATAAATGTTAAGGACTGGATCGCGACGGTCCAAGATAATGACGATGAAATTAAGCGTATTAGGCAAATATTAAACGATAATGACACCAAATATGTAGCTGAAGTTTTTAAAAATTATCAATTAAAAGGTGATCACGTTTACAGGAAGCTTGATAACGGAATACGATGGGTGGTACCGCGTAGTGTAAGATGGCAAGTTCTACGAATGAATCATGATGACATAGGCCACTTTGGATTTGAAAAAACCTTAAGTCGTTTACAAGGTAGTTTTTGGTTTCCTAAGATGCGTCGTTTTACTAAAAAATATGTTGCCTCTTGCTTAGAGTGCGCACATCACAAGGCACCTGGGGGACCAAAGGAAGGAATGCTTCACCCAATTCCTAAGATAGAAATGCCATTTCACACACTGCATGCAGATCATTTAGGACCGTTTGTGCGCTCAAAGAAAGGAAATATGTACATTTTAGTTATAATAGATGCTTTCACTAAATATATTAACATTCGAGCAGTCAAAGATACAAAAACCGCGACAGCCGTTAGAGTTTTCAAAGAACATGTCAGCTATTTTGGGGTGCCATCGCGATTAATAACAGATCGTGGGTCGTGTTTTACGAGTGCAAAATTCAAAGAATTTACCGAGCAACTAAGCATTAAGCATATACTAAACGCCGTTGCCACTCCCAGGGCGAACGGACAGGTTGAAAGATTTAACCGTACGATCTCAGATGCATTAAGTACTAAGTGTCACGGTAAAAATGATTGCATGTGGGATTCGTTCATTGGTGATATACAATTGGGGATCAATACCACTGTAAATAAAACAACTGGGAAAAGTCCATCGGAGTTGTTATTTGGATGTAAACTGATAACTTCATCTGAAAATTTGTTAAGTGATATAATAACAGAGACATCTTCACGTGTTAGTGGTAATGAGTTAATGCAACTGAGATCAAATGCCGGCGATAAAATTTGTAAGCAACAAGAGGCTTCAAAAAAAGCATTTGATAAGCATAGGAAGGTAGCAACATCCTATAAAGTAGGTGATCTCATTCGAATAGAGCGAACATTGATCGATAAAGATCATATAGGAAAGTCTAAAAAGTTAGTACCCAAGTTTCAGGGTCCTTATAGAATTATGAAAATATTGCCCAACGATCGGTTTCTGGTCGAGGATACGCCGCTCACTAGGAAAGGAAATAAAAGATATGAAAATGTTGTAGCTTTAGACAAAATTCACCCATGGCTCAATTTTAGTGGGTATCATAGTGGGGGTAGTGAAACTGAGAAAGATAGTGATAGCTCCGATATAGCTGAATAAAAATTTGAAGTTATGATAACGATTATATATAATAGTATGTAATCGGCTGTTTTGTTAGTGTGTTTTGTTTGTGTAAATACCTCGTATATTAAAATTGAGCACAGGCTATGAGCGATTAGTGTAGCAAGCAAATGATGTTGAGAAATTGATATTACACAGATGGTCGCAGATCATAGTAGACTGGGCAAGAAAGTGATTCTGACTAATATACGCTATAAGTACTTAGCATAGGCTATGAGCGGTCAGTGCAGATTGCGAATGGTATTGATTGAGTAATCGATATCGCACAGATGATCGCAGATCATAGCAGACTGTGCGGTACTATGAATAAAATTTTGATGTCCATACAGATTCGAAATTGAGCAGTAATAATGTATGAGCAATCAGTGTAGGTACTATCAATGCTACATAGATGATTGCAGATTAAGAAACATTAGGATATTAATCTTACTTATATTTTTAAAAATAACTTACCCACTTATATTTTTTTTAACCTAACTTAAAATGTGAAGAGACTCACCCTTAAAGGATGGCCGAGTTGTTAGCATAATTACCAATACATGCACATAATTAGGTATATTATGTAATTTATGCCAAGTATCTACTCGTAATTATTTATTGTAAGTAGGTAATCGATTCTAGTTGATTGAGCGTAGAAGAGTAATAAGTGACAGTGACATTTACAAACGGGTCTTAGTGTTGTTGCAATTATTTTAAAAACTATTGTCTGATTCTCTGATTGGTGATTCGTGATTATTGCTAGATTGGAGGACGCGCTAATAATTTTGTGTGTGATTGTTTTATGATTAAAAATATAGAACTTATTCTGAAGAACTACTGGCTATTGTTATTGAAAGTCCGAACGTTTATACTACATAGACGGCTCAACTATTGGCACATTGTATAGGTAGGTACCTAAGTAGATAGGTTAGCCCGATAATAGTAGGTACTTACCGAGAGTACTTTATTAGTCTAAACCTAAATACTTATCTAGTCATACTTACCTATCTACATAGACGGCTCAACTATTAGCACATTGTATACCTAGGTACCTAAGTAGATAGGTTAGCCCGATAATAGTAGGTACTTACCGAGAGTACTTTATTAGTCTAAACCTAAATACTTATCTAGTCATACTTACCTATCTACATAGACGGCTCAACTATTAGCACATTGTATATCTAGGTACCTAAGTAGATAGGTTAGCCCGATAATAGTAGGTACTTACCGAGACTACTTTATTAGTCTAAACCTAAATACTTATCTAGTCATACTTACCTATCTACATAGACGGCTCAACTATTAGCACATTGTATACCTAGGTACCTAAGTAGATAGGTTAGCCCGATAATAGTAGGTACTTACCGAGAGTGTACTACTTACCAATCCAAGACACTACTTCCACTCGTTAGTATTTTCACGTCAAGACCCTATTAAAATCCACATAATGACCGACTGTCATCTATTTAGATTGCTATTCTTATATTACAGGCGCTAGTAAGGGTTCCTAGGAGAATCAATTAATTGAAAAAGTACGATAAAAATAAAAAAATTTACAAGTTTCAGATTTTTTCCTTTGTATCCACCCCACTACCTACCTGGATGCCAAATTTGAACGTTCTAGGTCATCTAGAACTGGGTTATAATTAACGTCTATAGATCAGTCAGTGATAAAATTTTCCATAACCAGCCATTTTTGGACGTTGATATCTAAATAACCGTTTGAGGTGTGTTTATGAAATTCGGTGCACATATTTTACTCGCAAGTGGCAATAGATGAGCCAAATTTGACTTGTTTATGTGAAATAGTTTTTGAGTTACGAGGGGGTGAAAAATCACCCAAATGGTTCCTGTAATATTACACTAGGCGCGCATCGCCCGTTCGCTTCGCTTGAACTTGGCTTGACACGCTGCCGCGTGTCTAGATATGTTTGTTTATAAAAATCTAAATATATATAACTCAAAGGTGACTGACTGACTGACTGACTGACTGACATAGTGATCTATCAACGCACAGCCCAAACCACTGGACGGATCGGGCTGAAATTTGGCATGCAGGTAGATGTTATGACGTAGGCATCCGCTAAGAAAGGATTTTGATTAATTCTACCCCCAAGGGGATAAAATAGGGGATGAAAGTTTGTATGAAAAGTCGCGATAATCGACATTCACGCGGGCGAAGCTGCGGGCATCAGCTTGTAAATAATAAGATAGCTCGGTAGATATTTTCCTCAGATCTTTAGCTTAGGTACTTAGATTTTTGAGGGTATATAAAGAGGGTAGTCAGAGGCACGTCCAAACATGACGTTTGGTACATGCCCACGTTTTGCACATTAGTTAGTATTCCGTACGTTTGTATGGGAGCTGTCGTTGTAGCCCCAATTGCTGGACAGATTTTGATAAATGAGGTGTCGTTTGAATAGATTGCAAGAGTGACATATTGTATAGAAAATGACAAACAAGTTAAAAATTAAAAATTAAAAAAACTTTGACACAAACTTTGCCCGCCATTTTGTGGCAGCGGCCATCTTGGATTTGAAATTTGTCATCGTGTTAGTATTCTACTAGTCAAGTCCTTATTAGATACCTATATTGAGGGAGTTGTGAAATATATTTGATATGTAGGTACGTTCAGTCGGTTTTTTTATTTTCGTTTGGTGTTTTCCGTCACCGTTTCGCGATAAAATCTCCATAGGCGCCGCGCCGCCCGGTCCGCGAGAATACGTGACTGAACATAAATTAAGGACATTACGCGAAAATAGCCTTTATCGTGTCGTGATAAAATCTAACCAATCGGCAATTTATTTTCAATATATGCAAATGGAATATAGCCCGTATGTGTATTGGAATAGAGTCTGAAATGTTTGCGAGAAGTCGTGCCGATTTTGATTTGATGTGATGAATAAAATATTTAACGAGAATGGAATTATTAAGTACAAGTGGTTCCGTGAGAACAGTTGACCTCAAACTTCCCCTCTTTCCCCCCTCCACTTCCCCTCTTTTCCTCCTCCACTTCCCCTCTTGTCCCTCTCCCCTTTTTTGCCAATTTTTTCGCAACATCTTATGAAGAATGAAATCCTAAGTGTGTAGTTACTAGTGTTTCTGTGAAAACAAAGACGTTACTAGTTCTTTTCGAAAGCTGCAGCCTTCTCCCATTTCCCCCCCTCCACTTTTTGAAAAAAAATTCGCAACATCTGGGTATAATGAAGTCTATAATGTGCTTTTAAAATTTAATTAAAATCTGTCGATAAATAACGCTACAACAAAATTCCACTTTCTCACCCTTTTTCCAATTTTGATGTGAAGGTGCACTTTTTCACTTTTCCGGATTTTGAACCTTTTTATTCGGACTGGACTGCTTGTCTGACAACCTGTGACACCAGGTACCGATACTAACTACAAAAGATGCGAACGAGATGCATTCAGTAGGTCTACCATGAGTTTTCTCAAACTACACTCGCTAGCGACTGTACTGTAGTTACAAAATGTATGAAAACTTGTACAGCGCCTCTAGCGGATAGTTGGCTACTAAAACGTCACGTAGTTAACTATCCTAAGTCACAGCGTACTACAGCGACTGTAGTTTGCGCTTCATTCAATTGCTTAGAATTTGGTACCATGAGTAACAATTTTGACAGATGTCATAGTAACGTACTATTACTACTGTAGTAACGTCAGCCAATCTAAATGTGACAACTCATCGTAGACGCACGGGTGTAACGACTCGATACTCGCTTAGAAATGGCGTACCCGTTACTCAATACCGAATACATACGGTTTGCTACAGCTTTACAAAACATGGTGAAGGAAAACATCATGAGGACCAGCATGTTAGAACCTAATAAGTTCGAGACAAAAAGCACTAAGGGACCATTTCAGGTCGAAATTTGCCATCTCATAATACTAATGAAAAAAGAAAAAACGGGGACAGCGGGCATAATTTTTGCATATTTAATTCGACTATATCAACCGGGACAGGACACGGGGACAACGGGAAGTCATTTTAAATATTTAATTAATGTACCGCTGTCCCCGTTTGACGGGGGGGACACAGAGTTCGGGGACAACGGGAATACACGCACTTTCATCCTATCACCACACCAGTTAGAAATAAGCAAAACACACCACGGTCATCGACCTTCCGAGACAGGAAGACCATTGAGCATTGAGACAATGGATACGAAATACGGCACTCCTAACCAACCCCCATATTCAATAAGAAGTCGGATCAAATGGGATTCCGTCTAGTTACCATTGTGGTTATTTATTTTTTTAAATAAAACAAATTATAAACTTGACCATGACTTGACATTGACTGACCTCACAGCTCAGTTGGTAGTAGCTCTGCCTTCTGCGCTGTAGGTTGTGGGTTCGATCCCCACCCAGGACAAACATTTGTGTGATGAACGTAGATGTTTGTTCTGAGTCTGGGTGTTAATATAAACCTATTCTATGTAAATATTTACAAAAAAAAATATAAAATCTATCAACCATCTAGTTCCCATAGTACAAAGTTTGCTTAGATTGGGGCGTTGTGTGATTGTCCACCAATATTTTATATTTATGACTGTAATCTCCAGGCTCGGTAGATATCTCCTCAGATCTCTAGTTACTTAGATCTTTGAGGATATCTAATGAGTCAGAGGCACGTCCGAAAATGACATTTGGTACATGGCCACATTTTGCACAGTGGTTAGTATTCCGTACGTGACAGGTTGCAAGCCCATCGCCGCTTATAAGAATACTAACTATGACACACACCTTCGAATTTTCGATTCTAAGGTAGGTATGTCGGTTTCCTCACGATGTTTTCCTTCACCGTTGAAGAGCACTGGCATTGCGCACATACTTTTCGAATGGAAAAACTCATTGATGCACGACCAGGTTTGAACCCATGACCTTCGTTATTATTAGTATTAGACGGGTATTTATCGCGTTTAATACTAATAATACTAATAATAATGTGTTCAGATCGCGTAAGTTTAAAAGTCCATGACCTTCGGATCGTGAGGCAGAGGCGCTACCACTACACCATCAGTTTAGAAGCCATATAACTAAAACTACAGAAAAATTGTGAAAAATAAATAAAATTTAGAACAAAATGTTACGCAAATTCATATTTTATTATTTTTAACTTAGTCTGCGTAACTACAGAATTACCTCCAGTGTCTCTCGCGCGGTGTTTGTGAATAAGGCCTATACAAGCCTATCGCATCCTTTTATTAATTGGCTAAACCACATATGGTGAGATTTACGGCTGCCTTAAAATGGACATTGTTGAATGACATCGCGTTGTAAGTTATGGATAGAGATACGATCTCTTACTTCCTCATCTCACCCGTGTTCCCGTTGGCCCCGGCCAGGGCTACTGGGAACACAGTTGTTGGAAGGACAAGTGTGATGATAGTCCTTTATCGTATTTAATCAAATTCAGAATAAGTGAAAAATTTAATTAAAAATTTTCAAAATCCCCGACCCAAAACAAACATAGCTAAAAACAAACACACACACGACTGTAATCCCCAGGCTCGGTAGATATCCCCTCAGATCTCTAGTTACGTAGATCTTTGAGGATATCTAAAGAAGGTAGTCAGAGGCACGTAGGTACAATGATATTTGCACATGCCCAAATTTTGCACTGTAGTTAGTATTCCGAACGTGACAGGTCGCAAGCCCATCGCCGCTTATAAGAGCACTAACCGATGACACACACCTTCGATTTTTTGGTTCTAGAGTATGCTGGTTCCCTCACGATGTTTTCCTTCACTGTTTAGAAGCTCAGAACACTCCCGACTAATACACCATTCAAACAAAAAACACAAAATCAAAATAGGTTCATGCGTGGCTACGATGCTACAGACAGACAGACACACACAGACAGACACGTCAAACTTATAACACCCCGTCGTTTTTGTGCTTTTATTATAGAATTTATTACTTTTTTAAAGGTGTGTGTCATAGGTTATTTTTATAAGCGGCGATGGGCTTGCAACCTGTCACGTACGGAACACCAACTACTGTGCAAAATGTGATCATGTGCCAAATATCATGTTTGGACGTGCTGACTACCCTCTTTAGATATCCTCAAAGATCTAAGTAACTAGAGATCTGAGGAGATATCTACCGAGCCTGGGGATTACAGTCGTGACCATATTTAATTTAATTTTTAACTTAAAACGCGCAGACAAAGTTCCGCGAGAGTCAGCTACTCTATACATATAATAAAATCGTTTATCTTTGCGTTTCTGCACGCTAATCTCCGCAACGACTGAACCAAATCGAATGCAGTTTTCACTTTATATGTTGAGATAAACTTGGATTAAAACTTAGGCTTTGTTTCATCAAAATCGGTTGACAAATAAAAACAGATAATTTGTACTACTTCAATACTGTCTTCAACGTGGGATCCAGTCATCAAAATGTGTTCGCATCGTAAAAAATCGTCTAACATATCGCCGGACATTGTTAGTGTGGTGTGTCGCGACCCTAGTAGTTTGTGATGACTGATTGAGGGTAGTCTCGTCAGTTGAAGATGCGAGCGGACGCCGGCCCTCAGTCTACTCGTGACCACGGTGATTGTAATATCATCGAAACGTCGAGGTAAATAGAATGTTTCACAATACGCGATTAAGTCCCGAGAGTATATATTTAAACAGATAATTTGTATTTGATGAAAAACCTTACCCATTCGTACAGCCAATAAATTAAATTAATCATTAATCTTAGACTCACCTAGTATGTAAGACGTTTCAAAGTGATCCCTGTGATTCTATTGAAAATAAACATATTTTGATTTGATTTGATTTGATTTAATAAATTAAGAATATTAAAAAGTAATCTTACGCGTACGTAGTCGCGGGTATCAACTTGTTAATATAAATTGTTTTATGCGGGTTTTAACCCTACAAGCGCCGTCCAGGCCGTAATGTGAAATATCCATAACCGGTCCTTTAGACCAGGTGGGACATAGACATACATTCTCATTATAGGACTCATCTCAGTTTACGGCCGCGCCGGGTAAAAAGTAGCACAGGGGGTTACTGTTACTAGGGACGGGGTGATATCGATGATTTGTTTATCGATATCGATTAATGGTAGAACCACTATGATAATAAAAAAAACAAAAGCAAACATAATCAAGATTGTAATTCCCGGGCTCGGTAGATATCTCTTAAGATCTTTGGTTACGATTTCTGAGGATATCTACAAAGGCTCGTCCAAACATGATATTTGGCAGATGCCCAAATTTTGCGCAGTAGTTAGTTCCGTACGTGACAGGTGCAAGCCCATTACCGCTTTTTTTTGTTTTTATCTATATTCATAATTCATTGGTTCATTGTTTCATGTTGGTATTTTAATTTTAATCTAGTTTCTCTATCGTATAAAACTGCTTTTAACAAGATATAATCTACACTTCTACACTAACTAATATATTATTATATTTTGTATACTATGATTATTATATTCTAAAGAGGAAAAAATTTTTTGTTTAAATTAAATAGGCTCCAAAACTACTGAGCCGATTTGAAAAATTCTTTCACCAATGTGTAGAATGAATGGACAATGGGCAGATTGGGATCACCCTCCAATAGTGATAATATATATGTCGTTGGATAGGTCTGTTCAATTGGAACAACTATTGCTATGACAGCTTTGCTGTCACTACTGTCCGTTCAAAGATATAAGACTTTTAAGTTTAGATAAAATGTTAAAATAAATAAAATATTATTATTATAATAATGATTTGTTACACAGGAACATAAAAAAGGGGCCCCCTTTTATCAGTTTAAACAGTGTTTTTTTAATTATTCTGGTATTTAGGGTATTCGTGTCCGAGCGACGACGTATTTTATGGGTTATCTATAATGACATTGCTTAAAAAATTGCTGTTGCATTAAACCCTTCATGAATTGCATATCCTAAATACCATATTATTGATATAAAGTGTGCACATGTGCCCATCGTTCGCCTTCCTGATAAGCATGTACAATAATGGTCTATAATGTTGCCTTCATTTGGCTTATATCTAATTGAAACATAGAGAGAAAAACAGTTAGATTACCTGCCCGATTACGGAATTCAGGAAAATGTGTAGCTTTTGCGTGGACGTATCCAATCACGTCATGTAAGACAAGGAATATATTATTGTTATTTACTATTGAACAGCAACCCAAATGAAGGCAACATTATAGAGCATTATTGTACATGCTTATCAGGAAGGCAACGGAGGGCACATGTGCACACTTATATCAATAATCTGGTATTAAGGATACGCAATTCATGAAGGGTTTTATGCACCAGCAATGTTTTTAAACGATGTCATTGATGATAACCTATAAATACGTAGTCGGTCGGACACGAATACCTTATATACCAGAATAGAGACCCTTTATCAGTTTTAACAGTGTTTTTTTATATGTTACTGTATAATAAATCATTATTGTAATAATAATATTTTATTTATTTTAACATTTTATCGAAAATTAAAAGTCTTATATCTTTGAACGGACAGCTGTGACTGCAAAGCTGTCTAGGCAATAGTTGTTCCGGTTGATTAGACCTATCCAACGACATATATTTTATGTCTATTGGAGGGTGGTCCCAGGTTCCATACATTTTTGCCCATTGTCCTTTCAGGATGAATATAGGGTTCATTTTACGTAGGTACCTCACGGGCGAATCCGCGAACAGAAGCTAGTTATCGATAAAAACGTCCTTGGCACTTCCATCCCTATTAATCCTTTTAAGCACAGTATCGCTTTCACAAAGTAACATACAGTTATCTAGTCACTGGGTTGGGTCTAATTGGTTTTTTATTCGCTGCAAATCCTTTATAGATAGGCTATTTTTACCTGACTGCGAACAAGTTACGGTGTTGTTAGGGTTAATGTGGTGTTTGGGGCTTTGGGGTGTATTTATATGAGTTCTTTTGGCTATTACTGTAGCCTAATGGCTGATTCTGATAAATGAGTAGATTTCGCCTGGATCACAAGAGTGACAGACAAAATGTAAAAAAATCCAATATGGCCGCTGTGACGAGCTAATTTCAAATACTTTCAGTAGAGTTTTTTGAATTTTGCAATAAATACGTACTAGTTCAATTGATTAAGTTAGCGAAAATCAGTAGGGTGATTTGTCGTTGTATGTTTGTGTATTTATGTTGTTAGAACAACTTAAGAACGGTTAAACCTATCTGTATAAAACTTGAGAGGTTAAAGATTCTGCTGTATAGATTTGCTGGGAAGCATACGATACGCATACGCATACGTAGGATAATGTCAGTTGTAAACCGTACACCCTTTACGTTCCTACAGTTAGGACAAATTATAGGCAGAATGCATTTGTCTGTAGAGCTTTTTGCTTGTTTAATACTTTAGTGCATGGTAATAGTGAGGTAGACTTATTCAACACAAGTACAAGTAAGCTTAGGCGCTTACTTAGTGACAATTTTTTCACACACATTAGGTACTTAATTAACTTTGTTCGTGTTTTCTTTGTTTTTTCCTTCTCAGTAATGTTTCTTTCACTATGTTTATATAAAGTCGTCAACTTGCTTTTTAGCTTGCTATTTTTAAGTATATCTTTACCTATCTGCGGAAACTTTTAATTGGCCGTCAACAAACATGCACTGGTCTGTCCAGGCATGTTCTATTATGTTCATCTAAATTTGTAAATCTAGCTGTTAGTTTCTCCAAAATTGTATAAATAAATAAATAAATAAATAGTATGTCCTTACGACAAAGTCAGCTTTTAATTTTTCTGACAAAAATTCACATAAAATGTTAAAATTCATGGTCTTCCTTTTATTTCTGACACTATGTTATGTAGCAAAAAATAATCCTTATGATGAGGCCTTTCGATCTGTATGATAAAAATACAGAACGATTATTTTTCTCGTGTAACGGATTCGATTCCCGGTTCAACCATGTAATTATTGAAATATCTATGAATGCAGTTTATATTGTTTTTTAAATTCAAATAATGTTTTCTTTCAATAAAATGTTCCATCTTCAATATTCAAGGTACTTTCTTATAGTGATGTAGCTCCCCGTAGGTAGGTTAGGTAAGCCACAACATTGATAGCATGCTAACACACATAGAACCGGACTACACTGACCTTCAAGGCACTCTGGAGAGCTAAGTCCTGCTCCACACTGTAAGGCCTACATTATAACCGACTGCGAAGAATGAGGGTTATGTGTGTAGTGTATGTCTAAGTACCTATGTGAGTTCCTTTGGCTGTCGTTAGAGCTTAAAAGGCTGGACAGACTTTGACAATTGAAGTGTCGATGGCTTCGTCTGGATTACAAGAATTATAAAGCAATATAAAATGTAAAAAAATAAAAATTATAACGGCTTTAAGAAGCTATTTTCATATATTTCCATTTTCAATCGAGTGTTTTTAATTTTTCAATATAATATACAAAGAACCTAATTACTTAATAGTTTAATATTGTTGATTAGAGTAAAATTATCAAGTCAATTTTAAAGTTTAAAATTCTCGAGAATTTGTCCGATGGATATAAACATAAAGGAATTATTCACCAGATTCTCGTTTTCACACCCGTTGAATTGAAATAGTGTTAGTACCTACTTCAAGCTATATATGTGACGTTTCTGAAATATTATGGTTTGTAAGAGCTCGTGGTAAGCAAGTTATAATTTCGTTCTAAACTTACTTCTTCTTTTGGATATGGCGCCTGTGGTTGAATTATTATTTTCATAGGAGGAAATCCTGAGAATTTTGAAAAGAAAAGCCATCTTTTGTTTAAAATTGACTTGACAACTTGACTGACTCTGTGATGTTGACAAAAATAAAAATACACTTGACACTGGCAAAATTCTCTAAGAGACAGATGCCATAATTCAGAAGAAGAAGAGTTTATTCCCGCCCTTTTAGCTGTCAGAGTTGTCAAAGTCTTATGGACATGGCCTAGGGTCTGACGGCAAGTCGTGAGGTGAGTTTGAATTACGCGTCGACCTTTGAACTGGGACTTCGAATAGAGCCGTAGAGATGAGATTAAATGGTTTTAAAAGTCTATAATTGTTTTTTAGATGTTCAGGGCTAGTTTCAACGTGCACAGTTAATTGAAATAATAGCTTGTTAGCCTTTTAATCACCTGTTAAAGTTGTTTTGTGTTCCACTATCTGACAAGGGATTATTCCGTAAAATGAAATGACGTAAAATAGATAACGATACTTTAAGATTCTTGTTAATTTTGATGCCTGGTCAGGATATGCTTTGTTCACAAATAGTGCCTCTTGTCACTAAACAAAACAGACTAAAAAAATAAGTAGGTAAACTAGCTTGAATGAGTTTCTTGCCTCTTTTTTTGGATCACGACTGTAATCCCCGGGCTCGGTAGATATCACCTCAGATCTCTAGTTACTAAGATCTTTTAGGATACCTAAAGATATATCCAAACATGATATTTTACACATGCCCACATTTTGCACAGTGGTTAATATGGGTCGCGACTCGTGGTCCCACTGGGATTGTACCACTATTACTCGTGGTCCCACTATCCCTGAAATCATGGGTTCGTGGTTCCACTGCTTAGTGGGACTACCAGTCATAGTTAAAATCGTAGGTTCGTGGCCCCACTGCATCAAGTTTATACGTAGAGTAAATACTTGAATTAAAGTGAGTTCTTCAGGTACTGGCCACTTGAGATACTGGCCTTTTTAGTCACAATTCACATATTCCGTACGTGACAGGTTGCAAGCCCATCGCCGCTTATAATTAAACACATGCCTACGACACATTTCGATATATTGGTTCTAGAGTATAACGGCTTCCTTGCGGTGGCATTTCGCACATACATTTTTCGAATAGAAAAACTCATTGGTGCACGACCAGGTTTGAACCCACGACCTTTGAATGATGAGGCAGGGGTGCTACCACTACACCACCAGTGTTCTTGGGCATTTTGATGGGCAGAATACATTTAATACCTTTAGGCGAGCAATTCTTGTATATTATGTATCTGAATCTGAGAAACGGCTGCAACCATTTTCATGAAATTTCATACGCAGGGATTTTCGGGGGCGATAAATCGATCTAGCTAGGTTTCATTTTTAGAAAAAGTCGCTTACAAAAAAAAACGAGCAAAGCTCGGTCATCCCGGTACTATTTTTTAAAGGATTGTTGAGTGTTGCATTGTCCCCTCCCTAGCTGGAAATGACGGTAATCGCCAGACGGACATGTGCCACGATGGATGGTCGAATTATGGAAATAGGAGTAGGACAGACAGCTTTAGTACTTTAGAATACCTCGCTTTAGACCTAGATAATGCGGGTCCTATACTGCCGTGCTAAGGGGGACAGCCGTAAGCAACATTTTTTCTGAAATTGAGTTAGTACCATATTCGGAATCCTCGTGTCGAGATCTATAACTTTCTCTTTGACAGTTTTTTAAAATAAAGTCTCTAAAGGCTTTTTTCAGTTGTGCTAAGCGCCGTAACTACAATTTATTTTTTGGATTTCTTAAAATTACAGCCGTAAACGAACATTATCACTATCCTGCCCTAAACTTCTATAGATAAAACCACCGAACTGGTGGATAAAACTCATAGAGTGCTTACATTAATCGCATTAAAGACATAGATGCATTACACTAAGAATGCGAATTTAAATCTTTAAGTATTTTCTTACGTTAAGCGTGGTAACTATACATTACGGCGGTAAATGAAGTAACAATCACAGCCTTTAGCCCTTTTGATTCCTTAACATGACAGCCGTAAGTTGTGCAGTTACGGCGATTATGCTTTTAATAAAAGATTTCAATCACTATGTTTCTCTATCAAAAGCGCTTTAAAGAGTGTCCCTTACCTAAAGCGCGGTATGTGTGTTGCTTACGACGCTCATTGTAAGTATTCGTCTATAAAATAAAGCAGGCTTCTATAGCATAACGAGTATTTTGATGTTTTAATATAGTAATAATTGTAATCGGAGTTTAATATTCCAACGTATAAAAACTACATTATTTTCTTTATAAAACATTTTTTTCAGATTTAAAAAAAAGTTAATTCTGTAGACGCAATTGACAAAAACATTTTGAAAACTTTAAGCGCCATTTTCTCGAAACTAGTAGACATGCAATTACGGCTGTCACCCTCAGCACGGCCTATATAATATAGGTACTAAATCGTACACGCATAAACAGACATTGTAAGTTAAATGTGATTTAGAAGCTTTTTTGCGGGTTTATTGCCGACAGATGTCGTTTTTAGGGTTTTTTTAGGAAAGCAACAACTTTTATATAATTTTCTTTTTTAATTATAAGTACTTATTAGTTAAGTACCTACCTACTAGCTGACTGATCACTGTTCGCAAGTTCGTCTGCGCGAATATTACGTGCGTATTTACGTGTAGGTATTCCCGTTATCCCCGTACGCCATGTACCCGTCACGGGGACAGTGGGACGTGGTTAAATTTCTTTCCCGTTGTCCCCGTACCTATTGGTGTTTATTAATCATTTACATGTAAGTAAGTATACCTGTTAGTTTTTAATAATAATGTAAGGTACTAAAAAATATTTAAAAAATATTATCCTTTGTTTTTGTATGGGAATTACTTACTTACGTAAACTTACTCTTCAAATAATTAATGAAATATACAAATATGTTTATATATAAAAATAAATGAAATAGTGTAAACGTTTTTAATAGTATTTACCTATCTACTTAGCTGACCTGAATGGCGCCAATACATTCACGCATGCATATTTTATCTTACCTGCTCTATCAAAAATTTTAGAAAGAGCAATTAATAACAGGTTGATAGGCTATCTGGAAAAGTATGAGCTGCTTTCCAACAACCAATATGGCTTCCGAAGAGGAAGATCCACTGCTGACGCCGTGTCGGAACTTAATAATTTTATTGTCAGGTGCTTGGATACTGGCACGAAATGTCTAGGAATATTCCTTGATCTAGCCAAAGCTTTCGACACGGTGTCAATTCCTTTGCTCCTACACAAGCTAGGAGAACTGGGGATTCGTGGGAATCAACTGGAATTGATGCGAAGCTATCTTACTGACAGAACGCAACGTGTTAAAGTCGGTAACCATTGTAGCTCTGAGATATCGGTTGAATACGGAATACCACAAGGAAGTATTATTGGACCCACTCTATTTCTGATTTACATCAACCAAATATGCAAATTAACACCCACTAATTGTAAACTTCTAGCATTTGCCGATGACACAGTCTTATTATTCTCTGGAGAAGCTTGGAAAAAGGTCTATGAGTATGCACAATGTGGTTTCAATGAAGTCTCTACCTATCTTTACCAAAACCTACTCACTCTAAACCCTGATAAAACCAAGTACTTAACCTTTACTCTGCGTGAAACTGGCCTGCCAAACCCGTCTGAAAATCTTAAGCTAAGAGCTCACACAGTACAATGCCTCTACTCTAAAACTGACCAAGACTGTGACTGTACTGTGATAGAAAATTGTGACACCCTCAAATATTTAGGCGTTCTAATAGACAAAAATCTAACATACGTACCCCACATAACACACCTGACCTCCAGAATACGTCGACTTATTGCAATCTTTAAAAACATAAAATATGTCACTACTCAACCGCAATTGAAAATGACCTATTTCGCGCTCTGTCAAACTCTACTGAATTACTGCGTCTCCACATGGGGTGGCTCATAGAAAACACATATGCTCCCTCTTGAAAGAGCTCAAAGAGCAGTCCTTAAAGTAGCCTATTCACATCCTTATAAATACCCCACCGCTAAACTCTATAACGAATGCCAAGTCTTAACTGCGAGGCAACTGTTTATACAACAAGTTATACTTACACAAAAAATAAAATGTCCCCTTAAATCTCAAATGATTACGAAACGTCGGAAAGAAATGTACAAACCTATTCTGTGTAAAACTCAATTTGCTCAAAAACACTCACACTTTTTGGGAGGACACCTATATAACAGAATAAGTAAAGAAATTGCACTACATAACACAACTTACATGGAATCTAAAAGGAACATTAATAAATATTTACAGAGACTAAATTATATACAAACTGAAAATTTATTAAAAGTGATTACATGATTTTAAAAAAGTCTTCTCATACTAACATAAAATGTTATATAACTAGTCTCATAAAGGCTTCGTTATTACTATTTTTAATTAATTATAACATGCACACATCATAATTACACACAAACCAAACACACTAACTACACACATACCTACATAACTTCACTACACTCACACTGGCTGATTGATCAGGTTAAGTTCTAATTTAGGTTAGTCCTTTTTACTTTATTCCTTATTGTTAAACGTAATTTGTGAACAAAATTACGTGCATAGACTATTATATATATATAATTTTCAATATAAGATTTGCTTGGCCGTTTTTAAGTCTGCCGAAGTAGAGAATCTCTCGCGTCTACACACAAGTCTATACTTAGTTAGAGCGAGAAGTCGAAACATAGACAGCACCCAGGTTTTTTTTTGACCAAAGTATTTTATTTGTACCAGGATATGTATACCGTATACCTTGTATAATCGCGCACAACATATATGATAATAATTATGTAAAATATAATACCTACTTATACTTAAGTTTAAAATACTTTGTAAAACCAGTTTGAAAATAAATACATATTATTATTATTATTATTATTATTATTATATGCATGCATTTAAATGAATAATTGCGCACAATTACATAATGATTCCAACACATCAATCATCCATTTCTCATACAAGAAACAAAACAATAAAATTTACGTCGCCATCTTTCTTTCAAGAAGTTTTATGTAAAGAGGTCGTGTGAAAGATCGTATCATAGACAATCAGTTCGATAATAGGTAGAGCATAATATAATCTAGTATCAGCAATAAGTACTTTAATTATGGAGAAAATTTCTAAATTCACATCACATAGGTAGGTAACTATTTTTTAAAAAATAACAAAAAAAATTAAATAATAATGTTGTCGAATAAAAACTTATTTCATCACAAAGGAAATTCAAATCTACTTATAATCAAAAAGTAATCTTTGCCAGTAGCGTACACAGTTCAAAAATAGAACCGAATTCTTTTTTTTCTTCAGAGACTCGGAAAGTTATTTTTTAAACGATGTAAGCATGGCGCGCACCGACCATACCGCCGACTATTTTTGCAAAAACCTTTCCAGTATGCTCTGGTCATTAGCGAATATTTTGTTTCGCTCAAACATAGGCTCGAAGCCAAAGCTGTTTACTAGCTATTGCACGCGGACCTGCCTGTATTCCCGAACATGATTATGGCTTCTTTAAAAACTGTCAAACGTCAGTTATAAAGTTAGTAATGTAGCAAAGGCTGAATACAAACAGTTTTGGAACGAAGTTCTTTATCGCGCGTTGTGAAAGGGGGCTAGACGGAAAAAATTCTCACGAAAAGTTGTAACGACACTTTTTGCTACAGTTGTAAGCCGTGCGGCGTGCGCGTTTTTTTCTGTCTGTCTCTCTCTCTCTCATATAAAGCAAGGAAAGGAACTTCGTTCCATCCGGGTGTCCCTTGACACCTCTCAAGTTTTTTTTTTTTTTCTAAATTCTTCTTCTTAAAAAAATTAAGTTGTTTTCGAGAATTAGGTATGCTTTCGGGCGGGACGACCTAGAGCTTTAGGTATTAGTGTTGTGGTATTTAGGAAATGTTTAATAAAAAAATATACCTATATATTGTAGCTGTGCCTCTAATCCCTTTTAGATATCCTCAAAGATCCTCAAAGCTTTGGGATGTTTTTGTATCTATCTGGAAGTTTTTTTTGGCGTCGCATTTGTTTTTTTACCATTATATTTTAGAAGAAAAGATAATTAGGCAAACAATTTTATTAATAAAATCATGCGCGTATCTGGACGTTTTGAACTTAGTCTCCGGGAAATGAAATGATTGACAGATGTCAGCTGTCAGAAGAAATATTTTTTAATTTATCTTTATTTTACGTTTTTCTTGTAAAATTTTCATTCTCAAATCATCATAACAAAGTTTCTATAAAGTAGTAAGTGTATTCCTTAATTCTATTCTACTATGGACACACAGACGTCAAAAATTGTGTATATAGATTCTGTTGCTAAAGCTCGTTCACATTAATTATAGCAGCGCAAACAATAGGATTCTCAGAAATGTGGCTAGAGTTTACATGTTCTACTGTGTACCCTTTACCCTGTGGTTACTGTGGCGCCGATTCAAAATAATAAAAAAAATATGCATCTACACTTTTCTTAATTTATGGTAGGTATTTGTCTATGGCCTAGCTAGACCAAGAGTTGTATTTTTTTTTAATGACACTTTGCCAAAGACATTTTATCTACTGAGAACGTCCTTGCACTTTGCAGTCGAGTTTGACATTTAAAAGAAAATGGTGTCAGTTTTTTTATCTTTACTTGATTTTCCCAATCTAACCAGAAAGTAACATAAGTAATAAAATGTTAATTGTTACTTATTGTTTAAAATAATATCAAAGTTACACAATAAAACTTAAATTAACAATTAAAATTAAAAAGCTACACACACCTACATTGTCAGTACAAATGGACAAAAAAAATCTATTCAGTTTCCGAGCACAAACGCTCCGTAGACATTAGTAGAGATTATTTCACCAACTCTATGACACATCTCGAACGAAAATAAGAGAATAAAATAGGTATATACATATATATTAAGAATATATTCGTAAACTATTTAATGGCAGTCTGTAGGACCTAACTATCTATAAAGTTTTATGTTACTTTTATGACTCGTTTTTGGCATGTGAGTAATATACTGCTGTTTGTCTATTATTAACATTTCTAATTTTTATCTATTTCCACTGTGTACGTACTAAGTTATCTAATTTGTAATCGTGTAGGCTATCTGTTTACTTTGCTTGTTCACACTTTCTATGTATCTATTATTCTTCTTACTCGTGAAAACCTTTTAATAGCCTTCTGTTCTCTATTTTCCAACTATTATGTTTTTTGTGTGCTGCTGGTTTTCCTTTAAATAAATAAATAAATGTTATATACTGAATATTTGGGAACTAGAACTACTTAATATTTACTTTTTGTACCTACAAAGTGAAAATAACTGTAAGTATAAGTAACTATCAATCTTTTCCGTTTGACAGTTTGCAAAATCCTGGGGGAACCGAGTTGGAAGAGCACGATCTAAGTATTTTACCTACGTGTCTGTCTGAAAAAGTACCTTTACCGCCATTTTTCTTTAGAACATTTAAATATTACGTCAATGTCAATTACGTAAATAGAATTTTCTTGTAATAATGCATGCCTTCAAAGTGCCATGTTTTAATATTAGATAGGTAGATACGAGTATAATTATGCTTATATAAGTAGGTACTTAAGTACTTTATCAAGTTTTTTTAGCGTCTCTTTATTTATGCATTTGTAATTTTTTTTTAAATTAAACAAAAAATTAGGCAAAGAATTACTATTATTAAAAAAAATGCGGTATTATCTATGAACGGAAGAAATTATAACTTTAGATTTTATATAAAATCATTTCTGAAAACGTATTTTTTTTATCTATTTCGTTCCTCAGCTGGCCATACTTGCTTATATTGACTGTAGTTGGGCTTTACTTATTGATGACATACCTACCTGCATGTATTACTTTCAAGTAGATAGGAAAAATAATATTAACATAGCTTTTAAAATAAGAAACTGTCAAGAGAAAACAACAACCGCGCGATAAAAAAAATAAAAAGTCGTGAGAACGTCGGACGTAATCGATATCTGCCAAGCCTGCCTATAATCGACTCACTGGGTATCGTACTATCGAGTCGTCGTGGTACATCACTAGTTAAGAAAAGAATAAAAATGCCGCGAGTTTTAAAAATAGAACGCGCGTCTTTTTACACTTATTTTGCAAACGGTGTGTCTATATTTATATTATGTACCTACCTAATAACTCTCCTGATCTTTATCCCGTTCCTACATAAACCCGTGCTTTTTTTATTAGGTATTGTTTCCCTAATTATTTTGGTAAATGCATAGATTAATGCGAAGCAAAAAAAGAAAAAACGTTGTCTATTATTTTATCAGCTTCTTTATGTCATAGTTTTTTTTTAATTAAAAACCTGTCTACAGTCAGAATTAATTTCGTGTTCTGTCAAAATACTTAGGTATGCGAAATTATCGTATTACTCCTTAACGCATACTATTGCAAAACTGGGTGATGGGTAGGTATTAGGTATAATTTTGCTCCGATTTATATTTTGTAAGAGGATCATACAAAGAGCTAGGAGGGAGACGAGTTGCTTGCCTGTTCTTAGACTTAGGTTAGGCTGGAATTGGCACTTAGAATCACATGTCAATCACAATTTAGTTATTATGTATATTATTGACGGGGGATTTTCTGCGGTGCATTTGCCTGACAACTACGTCGCTCTGGTTTTTATATGTTTTCTCGTGTTATTTTGAGTTTTATTGCGCAATTTTGGTGGTTATTTTGCCAATAAAGCCCGGGTTCTTGACGCGAGTGTACAGCCATCTTTTGTTTAAAATTGACTTGACAACTTGACTATGAGTCTGTGACGTTGACAATACTTATAAATAAATACACTTGACACAGGCAAAATTGTTCTCTAAGAGACAGATGCCATAATTAAAGAAGAAGAAGTATTATTGACGGAATATATGACTACTTGTTAACCTACCTTATTATTCAGTATTATTTTATTATTATTAAACAATTCGCATGACATTTTATTTGATTATGGTGTGTTAATATTTGACATTTTACAACTTGAATTAATTTATTCTAATGTTTAATGCCCATTTTTTTTTTTTTTAATTAAGTATATAAATATTTCTAAATTAATTTCTACGCCTGTAAACGCAGATTTCGGCTGAGCAAAATAGTTTTTAAGATCTTTTGTTTGGACCTGGAATTATGAATAAATGATTATGATTATATGACATGTAAAGTTTCAAAGTTTAGCTATCCTAGTCATTTTATTTTGACTTTTGTATATTTGATGACGTTCGACTATCGAACTACTGGTAGGACTGGATGGAATAAAGCCTTGTGGTACTGGGGCGATAATAAAAGTACCTACAAATAAATGCGCCTTACTACAAGCTCTTACAAACCATAATGTTTCACAAACGTCACATTTCAAGCTTAAAGTAACAATACTTCAATACAATTTGTATAGGTCATGGTACGAAATATCAAAGTTCAACTTCCCATTCAGTATCAATAATGAACTTTTTAGTTCACTAATCCCCATTACCTACGAGTTCGCATCAGTGGCAACGGGGAATAGTGAAAAAAAGTTCACTAATCCCCGTTAACGGGGATCGTCAACGGGGATTAGTGGAATAAGCCAATTTGTATAGGTTATGATACGAAGTACAAAGTTATATTATTACTTTGGTATTGCACGGAGAGTTTGTGGTACTATATCTAGGTACTTGCATTATGTAACTCACTAAACGGCACGGTGTAATATTCCGATGGCTTTTTAGATACATAAAAGTACTTAAAGTGTGTGAAAAAGTGCTTTAAATATAGTATTAAAATGTAATCTATTTTAGATAGGAATCTTTTTGTTCTTTGTGACGGTGTCTCGTGACGAATGGTGAGAAGGTATTCTATGATTATCTAATGCCGCCATTGTGTATTTAACCGACTGCGAAGCAGGCTGTTTCGACGAGCAATTTTCATCATCATCATCATCATTCTCCTGCCTCTATCCTATGTGTGGGGTCGGCAACATGTTTTCTTCTTCCACTCACTCTTATCATTCGTCAACTCTGAGTCTACTCCTCTTACATTCATATTATCTTCACACAGTCAAACCACTTTTTCTTCTGCTTTCTTCTACTAGCACACCCAGATACACTCATACCCATAACTCTTCTGGTGACATGGTTTTCATCCCTCCTCATCACGTGTCCATACCATGCTAATCTAGCACTCCTCATCTTTTCACTATTGTGCAATATACTTGTGACCTCTTAATTTATTCTCAAGATCTAAGGTTTCTCGCCAGGGATTACATTGCCTATTTATTTTTTCATTTCGTTCTCTCATTCCGAAATATAAACAGAGCTAAAAGTAATTGAATACTTCATAAGCGGACGACATTATGAATTTACATTTCCCAGAGAGTGTTCTTTGTAGTCGCTTACTGAATAACATTACAATCTACACTAATCTATACCTACTAATATTATAAAGCTGAACAGTTTGTTTGTTTGGTTGAACGCGCTAATCTCAGGAACTACTGGTTCGAATTGAAATATTATTGTTGTGTTGTATAGTCCATTTATCGGCTTAGTGTCAGAAGTACCATTGATTTGTACCATTGATGGTACAGGTGATACGACTTTGTATCCTTAGTACCATTAATGGTACTATTGACAATTATTTAGGAGTCAGTAGTGCCATCATAAATATTGATGTCTCCTATTGGGGAATATCCTCATTTTTCTTTCATGGTACTAGGGATACAAAGTTGTATCATTTGTACCATCAATGGTACAAATCAATGGTACTTCTGACACTAAGCCCATTTATCGAGGAAGGCTATAAGCTGTATAACATCACGCTACGACCGATAGGAGCGGAGCATCAATGAAATATGTTGCAAAGACGGGAAAAAATATATTACTTATAGTTACAACGCACGGACAAAGAAAGAAGTAAAGTTAGTTTGAGGTAATCTTCAATTCAAAAAATATTTTACTAATATTTAGAATGAATTTTCATGATGAACGTAGGCAATTATTTTACGTAGATACCTCGGCAAAGCCGCGGGTGGAAGTTAAGTTATAAATAAATTGGTGCGACTTTGTTCGAGTAATGTTTATAAAAAATTCATACAATATAATTTATTTCTTTACATAACATAAAATATTACTAGGGATGTACTATAAAATGAAAAATGAAATTAAATCTAAATAAAAATGGTAGTAAAAACGATTTAAGCGTGTTCTCTGTAAAATAATGTTGCACAATGGCAGGGGCCTTACAAAACATCATTGTTTCAAAAACGACAAAGTTTCAAGCTTGAAGTAACACTACTTCAATTAAATTGTTATAGATCGTGGTACGGACACCCGCGATACAGGCTTACCTAGTGCGGGGTTCATTGTATATTATTTGTCCTTTGAAATTGTTAGTTTTTATATTGTGTTAGAGATAGCGCGCACGGGTTACTTTTGACGCCGTGACTGTTTCGTCACTCTAATCAAGTCCGTGCTTATGTATGGAGATGCGCGCATGGTACGACGTGACAACTGGGTGACATCTCCATACATAAATAAATAAATAAATAAATAATGCTGGACAATCCACACAGCATCATCTAGCCCCAAAGTAAGCTACTCAAAGCTTGTTTTATGGGTACTAGATAACTGATATATTTAATACATTATATTACATAGATAGATATATAGAAAACACCCAGACCAACGGAACAAATTTCTGCAGATCGTACACAAATTTGTTCCGCGGCGGGAATCGAACCCGCAACCTCTTGCGTCGCAGGCGGACTCTCGCCCGCTGCGCCACTGAGGTCGTCAGCCACATAGCCCGGACTTAATAAGACTGAGAGCGGAACCGTTCGTATACTACGCACTGCGTCCGATCCGAACCCGTGAAAATATGGATCTAGAAAACTCGGACCGAATTCGGATATTTCTTACGCACTAGTCCGATCTCTGATACAAATCCAAGCAATTCAGGAGCCACTTTTTGGCATACGAAATGACAAATGGCGGAAAGAAATTGGATGACGGAAAACGGATGTAGTGCGTAACTTACCATGGAAATAGTTCTACAACTACTTTGGACCATATTTTCGCGGGTTCGGATTGGATTCGGATTGGATGCAGTGTGTACCGCTCTGACGAAACAATCACGGCGACAAAAGTAACCCGTGCGCGCTATCTCTTACAATGTTTTTATAGAAATAAATTATCTTACCTACGAAATATCAATGTTTTATTACTTTGACATTGCCCAAAGACCTTGTGGTAAAGCCTCTGGTCTTTGTGGCAGCGTAGTTAGAGCTTGTTGTAAGAGATAGCGCGCACGGGTTACTTTTGTCGCCGTGACTGTTACGTCACTCTTCTCAAGTCCGTTGTTAGTATGGTGGTTATAACTGGGTGACATCTCCATACATAAACATCGGACTAGATAAGAGTGATGAAACGTCACGGCGACAAAAGGAACCCGTGCGCGCTATCTCTAAGGCCCCTGGTCTTTCGTAGTAGCATAAAAATTCCTTTGCAAAAAATGGCGTTGTTCAGTATGCGTGGTGTGAATTCCGATCGAGCGACCGATTACATTCTATAGACAACAATAAAGCGTCAGAATCACGCAAAAACAGCAAAAAAACTCGCTAAATTTTTATACGAGCGAGCTTTGAACCGCTTACGCGCTGACCACAAGGAGTTTTATTCTATAGACAACAAATAAAAAGCGTCAAAACCACGCGAAAACAGCTAAAAAACTCGTTAAATGGACCTGAGTAGACCTGAGTAGCTATTACGGAACTTTGATTACAATCAATTACAATGAATGTCTATCAGCAACTGTACTGTGATTGCGTTATTCTGATATTCACAAAACAAAATAATAGTAAGTATACAATATTCTAAGTATATAAGTATACAATAATTTTATGGCGATAAACTGTCCATAATACAATTCAACGCTATAAACTAGAAGCTGTTAGTAACAATTATTTGATAGTATCAGAATTACGTGATCGCAGCACAGAGTAGGTATCAAAGATTTAAATCGATTTAAATCTTTTGTAGGTATATCGTTTTAATTTCAACTCGATACCTCTACACACTTCCGAGATAAAGGGCCTTGACACACAGACGGACAACAAAGTGATACTATAAGGGTTCCGTATTATCCTTTTGAGGTACGGAACCCTAAAAATACAATGAACCTTGCGAAAAATATATTAAATACTTACCTCATTACGCAGTTACGTGGGCGGGTTTTCACGTGGGCTCATAATATATTGGCATTTGCTGTCAAAAGCTCAGCGCTCGTTCGATAAGCGACTCTATCCCGTTGCAGTAAGGACTGTGGTTTTTAAGGTTATGTTGGGTATGCCTTATTTGGTTTAAGGACGTGTGTGGGTGAAGTATGTCAGTATTTTATTTAATACTTTGTACAGTATTGTCTGTTGTCTTCATTCAATAAAGAAAAATAATTCTTAGGCAGATTTCGTTTGAGCAAAAGGTAGGTAGGTACTTACCTAATTAAATATTTATTACGAATAAAATTAGGGTCGTTTTAGAGAAAGGCCAGGGGCCTTACCACGAATTCATAATACATTACCGAATTAGTATTACATTGTTATTTCGTACCATGACCTATGCAAATTGTATTAGGTAGGGCAGATGACCCGTTTGTGGCCACCGGGCCCTTTCTGGCCATCTAGGACTTCAAACCGCTGTAAATAAGGCATAGATCATTTATTTTTTTTGCTGAGTACGGTTCCTATAACATTAAGTAATGGCAGCACTGCTGCCGTTGACAAAAATCATATGTCAAAACTCTCTTTGACATAACACGCCTTTTTTCCATCCGGTCGTGCAATAAGCAGTTTTCTTAGCAAAAATAATAAGGCGAGCGGGTGAGTAATCAATTGTTATTTTCGAAATCTTGTTTTATTAAGTAAATGTTTTTGTAAATTGTATATTAAAAATATATTATTTAGGTAGAATTAAAACAATTTATTTGCTAAGTATTTCAGAAGTTAGTTATTTGTAGGTGGCCACAAATGGCACAAAAAATGACGAAATTCTCCATATTTGGCCACGTTGGTGGCTAAAAGTGGGTACAAGGAAACCCCATTTCTGGCCACTTCTTTTGCCATGTAGTTTTAATATTATTATTCAAGTATTCTGATATTTTCTGTTTATTTGCAGTGTTTGTTATGCCTCCTATAAAAAGTGGATCGATTACGAAGAAACAAGATCACGTGAAATAATATTTATTTTTAAGAAATAAGAATTGCTAATTTTAAGAATGATATAATATAATAATATAATAAATAATAATAATTTTAAGAATATATTTTTTTATAGAATATTTAAATTTAATTAAGTATTTAATATAAAAGGTTATATTAAGTTGCCTATAAAAGTGATCTCAGTGTGTACCTAATTTGTAATAATAACTTTTTTGTTTTCTTTTTGTTCAAGGAAACATGATTATATGTTAATAAAACATTAACATAAAATCATTCCACCAATTTCATAATAAAAACTCGACTAAAATTCAATTATTTGTGTTTTATTCTTGATGGCCAAAACTGGCACATGATGGTGGCCAGAAATGGGGTAAATCTGGCCATAAATGGCACGAAATGACTTTTTTTGTTATTATTTGTATATTTAGTAAACTATTCGACTTTTTCTAAAAAAATGATTAAGTTAGGATTCATTAATATATTTTTAACAACTTTTTACAAAAATAATGCATTTTGCTATTACAGCTATAAGGTAAGAAAGCCTCAAAGTGGACAAAACTCTTAAAATGGCCACAAACGGGTCATCTGCCCTAAGTAGTGACGTTTCTATAATGGAATCGTTATGGCGTGTATTCCCGTTGTCCCCGTACGCCATCCCCGTCACGGGGACAGCGGGACGTAATTAAATTTCTTTCCCGCTGTCCCCGTAACGTAGATTCGGGGACGGGGATTACGGTAAGTAAACATTTCACGTGTCGTTGTCCCCTTAAATCTGTTAAAAGCTTAGTGGGAAAAAGAATAGTGAAATTAAACTAATGAGAGTGAATGAAGCAAGAGATCCGTAGGTCTACCATGAGTTTTCACAATCTGCACTCGCTAGCGACTGTAGTTAAAAAAATGTATGAAAACTTGTACAGCGCCTCTAGCGGATAGTTGGGTACTAAAACGTCACGTAGTTAACTATCCTACGTCACAGTACTACAGCGACTGTAGTTTGCGCTTCATTCATTTGCTTAGAATTTGGTGCCATGAGTAACAATTTTGATAGATGTCATAGTAACGTACTATTACTACTGTAGTGACGTCAGCCGATCTAAATGTGACAACTCATGGTAGACGTAGGTACTGTGGTCTCTGCCTACCCCCGTCGGGAAACAGGCGTGAATTTACATACATACATACATACATAAAATCACGCCTGTTTCCCGACGGGGTAGGCAGAGACCACGGATCTCCACTTGCTACGATCCTGACATACTTCTTTTGCTTCATTCACTCTCATTACATTCTTCATACATGCGTCGGTTTAGGGTACTCTGGACCTGGCCTTTCTCTAAGACATCCCCAATTTGATCGAGGTACGTACGCCGAAAAGTACGTACGTACGGCGTGAATTTATGTATGTATATAAAAGCTGTCTGTAAGTCTGTTTGTGGTACGGGGATCTCATCAAAGTTTTGATTACTTGTTTGAAGTTACGAATATAATCCGCCAGTGAACTTCAAGTTGTGATTGCGAAGTTATGAAAAAGTTTTACAAAGTGAGTGAGAGTAATAAAGAGATCTTAAAAACGGCCCTCTCTCTAGCATAGACGACCTCAGTGGCGCATCGGGCGAGAGTCCGCCTGCGACGCTAGAGGTTGCGGGTTCGATTCCCGCCTCGGAACAAATTTGTGTACGATCTGCAGTTTGTTCCGTTGGTCTGGGTGTTTTCTATGTATAATAAAAATATATCTATCAAGTAATAATGTATTAAATATATCAGTTATCTAGTACCCATAACACAAGCTTTGAGTAGCTTACTTTGGGGCTAGATTATGCTGTGTGGATTGTCCAGCATTATTTATTATTTATTTATTCATTCTTCTTTCTAGCTTTCTTATAGGACTCACAGCTCAGTTGGTAGTAGCTCTGCCTTCTGCGCTGTAGGTTGTGGGTTCGATCCCTACCCAGAACTAACATTTTGTGTGATGAACGCAGATGTTTGTTCTGTGTCTGGTAATAATCCTAAAAATATTAAAAACGCGAAAGTTTGTAAGAATGTATGGATGTATGTTTGTTATTCTTTCACGCTGAAACGGCTGAACGGATATGGATGAAATTTGGCACAGATATAGATTAAAGTCTGGAACAGCATATAAGCTACTTTTTATCCCGGAAAAATGTACTGTTACCGTGGGATTGATTTGTTTTGATACTTCAAGGTACCACGCGGGTGAAGCCGTAGGCGGAAGCTAGTATATTATATGTACGAGTAAGTATATTATACAAAAAGTCCGAAAAGCTTCTCAGCTTCTTCATTTCTGACACACTCTTTGACACTATAGTCAAACTTTAACAACAACTGTCAAAACTGTAAACTTTAAAAGTCATATTGAGTCCCAACCAAAGTAGATAAAATGTCTTTGGTCCCAACAAATTGACTTGACAACTTGACTATGACTCTGTGACTTTGACAATACTTATATATTAGGACACTTGACACTGGCAAAATTGTTTTCTAAGAGACAGATGCCATAATTGAAGAAGAAGAAGAATTTTAAATCAAGGTCATTGCTCCCAATGTACGTAATACATTAGGTAAGTACATAATGTAAGTAGTTACAGTTATTGCCGATCGATGCCTTGCTCGTGTGATCTCACACGAGCAATATAAATTGCTCCATCAATGTCGGCAACTCTCGTGTGATGTCTCTGGTGTTTCCAACAGTGTTTCCACTTTTAGGGATTTCACCCTTTTTTAGGGCAAAACTACTTAGGTATTTCATGTACGACTTAGGGCTATTTTTATTGCGACAGGGATTTAGGGAATTTTAGGGTAAATATCACTTGAGGTGGTAAACCTTTTTGTTTAAAAAAGGTTTAGGTACCTACCACCTCAAGTAATATTTAATTAAATTCTTCCATCCCATAATTTATGGGATGGAAGACACGAGTGATAGTGAGCTAGTAACCTTCTTCATCTCAAGATAAAGGAGAGAAGTCAGCGAGAGCCTGCAAAAGTAATGCTTCTTCTTCTGTATCTTCGAATGAATTAGTTTTGTTTAATTTTATTTGGCATTAAAATGTGAAAAAAAAGATGTGAATTTTAATTATTGTTTAAATAAAAACATAAGGATTTTTAGGGATAATACGACTTAAATTACTAACCTAACTCTAATAAAACACCGTTGCGGTTCACACACGACTACTTTATTTTCTACTTTTTGAAAAACATCTACCCTCATAAGTAGGTACATTTTATATGCAACAGATGGCGTTAATAGTCCTCAACATATTATTTTGTTATAACTTGAACACCTCCACTTAACAAAATAACTAAATAGCCTAATTCAAATAACCTAATTGAGACCAAACAATTTAACAAACTTATAATGCTTAGCTGATGCCAAACCCTTTGTAAGTAAATCAGCTGGCATTTCAGTTGTTGGCATGTATTTCATTTTTACAATTTTTTCTGCTATTTTCTCACGACAAAAATGATAACGCACATCAATATGTTTTGACCTTTTGTGAAACACAGGATTGGCAGACAATTTCAAAGCAGACTGATTATCATTAAATACAGTTATAGTATATAATTCATTTGTTATTTCTTTCTGCAAATGTCTTAAATAAACAGCTTCCTTACAACAGTCAGAAATACTCATGTACTCAGCTTCAGTACTTGACAGGGCTACAGTACATTGCTTTTTTGTTTCCCAAGAAACTGCACCATCAGATAACTTAAAGAAATAACCAGTGTATGATTTCCTATCTATTGGATTACTGGCCCAGTCCGCATCTACATATGCCATCAATTCTGAATTACCCTTAGCTGTAAATCTCAAACAATAACTCTTTGTTTTCTTTAAATATCTTAAAATTCTTTTAGCATAAACCCAATGCTCTTCATTAAAACAGTTATTAAACTGACTTAAATAATTTACAGAAAATACAATATCCGGCCTTGTTAAGACTGCTAGATACATAATGCTACCAATCAGTTCTTGGTATGGTAGAGTTTTATCACATATTTCACTTTTAGTTACATTTAATTTTTGTTCAATAGGTGTGTCTACCGATTTACTGTCAACTAGATTAAATTTTACTAACAATTCATCAATATAATTTTCCTGATCCAAAGTTATTACACCATTGTTCTTATCTATGTTGACCCTCATACCCAAACACTGTTTTACACAACCAAGATCTTTTATCTTAAACGATAATGACAAATCTCTTTTAATTTTATCAGTTTCTGTTTGACAATTAGAAAATACAAAAAAATCATCAACATATAATGCAATAATAGTTTTCTTATTACCTCTAATTTTAGTAAACAAACATGGTTCCAATTGTGACTTTTTAAAATCTAATGTCTGCAAAAGGTCATCAACCCTTTTGTACCAAGCTCTAGATGATTGTTTAAGACCATAAATAGCTCTTTTTAACTTAAGAACTTTATTACTCATGTTATTACATTTTAAACCTACTGGAATTTTCAAACACAGTTTCATCCAGAAAACCATTTAAAAATGCTGTTTTCACATCAAGATGGCTTACATCTAGATTTAATCTTACTGCTAAAGCAAACAATAATCTTAGAGTTGAATGTCTCAACACAGGAGAGAACGTTTCATCAAAATCAATACCCGGTCTTTGAGAAAAACCTTTAGCTACTAGCCTAGCTCTGTAAATGACATTTTTATCACTATCAAGCTTCTTTTTAAATACCCATTTACACTGAATTACAGTTCCATTGTCAGGTACATCTACAATTTCCCAAGCACTGTTGTCATTGAAGGATTGAAGTTCATCGTCCATAGCTTGCTTCCACTGCAAACTCTCGGGTCCATTTAAAACCTCATGCATAGATATTTCACCACAGTTCTCGCCTGGTTCACCTGAAACACAAACACCTGTAAAACCGTAAAAATCTGGTTTCTTTCTGATACGCCTCTGTTTCCCAGGTTCCAATGACTCTGGCACAGGTACCGGTTCCACCTCCAGTGAAAACTCATTGTCCAGTATTTCATTTGAAGCATCGACAATTTTAATTTAATTTAATCAATTTATTTCAGGAAAACATAATCCCATAATTATTACAAACAACATCATTACAAAATTAAATCATTTTAAAATAAACATATAATTGCATTATGTATAACATTAGAACTTCAATTAAAATTTAAATTATAATAAAATATCATGTCATTAAAATAAAATGTCAAATTGATTACAAATAAATGTCAATTAACTAAAATGAGTTTAAAATTATACCTATTACCTGCAAATAAATTCAAATGTTATTATTATAATGAAATTACAATTTTTAACTAATAAAATAATATCTACAGATTATATATTCGATGAGTAGGAACGGAGAACATGTCTGCTGCAACATGTCCTTATGTAGGGGCAGTCTAACCTGTCGGCTATCATCGCCAGGACGGCGTTGTGGCTGACCCGCACCCTGCGCACCAGTGACGCACACCTCTTGCGCATAGTTGCGTAGAAGCAATCGGTGCGCGCCTCTGCGAACATGCCTGAGGCGCTGCAGAAACGGGGCAGCCCCACCACCGCCCTGAATGCGTTGTTGAACTGTACGCGGATAGAGCTGTATGCTCTCTGCGAATAGTCTGCCCACAGTGAGCATGTGTACAGCGAGGTGCAGTACGCACGGAAAAGCGTCACCTTCACCTCGACTGAACTTCGCGAAAACCTACGAGCCAACATATTCGCCCGTATCGACAGTGCTCTCCGTTCTCTCTCGATGTCAACATTGTCCTTGAGGTCGGCAGTGACTATATGCCCCAAATACTTAAATTGGTCGACTCTGACAAGGGGAGCGCCGTTCAGAAGTATGGGTGGTATATTTATCGGACATTTAGCACTGCCAGCCTCAAAGACCATGTATTGACTCTTGGTCACATTATAAATCAAGCCATGACCACAGGCGTATTCCTCGCAAACCCGTAACAGCTTTCTGAGGCCACAGACCGACGCACTCAGCAGCACCATATCGTCCGCGTAGCTGAGGTTATTGACACACACGTCATCAACGTGACAGCCGATACGCCGACTGCTGAGCTCGGCGATCAGTGCGTCCATGTATATATTAAAAAGGGTTGGCGATGTTAACCCCCCCTGTCTCACTCCGCACTCCAGCTGGTATGGCTCCGACATTGCACCCGCCCACTTGACATGATTCACCTGGTGCGTATACCAATACTTAAAAATGGCAATTAGTTCACATGGCAAGGACATGCTCTCCAACTTTTCCCACAGAACATCATACGCCACCAGGTCGAACGCTTTAGACAGGTCGAGAAAACACGCATACACAGGGGTTTTACGATCCGTATAATATCTGACGGTGTGCTTCAGACACAGTATTGCACTCTCAGTGGACAGTTTAGGTCTAAAACCAAACTGGTTATCATGCAGGTTTGTAAATCTGTTTAACTGTGTATTAAGCACACCGTCAAACACCTTGGCTATAATCGTGGCTAAGGAAATCGGCCTATAGTTACTTTTACTTGCCAAGTTACCAGTCTTATTTTTCACTATAGGCACAACCACAGTTTTCATGAGATCCAACGGTAAGTAAGAATGGCTCACGCACAACGAGTAAAACATTGCGAGAACTCTCGATATATGGGGGCCGGCGTGCTGAAGGTGCTCAATGCTGAGGCCATCGTGACCAGGTGATTTTCCTCTAGTCATGTTCTTAATAATATTTTTAACATCCTTTGCTTTGACGCTGGTAATCACTGTCCCACTTAGCTTTTCAGCACTGAGCACCGTCCTCGCCGGTCCGAGAGAAGACTGTACAGAAAAATAGTCTTTGAAGCTGTCTGCAATGTCCTTACCATCACCCACGCCGTCGATGCTCACAGGAAGGCCAGGTTTTAGGTTTCCTTTCTTCGTATTACGCCAGAAATTGCGAAAATCTCCTTTCGAATGATTTTCAGCAAGCGCGTCCATTTTTATTTGATCCTGGTGATTTTGGCACCATTTCAACCGTGACTTAAATATCCTTCTGCTATTATTCATTTCAGCATACACCGGTCCACTGCTAGGTTTACCGGATGCTACCCATTCAGTGAACTTTATCCTAGCCGTCCTGTGAGCCGCGGCGACGTGTTTGTTCCAGCCTACTATGCGTGGCCCACCCCCACCTGTCTTAGTGCTTCCTCGACCCGCAGAAGACGCATCGTGCAAGGCAACTACAATGTCGGAGTAAAGCTTGTCAAGAACTCGCATGTGGTTGTTGTCATCACAGTAAAAATCTGCACAATTTACACACTCTGCCGGAAAATCAATAAGTCTCAACCTTTTGTGACACTCTTTGGTATATAAAGCTATCTGTTCCTTATTCCTTACTCCCCATAAAACATCTTTGTTGCTAACTACGGTTTTAGTAGGTACATTCGGTGTTAATAGATCTAAATCACATTCAATTATTAGAGGAAAGTGACAATGTTATGAACTTACTTGGCTATTCAAGACTGGCTATGAGGTAGTTGTGGAACTTGTGGTAAGCATCATCTTTGAGTACCCTCACATTCACTTGTCAATCAACTGTCACTATTTACACAGACTAACTATCAGGTTATGCAATACACCACATACCTTCCCCCATAGTCACTTTGTTATCAATTACATTAAAGTTCCCGTTCTGATAGGTATCCTAATTCCTAACTATCCTAATATTTACATAACTGTTTATTTTAGATTATTTAGTTGCTCTGTAACATGTTTCCCTCGCATGTTACCACTGCTTGACTCGGTATACCGAGAAGCTCGCGCATTTCATTAGAATGCCCTGAAGTTTCATCGGAATCACGACGTCGTAGTTGATTTATGTGTCTGGTAACTATTGGTCCATTTTCCATCTTCACAAAGAATCGAACCGGTCCTTTGATTCTGTATATTTCTCCTTTAACCCACTTCTCTCCTCTTGAGTAGTTCCGTAGCCATACCTTGTCCTTCAGACTAAATGCTCTCACTGGTACTTCTATATTCCTTTCAATCTGTTTTTCCGCAATCGGTTTTGTGGCTAAAGGATGTATAATATCAAAACGCGTTCTAAATCGACGTTTATTCAGCATCTCAGCCGGTGATTTTCCAGTGACAGAACTTGGAGCCACTCTTAAACCAAACAAAAGACGTGGTAGTTTAACATCCATATCTGATCCGGCAATACTACGCAATTTACTTTTTACTGTCTGCACGAATCTTTCGGCTTGCCCGTTCGACGACGGACTATACGGCGGCGTCAGTACATGTTTAATACCATTGCATTTCATAAAATTCTTGAACTCCTCTGATGTGAACGCGGTTCCATTATCTGATACTAGCACTTCTGGCAATCCTTGTTCAGCAAAAATTTCTCTTAATGCTTTTATTGCACATTCACTAGACGTAGTTTTCACTATCTTTACTTCTGGCCATTTCGAGTATGGATCCACAGCAATCAAATAAACTCTTCGGTCAACTGGCCCCGCGAAGTCTATGTGTAAGCGCTGCCATGGGTTGGCAGGAGTAATCCAGGAGTGTGCTGTACTTGCTGGCATATTTCTGTTTACTTGGCAGCTGTTGCAGTTTGCTACCAAAGCCTCAATCTCGTTATCTAGTCCTGGCCATCAGAAGTAACTTCGTGCAATAGATTTCGATATAACTATGCCGTCGTGTGTCTCATGTAAAGCCTGAAGCATGTGTTCCCGCATCGGCGGCGGTATGATCACTCGAGTACCCCATATTAGACAGTCATTAGTAATGGATAGCTCTTTTCTTTTAAGCCAATACAGTTTAAGATTAGCGTCGCCTACAGTCGCTGGCCATCCATGCAGTATCCAAAACTTCACTTTAGATAAAATTTCGTCTCGCCCAGTTTGTTCAGCAATATCTTTAGCTGAGTATTGAACTGCACTAGGTGTCTCCGACAGCAACAAGACATCGTCAAGGTCCTCAGTAATAGGTTTCCAATTTTCCCCTTCTATCGGCCATCTACTTAAGGCATCTGCATTACCAATACTGGTCCCACTTTTATATACTAATTCATAGTCATGTGAATTAAGTTTTAACGCCCATCGCATCATCCTCGGAGACAGTACTTTCGGTATTGCTTTACTTGTGCTAAATATTCCAAGCAACGGCTTATGATCAGTATAAATTACCACATGTCTTCCATAGACATATTGATTAAACTTATCCAAACCAAACATGATCGCCGCCGCTTCTTTGTCTATCTGTGCATAGTTGCGTTCCGGTTTAGACAAAGTTCTAGATCCCATGGCAATAGGTTTCTCTGAACCATCATCCATTATGTGGGCCAATACAGCACCTACTCCATATTCTGAAGCATCACAGGTTAATGTAATCTTTCTGTTGTTGTCAAAATGCACTAGGGTATCTTCACTAGACAGTATCACTTTAGCTTTCTTAAATGTTTCTTCTTCTAGATTTTTCCACTTCCATTCAGTGTCTTTATCTAGCAGTCTATGAAGTGGTTCTAATAGTGTAGCTTTATTCTTCACAAACCTTTCATAAAAGTTCAGCAACCCCAAAAACGCTTGAAGTTCCTTAATATTTTTTGGGCTCTTTGCATTTTTAATTAATTGAACTTTCTGTTCACTTGGGTGGATACCATGTCTGTCCACCACATAACCCAGAAACTCCACTCTATCAGTTGCAATCTCACACTTGTTGCGGTTTAGACTTAGTCCTACCTCTTTAAGGCACTTCAATACCCTCTCCAGTCTTACATTATGCTGTCTTTCATCTCCACTTATTAGTATGTCATCCAACAGAACAGTCACTCCTGTAATACCTGCCAATGTTGTTGACATAACCCGTTGAAATATACCTGGGCATGCCTTCAAGCCATAGGGTAATCTTTTCATTTTATACAAGCCTTTTATTGTATTTATCGTTAAGAGCATGCTTGTCTCTTCAGACACTTTCAGCTGTGTATATGCCTCTTTCAAATCTAGTTTGGTAAATACCACACCACCTGCCACTTCTGAAAGTGACTCGTTGATGGTTGGCTGAGGGTATGTATCAGTTTCTGTTGCCGAATTCACAGTCATTCGGTAATCACCACACAGCCGGATACTACCATTTCTTTTGACCACTGGAACCACTGGTGTAGCCCAATTTGAGTAAGGTATCGGCTCCAACACTCCAACACTCACCAATCTGTCTATTTCTTCACATACTCTGTCTCTTAGAGCAAATGGTACAGGTCTGCTTCTCATAAATTTCGGCTGTATATCTTTCTTGCAACTTATCACAACTTCTGGTCCTTTGTACTCGCCAAGTCCTTCAAAGACATCCTTATATTTTTTCAATATTTCTGTCACAGATTCATTATTTTCGCTATTCAGGGAATCTATAAAATTAATACCTTCAACTGAAATACCCAGAGGCTTAAACCAGTTCCTTCCAAGGAGGTTACCTCGCCCCTGCCCAATGATCAATTGCAGGTTACCCTTAAAGTTTTTATATTCAATAAAAACTTCGGTCCTGCCATGCACCTGCACCTTAGCATCAGTCCAGGTGTGCAAGTTCAGATTGCACTCTTGCAAACACAGCCCGTCAGGCCAAATAAGGTCTGCTTGTTCTCGGGACATGATGGTGTAAGAGCAGCCCGAGTCAACTTCAAACTTGACCACTTTGTTATTCAGTTTTATTTCTGTCCATATTGTCGGTTCACGGTGCCTACCACCCACACAATATAATCCATTCAAAAATTCTTCCCTTTCTTGAATCTCTTTGACATCACCAGTTCCATTATTGCTTTTTTTGCACATCTTTGCTAGGTGGCCTATTTTGCTGCACGCATTACATTTAGCAGAGACAAACTTACATTTGTGATACATGTGGCTACCTCCGCATCTGTAGCAATATAGTTTCTTCTTGTTTCCTTCACCCACTGCATTTACCTCCATTGGTTCCCCCTCGCTATCCCTGCTCTCACTCGCTGGTTTAGCACTAGATGATTCGCCAATGTCCGGTATATTGAGCACTTTCAGGTCTTTGACACATTTTTCAGCTTGCAACGATAACTGCACAGCTGCCGTGTAGGTGAGGTTGGCCTTCTTCAGTAAACTTTCTTGTAGTTTGGTATCTTTCACTCCGCAGACTAACCTATCTCTCAGAGTTCTCTCCAAATCCACAAAGTTGCAAAACCTACACATTTTTCTGAGTGCTGCTATGTAATCTTGCATAGATTCATTTTTACCCTGTTTCCGATTGTGGAATTTGAATGATTCTACAATTTCATTTGGCCGCGGGTTAAAATGATCATCTAACTTTGATTCGATTACTGCTAAAGTAGTATCGCTCACAGACTTGGGAAACACTAACGATTTCACTAAATTATATAGATCACTGCCACAAGATGCAAAAAATACGGCTTTTTGTTTGGTTATCTCAGTCACGCCCTGCGCTACTAGAAAAAATCCAAATCGTTCTTTATACGACTCCCAATCACCGTTATTTATATCAAAATAACCGAATCTTATATCCGCCATTGTATTCACACGTATTTTACAACAATTTCACTGGTTTTTTACAATATTTCGCAAATTTTCCACATTCGCCACTGTTATGAACTTACTTGGCTATTCAAGACTGGCTATGAGGTAGTTGTGGAACTTGTGGTAAGCATCATCTTTGAGTACCCTCACATTCACTTGTCAATCAACTGTCACTATTTACACAGACTAACTATCAGGTTATGCAATACACCACAGACAAATTCTTCTTTCTCTCTTTTATTATCTTTTTCTTCCTCTGATTGTGGTTTGTATGACTTCCAATATTCTGTATCCTCCACTGCTTCTGACTTTACTTCCAACTCGGCCTCTTCCTTATTTGTAAACTCAACCTCTTTCTCACTAATACTGATCGGCAGCACATTTCTATTGGCCCCCTCCTGGATCACAATAATGTCTCTGCTCGTAGTTATCAAGTTACTGATTGGGTTGTATACTCTATAGCCTTTAATATTATCTGGATAGCCGACTAGGATACATTGAGCAGCCTTCTTGTCCCATTTCAACCTTTTCTGTTTCGGTACGTGGACCATAACCTTGCTTCCGAATATTCGGATATTACTAACATCTGGTTTTCTAGCAGTCCATACCTCATAAGGTGTTCTGTTGTTTAATCCTGATGCCACTGATCGATTCCGTAGATAGACTGCAGTGTTCACCGCCTCTGCCCAAAACTTCTTGGATAAATCTGCATCAAACAACAAGCATTTTGCTTTCTCAACAACTGTTCTGTTTAGTCGTTCACATAACCCATTTTGCTCGGGTGTGTATGGATTAGTTTTCTGATGTATGACTCCTGCACACTGTAAGTATTTATCAAATTCTTTATTACAAAATTCCAATCCATTGTCTGTCCTGAGGACCTTCATATTCTTTCCTGTTTGATTCTCTACTAATGACTTGTAATTTTTAAAATATGAAAAGACTTCATCTTTCGTTTTTAAAAAGAAAACATGAGCCATTCTGCTGTAGTCATCAACAAATAATAAAAATTATCTGGAACCTCCTATCGACTTTGTTTCCATGGGCCCACAGATATCTGCATGTATTGTCTCGAGCAAGTTCTCGCTTCTGTTACCATTATTAGGAAAAGGTAACCGCTCTTGCTTCCCTTCACAACACACTATGCAATCTGTTTTACTGGCCTGGGGTCTGTCTGTGTATGATAACCCAAGAACCGCGCCATTCTTCATTTTTTCAAGGTCATTATTGTTAATGTGAGCAAATCTCCTATGCCAAACATTGCCCGATGTCAACAAACAGCCAACTTGCTTGATGTTCAGTTTGTATACACCTTCAACTGAGTCTGCAGTTGCCACAATTTCATTCTTTTTATTACGAATAATGCAGTGATTGTTATTAAAGTTCACTTTGTTGCCTTTTTTTATCAACTCACTAACTGACAACAAGTTTGTAGCTAGACTCGGCACATGCAAAACTCCCGTAACTGGAATCTCGTACTCAGTACTGTTCACCACTGTTGTGATTTGGATATCACCACAACATTCCACGGCAATCTTCCTCCTATCGGCAATAACAATCTCGTCTACTTCATATTGTTTCGACACATTCTTTAGCCAATGTTTGTTGGAAGTCATATGCATACTAGCTCCTGAGTCTATGTACCAATCTGTATTGTTGAATTTTGTGCTGAGAAATACTGCACTGAAAGCATTTGATTCTTTTTTCTTTGTTGATTTTTCTGACTTTTCACATTGGTTTTTGTAATGACCGTACTCTTTACATTTGTGACACTTGACATTTGACTTTGACTTTGACGTTTCAGAACTTGACTGAGTTTTAGATTTGTTTTTTAAATGTTGCCAGTTCTTTGATACAAATGCACTTTGCACGTTAGTGACGTCACTCCCTTCCTCCATATCAATGAGTTTTGATTTGATGGAATCCGCCGTTATTTCAATACCTGAATGCTCAATCGCCATTATCATTGGCGAAAACTTTTCTGGTAATCCTGCTAATAACAGCGATCCGACCCACTCGTCGTCGATCTTGAATCCAGTATTATTTAGCCTCTGACTTGTTTCTACTATTAAAGTCACATACTGAGACATCGATTCACAATTATCACGGCGAATTGAGATAAGGGATCGTAGAAGTCCAATTTTTCTTGAAAAGCCGGTGTCATCAAACATTCGTTTTAGTTTTGTCCATAATCCTTTTGCACTGGTTTCTGTTTTGATATGCACGTAAAGCACTGGATCGATTGTTAGGACAATTTTTGCTTTAGCCTTGGCATCGTTTGCATCACCCTCCTTTTTGATACATTCTAGCATGCCCTCGAGAATAAGGAAATTTTCGACTGCAAACGCCCAATCTTCATAGTTTTCTCTGCCTTTTAACTTTGGCACACTTGACATAATGTTCGTAGACATAATTTCACGTTAGCAACCACTATTATTCTTAAACTTTATTAATTACGCGTAAGGCCCATAACCTCTAATAAAACACCGTTGCGGTTCACACACGACTACTTTATTTTCTACTTTTTGAAAAACATCTACCCTCATAAGTAGGTACATTTTATATGCAACAGATGGCGTTAATAGTCCTCAACATATTATTTTGTTATAACTTGAACACTAACCGACTCCAATACATCGAAATTATTGCTTAAAAATTGCTCGTGTAATATCACATTAAAGGTGATTGGACAATTCGGTGTGAAGGCGTTTTATTGACGCATTTGAGATTGACGTGGGATGAAATGAATCAACACGACTTGAGCAAAAAATTAACAAAGGTACAGTCACCAACAAAAGTCAATGAACACCTTAAAACTTCATATTTCCAACTGAAGGAATGAGTTGGTATAGGGTGTCCTACTAATATTATAAACGCGAAAGTTTGTAAGAATGTTTGGATGTATGTTTGTTACTCTTTCACGCTGAAACGACTGAACGGGTCTGGATGAAATTTGGCACAGATATAGATTATAGTCTGGAATAGCACATAGGGTACTTTTTATCCCGGAAAAAAGTACGGTTCCCGCGGGATAGATTTGTTTTTTTATACTTTTAAACTTACGCGTTCTGAACAGATTATTATTAATATTAAACGGGTATTTATCGCGTTCTAATTACCTATTTATTTCCCCGACGTTTCGACAGGTTTGCACGCTTTCGTGGTCACGGGTAGACTCTAAACGTCAAAACGTCGGGAAAATAAATAGGTAAGTAATTAGAACGCGATAATACCCGTTTAATTACTAATAAGATTTGTTTTTGTTTTTCAATGAACCGCGCGGGCGATTATTTATTCGCAAAAACGTCCCAATGATACGTTTTTTATAATTAAAAAACTTTTTGTCTGCTAAATATACCTATGCATGATCCAATCAGCGCATATGATTCATTATCTAACGGTGCCGGTTCATCGACGCATGCGCAGACGCTCCACTTCGAGCTCTTTAAGGAACTACAGTTTTAAGTTTTTGCAAAAATAGGCGTGGGCGCTGTATCATCTACCTTTAGTAAAGCCTTCGAAGTTTTATGAATAACTAGCTTCCACCCGCGGCTTCGTCCGCTTTATACTTAAACAACATTCAACTATAATATGCCTTAATAGTAATAGTAAGTGATAATTTTATAATATAGCACTGTTATCGCCTGAAACACAGGATTACCTAGTTCAGGCTCAATTAGTTTACTTAGCTTTATTTAGTCGTTTAGTGCACCTTATGTACCCCTTTGACTTATTATGTTTATTTGAATAAATTTTATTATTTATTTATGATTTAAAACAAAAAAAAAGTTTGACTAAAACTAAAACTAGGTTAGGTATTCTAATGAAAAACAAAAACACATATCCCACGGGAACCATTCATTTTTCCGGGATAAAAGGTAGCCTATGTGTTATTCCAGACCATAATCTATATCAAACTTTTTAAACTTCCGTGATTTGATGACATAATTATAATTGAATAACGGGTATTTATCACGTACCTATTTTGTTTTTATTCCCGACGTTTCGAACACATTACAGCGTTCGTGGTCGCGGGCAGACACGCTGTAATGTGTTCGAAACGTCGGGAATAAAAACAAAATAGGTACGTGATAAATACCCGTTATTCAATTATAATTATAATCTATATCTGTGCCAAATTTCATTCAGATCCGTTTAGCCGTTTTAGCGTGAAAGAGTAACAAACATACATCCATCCATCCATCCATACATTCTTACAAACTTTCACGTTTATAATATTAGTAGGACTAGCTTCCGCCCACAGCTACGCCCTAAAAACAAAAACAAACCTATCCCACGGGAACCGTACATTTTTCCGGGATAAAAATAAGCCTATATGTTATTCCAGACTATAATCTATATCAGTGCTAAATTTCATCAAGATCCGTTCAGCCGTTTCAGCGTGAAAGAGTAACAAACATACATCCATACATCCTTACAAACTATCGCGTTTATAATATTAGTAGGATTAGTAGGAAGATGTTGACCTCGCCAATGAATAAACCAAGGATTATTGCGAATAAATAAGCTTAGCTTCAATAAAATCTAAGTTTTACGATAATAATTATAATGATGATAAACGGTTATTAACAAACTATTCATAATATTTAATGATAAGTGTGTATTAAAAGCTATCGTAATGGAAATAGATACTTGGTTGCTTAGTGCTTAGTTCTGTGGGGGGGATGACTGGGAGGGTCTTACCACAAGCTCTTACAAACCATCATGTTTCAAAAACGTCATAGTTTCAAGCTTGTAGTAACACTTACAATATTTTTTTTGTAAAGTAACTAATTAAAAAACTCCTAGGTTAATTTTAATGATTTAAATCTTATCACACTGGAATAAAGATTATTTTACATTGAAAAATATTACAAAGGGTTATTTTTACGTCTAGTTCCACGTTTAAAAGATGAAAATATCCAGGTAGGTAATTTAAAAATCTGGATTACTATCCAATGATTTAAATCTTATCACAATGGAATAAAGGTTATTTTACATTAAAAATATTACAAAATGTTAGTTTTACATGCATTTTTAGACATTTTCATGTCTAATTAAAAAAACCCTAGGTTACAATCTAATGGATTTAAATCTTATCACACTGCAATAAAGGTTATTTTACACTAAAAACTAATACACAGTGACACGGGCCAGTTTTTCTCGCGTGCCGCGAACACCGTAAAATTACGTTCCGTTTCGGTTAGAAAATAAAGTAGTGTAGCCAGTGCGGTCCAAATAGAAAATTAAAAGGTTTATTATATTTTGTTTTGTGGTCTGGTGGTCAAGATGGGCGATACTAATAACTAGCACACAGTAGGTTAGTAGATCAAAAATGTGATACAAAATGGCGACGAGATTCAAAACTGCGTCGACGCATTATCTGATGGGTATTTTTAGTAAAAGGTATATAGACCTAGAGGGAGACAAAAACTACCTGGACAGCTGTGTTGGAACGAGACATAAAGGCATGCAACGTTTTACATGATGACGTCATGGATAGGGCGAAGTGGAGGATGAGTGGAAGGCTGACCCCACCACAATGTGGGACGAATAGTCGGGAAGAGAGAGAGAGTAAAAGGTATATTGGGGTAGAGTCAGGATACAGCGGTGACGACCGATATTTATTTTTAAAACTTTTATATTATTTTATTTATCAACTAGCCATTACCCGCGACTTCATACGCGTTAGATTACTTTTACGCTAGCGTCCAGCGCGCGCGAGAAATAAGTAAAATGATCATATCTTTTTATTTGTCGAGCGATCTCGATGAAACAAAGCCTAAGTTACAATCCAAGCTTATTTTAATGCATTAGTGAAAACTGAATTCGATTTGATTCAGCCGTTCTAGAGATTAGCGTGCACAAACGCATTGATAAACAGACAGTACGGATTTTTAAAGATTTTATTACCTAATGTACCAACCTATACATAATGGTTGTTAAAATATGCGGACCCCACATAACGTTAGAAACTTACTATAATAACCTATTTTCAGTTATTTTCACTCGGGTTTTTTATTTTTGCAATAAATTGGTACTATTTAAAATGAATGCTCCTCTATATGAACCCGCCGCGTGATTCACTTCTCGTAGTCAGTTCACGCGATCAGAATACTGCAGACCCACTTAGCTAAATAAAAGCTGTAATTATTTTTACTTCGAAACTCGGAAAACAATGATTCATGATTAATTTAACGGAGATGAGTTCGCGTTTAATTTAGCATTGTTATATTTATTGTTTTTACATGTTTTGAATTTAAATTATACCCTCTATTAACACATAGACTACTTTTACCTTTTTTTTACCTGACTGACCTCACAGCTCAGTCGGTAGTAGCTCTGCCTTCTGCGCTGTAGGTTGTGGGTTCGATCCCCACCCAGGATCATCATTTTGCATTCATTACCCATTTGTGTGATGAACGCAAATGTTTGATCTGCGTCTGGGTGTTATTATGTATTCTATGTATGTATTTACAAAAAAAAAGTTTATAATTAATTAGTCTATCAGTTATCTGGTTCTTATTTACAAGCTTTGCTTAGTTTGGGGCTAGATGGCGTTGTGTGAAATGTCCAACAATATTTATTTATTATTATTTATTTTATCGCGTAAAACCCCCAAGGGGGTGAAAGGGGGGTAAAATTTTGAAATTGCATAATTGCTGGTGTAATCGGCATTACTAGTGTTCAATATGAACCTTTTAGGGGTTTTTTTTAAAGAAATAAAATAATATGACACAATGGTACTTTAAGTAGGTAGGTAGGTACAGTCACCGTCAAAATACTTCCTCAGAAATCCCAACTAAAAACCACACAGTAGAAGAATTATTGGTTGTAGATAAGTTTTTAACCGACTTCAAATAAGGGTAGGTTCTCAATTCGTTTGTATGTTTGTTACGCTACAATTCCCCCAATTATCAATCGATATTAATGATTTTTTTAGATTTTAAAATGCAATTTAAACACTTACCTTTGGCAAAAGCTGCGTGGATGAAACTCAAGCACAACAATAACTTCAACGCCGCCATTTTGAATTTCATAAAATTGAACTATGCACTATCTGAAAAAAAGAGAAAAATCTGTTTGAAAAATCTGTCTAATATTATACTTTATTAGTCTATCGTGATTTATATTTGATTTTTAATCAGACAATGTGAACGCATCATTGATTGGCGAGCGAAGCAAGCAAAATATTAGTGGCAAGTAAGGCGATTTGGCGTTGTATGTTTGTATGTTTGTTTGTGTATATGTTTGTTAGAGCATAAATTAAGAACCGTTTTGATCCAATCTGCATGAAACTTGGAAGGTCTAGAGATTTTGCTGTGTAGATTTACTGGGAAGCATATGAGCTTAATCGGTGAAGGAGTTGTAAAGATATTGGGTTACGAAATTGAAAAAAAATCTTATTAAATTTATTGAGTTGGGTTTCAAATGAAAGGCCTTTACTTGTACATTACAAAATGGTTTTTATTTTTATTCTATGATAGATAGTTTTTGCTAATAATTTTATTTTAAAATATATAGGTAATATATATATTATTATTTTGTGATTACAAATATTAGTTTGTGATTAGGACTCTACGTAGACATAGGCACCTACCTATGTATATACCTAGTACATAAAGTATGTCCAAAAACTTCAGGGCGTGAATACAAATGAGGATTGTGGACATCGCGCGACATTTCCGTATTTCTACCATGAGTTTTCACAATCCACACTCGCTAGCGACTGTAGTTAAGAAATTGTTTGAAAACTTGTACAGCGCCTCTAGCGGATAGTTGGGTACTAAAACGTCACGTAGTTAACTATCCTACGTCACAGCGTACTACAGCGACTGTAGTTTGCGTTTCATTCATTGGCTTATAATTTGGTACCATGAGTAACAATTTTGACAGATGTCAACGTAATAATTGGCTCAACGAATCTAGGCATTCGTGAAGTTAGCCTCAAGAGCTGCGCAGTATCGTTTTTCGGGAGCAATTGGAGGTATGAGGAGAGGGGGAAGGAACTGTACATGCGCAAACTCGCACTGTGGCTAACTTCACGAATGCCTAGATCCGTTCGACCCCCCACAGCGCCTGTGTGCGAAACGTATGAAGCGCCTCTTTTTTTCACGAATCTTCATGTTTCAACTTAGGTACCTATGTGTTGCCTGATACGGCAAATAATTTGAATTTGGTCTATAAAAGTGGTGTAAGTACATTTTTTAGGTTTTATCGATACTCATGTGTATCAAAAATAATTTCGATGGCGGCGCCTCTGTGCGCCGCACACTTAGCACATAGGGGCGGCTCGGCCCTGACGATAGCCGATCTAAATGTGACAACTCAGTTTGGGGCGAACTAATAGTTAATTCAAAGCGTTTTCCACAATCATTAGCGGTACCCTAAAATAACAACAACAACAGTAAAGTCCCGTATGGTCAGGCGATTAGGACGCATCGCCGGCTGCCCAACGGACCGTCGCGGGTTTGATTCCCGGCGATTAGTAATTAAAATAATTACGTTATACGCAGACGTAAACTGAGATTTACTTGAACATTACTACTTCTTGGAACAACTCAATATTTCTTCCATCTGACTTGTCTTGATAACAGTACCTACGTCTACCATGAGTTGTCACATTTAGATCGGCTGACGTTACAGTAGTAATAGTACGTTACTATGACATCTGTCAAAATTGTTACTCATGGTACCAAATTCTAAGCAAATGAATGAAGCGCAAACTACAGTCGCTGTAGTACGCTGTGACGTAGGATAGTTAACTACGTGACGTTTTAGTACCCAACTATCCGCTAGAGGCGCTGTACAAGTTTTCATGCATTTTTATACTACAGTCGCTAGCGAGTGTAGATTGTGAAAACTCATGGTAGACCTACAGTAACTGGCTCCCAAAAAGCCTGTTTTGAGAAAGCTCTACCGGTTTTGAGGAGATTTTCCTTAAGATGCGATCCGTTGCTAAGCTAAGAACGTGTGTCGAAGTGACCAGTCTTTATCGTGTTACTAAAAAAAAATTATTATGATCACGACTGTAATCCCCAGGCTCGGTAGGTATCTCCTCAGATCTCTAGTTACTTAGATCTTTGAGGATATCTAAAGAGGGTAGTCAGAGGCACGTCCAAACATGACATTTGGTACATGCCCACATTTTGCGCAGTAGTTAGTATTCCGTACGTGACAGGTTGCAAGCCCATCGCCGCTTATTAGAATACTAACGAACGTATGACACACATCTGCGAATTTTTGGTTCTAAGGTATGCTGATTTCCTCACGATATTTTCCTTCACCGTTTAAGAGCACTGGCATTGCGCACATAAATTTTTCATGTAAGTAATATTTATAAAAGAAAAAAATAATGTTTAGACGGGTCGACCTATAAAGTAATTTATAGAACTGTGTAAACAAAGCGTAATTTCAAATTAACCATAAAAATACTAAATACTAGCTGTTACCCGCGACTTCGCCCGCAAAAATTCATCAACATACGAGTTACATTACACTTTGGGGTACATTATTGAAGTTTTAGTAAGGATCCCTATTTTTTTTCTATTAATAAATAAAGCCTATGTTACTCAGGGATAATGTAGCATTCTAATGGTGAAAGAATTTTTGAAATGGGTCCAGTAGTTTTTGAGTTAATTCGCTACAAACATACAAATATACAAATATTTCCTTCAATATATTAGTGTAGGTTAGTGTAGGAGCTAGTATTGAGTCATGTATACTATAACAATGCAAATTGAGGTTATGTAAACGAATATGTCATTGAAGATTTGTGTGTGTTGTAATGTTTTGATGTGTGTTTTGTCAATATTAAAAGCATTATGTTATTTGTGATTGGTCTCACAGCTCAGTTGGTAGTAACTCTACATCTGCGCTGTAGGTTGTGGGTTCGATTCCCACCCAGGACTAACATTTGATATGTATTTGCGATAAGCTACAAAATGTGGTCATGTGCCAAATAATGATCATGTTTGACGTGCCTCTGACTACCCCCTTTAGAAATCCTCATATATTTATGTAACTAGAGATCTGAGGAGATATCTACCGAGCCTGGGGATTACAGTCGTGTGAGTGTTTTTGTATAAGTTGGTACCATTTGAGGACCGTAGTTACTTACAATTTGAACACAAGTTAAAAGTTCACGACATAATCTAATGTAGAAATTAATCCATGACCAACCTTCTTCTTCTTCTTATCCGATATTTTTTTAACCAGTGTGGTGAAATAAGACATAAGTATCTGTATGACCGAGCTTTGCTCAGTTTTTTTTGGTAAATAATGTTTTTTGGAAAATGAAACTTAGCCTAGCTAGATCGATATATCGCCCCCGAAACCCTTTGCATTCTAAATTTCATGAAAATAGTTGGAGCCGTTTCCGAGATTCAGATTATGTTTATACCTATACTTACATAGTAGGTCCATGTATATACAAGAATTGCTAGTCTATAAATATAAGATAATAACCAATAAGAAATTAAGTCAACTGACATAAAGTAATGAGCAACTTTGCAAGAAGAAGTAAAGGACTTTGCACCTTATTTTAATACAAAAATTCCTTATTTTCTTAACAAAACTTAACAATGATGTGTGTCTACAAATTTCTTACATAAGTTTCACTGTCATAGTGCTAAAATTTAAGAATTGTAACAAAAAATATAGCGTAGGTATCTATAATTGACACGAAAAAAAATCTATTCATAACAAAATAAAAAAAATAATGATCAATAAAGTTAACTGACATAAAGTAATGAGCAACTTTGCAAGACGAAGTGAAGGACTTTGCACCTTAACTTAGTACGAAAATTCTTTATTTTCTTATCAAAACTTGTGTCTTTACTCTTACATAATATTATGTTTCACTATCATAGTGCTAAAATTGAAGAATTATAACAAAATATTATTATGTAGGTATCCAAATAGGTATCCTTACTTCTCACGAATTTTTATTTCAATTCATAACAATATGAAAAAAATATCAATTTCATAAAACTCTACAAAAAAGACAAAAAACAGACTCGCTCACCTTAAAATTATACTAAAACCGACCACTGCACTATAACCTTAAACTGACAGCTGACCAAACAAGATGGCGGCGTGCTGTCACTGTCAGTGTGACATTGCGACCGGCGCGGGCGGAGGCTACGGTGCGACTGAGCGACTCGTGCTTGATAAAGCTGCGTTTACGCAGGTGCTCGCTATTTACTTTGTAAGTTCAAACGAGTTTCGTGTGTTTGTCTAGACTTCTCATAAACAACATTTTGTGCGATAGAAAATAAAAAATTTGACCTTTCATCCATTTCTAAGTTCACGTGACCTTTATTTGACCTTAAGTTTATAACCTAAAACATTAATAATTTAGTCCTATTTTTTTCTTATTAGAAAACTTATATTACGTAGGTAGAGGTAGATCAGTCTAAACGTCTAAAAATGCACACCCCTCCAATGTCTACATGCGGTAGGTACAAGTACAAGTGGAGGGGCGTGCATTTTTAGACTGAATCATCTCTACTTAACTAAATACTTTTATGGTATAACGTATTACTAAAATTGCTGGGTGTAGGTATATCTTTTTAATGTATCTAATATTATTTATATAATTTTTATTTTTGTTCTTTTGGGTAAGTACAGGAACTGCGGTCAGTTAGTTGAACTCTATTTTCTATGTATAATTATTATTTTGTTGGTGTATTATTAATTAATTTTCACTTTTTGTTCACACAAATAAAAATGAATAAGTAAGTACTTATTTTTGATTACGGATGTATTCATTTTAAGTAAGAACCAGATTTTACTTTTATTTTTTGGTAAGTAACTAATGTATAGTAAAAAGTGGGACACTGGCTCTCGGCCTAAGCACTCTATTTTCAGTTACTTTGGATTCGTAATAAGACCTATATTTCAAATAGAAATAATAATTGGAAATCATTGCTCAGATTATCTTACCAGAAAGTTTTTATAATATATTTATCCTTAATACCTACCTATTTATAATTTTGTTATCGTGATAATTTTCAGAAGAACTCATAGATAAGTTTTTTAAATACAATTTTATACATTTCTTAGTAAAAACAATAGTACTAACAGCTAAGTTATTATTATTTACAAAAAGCTAAATCTAACTTCAATATCTTTGTTTAATATTTCCACAGTGAACAAAATATCAATTATCCATACTAATATTATAAATAACTCTGTAAGAAATTAAATCGGTCTGTCTGTTACGTTTTCACGCTTAAACCGCTGAACCGAATTTCATGAAATTTTGTAAGTAGGTACCTACAAAGATAAATGTTTGAAAATGTTAAATGCTGAAATGGGATGAAAAAATTTGAATGGGATTCCGTCATTTTCGAACGGAGTTCTAAATTCAAGTTTCGAACAGAGCATTCTGAATTTGAATTCGTTTTGTTCGAGTGTTCGATTTTGTTTTACGTTCCGGGCCGTTATTCTCGGAGATGTGAAATATATGTCGAGTGACAATATCATCTCCAAATCTCATGCCAAAAATGACATTTATTTCACTACTAGATTCCGCCCACGGCTTCGCCTGCGTGGTACATTGAAAAACAAAAAATCTACCCCGCGGGAACCGTACATTTTTCTGGGATGAAATGTCTAAATAGCCTATGTATTCCAGGCTATAATCTATATCTGTGCCAAATTTCATACATATCCGTTCAGCCGTTTTAGCGTGGAAGAGTAACAAACATACAAACTTTCACCTTTATAATATTAGTAGGATACCTACTTAGATAAGATGCTAAGGTAGGATATTACAGAGGACTCGCTCGAAAAACGCACGGAGGAGGTCCGAAAAAAAAGTATTGTAGCACTATGAAGAAAGTACTCTTTTCAATAAAAGGAGGTTGGATGAAACTTCTCTAAAGCACAATGTTTCAATACGAAGTAAAATAACCAGTATAAACAAATGCTTACAATATCACAAGCACATTGCAAAGTGAGAGCCTTGCTCGAAGGCTGTTAACACTTCTAGAACATTCCGAAACGTTATAACAACCCAGAACTGTCACACCAAAATAGCTCTTAACACTTTGCTATACAACTCATTTTACTAATGAATATTACCGTCTACAAATTTTGTCCTATAAAGAGTCTTAAGTACGAAACTTGTTGGTTGTAAAGTAGGTTTTGTGTCTTTGTAATTGAGTTGGTTTTGGTTTGAATTTGAATTTGTCAGTTGAAGTTATGATTGCATTCAATGTGCTAATACTAGCTTCCTTTGCCGATAGTGTTGTGCTTTGGGAGAGCAGGACAATATGACATAAATAGCCGGCATATTTTAATGACGGTAGCTAAACATTTGGAAAAAAAAAGCATATTAAGTTTGGCATTATGACTAGGATAGCAGAAAAAATATATTAAGTAACTACATAATATTAGTAAAATAATACTTAATACCAAAGTGGCTTTAAATTGACATAACTTTTCTGGGTAGTTACGACTGATTCACAGACTGGGACGACTTACATAATCCCAAAAATACTATGAGTAATAAATTTAATTTCAAACTAATAATGTAATGCTGTGATATTAAAATGTTTAATTTCAGCAACTCTACATTACGATAAATTGAGAAAAAGTTTTATTTTCACCGGAAAAGTTAAAAAGCCGGACTTTTTACAACACTACTAGCATAGGACTTGCAGTTTTTCTGACCAGCTCTTTGATTATACGCCGTGATGATGCTAAATCTCGGAAAAAACGTGTGGGTAATGTATATTCTTATAACTAGTTTTGAAAAATGTCGAGAATCATTCCATTTTATATCTTATGTCATTGAAATAAGTGACATCGGACAACCGGATAGCTATGATGTAATTTTATGACTTATTTTCGTACGTATGTCATACCTCAGCTATCTATGTCGGTTGTGGGTTTGTGCGAGAAGCCGCGATGCACTTTAGAATCAACGACTTTAAATCACGTGATTATTCACGCATGTCGCAAGTTCGTACGAGCGATTTCATTTATACGAGCACCTTTTAGGGTGAGCTTGCGCTGAGATTCCAGATGACACACAGCCATTTACTCGGTGGAGAACACCACGAATTCCTAATACATTACTGAATTAATATTACATTGTTATTTCGTACCATAATGACATATGCAAATTGTATTGCAGTAGTGTTACTAATCGTTCTGGAAGACTTCGTGGTAAGGCCCCAGATCTTGTGGAAAAGTGACATTATGTCACTTTCATTGAGAGAGATGACGTAACAACCCACGATGAGTGAGACACAGGTTTCACCTTATCTCTTCTAATGACATAATATCTCACTTTTCTGAGCATAACACCTTTTAGAGAATTGTCATCTTTTAAAAACATAGGTAATAATTTTATGGTCATTGAGAGAGATGAGGTACCAAGTTAACCGATAGTGAGTGAGATGCAGGTTTTACCTTGACTCTTCTAATGACTTAATATCTCACTTACAATACATATACACATACATGATCACGACTGTAATCCCCGGGCTCGGTAGATATCTCCTCAGATCTTTAGTTACTTAGATCTTTGAGGATATCTAAAGGAGGTAGTCAGAGGCACGTCCAAACATGACATTTGGTATACATGCCCACATTTTGAAAATTAGTTAGTATTCCGTACGTGACAGGTTGCAAGCCCATCGCCGCTCATAAGAATACTAACCTATGACACACACCTTCGAATTTTTGGTTCTAGGGTAAGTGTGCCGGTTTCCTCACGATGTTTTCCTTCACCGTTTATATCTCACTTTTCTGAGCATAACACCGATTAGAGAATTGACATCTTTTAAAAGCCGCTTTTGAACCATTTTTTTTTGTGTTTCCAGTAAATATGCATAGATTTATTAGAACCAAAAATTTGAGGATGTCATTAGTTAGTATTCCTATAATCGGCGATGGGCTTGCGACCTGTCTTATAGGCAAGGGCGGATCCAGCTTTGGTGCCAGGGGGGGTCACATAGTCGTGCTCAAGTCACAAAAGTTATAATTCTATTATATACCTACTAGCTGACCCGACTTCGTACTTATTTAGAAAACGTTTGTATGGGAAATAGAAAAGGGCTATTTTTAGCGTTTTCCCGGCAGTTATTCGAATTTTTCTTACCTTTTAAACCTTCCCTAGACCTCCACGAACATTTCAAGACCAAGATAAGATTAATCCGTTTAGCCGTTCTCGAGTTTTAGCGAGACTAACGAGCAGCAATTCATTTTTATATATAAATAAGAAGAAGATAGTTATAATTAGTGGTCCACCTAGGTCCTGGACCCAGCCCAGGGGGGGGTCATGGGGGTCATGACCCCCCCCTGGGCTGGGTCCAGGACCTCTGGATCCTCCCTTGCTTATAGGAATCTACATTCATGTTCTTTTAATACAAAAAAAATATGATCACGACTGTAATCCCCAGGCTCGGTAGATATCTCCTCAGATCTTTAGTTACTTAGATCTTTGAGGATATCTAAAGGGGGTAGTCAGAGACAAGTCCAAACATGACATTTGGTACATGCCCACATTTTGCACAATAGTTAGTATTCCGTACGTGACAGGTTGCAAGCCCATCGCCGCTTATAAGAATACTAACCTATGACACATACCTTCGAATTTTTGGTTCTAGGGCATGCCAGTTTCCTCACGATGTTTTTCTTCACCGTTTAAGAGCACTGGCATTGCGCACATAAATTTTTCGAATGGAAAAACTCATTGGTGCACGACCAGGTTTGAACCCACGACCTTCGGATCGTGAGGCAGGGGTGCTACCACTACACCACCAGCGCTCTTAATACATGTATGTTTAAGTGTTAGTATATGTTATAATTTATCTGTTCCTCTATAACGCATTGGATAATTATTATCTGTTATGTTATTCTGAGTTTAATAAACAATTGAAACTGCAGAAATGTATGTAAATAGTGTGAATGGGGCACTTCACACATTTATGAGCAGTCGGATCGTGTCCGAAAAAGCACGTCTGGCTGTGCACGGTGGAGTGTTAGTGCCGACATTAATGTATGGTAGCGAAAGTTGGGTATGGCAGAAGAAGCATCAGCAGAGTAGAATAAATGCAGTGGAAATGAGATCTTTGAGAAGTATGTGTGGTTTAACTTTGAATGATAGAGTGAAGAACAGTGTGATAAGAGAACGTTGTGGAGTGAAAGAAGATGTAGTGATGAATATTGAGAAGGGTATGCTAAGATGGTTTGGGCATGTAGAAAGGATGGATGAAAGGAGATTGACGAAACAGGTGCATAAGGCGAGTGTGAATGGGACAGTTGAAAGGGGAAGACCTCGGCGTACGTACCTTGATCAAATTGGGGACGTACTAGAGAAAGGCCAGGTCCAGAGTACCCTAAACCGACGCGCATGTATGAAGAATGTAATGAGAGTGAATGAAGCAAAAAAGGTATGTCAGGATCGTAGCAAGTGGAGATCCGTGGTCTCTGCCTACCCCGACGGGAAACAGGCGTGATTTTATGTATGTATGTATGTATGAAACTGCAGAGCAATGTATTTCTATTGCTATATTCAATTTGTAAGGGTCAAAACATTTGTTTCACCAGTTGAACTTCTTAGTAGAACTACTGTAACCGAGGCAAAATAATTTGTACGTAGATTTGAATTTATGTCATGGGTATTATACTACAACTAGCTGATGCCCGCGGCTTCACCCGCGTGAATGTCGATTATCGCGACTTTTCATACAAACTTTCATCCCCTATTTTATCCCTTTGGGGGTAGAATTAATCGAAATCCTTTCTTAGCGGATGCCTACGTCATAACATCTGCCTGCATGCCAAATTTCAGCCCGATCCGTCCAGTGGTTTGGGCTGTGCGTTGATAGATCACTATGTCAGTCAGTCAGTCAGTCAGTCAGTCACCTTTGAGTTATATTATTTAGAAATACCTATCAAAGACTACCTACTACTACCACCAGTCACTACCTTCAATGAACACTAGTCTTTCCTTATTTTTTAACAAATTAAGGATTGTCTTAGGTAAAACTTATTAGGTCCAATGTCGGTTTTCTCACGTTAATCCGTATTACAATGAAATTTAGGTCCATTTTGCAGTGGCTATTAGCTAAGTTTATGAGTACAAGGTACTTTATTACCCGATTACGAAGACTGAGGGTAATGTGTTTCGGGTTTATGTATATTTTTAGGTATCTTTGGTTTCAGCTGTGTCGCAAATGGCTGAACAGATTTTGACAAAAGATGTTTCGTTGGATTTGTCTGGATCACAAGTGAGTATGTAAAATGTCAAAAATTCAATATGGCGGTTGTAAGAAGCCATTTTTATTAACTTTCAATAAATTTTGCTTATCTGTGGTTTAAATAGTGGTGGACATTTCACACAACGCCATCTAGCCCCGAACTAAGCAAAGCTTGTATCTACTATGAAACCAAATAATTGATAAATTAAAATACTTTTTTTTTGTAAATACATACACAGAAGAAAAAAAAATCAAAAAAAAAATCGTTTATTGCATTTTTGTACATAACATATTTATATAGCCCTACTTACCAAACTAGGTTTAGATTCAAAATTATTAATTATTAATATTGTTGATATTGATTAATTAATTAATTAAAACATACTAAATTTAAATGAACACAATCACAATCTTTGAAAATGATTTCAAAGATTGTGATTGTGTTCATAATCAAACATAATTAAACCTTTCGTGTTCTCTTAAGATCTTAATACGCTAAATATACCTACTTTCATTTAATACACTTCATTCATATATTTAGGTTAGTCAATAACGAATAACACACAGACACAGAACAAACATTTGCGTTCATCACAAACATGTTTGTCCTGGGTGGGGATCGAACCCACAACCTGCAGCGCAGAAGGCAGAGCTAACGAACTGAGCTGATAATAATGATGATAAAAAAGCTTGGGATGAATCAGCTCCAACTCTGCTAGGTATTCCTTACAAAATTAACAAGGATCATACAAAAAAAGCGCTAGGGCCCAGCGAGTTTCTTGTCAGTTCTTCTCGCACTGGGGATAGGACTGGAACTGGCACTTAGACTCACCTAGGATGTAAGACGTTTCAAAGTGATCCCTGTGATTCTATTGAAAATAAATATATTTTGAATTTGAATTTTGAATTTGAATTTGAGCTGTGAGAACGTTTTCTATTCCATGTTTCCTTTACCGATTTTGATGTGGGTAAATTATATTTGACAGGTTGCCTAAAATAACTTTGTTGTACCAATTCAGACTCGTTCAAGTGAACTAATTGTGTTTAGGCTACGTAGGCGGTAGGGGTAGCGGATAGGAGGTAGGGGGGAGCCTGGGTAGTGGGCCCCCACCCACTGTGCATCGATTCAGCGCACTGCAGATGCGTCGGCTAAGGATGCGACAATACCGATACTATCGATAAAATAATCGGGCAACGCCCTGCTTAAAATTTATCTTAAAAAATGTATTTTTTCTAGACTAAAATTTTAAGTCCTCTGACTCGCGATCCGGAGGTTGTGGGTTCAAACCTGGTTGTGCATAAAAGAGTTTTTCCATCCGAAAAATGTATAAGCGCAATGCCAGTGCTCTTAAGCGGTGAAGGAAAACATCGTGAGGAAACCTACATTATAAGTACCTATCATATAACCAAAAATCTAAGGTATGTGTCTTGGGTTAGTATTTTTATAAGCGGCGATGGGCTTGCAACCTGTCACGTTAGAAATACTACTGATGAGTCTGATGTGATAAATCAAATTTACATAATATTTACTAGTAACTAGATAATATCTAACTAAGTAAGTACTTACTTAATACATATTTTTTCACAAAAAAACACTAAATTATTTTTAATCAAAGACATTATCATTGTGTAACTACAACCTTTCATCGATATATTGCTTCAGTTTCATCGATAAAAAGTCGATGCTACGCGCATCCCTACCCATCCTGCTGACGTCACACTCGTACTTGACCCGGTAGAATCTATTCGGTTAAATGTTACACCAGGTTTACGCACTTTAGCCTCTATCCCAATCGCAATACGACCTATATTGCTGTGAAGATTGAAATTAATTCTAGTTTCCCTAAGACAACTCTCTCGGGATGTTTTAATAAAAGAGGAAGATAACGTCAATTTCAGTTTTCTGTTATTAAAAGTTAAATTCTAGATTTTGTGATAATTCTACTAATAAAAACTAGTAGGTACTTACTTACCTAATTATTGCAAAAATTAATAAAAACCCAACTAGCTGAAAATACATTTTTACAGATGCTGTATTCAATTTTTTGAAATTTTGTACAGCCTATATCACTCTTGCGATCTAGACGAATTCAAAAACACTTTATTTATCAAAATCTGTCCAGCCGTTTGGCAACAGGGACAGCCAAAAGAACTCGCGCATACATACATAAATAGATTACCTACATAGTATACATCCCACATGACCCTCCATCTTCGCTTCGCAGACGGGAAAAAACTTTTATTAAAAAACTTTATTTGCATTGTTGATCATGTATATTTGCTGTAGCACCTCTGTCACACGATCCAAAGGTCGTGGGTTCAAACCTGGTCGTGCACCAATGAGTTTTTCTGTTCCAAAAAATGATGTGCGCAATGCCAGTGCTCTTAAACGGTGAAGGAAAACATCGTTAGGACTCCGGCATACCCTAGAACTAAATATGTAAGACTAGCTTCCGCCCGCGGCTTCGCCTGCGTGATACCTTAAAAAATAAAAAAATCTATCCCGCGGGAACCAATAAATGTAGCCTATGTGTTATTCCAGACCATAATCTATGCCTGTGCCAAATTTCATTCAGATCTGTTCAGCCGTTTTAGCGTGAAAGAGTAACAAACATACATACATCCATCCATCCATCCATACATACATTCTTACAAACTTTCGCGTTTATAATATTAGTAGGATGTGTGTCATAGGTTGGTATTCTTATAAGCAACAATGGGCTTGCCACCTGTCACGTACGGAATACTAGCTACTGTGCAAAATGCAGGCATGTGACAAATGTCAAGTTTAGACCTACCTCTGACTCTTTAGATATCCTCAAAGATCTAAGTAACTAGAGATCTGAGGAGATATCTACCGAGCCTGGGGATTACAGTTGAGAATCTCAACTTGAGATCATGTTTTTTTTTAATTTTTGTTTAATGTACCTACTCGTAGTTCGATATGACATGTTATTGCGACGTATATACAAATATTAGCATGTACCAACTCATTAGCATGATGGGAATCACCTCTGTAGGTACCTACTAGGTACCTACAGAGTTACGTACCACGTGTTTTAAGGATTTAAAATGACTTTGAATCGCTGTTCTTTAACCGGCTTCAAAAAGGAGGAGGTTCTCATATCACAATGTTTTTTTTTGTACCCTAGCACTCGACGAAATTATCCTAAATTAGGCATTTTTTTTACCCTTACATTTTTAAAATAAAAGTTTCTCTCCGCACACGATACTGTAATAATATTTATATGTAGTATTAAAATATAGAACCTGGGTGACCGAGCATTGCTCGGTTTTTTTTGGTAAACGACTATTTCTAAATATGAAACCTAGCTAGATCGATTTATCACCCCCAAAACCCCCTTCATACTCAATTTCATGAAAATCGTTGGAGCCTTTTCTGAGATTCAGATTATATATTATACATATATACAAGAATTGCTCGTTTAAAGGTATAAGATTTTTGTTTAGCGCTGGTGGTGTAGTGGTAGCACCCCTGCCTCACGATCCGAAGGTCGTGGGTTCAAAACATGGTCGTGCACCAATGAGTTTTTCCATTCGAAAATTCATTATGGCTGAAAATCAATTTCAATTAATTATCGTACTTACGGATTTTATAAAGTTTCGCAATATTATGAAATATCCCCAAATATGTAGTAGCTTACATAAATAATAATTATAAAATACATTACTGTCTGTCTGACTCTACACAAGCCTAGATCTAAATAATACCTATACTTTAACCTGACTTCACTTCTGATCTCTTCGTGGTTTAAAAGAGGGTTTACGAAATTCTACCCTTAAATATTGAAGGGGTAAGAATTGCTATGACGTATCTGAGAAAAAATAAAGTATCCATATAACTTTAGTGGATTATTAAGAAGTTTCAATGTAAAACCTTTAGTAATTTGATAGGTAATTCTTATAGGGGTAAAATGGAATACATAAGTACAATAGTAATACATAAAAAGACAGCGCGAACAATGTCAAGGGTTTATGAAATTCTACCCCTAGGGGGTAAGAACTGCTATGACATTTCTGATAAAATGGAAAGTTTCTTTATTATTTTAATGGTTTTTTTTAAAGTTTCAATGTGAAATCTTTAATGATTTGATAAGTACCTACCTTTTAAAGGGGTAAAGTAGAATATACGTCATGAAAAGACATTACGCGAACAAAGTCGGTAGTTTTATTAGTCCAAATAATTAACATCCCGTCATTACCACCTTATTTGCTAAATAAACAAAACCGAAGTTCAAATAAAACTTCTCTCGCATTTTCAACTCTATTTCATCACAATAAGAGGAAAGTTTTTAACTGGGTTTTCCAGATATACTCGTATATACTAGGATATATATAATAACTCGTTCAGTAGAATTTCAATCAGTCGCTCTAATGAATCTTTCAAATTAGTCTGTCTTGTGTATAAAATTAAAATGGCTTCCGCGACTTTGTTTCTTCTATTGGCTGTCATCGCTCTACTGCAGGTAAGTTCATCATCTGTCTCTGTCCCACTTTGTGTGAGGTCGGCTCAACATGTTCTTTTCTCCCACTCTCTTCTATCAGTCATCATTTTCACATTCACTCTTTTCTTATCAATTTTGATTAAATATTATTGCACAATAAATGGTGAAATAACTGTTTGGTTCATTTTTTACTAATCATTAGTGTGCGTGCATCGGCATTTTGTTAATACACACAAGTAAAAACAGTTCCACAGTTTTTGGCGTCCGGGCATATCTACGATTTAAATGTTTGGTAACAGGTAGTTTACTATATTTTATGTATTGCAGTGTGTGACCTGTCATTACTATGGTGGCTGGGGTGGATATCGTGGTTTCGGTGGCTGGGGTGGATATCGTGGTTTCGGTGGCTGGGGCGGATATCGGAGCTACGGGGGTTGGGGCGGAGGCTTCGGCGGAGGCTACGGCGGCTGGGGTGGAGGCTATGGCGGCTTCTACAGACCCTACCCTTCATACTACCCCTTTTATGGGTAAAGACGTGGTATTAAGATAGTTGGAAGTTAGGTTTCTAAAACATTTCACAGATGCTACTGGTACAGTATGTATGTAAGTTACGTGTAATTTCATTGTCGTTTTGATGGCTCCTGTTAAGACAGTGTAATTGTAATTTAAAATAAATAAAAAAATATATAAACATGGGGCTATCCCACTGGGTTATCCATCCGTACTCTACCATATTTCCAGATTAATCTTACTTTGTTACTGAATACGGTTTTACGAAAGCTGAAAATAGGTGGTTTGGAAGAGATCTTACAGCAATAAGACTGTTCTATCTATTTAACTATATTGTTTTACTGAAGAATAAAATCAGATTAGTTTCTAATGTAATGTATTATTAGGTAAGTAAATAAAAAAATGTATCAGTTGCAGCTATCTAAAGATTACAAACGATCTATGGATAGCTTTACTAATCCTTTATACTTACTTATTATTATAGTATAGTTTAGTTATCCCGATTGCTCAGGAGCTTAGATTTGTTTTTAATTAAGTGTACATTAACATTTTATATTATTATTTTGTGATAAATAATGATTTGTAATCTTATAGTCATAATATTTTGTAATAAAATATTATGACTATAAGAGTTTTTAGAGTTACAATTGGAATAAAATTCTCAATAAACGAGTACCTACCAACATAATTATGTCATCTGGTTTTTTGCCTTCTTTCCTAACGACGATTGCCGAGGTGTTAACTTTAATACTTTAATTCCATAACTTCAAAACTTTATTTTTTTACCTAGGCACTTATTTTTACTTAGGTACCTATTTTTTACCTAGGCACCTTTTTTTACCTAGGCACCCATTATTACCTTAGCACCTATTACAACCTAGGCACAATTTTTACGTTACGTTATAATGCTTTTTGTCCTAATGTTAAAAATTAACATACTTAATACCTTCCTTCGCAATAGGTTTTATAATTATAAAATAAAAGAACATTGCTGACATAATATTATATAATTAACACATAACACAAGTTACATACGCACAACATTGTATCATTATAATTATGTTTCTACTAACAACATACATAATTTATTATGCTGGGTCAAAGCCAATTTCGACTCGTTAGGCCAAATGCAACAATCTCAAAGAAAATGTGTTTCTAGATAAAATAGAAAAGTCCAGAAGATATCTTATATCTTTAACAGCGTATTTTATAAAGTATTTGGCAGAAAATATATAATAATAACTTTTCATATAATTTCAGAAAATAGTTATACATCACAGTTCTTAGGCTAACATTTATAACGGAGGTGAACAAATTTAATTTTTAAAACGTGTTCAACTATTAGAGAATTAATATAATGATATGTTTTTTTTACCTAGGCACCTATTTTTTACCTAGGCACCTAATCTTTACCTAGGCACCTATTTTTTACCTAGGCTCCTAATTTTAAGGATCTAAATTTGAAAAAAAAGCGGACTATCTTACATTTAATCTTAACTTTAAGACTAGAATTAGTATGATATGTATTAATTTAAGTTAACATCGATATTTTAAACTAATATAAATGCCTCAGCCAGTAGGATATGTATAAGTTTCAATTGAAGACTTAAATATTAATTCTAATTACTAACTAGAGATTATAATTTTATTATAAGATGCGGTTATCCGATAAAATATCTACTAGTTATAATAACATTTATATTGATTATTCTATTAAAACATTTAGAGGTAATTACCTAGTTTATAATCTGTAATTATGTTTATTGAAATAATAATAAATAATAAGATTTTCGCTCCGCTAATCTTTTTGTATTTTTTATTTATTTATTATGAAATAAAATTTGCCAATCAGTTTTCCGTTTTTCGAAGCAGTGTGTCATTTTTAATAAAAAGGATTTATTTTGAAATTACGTTTTAATTAATAAAAATTTCAACATCCACCTCAAATTATAATTATAACATGGCTATTCTACAAGCAAATACCTATGTACTTACCTACAATAATTAAAACGTAATTTCAAAAATAAATTTAAAATTAATATTATAAGTTTCTTAAGACTATAAGTTGAAGTTATTGGGCTCAATCATTTAGTCGTTTCTCTTAAGAAACTTATAATATTATTTTTACGTTTGCAAAAATTCCAATTTTTCATAAAATTTTCATTCTTGCAAAAGATAAGATAATTTAATAACTAAAAGCCGCGTGAAAGAAGCTTTGAATAATAAACCTTAGACCCTTTTCTATTCAAAAGGAGAGATACTAATTAAATTAACATTTCAAATTAACCACTAACTAACCAACTCCTTATCAAAGAACTGAAATTCAGGACAAAATGTTTAGATATATTTGTAACACAAAATATATTTTGTTACAGCAAAAAATGGAACGCCGAAAATTTTATTTGCCAAAAAGAAACGTCATTGTTATCGCAAATTAATAAATAATAGGTAGAATGCTGAAAACTTGTTTTGCCAAAAAGAAACAAAATGTCATTTGTTATTGCCAAATAAGAGGTAGAATGCCGAAAACTTGTTTTGCCAAAAAGAAACAAAATGTCATTTGTTATTGCCAAATAAGAGGTAGAATGCCGAAAACTTGTTTTGCCAAAAAAAAATGCAACGAAATGTCACTGTCACTGTCAAGCTCGTTTCACGCGGGTAAAGATGGCGCTTAGTGGAGGCGGTAGACCCCAATGCGCTTTTCGCCGTTGGTGTGCTGCACGAACTCGCGGATCTGGTCTGTCGCCACTGGTCCGATGCAGACCAAGGGTTCCTTGAAGTATCCGCAGCTCTGGAGGAAAAGTTTAATTAGAAAACTGAAAGTAATTGAAATAACTTCTTTCGGCCATATTTTTTTTGACATATTTTGTATAACCCATGTTATGTCACTTTCGTCATTTAGATTAATCCAAAGACACTTCATTTATTTAAATCCGTTCAGTCATTTGGGCTACAGCGACATCCAAAACAACTCACATAAGTACATAAAACATAATAAAACTTGATAAAAAAATCAATAAAACTTGATCACGACTTTAATAAGCAATCTCAAGGCTTGATAGACTCTTCTCAGATCTTTGAGGATATCTCAACTGTAGTCAGAGGAACGTCCAAACATAATTTTGGAGTATTGAATGTTTTGCACAGCTAAATAATAAATAACTTTATATTTCTTAAAGGTTGAATTGGCTACTTTGAGTTTATTCACAGAATTTTAAAAAGATAGGTAAGTAGGTAGGTACTTAATTTGAATAGAAAAATCTTTTGAAATCCTTTACAAGAAACGACCTTGTCAAAAATAGCTTTCGCAAAACGTTGAATGGAGCTAAACATTTTGGCTTTGTAGTGAGTTTCATTACGTTTTTTTAAAGCAACTTTTGCTTGAGAACCTTATTTCATTAGAGCTAGACATTTTTACGCAAATAATATCGGTGTTAGCTACATCATGCTACTTTTAAATTTCAACTTAATTGTCCATGGCACAAAATCTATGACAAATAAAAAGGTTAGATATAAAATGCCATTTTTATTTTGAAGGTGGAATGGAAAGTACCTACAAGTGCTTGTGCTTCGTGCTCGTTGACAACACTTTTAACAGATCACTGACTTTTAACTCCAAATACACTTGACACTGGCAAAATTGTTCTCTTACAGACAGATGCCATAATTGAAGAAGAAGTTTACCTTCAAAAGGCTGGAATATTCCAGGTTAAACCTTTTTACGGCGTAAGAAATAATGACAATAAGAAGACTGCAGGAATATTCCAGAGCGTACCTTCCTCGCCTTCTGGCGATGGCGACGTTGCATGATGCAGCACAGGCCCCGCGTGACGTCACACTCGCTGGAGGCATTGCAATCCTCGTTGTACTGCTTGCGACCGGACGAGGGCGGGCGGCACACATGCATGTCGCCTGCATTCAAAGAACCAGTGAGCGAAGCGAGCCACTCGTCAAATGCGTTAGTGAGCGAAGGGAGCCACTCGACTGTATTGCGTGAGCGTGATTATGTTTCCTTACTAAAATTTTCTTGTTTTTCTTACTTTTCAATGTTTTTTGTTCATATTATGCCTATATTTTGCTTAAATATCTGTTAATTAGAAGATTAGTTGTCATTGTGTGTATGTGACTAAAGTCCAATTTCACCAAACTATTGTTTACAAAGCATTATCTGATCGGGTATCAAAATTAACAAGAATGTTAAAGTATCGTCATTTCATTTTACGGAAGATAATCCTTTGTCAGGACATGGTGGAACACAAAACAACTTTAACAGGCGATTAAAAGGCTAACAAATTTATTAGTTTAATTAACAGAGCATGGTGTAATTAGCCGTAAAAGTTGGGAAACTAAAATCAAATCTTAAAAAATAACAAGTAATATACCTAGTAAAAAAATAATATAACCATGACTTCGTAGTTATACCTGGGACTACTTCCTCGCAGACGAGTCCTGCATCACACTGGTTCTCTCTGTTGCATATCTCCCCCATCTTGCGACCCCCGAAGGCGGGCAGGCAGCGCCCCCCTTCCTCTGCGGACAAAATAGGGCTCACGAAAAGTGTAAACGGGGGATAAACCTTTGGTGTCAGCGGGAATAAGCTAGTTTTTGAATTCACCTCTTCAAATATTTTTAAATTTAGTTTACAATTTTTAATTTTAGTATTATAGACTGTTGTAAACGCGATAATCATCTATTCTTCTTTAATCTGTCGCATTTGTCTTCTTCTTCCTCTTTTAATGGCATCTGTCTTTTAGAGATCAATTTTGCCAGTGTTTTTATCAAATTGTCAAGTCAATTTTAAACAAAAGCTGCAAGATTTTCGTTTTTTTGTGTTGTGACATTGACAGAACTTAATATTCAATTAATACTACCAGCAAAATTAAACTCTATTGCCATAAACAAAAAAGGGATAAGATAGCAGAAACTCTCCGTAGTACGTCTCTCCGTACCAAAATTATTGCAAAACAAAATACGTCAAAACAAAAATTGCAAGAAAAGCTATTTCAGCATTACCTGTTTCCATCTTGCTTCGAAACTCAATTTGTCAATTTCCTATCCGCGATGCGATAAAGGAGATTTCTTCCGATGCTTCGACTGTGAATTTTTTATTTTTATCTTTTTATCTTTTTATCTTTTTATCTCCAGTTTTTATATTTTTTCTCATGTTATTTTGAGTATTGTTGTATAATTTTCGTGGTTATATTTCTGATAAATCCGGAGTTCTAGACGCGAGTGTAAAATATGTGAATTAAAGTGAATATTTTCTTTCTAAATCTATCGGTAAAAATCCCGAGAATTTAAACAAAACAGGCATCTTTTGTTTAAAATTGACTTGACAATTTGATTGCCACTACATCGACTATCGAAGTTTGTATAGTATGCTCGGAACGAATAACAACGAAATAAGAGGCTAATACGATACAAGTATTTTGAACTAAATCCCTTTGCTTGACTGTTTTGTTTCACTACACTGGATTCCTAAAATATTCTTTGACAAGGGCACTATCAACGGAGCTGTCATAGCCATTATATTATTTCTATCGGACCCCTGAGGTACATAACCAAATTTATGGCATCTATCTAACCCTATGAATGTGTAGCGGCAAATAATCCCTCACATCCGGGTAGGCCAAAGGGAATACTTCCGGTTTCTAGCTTCCGGCACATGCAAGTTTTATGTACCTAAACTCACTATAAATTCTGCGGTTTAGGTACACCAGGTTGCAAGCCTATCGCCGCTCTATACATATAAAAGGCTTTGTCCTGAATGACTGAGGTATCAACGCACAGCCTAAACCGCTGATCGTAGAGACCTGAAACTTGGAAGATGTGTTTTTTGTATCACGTAGGCATCCGATAAGAAAGGATTTTCCGAAATTCTACCCCTAAAGGGGTGAAAAAGGTGGACAAAGTTTGTATGGGACACCGTGATTCCTTAGTCCAATCTACCTACTTCAAATTTTGCATAAACCTTTTTTAACAGAATTGATGGAAGACGTGTTTCGTATTGTATTGAAATTCATTTAAAATAAAACACGCAAACAAAGTTGCGAGCAGGCCAACTAGTAGAAATAAATAAAAATAAAAAAATAAAATAAAAAAAATTAAAAACCCCCCGACATCCAAACCTTACCCTAGCATGTCATATTTAAAGTCATGCTACCTTACCATGTTCTTTCAATATCATTGAAGTAATACGGTATCAAATTTTGAATCGATAGAACGTAATGGAAGTTAGTCAGATCCCCTGATCAACTATTAAAGAGCTGATGATCTTCAAACGGCTGAACAGATTTTCATGAAACATGGCTAAGAACACTCGGGATAAAATTATCTATGACACAAAAAAACGAAACGAAAATCGGTTCATCCATTTGGGAGCTACGTTACCACAGGCAGATACGCAGATACAAAGATACACAGATACCGTAGTGTTGCCATTTCGAAATAATAAAAACTTGATGCCTCTTGCGTTTACGAGCGAAACCAAATGTTTATCGGTCTATCTTTCACGATCGTGATCCAATATAAAATTACATTTACGAGTCTGGAGTACAGGTGGGTGCAGAGTATTTTTAGAAGCAAAGTGCTGACTTAGGTTCTCAACTTACCCTTAATTAAGGGCAAGGACAAAGTGATGACGCACTCAACTCACCCCTATAGAGGGTGTCTCAGAACTAGTGTTACCCTTAAAGAGGGATTTAGATCACGAAAGCAAAATTTTGTAGGGGTACAATTTGTAAGAATTACTTACTATTTTTTTAGACAGTGGACAATTATGCAATGAGAGGCGTATACCCAGCAGTGGGTGAAGTCGGGCTGCGGATGATGATGATAATGATTATTATTTTAATTTGACATCAATAAATAAAATCGACAATCCTTATTATTATGTCGATAATGATTTTTATTACAGTTTAAATTTTCTGCTGTTAAGTGAAGTTATAAAGGGGTAAACTTTGCAGTACATTTCTTCAATTAAAATCATAGAATTCACAAAAGCTATCAATATTTTTTACTCGTTCTGGGACACCTTGTATAACCACAATTTTGTAACGCAATTTGTAAGTTGGGGTAAAAGTTTTACCCCTAATGGCGACACGTTCTTAAGCTTTTAGGGTAATGTTCACAAGCATTACCCTTCATTTCTGTATTGTTTAACGAGTTCTTATGATGTCTCAGTGAATTATCTTGAATATTATGGTACTTTGGCACATACTTATAGTAAAAATTTACAAGGTTATTATGTCATGTTGGTTTTTAACCCCCGACCCCCGTGTATCCCTACCAGTCTGTTCCGATTTTCGGTACCTCGGTTCAGTAGTACAGAATGATGGTGAGATTGATCGGGATGTAAGGAATAGAATAAATGCGGGATGGATGAAATGGCGACAGGTCACAGGAACCACGTGTGATCCGAGAATGCCCCTTAAACTTAAGGGGCAAATCTACAAAACGATCATAAGGCCTGTCGTATTGTATGGGTCTGAATGTTGGGCCACCAAGGGAACGGACGAGAAAAGAGTGCATGCGGCGGAAATGCGAATGTTGAGATGGATGTGTGGAGTGACAAGGATGGATAAAATAAGGAATGAGTATATCAGAGGAAGTCTGAAAGTGGCACCGGTGACAGAAAAGATGAGGCCAAAGAAAAGATGGATGGACTGTGTGAGAGATGACATGGGTAAGATAGGAGTGAGTACTGAGATGACGAGTGACAGAGGGAAATGGAGGAAGATCACATGTTGTGCCGACCCCACATAACATGGCATAAGGGCAGGAAGATGATGATGTTTTTAACCCCCGACGCAAAAACGACGGGGTGTTATAAGTTTGACGTGTCAGAGTGTGTGTGTCTGTCTGTGGCGTCGTAGCTCCCGAACGTATGAACCGATTAGATTTTGTTTTGGATTTCCTACTATGAATTTGACAACTAGGTACGTCTCTCTAGTTTTTATATATTTTCTCGTGTTATTTTGAGTTTTATTGCGTAATTTTGGTGTTTATTTTTCCAATAAAGCCCGGGTTCTTGACGCGAGTGTAAAATAATGTGAATTAAAGTAAATAGTTTCTTTCAAAATCCATTGGAGGAAATCCCGAGAATTTTGAACAAATCAGCCATCTTTTGTTTAAAATTGACTTGACAACTTGACTATGACTCTGTGACGTTGACAATACTTAAATAAATATACACTTGACACTGGCTAAATTGTTCTCTAAGAGACAGATGCCATAATTGAAGAAGAAGAAGAAGAAGAAGAAGATTTTGTTGTCTTTGTTTGAAAGATGAATTAGTCAGGATTCTTAGCTATGTTTGCTGGAAATCGGTCCAAAATGGCCGCCGCCGCCACAAAATGTCGGATTACATATTTTTTCACAACTCCCTCAATATACAAATAAAAATGATTGAGTAGTAGAGTACTATACACTATGAAAAATTTCAAATCCAAGATGGCTGCCACAACAAAATGGCAGGCAAACTTTGTGTCGGGGGTTTTTAAATTTAATTTAATTTAACTTGTTTCATGTCATTATGATATTTTATTCGATATCTTCGACAACTGTTTGCGGTCTGTTTGGACTGAAATTCATATAGTACTAATCTCGTTTGGTACAAATCTCAAAATGACTGATTTTCGAAATGCCTCTGTTCATGTCTTATATTCGTAATGTCTAACAGAAATGGTACATTCAGCCACGTAATACTAATAACAAACTCTACATCTACTTCCAGTGATATTGTATTATAATTCTTTTAATAAATATGTAATTAAAATAAAATATACCAACTGCTAATCCGACTGATTTCAACGAAAATTCGAAGATGCTCTGTTGTACCTACCTCACCCATATCATAAATTCGGGTCGGTAGGCAACCTCAATTAAAATTTCCGATAAATTGGTTAAAGCACAATATTGTTCGAGCAATTACGATAATATATTTGTTTACATGATCCGCCAAAATGTTTTGCAATTTACGATATTAATCCCCAAAGCGTTGGGGTTGGGACGTGCCTAGGGGTAGCGACAATTACAGCCGGGGGGGTATGAAAGGTTGGGTTATAGGATAGTTAGGCATATTACATACTAGCTTTCGCCCACGGATTCAACCGCGTGGTACCTTGAAAAACAAAAACATATCTATCCCACGGGAACCGTATTTTTTTCCAGGATTAAAAGTAGCCTATTTGTTATTCCAGACCATAATTTATATTGCCAAATTTCATTCAGATCCGCTCAGCCGTTTAAGCGTGAAATAGTAACAAACATACATCCAGACATCCACATATCCATACATTCTTACAAACTGTCGTTATATTTCCCCTCACTACACTCATGGTAGAGATGATTCAGTCTAAAAATGCACGCCCCTCACTTGTACTTATACCGATCTACCTCTACCATTTTTAGACTGATCTACCTCTACCATCAAGAAGCTGCGCATTACGGTAGTCAATGCGGTAGTTTTCAGAAACCCAAAAGCAAGAAAACCTCTTAATCATTTCTTTACTTGTAATTTCATGGATTTCCCGGAAAATAAATCATTTCCCGTATCCGTTGAATCGTGAGTACATCAGAGGAAGTGACGGAAAAGATGAGGAGGAATATGTTAGCGTTGTATGGGCATGTTATGAGAGATGAATGTCATGTGACGTAGAGGTAGGTCAAAGAAAAGATGGATGGACTGTGTGAAAGATGATACGTTCCCAAAACGCTGGCGGCATCAAATTAATTTAAGTCAAATAATAATTAATATCAAGAATTATAGAAAGTCCTAACTTAACTATAAATTTTCAATATGTTTCAAGTCAAGTCTAAAGAATGCTGTGATAATTTATGTAGTCCAGCCCAGTTTGTAAGAATGTGTAAATGTCTGGATGTATGTTTGTTTTATTCTTTCTCGCTAAAACGGCTGAACGGATCTGAATGAAATTTGGCACAGATATAGATTATAGTCTGGAATAACGCATAGGCTACTTTTTATCCCGGAAAAAATTACGGTTCCCGTGGGATAGATAGTTTTTGTTTTTCAAGGTACCAATAACCTAGTTGTAAATAGGTAAGTGTGTTAGCAAATAAGTACCTAGATTAGTCCAGATATTGTGATTAGATTGCTTTTAAGCAGTAGAATAAAGGCTTTATTATTTTTTTATTTTATTTTATTTATGTACATAGGTATTGACAAAAACTACATATAGTTGAACATAGAACTTCCTCTTTTCTGAAGTCGATCTAAAATAAATAAATAAATAAATAAATAATTCCGGACAATCCACACAGCATCATCTAGCCCCAAAGTAAGCTACTCAAAGCTTGTGTCATGGGTACTAGATAACTGATATATTTAATACATTAGATACATAGATAGATATTTTTTATTATACATAGAAAACACCCAGACCAACGGAACAAATTTCTGCAGACCGTACACAAATTTGTTCCGCGGCGGGAATCGAACCCGCAACCTCTTGCGTCGCAGGTGGACTCTCGCCCGCTGCGCCACTGAGGTCGTCAAAAAGGTACGAAAGATATACTTGGCTGTTGGGTGCTTATAAAATCCGCTCCCGCTTACGCTTATTACTATATAGTCGAGCCTTAGACACACCTATTAAGAACACTTTAATAGTATTCTACGTAAGTATTATTACAATTATTTAGGTAGTTTAATGCCCACTTTGCTGATTGCTACTTCTAGCTATTTTAGGGTTCTGTGCTATTTTTGTAATGACACTTTATCAAGAACATTATAGAAGGAAACGTGGAAGGGAAGAGAAGAAGAGAAAGACCGAGGATAAGTTATATGAGCCGAGTGAAAGAGACGTCACGATCATCCTACTTCTTACTAATATAACAAACTCGAAAGTTTTAAGAATGTATGGATGTGTGGATGTCTGGATGTATGTTTGTTACTCTTTCACGCAAAAACTACTGAAAGGATTTAAATGAAATTTGGCACAGAGGTAGATTATAGTCTGGAATAGCACGTAGGCTAATTTTTATCCCGGAAAAATGTACGGTTCCCGCGGGATAGATTTGTTCATGTTTTTCAAGATAATAGCCGTGAGCGGAAGCTAGTAGCTTTGTATATTATTCCTGTTTCTGTAGTAATGTTGTAATTAAATTTTCATGGCCGCTTTCAGTTTGTGAATGTCATGATTTCTATTTAATAATGCCCTTGAAAGTACCAACACAATTTTGCGGGCCGGACCACATATCACAGCATTCTTTAGCAACTGACTTGACTTGAAACACGTGGCTGAAACTTATAGTTTTTTGTAATAAAACTTATACTTAAACAATCTTTTTTCTTGTCATTCGTTATTATTTAATTCAATGTCGTCTTGGGGACACCTCTTGCAGTGATCTGGATCAGTATAGTTATCTATAGATCGTTTGTAACGGTCCTTAGATAGCTAGCTAAACTGATTCATATGACGTATTTTACATAATAGTATGTATATTTAGATTTTTGTATATTTCTGTTAATAAAATGTTTTTATATAATATTGTTTTGTGAGAGGGCACTGGTGTAGTGGTATATTTGTGCCCTCTGATCTTAAGGTCATGGGTTTGAACCTGGTCATGCACCAAAGGATTTTTAAATTCAAAAGAAAAAATTGTAAATAAAGAATCTGACATACTTTAAGGATAAAAACTCGACGTGTGTCATTCGTTACTTTTTCTAAAAGAGGTGATGGGCTTGCAACATGTCACGTATGGAATACTAATATGGATGATGCGTCTCTGACTACCCCCTTTTAAATATCGACAACTATCTAAGTAATTATAGATGTGAGTCTACAAACGTGGGAATTACAGTCGTGATCATTGTGACACAAAATTACTAATTGCTTGCTAAAAGCTTCCGGTTGTTTATATGTAGTTTAACCCTGTCGCGTGCAAAGTTTATTAGTAAACTCATTTAATTTGCAAGTGTGATTTTTACCAGGAATTTTCATGAATTTGCAAATTTTGTGTTTCTAGAAAATGTATAATATCTGCAAGTCACATTGTATAACCTATACATATAAAAACTTTGTCCTGAATGACTGACTGACAGATTAACGCACAGCCTAAACCGCTGATCGTAGGACCTGAAACTTGGAAGGTGTATTCTTTGTATGACGTAGGCATCCGATAAGAAAGGATTATTCAAAAAAAGTTAAATTCATAAACAAGCAAATAGGCAGGTACAAGCCTAGTTTTTCGTTGTATCTACAACATTCCTAAAAATTAATATGTTGGACTAGGGTAAAAGGGAGCAAAACGTTATCGCATTTTGTATGAAAATTGCTTCTTGATCAGAAAGTCTAATTTCAAAATGCCTAGGAAGTAAAATGCCTAAAATGTAAATGATTATTTTGCAGAAAACCTAATCAGAAAAATGAATAATGTTCCATTTTGCCTAAAATATAAAAGGTCTAAATGGTGTGAAAAGATTTTTTCAAACTTATTATACCTAGAAAGAATCGTGGAGTACCAGGAGAAGAGGAAAAAAATGGCGGTTAGGTTAGGTTAGATTTTAAGTTAGATTTTAAAGAAAACAGAAGAAATTAATTTACGTAAGACTAGGCAATAAGGTCTATAGACTATTATGGTGAGGCCACACTACCTTACCGTCTACCGGGCTGTTACCGCACTAATTATGACATTAAATTACCGTTTAAATTACTGCATGAACTGGTGTGGTTACACTAGAGTTTACCTACCTTACCATTTGCCATATTGATTGGCATTGTAAAATTTTGGCCATAAATCGTGGTTACACCTAGGTGTTGTTTAAGTTATGACAATAATTATTGGCATATCACGGTAGTGTGGCCCGACCATTAGCCTACTCAAATGACGAGTTGGCAGCGGGCGACGTCAGGCGGCAGCCGACCACGTGTCGTCGCTTCGTGTCGCGGAACGTAGTTACGTCCTGTCACTGCACACATATTGTCTGACGTGTTCGAGAACAGTGATCTGCGGTCGGGCGACGCGTCGCTAGCTTTGTGTCGCCAACTACGAAAGGAGTTTCATAGAAATACATAGAAACTAGTAGTGTCGCCGCGACTCGTCGTCCAACGCCGCTTCACGTCGCCCGCTGCCAACTCATACCTTCGATTATATTTTGATTTTTACCTAAATGTAACAACATTATACCTAGAAAGCAAATCGCCTAAACTGTCAGAACTAAAGCACTTATTACACTACCCTGAATTCAGGGACCCCTACCCTAAATAAGAGTGGTGTAATAAGAGGGCGTAAGGCGTAGAGGCTAGGCGTTAGGCTCCCTTACTACTGGGCCCTGAATACCGTGTAGTGTAATACCCGTTTAAACTGTCTCTATTTGACAGCTTCACAAGAGACTGACCTGTCTCCAAACAGCTGAGGCCACGGCAGCAGTCGCCGTTGGTGGCGCACGGCGAGGAGTAGCAGTGGACCTGCTCGTCCACCGTGTCGTCTATACGGTTGGAGTCCAGGGCCTCGGCATACGCTTCATCTGGTTCCACCTTTTTTTGTTGGAAAAAATAAACTGAAGTTAATGCATTTCTTTTTTTGAGAAAATCGAAATGTGTAAATATTGGACTAGAAGGCTCAGTAGTCCGATGATCTGCTGTGTGATTCTGTAAGACCTAATTCTAAACTTCGAATCTGAATCCGCTGTGAGTTTCTTGATTGGCATTCTAAAAACACTGTTGATAATTCGAATTTACACTAGCGCCACTCTACACTTGCGAGCGTCTCAGCGAGTTTAACTAAATTGACGGAGAGATTTTGACAGATAAAGTATGAGATGACGTTAGAAATAGCATTCTATACGGTAATTCCCAAGTCACTTTGACGTTCGCTTCGCAAACGAACCCGATTCGAAGTGTCAAATAAAAAGCGTCGCGAAGTGAGAGTGAATAGCGATGTGAGATGCGAGTTGATGTTTAAATTTTACAGAATCGACGTACTGTATTGATCAGCATCATCGAACTGATGAGAGTAAAAAGTCTCATCAGTCCGATCATTGGACTACTGATACTACGCCCCAGGGACAACAAAGTAATATCGTACTAATATTATAAACGCGAAAGTTTGTAAAAATGTATGGATGTATGTTACTGAAATTTGGCACAGATTGACTACTCTGATTGGTTAATGCCAGTGCTCTTAAACGGTGAAGGAAAACATCGTGAGGAAACCGGCATGCTATAGAACCAAAACTTCGAAGGTGTGTGTCATAGGTGAGTATTCTTATAAGCGGCGATGGGTTTGCAACCTGTCACGTACGGAATACTGATTACTGAGCAAAATGTGGGCATGTACCAAATGTCAAGTTTGGACGTGCCTCTGTCTACCCTCTTTAGATATCCTCAAAGATCTAAGTACCTAACTAAAAAGATCTGAGAAGATATCTACTGAGCCCGGGGATTACCGTCGTGATCATATTTTTTATTTTTTGATTAGTCTGTTAGGCTACTTTTTATCTCGGAAAATGTACGGTTCCCACAAGATAGATTTGTTTTTGTTTTGCAAGGTACCACGCGGGCAAAGCCGTGGACGGAAGCTAGTATAGATATAAATTTTGGTGGACTTAAACGGTGATGAAAAACATAGTGAGGAAACCATACCCTAGAAATCAAAATTCAAAGGTTGTCATAGGTTAGTATTCTTATAAGCGGCGATGGGCTTGCAACCGTTGCGTACGGAATACTAAAGCGGGTATTACACTACCCAATTATAGGGGACCCTTACCCTAACTAAGAGTGGTGTGGTAAGAGTTAGAGCGTAAGGGTATATTGGGTAAAATTAGGTACCCTAAATAAGGTACCCTTAAAATGGGGTAGTGTAATACCCGCTCTACTACAGTGCAAAATATGGGCATGTACCAAATATTATGTTTGGATGTGCCTCTGACTCTCTTTAGATATCCTCAAAGATCTAAGTAACTAGAGATCTGAGGAGATATCTACCGAGCCTGGGGGTGACGTGCATGACAGAGGCCTGACTAAAAGGTCTTCGAGCAATATCAAAGTAAAATAACTTTGATATTTCGTACCATGACCTATAAAAAACTTGTCCTACCATCTCCGAGTTATGATATTCTGCAGAAGCTTTTATAAGCTTCACCTATTTTAGGGGCAGAAACGTAAAAATTCTGAATTCTTTATTTATCTTATGAAATTCTGAGCATTACGGTTGCTACAAGTACAAGCAAAAGTACCCCCAAAGGGGCTTAATTATAATTTCAAAATCCGTGACTGTAAAACTTTCATTTGGATTGTTTTATTTATTAACGTAAAATACATAGAAGGGGTAGAGGGTTTTATTTACGTAACTGTATTTATATGGTATGGACACGTCGTGTTGAGGAGTGTGAAAAATGGTTTGATTATGTGAAAGATGATATGAATGTAAGAGGAGTAGACTCAAAGTTGACGAATGATAGGAGTGAGTGGAAGAAAACTTGTTGTGCCGACCCCACGCGTGGGATAAGGGCAGGAGAGCGATAATTTAGGGGTAAAAACATAAATAAATGTGATGCTATTTTAAAAATATATATTTGCTTTATAAGATTATGACATTTTAACGAAATGCCAAGAGTTCTATTAAAAGTTATAAAAAATTAAACCCAATCTCCATAAATAAGTTCCCGTCAGGGATTCTGACCTTTGGCTGAATGCGCAGTGACCTTTGACCTTTGACCTTAACCCTTCATGTATCATGGATGCTCGCACCCATAGCTTGGTGTATAGGTAGGTATTACAAAATATATAACTTTAGGGGTAGGTCTTTTCTTAAAACAAAACCGGAAGAAAAAAAGGCTTGTTACTGCTGACCCCTGAGAAACAGTGTGTCTGTAAGGGTAGTTACCTGTTCATAGGAGTAGTACCTATATGGCAAGCGCACGTAACTCAAGTTAGCTAGCATATCGCTGCTAAAAGAATTGAAATATTATTGATATGCTAGCTAACTTGAGTTACGTGCGCTATAATATAATATGCGCGATAGTAATCTGTCCATAAGGGTAGTACCTGTAAGCCGAGCGCCCGTAGCCCAGGTCAGCAAACATACCGTTGCTAATGCTGTTATAAGTTGTTCCACTCAAATGATCATGTATGTAAGGGTAGTTCACCTGTCCATAAGGGTAGTGCCTATAAAGCGAGCGCCGGTAACACGCATAGTACTGCTAAAACAATTGAAGAAATTGTTCCGCCCTGGTTAACAAGTCTGTAATCCACCCCAGCAAACAAGTCTATAAGGGTAGTTACCTGTTCATAAGTGTAGTGCCTATATACTTGCCATATGGCAAGCGCGCATAGCTCAAGTTAGCTAGCATGTCGCTGCTAAAAGTATTAAAGAAGTTACTCCACTCTACCAAACAAGTCTGTAAGGGTAGTTACCTGTCCATGAGGGTAGTGTCTATAAAGCAAGCGCCCGTCATTCATTATAGCCAGCATATCACTGCTCAAACAATTGAAGAAGTCGCTCCGGTTAACAAGTCTGTAATCCACGAATAAGTCTGTAAGGGTAGTTACCTGTCCATAAGGGTAGTGCCTGTAAGGCGAGCGCCCGTAGCCCAGGTTAGCCAGCATGTCGTTGCTGAAGCGATTGAAAAGGCCGCCCCAGGCGTGGCCCCCGGCAAACAGCGATACTAGCATCACAGTAGCAACGGACATGGTTAGACTGTGGACAAAGAAGCACACATCACCGTCTACTCTGTAAAACGATAACGATTTATCGGCACAATAATCGTGTAAAACCTACTCTTAGTTCCATCGTACGGTATGCCTGAGGTTTTGCGAGAGTGATGACTGAAAGGATGCTTGTTTGTTTTGTTAATATTATAATAATTTGTATTATTTAGTATTATGAAATCTTATTTATTATTTAAATTAATTAATTTATTTGCCTTGTTTGAATACTATTTATTTTTCAATGTATGATAGCTATTTTATATTGATTTGAATATTTTTTATTTTTTAATTTTTTAATTTCTTAATCTTAAGTAACTTATGTAATTGGTTTTTTAAAATCGTGTAAGTTACTGTATAAATAAATAAATAAATAAATAAATAAATAAATCGTTTATGCTATTTATTGAACGACGGAACAACCGATATTACTTTTGACAATCGATCTCGTAAGCCTACTTAACACTTCTTACGGACAACACGAAAATTCCAATTTAACAACGAAACAATAACTGTTAATTCGAAAGAATTTGACGAACACTCGGCTTCGAATAATCGTTTTTCGTTTTGCAGAGTAGACACCCAGCACCAGCAGTGCACGATCGCTTCTTTGAAGCGCAATATATTTTTACCACATTGGTGACTCGACTTAGTAGTAGTGATCTCATAAAGGGTACTTCGCAAAAGGGCAGCGATTTAACGAAGCAAAATTTGTCGAAATTGTGTCCGTAACAAAGTAGGTATGAGTAAGTACATAGCACTGAGTAGGTCTAAAAGGAGTGGGCGAGGTGATTTAGTCCCTCATTTATTTGTTGATTTACTTTTCTTCAATGTAAAGAGAGAATTTGAAGAGTCAAGGAAAAGCTGGGGTCGAACAAAAGGCAGTTACGGAGTCCGGTTTAACAAAATGAGGCAAAATAACAGCAAAAACTATAAAAACGATACTGCTCACGATAGCAAAAACGTTGAAATGTTCGTTGAATTCGTCATAAATTGATAGATAGTTCGTTGTCAAACTCAAATTATCGTATCGTCGCAAGTGGTTTATGATCGATTGTCAAAAGTGTATCGTTCGTTTCATCGTTCGGACGATAGCCGAAACGATGTAATTTAGGAGTAGCTTTAACACGATAATTGTTCCGATACATCGTTTATCGAATTTGCGAGTAGCAGCCCTGATTTTTGTGATGTGTATAAGTACCTACCTACATATTTTTATAGATAAAGTTTAGTTTCTACAAAGACAAAGGAATAATTAATAAATAATAATTGTATTATCTTCAATGGTGATCCACATTCTATTTACGGACGCTGAAAGGAAATGTCAACGCCCTTTTGACCTTGAAACATTTCATTCAGCAGTGGACCGACCTTCCGACCTTGGGATGATTATAACTTGAAACAATTTCAAGGTATTTCCTTGATTATATTGTTTGTATCATTAGCCCCAACTTGTTACATTACTACCTTGAGTTTTATCATATATTTTGTAAGGAACTGAAACCTTAATAAGTCAACTAGCATTAACGTTTCAAAATAATAAATATCCTTATGATCTTATTGAATGAAATTATATTGAATTTAACGCTATTTGGTATTTAAACGTAATTTTTTAAAACCTTCATAAAAATATTTATTTAAAATGATAATTTTTCATAATTTATGAGTAAAGTACCTACAATGTTTATAATATACATTCATTAAGCCAGTTTTTTATGAAACTTTTTAAGCTTTTTTTAAAAATCACTGTCAAAATTACTTGTGCAATAGCCTACGTCACAAAATCTATTTTCATTTAGTCATAATTATGTCTTTTTTTAATAAAAATAATTGAGTAATCCATAAAGACAATGATGTTGTGTTTCATAATAATGTCTTCAACAAAAAAAAATTTAGTGAAAAAATTTAAGATATTTAAGTATTATTGGAGAAAATAATTTATTAAAAACAAATAGGCACTTAACTTCTTGAAATTTAGCTCACTGGTTCACCTCTCTAACGACTTTCGGAAGCGATTTTTAATACTTTGTGCTATGAAGGCCGATTGATTGACTTTTGATACACTTTTCTATAGAGCAAGTAAAACAGAAAAATAACAGCCAAAAACTAATCTAATCAACTTTGATTGAAACCTTATTTACTATTTCATTCACTAAAGCCTTCTTCTAAACAAATATAAAAAATAAATTTGGATTAAAACCTTTTTAATAACTGACAGATATTCAGACTTTTTGCTAATATGGATCAAAGTATAGAAGGTATGGGGTTAGATTTTAAAGAAAACGGAAGAATTAATTTACGTAAGAGTAGGCAGTACGGTCTATAGTCTATAGCCTGCTCAAATGAGCGAATAATGTAACAACAATAGAAGGTATGGTACTCACCGTGTCATGATGTCTGCTAGGTTACTGTCTTCTCCTGAGGGCGGACGCTTTCAGACTGGCGATCTATATACCGGGACCCACTGCGCAAGTCACGCAGGGTACAGGGTAAAAAGCTTATATCCGCCACAAGTCGCTTTCAAACGAGAAAGCATTTAGATATTATCGTAGCTTTACGATATCTCAATGCGTGCTTGTATAAATGTTACCAACATAAAACACTTACACGACTGTAATCCCCAGGCTCGGTAGATATCTCCCCGATCTCTAGTTATTTAGATAATTGCGGATATTTCAAGAGTCAGAGGCACGTCCAAACAGGATATTTGGCACATGCCCACATTTTGCACAAAAGTTAGTATTCCGTACGTGACAGGTTGCAAGCCCATCGCCGCTTATAATAGGTACTAACATATCACACACACCTTGGAATTTTTTTTGGGTTCTAGGGTATGTCGGTTTCCTCACGATTTTTTCCTTTACTTTATTGGAGCACGATCAGATTTGAACCCAAGACCTTCGGATCGTGAGACAGGGGCGCTACCGCTACACCACCAGTGCTCTTCTTCTTAAATAAGTTCTTTTTCTTAAAATAAATGAAATGAAAAAATTGTATCTACAAACTAATAAGACGTGGTAAGTTTATTTTACATCAATGTATACTTACATACGTTCCAATTTTTATTTACATTGAAAACCATAATATTCCTATATGAAATGGTATTTAACTTTGAACCTGTTCAAATCTCAACTATTTTCTAAACGTCACTGTCAACCCCGAACGCCGTCTATACCGAACTTGACTTCTATTTCAGGTGAATGTGTAAGTAAACGAAATGATATAAAATTTCGTAAACTATCAAAACCTAAGCCCCTGAATAACAGATGGCCTACCTCTTTAAAGTAGAAAGCGATGTTATACCGAGATATAATATAAAGTATAGCGCTCCGTTTAATGGCGACTATGTGAGGGGGGAGGTGGGGGGGGGGTGGTTATGGTTGACAATTCATTATAACAGCTGTTCCGTGACAATTATGTACATCGCAAAAAGGTTTCATGCAAAGTATTCATCCCTAACCTAAAATAATATTTATTATTATTTTGAAAACCAACAGCTTTTGCATCATAGACAAAGTGAGGTAATTATAGATCTTCGCATAAAAAAACAAAGTCGGGTTTGTTCGAACACTATAACTTTAGAACGGCTGGACCGATTTTCATGGTTCCAAGCTCCATGCAAAAGTTCAATACCTACCTGGCTAAAATGTATGAAACACCGGTTTATTTTTCGCGCTCACAGAGTTGGATTCTTAGAAAAAGTTGTTTATATTGATGGGTACTCAAACCCCTTGAAGTTTTCGGAAGTACTTTGGTAACACCCTGTATACTTTTTTTTGGTACAAATAAATACATTAGAAATCCTAAAAAAAGAACAAACATCTGCGTTCATCACACAAACGTTTATCCTGTGTGGGGATCGAACCCACAACCTACAGCGCAGAAGGCAGAGCTACTCCTCTACCTTGCATGTACATTAAGGATATACAGGGTGTCCCAAAAAGTAGTGTCAAGCGAAATTCCAGAGATAGAACACCCCTTGGGGTACCCGAATCACCCCCATGTATGTTCCGCGATTTTCTATAGTTTTCGAGTTATTAATTTTTTTCTGAATTTTTGAAAAAATTACGACTTGAACAACTTAAAACATTCTCACAAAAAAAGTAGAAAACTTTCTTGAGATTTTTTTTTTGCTGCTGAATTTTAATGAGTTGTTCTTTTATGCATAAAATAATCAGCTACGTGACTTTGATGAAAACTATGAAAATGTTGGTGTAAAGTCAAATAATTACATTCGGTGAATTACGACTTAAATTTTCAACTTTAAATTAAAAATCTTAACAAGTGATTTCATGGTTCCTAAATAAATCTAAAGAATTTTCCAGACTCTCAGCTTTCATAATCATTAAAAAAAAGTAGTTCTTAATTGGCTACTTTGGCTAAAATCGGCCTTCAAAGACGGTGAGGTGGAAAATTCTTAAAATTAGCTACCTGATTAAAAAATAGATTTTGGAAATTTTATCATTCCTTAGCTTACTTCGTTTGATAACTAACCAAAAATTACTGCAGGAAAGTAAGATTTCATTAATATTTGAAGGTTTTATTTATTTAGTTTAGCTAAATTTGTGAAATAAAACAACTAGTAAAATTTATTAATTTTTTACAAAAAGTCTTCAAAATGTCAACCTTCTTAGTCAATACAAATCCTACATCGTCTTAAAAAGGTTTCCTTTAATCGTATGAAAGCTATTTTAAGTGCCTTAATTTTTTTTTTCGGCCCGCTTAATTTTGTTCCTAATTCGGCCATATTGCTGATTTTTTCGGCATAAACTAATTCTTTGTAGTCATTTTTGGTTAGTTAACAAACAAATTAAGCTTAGGAATGATAAAATGGCCAAAATCTTTTTTTTAATCAGGTTGCTAATTTTAAGAATTTTCCACCTCACCGTCTTTGAAGGCCGATTTTAGCCAAAGTAGCCAATTAAGTACTACTTTTTTTTAATGATTATGAAAGCTGAGAGTCTGGAAAATTCTTTAGATTTATTTAGGAACCATGAAATCACTTGTTAAGATTTTTAATTTAAAGTTGAAAATTTAAGTCGTAATTCACCGAATGTAATTATTTGACTTTACACCAACATTTTCATAGTTTTCATCAAAGTCACGTAGCTGATTATTTTATGCATAAAAGAACAACTCATTAAAATTCAGCAGCAAAAAAAAAATCTCAAGAAAGTTTTCTACTTTTTTTGTGAGAATGTTTTAAGTTGTTCAAGTCGTAATTTTTTCAAAAATTCAGAAAAAAATTAATAACTCGAAAACTATAGAAAATCGCGGAACATACATGGGGGTGATTCGGGTACCCCAAGGGGTGTTCTATCTCTGGACTTTCGCTTGACACTACTTTTTGGGACACCCTGTATATATGCATGTTTGTAAAATCTTACCCACAACACTTTGCCAAACGTAAGGATATTATCACTCGACAAAAAAGAGAAAAATTCAACAATTTGCTATATAATCCACGATGCCACAAGCAGATATATGAGAAGAATGTTTACAATATGTGCATTGTTATATTCAATAAGTTACCAGAACCAATTAAAAACCTCAATGGTCATCTTTTAAAAAAAAATTAAATGATTGGCTACTGGAAAAATGTTTCTATAGTGTAGGTGAATATATGAGTTTTAAGTAGGGGATTTTATTATATTTTACCATTTTATTTCGATTGTAATTTTGCTTCTTGATTATTATTTTTATTATTTTTTATTTTTTTTGTTTTTGATTATTTTTGATTTTTGACATAGAATAAATAACAACTTTTAATATTTGCATACCTGCTTGCGGGTTGAATACATTTGACATTACTCTAGTTATAAGACCTGACATGTTACCATTATTAATGTATTTGGCAAATAAATAATTTGATTTGATTGATTTGATTTGATTTGATTTGATTTGATTTGATTTGATTTGATTTGATTTGATTTGATTTGATTTGATTTGATTTGATTTGATTTGATTTGATTTGATACTACTAACTAAGCTGTGAGGACAGTCAACAAACAACCATACAACGCCAAACGCTTTATTTACTACTGAGATCTCGCTGCGCTCACCGATCAAATAAAATAAATAAATTACGATCACGACTGTAATCCCCGGTAGATATTTTCCTCAGATCTTAAGTTACATAGATCTTTCAGGATATCTAAAGAGGGTAGTCAGAGGCAAGTCCAAACATGACATTTGGTACATGCCCACATTTTGCAGTAGTTAGTATTCCGTACGTGACAGGTTGCAAGCCCATCGCCGCTTATAAGAATACTAACATGACACACACCTTCGAATTTCGGTTCTAGGGTATGCCGGTTTCCTTATTTTCCTTCACCGTTTAAGAGCACTGGCATTGCGCATAAATTATACGAATGGAAAAACTCATTGGTGCACGACCAGGTTAGAACCCACGACCTTCGTGATTCAGGGGTGCTACCACTACATCACCGATCAATAATACAAACAAAAATACATCTTATAACTTTATTAAATATCTAACACTACAGCAGTAAGCTAAGCAGACATTGTACCACCATTACAACAAGTTTCAGCAATCCTGGCAACAGCCCACCCCCTATCCCGATCAGCACTTCATCAGCAAGATCCGTGATCGAAGATATCAGTGTTGCCAACAAAGTCTGCAAGTTCGCAACACCGGCTGGTGGGGTGTTAGGGTTTGCGCCGAAGGAATACTCCGGAAGTGAACGGAGGAAGTTCACAATCGCCAACGCTTGGGAGTATAATTTGAGGAGTGATGTCTCCAACGCTCCAAGGTCTACGGGGATCAGGCAGCTGACTGACGGCGGGAGGGTATCGAAGATTGAGAGGAGTGAGAGGAGTAGGTTGTAGACATTGTTCAGGAGTGGGAGGAGAATGTTGACTAGGGGGTAGACAGCTGGTAACTGGACACCTGTCGCTGATACTGGGGGCTGGAAAAAAATGATAACATTAATTTAGGCTTGATTTTTTAAGGGGTAGGCAGAGTATTTCCGTTTTCAGTATTTCGCAAATATAAAATGGTGTACGAAACGTGTTTTTATAGGACTGCAAAGGAGGGTTATGTGTTTGGGGTGTACCTATGTACCTACTTATTATGTATGTATGCGAGGGCCTAGCTAGAGCCAAAACGGCTCGATAGATTTTGACAATAAATAAGGTATTGGATTCGCTTTGATTACAAGAGTGTTATAGGCTAAACAAAAATGCAGAATAGCTTTTTATTTTCAACTCTTTGATACCCGCGACTGCGTACGCGTCAGATTACTTTTTAATAATTTGCGACTGGGGCTGTACGAATAGATAAAGGTTTTAGATGAAATATTTCAAATTTTATCTCTTTTATTTGTCAACCGATTTCGATGAAACAAACCCTAAATTTCAGTATAAGCTTATCTCAATACATTAGTGAAAACTGCATTCGATTTGGTTCAACCGTTGCGGAGATTAGTGTGCACATACGCAAAGATAAGCGATTTTATTATATGTACCTATAGGTTACTTTCAGTACGGTTTTTTTTTATTTTTGGAGTATAATATATTAGTTTATTGGTAAATCTATACTAATATTATAAAGAGGAAAGTTTTGTATTTTTGTATATTTGTTTGTAACGAATTTACTCAAAAACTACTGGATCGATTTCAAAACTTCTTTCACCATTAGAATGCTACATTATCCCTGCTGAGTAACATAGGCTATATTTTCTATAAAAAATAGAGATACTTTTGCTAGCCGTGTGAAGCCGGGGCGTGTTGCTAGTATTTTATAAACTCACCGTAAATGTAAATACAGCTAAAACGCAAAATGCGATTAACGTCAACTTCGCCATAATTATAATCTATTTAAAAAAAATTACTCCAAAAACTATGTTGTCTGTGATAAAATAGTTCTAATAACACTTTTTATATATCAACCATTGCAAAATGTGTTACAATTTTTGTTAAAGATAGTAATTTTAGTGATAAACAATATGTGTTTCCGTAACACTAACTTAAAAATTATGTAATTTAATTTAATTGTAATATCTGAGATTATCGCAACCGAAGATAGGACATACTAAAAATAAACTTAAGCAGAAATGTGAAGGGGTTCCAAATTGCAATTAATAACGTTAGGTACCTATTTACGCCAAAGCCAAAACGCATTTGTAAACGCTACGTTATGCACATTTCGTATCGTCAAACGTTACTCAACATCTCTGAATAAGTTCCAAAGTTACACAATAAAACTCAAAAACGAAAACACGAGAAAAAATATAAAAATTAGAGCGACGAAGTTGACAGTAGAATGAATCGCAGAAGAATCCTTCACAAACATTTACCTATACTATGATATCCGTATCGCTATAATATTTTGACAGCGTTTATAACCTAAACCGCTCCATTCGGAATGTTTCAAACACTGTCAAACAAACGTTTTTGATTAATTTAGTGCCGAGGAACTTTTTCAGAGACATTGAGCAACGATTGACGATACGAAATGTGCATAAAGTAATGTTAACGAATGTGGTTTGGGTTTGGTTAATTCGTTGAATTACCGCAATTGCCCGTTTGACAGTTTAATTCTCCACTACAGTTTCACCATTGTTCTCACTATTTGTCATCATTGTTCACAACCAACAATTTTGGTTATCTCGTAAAATATTAAACTTATACCTTTTAACGAGCAATTCTTGTATATATATAATTATGTACCTGGGTGACCGAGCTTTGCTCGTTTTTTTGGGGTAAACGACGTTTTCTAAAAATGAAACCTAGCTAGATCGATTTATCGCCCCCGAAACCCCCGAAACATACTAAATTTCAAGAAAATCGCTGGAGCTGTTTCCGTGATTCCGATTATATATATATACAAGAATTGCTCGTTTAAAGGTATAAGATAATCGGAATCTCCGAAACTGCTCCAGCGATTTACATGAAAATTAGAATGCAGGGGGTTTCGGGGACAATAAATCGATCTAGCTAGGTTTCATTTTTAGAAAACGTCGTTTACCCCAAAAAAACGAGCAAAGCTCGGTCACCCAGGTACTTCATTTTAAATGTACACTTCGCGAAATAACTTATTATCAACCAATCTTTGTCGATTCATCTTTATGCTATCAGCTTCAAAGACGAGTTCTAAAATCAAGGTTTTTTAAAATAATGACAAAAGTACCTATAAATTGAGAAGAACCGCCCGTACCTATTGTTACATGACACAATGATCGCATCCCCTACTCCGGCCCAACAGCTGCCTTCAATGAGAACTGTCATTTTTTATTTACTTTGACATGGTCCTATACTAATTGTGATCGTAGGCGGATTATATAATTAGAATGATGTCATCAAGTAGGTACAATGACCTTGTAAGCAGGTGTGTGAGAATGCTGACATGTTAGAAATGTTCATACTAATATTAGAAATGCGAAGGTTTGTTTGATTGTTACCTTTCACGACTTAACGGCTAAACGGATCGTAATGAAATTTCGGATCGAAACGGACATAGGCTACCTTTTTTCTCAAAAAATAATCTTAAGAAAGGGGTTGAAAGTTTGTATGGTGGCAATAAGTTTTTGGATGGGTGACCGCCTCTTTTTGCACTCCATTAAATTTCCCAATTAACTGATATAAATAATTTCAGAATTCATAATGTTATATTGATGGATTTTTGCAACAGAATCGCGGGTAACAGCTTGTATTATAAATGCGAAAGAAACTTTGTTTGTTACCTCTTCACGACTTAACGGCTGAATGAATCTTAATGAAATTTGGCAAGGATGGCTACACGAGGAAGAACTATGTCTAGACTTTCGTTTCAATAAATAAAATAAAATGCGAATGAAGTCGCGGGTAACAGCTAGTTATGAATAAACGTGATGTTGATATGTAAAATTAAGTATGTGGGTCAATAGGTTTATATTTGAAAAAAATATGTGCGCAATGCCAGTGCTCTTAAACGGTGGAAGAAAACATCGTGAGGAAACCGGCATACCCTAGAACCTAAAGTTCGTAGTGTCATGTTAGTAATCTTATAAGCGGCGATGGGCTTACAACCTGTCGAACGAAATACTTACCTTTATGTAATCCCCAGGCTCGGTACATATAATTATCTCCTCAGATCTCTAGTTACTTAGATCTTTGAGGATATCTAAAGAGTAGAGACACGTCCAAACATTAGGTATATTTGGCACATGACCACATTTCATCGCTAATAAAGAATACTAATCTATGACACACATCTTCGAATATTTAGTTCTAGGGTATGCCGGTTTCCTCACGATGTTTTCCTTCACCGTTTAATAGCACTGGCATTGCGCACATACATTTTTCGAATAGAAAAACTCATTGGTGCACGCCTAGGTTTGAACTCACGGCCTTCGGATCGTGAGGCAGGTTCACTACCACTACACCATCAGAGCTCTTTTTATTTTAAGAAGTAGGTATTTAGCAACCTTGATTTTACGATTATCATTATACATCGCATACCTTTAACTTACAGATAACTCATTATGTCGTTGTAGATTACCGTAACATATACATTATATACCACCAATTTACATAACTCATTATGTAATATTAAATTTCACATTACGATAAAACTGTGTTTATAAAAAGAAATATCATAAAAATATCGCATTTTAATTATCTGTTAGTTTAGTAGGTAAGTCTTTTCATAATATTTTTATTTGACAATAGTAAGTAGTAAGTATGTAATTATATAAATAATAGCTATGATTAAAATAATTGGCTAGTTAAAACACCATATTCCCCACAATAATACCCACTCTACATTAAAAGTTCCAAAAGTGCGCTAACTAATACACCACATTCCCCGCAATAATCACCGCTCTACATTAAAAGTGCCAAAAGTGCGTAACCAAAACACTACATTCTCCTCAATAATCCCCGTTCTACATTATTCCGAAAATGCACTAATAAAAATACCATATTCCCCACAATAACCCCCGCTCAACGTTAAAATTTCTGAAAATGCATTAATAAAAATACCATATTACCCACAATAATCCCCGCTATACATTAAAATTTTCGAAAATGCTCTAATAAAAACACCATATTCCCCACAATAATCCCCACTCTATATTACAGGTGCCAGTGAAGCCATGATCCCCGCATACTCTGTATCCGCTCTCCGGCTCGCGTTCGACGAGATTGCGACCGTACTCCCTATAGCAAACCAGCTTGCCTGCCTCCTAATACCCTTCCTCATCAACCTGATCAACAATCTCAACAACCTATCGAACATAGTTCAGAACCTAACCCCAGCATTATTGCCATATTTCGGCTGTACCCTACCACTTTTATATGCAACTTTGACAGATTTAGCATCAGTGCTATTTCTGTATATAAGTATGCTGATCTCGTTGTTCAGATCTAACGTGTTGGCGGCTCCAGGGCTGCTGTTGGGTCTGGTGTCAGCTGTTCTGAACCTTGTGCTCACCCTGCTTAGTGGTTTGACGGACGGCAGCGGACTGCTTAGTGGTCTGATCAAGTTGATTACGAGTGTTATTGTTGAGTTGGAGAAATTGTTATTGTAGTTATCAGTATTAGTACCTAATAAAAAATCTATATTTTTTATTGATGTTTTTTGTTAAAACTTTTGTAGCGGAGATTAAAGCTAACGTACAACTGTACCCCTAGTATGAGTTTTTGATAGTTAACGAAAACTTATTTCGAATAGTATCCTTTCATACATTTACCTCCATCGGAAATTTTAAGGAACTAAAATAAAGTCGATATCGTGAAAACTTGATTTAAAAATCATTGCTGGGACTGCCGATTACATAATATTTTCGATATTATCGACCTTATTTTAGTTCCTTAACATTTCCGATGGAGGAAAATGTATGAAAGGATACTATTCGAAAAAAGTTTTCGTAAATCAAAAACTCATACTAGGGGTACTGTTATAAGAAAAATGAATACCAAACAGTCGGGTTATTTGCATAATCCCCACCAGGTTTATCCCGCCAGCGGGGATTAAACAAAGTAAAAGTATTGCGGTTGGAAGGCTTACTCAAAATATAATATTGAATTTCTGTGACATTTTGCATATTGCATTATGTTAATATCATGATATTATGTAGAGGTGTATCAAGACCGCTCGTCGTGGCATTTATTTGGGAGCTTTTTAATCCCAGCCAATGTACCGTCTACTGGCTGATGATAATGATAACTGAAGTTAAGACACATTGAACCTACGTCATCAGACAAGATTATTGATTCCGAGAGCCACAAAGACTACGGATTTCGTGGTGTTTTGTGAAGTTGCTACGAAATAGACATAGACATAGACATAGTCATAGACATATCATTTATTCGCTACCACAATACACACAATATAAATGAACAAATATGAAAATTAAATATATGATCAGTTACAAAATAGAAGCACTAAACAAAACATTGAAAAAGTAATTAACATTAAATAATAAAATAATAATAATAAGTAGGTGAACTAGTGTGCTGCAGTAGCGAAATGGCCGAGGCTCAGCATAATGCCAACTGTAAAGAACAGAAGGCGCTGTTATTCTGCCTAGACCAAGACTAGAACAATCACAGGACCCTGCGATTACAAACTAATCAAACTATCAAATAGAAGAAAATATATTAAATACTCGCTCAGTTATAATAGAAAGCCTTATAAAAAATAAATAAATATTATGTGCATAAACAATAATACAAAGAACTCGAATAAATAAATAAATATTTAATAATAATCTAAAGTGTATGTGTACCTAATACTTACTATTTATAGAAACAATCATACATAATAATAATTACAGAAAACCTAACATTTAAAAGGGGCATCGGGATCAGGCAATCCAGACTTTTGTTGATCCAAAATAACACATTTTAGTCGTTTTCTAAAAGTGAATTTCGATTTTAACAACCTAAGGGGTGGAGGAATGTTATTCCAGCACTTGGTTGCTTGGTACCTGAAACTGCCACGAAACCTAACTGTTTTGTGATTATAATAATGCAGCAAATTTCTATTTGGCCTAGTGCTATATTTAGTGCGTGACTGATCAAGTTTAGAGAATAGATATATAGGGGTACCAAATGTCAAAATACCATGCACCAATGTGGCCATATGCAAAGCCATATGAAATCTAGTTTGAATAGGTTCATAATCTATTATTATATCTCTACGATTAGTAACTACAGTGTTTCCTACATACAACACTTGAACTGTAGTTACTTATATTAAAAGTACCTAAAATAAATAAATATTGGTGGACATAATCACACACTACTCTCTAGCCTCAAACCACTCAAACTAAGCAAAGCTTTTTCTATGGGAACCGGATAGCTGATAGACTATTATTTGTAAATACATAATAACACCTAGACACAGAACAAACAATATCTGCGTTCATCACACAAATGTTAGTCCTGGGTGGGGATCGAACCCACAACCTACAGTGTAGAAGGCATAGCTACTATCAACTGTAGCTGTGAGGTGTGAGCTGTGAGGCCAGTTTAAAGTAAATCCTTCTTCTTCTTCTTTTTCAATTAGCATCTGTCAACAATTTTGGCAGTGTCAAGTGTATTTTTATTTACTGTTGTCAACGTCACAGAGTCATTAGTCTAGTTGTCAACTCAATTTTAAACAAAAGATGGCCGTTTTGTTTAAAATTGTCGGGATTTCCTTCGATGGATTTAGAAATAACTTTTCACTCTGAGTCACATAATTTAACATCAAGAACTCGGGCTTTATTAGAAGAATTACCACGAAAATTAACACAACGAAACTCAAAATAACACGAGAAAATATAAAAACTAGAGCGACAGAGTTGACAGACGAATGCATAGTCGAATGTCGTGAGTTTTTAGACACCAAAAGTTTTCACGACGCGACAACGTTTGATTCCACACTATCGTACCGTGACGCATTACGTCGTATTATATTACTAGCTTCCGTTCGCGGCTTTGCTCGCAAGGTACCTACATAAAATATAGCCTATGTTACTCAGGGACAAAGTAGCATAATAACGGTGAAAGAATTTTTGAAATCGGACCAGTAGTTTTTGAGTTTATTCGTTACAAACAAAAATACAAAACTTTCCAATTTATAATAAACTAGCTTCTGCACGCGGCGTCGCCCGCGAAGTACCTACATAAAATATAGCCTATGTTCATCCTGAAAGTTCATTCTACACATTGGTGAAAGAATTTTTCAAATCGGTTCAGTAGTTTCGGAGCCTATTCATTTCAAACAAACAAACAAACAAACAAAGTTTTCCTCTTTATAATATTAGTATAGATAAATAAATAATAAATAAATAATAAATAATACTGGACAATCCACACAGCATCATCTAGCCCCAATGTAAGCTACTCAAAGCTTGTGTTATGGGTACTAGATAACTGATATATTTAATACATTATATAGGTACATAGATAGATATTTTTTATTATACATAGAAAACACCCAGACCAACAATATTATTAAATAATATTAGTATAGAAGTATAGATAGGCTGTGTTTTGGCCGTAAAACCACAGGATCTAGAGATACACAAAAAAGGTGTAGTAGCACCCCTGCCTCACGATCCGAAGGTCGTGGGTTCGAACCTGGGCGTGCAAATGAGTTTTTCTATTGGAACAATTTACGGTGAAAACGGTGAACGAAAACATGAGAAAACCGGCATATCTTAGAACCAAAAACTCGAAGGTGTGTGTCATAGGCTAGTATTCTTATAACCAGCAATGGGCTTGCAACTTGTCACTGTTGTAAATACTAACTAGGTAGGTATAGTTCGCTCAACGAATCTAGGCATTCGTGAAGTTTGCCGCAAGAGCTGCGCAGTATCGTTTTTCGGGAGCAATTGGAGGTATGAGGAGGGGGGGGGGGGGGGAAGGAACTGTACATGCGCAAACTCGCACCTGTGGCTAACTTCACGAATGCCTAGATCCGTTGGATGACCTATACTGTGCAAAATGTGGGCATGTGCCAAATATCATGTTTGGACGTGCTGACTCTTTAGATATCCTCAAAGATCTTAGTAACTAGAGATCTGAGGAGATATCTACCGAGCCTGGGGATTACAGTCGTGTGAGTTGCAAAATATGGGCATGTGCCAAATATAATGTTTGGACGTGCTGACTCTTTAGATATCCTCAAAGATCTTAATAACTAGAGATCTGAGGAGATATCTTCCTAGCCCGGGGATTACAGTCGTGTGAGTTGCAAAATATGGGCATGTGCCAAATATCATGTTTGGACGTGCTGACTCTTTAGATATCCTCAAAGATCTTAGTAACTAGAGATCTGAGGAGATATCTTCCTAGCCCGAGGATTACAGTCGTGTGAGTTGCAAAATATGGGCATGTGCCAAATATCATGTTTGGACGTGCTGAGTCTTTAGATATTTTCCTCAAAGATCTTAGTAACTAGAGATCTGAGGAAATATCTTCCTAGCCCGGGGATTACAGTCGTGTGAGTTGCAAAATATGGGCATGTGCCAAATATCATGTTTGGACGTGCTGAGTCTTTAGATATTTTCCTCAAAGATCTTAGTAACTAGAGATCTGAGGAAATATCTTCCTAGCCCGGGGATTACAGTCGTGTGAGTGTTTGTTTTATCTTTACCTTTAAACGAGCAATTCTTGTATATATATATATATATATATATATATATATATATATATATATATACATAATATATATATATATATATATAATATAATCGGGATCTCGGAAACGGCTCCAGCGATTTTCATGAAATTTCGTATGCCCCCTGCATATTTCGGGGGCGATAAATCGATCTAGCTAGGTTTCATTTTTAGAAAACATCGTTTACCCCAAAAAAAACGAGCAAAGCTCGGTCATCCAGGTACTTTGTTTTATTCTAACAGATAATTGCGTGTCTTATCAAGATTCTGTCATTATTGTGTCCATTATCGTTCAAAATTGACGCAACTTGCAATATCATATTTAAAACGTAATATAAGTACTAATTTATATACTAATCACGTATTAATAAAAAGGTTTTGACTTGTATACAAGTTTTTTTTACTTTCATAAAAGAAAATAAATAAATTTATCGTAAAAAATAATGAATAATGACTATATCATTACACAATGATGACAAAACTGTGTTTGGCCTATTTGTTGTCAGTTCTAATAACGGTACGTACCTACTTATTTAACATCTTCTTCTTCTTCTTCTTATCGTGACACTAATTCTTTATAACCAGTGTGGTGAAAGGCTTAAGCGTGCCTCAGAGACTTGTCTTCGAAAAGGTTCTACGACGCCGATGTTTTCCTTCACCGTTTGAACTGGGTTTAACGCACATAAATAAAAAAAAAAATCCATTGGTGTACGACTGGATTCGAACCCAGACCTTAGGATCGGAAGGCGGGGCCAATACCACTAGACCACCATGCTCTATATTTTACATCATAGGTACTAATGAAACTTCCCAAATTATTACCCCCACTCTACGTAACTAATAAAACTTTCCAAACATTAACCCCCCACTCAACGTACACAATAAAACTTTCCAAACATTAACCTCATCTCAACGTAACTAATGGAACTTCCCAAACACTATCCCCCACTCAACGTAACTAATGGAACTTCCCAAACATTTACTCCCACTCAACGTAACTAATGGAACTTCCCGAACATGGTACATGTTTACACACCTACTCTACACCTAATAAATTATTTTATGTCTCTTTTTCCAGGTATCATCGAACCCACTAGGCCAGCTGGTACAGCCCTGCAATGTCTGCCAACCCACATCATACAGCCCTACCACCATCCCAGTAGTAATCCAACAGGCAGGCAACACGAACCCTTATCCTCAGGCAGCTACAGTCCAAGCTCCCGCAGCATTACCAGGACCTTTAGGAGATACTTTGAATCAAATTATATTGAACAAAATTCTTTCAAACCCATCGCTTCAAAAGATTGTAGATCCTAATACCAAACTTTATAATCAAAATGGTGATGAAGTGAAACGTCAAGTTCCAAACACAGGAGTACCTAACGTTATTAATAACTATTTTATAGTACCTCCAGAATTCTTTAATCATAATGAAACCATCGTCAGAAATGAGGATGAGATTGAGAATGTTAAGATAGCTCATGTTGATAAAGCGAAAAGACCTCGGAGGAGAAAATCAAAAAGAAGAATAAAGAAAGTTGAGCCAAGTTCCGCTGAAGATGAAGAAGTGACACATAGAGTAGTAGGTACAAAACGGAAAGAAAAGAAGTCTGATATTAAAATAAAAAGAAAACGTGTTGATAGTACTGAACTTATAGATGAACCAAATGAACTACAAGAAACTACAGCAATAAGAAACCAAGAAAGAGGAAGAAATAAGAGGAAGCCAAGGTTACAAAAAATAATTACACCAACACCTATGTCCACAGAAGAATCTGATGAAGTTAATTTGCAAGAGGTAGAAGATCTAAGTCCAGTTATAGAAAATATAAAAGAAAAACAGGTAAAAAGATTGAAAAAACCCAAAGCTAAAAACAAAGTTGTCGATGAAGAATCCTATGAACTGCACGAAGTACCAAAACCGAAATCTGACAAAATTGACTTAGAGAAAGAATTAGATAACACTAGTGAAATGTCTCAATCTAAAAAGAAACATCGTAAAGAATCTTCAAACAAAAAATCTGATGAAAAAATCCTAAAGAATATTGAAATACCAACAGAAATAGCAAATGGTAAAACTAAAGAAAACAGAAAAACAAGAGATTCAAAAAGAAGAGAAGCTAAAAAAGAAGAACCAAAAATAACTAATACACCCAAAAAAGAACCACCACCAAATATTACACCATTCTCCGACGATGTACTAAAGAACTTTTTTCCATACATGGGTAACTTTTATAACCCTAATACAAATTACCCCTATAATTTTGACCAGTATTATCAGTACCCTGATTCTGTCAGAAATAATGATCCCAACAGAAACAAGAGAAAGCGTAAAAATCAAAACCGGAAAAATAATGAACGCAATTCAAACACACACACCATTGAAATAAAGCTAAAGCCAAGAAACAAAGTAAGTACAACTGAAGCCCCGGTCACTACCGCTACCGACCCATCTAATAATGTGGATGAAGTAATAGTATCTATTGAAGTGGAGCAAAGTACAGAATCGTTTGAACGAGTAACAGATATACCCATGGAGATGCCACACAAAGTGTTTCCAGTAACCAAAGACAATATAGACTCATCAAGCAAAGAGAGCTATGAAACATTCAGTAAGCTGGAAGATCTACACGACTTTGTCACACCTGAACTAGGTACAGAAGATGAAGTACTTCCCATAGCTAACAATGGGATCATCAATGATTACTACCCCATTTTCGACGTTGACGTTTTCTACAATCCTTACGCTGAAAAAATCAAAACTCTAGACGATGACAGATATTTCTATGAAACAGAGATGGAAGATAAAATAAATAGAGACAAAAGAAAATATGATAGATATGAAGATTCCAAAGTTCCTAAACGAGAGACTCGTGGTAAAGAATTTGAGAGTTCTGATAATAAATTTGATAGCGACGAATATTTAGATCACGATATAGTGAAGTCAAGTGATGAAATAAGAAGAGTCAAAGTACCTTCGAAAAACACAAGAGTGATACCTGAGACTGTTGAAACTGTGTTCGCTGGGTCCAAAGTAGCCAAATTTGGAGCCCCAAAAGATGATACCATAAAAGATACTTCAATTTACCATAACAATGAAGAGGAAGCTGCTAGTGGACATACCAAATACGTTGTAGCCAAATCCTTGGGACGCCCAGAAGATTATTGGTAATCCTGCCATCCTCTTTAGCAAACTTATCTACTTGAAGAAAATTAGAATTATGTATGCAATAATGATAATTTATTTTCAATATAATAAAAAAACAAATAAAATGTTTCTCTAATTTATGGTTTAATTGCGAATTTTTCGAACAAACGCAGTTTGGTTATGGTCTAAACTCGTTTTAAAATTGCCTATTGACTCGTTTATTTACAACTAGGGTAGATAATCTTCTTGCCCTTTCCCACGTTATGTGGGGTCGGCACAATATGTGATCTTCCATTTTCCTCTGTCATCCGTCATCTCAGTACTCACTCCTTTCTTACTCATATCATCTTTCACACAGTCCATCCATTTTTTCTTTGGCCTACCTCTACCCCTGAAACCATCCACATTCATACATTCACACCTAATACTCTCCTCGTCACATGACATTCATCTCTTCTCATAACATGCCCATACCACGCTAACCTATTACTCCTCATATACTAGGTACTACTAAGCTACATCTATCCTTGCCTTTAGAGCATTTTTATCTTGAAAATCAAAGGTTATTTTTATTTTTACCTTGAAAGTCAAAGGTGAACTTATATACAAATTCTCGAAATAGATTTACCCGGTCCTGAGTAAACAATAGAAACAAGTTAAGGGTAAGGCTTTCGGTAAATATTCAAAGGTCGATTTATTTCGACTGTAGACAAAACAAACCCATCAAGATTCAATAAACACGAAAGGGCAACCACCAGACAGGAAAGTCAACCATTATTTTGACAAAGTCAACCAAATTACAAAGTCTATTTAGTATATTATCATTGTTATGTACCGAGAGAAACACAAACACAGAGTTATTACAATATGCAAAGTTTTATTTGTCTAATTTCCGTTTCATTGAACATAGAAGCATAATGCAAGAATTCTGTCATTTTAAGAATAAATAGGGATAAATACCGCTTAAAATAGCAAAACACGACTTTAATTCCCAGTTTAATATGTAAAAATTTTAACAAAAATCTATTTACCAAAATAAATATACAGATCTATCTTATACAATACACACTATAGTATATAAAATACATGTGAAACATATTAGTTATTTACTTACTTATCTTAAATATCCAAAGGAAGGTATTCAGAGGCACTTACATTTTTTTATTGGCACCGTTCATTGACTACGTTCTAAATACATATAGTCATTTTTATCTTTTATGTTTATGTATTCAAGAAGTTTTCAATGTCCTACGTAACAATAATACTCAGGCAGAGTACTGAATATGATATAACTCATTCTTCAACATTAAAACTATTTCGTTCAACAAATTCCAAACGGGTATACCATGATCATTCAAAATTTCAGCGAAAGATATTAATTCTAGTAGCTTTTGATTAGACTCTCTTGAACTAAGCTTATCTGAAACTGTATTTGGTATAGATGACGCTCTTGTGATGTTTTTGATGTCAACTGGAAAGGAGCACTGTGCAGAATCGATGTTTTGAATTCCTTTATCTTTGTCACTCGTCTCAAAAGAACGTTTATACGATTTATTTTCTGTGTCAAATGCAGGCGAACATGAAATATCACTTGAATATAAAAATGTATTTGGTAATACAGAGTAAGGTGTGCTAGGTGTTTTGAATAAAAAATTGGAGCCGGAATCAGATGATGATGATGTAGATGTAAGGAACAAAGCATTTGAAGACGAAGGTGATATAGGCGTAGAAGCTAAACCTGACGAAGCTATAGCGCTTGCATAAGCATTATCTGGTGAAAGATCCAGTGATGTCTTGTGATAGTTTTCAAGCAATGTATTTCTAACTAACGGTGACTGAGATATTCTAGGTAATGTATTTAACGAGATAAGTTCAGATTGAGGACACGAAGAATCAGATATGCTTTGAGATAAAACGTTTGGTGAAGGCAAAGTACATAGCGAAGTTAATGTAGCTAAATACCCGGTAGGTAAAGATTGTAAGAAATTAGTATGTCTGCACGGAGATGAAGAAACAAGATTTTTGTCCAAGTTAACGGGAGATATATTTGTAGGACTTGTATCTTGATAAGAATTTGTAGATGCTGATACTAATGGACATTTACTAGGCAAAACATGACTTTCGGCTTCCGTGGTTACCATTAATGGTGATAAGTATGAGTTTGCAGCTGTTACAGAATCAGTGACAAATGGATTTGGAGCTAATACATCAACTGATGAAGGGCCTTGGTCTAACACTGACAGAGTTAAAAGATTTGGTAAACTTAGTGGAGTTGTGAATGTTTTGTTATAAATATGCAATGATGATTGTGATGTTGAAGAATCCGTAGGCGTCAGTGTGTTATCTAAACTTGCTGATGAAGGTAAATTACTGGCTAACTGTGGTTTTATACTACAAGTTGTGCTTGTTATTGATAACGGCAATGTATAAGTTGAGCGTGGTTTAGCCAATGGAGTGTCAGTAATTCTAGTGTTCGGTGATTCACTCACTGCAAACAAGCTACACACCGGCACAGAGCTTTCTTGTGGTAGTTCAGTATTCGATAAATATAGTTGAGACGCCAAATCATGGGATTTTTGTGAAGTTTCCATAGGTTTTAGAGAACACGAGAGTGATAAAGGCAATGAAAACCCAGTATTAGGTTTTGTTATTAGCGTATCCGATGAATCAAAGCAAGAAGATATAGATGCGGATGTTTTATTAATATCAAGTGGATCATTGCTATTTATATAACATGGATCTAATGATTCAGGTGCAACAGAGCTGAAAACTTTCAGTGGTAAACTTAATTCAGAAGATGATGGTTTTGTTGAATCTTCGACTGACATAGACTCTGACATTGATTTCGTAAATTGCTGGGGCAAATCCCAACTAGATTCATGATTTTTCGATTGTATTTTATTATAATGTCCATACTTCAAAGCACATTCTTTAGCGAGTGCTAACACTATGTTAAAACTATTCTGAATCTTAGGAATCATCAACATAGGTGATGTTGGGACAATCAAATTTGGTATAACATCTTTAGATTCGCTAGATACTAATTCGTTTGTTGTTTGTGGTATATCTTCTAATTCAGGTGACTGTGCGTATTCCGGCTGAGCTATAAATGATTCTATTTTTACTGTTTCAGTGTTCAGGGGTAGTGTGATGCCACGGGCAGTTGACAGAAATATCTGAAAGATCAAAATAATCAGTGTTTTTTAAAATATAAAGATTGATAGAAATATAAATCTACTATATAAAAGGATAAGTCCTGACTGATTTGAATAGGGGAACTTTTTAAGGGATGGTACGATCGGTCTGAATCTCGGTTTGGATACTTTGAATACGAAATAATTTAAAACGTATATATCGATTTTTCAAAACAACCCTCCAAAAAGAGTTAAATGGGGTGTCAAAGTTTTTTTGACGAGAGGTGTGTTTTGTTTGAAACTCTGTTTGTCTTGGTATGTAGGCGCCCATTAAGACGGGATTTTTGGAAATTCTACTTTTAAGGGGGTGAAAAGGACTCAAAACGGTTGTATGAAACTTTTTAACGCGTAGTACGATTTTCATGAAACTTTGTTTGTGTATTGTAAATACAAAAAAAAGTACACGTGTTTCACGATTTTCAATATAACCATTAAAAAGGGGTAAAATGGGGGCTCAATGTTTATATGGGAACTTTTTAAGGGGTGGTACTATCGGTCTGAATCTTGGTTAGAATACTTTAAATACAAAATAATATAAAACGTATATCTGGATTTTTCAAAATAACCCTCCAAAAAGGGTTAAATCGGGTGTAAATTTTTTTGACGAGTGGTGTGATTTATTTGAAACTTGGTTTGAATACTTAATAGACAAAATAAATGGACACATATATAAGGGTTTTCAAAAATAACCCTCACAAAGGGAAAAAAGGGGTGACAAAGTTTGTATGGACTTTTTGACGAGAAGAGTGATTAGTTTGAAACACAATTTAGATACATGAATTGCAAAATAAATTGACACTTATTGGTTTAAATACACTACATACAAGAAGACGGGTTTCTTCGAACACTTATAACTCCAGAACTGCTGGACCGATTTTCATGGTTTTAGATTTGTTGTATTTGTATTAAACAAAAAATTTACAAATGAAACGCTGACGAAGTCGCGGGCGACCACTAGTATCCTATAAGAGCTTATCTGACCGATCAGTTTATTTTTTAAGAGTTTCTTAGAATAACTATATAAGTATCACTCAGTGAAAGAGATCGTGATTTAACACCAACTGTTTACAGAAGAAAATTGAATAAATACGGCTGTTATTGACAGAATATTGAGCTAACTCAAGTGTAAGGAATAATAATAACAATAATTAGGATAGATTGATGTGCATAACATAGTTTTTTAATCTTACAGTGATTAATAAATAGCTTACACCATACCTGAAGGTTTATTATTAATAGAAAGCTAATAGAACGCGCCGCCATTTTCACAAACAATTTCCAAAATGGCCGCCACGTAACTGCTCCATATTTAAATGTAAATTCTCATATTTTTCGAAACGATTGCCTTTTATTCGAAAAATCTAACGAGTTTTCTACGATAAATGTTTATGTCACCTATATTCCGTGAATTTTGATGTGGAAAACTCCGTTTCGAATGAAATAATAGTGATAGGTAGGTTCGTATAAACACAATTTCATAGATAAGTTAGATATCTATGTACATACATAAGGGTAAAGTTTTTTTATGTCAAATCAATGTAGAAGGTTTTTTCCTGATGCATTCGTTTAAAAATTAAAACAATAAATAAATAAATTACTAATTTAAAATCAGATTTCTCTGTCCCAATGTTTTGAAATTGCAACATTACATAATAAAGTATTACACGATTTTGTCCGTTTATGTTGTACTCGCTGGTGCCCGCAACTTCGCCCGCATTATTTTCAAAACTTTTTTTCAATTTTTTTCTCATTATTATTAGTATTAAACGGGGTTTCAACAGGTTTACACACTGTCGTGGTCACGGGATGACCTGTGATGTGATCCCGTTTTCAGATCGCGTAGGTTTATTTATTTTTTTCTTTATAACGTGGGAAAAGAAGGAAGATGATGATCCTTCTTACAAAATATAAATCATAATACTACAAGTACACGATTATATCTATCTAAGATTATATCTGCCAACTCGTGAATTATTCCTTGATAGATGCTATGATCTAAGACAGGGGTTCCCAAACTTACTTTGTCTAGTGGCCACTTTGAGAATAAACAATTTTTTATCGCCCCCATTTTTTCACCTAGGTACCTAAAAACCACTATAACTTCAAATCAATGATTGTGGGCTATATTAGCGAGATTAAACATTCATTCTAAACGAGACTTTTAATATAGTCCGTAAGAGTTAACTTGAGATCTGGCCCCTATTCAATAAACATTACAAGTCTACAAGTTTGTAAAAAAGTGACAATATTGTCGAATTTTATGACAAGTGCTGTTTAATAAAACCTACAAATACATGTCATGTAGAACTGTAAGAAAATTTTACAATTTTGTAAATTTTCCTTCAGTAAATCGTATTTTTTTACTAAACAAAAACTTGTAGAATTGTAGCCGCTTACAATTAATTGTATTTTACAATTTGTAATGTTTATTGAATAGGGGCCAGAGCGCAGCGCAGTAGTAGCAAACTACTACTCTCGATTACAACTTGTGAACATATTCACAAGTTGTAATCGAGAGTCGAGAGCTCAGTCTGTGTTTAAAAGACCTCCTTGCTATATGAAATTACAAATCGCATCCCAAGTCTTAGCATAGCGCCCGCATTTTTTTTCAGGGTCTATTTCCCCCTTTAGGCCTGTAGCGCCCACAAGGGGGCGTTATCGCCCACTTTGGGAGGCTGATCTAAGGTATTAACTTACAAATTCGCACAAATCAGTTTGATGAGATATTTAATATTAATTGAACATTTCGTCGGGGTAACACAAACTCCTATGAATATCAGACGATTGGTAAATTACTGTGCAGTTAGCACAAGTTTTGTACGTTATCGAATAATACTTTTTCCCGACTGTGTAGGTACATCGAAGGGTTGTGTGTAAGACGTATGTATGTTACTACGTATTACGTTACATGTTACTACCTATTGGGTTTCCTGTTACTACCTTTTAGTTTACCTTTGACTACCTTTTAGGTTATGATGCTTTAGTTAATCATGTCACTCGTTTTGAACTAGTGTGGTGCAAGGATTAAAGTACACCTCAGAGGCTCCGTTCGTGGTATTTTTATGAGTACTAGCATAACACAAATACTTTTTTATGAAACAGAACAAACACCCCTTTGGTGCACGACGAGATTCGAACACGCGACCATAGGAGGCGGATTCACTATATTTTCATCACAATGTAAAAACTAAATAAATATTATCTACGTGCATAAAATTTCTATGGTTTCCCGAGATGTAAGGAAAAATAAAAAAATATCAAAATTATTTAAATTTAATGTTACTTACATAAGCAATAATTTAAGTAGGTATTATATTTTTTAAGTTAAATAATTTAGTAAATGTAATTATATCCATACGGAGCAGGAGCAAAATCGATTGGAGGGTAGCCTGGGACCACGTCCGTTGCTTGTGGCAATGTGTTGCGCAACAAATTGCTAACCACAAGCAATTGCAACGCATTGGCAAGATTGTTCGCGACCGTATTATCTTGTATGATTGTTGGTACACCGGGTAGTGTAGGCAATACATTAGGTAGTTGCTGCATTACGTTGGGTAGTGGTTGCAACGCTTTGGGTAGTGTCTGCAACGCTTTGGGTAGTGGCAACGTGTTAGGTAGTATGTCGTAAGGTAGATCGTAAGGTAGGTAGTTCATCTGGTTTCCCGCGTAGTTTGGCAGGAGGGTTTCAGCGATTGGAAGAACATTAAGACCACAATTGGGCAGGATTCTGTTTAGAGATTGAGATTGTGTCGCCTGAAATACAAAATAATCGATTGGTTAGTTTTAATCCAAGTCCCAAAAAACAAAAATATAATTTTAAATACTTCAATCTAAAGTATAGAATAAATCCCACAGTATGTAGGTATGTGAACTAAAAGTCATAAAATAACATTTAAACAGGGGTAGCCAGAGGTACGTCCAAAATATACTTGGCGCAGTCTACATTTTTGCAAGTAGGTAGGTACTTAGGTAGTTAATATTCCACACGTGATAGGTTGTAAGCCCATCACCGCTTATACGAATAGGTACGCTTGTTTAGATTTTAACCAAACCAATTATTATGTTGAACTGTAGTCAAATTGCGCAAAACTTAAAATTTGATCAAAAAATAATCACAGACTTTGATTTTAATATTGTAGGTATCTTAAGTATATATAGAGTACTAGCTTCCGTCCACGGCTTCGCCCGCGTGGTACCTTGAAAAACCAAAACAAATCTATCCCGCGGGAACCGTACATTTTTTCCGGGATAAAAAGTAGCCTATGTGTTATTCCAGACCATAATCTATATCTGTGCCAAATTTCATAAAGATCCGTTCAGCCGTTTCAGCGTGAAAGAGTAACAAACATACATCCATCCATACAAACTTTCGCGTTTATAATATTAGTAGGATGTATATTAAGATAGATCTTTAGATGAAAAACAATTATAATAATAAGTTATTTATTTTAATAAACACTGATTTTGACTATAATATTTTTACGTAGGTATACTTACGGTCAACAACGCGAGTTGTATGCAAATAATAACTACTGCTTTAGATATCATGATGAAATTTGATTATAGACCCTTCAATGGTAGAGAACTTAAAATAAAGTAATGTCCATACTTTAATTAACTTATATACATAAGTAATGATATTGATTATCTTAGTTATGTAAGATTTATCAGATAGCCAGAACTGTTTGGCAATAGCTTTGACAACGTCGCAAATTCACGTTTTATGATGCGTAATATTTCATAGGGACGAGAAAAGAGTGCGTGCGGCGGAGAGGCGAATGCTGAGATGGATGAGGAGTGGACAAGGATGGATAAAATAAGGAATGAGTATTAGAGGAAGTCTGAAAGTGGCACCAGTGACAGAAAAGATGAAGAGCAATAGGTTAGCGTGGTATGGGCATATGTTCTGAGAAGAGATGAATGTCATATGACGAGGAAAGTGTTAGGTATGAATGTGGATGGATATAGGGGTAGAGGTAGGCCAAAGAAGAGATGGATGGACTGTGTGAAAGATGACATGGGTAAGAAAGGAGTGAGTGAGACGAATGATGGAGGGAAACGGAAGAAGCACATGTTGTAACGTGGGAAAAGGGCAGGAATATGATGATGTTTCACAGTTTTCTATACTTACATTTATCTTAACGTTTAGTTCCTATCAGTTCTTGGTATATATTTAAGGGGAAGCCCTCCTTCCAGGTTATGAGCGAGTATGGGGCTGTTCCTGTGTTTCGGGAAGTAGCGAGTAGTCGGGCCGGGGGCTACCGTGAAGTGGTGCAGGATAGCCGCCAATGCCGACAGCGACATCAGAAACGCGTTACGCTTTCCTATAAAGAAACGAACATTGTAAATTAGGTACAAAAACACTAGCTTCCGCCCACGAAAAACAAAAACAAATCTATCCCACGGGAGCTGTAAATTTTTCCGAGACAAAAAGTAGCTTAGGTGCTATTCCAGACTATAATGTATGTCAGTGCCAAATTTCATCTAGAGCTGTGTAACCGTTTCAGCATGAAAGAGTAGCAAACTTACATCCATACATCCATTCTTAAAAACTTTCGCGTTTACTTGTAATATTAGTAGGATTATTTTTACCGTGTCATTAGTGTGGTAAAAGGACTCGTAAATTATCAGTTCATTTTAAATGTACCTACCTTTTGTGAAATAACTTATCATCAACCTAACTTTTATTGCTCCATCTTCATGCTATCAGCTTGAAAGACGAGCTTTAAAATCAAGCTTAAAAAAGTTTTTAAATACCTATCAAATTGAGTATAAGGGTACGAGTTGGCAGCTGGTGACATGAGGCGGCGGCGGACGACGTGTCGCGGTGACACTGCTGGTTTCTATGAATACTAGCTGTCCCGCTCGCGACTTTGTTCACTTAAAGTATGTATATAAACCGAATTTCCAACAAATTGCACCACCCGTTAAAAAGTTCTCATACAAACATTGACCCCAAATTTGACCCCTTTTTGAAGGTTATATTGAAAAATCCTGAAACACGTGTCCACTCATTTTGCATTTACAGTACACAAACAAAGTTTCAGACCAATCGCACCACCCGTTAAAAAGTTCCCATACAAAAGTTGACCCCACATTTGACCCCATTTTGAAGGTTATATTGAAAAATCCTGAAACACGTTTTCGTTCATTTTTTATTTACAGTGCACAAACAAAGTTTCATGAAAATCGCTCCACGCGTTAAAAAGTTTCATACAAACGTTTTAACCCTTTTTCACCCTCTTAGAGGTGGAATTTCCAAAAATCCCGCCTTAGTGGGTGGTTTTGTTATAAAAGGAAACCATCTTCCAAATTTCAGCTTTTTAGCTTCAGCGGTTTCGGCTGGGCGATGATAAATCAGTCAGTCAGTCAGTCAGTCAGGTTAAGCTCTTATATAGATATAGATGGAGGGATTTTCATAGAAATACATAGAAACCAGTAGTGTCGCCGCAACCCGTCGTCCGCCGCTGCCTCGCGTCGCCCGCTGCCAACTTGTACCTTAAAAGCCCGCTGCCTTTAATAAGTTAGGAAACAGACACACATACCCACACATTTTCTGGGACCATCTCCAAAAGGCGAGTACGCTAAGCCCATTTTAGCTTCCTCTCCTGGAGCAAATCGCTCAGGCCGAAACTCATGCGGATGATCGAAGTACTTAGGATCCATATGAACCGCTTGACAGGGCCAATAGATCCGAACTCCAGGCTCTAGCGTGAGATCAGTACCAGGAATGGTATACTTCCTCGCGCATTCCCTCGGGATTCCACTAAAGGGTGTAAACATCCTCAAAGATTCCTTCCACGCCATTTCTAAATACGTCATTTCATTTATACCTTCATACGTTAGCTTATCGCCGTATTTCAACATGACGTCATCGACTTCCTTTTGTATTTTCTTCTGTATATCTGGATGGAATGCCAACTGGTGTAATGTGAAGCTGATAGATACAGACGTACTCTCAAACCCTCCTATTAGTATAGAAAAAAGTTGGGCAGCAGCAAAGTCAAGGTCTTCTTGTACTTCGCCATTTATTGGTTCAACTTGACTCTCGTTTCCTGCCTTCAATATAGTGTCCATCACATCGTTTCTACCGCTCGGCTTATAATTTCTCTCCTTCCGTATTCTCTTAGCCATGTCGTAAATTATATCTTCCAATTGCTGATTAACAAACTTCGGTTTGAACAACTGAAACAACTGAACAGTGAAGAGTTCCGCAAAAACCGTTATAAAGACTTGTAGCTTCGATCTTGTTAAGATGGCTTTGGCAAGCTCTAGAAATCCGGAATGTTCAGAGTTAAGAGTGTTGAGCTCGACACCGAAACCGGCGGAGCCCACATACTGTAGGGGAAACCGGGCCATCAGTTCACTTGTGTGTATCTCCTCCTGAGTTTTCGACATCTGCTGCAAAGTCGCTAATAACTCATCAGTACATTGCGTGAGTAAAGGAAACATAGCTTTTATCTTGCTCGGTGAGAACGCTGGATTGATCTTCTGCCTCATAACCCGCCATTCGTCCCCGTCAACGGAAAATAGGTTTATCATCAGCGGATCTTTATTTATTTTACCTAGAGTCCCTCGGCTGTGAAATACTTCGAAATCTGTTGTGAAAATACGCTTCATGATATCGGGATCCATTATATACAATTCACGGTTAATGCCTCGATAGTAACCAACATATTTCTCCCCTTTGTATTTGTTGTATAAATATATACCGATGTCAGGTTTGTTTCGCATCTGAAGAAAGTTCAGGAGATGATTCCCAAAGAACGGCAGTGGTTTGTCATGTTTGATGTTTTTCTTTGCCCAATAATCATGGTTTTTGGTTGACAACCGGTATAATATCACAATTGCCACTAAGATCAGAACGGTTTCAATCATTGTTGCTTTTTAAAATTACACCCTTATAGAATAGTATTTTGACAGACACAAACAAACAAGAAACATTGTGTTTCAAACACCAAATGCACGATCTTGCTTTTGATAGACCCATATATACCTAACGAATTGTTGTTATAATACTTGTACTATCGGTTAGTCCTTGGCTTTGATCATTTGCCAGGATAAGATAGTCTATTCTTATTTATAATTAAATAGATGGGTATCGCAGATCACTATCTAATTGTTGCTTTTGAGTCTGCAGGCCTAAAAGCGCCGCTCTATAATCTATTAATCATAAGCTATGTCCAAACTGAGCTCTTTTTTATTCATTAAGGGCATGCATCTAGCGCAGTCAACAGCTCACGCGGGGCACGCCCTTGACTATGCCCTTGATTTCCGCAAAGCGTTCAACAACAACAAGATGGCGGACGAAGAAAAGCAAATTACAAAAAAAAGGTTTTTGAAGACTACAGAAGCAATTAATAGCAAGTTGAATAGAATGATGATGACGAAAGTTGAAGATGAAAGAGCACAATGTGGATCTATAGTGACATTTAGAATTGAGGAAACAATTGCTTTCGAAGGAATCGTTCAAAGCAACCGTTTTAGGTTCTCTAAAAGAATCCTAAATCATTGCAATTTGTATCATATACGATGCCACAGCATCATTTCTCCCGGACGCATGAACCGATTCTGATTTTGTCATTTTTGTTTGAAAGGTGAATTAGTTGGGAGTGTTCCCATGTCTGATGGAAATTAGTCCAAGATGGCCACTGCTACAAAATGACGGATTATGTACATATTTTTTTCACAACTCCCTCAATAGTTATCAAAAAGGCCGAGTAGTAGAATATTTTACCATGACAAATTTAAAATGCAAGATGGCCGCTACCACAAAATGGCGGGCAAAATTTGTGTCGGGTTTTTTCAAATTTTTAATTTCTTCAACTGGTTATATTGTGTGCCTGCCTAGTGTGATCAAGTTGGTAGAACAATAATTAAAATATATTAAGGTGTTTGCCGTTCAGACGCGCCCAACTCAACCTTTGCAAATCGCGACATGCTAGAAAGGAATTTCATAAACATTAGCTTAACAATAACCATCAGTTCACGACATCATGGTAGGTACTGCGATACGGGAACTAATGAAATTAACAGGTTTTAGATAGTTTTACTGATGCATATCAAGCAGTCTAAATACTGATGTCGTCATCATTATCAGTTATCAATCAATATCAGGCTTATTGATCAATGATAAGTTCATAGATAATCTAATACAGATAATTAAATGACTGAACTTTTTATTTTTTGTTTTTGCATTTTTTTTAACTGTTATGGCAGGCAACTGTCGCATTCACATTCCACACGCAAACTTGGTAATGTACCTAATAAGCAAACCTATTGTTTTGCTAAAAAAAGGAGTGAGTGGCCCATCTGATGGTGGTCACCGTCACCTTTTGAACTACTAGCGGTAATTTCCTTTATTTTTTAAATTTTATTTTCCAAGGATTTCTTAAGGCGCTGTACGTCGATTCTGTAAAATTCAAACATCAACTCGCATCTCACATCGCTATTCACTCTCACTTCGCTTAGGACGCTTTTTATTTGACACTTTGAATCGGGTTCAAGTGCGAAACGAGCGTCGAAGTGACTTGGGAATTACCGTATAGAATGCCACTTTTTACGACATCTCATACTTTATCTGTCAAAATCTCCCCGTCAATTTAGTTCAATTCGCTGACACGCTCGCAAGAGTGGCGCTAGTGTAAATTCGAATTATTAACCGAGTTTTTAGAATGCCAATCAAGAAACTCACAGCGGATTCAGATTCGAAGTTTAAAATAATGTCTTACAGAATCACACGGCTGTATATCCACAATTGCTCTTTTTCAAATGGAAACAAATAATACTTCTAAACAAGGCACGTCTCCAATTTTTATACATTTTCTTCAGTACCCCTAGTATGAGTTTTTGATAGTTAACGAAAACTTTTTTCGAATAGTATCCTTTCATACATTTACCTCCATCGGAAATTTTAAGGAACTAAAATAAAGTCGATCGTGAAAACTTGATTTAAAAATCATTGCTGGGACTGCCGATTACATAATATTTACGATATTATCGACCTTATTTTAGTTCCTTAACATTTCCGATGGAGGAAAATGTATGAAAGGATACTATTCGAAAAAAGTTTTCGTAAATCAAAAACTCATACTAGGGGTACTGGTTTCTACCCAGATTATCTCTTGGCTGAAAACATAATAGCAAAACTTTTCTCGATAAAAATATTTTTTGAACATGATACGGTTAAGAATTTGAAATCTAAATTTTCGATAACTATTAAGAGGATTAACTTGGAATTTATTGTAAACTAGCTGATGCCCGCAGCTTCGCCCGCGTGAATGTCGATTATCGCGACTTTTATACAAACTTTCATCCCCTATTTTATCCCCTTGGGGGTAGAATTAATCAAAATCCTTTCTTAGCGGATGCCTACGTCATAACATCTACCTGCATGCCGAATTTCAGCCCGATCCGTCCAGTGGTTTGGGCTGTGCGTTGGTAGATCACTATGTCAGTCAGTCAGTCAGTCAGTCAGTCACCTTTGAGTTATATAATTTAGAAGATAGGCATATGTTTACCTACCTAGTTTCTCACTTCACAGTTTTTTGATCAAGCCTCCAATTAAATTTAATCATTAAATTATTGGCCTAGCATCAGTAGTTTTAAAGCTGCAGGTACACTGCGCGTTGACAACTCTCTCAGTCGTGTCTGCCTCGATATACAGCCTCTCGTAATAACACAGATATATGTACTTTTAAACTTACGCGATCTGAACACATTATTATTAGTATTAGACGGGTATTTATCGCGTTTAAATTACCTTATATTTTCCCGACGTTTCGACAGGTTTGCACGCTGTCGTGGTCACGGGTAGACTCTACGGGCGATAAATACCCGTCTAATACTAATAATAACACAGATATACACGAGATCCTGCGCACACAAACATTGATTTATTACCGTGATGTATGGTGGCCATTTACCATCGGGTTGGGACGCTGAAACCAGCTGGCATTGGCTAAACACACTGAGTTATGACGTGTGGATTTATTTCATGGAAATGGGTGTGAAAAACTTACTGACACAAGAATCCTACTTCCTACCTTCCTACTATCTAAATATATATAACTCAAAGGTGACTGACTGACTGACTGACTGACATAGTGATCTATCAACGCACAGCCCAAACCACTGGACGGGTCGGGCTGAAATTTGGCATGCAGGTAGATGTAATAACGTAGGCATCCGCTAAGAAAGGATTTTGATTAATTCTACCCCCAAGGGGATAAATTAAGGGATGAAAGTTTGTATGAAAAGTCGCGATAATCGACATTCACGCGGGCGAAGCTGTGGGCGGAAGCTAGTAATATTATAAACGCGAAAGTTTGTAAGAACGTATGCATGTATGTTTGTTACTCTTTCACGCTGAAACGACTGACGGGATCTGGATGAAAGGCACAGATATAGATTATAGTCTGGAATAGCACATAGGCTAGTTTTTATCACGAAAAAATGTACGGTTCCCGTGGGATAGTTTGGTTTTTGTTGAAAACCAACCGTAAAAAACCCCAAAAAAAAAAAAAACCCAACAACAAAAACCACCCGCGTGACGCGGGCAAACCCGTGGGCGGAAGCTAGTCATTCATAATATCCTCGCAAAACACTCTCGTTTTGTGTATCCGAGATCTGAGGCTTAGCTACTAGAAATATAACTCCCAAGTATTGTGTAATAATATCAGTAGGTACTTAATATAAATTGTTCAATAATTAAAACAAAGTATCTAATTAACGACAAAGTGAAGCACTAAAAATGTAATTTACTTATATTTTATACCGCAAATGGATGCCACATAACTAAATTAAAGCGGTTTCGCACTACGTCCGATCCGAACCTGTGAAAATATGGATCTAGAAAACTCGGACCGAATTCGGATATTACTAACGCACTAGTCCGATCTCTGATACAAATCCAAGCAATTCAGGTACCACCTTTTGGCATAGGTCTATTTTACGTGACGGAAATGGCTAATGACGGAAAGAAATCGGATGACGGAAATAGGATCTAGTGCGTAAATTACCATAGAAATAGTTCTACAACTACTCCGGACCATATTTTCACGGGTTCGGATCGGATTCGGATCGGACGTAGTGCAAAACCGCTCTTACAGTATCTTTTACTCAATTTTAAATAATTTCGTAAATAAGCCAAAGAAAATTTTCCTATTAAAAAGGTAGATATTGATAAAAACAACAATAGAAAATAAATAGTTTATTAGATAAAGAATAAATTAAAACAAATCAGATATAGAGAACATATCTCTGACGCCATCCGCTGCTAATATAGAAGCGTAAGGACTTTGGAAGTCTTTTTTAGAATAAGATGTAGGGAAAGCATTTGACAATGGATCTGCAAAAGAGCTCGTACCTAAAGCATCATAAGGTGACATAAGCGTTACGCTAGAGCGTGGGTTCGGTCTAGCTTTGCTTATCGACCCTAACACAGGATCAGCAAACCCTGATGAACCTAAAAAGTTTGCATTAGGTAAAGACTGGGTCTCATACGAGTACAAACTCGGTTTAGGAACAGACTGGGTCTCATATGAGTACACAGCCGATTTAGGAACAGACTGGGTTTCATATGAGTACAATGTCGGTTTAGGAACAGACTGGGCTTCATAAGAGTACAAAGTCGGTTTGGTTAATGCTTCTAAAGAGTACAGACTAGGCTTAGTCAATGCCTGTTCTATAGAGATAGGTAATGTGGAGCGCGGTATTGATTCGTATTTAGATAGCAAAGACTCCAGCTTTGCCAAATTTGGAATTGTTTTTGGTTCTGTGGGCATATTCATTATATTACTGACTATTAACAACTGTAGTGCTATAGCTAAGTTGTTCAGTACATTGGAGTCTAGCGGTCCATTTTTGGGCTCTGGTGGTTTTGGCACTGGTTTATTTGATAGTCCCACTGGTGAGGCAGAAGAAAGCATTGAGAGAGGTATAGATTTTGAGGTTTGCGGTCCATTGGCAGGTATGTTGGGTGTCACGTAGTTGGATAGTACGTATTGTGTTACAGGCTGCTGAGATGAGACCTGGAGAAGAAAGTGGAGTTAAAGCTATGTTCCTTGGTCTTCTTTGTTAATAGATCTTTCGAAAAAAAGAATTAATGAATGCATCATAGGCCTCTTGTTATGAAAGATCATAAAAGAAAATAGGATGAAAAATGGCCCAAATGCTTCCTGTAATATTACATACGATGCGCGCCTCGCCCGTTCGCTTGAACTTGGCTGGACACGCTGCCGCGTGTCTAGATAAAGTTTTGTAGACATTTCCTTGGATCTCTATTTACTTAAATATTTTGAGGGGAGTAGTCAGTGGCACGCCAAAATATTTCTAGCCCTATTTCTAGTAATTTTTTATAGTAGTTAGTATACCATACGTGACAGATGGCTTCTATTCTCTTCTTTATAAGGCTCTTAAGACTAGTCAATGAAAATACGTTTTAATTTCTTGTTTAAGATAATGCGGTATATGAGTTCGGTGAAGGAAATCACCGTAAGGGACACGGTGATTTTCGTCAACGAACTCATATATTTTTGATCTGAAACAATAAGTTTCGAACTCAAAACCTTAGTATTGAAAAGAAGCAGTGTTACCACTCAACTGACAATGCTCTATTGCAAAGAAATTCATATAAAATTAAATTTACCTGATGAATTAAAACTTGTAACACAGATACGTACACAAATCCTCTCTTAATAGTTTCCATGTTTCAAATGTGAAGATCATGACATCTCTACAATTATAGACTCTGACATTATCATAATGTTGTGTAACATTAAAAGGTTTATTGATTGAGAGGATTGATAAGATCATCATGATTGATAACCGTAATACCACGTAATATTGCAATGTGTCAGTGGCAAACGCGTACGTGTTAATCAAACAATTAGATAAGTATTTTATTAAAATTGTAAAAACCCTACTCAAATCACTTCTGAATCATTTATTCTCAGTAATTGAAAACAGCTTACAGCTGCCATTTTGGATTTTCCAATATTTTATTAAAGCACTAAATACGTAGGTAGGTACGCGTTAGATTATTATAATATTCTGAGACTGCTGTACGAATTGTGAATGAATAGATAAAGTTTTTCATCAAATATATCAAATTCTTATCAGTGAGGTGTTTTAATTAAACATCATTGTTATATAGCTACTTACCGAAATATAAGCGTATGTCCACATTAGTCCTTACGTAGGTAATAATTGGTCGTGCACCAATGAGTTTTTCACCATTCGAAAAATGTATGTGCGCAATGCCAGTGCTCTTAAACGGTGAAGGAAATCATCGTGAGGAAACCAGCCTAGAATCAAAAATTCGAAGGTGTTAGATTAGTATTCTTATAAGCAGTGATAGGCTTGAAACCTATCACGCACGGAATACTAACTACTGTTCAAATTGTGGTCATGTGCCAAATATCATGTTTGGACGTGCCTCTGATTCTTTCAATATCCTCAAAGATCTAAGTAACTAGAGATCTGAGGAGATATCTACCGAGCCTGGGGATTATAGTCGTGATCATGATTGTTTTTTGTTTGTTTTTTTATTTTGTCGTGACACATACCCCTGCGTGACATTTGTAGCAAATGTGGGCGTGTTATTATGTTTTAACTCAAAAATAATCTACTTATCAATATTTTTCGAAATCTAGTTTAAAAATTATGTCACTGTTACAATACATTACAAAAAAATACGTGGTGTCAAAGGTTATAAAACATTTTCACGGAAAATATTCTGTAGTTTTCATTTATTTATCATGTTTGCTGCTATTCTTCTGGGCATTGGGCTGTTATTTTGTCAGGTAACTATCTGGCTCATATCTGGCTCAACGTTTTTGGCTCATCAGACCCCTAGTATGAGTTTTTGATAGTTTACGAAAACTTTTTTCGAATTGTATCCTTTATTTAACTCCATAAGACATGTTGAGGAATTAAAATAAGGTCGATATCGTGAAAACTTGGTTTGAAAATCATTGCTGGGACTGCCGATTAGATATTTTCGATATTATCAACCTCTAATCTATCTCTGTGTCAAATTTCATCCAGATTCTTTCGGCCGTTTCAACGTGAAAGAGTAACAAACATCCATACATACAAACTTTCACGTTTATAATATTACTTAGTATGATTTTTGATTTTTTTTACTTAATATAATTTTATTTTCAGGGTCAATGCCAACTATGCGGGCCAAGCTTACTTTCAGCCCTACTTTATGAAAACGGCCCTGGACCACAGCTTGGACCGTTAGCAGGACCTCTGGGACCAGTGCCCTCTTGTGGCCAAGCATTGCCCCCTTGTGGCATTCCAGCTCCTTATGGCGTAGCAGCGCCAGCACCTTGTGGTATACCGCCTCCCTGTGGCAGACAAGTGCCCATACAAGTACCGCCTAGTGGTATATCAGTGCCCCCATGTGGCATACAAGTACCTTCTGGTATATCAGTGCCCTCATGTGGCATACAAGTACCTTCAGGTATATCAGTGCCCCCATGTGGTATACAAGTACCTTCCGGTATATCAGTGCCCCCATGCGGCATACAAGTACCTTCCGGTTTATCAGTGCCTTCAAGCGGTATACAAGTGCCATCTTGCGGTTTACAAGCACCGCCTTGTGGCATATCAGTGCCTCCCTGTGGCATATCGGTGCCCCCGTGTGGCATACCGCCGATAATCAATAACATAGCACCAACTTTGATTCCAAACCAACCGTGCGGTCAGTGCTCGTCTATGATTCCAAATCAATGTGGACAGTGTTCACTTCTTCCAGCTTTGACATCTGTTCCTAACACATGTGATTATGGTCAAAACCAAGTGATAACTGTCGTAGATAATACTTTAGCTAACACCTTAGCTAACGCCTTACAGTTGCTTATAGTCAGCAATCTTCTCGAAAGTTCTTTGTCTCCTTGCGCCAGCCTACCATATTCACCGGTTTGTGAGACTAACCCGTTCTGTGGCAACATCTTCGAAATCCTTGCCCCAGACTACCCCTGCAACCAAGCTTTTGAGACTGTTTATGAAGTTGTCAATCCGTGCATAGAAATCCCATGCGAACCAATAGTAACTTACACTCCAATTGTCTCTCCAGGAGTTACTGGAGTCACTTCCTGTAACTCAATTTTTGGACAAGAATTTGATAACTACGCCTTAGTTAACCCGTACTCCAATTGCGGTTGTTCAGACATTTATGGTTCTATCAACCTTCCCAACTTCGGCTGCTCAGATAATTTTGGGTTAGTCAACACTTACGCCAATGGCTTCGGCTGTTCCGACTGTGGCTTAGTCAATCCTTACAGCAATAATTTTTATCCTGACATTGGTCTAGTCAATCCTTACAGCAATAATTTTGTCTATTCCGACAGTGGCCTAGTCAACTCTTACCCAAATAATTTTGTCTGTTCTGAAAATGGTCTAGTGAATCCCTTTGCAAACGGATTTGGCTGTTTGGATTCCATATTTTCTCCTGTAGAAGCTGAAGTTTTCTTCCCAGCCGAGATTCCTGCCCAATTGACCTGTAATTTTGGATACATGCCCAACAACGTACCATGCGTCAGCGTGAATGTGGAACCACTTCCGTTTGACTGCAGCTGTTAAGTTTTGAAGGCTGTGTAGCAATGTAGCTCTGGAAAACAAGCCAGATAAGGAAATCTAATGCTCCATCCACATTCTCGCGAGGCGCCTCTTAGAGGCTCTCGGCACGAGTCTTGGCGAGTGGAGGCGGTAGCATCCACACTCTCAATTTATTTAGTTGACACACGATTCTGAGCGACAGCGTGGCGAGGCGAGGGAAGATGAAGGGACACGAGCGCAACATCCTCACTCTCGCACTTGTGTTCCTCGTGTAGCCTCGTGGAGAGCCTGGACGGGGCATTAAGTACAGAGCTGCTTTACTTATGTTTGTGCAGTGAATCTCCCCCCTGCAGTTCGCAAACAATGTTTTTATCATACAAACTTCTTCCCTTAGAGATTGAATTAAGTAAATTATTCCTTTCCTAATGTGCTACGTGCTACCTTTCAAAACTAGAGCCCAGGACTTGTGGTTTAGACTCTGCGTTGTCTGTCAAGTCAGTCACGACAAAGTATTTTTATAGCACAGTGATTTTTACAGTCAACCATTGCTGGATTACGACTATCAGGTTGAATTTGTGCAACTTCTGTTGACTATTTTCAGAATAATGTGATGTAATGCAAGTAAAATGTTAGTTTGCTCTTTGATGACTAAGATTTATTCTGGGGAGTGTTGTCGAATCCAAACTTAGTGCCTTTTCTTTTCACATGCTCCATTTATCAATAGTCAATAGTCAATAGTCAATAGTCAATAGTCAATAATCTTTATTCAGTAATATCACAAGGATCATTTTGAATCGTCTTACATACTAGGTGAGTCTAGGTGCCAATTCCAGTCCTATCCCCAGTACGAGAAGAACTGGCAAGAAACTCGCTGGGCCCTAGCGCTTTTTTTGTATTATGAACCTTGTTAACATCAGATAGCTTGTTCTGATTGGTGACTTGGGCTGAGGATGTTGTAATCTAGCCAATGCCAATCTGCCAATCCGGAAATTGATGGTGTGAATAGTTCTGTTAATACTTAACTCTAGAGTCCTGACTTACCTATTTTAATGTTTTCCAATGAGGAATTTTTTTAGCTTAGCTAAAATCATGCTCGACTGAATTCAGTTTTTAATTCGTTCTAAGTTAATTTTAGTTATTTCACAACCAAAACTTATTAAAATATACTCAAAACCTCGCTATTTTATTTCACACTCCTGAAAACTAAAGATCCTAGTGAACAAGTCGTCAACGTAAAAATTCATATAAGTTTTAAATAATTATTAATTTAATTTATTCTTACTAATAAATACTATATCTACGCAGGCATGTCATTGTAAGCTACCCAATAACTTTAAAATCTTTGATAATAAACCTCTGTCTATTTGGCCATTATTAGAAGCACTAGACAAAACATTGTTAGGTATTATAGGAGCACTAACAATAATTCTAGAAGGAATCGGCAAAGAAGCGATACTAGGCGAAGCCTTAATCAAATTTGATCTCACAAATTTAGGAGAAATAATTTTAGGAGCTTCTTTTATAGACCTAGAAGTTCCAACAGGTAAACCAGAGAGTATATTCTTCAAAATCGGTGCAGCCAATCGCAACGCAACCTCATCGCCGCCATCTTTGTTTTGCAATAGACTTGAAATAGTCAACAATTGTATAGTATTGGCCAAGTTGTTACAAACTAACGGCGAACAATCACTGATTAGTGCCAATGGTGTGTTAAGGCTGTTTGTAGGAAAGTTAGGACTGTTAAAGGAGTTAAGGACGTCTGTAGAGAAGTTAGGGATGGTTGTAGCAGCGATAGGGAAGTCTGTAGGAACATTAGCCATAGGTTTGCTAGGAATAACAGTATTGTAAGGCTCTATAGTCTGTAAGTATTGAGGTGATTGTTCCAGTTGGAACTGCTGTAATTGATCCAACTGTTGCATGAACTGGCGTGGCTCGATTACTTCTGTGAGCGTTTGTTCGAAGCCTAGCGGTAGTGCTCTGATAAGTTGTGATATAACCTGGAATGTAGAATATTTTTTAATTATTTACTAGCTTTTTTTAATTACTCTCGCGCAACTTTGTCTGCGCGTTTTATTTATTACTAGCTGTTTCCCGTGACTTTGTCCGCAATAAATTTTATCTAGTATTAGCTATTTTTTCTAGTAATAAATATTCTAGTCTATGTTACTCAGAGATAATGTAGCATTCGAATGGTGAAATAATTTTTGAAAACGGGCCATTCGTTTTTGAGTTTATTCGTAACAAACAAAAATACAAAAATTCAAATTTACAAAATTTCCTCTTTATAATATTATGGTATGGTATAGTATAGATAATTATTTTCCGTTATTGCAACATTGTTTTATTGATGCTCCGCTCCTATCGGTCGTAGCGTGATGTTATTAGGTATACCAGTAGGAACCAGTAGTTTCTGAGATTAGCGCGTTCAACCAAAATAAACTCTTCAACTCTATTTTGCACCAATTTAAGGTTGAAATTTGAAAAACTCTTTCTAAGTAGGTACACCTCACAGAACCAAGACAACCATTAGGTACCCTTCAAATTTCAAGTCTCTACGACCAGCCGTTTAGGCTGTGCGTTGTCTTTAATGCGAATGAATGAGTGTGCCAGGACTTTGATTCTTATAATATAAGAAGATTATTTCTTAGACCGTAAATTAATCGATGAAGAAAAACATCATGAGACCGGCAGACCTGGAACTAAAGATACAAAGGTGTGTTTGATTGGTGGTTTAAAAGCGGCGATGGGCTTGCCATCTGTCATACAGAATACTAATTATTACCGTGCTTTAAAACCTACATAAGTACTTATTATAAAACAAAGTCGGCCGCCGCGTCTGTTCGCGATAAACTCAAAAACTACTGCACCGATTTTCGTGCTGTTTTCACCAATGGATAGAGTGGTTCTCGAGGAAGATTTAAGTATTTAATTTTTTAAGTTTTGAAGTCGCGATAACCGACATCCACGCGGGCAAAGCCGCGGGCATTGGCTAGTTTTTTATATAGGTACGTAGGTAGGTACCTACCTACTTTTGTATTATTTTTTTTTAGCTTACCTCATGATGTAATGTCAAAGTTAACGAAACTATAAATAACTTCATCGTTATCAGAAACTTATCAGTCAATATTAAAGAAAACAGTACCTACTGGCAACACTGAAAGTTTAATAAATAATAAAATTCATATTATTCCTTACGCTAATATTAGATCTGTAATCTGATGTGCGTGATTTATCAAAATCTGTTCAGCGATTAGGTATAAAAATATCTTGCATAATTTGGCCGGAAACAGAGATACCTAGATAGTAGGGTGGTGAGCTCAGAATTTTCCATGTAGGTACCTAACGTTTTTGCAACTTTTCCAGGGACCTGTACCTACGTCTACCATAAGTTGTCACAATTTAGATCGGCTGACGTTACTACAGTAGTAATAGTACGTTACTATGACATCAGTACGTCTACCATGAGTTGTCACATTTAGATTGGCTGACGTTACTACAGTAGTAATAGTACGTTACTATGACATCAGATGACAGATTCTGTCAAAATTGTTACTCATGGTACCAAATTCTAAGCAAATTAATGAGCGCAAACTACAGTCGCTGTAGTACGCTGTGACGTAGGATAGTTAGCTACGTGAGGTTTTAGTACCCAACTATCCGCTAGAGGCGCTGTACCAAGTTTTCATACATTTTTTTAACTACAGTCGCTAGCGAGTGTAGATTGTGAAAACTCATGGTAGACCCTCTGTCAAAATTGTTAATTCTAAGCAAATGAATGAAGCGCAAACTACAGTCGCTGTAGTACGCTGTGACGTAGGATAGTGGCTTATTCCCAAAGTAGGTAGGTACTCCATTCTTTTGTTCAAAAAAGATAAGGATCTCGAACATTAGTTCCCAATCTACTCCAAGATGAGTGTAGATTGTGAAAACTCATGGTAGACCTACTGATCACAAGCTCTTACAAATCATCATGGTACAGAAACGTCAAGTTTCAAGCTCGTAGTAACAATACTTCAATACTAATTTTATAGGTCATGGTACAAAATATCATTGCTATATTACTTTGATATTGCCCGAAGAGATTATGGTAAGGCCCAGATCTGTCTTATATTTGGCTCAAAGTATCAGCATTGCCATTCAACGTGGTAATGCCCGCTTTGAAAACGGTTTCTCTACAGTTATCTGGATCAGTGGAGTTATCTATAGATCGTTTGTAACGGTCCATAAATAGCTCAACTGATTTTACAATAAGTACGTAGGTACCTACGTATATTGATACCTAATTAATAAATAAATAAATAAATAATACCTACTGGACAGTCCACACAGCATCATTTAGCCCCAAAGTACCTAAGCTACTCAAAGCTTGTGTTATGGGTACTAGAAAACTGATAGGTATATCTAATACATTATAAAAAAAAATCTATCTACCTAGATGTATAATATTATTATACATAGGTAGATAGATTTTTTTTTATTATAAGTACCTAAGAAAACTACCTACTTAGAAAACACCCAGACCAACGGAATAAATTTCTGCAAATCGTAAGTACCTACACAAATTTGTTCCGAGGCGGGAATCGAAACCGCAACCTCTTGCGTCGCAGGCGGACTCTCGCCCGCTGCGCCACTGAGGATGTCAAATTAATTGTAATTAATTAATTGTACAAAACTACGTAGGCTATTGCGACAATAGATTTTCGAAATCAAAGTTAGGTAGTAAGTTTGTACTTAGGTAGGTACCTACCTGGGTAGGTATTATCTACTTACCTGCTATTTATTGATTGCAAACTAAGTTATACACTCATTTTGAATAGTTACCTACCTACAATGGAGTTTAAATTGCATCTTTTTTTGCTTATGTTTGTCATTATGCAGGTATTATAAAATGTACCTAAGTATATAAATAAAAATTTACTAAACTAATTTTTTAAGACTATAAAATAAAAAAATAATGTCCCTAATATAAATACCTACATACCTACACTATCAATTTAATTTACACGACTACTTTTTTTTTTAATCACTACTTATTAACACAACAAAAAGTAAGTTTATGTACATAGACAGACATTAATTTTAAATTGTCATTTTCTAGACTGCCTCAGCTCGATGCCTGCAACCTAAATCTTCCAACATAGTAGCAACTCAAAGCCTGGCAGCACCGTCATCTGTCAAATGTGTCAAAAAATGCGCAAAGAACGATCAACTTATTCTACCTCCAATGCAGGTTGAGTTGCCACAAGGACTGGGATACTTTCCTTCTGCTATCCCACTTGTTGCGTCTTGCTTCGAGCCAGCAATAAAATTAGAGGGAATGATTTCAGGAGCTTATATTCCCGTTGCGTCGCCGTATAGCTGCTTGACGCTAGCGTCACCTGTATGTCCTGAATGGGCTCCTTTAGTCCGATCAATTATATTGTAGTTTTATTAAGATTTTGTTTAAAAATAAAATAAATTTCAGACTGTACGCATTGCTTTTTTATTTTTAACCGACTTCAAAAAAGAAGGTTCTCAATTCGACTGTATTTTTTTTATGTTTGTTACCTCAGAACTTTCGACTTGGTGAGCCGAAATGTTTACATCATCTGAAAGGAAGGCCCTGAGGATTACCTACTCATCCATGTCTGGCTATTCCCTTATGTAATCTTTCACTCCTCTTGTAAAAGTGCTCTGGTCTGGGATTTTAACCCACATCCCTTTCTTATGCCAGAAGTACCTACTTTAGAAAAATAATGGCGGTTACGTTAGGTTAGATTCCATAAATTAATATTGTGAGAGTAAGTACTTACCTAATTATTACTTTCCTGAGTAGGTAAACTGTTTGATTTCAAAAAAAACTAAAAATTGACTTGAAGATTAATTTTAAATATTAAAATTCAAAGAACAATCAAAAGGCAATGTTTAATAAAATAAAATGTTTATTTAACTGCAAAGTATAGGTAGGTACATATTTCTAGGTTTTTCTCTCAAAAACTTTCAAGCTTGTCACTCCAAAATAGACGCAAGCCTTTTTTCTGTATTTACAATGTTGACATAACTGCCAATACAACCACGTGTTCGATAAAAATGATTCTTAAACTTTTCTAAGGTGTCAATTACAAAATATATTCTACAAATAGACTTCAAATCTTCTGAATTTATCATTTTTCTGTCTCTAATCTTCTTTATTACCTCGAACAATTCACGAATTTCTCCCTTCCTAAAACACACACCGTACTCTCTTATAATTGAAATCAAATCCTTAAAGAACGCTTTTATATCATCCCTTGTATCACTCTCTAAACAATCCGCATAATCCAAAATTTGCTCAAATGACTCCATTAATGGATCAATCATTTCGAAAAGCCCCTTCCACTCATCTTCTAACACCAAATCTAGTTTAGAAGAAATATTCCGAATGAGGGCCGCACAAAAAATTTCACTCTCAGTCTTTTTTTTAGAGTGTTCTGTATTAGTTCTTGTTTCAGCATTTTTCTTCCTAGGCCTTCTAACACTCGACTCAATGCGCTGTGTTTTTATCATTTCCTTGATGTCCCTTAATGACATTAATCCCCCCAAGATATAAAGATAACCATTCCAGTCAAATCTAGTGATATCAAAAAATAGTCTAAATATTAAATTTACAATAGATTTACCCATGATTGATTTCTTGTCCTTATCATCAATCTCAGCAAGCCAGCAGAGTCTATACAATCGACCTATTGTGTTATTGAATGTTTCTTGGGTACAATCCGCGACAATCTCTGAAATTCTACTCTCTTCAAAGGATCTTTGACTCTCCTCTAACATTCTCTTCTTGATTTCATGAGTAAAATGACGACATTTTGAGGATCTTTCGTAGTGTGTTGTCCTTTTCAAATAACTAATAAAATCAACATTCTTCGACTTATTTTCTTCAAGATAATTCTTGTAGTTAGTCATTTCTGTCTCTCCTAGAATCTCATACATCTTTTCATTATGAATTTCTTCTAGAAGGTTCTTCATGATACCTTTTGATTCTCCTTGTCAAACGTTTGAAGGGAATGATCTTCTATGATACGGCGACGACCTTGACGATTATAATCGAATAGATATTCCCAGTCCACAATCTATAAACAATATTTTTTTAAGTACCTATAGATAATTTCATCTAGGGGGTAAAAAGTTTAAAAGACATAGGTAGGTACCTATAGAACTCGTGGCATACCAAAATATTTCAATAGGTTTGTACCTACCTAAAACGCGTGTCTTTGTGACAAAATAAATCTAAGTACCTACCTAGTAGGTACCTACCTAGTACCTACCCACGATCGGCCCGTCCTATTAGAAGCTCTCCATTTCCAAAGTATTCTGACTTATTCCGTTTTTCTGGTCATTCTAAAAACAATCCAAAATTCTATTTAATCAAGCAAGATTCGTCGATTTCGGGTGATGGTAATTTCAATTGGTACAAAGATCACTTTCGTGCTGATAAGACACACTATTTACCTACCGGTTCACTTTTGTTGCATTTCATTGCATTTGCTATTTACGAATTATTACGTAGGTACAGATAATTTCAATGACAAAATGGAAGCGGGCTTCCATCCAATTCCAACCATCTCAAAAATGAAAAAGGACACTTCAGCAGCTGATTGGTCTAGATGTCGGTAAAACAGGGCGAGCAAAAGCAGAAAACGTTACTACTTACGCCATCTATACATAGAGTATTGAATCTCTTTGTAAAAAACGATTAGGTCATGCATGACAATAATATCGATAACACCAATAACACTGTTTACAAGTACCTGCCTAGATAGATACACTTGTAAACAGACATTTTGTTTGGTGCGTACAATAACGAATAGTGAGAACAATGTTAAAACTGTAGAAAAGAATCGTTGCTTATCTAAGTAATTACAAACGATCTAATTACATTATAATTGCATTATTTTTCTTACATTAACTATCTTGCAACCGATACAAAGATAGTTAGGTACCTTAAATGTAGATAAAATTTGTACTTAGTTGGTAGGTACTTACCTACTTATAAATAAAGAATTTACATAAATGATGAATTGTATTTTTTCTGCGATAGTGTCACGATGTCGGCCAAATTTGTATTTATTGCTACGGTCGCTTTAATAAAGGTATAGGTAGTTACTTACCTACATAGTTTTAAAACCAGTTTAATTAGATACTTACAGTTTTTTTTCTGAGTCTTTTTACACATTTAACTCATTTCCCCTGTTTTTTGAGATGACTCACGTCTATTCTCACCGTGCGATAAGTGCGTACCTAATAGCGAAAAACTTAAACAAACTAGTATACCTACCTACCTACTAAATAAAATTTTAAACTATGATTTCAGATAACAAATTCACAGTATTACGGCCAACCCACTAGCTCTTACCAACCATACAACTACTATCCTGTTTCTACACCACCAGTGTCGCCATCTATGTACGCAACACCAACCATACCACCAACGTACCCTATATTTGCACCACCGCAGTTTTCAACCCCAGCCTTCGCACCTACAATTCAATCGATAACATCTCCTTATGGGCCGTCAATGTTTGCACCATCAGTATACACTTCAACCTATCCATCACCAACTTCGTATACAAATACCAAATCACCAACCTATTCACCAAGAACACAGTCAAAGCAAACATCAGGGCTTACACCAAACTCTGCCCTCAATTTGGCAACACCAAAATGTACCCCACCTACAGCTACTGCTTACTATCTCACGTCTGAAGCACCAAAAGTCAAGACAGAAAAGGTTAAAGAAAATCTGAAGACGCTACCACCACCGACTTATCCATGTCCCTTCTGTACCGGATTTGCAAATGTGCCGAAAAATTCAAAAATTCAGCCGCCGCCGCCCTGCTCTTCAGTGTTGCCAGGTGTGTTAGACAAAATTTCTACCATCACAATACCGGATGAGTTGAAAATCAAGGATATCAGCAAGTTAAATAAACCATCGAGTTTTGATCTGTTTGAACACAAACTTTCTGGGAAACTTCGATTTGATCAAGATTTGTTGGATGGATTTTTGACTGGGTTGGGTCTGGGAAAGATCAACGACCTATGACTAAATACTTGAAGAATTATTTATTTTATTTAAACATTATTGTACACAAATTACAAAAAAAACATGTGTGCCAAAAGGAGGGCTTAATGCCTAGGGGGCATTATCTACCAGCCAACCTATTCATAACTATGGTAGAATAATGTAGATAAATGGAAAAGTTTTTAATACACCTAGATGGTATGTATAAAATAAAAAACTTCCCTTCTAGTATTATGAGACGCAGCTTTGAACAAACTGTTTTACGACGTAGGTAGGTAGGTATATACCATAGTATGTAGGAAGGTACAAAAAAATGCATAGGTACGATAATGTTGGAACGTAACTTAGAAAATAAATTATAAGTAACTAACCTATAATCACTGTTGTTTTTTTAAATTGTAAACCTAATCTCGAAATAATCCCGAGAATTTTAAACAAACCAACCTTCTTTTGTTTAGAATTGACTTGATACAGTCTTTGATAACTTGATAAGTCAATGTGACATAAACAATACTTTAAAAAAAAAACTCGACATTGGCAAAATTGACCTCAAAAGAGACGTTATGTCATGATATGAAGAAGAAGAAGAAGTGCGATTGACTCTGACTTTTTGATTGTCTCGTCTCGTCACGTCATGTCATCCGTCTCCGTCTTCTTCTTCTTTGGCTGACTGTCATAAATCCCGATTGTGCAAGAGCAAGGATTTGCAATTTTCTTCGAATTTCTAACAGAATATTGCAAAAATGGTTGAAGCGCAGAAAGTCAGGATTGAGCAGCAGATGACCGACATGGTCAACCAGCTCGATAAGAACTATTTGCGTAAAATGCAGGTGGGTTTAGGTTATGTTGACGACCTTAGTGATAAAACTATGACCACCGGCTTATGCAATGGATACTTAGTACCTGCCCTGAAAGCCTGAATTATACCTAGATGTTACTAGTTTTTCTTCCATAAAATGCTAATATTTGTATTTTTAAGTATGTACTTACCTATAATGCGAATAGCTAAATAAGGTCAAAATTTTGTCCTCTATCCTGAACGCTTTTTAAATCATCAATAAAAATGTTAAAAAAACTACCAGAACACAAATGTGTGTAAAGTTTGAAATTGTTTGTATTCACTCCAATCCACGGTAATTTAAAAGAAGCTAAAATCATTTATGTGCAAGAATATGTAACCTACCTACCTACATCATAATCCTACTAATATTATAAACGCAAAAGTTTGTAAGAATGTATGTTTGTTACTCTTTCACGCAAAAAGTACTGAATGGATTTTAATGAAATTTAGTAAAGAGATAGATTAAAGTCTGGAATAGCACATAGGCTTAATCCCGGAAAATGTACGGTTCCCGGCTTCCCGCGGGATAGATTTGTTTTGTTGTTCAAGGTACTACGTGGGCGAAAAATGTCATGCTATTTATTACAATTAAATATTACTGAAGCATTTTTCTTATAATTAGGTATCTTTATATTGTATGTTTAGGGCCCTATTGATTTATTTCATCTGCTATTGTTTCCAGGGCGATATGCACAGATGCGCTGCAAGATGTTGTGACGAAGAAAACACTAGTCTTGAGAGCACTCACTATTGTATCGAGAAATGCTCTACACCACTCAATCAGGCCAACAACTACGTTCAGGTACCTAAAAATTACTTTGCAACAAAAACATGATCACAACTATAAACCCCGGGTTCGGTAGATATCTCCTCAGATCTCTAGTTACTTAGATCTTTGAGGATATCTAAAAGGGGTAGTCAGAGGCACGTCACTACTTTGCAAAATGTTGTCATGTTCGGACGTACTTCTGACTACCCTCTTAAGATCCAAGTCACTAAAGGTCTGATGAGCTGTCTTTCTCTCTTCTATTTGATGTTGTAGCATGGGGTTGGTTTAAGGCTCAGAATACTCGTCACACTATTCCTTACGTAAAAGTTACAAAAAAGTGACATAGGTCCGTAAAGCAACGCGGATCTCCACGGAATCAGACATAGCACGAAGCGAAATACCCAAATGACAAGTAAGTAGAGTGAGACATGATAATGTGGCTGCTCTGAATTACATAACGAAAGCGACAATTTATAAAAATCATAAATATGTTCAAGTAAATAGCTTATTTCAAAATAAGGGCTGGGTTGATTTGTTTCAAATTAACTGATTTACATTCATGTGAAATAGAAATTCAAAATACCTTACTGTTCTGGATAAACTAGGGAATTTCTGAATATTCAGAGGTGTTTTTGACATGATTTTTAACCAAGGTTTTCTAACTAGTTCGTGTTTAAGCTCCGGTTGATTTATCACTTATATCCTTGAGTATCATGTAGTTCAATTTCAATGTAATCTATTAAGCGGTAATAGAATGATTAGGGTTGCAATACTTGCAATTTTCAAAATGCTGGGCCTTAATATGACCATAATAATTATATCTCCATTTTAATTGTTTAAATTTTATAATTACTTAATATCTTTGAGTTTTCTTATCCTTATTATTTCGGTTGACCAATTCCTATCTCTTTATTTGTATAATATTAGTGTTGATTAGTTATTCTCTCTAGATACCTGTAAAGATCTAAGTAACTAGAGTTCTGAGGAGATTATCTACCGAGCCTGGAGATTACAGTCATGATCATCTTTGTAGCTGTCTTTCTCTCTTTCTTTTGATGTCACACCATAGGGTTTAACTAGAAATTTGTCCATTTTTCTGTTGTTTCACATAGGACCATAATAATATTATATCTCCGTTTCAATTATTTAAATTGTATAATAACATCCTCAAGTTTTGTTATCTTTATTATTTCAGTTGCTCATTTCCTATCTCTTTGTTTTTATAATATTAGTGTTTATTTATTTATTTATTTATTTATTTATTTATTTATGTTTTGGGAAAACTTACAGCTAGGTCTTAATAATAGTTTTTAATATTAAAAACATGCCAGTAATGGACATGCATGCTGAGGGCCAATTACAAAGTTTCCGCATATATGTAGTTAAATAGAAGATTATAAACAGTGAAAGTAGACGACTTTAAAGAAATAAAAAGGATATACATACATAACAAAGTGAAATCAGATGAGGTTATAGATGTATTAGTTACATTACAGTATTGTTGATTAGTTATTCTCTTTAGATATCCTCCAGATAAACCCCAGGCCATATCTGATTATGACTAAATAGTCGATTGCAGATGAAACAAGAGGAAAAAAAATAAAATAAAAAGATATCCTCCATGATCTAAATAACTAGAGATCTGTGGAGATGTCTACCGAGCCTGAGGATCATGCTTATGCTATATTTTCTAATTGCAGGGTGAGATTCAACACTTCCAGAACAGACTGCAGCGGTGTGTTATGGACTGCAACGATTCAGCCCGTGACCGACTCGGTGGAAATCCTTCACAGGAATCTGTAAGTACTGTACACTATGATCCTTCCACCACACTGGTCCGAAACAATAAGTTACACCAGCGTTTCCCAAAGTGGGCGATAACGCCCCCTTGTGGGCGCTGCAGGCCTAAAGAGGGCGGTAAGAGGCCCAGAAAGAACCCAGAGTTAACTTAACCATAATACATTACAAACATACATAAAATCACGCCTGTTTCCCGAGGGGGTAGGCAGAGATCACGGATCTCCACTTGCTACATGATAATACATTACCGAATAAATATTACATTGTTATTTCGTACCATGACCTATGCAAATTGTGTTGAAGTAGTGTTAGTGATGATGATGATGAGTGTTACTTCAAGCTTCAAATGTGACGTTTCTAAAACGGAATCGTTCTGGAAGACTTCGTGGTAAGGTCCCAGGTCTCAAGTTAACTCTTGCAAATCTCGTTTAGAATGAATGTTTAATCTCCGCTAATATAGCGAATATAATTAATTTAATTTGAAGTTCTAGTGGTTTTTAAGTAGGTAGGTGAAAAAATGGGGGCGCTAAAAATAATTTATTCTTAAAGTGAGGAGACAAAATAAGTTTGGGAACCCCTGAGTTACACTATAAAAAGAAGAATAATATATTATTAATGTTAATGCAATTTCATGTAAGTAACTATATTTTTTCTATCTTCAGATCGACAAAGCCACGATAGAGTTTGAGAAGTGTGCTGTGAAGTGTGTAGACAAACACATGGGCATCATTCCTTCAATGATGAAAGCCATGAAGGAAGTCCTAGCCAGTGGGAAGCCTCCGCCCCTAAGAAACTAGGAGCCCTAACAGACAGATGCTGCTACAGTACAAATTAATAATGGTAGTAATAATTGGCTATTTGACAGTTTTCGGAAAGATATTTTTATAAATACCTACGTAAGTTTATTTTATACCTCTTACAATTATCTTTTCCTCAAAAAAGCGTTATTTTTCCTCCAGTAATTTGAAATTTGCGCGAAAACAGCCGATCACGTGACATGTCTGGATGTGACGTCATATGGCAATAAACAAGTACCTAAAGCTAACTAAAGCACATATTACACTACCCTGAATTCAGGGACCCTTACCCTAAATAAGAGTGGTGTAATAAGAGTCAGGGCGTAAGGGGTAGAGGCTAGGCGTTAGGCTCCCTTACTACCGGGCCCTGAATACCGTGTAGTGTAATACCCGTTTACGACGACGCAACGCTCCAAACACAGGTCATTTATTTTTATTTTGTAACAGCGACGTCACACTATGCTCCAACATGGCCTCCCGCGTTTCAGTTTTTGTTATCGACTGATAAAAAAGCTCTAATTTATTTTTCAAAAATAAAATATATACTTCTATTTATTTAAATGCAAAAAACGTATTGTGTGATTATTGTGAATCTATAAGCTACTGTATCTAATATGTTGAATAATTTGTCGTTACAATTGTCAAATAGCCAATTCTGTTGTCTACACTAAATTAGGGTATTACCCTTACTTTAATTCTTACGCTCTAACTCTTATTACACCACTCTTAGTTAGGGTAAGGGTCCCTTAAAATTGGGTAGTGTAATACCCGCTTAACTAGAAAAATCTAAAGAACGATCTTAATTTGTTCATCCCAGGACGATTCTTCTCAATTTGATATTTACCGTTATTTAAAAAAATCTTGATTTTAGAACTCGTCTTTCAAGCTGAAAGCATGAAGATGGAGTAATAAAAGATTGGTCGATAATAAGTTATTTTACGAAGGGTACATTTAAAATGAACTGATATTTTACGAAATACTACTTAGAATGCAATTTGTGGGCATATTCCAAACATTGTTTGGACATGCCTCTGACTGCCCTCTTTAGGTATCATCAAAAGATCTAAGTAACTAGAGATCTGAGGAGATATCTACCGAGCCTAGGGATTATAGACGTTATTATAATATTTTTTTTGTTCTTTTTTGTTTTTGATATTTTAGCCAAAATTGTTTGTTAAATAAATTTTTCAAACAATGACAAATAGTGAGAACAACGATGATACCTTTGAGGAGAATCGTCCTCAATTACTAAATTAGCGTCTTGTACGCTTCCTTTTGGCAGTGATCTGGATAAGTTGAGCTATCTATAGATTGTTTGTAACGAATCTTGGATATATCAACTGTTTCACACAATTATGTATAGTGTGTTTATTAAGATAGTTAGATCTGTACATTTTGTAAATAAAGATTTTTGATAAAAAAAATTTGTAATGTCATCGTCAAATTAAAAATTGTCTTTTAAAATGTTTACGCTATTTTAGTCTTTGGTGTGTATAAAATAAGATCGTTCGTATTTTAGCAACAAAATCGCCAACTAGGTACAAAGATTAAAAAGTACTTAATTGAAAAAGTTATACTTACACTGTTATAACAATGTAACTCGTGGGCAGGGCTTGCTACCGGTACCAATAATACCTGTACTGTAGCGGTAATAACGGTATTTTCTTTTCGATAATATATTCGAGTATCGATATTTTTGAAGTATCGATATTTTGCTCTAAAATACCGGTGTTCAAAGCGCTAGGACCGGAGAGCTGGCAACGTCGCGAGTTGCCAGCTCTCCGGTCCTAGCGTACTGAGCGGGGCCCGGGGCGGGTGCGCGTACTTGCCAATTTGTGCATAATTTGTAGTGGCGCACTTTTCTAATAAGTTTTCTCTCTCGCTTCCACAATTTATACCGATATTATACGTGCATAATATCGGTAATTATACCGATACTTATTGAAAATACCGATATTTTAGTATCAATACCGATGAAATTACCGATACCGCACTAAGTCTAATTATACCGGTTCTAAAAAAATACCGGTATAACTTATATCGATACCAAAGATGTATCAGTACCACGTCAAGGTCAGTCGAACCGTTATTTTTAAATACCGCTATTCCAAGCCCTGCTCGTGGGAAATCTAAATAAAAAAAACTGTAAATCCTACTAATAATTATTATAAACGCGAAAGTTTGTAAGAATGTATGGATGTAAGGATGTCTGGATGTTATGTTTGTAACTCTTTCACGCTGAAACGGCTGAACGGATCTGGATGAAATTTGAATGATTGGAATAGTACATAGGCTACTTTTTATCCCGGAAAAATGTACGGTTCCCGCGGGATAGATTTGTTTTTGTTTTTCAAGGTAGGTAACACGCGGGCGAAGCCGCGGGCGGAAGCTAGTATAGGTAAGTATAATTTTCAGAACACGAAATTAAACAATAATTATGTATCAATTTACAGATTTACACGATTCCATGTTATTGTTTTAAAAACGTTACTTAAATAATTTTATGCATTTACAAATTTATAAAAATGTGCAAAATGTTGACATGTATTTCTATGTACTATTTAAGTATATAATATATGTGTATACTGGTAGTAGTTACTTAGTATTTAGATATTTGAATAAACTATGAACGTTATCGTAATATATTTTATTTACTTAGCCTAGCAGTGAGACAATTATAGGTAAAAAAAATAGATACCTATTGTACTTATATTATTACTTACCTTCATTATTAGAGCAAAAACACAATAAAATAAAAACAAAATCACAAACAAATGCCTTGGATTTAAAAACATTTCAGATAACTTTCGCGTTTATAATATTAGTAGTTTTAATATGTAATATCGTATACCTTTAAACGAGCAATTCTTGTTTAAATATATATATATATATAATCTGAATCTCGGAAACGGCTCCAGCGATTTTCATGAAATTTAGTATGCAGGGGGTTTTGGGGGCGATAAATCGATCTAGCTAGGTTTCATTTTCAAAAAAACATATTTTACCAAAAATAAAACCGAGCAAAGCTCAGTCACCCAGGTACTTAGTTTAATATGTCTAATAGTGTATGTAATATCAGTAATTTTAGTTCTCTGAAATTGAAAACCATTTATTCAGTAAAAATCACAAGGATTAATTTGAAACGTCTTACATGCTAGGCTCTCAAACGTTATACATAGTTTTTGTTCGTTTTGTTATTAATTATTCTGTCTTTTAACAAAACAAAAAACTGAGTTAAAGTGAAAGACAGGTAGGTAGGTAGGTACCTAATGTAGCAAAAAGGCTAGCAACGTTACCTCCTTGGATAGCTATAATGATCCTCTGATCGAGATAAGTACTAGCCCTTCGATCGATAAGTACCTATATGTGGTTATGTACCTATCCTATCCTACTAATATTATAAACGCGAAAGTTTGTAAGAATGTATGGATGTGTGGATGTAAGGAAGTCTGGATGTAGGTATGTTTGTTACTCTTTCACGCTGAAACGGCTGAACGGATCTTTATGAAATTTGGCACAGATATAGATTATAGTCTGGAATAGCACATAGACTAATTTTATGCCGGAAAAATGTACGGTTCCCGAGTGATAGATTTGTTTTTCAAGGTACCACGCGGGCGAAGCTGTGGGCGAAAGCTAGTCTGATAATTCTTTGCGTAAAAATGTTCCAATCGCGGTTAGTAAATCAATAGGATTTGCGTAAAATCAGTTAACTATAATTGTGTAAAATCGGTAATTTGTAAAAATATTTGGTAATTTGTTATCATAAATCGGTATAAGTAGGTGTCGCTTCAAACTTGAACCATACAAGCGAAGTAAATAAAATGTATTCGACTAAAATATTATTGTTATTTGTACTTGGAACTCTTTGTGTAAGTAATCTTACTATTTATACATTTATAATCATCTTCTTCCTGCTCTTTCCCACGTTACGTGGGGTCGGCACCACGTGATCTTCCATTTCCCTCTGTCATTCGTCATCTCACTCCTTTCTTACTCATGTCATCTTTCACACAGTCCATCCATCTCTTCTTTGGCCTACCTTTACTCCTTTAAATTTATTAAGTACCAACCTAATAATTATATACTTAAGTAATAATAATTTAAATGCGAAAGTTTGGATGGATGATGATGATGATGTTTGATACTCAATCACGCTAAAACCACCGACTCCAAACAAACATGGGTATTTTAAATCAGTAGATAAAATGTTTCCAACTACAAATATTGTTAATTTTACAGGTCAACGCTAGAGTCATAAAAAGGCAGAGGAAAATTGCCAGGGTTGTGCCGAAAACATCATCTGCCTGTTGCCAACTCCCAGTACGCGAGCTCCCTACCAAGTTGCTGGAGACAGCCTTTACTTGCCTTGGAGCCTGTGATTACCCCAACGGGTGTGATTGCCCTAGTACCTGTGGTTGCCCCAACTCTTGTGGTTGCACTAACCCTTGTGGTTGCCCTAACTCTTGTGGTTGCTCTAACGCTTTTGGTGGCCCAAACTCTTGTGGTTGCATTAACTCTTGTGGCTGCCAGAACATATTCCTGGAAGAATTTCCGTGTGGATGCAACTATGAATGTGCTTGTATTGATACAAGCTGCAATCGCATTCCAGTCATTCGTCCTAACACTATAGTCATCGACGCAGCAGTACCGGTTCCTATGCTACCTCTGTGTCAAAGTGACGTAAGCTGTCAATGTCAAAATGCTCTCCCGTACAAAATACTCGAATCCCCATGCAGTATGTCAACTTACGAGGTTTCGAATTTACCGTTAGAGTCAATATTGCAGCCACTATTGATGGAATCACCAAGATCAATAAAACCAATGACTTGTGGCTGCCAGCGCCAAAAGTGTGGTTGTCAGTTGTTGGCGCTGGATGTCCCATGCAGTTGCCAGCTGCCTGGATTATCGTGTGGTTTTACATTATCAGATGTGCCTTGCGGTTGCCAATTGCCAGCTTATAATCTGCCCTGTGGATGTCAATTGCCTGGCTTAGACTGTGGTTGCCAGTTTCAGGCATATAATTCACCGTGTAGTCTGAATGCTCCGTGTGGTTGCCAATTGCCAGTGCCGAATATACCTTACGCATATCAGTTGCCAGCTTTAGACGTGCCATGTGGTTGCCAGTTGGCTGGCTGTTGTTGCCAGATGCCACCGCCTGTTGGATGTACGAAATACTTACGACAGATCACTTTGCCACCACCTTTTTTGTGATAGATTAAATTATTATCTCTGTTGAATAATTTATAAAATAAAAATATTAAAATACATTTTAAATAGGTATTATTTTTCAATAAGTTAGGTAAGTTACTTGGATACTTAATTACAAAAGGTACCTACCTAGGTCTTTTTTAAAAGTGTATAGGTACTTATCTTCATCACAACTACATTATTACTTGCAAAACTTTTGTGAAAAATATTTTTATTATTATTTTACTTATTTGGAACTAAATTAGCTAAACTGAAATAAGTAAATAATGAGATATCACTAAGTAGGTACAACAGCTACCAAATTTTGTTAAGTAGAATTGATAAATAAATACTCCTCATAACACGTTCAGCTGCAATGAAATCAGATAAATATAACGTAAATTATAAAAAAGGCAAAAAACATCAGCCCGTGTCATACGCTTTAGTTCTTAATAAGAGAAGGTAAGTTTTCCAAAGTTTTTTTTACTTATTAACCTTATTTTAAAGTGAAATAGGTAATTGTGTAGACTATAGGTACCAAACGTAGCGAAATAAAGAAAAAATAATAACATAATATTGGTGGTCATTTCACACAACGCCATCTAGCTTCAAACTAAGCAAAACTTGTGCCTTGGAAACCAGATAGCTGATAGAATTATTATAATACATTTTTTTATAAATACATACCAGATAAAATACATAATGACACAACATTTGTGTTCACCATACAAATGTTTGTCTTGGGTGGGGATCGACCCCACAACCTATGCACAGAAGGCAGAGCTATTACTACCAACTGAGCTGTGAGATCAGTCCAAATAAATAATAATACCTAAGTTATTTAAAAAATCACTTTTACAGAATTACAAAAATGGACACAAAAAGCATTTTAATTGTGATGATGGTTGCAATCACTTTCTCGTCATCATCGGCACGAGTCCTCTCTCAAAGAGCCATATCAGCCGTCCTTCAAGACATCTTATCACCAGAGAACACAGAAAAAGCCATGCAAATGATAAAAATGGCTTCAAGATCCAACAGGCCAGAAATAGCCAGAAACATGGCCTGTAGCGAACTATCATTGCCAAGATTTGTCAGTAAAGATTATTTGCCAGCCAGGGCTGTGGCAAGCGAATCGCCAGTCCGTGTTATACCCGGTGATGGTTATGCCAGAGTTGTGGCCAACCCTGAGATGTCCATACAGAAAGTACTAAGACAAATGCCTGTAAGAGAAATGAAACGAAGGGTGCAACCGAATATGATGGATTCGCTTGTTATACCGAAGGAAATTTATCAAGGGTTTTCTATGACGGTGCCGCCAGAAAGTGCATGTCCTTGCCAGACGATTTCACCAGCTTTTAACCCGTACCTGCCGGTAGCGTCTCCAGTATCGGCATTTTCTCCAGGCAACTTGCCACCACCGACTCAATCAAGGGGACAATTTTTGAAAAAGATCCCTATCCCTCCGCCAACTTTGTAAAGGTTGCTTCGTGTTATTTGTATTATTATATTTATAGTTATATAAAATTTTAGAAATTCACCAACTTTTTATTATTGATCGAGCGAGCGAAGCGAGCGAAGATCTCAGTGGCAGCTATGCGATTTGGCGTTGTATGTTTGCGTATATGTTTGTTAGAGCATAACTTAAGAACCGTACATCCAATCTGCATGAAACTTGGAGGGTTTAGAGATACTGCTAATCAAATTTACTGGGAAACATATGAGCTTAATCAGTGTAGTATTACTATTTATTTCTATTTATGAATAAAAACTTATTATAATAAAACCTTTTTACTATTATTTCGAACTAAAAAGCAAATGAAAAAACGTCATATTTGAAGGAATGAGCAGAAAAAGTATAATATTTACATCGATCGCAAAAATGGAAGATAAACATATAAAAAATCGGACGCTGGTCTGATCTCAAAGTCTGAGTGAAAAAACCATCCTAAGAGGAACCGCTGAAAAATTTCTTTCAAGGATTTCTTTATCTCAACAACTCAAGTCCTGGAAAATATTTTATAACCTTGACCAACCCAGTGGTGACCCCGTTAAATTTCAGATACCTACTGTAATACTATGAAGCATAACTAATCCAGGAACCAATATCTGGAGCAAAGCCTGGTGAGGCCTTGAGGACGAAGCTTGGAAAGCTTGAGGAACGAACCACAGTAAATTGGGTTAGTTTCTACCAGCGCGACCAACAGAGTCATACAGAGACTCAAGGGACTCTCGCAAGTGAAATTTCTACCCCGAGGTTCTTCTGGAAACAAATAAAGTCCACTCCGCTCATATTCCGTGGTCCAGTGGTGTGAGACCTTAAAGCAACACACAGCTATCCTAGATGCTCCTGCTAGACAGTCCTGGACTCTGAATAACATTTAAAACAGAAGTCAATCTATATATTGTCCTCAATCGTTTATGTGTATTTTATATCTAAACTCTTTAATTTCTATTAGCCTCAGTTTCATTTTTATTAATTCACTGTAAATAGTATAGGTAGGGACTAATTTGTAATATACATACATACTATATACTCAACATTTTCTTTTCTTTGTTAGATAAATAGCAGTAGGGAGATAGTTTTCCTTTCTTAGGTAGGATAATCAAATATTTGTTTGTGATTAGGTTACGTGGCATAGTACATAATAGTGTACTTATCCAAAAACTTTAGGGCATGAATACAAATAAGGATTGTGGACATCGCGCGCGAGATCTCAGTTCGGGGCGAACTACTAGTTTTATTTATTTTTAATCGCTTTATAATGTGACACAAGCAAAAAACTTTTGCCTCGGTTGGACAATGATGTCTTTACGCACTACAAAACAGATTGTACCTATGTAGGTAGATACCTATAATATATGAATTTTATAGCAAAAGTATGATCAAAATCGTGTGCTTTTGTAGCTCCATTTATTTAGATTCAGTGCATTATTAAATACCTGTGATAACTTAATGAACGCAAAATTCAAATGCAAAATAAATATTCTATTAAAATCACAGGGTCATTTTGAATTGCCAATATTGTTAAACACGAAACCTAAAAGCAAATATTCAAGTTGTCCTAAAAAGTTATTATCTAAGTTGTATAATAATGATCATTCTATTTACATTTAAATGCAAGAAACAGCTGATTTTATTGTGAAACAATCAAAGCTGAGCTTGCAAATTCAAGTCACGTATAATCTACTATGTGTACCTAAATTGCAAACTATGCTACAAGTGCGATTTTGTGTCAATTAGGTAATTATTTAGCAATCAGGTACCTAATGTAGGTAAGTATTTTATTTCCAAGTCACTCCTAGTCTCAACTGCTTTAAAGACCGTTACAAACGATCTACAGATAATCTAGATCTTTGCTAGAGAAAGGGAAAAAAGAGTTGTATAGAGTCGCTAAAACGCTGGCAACATCACATCACATTGATGCTGATACGTTCAGCAAACTATAGGTACCTAATGAATCTCCCGTCACTTAAAGAAAAGTGCCTTATACGTACCTACCTACCTACCTAATATTGATTATAAGCTATTACCTATTCTGTCTTTGTAATTAACCAAAAACAAACAAAGTAGGTACAGGTAGAAAATAGAGTTCAAGTCACTGATCGCAGTTAATAAACCCAGAAGCCGCAGGCATCGGCAGGTTAAGGATAAATATAAAAGTTTTCCAATGTATCTCGTCTTTGGTATCTTAAAAAAATACTAGTTGTGTAAAAGTTATGTAAAAATTATCTAAGGAATTGCATAAATCCGTGTACATAAGGGGCAGTCTATTACTGATAAAACTTAGTAGACATAGTAGATAGTCTCTCGTTAACTTATTAGTAGGTATTTCTAGTTCTATTTCAGTTAACATGAAGGGATTTTTATCGATTATGTGCTTATTTATTGTAAGTATTAATCCCACATTCTTATACGATGGCTCCCAACCCGATGGACCGATGACATTGTGCTCGGTTGGGAGGCAGCACAATTCACAAATTGTTCATCCTGAAAATATATTGAGAAGACTTTTTAATAACTAAAGTGCTAAAATTGTATTGCTATTGTAACGTCCCTTATTTTTTTTTAGGTAGCAAGTCAAGGTTATGTGATCACAAGTCCTCCTTGTAGTCAACGTACCAGGTGTGGATGCCAATATTCCACTCCCAGCCTTTCTCCCCTCGTCTCTCCGCCTCCACCGGCGCTTTTCGGGTCTGAACTCCCGATACCATGTGGCAACCCTTTCCTGCCAGCAGCTTCACCTGTGTCTGCGTATGCCCCGTACTCGCCATACCTCCCCCCAGCCGCGCCATGCTCGAAATGCCAATATCTAAAGAAGATTCCCATACCGCCACCATGTATCTAAGTTCTTAAGTACCTATTTATTAAAAAAAATATAGTTCTAAGTGATTATTAAATAAATATATAAAGGTAGTTAGTGTTTTATTGTTTAAATAGATGTAGGTACCTGTGATTTCGTTCGTGAAACGCCCAAATGTTGTTGATCGTGAGTAAGCGTGACGATGACTTATACAACCCAGTCACATTATCTCGAGACCTCGCTGGAATGTGAAACTCCCGCCCCGTTCTCCTTTCACCTCCCCGAGGTGAGAGCGCCGACGCGACGTGACGTCATCGACGCCAGGTCTCGAGATAATGTGACCGGGTTGTATATACCTATGTATCTTATGAAAAGATGAGGAGTAGGTAATAGGTTAGCTTGGTATGGGCATGTTATGCGGAGCGAGGAAGTCATGTGACGAGGGAGAGTATTAGATATGAATGTGGATGGATACAGGGGTAGAGGTAGGACAAGGAAAAGATGGTTGGACTGTGTAAAAGACGATATGAGTAAGAAAGGAGTGAGTACTGAGGTGACGGACGATAGAGGTAAATGGAAGAAAAAAACGTTTGTGCCGACCCCACATAGCCTGGGTAAAGGGCAGGAAGAAGAAGAAAAAGATCCTATTCTGAGTATAGACTAGCATTATGTCAAGTTTGTATAGGTACACTTTTTCTGATATGGAGAAAATTTAGCGAAATGCCGGTTTCCTTAGGATGTTTTCCTTCACCGTTTGAGAGCAGGAGACATTTAATCACGATTATTGGGCTAAACTTTCAACCTTATTGCATTGGAATTTTCTTTGAACATTTCAAGGAAATGGGTCCCAAATTAAAGCTCGTGGCTGTACTAAGCACACAGATTACATCATCTTAGTGAAAACAGCACTTGCTATTACAAACGTTATCACTTCAACTGTAACTTGTATCATAACCACAATCTTACCATCTAAAGGCTGTGTCTTATCTATGAAAATCAATATCTCTTTGCATCTTGTCGGTTGCATAATTAACAGAGAAATCATGATAAGTTTACACATAAAATCATGTGGATTTGTATATAATGTTGATTTAAGGACAATCTTCAAACCAGGCAAAATGCATTTATTTATTTTTTTATTATGTTTCATAGAAATCCTAATCAATGTAAGTACCAAAAATACCTTTGTAAGTTGTTAATAATGAACCTGTAGTGTCCCACTGATGGGCAACCCTTAGGTAACTAAGCTACTCTACCATCCATCATCATCTTCCTGCCCTTATCCCACGTTATGTGGGGTCTGCACAACATGTGATCTTCTTCCATTTCCCTCTGTCATTCGTGTCATACTTATGTAGGTACATAACAGTATGGTTTTTTATTTGTTATTAAAGAACTGGTTTGAAAGAGCTAGTGACATGATAAGAAAAAGAAGAAGAAAGTAAAATCTTTAAATCGGTCAACTATCTAAGCTATCACGAAGTTAGCCGTGCGCAATGCACCATCTTCCTACTAAATTGTCTACTGCGCACCAAAGTGCCTAACTTCACGATAACCAAGATCCAATAACCGTATCGTAATATTAGTTTATTTTTCAGAACGTCACAGCTCAGTACGTTATTGGACCCACAATAAGAATACCAAGCCAAGCACCAAATCAGATGACGAAACAACAGCTGGTGAATTACTTATTATCAAATTCCAACCAAGTCACTCTCGGCGACCGTCTCCAAGTGTTAGCCACAGCCGTCCAACAACTCCCACCGAAGAGGAACCGAAGAGTTTATCTAGCTGATGCATTGAAACAATCCGCCTTCGAAAACTTGTTAGTAGCCGCGAGTGTATGTGGCGATGCTACTGCTAATACACAAGTTATTCCCTCTGCATCTTTGTTGAACTATGCGACGCCATTATCGAATTACGCGAGTCCTTTACGACAGAGTCCTATAGTTGCAAGTGCTCTGAACCAACCGCAACTAGTTGTCAACGCTCTGAACCAACCGCAACTGGTTTACAACGCACTGAATCAATCGCCATTGGTTGCCAACGCTCTGAACCAACCGCAACTGGTTGCCAACGCTCTGAACCAACCGCAACTGGTTGCCAACGCTTTGAACCAACCGCAACTGATTGCCAACGCTTTGAACCAACCGCAACTGGTTGCCAACACTCTGAACCAACCGCAACTGGTTGCCAACGCCTTGAACCAACCGCAACTGGTTGCCAATGCTTTGAACCAACCGCCACTGGTTGCCAACGCCTTGAATCAACCGCAACTGGTTGCCAACGCTTTGAACCAACCGCAACTGGTTGCCAACTGTCTCAACCAACCGCAACTGATTGCCAACGCTTTGAACCAACCGCCACTGGTTGCAAATGCTCTCAACCAATCACCACTGGTTGTCAACCCTCTGAACCAATCGCCACAGCTTCCAAATTGGGATCTGCTGTCAGCTCTTCTTCCTAAAGAGTTGTTGACTTCCCTCGTTGCTCAAGAATATGCGCCAAATCGGGCTGCAATGGCTAATTATGTTTAATATACTTTTAAAAGATATTTAGAATACACTAAGTTATTTTTGTAATTTATTTGCCATAATTTAAGTACCTAATAAATTATTCTTTAACGATTTTAATAAATCTAATAGACCTATTTTTATCTCTTTTCCTCCAAATAGCTTTTAATGTTTATTGTATACGCAACGCATCATTACGCTTTAAAAATTAAATATAAAAGTTAATCGTTGCACCTAGGTAGGTACTGGAAAATTAGGATGGGGTTTTTTAAGTTTTACGGGAAAAGTATCAATTCCTCAAAAATCATATGGCAATCTATATGGCACCACCGCCAGAGTATACTTTTTTTTAAATCCTCATCCTCAAAATAATACTTAGGAAATATCTATGAACTAAACATAATATAGAGTAGGTACCTAAGAAGGTTAGATGATAACAATTTCAAAAAGTGTTAACCTACTGAATAGTGAAACAATAAAAGTGTCAAAAAATCTGTTCGCAAGAAAATATCTAAGTTAGTACCTAATCATCACGTCTCCATTATCATTTTTGAGAAAAGTTCTCTCGATTGAGATAACTCGCGTTCATATAAAAAATACTTAGTTTTCGAAGTTAAACAATCTTTACCAGCACTTTCACGAGCAAAGATGTCTCTGAGATGTTCAAAAATATTGCTGCCACTATTTTTTATTACCCAGGTGTCTAAGTACCTACCTACTGGGTTAATTAATCATAATTTATATTCTAAACTTATCCAAAGTTTTGGATCTATGTTTGAATTAATATTCTATTTTGTTATCTACCTACTTATTTTTCTGATTAAATAATATTATTTGTTTCAGAGCACATTCGCCCAGCTGCCTAATATCCTAAGAAATACCGGTTGTCATTTGCCAGCGCCAGACATCATCCAAAATATCAATAGCCAGCCAACTGGCAATAATTTTGCCAATAACATTCCATTTGCTGGCACATTGCCAAGTGGCAATCCTCCCGCCAACTTCATGCAAACAATTTCAAAACTGAAATCTATTAACGAACAAGTCGGTGAATTGCTTGATTTTGCGTCAAATATTAATAGACAGCTGACGGGAAATAATCCCCCAGGTTTAGTTCAAAACCCACTGATAAATAATCGGAATCTTCAAACACCAAGCACAGTTTTGCCAAATACTCTGGCATCAAACAATCCGTACTTAGCAGCAAATAGTTTTAATTCAAATGGTAATAGTTTACTCAACAGTGTTCCGAATAATAATTATATACCTGCAGCCAATGCCAATTTTCTGGCTTTTGATTCCAGCAATTTTCAAAATAATTTGCCAGAAAATAACATAATGCCATTTTCAAACTTGCCAGTAAATATTCCTAAAATAAATAGTTTGACTTTGGTTGGTCAAGCTTTTAATAATGGTTTACCATTCAGTGTTGTTCCAGCAAATGATGCACTTAATAGTGTCAATAGCATCCCAATAAATAACTTTATAAATTATAGTGTAAGTCCAACCAATAGTTTGAAATCACCCAGAAGTTTGCCATCTAGTGATGTGCCAGAAAAAAGTTACCCAGCCGCTAATAATAACATTGAAAATAGTTGGATTTCGTCATGGCCAAACTATCCTAATGAGATACAAACTACCAATGTGATGCCTGGCAATGTTCCTTCAAACAACATCTTAGGGCAATCGGTTAATAATGGATTGTCACTTAATTTGCCAGAATCTAACCACCTTACGTCAAATACTCCGGTAATGTCTCCTACTAATGGTCTCGGCGCACAAGCCATTTCATTTTATAACGGGGAATCACCTAGTAATTTTGCTTTGAATAATTTTAATAATATCCAGCCCAAAAATGAACAATTTCTTCCAACTGCTTATCAAATCCCATCCTACCATGAATGGGCACCTCCAAATTTGATCCAAAATAAAGAACTGACAAGTAATATATTCAGCCAGCCGACTGGCAATAATTTCAATTTGCCAGACTTTACCAATGCCAACATGCTAAATTTGGGTGATTTTGGCAGTTTCCCAATATTCAGTGGACTGCCTGTAATTGGTATTACGGAAACATTTATAGATCCTGAACAGTTTTACCAAAATCAAGTTATCGTCTAAAGTTTGAAAATTAATAGTGCTCCAAGGTTATTTCTTTTATTAGGCAACACCAACGACAAAACAAATATTAAAAAACTACATTATTTAGTATGCTATGGAATGTGTGACAATCATACATTAAGTTATTTAAAAAAAACAGACAACAGCTTAGACTAAAACTTACTTAGAGAGATAAATTAAGTTTAAAAATAGATTAGTACAAAATAAGTAGGTAAAAGTACATAAATGTAAGTTAAATTAAGCTAAGACGATTTCATTGTTATTTATTGTCATAATATTAATTTATATTATGTTGCCAAGCTTTTGGTTATCAACATTACCTACTTGTGGTCAGTGATGAATTATGTCTGTAACTAGCTTTTTGCTATTTATTTTAAGTTTTAAGACTGCAATAACTTATTTCAGTGCTATTGCAATTTGTCAAATTTTGCAAATGTCATGCAAAATAATAAATCAATAATGAAATATTAACAATATTTTTTTTGTTTCCTACAGCACAGGGCAAATAATTTATGTACCTAATAACTTATTTATTCTTGTCATTTCGAAATTGATAATAAATAAATTGTTTATCACAATTTAAAGGTTTCAACGTTCGTGACAGTCAGGCACGTAAGGAGTAGGTAGGTAACTAAGTACTTATTATCTGCCATCTAGGTATTTACTATGTACATAGCATACATAAGCAAACAACTTGTAAACTAAATCTAAAAACGAGTCTGATTCAAAGACTACTCAAAAAACAAATTACTAATCATAATCTGAATGTAATAAATAGCACTGGTGGTGTAGTGGTAGCACCCCTGTCTCACCATCCGAAGATCGTTGTTTCAATCTTGGTCGTGCACTATTGAGGTTTTCGTTTATTCCATCCAGTCCTACAAGTAATTCGATTACCTACTAACTGTTCGGTTTGAACAGAAATATTCCAAATTGTTAGACTGTAATTTTAATATCTATTCGTTTATCTTCGCGTTTGTGCACGCTAATCTCGGCAATGGCTGAACCAAATCGAATGCAGTTTTCACTAATGTATTGAGATAAGCTTGGATTAAAACCTAGGCTTTGTTTCATCGAAATCGAAATAAAAAAGATAAGAATATGATATATTTGATGAAAAACCTTATCCATCCGTACAGCCCCAGATATTAATAAAAAATCTAAGGCGTACGTAGTCGCGGGTATCAAATGTACCTAATGCTAATTTTCTATTACATGAATAATAATGAAACACCAACTCTTGGTAAAATATTAAAACTTATGAATCACCACAAACACATGAATGAATGCAATAAATACTTTGAATTTGAATTTGAATTTGAAAAACTTTGGTAAATTCTTCACAAGCTAAGGACGACAAGGAGATAGAACAAGTATTACCTTAAGATGTGTATTTATAAAAAGAGGTCACGTATTTGTAATCAGTATTAAATTGGTGTTGTTCAGTGTATAATAATTATTTTACATGTTTTCTGTTTTATATATCACTGTAGTTTTGCTACGGGTAAGTGATTCTCAATAACTATCATTAGCTTTAACTTGAAATGGGAATATATTAACATTATTCCCGATATTTCGGCACACAACATAGTGGCAACACAATAGCGCATGCAACTGTGCTGAAATATCGGGAAGATACTATGTCATCATCATCATCATTCTTCTGCCCTTATCCCACGCGTGGGGTCAGCATAACATGTTTTCTTTTTCCACTCATAACATTCGTCAATTCTGAGTCTAGGTAATCCTTTTTTGGGGGAATTCTACGGATAAAGACATTATATTTAAAGCGCAAAAACGTTGTATGCGAGCCATGTTTAGAATGCAAGTGTCTGATAGCTGTAGACCTTTATTCACAAAGCACAAAATACTAACGCTTCCGTCGCTATATATAATCGAAGTGGCTCTGTTTGTAAGAAATAACCCCCACCTATTCCCGCGCATGTCCGACGAAACGCCCAGAAACAGACGAGAAGATAGGCTTTGTTTACATCCATCCAAAACTGCGTTACTGCATAAGAGCATAGTATCAATGGCACCGAAAATTTATAACAAAATACCAAAAAGCCACCAGCAACTTAATGACTGTGAATTTAAAAATAAATTTAAGAAATTATTAATCGAAAAATGTTATTATAAGATTGACTTTCTAAATGATAAATTTTAACTATTTAATGAAAATGTATACTTGGTCTACTTGGAATTATTATGTATTATATAGAATTCAATATCGTTAATACTGACGTTATTGTCATCTCTAACCATTTGTACACCGTAATCGGTAAAACATGTTGATACTTTCTACTTATTTTGTAAAACCTCTCTACACATGTTTTTGCAAATAAATGATCTTTATCTTTATCTTTATCTTTATCTTTACATTCATATCATCTTTCACACAATCAAACTACTTTTTCTTTGGCCTTCCTCTACTTGCGTACCCAGATGCACTCATACCCATAACTTTTTTGGTGACATGGTTTTCATCCCTCCTCATCACGTGTCCACACCAAGCTAATCTGGCACTCCTCTTTTCAGTAACCGGCGCCACTTTCAAACTTCCCTTGTCATACTCTTCCTTATCACGTCATGTACCTACCTATGTATTATTATTAGTATTAAACAAGTATTTATCGCGTTTTATTTACCTGCCTTTTCCCGACGTTTCGACAGGTTTACACGCTGTCGTGTCACGGGTAAATACCCGTTTAATACTAATAGTAATGTGTTCAGATCGCGTAAGTTTAAAAACAAATTATGTAGGTACCTATGTATGTACAATTCAATTCAATTTTGATATCCACAGTTCAGTTTGAGCCAAGGGTCAACAAAATATGAATCTGAGATACCCAAAGAGTTGAATACACCAAGTCCCAATGAGTTTATGGAAACAAAGCAAATATACACGCATCCACCAGGCGAAGACGGCGATGATGAAATCACTGCTGATGATATACCATTCAGCGTTGAGGAAATTGAGAATGAATACGTTGGAGAGGCAGTTGAGTCTAGCTTTGATTCATTTAATGAGGCTATAAAAGCTGAAGGGAAAGAAACAACTAATGTATGCAAAGGTAGCCCATGTAGATAAGTTTGTTTGTTATGAATTGTAATAATGTGTTCTGTAACTGACGTCACCTAAATCATCTTTATATGATGTAAACAGGTCAATGATGATGATGATGATGATGATAATAAAATTAGCGTGCCCGGCAGACGTTGTCCTGCCCGGAAAAGGAGCGCCATATTAAATAATTATATTAATATTTTTAATTTATAATTACCTACATTTTGCGATTCCTTAATTACTTGTAATGAATCTACGGTTGAGTACATTTTTCAGTAATTTAAATTCGGTGACATACTGACAGCAGCGCCCCCTACCGGGTCCAATTGTCTTGAACCCATTGAAATATTCCTCCGAAAATCATAAAATAATCGGTCCAGCCGTTTAGGAGTAGGTAGGTATAGAGAGATAATGACACTCCCCGTGTCCTTGTTCGCGTAATTATTTTGTCAGCAAAACTTGATGGCGTTGTGTGATGTCCTCCATTTTTTTTCCAGAAAGCTGTAGTAATGATACGTTAGATAAAAATATACCTGAAGAGAGTACTGATGGTAATAATGCGGTTCCTAACACCACTATCAGGCTGAGCAGACCGGTGAAGGCTGGAGGCAAAGTCACTATCATTGCGAACTTCGGATGTGAAGGTAAGACTTATGATCAATAAGATGATAGGAAAGATTAAGGAAAAGGCATTGGTACCTACAAGGCATAACATTTATTTTATTCAGAAAACAAGCTATTCTACATACTACAGACAAACAACCAAACATGTTTTAACATAATATAAAAATTAAAACAGATCCAAATTGACAAGGGAAATCCAGATCAAAACTAAGTAAGAATTAGGAGAACAAGAAAAAAAGAACAATAGGTACATTTCAACAACAAAACTGAATTAAGTATCTAAATAGCTACTTAAATAAGTAATTCTTGTAATTAAACAGTACCTACACGTATGCATAAAGTAAACGAAAGTTAGAATAAACCCACAGATAACTTCAAACTAGTATAATTAGGTATTAAATCTTTTGAGAGTGAATAGAGTAAAGGCCCCAGTAGTCGGCCTTTTGGTGAGATTTTCAAATTCTAACTTCGATTAGGTACGAATAGCCCTTAATATGAATGAAACATAAGTGTCTTTTAGAGAGATAATTTAATGAAAATATATATTTGAAAATCAACAGACGGCAACCAAAACATTGTGTCATCAGATAACGAAGATAGCGAGGTGACGGTTGATGAAGAGATCTCTGATCGTTCTAGCAGCTTTGGTGGCTGTATGCATGCACAGGGCAAAGTGTCTGTAGGAACACACTATGGATGTGGAGGTAAGAATCTTACATTGATGTACCAAAAAAATTCATCTAGGTACAAGAATCATTGCTGCGATTTCGTGATTCTGATACTAACAAAACAATGATACTACGAGTATAAGCTTTCAGATATAGATGAGTTTATATTACGAAAGTTTATTGTCTTAAACTGTTTGTCATTAGATTGTTTGTTAGTATTAGAATTACGTATTGCAGCCAGCACTGTATAGTTGCTCATAGAATACTAGACTAATGAATAATAGACACTCATCTTTTTTATTTCCATTACAGTTCCAGTCGGGCTACCCCCAATATTTTTACCTCCACCCTGGTTTTCGCCATTTTACCCTGGGTTTTACTACCCTTATTCAACCCCTGGACCATTTCTGGGACAATATCCGTTTCCTATGCCAGAGACAAGGCCATTTGACTTGGAGATACAAGACCAGAATGAATCCAGAAATAAAGACTCAAAAACATGTTTGCCAGTTGCCAGTTTCCTGGCAAATACAATAGTGGCTGATAGCCAAGAACAAGATCTGCATGGATTTGCTGAATTTAATGGAATAGTACCAGCAAGTGGCACTGTATCAATTGCTGCAAGATTTTAAAGGTAGGAAAATGTATGCTAAAAGATAGCGCGCACGGGTTACTTTTGTCACCGTGACTGTTTCGTCACTCTTATCAAGTCCGTGGTTATGTATGGAGATGCGCGCATGTTTTGACGTGACAACTGAGTGACATCTCCACACATTGAGCAGTAACTCCCATTTGTTCTATAGAACTGTGACATCATAGAACTGTTAAAACTTTTTTGTCCCTGTAGTTCTATGGTAGGACTGTTGAAACGAAAATAAGCCCATTTGTTCTATAGAACTAATAATACCTAGTAACTTCCATTAGTTCTATAGAACTGTTGGTCCATAGAACTTTTAAAACTTTTTTTGTCCTTTTAGTTCAATGGTAGAACTATTAAAATGAAAATTGTGCCATTAGTCCCATAGAACTAAGCGATTGAACTGTTAAGACATTTTGAGTGACGTAACAGTCACGGCGACAAAAGTAACCCGTGCGCGCTATCTCTTATTTGTGAATGTGAAAGTTTGTGTGTCTGTGTTTATTTTTGCTCTCTATTGCTGTAAAAGCTGAACAGATTTTAAAATAAGGACATGTTTCTAATAAGCTAATATTGACATTTTGTTTTTAGCATGATTTCCATTGTCAGCAGTTTTATTATAGTTAAATACATTGATTATACTTCAATTTAGCCAATAAATTGCTAGTTTAAATTTTGGTGTAAGCAATATAAAATCGTTAGTATTTAATACATTTTTTCTACCAATTATAGAAATTGGATCAATCATCACGTAGGTGAACTAAGATTTGTAATTACAACAGATTGTATGACTAATGAATGAAATAATAACTACGAACAAAATTGATTGATCAGCTGATAGCTACCGATCTTATACAGTTTCACAAGTTAATCACGTAGCTATTGTAACACCTAAATAACTGATTAGGTATGTTTTTGCGTTGTTTTATAAAAGGTTGATTGGACGAAATCATTTATTTGTATTTTATCATTTAAAAATGACTTTTAGAACTTATTTAGTCTGTACGTTACTAATTCAAGTGAGTTCCGATTTTTTTTGAGACGCATACCTCATACCAAAAGTATGAGTGGGTGCACCAGTAGAGGAAGGCCGAAGAAGAAGTGGTTTGATTGTGTGAAAGATGATGAATGTAAGAGGAGTAGACTCAGAGTTGACGAATGATAGTAGTGAGTGGAAGAAAAAAACATGTTGTGTCGACCCCACTGGGATAAGGGCAGGAAAATGATGACTATGAGTAAATACAGCTGTTAGGTTTTATCAATATTAAACATTTTTTTATTTTACAGTTGGCTATTGGACAAGCAGCTGTACTTAACGGACAAGGCATCTCACAGAATTCTCAATATAACAATGCTCTTGCCAGAAGACGAAGCACAGGTGCCACTACACTGCCAAATTTTGCCAGAAACGTGGCAACAACTGGAAACGGTCTAGCAAATGTAAATGGAAATTTCGCTAACTCTGTTTTAGCTATCAACAACTTACCCAAATTGAACAACAATCCAAATTTAGGATCCGCTAATACAGCTAGTAATAATTTGAGAAATGTTGCCAATTTTGCAAACTCTGGACTTCCCAGTAGCAATTCATTGAATGTTGCCAGTTCCACTCTACCAGGGAACATTGCCAATTCCGTAACCTCTTCCCAATTTAGGCTAGGTAACTCTTATAATAGCCCTCCTCAAAATTATAGCCCGTTGGCAGTAAAATTAGCCAGTAACGTGGCAAACGGAAATATAGCCAATCGCGCAAGTCCATCCAATAACTGGTACCCAAATATGGCCAATAGTAATTCTTACTCGCAATCCGTGCTGCGTGGACCTTCTGGGAACCAGCAATATGGCATTAATATTCAAGCTGATGCTCTGGAAATTTCTGGCAATGTGGCAGTGACTGGCAGAATGCCAATGGATGGCACTATTTCTTTAAATGGCAGACTCCCGATAGGAGGCATAGCAAGTGTGAACTACGCGTGTTCAGGTTAATTTTAACGTTAGTGACATAATTTATTTATTGTTACTCATATTTATAATAATTTAATGCAAACAATAAAATAATTAGTAATCATTGATTTGACTTTTTTTTATTACTTTAGCTTTGTTATCCCGTGACCTGTCAATGTGTAAACCTGTCGAAAAATACTTATTTAATACTAATAATAATATCGCGTAAGTTTAAAACAATACATCAAAGGTTTGTTTTTAGTAAAATCTGATGTTTGCGTTAGTTTTCTTTAGCATGAATTTTAGGGTACCTTAATTTTATAGCCTAATATACTAAGGTCCACATTCCTTTAGCATCTTTAGGTCTTTACGATTGAAGTAGACTATGACGTGGATAGGTTAGTTATCTACTTAATAAAGTAAACCTGGAAGGGTTTGATCGCTACAAAAGTGGGTGTCATCGAGTGTGAATGAAATTGAGGAGAGTAGGTATTTACCTATAGGTATTCATTTATAGAGCTGTCTTGCTGTGTTTCGTCCGCATGTTAAAAAAAATGTATAATAACACTCAGGGATTATTTAGCTATATAACAGTTAAAGATTAGGTAGATATAGATACCTATCTTTTGGTTACTACTTTTCTGCTGACGCTGCATTTCATATATTTTATAATTCTATGTAATGGGAAGAAAATGCAACTATTTAATTAAATTGTCCAATAAGTTTATTTACACACTTTTTAAATTAAAATGAATGGATTCCGATAATAGTTTATATGCAGCCACAGTTGTTAGGGGCTACTGAAACCAGACCACCAGCTGGCAAATAGCCTTCAAAATTGACATAGCCAATTACTGGCACTTGTCCAGCCACATTTGTGCAACCACCTACTGGCAATTCGCCAGCAATCGCCACATCGCCGTAGCCAACCGGGACGCCACCTGGGTAGCCAGCCAATCCGGTGCCGATAAGATTAGGCGCCAAATTGGGTCCATAACAGTTGGGACCGATACCATTTGCCAGACTATTGGCTGCTAGACCATTATAGCCAATACCATTGCCAAGAATCTGGGATTGGGCATTCTGGAAAAATAAAATAATTTAGTTTATTTAACTGCATTTTCATTTAGATTTATCTGTTATTTTGAGTAAAATTATTAAACCTACAGTTATAAGTCCAAGAATAACTAAAAACAACAGACGGAAAGACATTTTGTTTGACAACAATGTTATAATGAGTAGGGGGTGTTAAGACAATTTCATTTATATCGAAATTTTTCGTAACAAAATGTGAAATCTAAGTTTTATTACTTTGAACTGATTATAAATGATAAATCACGAACTTGATTAGATTATTAGCAACTTTTCATGTAAATAGAGTTTATAATAACTCAATATAATATTTTGACCTATGATATTATGCGATATTGTTGGTCAATGATTCAATAATTGACCGATCTTCGTAAAATATAACATCTCATGTTCTTTTATGTTCTGTGTTAATCTATATTTATCTTTTCTTTATTAATATCATAAAGAGGAAAGTTTTGTATTTTTTTTGTAACGAATAAACTCTGAAAATACTGATCCGATTTCAAAAAAGTCTTTTACCATTAGAATGCTACATTATCCTTGAGTAACATAAGCTATATTTTATGCACGTACCTTGGAACAAAGCTGCGAAAGAAAGTTGGTCTATAATATTATTATTGTTAGGTTAGATATTATGATAGAGGATTTATTAAGAAGTATATTTTTATTTTGTAAGAAGTGCTAAAAGCAAGACGAGTTTCTTGCCGGTTTTTCTCGTTTTTGGGTTAGGTTGGAATTTGCATAAATTCACCGCATGGTAAAACGTTTCAAAGTGATCCTTGTGATTTTATTAAATAAATATATTTTGACTTGATTTCTACCCACAGTTACCAAAGATAAGAACTTAGATCAATATAATGATCTAAGACGAACTACAGCTAAGTATCTACATAATTATCTTGATTTGAATCCCCCTTAAATTAAATTTTATAAATATTAAACCCTTCTCCCAAAGGGACTGTGCTGAATTCTGGGATAAAAAGTATCTTTATGTCTTACCTCATAGTGTGAACTTAAACCGTAGGTATTATGTTTCATTTGATTTCATTCAGTAGTTTTAGTATAATGCTCAGCCCAGATACAAACAGACAGACAGACAGACCTCAGATAATTTATAAGTACCTGGATGACCGAGCTTTGCTCGTTTTTTTTTTGGGTAAACGACGTTGGCTAGAAATGAAACCTAGCAAGATCGATTTATCGCCCCCGAAACCCCCTGCATACTAAATTTCACGAAAATCGTTTGAGCCGTTTCCGAGATTCCGATTATATATATATATATATATACATACAAGAATTGCTCGTTTAAAGATATAAGATATAAATAATTATAGATAATAAGAGTGCCCCAGAAAAAAATATCTTCAATACAGAATTTGTCCTGTTGCGGTTTTATTATAAGTAAGTACTTATAGATTTTCTGTTAACGAGTGTATTTTTTTCGATACTTACTTATTTAGGTATTATAATCATATATAAGTTCATATTTTCATTATAATATAATGTTTAAGTAGGTACTTACACGTGTATGTAATCCTTTAGTTGACTCTCTGATGCTATTGTAGGTAAATGTGAAGAATTGTAAGCTGTTGGTTTTCCAATAAGTAAATTATCTCCTCCGATTGATTATTTAACTGTTGTAGCTATTTTCCTATGAAATAACCTTTAATCTTAATTTTTTTTGGCGGAGCACAAATTGAAAAATGCCGCCCCTGTCCCCATTAATGTCCACTAATTGATTGTCATTTGGACAATTAGGTCTTCAGGAAATAATGCACTCATCGATGTTCTTTCTGTGTAATATTATACGAAAGTTTGTAAGAATGTATGGATGTATGTTTGTTAATCTTTCACGCTGAAACGGCTGCACGGATCTGGATGAAATTTGGCACAGATAATAATAGATTTAACCTGGAAAATTTATGTTTCCCGCGGGATAGATTTGTTTTGTTTTTCCATTTACCACGCGGGCAAAGCCGTTGGCGGAAGCTAGTTTACAGATATATAGACATGCACAGGATTCATTTCCAAAGACGTCATCAATTTTCTTTGAATCACGACTTGCCAAAACTCTTTTGTTATACAATAAAATTGCGTTTGAGGTTGTAAGTATTCTGGTTGTTTAATATTAAGTTAATTTTAGCTTTTTGTAAAAAATATAATACGAATATAAGAAATTATTTTTATAACGACAAGAAAAACACCTTTTTTTCTATCCGAAAATAGAAACAACGTTTATAGTATAACTAGGTACATTAATTTTATTCTTTCTAATTCCTGGGTGGTTCGCTTAGGTATGAGGTAGATATGGTTAGGGAATTTAGGTAGGTACCTAAGTAGTATATTAAGTCACGCGTTACATTAAAATTTTTAACCCCCTCCCCTCTTGGTGACCACCCGTAGTATTTGCTAAGGGTGAACGCATTGTGAAAATTCATCCGATTAATGCAATGCGTCCGATGCGTACGATGCCGAATAGATATACGCTTAGCTATAGCGTATGGTACTGACAGACGTGCTTATTACAAGCACGAAAGCATGCCTTTATTGAGCAAGTGCTCATTTGTAGCTCATTCAAAGCTCTCATCTTAGTCAGCCGTATGCACCGGAGTACTTAATATTTTTTTAAAAGAAACTTCCAGAACCAGAATAGGTACCTAACCTGCTCATCTTATAACACTTACATAGTTTATAGAATCAAAAACACAAAATTAAATTAATTTGTATATTATTTAACAAAGACTAAGCTCAAAGAGCACAATTACCGGCGCCGTACCCAATTCTTCCAATACCATTGTATATATTAGCTGCTCCAGCCAAGCCATTCAGACCCACTCCAGCCCCTACAGCACCCACACCAGGAGCATAAGACCCTGGACTGGCGATACCAGTAGCGATAGCTCCCGCTTCATTAGTAATACCTACTGCCCCGTCGCCACATCCATACGAAACCGCTCCAGCACCTCCTGACGGCATGTTGCCTTCTAAACCAACAGTACCCAACAAAGGTAAGTTACCACCCACTGATAGAGGGCCTTCGTATGCGTTCTCCGATTTCACTGACACTCCGATAGGAGCAATGGGTGATGCGCTTTGGACTGAAAGACCACCACCGGTTGATGCTACGCCACATCCAGCAGCATTACCTAGACCCACGCCGTTTACACCCAGACCGTTTGCTCTCAGCCCATTTACTCCCAGCCCATTTGCAGCCAGACCATTTACTCCCAACCCGTTTGCACCCAGCCCGTTTACGCCCAATCCATTTACTCCCAACCCGTTTGCACCCAGCCCATTTACGCCCAATCCATTTACTCCCAATCCGTTTGCTCCCAGCCCGTTATTGGCTAGTCCGTTGGCGAGGAAACTGTTCCCAGCAAGGATGTTAGCGGCAAGTCCGTTGCCATTCAGCCCTGAACGGAGTCCGTTGTTCAAGCCGTTTCCGATGCACTGGCCGGAGATAGTCTGAAAAATATTTTTTTTTTAGATTATATGAAAAATTCTACAACTATTAATTTCGAAAGCGTACCAAATACTTGCAAATTTCTTATTAAGTTTTAATTTATAAACGTACCTGGAATAATGCTAAGGCGCAGATTAGGGCGGTTTTTGTAATCATAATTGTAAATTTGTGTCTAACTTATGGCGATTTTTCTAAACTAAAGAATTGCATCTATCTTTTCTCTCTTTATACCCGATTTATATTAGCGCAATAATTATATCATTGCAAGTTACATAAAAGTACATTTTTATCGTAAAACACGTGCTATCTACTTGTTACGCACCTTATCGGTTGTGGCTTCGTAACTTCTTTATTCCAAACTAGCTTCCGCCCGCGGCTTTGCCCGCGAGGTACCTCCATAAATATAGTTTATGTTTATCCTGAAAGTTAATTTTACACAATGGTTAAAGAATTTTTGAAAAATTGTATGAATGAGTAGTTTCAGAGATTACCTCATAGGTATTATACAAATAAACAAACTTTACCTCTATATTATATTAGTTTATAATTATATAGCTTGCGAGTCTTTTTACTATCATGTCACAAGTTATTTAGAACCAGTGTGGTAAAAGGATTAATTTGCGCCTCTGGTGTCCCTAACAAAATTAACAAGGATCATACAAAAAAAGCGCTAGGGCCCAGCGAGTTTCTTGTCAGTTCTTCTCGGACTGGGGATAGGACTGGAATTGGCACCTAGACTCTAGACTAGACTAGACTCACCTAGTGTGTAAGACGATTCAAAATGATCCCTGTGATTTTACTGAATAAAGAATTATTGATTGACTGATTCGTCCACTTGAAATAGTACTTAGGAAATTTTTAGATTTTACATTAGCTGACTTGCAGTTTTTAAGTGTTTTTTTACCGTTTTTACAACATTTTGCATTGATGCTTCACTCCTATTGGTCGCAGCGTGATGTTATAAAGCCTTCCTCGATAAATGAACTATCCTACACAAAAATATTTTTTCAATTCAAACCAGAGTAGTTCCTGAGATTAGCGCGTTCAAACAAACAAAATCTTCAGCTTTATAATATTAGTATAGATTTGAACAGAATGGTGCATGATCTGATTGGAACCTAGATCATGGCATCGTACGACTTTCAGTCAGTCAGTCAGTTACCTAGTCCTTAACGTAATTGAAAACAATAGATATTTTTAGAACTAGCTTCCGCCCGCGGCCTCGCCCACAAGGTACCTACATATAATGTAACCTACGTCCTTTCTTAAGCTCTCTTTATATCAAATTTCATCAAAATCGGTTCAGCGGTTTAAGCGTGAAAGCGTAAGGCTGTGTCCCCAGTAGGCAAACTGTTAGCGGCCGACTGAGTTTGCGGCGTATCGGTTTAGTACGCCCTTCCATATATTTGAAATGGAGTGTCCACAGTTTGTTATTTTTACGCTCACTTTACGCAGTTTGCAGCGTTACGTGCGCCTTGTTGTTTTTCGCCAGTTTGCCTACTGGGGACACAGCCTAACAGACAAACAGTTTAGACGAGTTACTTTCGCATTTATATTATTAGTATGGATTTCAGTTTATAGGTAGATTTACAACAACTGTAGGTAAATCAGTTGTTTGTTTACTCAACATATTAATAATGTTGATTTAACACAATGGTGGCGTGTCAGCTCAGCATATTTTTCGATGCTATGACAATTTACGTGATGAAATTTAATTAAAACATGATCACGATGTGGTAAGAATAAGCAGACATCCGATAACATTTCTTTAAAGAACATTATATCCTCCAAATTTCAAGTCTCTATGTTCAGAACGAGTAGATACTAAAAAAACTACCCCCAAAACGGGGTGTAGGGGGTACTAATCATTGTGAACTTTATAATGTGCAGAAGGTTTTGCTTCAAACTTGGGTTTATTTATGTGTTTCAATTTAAAAACAACCCCTTGAGAGGGTAAACGTGTACCTATAGGTATCTACTGAATTAAACGGATGAATAAGTGAATTAATTATTCATATTAAAAAATTACCCTAATGGCTCACAAGTAATAGGTTTTATAGGGACTTATACATCATTCAAAATGCTCTGACGAAGTTGCGAGTGAGCCAGCTAGTTTCAAAGTAACCATTAAGTTTAATACCGATTTTATAATATTGCTTGACAAAGACTTATTCAGACATGAGTCGACAATTGGGAGGTATGACCCACCAAGAATGCATTCTTATTAACATAACGTCAATTGAAATAGGATTTTCGATAGGAAACTTGAAAATTAATACACATAACTTTAAGGGTAATTATTTTTTATTATGGTAATACTTAAATCTACTCAACACATCTTCAGTAGATGCCGCATCCGCAACCAGCGGCTCCTCCAAGACCGTAGCCGATACCGGCGGGGCCAGCGAGGCCGTAGCCTACACCGGCGGGGCCAGCGAGACCGTAGCCGAGACCAGCGGAGCCAGCGAGACCATAGCCGAGACCGCCAGCGATGCCGGGGCCAGCGATGGTGCCGATGCCGGGGCCGTAAGATCCAGGGGCAGCAATGCCAGTGACGATGGAGCCCTGTTCTGCAGCGATGCCGACTTCACCGTTGCCGCAGCCGTAAGACACAGCGCCGGCACCAGCGGTAGGGAGGATACCCTCGATTCCAACAGTTCCGAGGAAAGGCAGGTTGCCGCCGACGGCCAGACCGCCCTCGTACGCGTTTTCAGACAGCACGGACACGCCGGTGGGGGCGATGGGGGAGGCGCTGCTTACAGCGAGGCCGCCGCCGGTGGAGGCCACTCCTCCGCAGCCGGCGCCGAGGCCATAGCCAGCCAAGCCGTCCAACGCCAGACCATTTCCAAAGCCGTACCCATATCCCAAGCCACCTAGGCCATTACCGGCGAGGCACTGGCTGTGTACCTGCACCAGAAGCGCTGAAGCGCACACCAAAAGAGCTTTGAAGGCCATTGTAGTTTTGGACGATATCAGTTTGTAATGATGTCCTCAAGTTAGCTGCTACAGTTTTTATACCAAGTCCTGCGTAACTTTTACAGCATCCTGAAGCAATGGCTGCAGTTCAAGCTTGTACGTGACACTAGCAACAGCTTATCTACAATTTATAATGTTAAAACATCTAGGTAACTGTTACTAACAGATAACAACGTTTATTTGTGTTATATTTTTATAATAAGTTATGAAAGATATTGCATTGATCCTTATGTAACCTACTTCTGTTGGTAATTACGTTGTTTCAGTATAAAACGACGGACAAAGGCTACAGAAAGCATTCTATGTTCAAGCATTAGAAATCATCAGACATGTCTTCTTTCGCCTTTTTGTTGGTCTGCGTTCAGGCTTGCCTGATCCAAGTAAGTTTTAATCTGACATTATTGTTGCAAAAAACATTTTACTGAATCATTTTTAATAATCTTCTATAATTCAAAACAAATCGTCATCATTCTCCTGCAAAACGCTAAGTGAGGTCGGCACATGTTTTCTTCTTCCACTCACTCTTATCATTCATCAACTCTGAGTCTACTCCTCTTACATTCATATCATCTTTCACACAATCAAACCACTTTTTCTCTGGCCTTCTTCTACTTGCGTGCCCTTTCACACTTAACCATAACTTCGTGGTGACATGGTTTTCATCCACCCTCATCACTGTCCACACCATGCTATTCTAGCATTCCTCATCTTTACAATAACCAGCGCACTTTCAAACTTCCTCTGACACACTCATTCCTTAACTTGTCCAAAAGTGTCACCCCATACTCTCCGTAGCATGCACTCTTCTTTTATCCGTCTTCTTCTTTTAGTTTATGCTTAGTTTGGGGCTAGATGGCGTTGTGTGAACTGTCCACCAATATGTATTATTATTTATTTTTCCGTCTTCTAATCAAAACGTATTATTAAAGCATAACTTTGTTTCTTTACAGAATGTGTACAGCCAGTGCCTCGCGGGTCCTCTTGGCTACGGAGCAGGTATCGGCGCCCCTGGCTTAGGCCTCGGCTACGGAGCCGGTATCGCCGCCCCCGCTCTCGCCGCACCCGCTCTGGGTCTGGGTTACGGCGCGGGCATCGGCGCCGCCGGTCTGGGTTACGGAGCGGGCATCGGTCCCGCCGGTCTGGGTTACGGAGCGGGTCTTGGCGCCGCTGGTTGTGGCGCGGCTTACGGCGGCGCGGGTGCCGGTAACGTGGCCGTCGCTGGCGAGCTGCCCGTGTGTGGTTCCACCGCCGTCGCTGGTCAGGTGCCCATCATCGGTGCTATTGAGTACGGTGGTGTTGTGCCCGCTGCTGGCGCCGTCACCATTTCTGGCAACTGCGCTTGTGGATGCGCCGGACCTTACGCTTACTAATTTAAAAAAATAGCATATAATAATAAAAAATAGTACAAAAATTATAAACATCATATTTTATTAACAACCCCAGCACATAAACCTGAATGTAAAACTTCTAGCTACCGCACATAATGCGTCAAAGGGTTCTCTCACTCCGATGGCTCTTTGCATTGATGTATGGAGTCACACTTCTAGGATTTATTGTGTGGGACAGAAATACAATAAGTAAATCAAATTATTCAAAAATGAATACAGAGGTAAGTACCTATACTCAAAGTTTATGACATCACCGAGAAAAAAACCTTTGAAAGTCGGTCCGTATCAGAAGGACAATCTTGCATAACGCCCATGTGGGATGAAAGGCATAAAATTAAAAATATCTCAGTGTTAGCTAAGGCGATTTTGCATCGTATGTTGAATCTATTGTATACATTTGCTGGGGATCATACCTGTATACTGGGTGTAAAAATTTTGGGTTCCTGAGTCGAAAAAAAATCTTTTTTTCTTGAGTGGGGTATCAAATGAAAGGTAAAGGTTTCACGTAAAGGTATATTCCAAATAGTTTTTAATTTTTATTTTAGGATGGATAGATTTTGATATTATCGAAATAAGTAAAATTAAGAAAACCGCTGACGTCGTAGCACGGGCATAAGTACCTAAGTAGGATAATGTAATATTTGTTTTTGATTGGGACCAACTAACCTGGCATAAGAAATTAGGTGTCCAAAAACTTTAGGGCGTGAATACAAACGATGATTGTGGACATCGCGCGCGAAATCTCAGTTCGGGGCGAACTACTAGTAAATAATAAATAATTATTGGTAGGCATTTCACACAATCCCATCTAGCCCCAAACTTATCAAAACTTGTAGTAGGTATGGGAACCAGAGATAGCTGATAGATTAATGAAAAGTATACCTTTTTTTTACCCGACTGCGAAACGAAAATGGAGGGTAATGTCGCAGTAAGCCGCCGCAGCCTTCGCCCGGGGCAAGTGATACCGGCGCCCTATTCGAGACCAGCGGTTTTGTAACCCAGAGCCAGAGCGGGCGTGAACAGAGCGGGAGCGGTGATACCCACTCCTTAGCCTAGATATAGGCATAGGCAAGAGGACCCACGAGGCACTGTCATCATCATCTTCCTGTCCTTATCCCACTAGGTGGGGTCGGCACAACAGGTTCTCTTCCTCCACTCTCCCTTATCATCCGTCATCTCAGTAGTCACTCCCTTCTTACACATATCGACCCGCGAGGCACTGTATACATTCTATAAAGAAACAAAGTTGTTTTAATAATACGTTTTGATGAATGACGGATGAAAGAAGAGTGCCGCTACGGAGATGCGAATGTTAAGATGGATGTGTGGGGTGACAAGGTTGGACAAGATAAAGAATGAGTATGTCAGGGGAAGTTTGAAAGTTGCGCCGGTTATTGAAAAGATGAGGAATGCTAGTTTAGCATGCTATCCGGACACGTGATGAGGAGGAATGGAAACTATGTCACCAAAAAAATTATGAGTATTAGTTATGAGTGTAGACATTCTATGGAGAAAAAAAATTATGTTTTAATAATAAGTTTTGGCTACTAGAAGATAATGAAAACAGTGGTTTTTTCAACAATTATGTCAGATGGAAACTTACTTGGATCAGGCAAGCCTGAACACAGACCATCAAGAAGGCGAAAGAAGACAAATGTTTGATTATTTCTAATACTTGAATATGGAATGATTTTTTAATAATATTATACCGATGTATTCATGGTAATATTATAAATGCGAAAGTGACTCTTTTTAACTTTTCTTTGTTTGAAATTTGGCAAGGAGATAGATTACATTCTGGAGAGGGACGTAGGCTATCTTTTGTCTCAAAAAATAATCTTGAAGGGGCTGAAATTGAGGTTAAAAGTTTGGATGGGAAACCCATGGTTAAGCAACGCTCAGAGAAGTCAGTTTTTTGATGGGTGACCTTGGTGACCGTGGTTTTTGGACTCCATATAAACTTCCTAATTAACCGATACTTAACAATAGTCAATAGTCAATAATTATTTATTCAGTAAAATCACAGGGGTCATTTTAAATCGTCTTACATACTAGGTGAGTCTGGGTGCCAATTCCAGTCCTATCCCCAGTCCGAGAAGAACTGACTAGAAACTCGCTGGGCCCTAGCGCTTTTTTTGTTTTATGATCCTTGTTAATTTTGTTTGGGACACCTAGCTGAGTTGGAGCTGATTCGTCCCAAGCTTTTTTGTCATTTATGTAGTCTGATATTCTATAAAAAGCCTTGCGAGATAGTTTTTGTTTAATTACGTTTTTGAATTTCGCAATCAAACATGTCGCTTGGGATCTTGCTATAGAAGCGTACACATTGCCCTATAAAGGATTTATTTACTTTAATGAGTCTAACCGTGGGACCAATAGGTTACTAGCTTCTACCCGTGGCTTCGCTCGCGTGGACCATGAAAAATAAAACGAATATATCCCACGGGAACCGTAAATTTTTCTGGGATTAAAAGTAGGCTATGTGCTATAATATCTCTGAGCCATATTTCCTCCAGATCCGCCCAGCCGTTTCAGCGTGAAAGAGTAACAAACGATCATACATACAAACCTTCACGTTTATAATATTTGTAGGATATTGATGGATTTTTGCGGACGAAGTCGCGAGTATCGGCTACTATATAGTTATTAAAAAAAGAAAGTATTTAGGTTACATAAATTTATCATGAAGCTATGACACAGAAAGCATCGTTATCAGTAATTAGGTTACAGCTTGGAATTTTGACATCAATTTTATTGAAAAAATCTGGTACAGTATCTACATTACTTAGAATGGTCACGTAAAATTATAAAACTTTAAATTGCCTCAGGCTGCTATAAATATTACGCAGGAACACCTATAAAAACTGTAGCACCAATAACACATCATTAGTAAAACATCTCTAACAAACAACAATGGCCTTCAAGACTCTTCTGGTGTGCGCTTCAGCGCTTCTGGTTCAGGTACACAGCCAGTGCCTCGCCGGTAATGGACTCGCTGGCTTGGGATATGGGTACGGCTTGGGAGGTGGTCTGGCGTTAGACGGCTTGGCTGGCTATGGCCTCGGTGCCGGCTGTGGAGTGGCCTCCACCGGCGGCGGCCTCGCCGTAGGCAGCGCCTCCCCCATCGCCCCTGTTGGCGTCTCCGTGCTGTCTGAGAACGTGTACGAGGGTGGTCTGGCCGTCGGCGGCAACCTGCCTTTCCTCGGGACCGTTGGAATCGAGGGTATCCTCCCCACCGCCGGTGCTGGTGCTGTGTCTTACGGCTGCGGCAACGGTGCTGTCGGCATCGGCGCAGAACAAGGTCCCATCGTCACTGGCATCGCTGCCCCTGGAGCTTACGGCCCCGGTGTCGGCGCCATCGCTGGCCCCGGCATCGCTGGAGGTCTCGGCTACGGTCTCGCTGGCCCCGCTGGTGTTGGCTACGGTCTCGCTGGCCCCGCTGGTATCGGCTACGGTCTTGGAGGTTGTGGTTGCGGCGTCTACTGAAGGTTGGGAGTTTAGGTTACTTCATAATAAAAATAATTTACCACTGAGTATTATGTTTCGCTTTATTTAAACTTTTTGTAGGATCAAAAAATATCCTTTCATTCCTCATACCTATAGGTTTTAGATTTAGGTACCTATATCAATTCATCAAAATTCGTATTATTTGTATTTGTATTATTTTATTATTATATGTGTATTCCTACCAGCCTGTTCCGATTTTCGGTACCTTGGTTCAGTAGTACAGAATGATGGTGAGATTGATCGGGATGTAAGGAATAGAATAAATGCGGGATGGATGAAATGGCGACAGGTCACAGGAACTACGTGTGATCCGAGAATGCCCCTTAAAGTTAAGGGGAAAATCTACAAAACGATCATAAGACCTGTCGTATTGTATGGGTCTGAATGTTGGGCCACCAAGGGAACGGATGAGAAAAGAGTGCATGCGGCGGAGATGCGAATGTTGAAATGGATGTGTGGAGTGACAAGGATGGATAAAATAAGGAATGAGTATGTTAGAGGAAGTCTGAAAGTGGCGCCGGTGACAGAAAAGATGAGGAGTAATAGGTTAGCGAGGTATGGGCATGTTATGAGAATAGATGAATGTCATGTGACGAGGAGAGTATTAGATATGAATGTGGATGGATACAACGGTAGAGGTAGACCAAAGAAAAGATGGATGGACTGTATGAAAGATGACATGGGTAAGAAAGGACTGAGTACTGAGATGACGAATGATAGAGGGAAATGGAAGAATATCACATGTTGTGCCGACCCCACATAACGTGGGAAAAGGGCAGGAAGATGATGATCAATTCATCAAAAGTTTTAGATTCATGTTACCTATTATTAGGTATAGTTATCATGAGCGGCACGACAAAATTTTGGCGACTGTTTTGTCTCTCTCGAGATATTATAAAGGGTTGACAAAATTTAGCCGCAGCTGGCATGTTGGTATGTTTGGCAGATTGGAATCCAACGAGACAAGAAAGGACGTTTTTTTTGTATATTGTCCATGCATTGCATTTCCCTAACGGCCCTTATCCACGGCATCCAGTTCTACGGAAACGGTTTTTTCACTGAATCCTCCAAAAACATGTGTGATTCTGTAAGACTTCATTCTAAACTTCGAATCTGAATCCGCTGTGAGTTTCTTGATTGGCATTCTAAAAACTCGGTTGGTAATTCGAATTTACACTAGCGCCACTCTTGCGAGCGTCTCAGCGAGTTGAACTAATTTGACGGGGAGATTTTGACAGATAAAGTATGAGATGACGTAAGAAGTGACATTCTATACGGTAATTCCCAAGTCACTTCGACGCTTGCTTCGCACTCGAACCCGATTCAAAGTGTCAAATAAAAAGCGTCTTATGCGAAGTGAGAGTGAATAGCGATGTGAGATGCGAGTTGATGTTTGAATTTCACAGAATAGACGTACCTACTGTGTTCACACGCAGTAGTTTGCATCCCGTTTTTTGCAGTAGAGCAACAAGCGGATTAAAACAAAAATACGTATAATTCGAAATGAAGGAAGCTGATGGGAATATTTCCCTTAAACTATATGTACGTGTAATCAATCTGGATCTTTTTATCCATCTGGACATTGTCATCCAGTGTGTAGTGGCAAAACCGAATGCCGAATTTGGTCTGATCAGTTTTTAGCTGGATACTGTAAGCAAGATACTCGTGTGACTGCTAGTATGGCAGCACTAACACTAAACTTACTTATCTTACTAAACAGGAACCTGCTAAAAATTGTACCTACCTGCAAAAACGGGATGTTACCGTGTAAAAGGGCTGTTGCTCACCATTTGGTACGTAAATTTTTGGTGCGAGTTGACGAACGACTTCAGATTCCAGGAATTAGACAACAGAGATCAGTATTATCTATTCACTATTAACTTTCACAGAAATTTGGTATACACGCTTATATCGGACGACAATGCATGCCTATCTATGTGACGTCATTCTAATTCCAATATGGCGGGTCATCTAAGATGGCGGACTAGTTATTTTTTTCTGCACTACCACAGTATCGGTATCAAAATGAAAGGAACTTTAACTAACTCTTACTAAGGAGAACACGAAAAGATTGTTTTTAAAAGTGTTATACCCACCTTAAATTTCGGTTCTCAATGTCATAATACTATTCTATACTAACTACCGTGCAAAACGTGGGCATGTGCTAAATGTCATGTTTGGACGTGCTTCTGACTACTCTCTTTAGATACCCTCAGAAGATCTAAGTAACTAGAGATCTAAGGAAATATTTACTGAGCCTGGGGATAATAGTCGTGAACATGTTTTTTTTTCTCTATGTCAGTCAGTCAGTTGCAAAAGAGATTTATATATGTAAACCGACCGTGTATTTTGACGACCTCTGTGGCGCAGCGGGCGAGAGTCCGCCTGCGACGCAAGAGGTTGCGGGTTCGATTCCCGCCGCGGAACAAATTTGTGTACGATCTGCAGAAATTTGTTCCGTTGGTCTGGGTGTTTTCTATGTATAATAAAAAATATCTATCTATGTATGTAATGTAATATAAATATATTAAATATATCAGTTATCTAGTACCCATAACACAAGCTTTGAGTAGCTTACTTTGGGGCTAGATGATGCTGTGTGGATTGTCCAGCATTATAAAAAAAAAAAAAAAACCAGCTGTTCCGCTCGCGACTTCATTCACTTAAAGTATCTAAACCGAGTTTCAAACTAATCACACAACTCATAAATAATACCGTACTAACTTTGACACCCCATTTACCCTTTTTAGAGGGTTATTTTGAAATATCCAGAAATAGTATTCATTTATTTTGCATTTAAAGTATCCAAACCAAAATTCAGACAAATCGCACAACCCGTTAAAAAGTTCCCATACAAACGTTGACCCCTCATTTAACCCCTTTTTGAAGATTATAATGAAATATACTGAAACACTATCCATTTATTTTGCATTTACAGTACATACACAAACAAAGTTTCATGAAAATCGCTCCACGCTTTAAAGAGTTTCATACTAACGTTTCCATCCTTTTCACCCCTTTAAAGGGTAGAATTTCCGAAAATCCCGCCTTAATAGTGGGTAGTTTTGTAAACAAAAGAAGCTACTTTCTAAATTTCAGCTATCTTGCTTCAGTGGTTTTGGCTCGGCTCGGCGACGATAAATCAGTCAATCAGTCAGTCAGTCAGTCAGGTTAAGCTCTTATAATAGGTATAGATTACAAGTTTTTTAACCTTACAACCTCACTATGTTGACTTCAAAGAGTCTGACACAATAACCTACACTAGGCTGGTCCATATTACTTTTAGTCACGTTCGCTTGCTGTCTCTATTAGATAAGTTTATTACCTAACTAGCCTTTTATTATGAAATTGGAAAGTATATAATTAAAATTAAAAATACACCTGACATTCTAGTTTTCATCCTTCAAGAAAACAACTCAAAAAAATGGCATTCAAGGCTATTCTTGGCATCTGCGCCCAGGCGCTTCTTGTAAAGGTAAGCATGAATTTGTTTTTTGTTGGGTGTCCCAAACTCACCTATAAACTGTCCTCACAGCTCAGTTGGTAGTAGCTCTGCCTTCTGCGCTGTAGGTTGTGGGCTCGATCCCCAAGATAAACATTTGTGTGTTGAACGCAGTTGTTTGTTCTGAGTTAGGGCGTTATTATATATTCTATTCATATTTACAAAAATAAAAAGTATATAATCACCATTAACCAACCATCTGGTTTCCATAGCTTAGTTCGGGGCTAGATGGCGTTGTATGGCATGTCCACCAAAATTTATTATTATTATTTACTAACCGGGTTAACACAGCGTTACGAAAAAATTTTGTCGGCTGTTTCGCCTCGCTCTTTCTCGTGTGAATATAAGACAACATGCTCGACAAAAGCGACAAAATTTCGGCTCATATCGTGGCGGTATCGTAAGTATCAGAAGAAACTACGATTAGTCTCAGCCGGACACTCGTCCACGAAGGTAGTGTGGCATACGTTGGTATTCTTATAAGCGGCGATGGGTTTGCAACCGTCACGTACGGAATACTAACTACGGCGAAAAATTTGGGCTTGAGCCAAACATCAAGTTTTGACGTGCCTCTGACTTTTTAGATATCCTCAAAGATCTTAGTATCTAGAGATTTGAGGAGATATGCCTGATTTGATAGAGTCTGGGATAACAGTCGTGATCATGTTTTTTTATTTTACTATTTACCATCAAAATATAAACTTGTATGTTTTTGCAGTCCGCCTTCAGCCAGTGCCTGGCTAGCCCCGGATTAGCTGGTCCCTGGGGATCTGCGTACGGCTTGGGAGGTGGTCTGGCGTTGGACGGCTTCGCTGGCTATGGCCTCGGTGCCGGCTGCGGAGGAGTGGCCTCCACCGGCGGCGGCCTCGCTGTAAGCAGTGCCTCCCCCATCGCCCCCACCGGCGTGTCCGTGCTGTCTGAGAACGCGTACGAGGGCGGTCTGGCCGTCGGCGGCAACCTGCCTTTCCTCGGAACCGTCGGAATCGAGGGTATTCTCCCCACCGCTGGTGCCGGCGCTGTGTCTTACGGCTGCGGCAACGGTGAAGTCGGCATCGCTGCAGAACAGGGCTCCATCGTCACCGGTATCGCTGCCCCTGGATCTTACGGCCCCGGCATCGGCGCCATCGCTGGCCCCGGCATCGCTGGCGGTCTCGGCTACGGTCTCGCTGGCCCCGGTGGCGTTGGCTACGGCCTCGCTGGCCCCGCTGGTATCGGCTACGGTCTCGCTGGCCCCGCCGGTATCGGTTACGGCATCAACGGAGCCGGTTGTGGATGTGGTGTTTACTGATTATTATAAGAATAGAATAAAATTAAATTCGTTTGTACAAATAAACAAAAATATTACCTATGTAAGCCTTTTTTTACATCGTTCAGCTTTAATTTTAACTAAACTCAATAGACGATGAAAAGTAGCCAGCGTTCAAACCTTTCGTTATGAAACACATGTCATGAGATGTTAACTTCAGAATTGCAAACTTGTAATTGCAATGAGTGTTCAAGTTCATGAAGTTCAGCTAACATGAGGATCACGACAAAACTTTGTCGACTGCTATTTCTCGTGTGAATGAAAAATGCACGACAAAAGCTGTGACAAATTTATGTCATTTTAGCTTAGCTGTTAAAAAATCCAAAAATGTCAAACTATGGAGTGTTAGAGTTTGGACATAACCACCTTTTAATCCATAAACGACTGCTTCTTTAATATTTAAGTATTTAGCGTACCTTTTCGTTGTAGTTTTGTTTATGTGATTATTGAAGTTTTAGTAAGGATCCCTAATTTTTTTGAAAATATAATATAGCCTATGTCACCCGCTGATAATGTAGCTTCCCAACAGTGAAAGAATTTTTCAAATCGGTTCAGTAGTTTCGGAGCCTATTCATTTCAAACAAACAAACAAACAATCGAAGTTTTCCTCTTTATAATCTACTAGCTTCTGCACGCGGCGTCGCCCGCGAAGTACCTACATAAAATATAGCCTATGTTCATCCTGAAAGTTCATTCTACACATTGGTGAAAGAATTTTTCAAATCGGTTCAGTAGTTTCGGAGCCTATTCATTTCAAACAAACAAACAAACAAACAATCAAAGTTTTCCTCTTTATAATATTAGTATAGATTATCTATATCTATATAAGAGCTTAACCTGACTGACTGACTGACTGACTGACTGACTGACCGACTGACTGATTTATCATCGCCCAGCCGAAACCGCTGAAGCTAGAAAGCTGAAATTTGGAAGGTGGTTTCCTTTTATAACAAAACCACCCACTAAGGCGGGATTTTTGGAAATTCCACCTCTAAGGGGGTGAAAAAGGGTGAAAACGTTAGTATGAAACTTTTTAACGCGTGGAGTGATTTTCATGAAACTTTGTGTGTGCACTGTAAATGCAAAATGAATGGACACGTATTTCAGTATTTTTCAATATAACCATCAAAAAGGGGTCAAATGTGGGGTCAATGTTTGTATGGGAACTTTTTAACGGGTGGTGCGATTGCCTTGAAACTTTGTCTGTGTACTGTAAATGCAAAATGAATGGACACGTGTTTCAGGATTTTTCAAAATAACCTTCAAAAAGGGGTCAAATGTGGGGTCAATAATTGTATGGGAACTTTTTAACGGGTGGTGCGATTGCCTTGAAACTTTGTTTGTGTACTGTAAATGCAAAATGAATGGACACGTGTTTCAGGATTTTTCAAAATAACCTTCAAGAAGTGGTCAAATGTGGGGTCAATTTTTGTATGGGAACTTTTTAACGGGTCGTGCGATTGACCTGAAACTTTGTTTGTGTACTGTAAATGCAAAATAAATAAAAACATATTTCAGGATTTTTCAATATAACCTTCAAAAAGGGGTCAAATGTGGGGTCAATGTTTGTATGGGAACTTTTTAACGGGTGGTGCGATTGATCTTAATTTTGGTTTGGATACTTTGAATGCAAAATAAATGGAAACATATTCCTGGATATTTCAAAATAACCCTCTAAAAAGGGTAAAATTGGGTGTAAAAGTTATTATGGGATTTTTTTATTAGTGTGATTTGTTTGAAACTCAGTTTAGTTAGATACCTACTTTAAGTGAACGAAGTCGCGGGCGGGACAGCTAGTATATTATATACTATATAAAAGGATAAGTCCTGACTGATTTGAATAGATACAACGCACAGCCTAAACCGCCGGTCGTACAGACTTGAGATTTGGAGGGTATGTTCGTCTTGGTATGTAGGCGAGCAATAAGACGGGATTTTTGGAAATTCCACTTTTAAGGGGGTGAAAAGAGCTAAAAACGGTTGTATGAAACTTTTTAACGCGCTGTACGATTTTCATGAAACTTTGTGTGTGTAATGTAAATACAAAACAAATGTATACGTGTTTCGAGATTTTTCAATATAACCTTTAAAAAGGGGTAAAATGGGGGCGCAATGTTTATATGGGAACTTTTTAAGGGGTGGTACGATCAGTCTGAATCTTGGTTTGGATACTTTAGATGCAAAATGATGTAAAACGTATATCTTGATTTCACAAAATAACCCTCCCAAAAGGGTTAAATGGGGTGTCAAAGTTTTTGCGACGAGTGGTGCAACTCGGTTGAAATACTATTTGTCTTGGTATGTAGGCGCCCACTAAGACGGGATTTTTGGAAATTCCACTATTAAGGGGGTGAAAAGGGCTAAAAACGTTTGTATGAAACTTTTTAACGCGTAGTACGATTTTCATGGAACTTTGTATGTGTAATGTTAATACAAAACAAATGTACACGTGTTTCAAGATTTTTCAATAAAACCTTTAAAAAGGGGTAAAATGGGGGCTCAATGTTTATATGGGAACTTTTTAACGGGTGGTACGATCGGTCTGAATCTTGGTTTGGATACTTTAAATGCAAAATAATTTAAAATGTGTATCTAGATTTTACAAAATAACCCTCCAAAAATGTTAAATGGGGTGTCAAAGTTTTTTCAACGAGTGGTGTGATTTGTTTGAAACTCGGTTTAAATACTTATTAGGCAAAATAAATGGACACATATATCTGGATTTTTCAAAATAACTCTTCAAAAAGGGTTAAATGGGGTGTCAAAGTTCTTTTGACGAGAACTCGGTTTTAATACTTAAAAGGCAAAATAACATACATACATACATACATATAATCACACCTGTTTCCCGACGGGGTAGGCAGAGACCACGGATCTCCACTTTCTACGATACTGACACACCTCTTTTGCTTCATTCTCTCTCATCACATTCTTCATACATGCGCGTCGGTTTAAGGTACTCTTGACTTGCCTTTCTCTAAAACGTTCCCAGAAAATAACCCAGAAAATAATTTGAGAAGTAGGTTTCGATAATTATTTTAAATAGAAGATACTGAATACAGTAGGTACAAGACTTATCAAATATAGTAGTCATCATCATCATTCTCATGCCCTTATTCCACGCTAAGTGGAGTCGGCACAACATGTTTTCTTCTTCCACTCACTACTATCATTCGTCAACTCTGATTCCTCCTCTTACTTAGTCTATTAATAAAAATATTCAGTTTATTTTTAAACCCTCATCATCACTAGGTATGGCTTTAAAATCGTAGGTGTATTTATCAATCAAATGGATAGGTGTACAAAAACATATTTTAGGTATGGAAAATTGTGTTTATTTGAGCAAATAAAAATCATTCTTCTCGCTCTCTCTTCAGTAAACGCCACATCCGCAGCCGATGCCTCCAAGACCAGCACCATAGCCGATGCCTCCCAGACCAGCGCCGTAGCCGATGCCTCCCAGACCAGCGCCGTAGCCGATGCCTCCCAGACCAGCTCCGTAGCCAGCGATGCCGGGGCCAGCGATGGCGCCGATGCCAGGTCCGTAAGCACCAGGGGCAGCGATACCAGTGACGATGGGGCCCTCTTCAGCGGCGATGCCGACAGCACCGTTGCCGCAGCCGTAAGACACAGCGCCAGCACCAGCGGTGGGGAGGATTCCATCGATTCCAACGCTTCCGAGGAAAGGCAGGTTGCCGCCGACAGCCAGACCGCCCTCGTACACGTTCTCGGACAGCACGGACACGCCGACGGGGGCGATGGGAGAGGCGCTGCTTACAGCGAGGCCGCCGCCGGTGGAGGCCACTCCGCCGCAGCCGGCGCCGAGGCCATAGCCAGCCAAACCGTCCAACGCCAGACCACCTCCCAAGCCGTACCCATATCCCAAGCCACCTAGGCCATTACCGGCGAGGCACTGGCTGTGTACCTGCACCAAAAGCGCTGAAGCGCACACCAAAAGAGCTTTGAATGCCATTGTTGTTTTCTTAGAAGTAAACTGGTAAGAATGATTTTCTAAAATATTTTTTAAGGTTTTATACTAGTAGCTATCATCAACAATAATTACGTAAAATACGTGACTCGAATCTATATTCTATTTATTATGATGTTCGGTAGGTTATCTATAATTGTCGTAATTGTGTCATATTCCAATCCAAATATTTATAAAATTTTACGCCTATTTTGGACCGTACACAGTCAAAATGTTTCATAATTTGTCGTGATGATTATGAAGTTATGAAAGAATAAACAAAATATATCTGTGTACATACACTTATTTCAAAACTCAGTATTCTTCTCCTATAAAACCGTATTAATTATATTTGTTAGCATTCAGTATATCGTTGTATACAAAACAATAACTATGTCTACCTTTGCCTTCCTGTTGCTCTGCGTCCAGGCTTGCCTGATCCAGGTAAGAATTTTAAATAATACTTAATTGTTGTGCAACTAACCACCGTATTATTAACCCTGTTGTCTATTATGTGATATTAATGAGCTATGATTTGAATCAATATTAACAGTACTATTCCTTGTTTTATTCCTTAGTTTCGGTTACAAAATCGAATGGGTCATTTATGGGGAGCATACGTTTCTATAATAAACTTCCTTAAAATGCAACTAAACTTCCTGTTAAGAAACTCAAAGCCTTCATTAAAAGTAATCTCATAAAGCAAGCGTGTTAATAAATGAATATTTGATGATAGGAACTCATGGTTAGATGTCGCTCCGCCCTCCGACAGCTAAATAACCAATTTGCAATGTGAACGCTGTCCATTTCTTTCTATGTTATTATTCTTTCGTTTCATTTTTTTTGTAAGAAGAAGGATCATACAAAAAGCGCTAGGAACAAGACGAGTTTCTTGCCTTTTCTTCTCGTACTTGGGTTAAGTTGGAATTGGCACGTAGATTCACCTAGCATGTAAGACGTTTCAAAGTGATCCTTATGAATTATTTTTGAATTTGAATTTCATTTGCAGTCGTGTTCGCGAGTAAATCGAAAAAAATACGGTTATTGTAAATTATTTCACCTCTTTTCAGAATGTGTACAGCCAGTGCCTCGCCGGTGCCGGTTTGGGAGCTGGTCTCGGTTTGGGAGCTGGTCTAGGCTGCGGCTGCGGAGCGGGTCTGGGTTACGGAGCGGGCATTGGCGCAGCCGGTCTGGGTTACGGAGCGGGCATTGGCGCCGCTGGTCTGGGTTACGGCGCGGGCATCGGCGCCGCCGGTCTGGGTTACGGAGTGGGTCTCGGAGCAGCTGGTTTGGGCGCGGCTTACGGCGGCGCTGGCGTCGGCAACGTGGCCGTCGCTGGTGAGCTGCCCGTGTGCGGTTCCACCGCTGTCGCTGGTCAGGTGCCCATCATCGGCGCCGTGCAGTACGGAGGCCCCGTGTGCGCCGCTGGTGCCGTCACCATCGCCGGTGACTGCGCTTGTGGATGCGCTAGCCCTTGCGGCGCTGGCTACATCTACTGAATGACAGTATAACAAACACAAATAAATGATTATATCCAAATGAAATCCTTATTCTTTTACTATAAACAAATCGTCAAGTGTTAGGTATAAATGTGGATGGATACAGGGGTAGAGGTAGACCAAAGAAGAGATGGATGGACTGTGTGAAAGATGATATGAGTAAAAAAGGTGTGAGTACTGAGATGACAGATGATAGAGGTAAATGGAAGAAGAAAAAATCCTATTCTAAGCTTTATGTTAAGTTTGTGTACCCTTTTTCGAAAATGGAGGAAATTTAGCGAATGACCCCACATAACGTGGGAGAAGGGCAGGAAGATGATGATGATGATGATGATGATGAAATCGTAAAGTTACACTCGAACAAACAAACCGACCTAAGGATGAAAATGTCCGAAGACTTAAATCATATGACAGGAAAGCTTTAAAGAACCTACACAACAGTAAGTGAATTTATGCTCAGAGAAACAGTGAAACTACTTGCAACTGTTGTTTTACGAAAGGCTTAGGAGTTATACCTTCATTTCTCAGTTCACACCTGCGTTCTCTAAAGAAAGCATTCTCCAATTTCCAAGTGTTCACGACTAGTAAATCAGGCGGTGCGTTGTAGTCTATCATTGTTCTACCACTATAAAATAGACTTTCTGACCTATTCGCAACTTTGTCTGCTTTGGGGGGATTTGACCTACTTCTACTTTTACCTATCTCAGAATCTGAAAATGAATTGCTGTTCGTTAGTCTCGCTAAAACTCGAGAACGGCTAAACGGATTTATCTTATCTTGGTCTTGAAATGTTCTTGGAGGTCTAGGGAAGGTTTAAACGGTGAGAAGATATGAAAATATTACGAGGATTTATGTTGGTGATACGAAGTTGCAAGTTAAATGTCAGTTCGCACAACTGGTTTGGTCGAATCCGGCCTAAATAATATATACAAGTACAAAACTTAATTAAACTACACGAGACGAGTCTAGCTAAGATAGGGCAGGCAAAACATTTGATGAGGCAGGAAGTCAACATGCCTCATACAAAGACATAAAAATGTATAAAGCGTTAAACATACTATCGGATGCGGCTGATAAGTCGCGACTTATGGACGAGTCCGAGAGGTATCTGGACAATCAAATTTCACTGAATCGGACGAAGTCGTAAGTCGTGTAAGGCTGACCTTGAGCGTTCAAACGTCCGACAACAATCTGGCATCGTCCGCGGGCGGTGTTGCCAGCAGTGTTGGATTCAGACCCTTGAAAAATTATTGTCTATGGAACTTAAAATAATACTACTCGACACTCACATTTTCACTACTCGACATGTTTCTTCGTCTACACCAGTGCTACCAGCCGATAGATAGATGTTAGTTGTATGAACTTACAGAAATATGAATAATTTAGTAATATTTTCGATTTTTGCTTGGTAATAAAAGTAACCTTCTGGCAACACTGTCTACATAGTTGTCTATGGAATGGGCGTGGCCAGAATCGTCCGAACACCCTTGCACACTATCAGCCGCATCCGTCAGCCGCGGCTTATGGACCCGTCCGACCGTATGTTTAGCCCTTTAGAACCAGTACTATCGCTGATGGCCAGCGACCCTGTCGCTTGTCGCTTTCTTCTGTCGCTTATTTTACCGCTAGAATCGGAATCATAACTTTTCCTAGCTTTAGGTTTTGTAGCAAACAGTCTTAGTCACTATGCCTCAAACAAAGACAGAAATGTATGAGAACCAGTAATGTCACTGGAGGTCAGCAATCCGGTCGCTTGTCACTTTCATCCTGTCGCTGCGATTTGCCGCTAGTATTGGAATCATATCTTTAACTATTTAGGTTTTGTAGCACACAGTCTAAGTCACTGCTTTAAACAAAGACAGAAAATGTATGAGAACCAGTAATGTCGCTGGCGGCCAGCGACCGGTCACTTGTCGCTTTAGTCTGTCGCTTGTTTTGCTGCTAGTATCGGAATCATAATTTTACCGAGGTTTAGATTTTGTAGCCTGTAGTATAAGTCATTATGCCTCAAACAAAGACATAAAATGTATGAGAACCAATAATGTCGCTGGCGGCCAGTGACCAGGCCCCTATTCAATAAACATTACAAATTGTAAAATACAATTAATTGTTGTATAAGTAATTGTAAAAGCGGCTACAATTCTACAAGTTTCTGTTTAATAAACAAATACGATTTGCTGGAGGAAAATATACAAAATTGTAAATTTTTTTGCAATTCTATATATTTGTAGGTTTTATTAAATAGCACTTGCCATAAAATTCGACAATATTGTCACTTTTTTACAAATTTGTAGACTTGTAATGTTTATTGAATAGGGGCCAGGTCGCTTATGTCTGTTGTCTGTCGCTGTAATTTACCGCCAGTATAATCATAAATTATAATCATACCTTTACTTAGCTCAAAATTTCGTAGCATACAGTTTAACTAAGTTTAAAATACCCGGTAGATGATTATCTAATACTAGGTTAATGTACACTAAAAAAATAATTTGAAAGTCATGAAGAAGATTAGAGACACTAGAAACTAGAAACTAGAAAAAAAAAAAACTAGAAACACTCCCCGAAACTTTCCTTGCGTTATGTTATTTATACAAACTTAAACATACCTAAACTTTAACTCCCGGTTTAAACATTACTTCAACACAGTTTTTATATGAGTCATGGTACGAAATGTCAAAGTTATATACTTTAATAATGCCTGAAGAGCTTATGGTAAGAAGAAGTAAAAGTCATAAAAGACAATCAAAAAAACAAACAAACATGATCACGACTATAATCCCCAGGCTCGGTAGATATCTCCTCAGACCTCTAGTGACTTAGATTTTTGAGGCTATTTAGAGAGGATAGTCAGAGGCACGTCCGAACATGACATTTGGCACATGCCCACATGTTGGAAAGTAAGACAATCACGTTTAAATTAAAGAAAAACATTTTTATATTCAGATTTGTTTATTCACGTTTCATTGTATTCTACCTGCAGTTACCAATAGCAGTCATGGAGATATAAGTTTTTATGATAACTTTTTGCATGTTGGTAGGTAGTAAGTGTCAGTACTCAGTAGAGGTAGCCAGCGCCGCAAGGGCTAGCGCATCCACAAGCGCAGTCACCAGCGATGGTGACGGAGCCAGCGGCGCACACGGGGCCTCCGTACTGCACGGCGCCGATGATGGGCACCTGACCAGCGACAGCGGTGGAACCGCACACGGGCAGCTCACCAGCGACGGCCACGTTGCCGACGCCCGCGCCGCCGTAAGCCGCACCCAAACCTCCGAGACCTGCTCCGTAACCCAGACCGGCGGCGCCGATGCCCGCGCCGTAACCCAGACCAGCGGCGCCGATGCCCGCTCCGTAACCCAGACCAGCGGCGCCAATGCCCGCTCCGTAACCCAGACCCGCTCCGCAGCCGCAGCCTAGACCAGCTCCCAAACCGAGACCAGCTCCCAAACCGGCACCGGCGAGGCACTGGCTGTACACATTCTGGAAAACATTGAAATTATAGATTCATTACGGTCCTAAGCTAGATATGTGAATTATTAGGTAACCGAAATTAGTTAAGTAAGGTATGAAGGAAAACGGAAGGCGAGGTTGAAGCGGATGGTGGAAGACCTCGAAGGATGGATGGTTGGTGTGATTTGGGAGAGACCTTTGCCCAGCAGTGGGACGATATAGGTTAAACAAAAAAAAGGTAAAAGAAAGTAGTAGTTTTGAACACAAACCTGGATCAGGCAAGCCTGGATGCAGAGTAACAAGAAAGCAAAGGTGGACATGGTTATGTATTTGTATTCAACAAAGTACTGAATATCAAGTGAAAGAGGCACCATTATATAGGACAACAAAGGAGTTTTGAAATAGCTTTGTACGTGTGGCGCTTTATGATAGACAAGCCTATTTGTTTATTCTTACAGAATTCAACAATCACGACAGATTAAGGAATTCCATAATTGAATAAAACATGACACAATTAGGTACAAATAATAAACGCAACAAAATAATAACAGAACATTTTATTTGTGTCACGTATTTTACGTAAAAATTACAAAATGATAACGCACTACATCTCCTGTTATACCTATAAAACCTTCACGGTTAGTTTGGAAAATCATTCTTTGACGTTTACTTCAAGAAGACAACAATGGCATTCAAGACTCTTCTGGTGTGCGCTTCAGCGCTTCTGGTGCAGGTACACAGCCAGTGCCTCGCCGGTAATGGACTCGCTGGTCCCTGGGGATCTGCGTACGGCTTGGGAGGTGGTCTGGCATGGGACGGTTTGTCTGGCTACGGCCTCGGTGCCGGCTGCGGCGGAGTGGCCTCCACCGGCGGCGGCCTCGCCGTAGGCAGCGCCTCTCCCATCGCCCCCGTCGGCGTGTCCGTGCTGTCCGAGAACGTGTACGAGGGTGGTCTGGCCGTCGGCGGCAACCTGCCTTTCCTCGGAACCGTCGGAATCCAAGGCGTCCTCCCCACCGCTGGTGCTGGCGCTGTGTCTTACGGCTGCGGCAACGGTGCTGTCGGCATCGCCGCTGAAGAGGGCCCCATCGTCACTGGTATCGCTGCCCCTGGAGCTTACGGACCTGGCATCGGCGCCATCGCTGGTGGACTTGGCTACGGAGCTGGTCTGGGAGGCATCGGCTACGGAGCTGGTCTGGGAGGCATCGGCTACGGCGCTGGTCTCGGAGGCATCGGCTACGGTGCTGGTATCGGCTGCGGCTGCGGAGGTCTCTACTGATTCGTTTTTCCTAATACTTGATCACAAATATACGAATGTGTATTATAAATTATTGGATTTTATTTGTAACCATTGCTAGAGAACGTTTTAGGTAGATTCCGCAGATACACATTCAGCACCTGAACAAAAAATAGCGTGAACTTTGCAACTAGCGAATGAGTTTTTTCCCAGACATATTAGTAAGACGGTCTAACCACAAGCTCTTCGGAAAATATCAATATCAAAACTATGATATTTCGTACCAGGACCTAAAAATTAAGACGTTTCTGAAACATGATGGTTTGTAAGAGCTTGTGGTAACGCCTGATCTTGCCTCCAGCGATAATCAATAGGTACTTCAAAAACAAAAACGTTCCCATAAATTACATCCTCACTAATAATGGGGCCATTATTGATTATTCGTTTAGGTATAATCGTCAGGTTGATCACAACTTACAATAACTATACTCGTACATCCAACTCCCAAAACTATTCTTCTTCTGTTTCATCTATGTTATTTGTCTCATGAAGATCCTTTTTTCCAGTTTCATTTCTTTTTGATTGACATGGTGTTGTCAACGTCACAAAGTCAGTCAAATTGTCAAATAATTTTAAATAAAAGATAACCGTTTTGCTTAACATTTTTGGGAAATCTCCAGATGCACTTAGAAAAGAACAATTCTCATAATTCACACCTTTTAAGAACTGTTAAGTTTTATTGAAAAAACTATCAAATTTACTAAAATTTGAGCGATAAATGCTTACAATCATATATCAGATGAAGTAAGGACTTCTGATATTTTGGAAGAAATTTTCCTTTATTTGGAAGGCCAAAACCATGTTACACTTGTTTCACCTTTTCAAAACCCAAGCTTAAAATACTGTTGCTTAAGGTGCTTGCTAAATAGGTTAATTCTTGTGTGCATCTAACGCGGTTTGTGAGCTTCAAATTGTACATAGTTAGACAAGTTTACAATCATACTGATGAGCAGATCTGGTACAGATTTTTAATTCCCTTACTTCTTGTGCCTCATTTTATCATCGGCTGAATGTATTTGGATAAAAGGTGTGAATGTTGATTATACTCTGGATTTACACAGACTAATAGTTGGATTAATCAGGTTAATTAATTAATAATTAATCAGTTAGTTAAAGGCTCCAAATCGCGTTTAATTTATGGGAATAATACAATTATAATAATCTAGCTTTTGCTAGAGGCTTCGCACGCGTGGTACTATTTATAAAAGTAGGTACTAATGAAAAATAACTTGCAAATTATTACAGTAGTCAATAGTCAATAGTCAATAATCTTTATTCAGTTATATCACAAGGATCAGTTTGAATCGTCTTACATACTAGGTGAGTCTAGGTGCCAATTCCAGTCCTATCCCCAGTACGAGAAGAACTGACAAGAAACTCGCTGGGCCCTAGCGCTTTTTTTGTATTATGACCCTTGTTAACATTGTTAGGGATACCTAGCAGAGTTGGAGCTGATTCGTCCCAAGCTTTTTTGTCATCTAAGTACTCTGATATTCTATAATAAGCTTTACGAGACAGGTTTTGTTTAAGTACATTTTTGAATTTCGTAATCGATAAATCAAGCATGTCGCTTGGGATCTTGTTATAGAAGCGTACACATTGCCCTATAAAGGATTTACTTACTACAGGCTATAATATCTGTTTCAAGTGTCATTCAAATCCATCCAGCCGTATACAGCGGAGTCACAAATAAACAGCCAAACATTCCATTCGCTTTCCGAATGATAATTAAATTGTCAACTAGAATTTAAACATGATCTTGTCATGCCCTCTCAAAAGTTGCTCTACAAACTGCAGAAATATTTTTAGTGGTTTTAAAGATAAAACTAAGCACGCCAACTTGATGCGAACAACTGTCATTCGCACGTGTGGAAGTGATCACGTTCTGCTGTAACGTGAAATGTCCAATCATCACTTTATCGCCAGGTGATCGACCTTCATGCTGACTGTGTATTTTATCGGAGACAGTAGGTGTGTAGGTCAATTTAACATCAGCAATTTATTGTGGCCATGACATTAAACTTGATTACATTTATAATGTGCTTTACCTATATCTATTTCGTAAAACCATGCCTGTTTCTTGACGGTGTAAGCGGAGACAACGGATCTCTACTTGCTACGATGCTGAATACCTCTTGCTTCATTCACTCTCATTACATTCTTCAGACATGCGCGTCGGTTTAGGGTACTCTTGACCTGGCCTTTCTCTAAAACGTCCCCAATTACGTACCTACATCGAGGTCTCACCCTTCCAACTGTTCCATTCACACTCTCTTTATGCACCTGTTTCGTCAATCTCCTTTCATCTATCCTTACTGCCCAAACCATTTTAATATACTCTTTTAAATTTTCATCACAACGTATTCTTTCACTCCATTTTGTTTTTTCATATAAACAAGTTTTCAAAGTTACGTAGCACTTCTTTACGGTTGATTATGGATGAATAAAATTGAGTTTTTATGCTGTATATAAATATATTTTTCATTGTGTTCAATTTTCTTGGACGATCGCTTAGTAAGCACCACACCCACAGCCGCAGCCTCCGAGACCAGCGCCATAGCCGATGCCTCCCAGACCAGCGCCGTAGCCGATGCCTCCCAGACCAGCACCGTAGCCGATGCCTCCCAAACCAGCGCCGTAGCCAGCGATGCCGGGGCCAGCGATGCCGCCGATGCCGGGGCCGTAAGATCCAGGGGCAGCGATGCCGGTGACGATGGGACCCTGTTCAGCGCCGATGCCGACAGCACCGTTGCCGCAGCCGTAAGACACAGCGCCGGCACCAGCGGTGGGGAGGACGCCTTGGATTCCGACGGTTCCGAGGAAAGGCAGGTTGCCGCCCGCGGCCAGGCCACCTTCGTACACGTTCTCGGACAGAACGGAGATGCCGACGGGGGCGATGGGGGAGGCGCTGCCTACGGCGAGGCCGCCACCGGTGGAGGCCACTCCTCCGCAGCCGCAGCCGGCACCTGCTCCCCAACCTGCTCCCCAGCCTCCAGCTAGTCCATTACCAGCCAGACCGAGACCGCCATAGCCAGAGAGGCACTGGCTGAAAGCGACCTGAAAGTTTCCATTGATTAGTTAATTTTTTTATTCCATCAGATGTTAAGTCTATCAGCAAATAGTTTCTTTACTAATATAATAAAGAGGAAAATTTTGTATTTTTGTATTTTTGTTTGTAACGAATAAACTCAAAAACTACTGGTCCGATTTCAAAAATTCTTTCACCGTTAGAATGCTATGTTATCCCTGAGTAACATAGGCTATATTTTATGTAGGTATCTCGCGAGCAAAGCCACGAACGGAAGCTAGTCAGTTATAAGATTATACAAAACAAACTTGATCACGGTTGTAATCCGCTTTGGGAGAAATCTACTCAGATCTCATGTTACTTAGATCTTTGAGAATATTTTGGAGTAATCAGAAGCAATATTTTTTTCAGTAGTTATTACATTTTTATGTAAAACTTACCTGGGCTACAAGAGCCTGAGCGCAGAAAGCGAGGATAATTTTAGCTGCCATTTTGTTGCTTGTACAAGACAAAACTTTACAATGATCGGCTGTTAATGAAACAACCCTTTTATATTCCTCACCTTATCCAAATTCCAAGTTATGAAATACAAATAAACCTGCCATCCTAATTATTTATGAAACAACCTTCATTACAATCAATTAAATTACAAAACGTTTTATTTACGTGGTGTTTGTAGCTTTAAAAACAAAAAAACTTCATAGCGTCCTTGACATTGATAATCGATTACGAAACGTTTTTATGAAATTGGTATAAAAACTTAATTATTTTTCTGTTAAATTATTCTGAAATTTTTCGGTTCAACCTAACAAACATGTCTTCCTTCAGTTTCCTCCTCGTCTGCATCCAAGCTTGCTTGGTATTCGTAAGTGTACTTTGACCAAAAATTGATTATGATTTTTTTAAGTCAGACTCTTATTCTGCCGTCCTATAGCAAAAACACCGTTAACCAACATTCGGTTAATTTCGACTTTTTTATGCCATTATAATCGGGGAAAAAGTTCTATCGACCAATTTTACCAGAACTCAAAATAGCTCTTTAGTTTTCGAGTTATGAAAAAATAAAATGCCGTTACCGGAATCATAATTTACACCACTTCAATGTTTAAATGTTGTTAAGTGTTGCTCCTAAGCTTAAAAGTGATTAATGGTTTTTAACTTCTTTTAAAAGAAAGCTTACATAGTAACTTCAAAAATAACAACCCGGTCTTAAATTTAATATTTCACTTAAAACGTATTCGCTCTTGTCGACCATTGCAAAAAAATATACATAGGTGGCATGGCGCTGGGCACTTTAAAGTTATCTACATAAGCACTTATAAATTAGAGTTATAAAAAATTTTTTTAATTTTCAAATTTTTATTACTTATTCAGTTATTCAAGACAGACAAATAAAACAAATCAAAAATCATGAAAATCGGTCCAGCCGTTCTAGAGTTTTACGTTTTTTGGATAAACACGACTTTTTTTTATAATATATTAAGATTAATCTAGGGCATAATAAAACCGCTAACCAATACATCTGTTTACAGAACGCCGTCACTGCTTGCCCTGGTGCCTGCGGTTTGGGTTACGGCGCGGGTCTGGGTTACGGAGCTGGTCTGGGTTACGGCGCGGGTCTGGGTTACGGCGCGGGTCTGGGTTACGGCGCGGGTCTGGGTTACGGCGCGGGCATCGGCGCCGCCGGTCTGGGTTACGGAGCGGGTCTTGGCGGTGCTGGTTTGGGCGCGGCTTACGGCGGCGCGGGCGTCGGCAACGTGGCCGTCGCTGGCGAGCTGCCCGTGTGCGGTTCCACCGCCCTCGCTGGTCAGGTGCCCATCATCGGTGCCGTCCAGTACGGAGGCCCCGTGTGCGCCGCTGGTGCCGTCACCATCGCTGGGAGCTGCAACTGTGGATGCGCCAGCCCCTGTGGAGGAATCTACTGAAAGAAATAATTTTCGAAAATACCTAAAATTTTTTCTACAAAATGACTACTCGTAAATGATCTGATATATTAAAAAAATTATGAAAGATATTAGTTTTTATGTTACCTACTAATATTATAAACGCGAAAGTTTGTAAGAATGTATGGATGTATGTTTGCTACTCTTTCACGCTGAAACGGCTGAACGGATTTGGATGAAATTTTGTACAGATATAGATTATAGTCTGGTATAGCACATACTTGTTATCCCGAAAAATGTACAGTTCCCTTGGGATAGATTTATTTTTGTTTTTCAAGGTACCACGCGGGCGAAGCCGTGAGCAGACTGAAGCCGCATTATGAAATAACTAGGTAGGTGCTGTATCCAATTTGATTACAGAAGATAGGTCGAGTAGATGAAATATTATATGTATTTCAGACACACTGATTTTATTAATTCATGTTTTTGGTGTGTGGCAATAGGCTTGCAACCTGTCACTAAATACTACTGTGGAAAACGTGGCCATGCACATTATTATGTTTGGACGTGCCATTACTACTATTTGACATACTGCAGCACACACAGACATTCTACTTAGATTTTTTATCTAAGTTTCTGTTTCTTTTTGTCCACTGTATTTTATTATTGTTTTTTTTTTACTAGTGTTTGTATAACTGCTGAAGTCTGTATGTGTGTGTCTGAAGTAACCAATAAAGTTTTTATCTATCTATCTATCTATCTACTACCCCATTTTGGATATTCAGAAATCTAGGTGGATTAAGACCAGATGCCAGAACTGAGGATTACAGTCGTGTTTATCATCATCTCCCTGCCCTTACCTTAAGAGAGTATACTACCTAAGTTTAATAAGAGTGTTGTTTTTGGTCTCAGGATGTATTAACCATATTTCTTCACTTTAATCATGAAAAAGGTATGTATTATTACAAAATAAACTGATGTAACTACGGCTATTATCAATAATTTTGTAAATTGCCCACACTTTCAGTATAAAACTGAGCGCTTACCAGCATTCGGCATTATTGTGTTCGATTATTTGATTATATTCAAAATGAGAGTTAATGTTATCCTTTTCTTCTGCGCGCACGCGTGTTTCTTGCAGGTAATTCTTAAAATAATTGAAAGCCTGAAAAGTCTGATCCCAATATTTTATCATTATCATCTAGTGGTGTAATAGTAACGACAAAAACCGAACCCGTATGTACTCGATACTATAACAATGAGTACTCGTTCGTTACTTCGAATCGAACACGGTACTCGTTACTTCTGATGCCTCATACATAACATGCTGTTTTGTATGAGGTATCAGTATCGTATTCGGTGCTCTACACCGAATCGAGTCGTAATGCGTACGCGTACAGTATGACTTCTCGCGGCGTTGCAACATTTGTAATTTGTAGAAAACATACCAAACTGCATAAGATGCATTTTTTCATTTTTCCGTATTTTGAACCTCTTTGTTTTTCGGACTGGGCATCTGCGGTGCATTTGTCTGACAACTACGTCGCTCTGGTTTTATATTTTTTCTCGTGTTATTTTGAGTTTTATTGCGTAATTTTGGTGGTTATTTTGACAATAAAGCCCGGGTTCTTGACGCGAGTGTAAAATATGTGAATTAAAGTGAATAGTTTGAACAAAACAGCCATCTTTTGTTTAAAATAAACTTGACAACTTGACTATGACTCTGTGACGTTGACAATACCTACTTATATATAAATACACTTGACACTGGCCAAATTGTTCTCTAAGAGACAGATGCCATAATTGAAGAAGAAGAAGAACTCGATACTCGGTTCGAAATGATGTACCCGTTACTCAAAACCGAATACATACGGTTTGCTACAGCTTTATTATCGTCAAGTTATCGTGTCTACTTCGGAGGCAGGCTGAGATGCTAGAGGTGAGGGTTCGACTCCTGCGCCGGGAGAAATATTTGTATATGCTGCAGATATTTCTATATACAATTCTATTTCTATATACAACGAAAACCCTGGTCCCATAACACCCAGACCTGGAGTCTGGGTGTTATGGGACCAGGGTTTTCGTTGTTTGGAATCCACGATACAGGAGATCCGGTGGGATTATAACTGTCCATGTGACTGTTTGGTGTAATAATAATATATCTATTAATTTCTAGTTGCCTCGGCGAACTTTGTACCGCCTTAGAATTGATAAATTTTTTGGCCAAATTTGAAATGTTTTTCATAATAGTTGTTCTGGTATTCTGGGTGGAGACAAATACAACAAACCAAAAACCATGAGAATCGATCCAGCCGTTCTAGAGTTAAAAGTGTTCGAACAAACTCAACTTTGTTTTATCATCGTGGTTAAAGTAAAGACATCGATATAGAACAGAAAACTTCAAAGGTATGAAACCATTTTCTTCTTTATTACAGTCTGCCATCAGCCAGTGCCTTGGACGTGCTGGAATAACTGGTCTCGGTCTTTTGAACCCAGGTCTACTAGCCCCAGGTCTAGCAGCCTCAGGTCTTGGTTACGATGGAGCCTTTGGAGTTGGATGCGGGGGGGTAGCGTCCACCGGCGGTAGTTTCTCCGTCACCAGTGCCTCAGCTATCCCCCCCACTGGACTCAACGTGGTATCTGAGAACCTGTACGAAGGGGCCCTCCTCGTTGAAGGAAACCTGCCGCTCCTTGGATCTGTTGGTCTGGAGGGTGCGTTGGGGACATCCGGAGCTGGTGCGGTGTCTTACGGCTGTGGGGACGGTTCTGTTGGCATTGCTGTTGAAGAAGGCCCTATTGTCACTGGCATTGTGACCCCTGGAGCAGGACTTGGTCTTTCCATCGGTTCCCTTGCTCCTGGTCTGGGTTATGGTCCGGGGTATGGTCCTGGACTGATTGGACCTGGATGCGGTTGTGGCTACAGTGCCATTTATTGATTTGTTTTGCTTTAAAGTTGTTAATTATATTTCTAAACTTATCTATTCTTTTATTTACCTTGTACGTTTTATATATCAGTAGGTATCCTTAAACGCGAAAGTTTGTAAGAATGTATGGATGTCAGGATGTCAGGATGCCTGGATGTATGTTTTTTACTCTTTCACGCTGAAATAGCTGAACGGATCTGGATGAAATTTGGCACAGATATAAATTAAGTCTGGAAGAACACATAGGTTACATTTCATCCCGGAAAAATGTACGGTTCCCGCAGGATAGATTTGTTTTTGTTCTTCAAGGTACCACGCGGGTGAAGCCGTGGTCGGAAGCTAGTTAATCATAATGCCTTTGCATCAGATGATCTATACAGCGTCAATTGAAAATTTCTACTACTCAGGACGTTAGAGTACCTGTTACAGCTTTAAGATGGACTAGCCCTCCAATAACTATAACATTCTTTAATTATTACCGGCGTCACAGCTCAGTTGGTAGTAGCTCTGCCTTCTGTGCTGCAGGTTATGGGTTCGATCGCCATCCAGGATAATTATTTGTGTGATGAACACAGATTTTTGTTATGTGTCTGGGTGTATTGTATGTCCGTACTTACAAAAAAATGTATGTGCTGTAGCCGAAATCGGCCAGAAACACATCATCATCATCATTATCACCATCTTCTCAGCTTAGTCTACCATTTCCATAGGATTTAGGATATACGCATAGGATATTATGTACTAAAATAAAAGGTAGCTAAGGTAGCGAAGATCAAATACTTGCTATTCAAATCTATTTATTATTATAATTTTATTTTCAGCTGACGTTAGGTAAAATATACTGAACTGTAGGTCTACCATGAGTTGTCACATTTAGATTAGCTGACGTTACTACAGTAGTAATAGTACGTTACTATGACATCTGTCAAAACTGTTACTCATGGTACCAAATTGTAAGCAAATTATGAGCGCAAACTACAGTCGCTGTAGTACGCTGTGACGTAGGATAGTTAGCTACGTGACGTTTTAGTACCCAACTATCCGCTAGAGGCGCTGTAGGCAAGTTTTCATACATTTTTTTAACTACAGTCGCTAGCGAGTGTAGATTGTGAAAACTCATGGTAGACCTACTGTTTTTCCTTTTCTTTCATTGTGTCTTTGTTAACATATTCAGCATTTTTACACGTAGGTTCTACTGATTTCTTGCAATTAAGTTGATAGGTATTGATGAAATGTAGGTTACCTTGATTTTATGTAAGTAGGTAATGTGCTACATGCAACTTACAAGGTAAATAAGGCAAGCAAATAGAATAAAAAAATAAAAATAAAATAAAAAGAGCGCTGGTGGTGTAGTGGTAGCACCCCTGCCTCACGATCCGTAGGTCGTGGGTTCAAACCTGGTCGTGCACCAATGAGTTTTTCCATTCGAAAAATTTATGTGCGCAATGCCAGTGCTCTTAAACGGTGAAGGAAAACATCGTGAGGAAACCGGCATACCCTAGAACCAAAAATTCGAAGGTGTGTGTCATAGGTTAGTATTCTTATAAGCGGCGATGGGCTTGCAACCTGTCACGTACGGAATACTAACTACTGTGCAAAATGTGGGCATGTACCAAATGTCATGTTTGGACTTGCCTCTGACTACCCCCTTTAGATATCCTCATAGATCTAAGTGTCTAAAGATCTGAGGAGATACCTATTGAGCCCGGGGATTACAGTCGTGAAATAAGGCAAGCAAATAGACCTAAATAAAAAACCATGATATCAACTGTAATCCCCAGACTCGGTAAATATCTCCTCAGATCTTTGAGGATAGTAGGTAAGAGGGTAGTCAAAGGCACGTCCAATGATATTTCGCACATGCCCACATTTTGCACAGTAGTTAGTATTCCGTACGTGACAGGTTGCAGGCCCATCGCCGCTTTTAAGAATACTCCTTCGAATTTTTAGTTCTAGGGTATGCCGATTTCCTCTCGATGATTTTCTTCACCGTTTGAGGGTAGGTACTGGTACAGCGCACGTAATTTTTAACCAGATAAATATATTGGTGCACGACTGGATTCAAAACCACGACCTCAGAGTCGGAAGGCCACTAGACCACTACTGTCACTAGACCAACAGTGCTCTCAGGTTCTATCGAATAGGTAGTTTGACAATCTTGAATCTTCGAAGGCTTATTATAGCTTCTTTAGCCTATCGAGGGTTAAGGGGCTATTCTCCGACAAAGTGCGTTTCAAAAGGAGCTTTTAGATATATCGAAGTATTAAGTATATTTTGTTCAGGGATTTAGTAAGGGTTATGATAGTTAACGTTAGTTATTCCGTTTCATTTTTTTCCCTGGGTAACAAGATTGTGTACGACACGATGCCGAAAAAATCGGTCCGAGTGAGAGGGTCACGTTGGGAGTGTGTCCCTTTCTAATGGAATAACCAAACAGAACACAGGACAAATTGCTTGTAAGAACGATTGTGTTAGTATCCTTATTTACCTGCAGCTTCCCTAACGGAAACATAACGGCAGAAAGATTTGTCATGCAGCTCGATATCTATACTTCAAGTAAAACTAAACCTTATTCCCCAGCTCAGTTGTAATCGGCTCTAACCACTGTAGGTCTACCATGAGTTTTCACAATCTACTCGCTAGCGACTTGTACATCGCCTGTAGCGGATAGTTGGGTAGGTACTAAAACGTCGCGTAACTATCCTACGTCACAGCGTACTACAGCGACTGTAGTTTGCGTTTCATTAATTTGCTTAGAATTTGGTACCAGTAACAATTTTGACAGATGTCAAAGTAACGCACTATTGCTACTGTAGTAACGTCAGCCGAACTACGTGACGTTTTAGTGTCCAACTATCCGATAGACGCGCTGTACAAGTTTTCATACAATTTTTTAACTACAGTCGCTAGCTAGTGTAGATTGTAAAAATTCATGGTAGACCTACTTACACTTAAGTTAAATTAAAGTCAAGTTAGGTTCAACTTTGCATATTTATTCAGTTTAGAATGATCCGTCTCAGTAGATGCCACCGCAGCCGCATCCGCAAGCGCAGTCACCGGCGATGGTGACGGAGCCAGCAGCGCAGACGGGGCCGGCGTACTGCACGGCACCGATGATGGGCACCTGACCGATGACGGCGGTGGAACCGCACACGGGCAGCTCACCAGCAACGGCCACGTTACCGACTCCTGCGCCGCCGTAAGCAGCACCGCAGCCAGCGCCGGCGAGACCGCCGTAACCCAGACCCGCGCCGTAACCCAGACCCGCGCCGTAACCCAGACCAGCGGCGCCGATGCCCGCGCCGTAACCCAGACCGGCGGCACCGAGACCCGCGCCGTAACCCAGACCAGCTCCGTAACCGAGACCAGCTCCGTAACCCAGACCTCCAGCGAGGCACTGGCTGTATACGCTCTGGAAAAAAACATTATTATAATCTCTATTTTTCACGTTAGGAAAAAGTTGTTTTAGAGCTGTTGGTTTTGAGTATTTCGAAGCTCAACACAAAACCCTTACCTCGCGTCTACACCAAGATATAAAAAAAGGTATTCTACAAGTTGTATAAAACTGTTTTTATTTATAGTTTACACCTAAAACAAGTTGTAAGAATAAATGTATACAAAACGTGTCACAGACTGAAAAATATTTTTTTGTTTAAAACAAAACATGTATAAAAATCTTTTAGATGTTTTGTTTATGTTTGGGGGAAGCTTGGGTAAAAACTTTTCTTCGTTATCCTGTGGCATATAGACACGCTATCAGAATACACAGATTAATCAAACAAATATTAAACTACGAAGGGGTAATGTTACGATCACACTGCCAGTGACCCTTCCAAGGTTTTTAAAACCGAGAGTAGTGAAAGACTAGGTTTGGGAACCTGGCTGTGTGGAACAACTTACTTGGAACAGGCAAGCCTGAGCGCAGAGGACGAGAACGGCGAGGGTGTTCATGTTGTATGTTTCAATGGGTCGTAAGATCCTGAATGTTTTCGAGTATCCTCATCACAGCATTTATACTTCCAAAGTCTCCACTTGAGCAATAAAGACGGAGTGGTTACGTGAGATAATGACCTACTTAATGACCATGTTTCGACATATAGCATCCATTGCACATTGTTTTATCAACGAAAACGCGTGCATGACCTAATTATACAAGGAATATCACCACAAATTATTCATAGAAAGTTGCAGTGAAATTATTTGAAAGCAATGTGCTTAGGTTTCTAGGTATTTTGTGGAACCAAAGAGAGAGAACTGAAGAAATAGGTATAAAAGACTTCGCGTTTTTTTAATCGTGGCAGTATATTGATGGGTCCTTGCGCAAGATGGTAGGGCCAAATGTTTTCAGCAAATGGACAAAAACAACCATTTTGTATTTTGAATATTAACCTGTGATAGGCTTATGATATGATTTATAAGATATGAGTAAGAAAAGAGTGAGTATTGAGGTGATAGAAGGAAATGGAAGAAGAAAACGTGTTGTGCCGACCCCACATAGCGTGGGAAAAGGGCAGGAAGAAGAAAAAACCTACGATAAGCTTATGGTCAGTCCGAATTATTTCAAAAGCATTACAATCCAGTGACCCATTAATCTATCGCTGAAATGTATTTGGAATAAAGCGAAAGAGCGAAAGAATTTAGTAATTCCAATAAGTGATCCATTTCATATACTGCTCTGTTTGCTTGGTTGCTTGGTTAGAATCATAAGGTATATAAAGCAAAAGCTACTTTCAAATTATGCCATTGTTTGGCGTGCTCTTGGGGACTTAAAACGTTGAAATGGCAGCAAGGACTTTAGCTTCGTTTAGTGCGTTAGCACTATTGTTTCAGGTAATGAGCATCTTTATCTTCACATTCATTTATAATTTATCATCACATCTTTCTACCTTATCTTTAGTTATATCAAACCTATTCAAGATTAAACGATTCAAGTCTTAAAGCTTCTTTTATGCACTAATTGATCATCATCAAAGGAATATTTTTATGAAGTGAATGCCTCTTGAACTGTAGGCAGTGAATTTTAAAGCTATCCAGGATTAATGTAAATATCTTTGTTCTGGTTCTGTGTCTGAGTGTTTTTTGTATTAAAAGTACTTACTGGGTGTCCTTAGGAGAGGCTATTTTTGACATTTACGCGTCTACACAACTGTTCATTATCATGATCTGAATCACCTGTTTAAGCTTAACATATTAGTTTCCGAATATTTTGTAGACAGATGCATACTTTTAAACAATAATTTGCAAGTTACGAATATTGAGCAGTAATAATATTCGTCAGCGAAAGCACGGTTGTTTACGGCATTAGACGATGTTTGTTCACACATTTTGCAAAAATTTTGATGCTATTAGCGAAGACTTATAATTGGCTCACAATTTCTGTTATATCTTTTTAAGGATACCTTGTGATAGCTGTTGGTTTTCCAAATAATAAATAAATAAATGTTCTATAATCTTGAGAGCGTTGGTGGTGTAGTGGTAGCATCCTACCTCATGATTCAAAGGTGGAGGGTTCAAACCTGGTCGTGCACCAATAAGTTTTTCTACTCAAAAAATGTATGTGCCAATGCCAGTTATGTGCTCTTAAACGGTGAAGGAAAACATCGTAAGGAAACCGGCAAACACTCGAACCAAAAATTCGAAGGTCTAGTAATGGTCAGTATTCTTATAAGCGGCGATGGGCTTGCAAAATGTCACGTACGGAATACTAACTACTGTGCAAACTAAAGGTCTGAGAAGATATTTACCGAGCCTGGGGATTACAGTCATGACCATGTTTTTTTTTCTATAATCTTATTTCCACTTTCAGGGTGTATTAAGCCAATGCTTACCCCTTGGAGGGTGTGGGTGTAATGCCATCAATCCAGCTTCCTTTGGTGGTAGCTTCGTGGTACAAAGCTCTTCACCAGTCGCCCCCACCGGCATTTCAGTGGTCTCCAACAATCTGTACGAAGGGGCTCTTCTCGTTGAGGGAGACCTTCCACTCCTGGGTTCCGTTGCTGTAGAAGGCACAATGGGAACAGCCGGTGCGGGTGCTGTATCATACGGCTGTGGTGATGCTGTTGGTATTTCTGTTGAAGAAGGTCCTATCGCCACGGGCATCGTGCCTGAATCTTCGGGGTATCTTGGCTTTGGAAATGTTTACCGTCTTGGCCTCGGCAATCTTTATGGACTTGGTCTCGGTAATCTTTATGGCCTTGGCTACAGCAACCTCTTCGGCTACTTAAATGGACTTGGTGGACTTGGCAATGGCCTTTACGGGCTTGGTTACGGTAATGGCCTCAGTGGCTGTGGATGTGGCCTAGGTCTTATCTATTGAAAACAGTACTCCAAATTAAAAAATTGAAAACAAATTTTCTTTGATTTCTCTCTTCATTTTCATACTTCTTTTACTTCTTTGTTCATACCTACAGTTTAATTAGTTACTACCACCTATTACGTGCAAGTATCCCATTTGGAGATATCGAAATATTATAAAACTATCGACTGATAGAGTGACAGATCTTGTCCATTTAACCAGAGAGCTATTTGGAGATTACCTACCTAGGTTTCTTTTGGAGTCTAGAGTATCAATAAAACAGGAGTTCCTGAAATGTAACCTAGGGTGTAACGGAAAGTTGATTTTTTTCCAAAGAATGTAATTTTTTGACTACAAATAAACGATTTTTATATTTTTTCTCTCTCGTTTTATGAGACCTTGCTTCTTGCCTAATTTCATGATTATAGGTCAATGGGAAGTAGGTCCTATAAAGATTTTTATTTATTGGATCTTGATAGACAATTAAGTGATCCTATAACCACCTAAAGGAAAACTTTAATCCCTTAAAAAAAAAAAAAAGTATGTACGTCTTGGTGAGTAGGACAGAAAAAAGTACTGCATTATGTTGTTAAGGCATAAGGCATAGTGAAATTACTGAATGAATGTACCAAAATAGCAATGATTATCGAATTGTCACTGGTATTGAAAGTAGTTAAATTTGGTTTTGTAAAAGGCAGTTTTAATTCAAATTATTTTATTAAACTTTCATAGCGATAGGCAGGTTACAATATGCAAATTGACTGACGTAAGTCGTTATCGTTTTGATGATATTACTCAATAGAAGTAGCCAGCGCCGCAAGGGCTAGCGCATCCACAAGCGCAGTCACCGGCGATGGTGACGGAGCCAGCGGCGCACACGGGGCCTGCGTACTGCACGGCACCGATGATGGGCACCTGACCAGCGACGGCGGTGGAACCGCACACGGGCAGCTCACCAGCGACGGCCACGTTGCCGACGCCCGCGCCGCCGTAAGCCGCACCCAGACCAGCGGCTCCAAGACCCGCTCCATAACCAAGACCCGCGCCGTAACCAAGACCCGCGCCGTAACCCAGACCAGCGGCGCTGATGCCCGCGCCGTAACCCAGGCCAGCGGCGCCAATGCCCGCTCCGCAGCCGCAGCCTAGACCAGCTCCCAAACCCAAACCGGCTCCCAGACCGAGAGCACCGGGACCGGCGAGGCACTGGCTGTACACATTCTGAAAAGAAAACAAAGTTCAAAATGAGAAATCCATGAGTCAATGAAATCACCATAAGAAGTGATATGAAAAGATTTAGTGAGTTAATTTCAATAGTAGTTATTGCAAATTTTTTAAATTTTTTGGTCTAAAAAAATCTGTTACCTGGATCAAGCAAGCTTGAACACAGATTAACAAGAAAGCAAAGGTAGACATGTTGATTGTTTGTATTTTCTTCGTCGAATCGAATAACTGATGAAGCTTGATGTCCCTTTTATACTTCTAATATAATATCAACATAAAAAATTAATGAAGCAATGGTTGATTAGGAAAAACGTGACTGGCCCACTGATATTGGGCAACCCACGGCAAGTGCGTCTGCGGATGCCACCTGAACGAAGTTGTCGATAGAGTTTGTCAGGTATAAAACATCAAGCAATTTGAAGCTAAACCATTGTTTAATCTGAACTAAGCATGTACAAGGCAGTTCTCGTCGTCTGTGCCCAGGCACTCCTTATCCAGGTATGTTTCTAATCATCAGGTGGGCCATGGAACATGCAATGGCTCAGTTGTGAAAACCACAATCATCAATATTAAGTTATTATAAGTCACTGAGTTAGTACCTAGTATCTTTCATGGTTTCATTGTTCTACAAATTAAGGTAAAGGAAAACATAGTCAGTAAACAGATATACCCTAGAATCTAGAATTGCAAGTTGAGCTAGCTTGATGGGCTTGCAACCTCTCACGTACTTCGCAAAATGTGGGCATGTGCCAAGTGTGACGTTGCCTCTGAACCCATTCAGATATCCTCAAAGATCTAGAAGAAGTAAGAGAGCTAAGGAGATATCTACCGAGCCTGGGGATGACAATCGTGATCATGTTTGTTTTTTGTCTAAAACCTGAAGTAATTCGGCTGGTTGTACAAAAAATAGTAGGTCAAAAAATGTTTGACCAATAGGTTTTGAATTTAGGTAGAAAACTGTAGCTTGTAAGTGTAACATTCACATCAAAGCTAACTATAAAAATAAAAATAAAATGTAAAATGATCACGACTGTAATGCCCGGACTCTGTAGATAATATCTCCTCAGATTAATTACTTAGAGTTAGCCTTCGACGTACCTCTGACTACCCTTATTATGAGGATATCTGAAAAAAGGATATCATCTTAGATATTCTCATATCAGAGGCACGTACGGCACGACCTTCGGATCGTGAGGCAGGTGTGCTACCACTACACCACCAGCACTCTTAAACTCTCAAAGCTAACTATTATAATTGTATTTCCAGTCCGCATTCAGCGCTTGCGCTGGTCTCGGAGCTGGTATCGGCTATGGTCTCAACGGAATTGGCATCGGAGGCTATGGTCTCAACGGAGCTGGACTAGGAAACGGTCTGGCCGGATACGGTCTCGGCGCCGGTTGTGGAGTCGCCTCCACCGGCGGCGGTCTCCCAGTTGCCAGCACTTCCCTTACCGCCCCTATCGGCCTATCTGTGCTGTCTGAGAACGTGTATGAAGGTACTCTGTCTGTTGGCGGTAGTCTGCCTTTCCTCGGAACCGTCGGAATCGAGGGTATCCTCCCCACCGCTGGTGCCGGCGCTGTGTCTTACGGCTGCGGAAACGGTGCTGTCGGCATCGGCGCTGAAGAGGGCCCCATCGTCACCGGCATCGCTGCCCCTGGATCTTACGGCCCCGGCATCGCTGGTGGACTTGGCTACGGCCTTGGAGGCATCGGATACGGAACTGGTCTGGGAGGCATCGGATACGGAACTGGTCTGGGAGGCATCGGCTACGGCACTGGCTGCGGCTGCGGAGGTCTTTACTAAATCAAACAATTATATCAACCGAAGAAAACGATTAAACAAAAGCATTTTGAACATAATACTTTGTTTATTTGCACCTTTGATATTGCCAATTACAACATCATCGTCTTCCTACCCTTATTCCAACAGGTGGGGTCGGCACAACAGGTTTTCTTCCATATATATTTTTAAGCGGCGATGGGCTTGCAACCTATCACGTATGGAATACTAACTACTGTGCAAAATGTGGGCATATACCAAATGTCATGTTTGGACGTGCCTCTGACTGCCCTCTTTAGATATCCTCAAAGATCTTAGTAACTAAAGATCTGAGGAAGATATCTACCGAGCCCGGGGATTACAGTCGTGATCATATTTTTTTTATTTTTTATTTCTAAACTTATGCGATCTAAGTATTAAACGGGTATTTATCGCGTTTTACCTATTTTTCCCAATGTTTTGACAGGTTTACACACTGTCGTGGTCAGGGGATGACTCTTGAGAGCATTCGTTTAATACTAATAATAATAGATTCTCTTCCTCCCCTCATCCTTATCATCCGTCATCTCAGTAGTCACTTCCTACACTATCGTCTTTCACACAGTCTATCCATCTTTTCTTAGGTCTAACTCTATCTACCCTTATATGCATCGACATTAAAATGCATCACCCTTCTTGTAACATGCTTTTCTTGCCGCCTCATACTATGCCATAATAATTCTATTACTCTTCAACTTTTCTATCACTGGTGCTACTTTAAAAACTCTGATATGCTCATTCTTATCAAGTTTATCTTATCACGTCTAATATCTTATCTTATACGAGTATATCTTATCTTAGAAAGTCACTATTCCAGCGAACGAAGTCGCGGGCAGAGCTGGTATTGTACCTATATAGTTAAAGATGCAAACGCTTTCTATGCCTACTTAGTCTCATGCGGTCCACTCTGTTACTTGTTTTGATTTTAAAGATCCTGTACCCTGTGCCCTCTAAATGTCTGCTTTTTAGGCAGTTTTTATGACATATGTAGGTACCTAGTCAGTAAATCAATCATCTAAGAAAATTTTGTATATCCTACTAATATTATAAACGCGAAAGTTTGTAGGAATGTATGGATGTTTAGGTGTATGTTTGTTACTCTTTCACGCTGAAACGGCTGAACGGATCTGGATGAAATTCGGCACAAATACAGATTACAGTCTGGAATAGCTGAAACGCTACTTTTTATTCCAGAAAAATGTATGGTTTCCGTGGGATAGATTTGTTTTTGTTTTTTAAGGTACCACGCTGGCTATGCTTCTAGCGGAAGCCAGTAATATTATAAACGTGAAAGTTTGTAAGAATGGGATGTCTGGATGTATGTTTGTTACACTTTCACGCTGAAACGGCTGAACGGATCTGGATGAATTTTGTCACAGATATATTCTAGTACATTTTAAGTAAAATGTACGGTTTCCGAAGGATAGTTTTGATTTTGTTTTTCAAGGTACCACGCAGGCGAATCCGTGGGCGGAAGCCAGTTTTGTATATTTCTTTTATCATGTATCTAGGTCAGACGCGACGATGATCGAGTGGCGTAAATTACACAAACAGTGATTTGAAAAATTGCATTTTAACACGTCTGAGTTGGTCTCAGTATTTTTGTTAATATCACATTCACTGATTAAATTATGATTGAATCTTTAGATTCCAAAGTCTATTCAGAAAACATTATGTCTAACTGTATGTGCTTTTAAATCTCTTAAAAATAAACTATTAGTTCCATTTTGCTGAAATTAAACAGCAATATTTTTAGTGACACCGAATGTTGTTTGAAAAAAATAACGATAGACCAAACTGCTGGTTGGCAAACTAGTATTTTTAGGGTTTCGTACTTTAAAAGGAAACAACTGAACCATTAGAGGATCACTTTGTGGTCTTTCCGTCCGTCCGTCTGTCTATCAAGACCCCATATCTCGGAGAGAGGTTTTGAGTTGAAATTAAAACGATTTACTCAGGTCTACTGTCTCTTAAAGCTGTAAAAAATTAAACTTCTGAGTTAACGTAAAAAAAGATACGGGCGTTTATGCCGTAAAAACCGTATATTTCAACACTCAAGAGAATCAAAATCTATGGCGTATTATTTCCGTTGACCTAGAACTATAAAATTTGGCGAGTAATACTGTCTTAAGTTCCGTACTCACATACGGTATTACTCGATAGTTTTACTCAAAAACAAGTAAAAATTAACGTGTGGACCGCAAAACTTACGGCTCGAAGGCTCGCATCTAGTAGTAATCCGCATCAAATGTAGGCTCGACATGATAGCTCGATCGAGCAAAACCGTATGTGAGTACGGAGCTTTATAGTCCAGAAGCTCTATACCTATTTGAAATTTTCCTTAATGGTTCAGAATGGTTTCAATCTTTTGGTTCAGGTTTTTAATCTTTATTTTTCAATAACACCCACTAAGACCACATTTCTAAAGCAACCAGAAAACAAAATAATTAAAATAAGGAAGGATAATTTAAACTTCAAAAATACATTTAAGTATAAAAAATTTTACTCAATACACAACAACAAACTTAAAACACTTATCTAGTACACACCACCGCATCCTATGCCGCCGTAGCCAGCGTATGGAGAGCCGATAAGACCTGGTCCATACACATTAGCCCCAAGAGCTGGTCCGTAGCCCGAGGCAGGCAGGCCCGGGGGGTAAGACCCTGGCCCAACAATACCAGTAGGAACAGGCCCTTCGCTCACAATACCAATAGCGCCATCCCCACAACCGTAGGATACCGCCCCAGCACCGGCAGTAGGCAGAATACCTTCCAAGGCAACAGTAGCCAAGAACGGAAGGTTACCACCAACGAGAAGGGAGCCCTCGATTGCGTTTTCGGAAATAACACTGAGGCCGGTGGGGGCGATGGGAGAGACGCTGTTGACGAGGAATCCGCCCCCGGTGGAGGCTACTCCACAGCCGCAGCCTGGAGCCCCCAGGCCGTCGTAACCGTAGGGCCCTACTCCTGGCCCGATGATGGGGCCACGTCCGATGCACTGGCTCAGCACACACTGAAAGGAAAAATGCGTTTTAAAAACTAAAAAGAAAACAGTCTCTAATAATGTATTACGTAGAAAATTATAAGCGAGGATGGCGTTTTTAAAATTGTCAGGGAAAATCTGAAAGTGGCGCCTGTTATTGAAAAGAAGGAGTGCTAGATTGGCATGGTATGGACACGTGATGAGGAGGGATGAAAACCATGTCACCAAAAGAGTTAATGAGTATGAGTGTGGCTGGGTGCGCATATAAAGGAAGGCCGAAGAAGTGGTTTGATTGTGTGAAAGATAATATGAATGTAAGAGGAGTAGATTCAGAGTTGACGAATGATAGGAGTGAGTGGAAGATGAAAACATGTTGTGTCGACCGAAAATTATAAGCGAGGGTGGGGTTTTTAAATTGTACGGGAAAGAATTCCATCTAAGAATTTTTAATTAGGGCACCAAGTCTAAAACCATTCCTTCCATGTATGAAATCTTTATGACTTACTTTATAAGGGACAACTTACGGACTCAACTACACCTACCAATGCGCGAATTGAATAGGTATCGCGTCTTTAGTTAATTTGACCATTCCACCAGTGAGCGAAAAGATGAAAGTACGCCTTAGCTGAATATTTGTTTTTGGTTACCTGTGCAATTAGAGCTTGGGCGAAAATTGCAAGGACGAATCTGGCAGCCATTTTTATTGGTTCTAATGCAAAAACTCACGTAAGAATGATTTTACCAAATCCTGCCGAAGTTTTTATACTAAAACATAATGCAATTCAATATTAACATACAACATCGAATCATGGTAACAGATTTAGTAATATAGATAACATAAATTTCAGTATGTTTGTTATTAAAATTACAAAATTTAGTGTAGCAGGACAATATTTTATCGTAGTGCCATTGTGATTACAAAAGAGATAACAATTACTATTACTATTGGAAAGTGATTTTTGGAAATTAACCCTAAAATATGATGACAACTGCCTGCCCTACAAACTGTCGTGATCCATAAGCGAGACCATTTGACAGATTTTCAAGGGACACAATCTGAGATTTCTCCATCCACCGACTTCCCTCGACCGCGATCATCGGTCCATCGAGTGGGCCTTCTAACACTTTGTTTTTTCTAGTTCGTGGTCAACATTCGGGGACCTTTATTCTTCATCGATTAACGGTTCTAAATAAATGAGGATAGTTGGAGGCATATCCAAACATTACACTTGGCATATGCCCATACTTTGCAAAGTACCTAGTTAGTATTCCGTACGTGACAGGTTGCAAGCCCAACGCCGTTCTAATGCCAACTTTGTAAATAATATAAAAAAGTTGGTAAGGTTAGTCTAAGGTCTTTGAAACTATTTTCTTGTAGCAAGAATTCAAGTTTCTACCTTTGCCTTGCTGTACACGAAAGGAGCCTTTAAGAGGCACTTTAGTCCTTTCACCACACTGGTCCAAAAGAACTAATGTCACGGTAAGAAGAAGAAGAAGCTGCCCTTGCTATTCTATTTAAATTTTTCACTCAAAACCACCGTTAAACACAAAAAGATGTAAAGTAATTGTATTCAAACTTTGCTATAGAATAAAAAACCAGCCAAGTGAGAGTTGGACTCGCACACGAAGGGTTCCGTACCATTACCTACAAATGTTGTATGGGAATTCCCTTAATATTTATTTTATTCCGTTTATTAGTATTTGTTGTTATAGCGCCAACAGAAATACATCATCTGTGAAAATTTCAACGGTCTAACTATCACGGTTCATGAGATACAGCATGGTACAGACAGACAAACAGACATAGCTAATAGGGACCCGTTTTACACTACGTGTACGGAACTTTAATAATACCTACGGGATAATCTCGGGGCATACGTAGATACTTACGGTGTATTTCTGTTTCAACCCAAATTATTTCACAACTTTAATTTTCACCAAAACATGCCAATGTTTTACATCTCACTGGTTTCTCCCAATTATTACTTTCGGCAAGTTGCATGTCGGTACTAATTGACGTCAACACGACGAAAAAAGGTTTAGCTATTAATAAGTTGACGCGCGTCAGAAAACGCGAAAGTTTTTGAAATCTACCTACGCATGAACACAGTAAATAACTTTTTTTAAAAAACAATGAGTAATATTATATTCCTGACGGTTTAATTAAGAGTTAAGCTAAAAACGACTTCAAATAATTTTATACTCCCACAGAGAAACCAAATATCTTTCAATTTGCTCAGAACTCTTATAATTATTATCCCACCCGTCCTGCTCTATCCTATTTTATCACTATACTAGCTTCCGCCCGCGGCGTCGCCCACAAAGTACCATAAAATAATGTAGCCTAGTTCATCCTGAAAGTTCATTCTACACATTGGTGAAAGAATTTTTCAAATCGGTCCATTAGTTTCGAAACCTATTCAATGCAAACAAACAAACAATAAAATCCTTCCTCTTTATAATTTAGTATAAATATAGATATGCGAAAGTTTGGGTGAATGTATGGATTTTTGTAACTCAATAACGCTGAAAAGTTAGTAGGTATTATACGTATATTTTATTATACCTACGAAATGAATAAAATAACTAGTTGTTAGGTATGTAAGCAACTTCATCTCTATAGAAAAAAATAACCTACACATAAATGATCACAACTGTAATCCTCAGGCGTAATTGGTAGATAGGTATCTTTGTCGTACAAGGAAAGGTGGAAGGCACAAGAGCGCGCGGGAGGTCTCCCATGCGATGGACCGACCAAATCAAGTCTGCATTGGGAGATCCATTAAACAAGTGCAGCAGGATGGCGTCGAACAGGGAGCAATGGCGGGTCATCGATCGTGAGGCGCATTAAATCTGCCCCCTCCAGTACTACATAACGATCACGACTACTCTGTCAAGAGTGTCACGACTTAGAAGAAGGTAGATATCTCCTCAGATCTCTAGTTATTTACATCTTTGAGGATATCTAACGTTTAGACGTTAAGACAAACCGGTCGGACGTTTAGACAAACCTCTGACTACCTTACTACTCGTAAGGTAGTCAGAGGTTTGTCTGAACGTGATGTTTGGCACATGCCCACATTTTGCACAGTACCTAGTTAGTATTTCTTTCGTGATTGTAGGTTCCAAACTCATTGCCGCTTATAAGAATACTAACCTGTGATATGCACTTTCGAATTTTAAGTTCTAGGGTATGCCGGTTTAAACGGGTCGCCACAACATGTTTCCTCCACTCAATCCTATCATTCGTCAACTCTGAGTCTACTCCTCTTACATTCGTATCATCTTTCACACAATCAAAACACTTTTCTTCGGCCTTCCTCTACTTGGGTGCCCAGATACTCTCATAAACGCGACATGGTTTTCATCCCTCCTCAACACGTGTTCATACTATGCTAATCTAGCACTCCTCATCTTGTCAATAACAGGCGCCACTTTCAAACATCCCCTGACATACTCATTCCTTATTTTGTCCAACCGTGTCACCCCACACATTCAACTTAACATTCGCATCTCGGTAGCATGCACTCTTTTTTCTTCCGTCTTCTTCATTGCCCAACAGTCTGATCCATACATCGCGAATTCGCGACAGGTCTGATTACCGTCTTGTATATTTTCCCCTTAAGATTAAGGGGCATTCGTGGGACACATATCATCCCTGAGACCTGTCGCCTCTTCATCCATCCCGTATTCATCCTATTATTAACGTCTCGGTCATACAACATATTAACATTAATTTGTGATTAGGCCATGATAAAGAAAAAATATAATTTACAAATTAATCAACATCTTTATTATAATAACAATATTAAATTTAAAGTGCACCGCATCCGATGCCGAATCCATTGTAACCTAGTCCGGGAGCCAGACCAGGGCCGTACAGCGCACCGGCTCCCAGACCGGGTCCAAAGGCGGGGCCAGCGATACCACCTCCGTAAGCTGGCCCGGCAATACCAGCACCGTAAGCCGGTCCGGCGATACCAGCACCGTAAGCTGGGCCAGCGACACCAGCCCCATAAGCCGGTCCGGCGACACCAGGCCCATAAGTTCCAGGTGTGGTGATACCAGTAGCGATAGGACCTTCGGAAGTTATTCCCACAGCTCCATTGCCGCATCCGTAGGATATTGCGCCAGCTCCGGCCGTAGGCAGGATACCTTCCAATGCCACTGTACCCAGGAACGGCACCTCACCACCAACGGATAGGGAGCCTTCGATTGAGTTGTCTGATCTAAGGCTGATGCCGGTGGGGGGGAGGGGGGAGAAGCTGTTGACTACGAAGCCACCGCCAGAGGAAGCCACTCCACCGCAGGATCCGGCACCGTACGGCCCGGCCAGACCTGGTGCGAGACCATTGTAAGCTGAACCACCGATGCCAGCTAAGCCAAGGCACTGGCTGAATGCGGACTGAAAAATAAGTATTCATGTAGTAGATAAACATACTGAAGCTACGTGGAACATCCAGAAAACGGAAACAAAAGAACATTAAATAATACGAGTCGACTTGAGAGTCTCCTTCATTTTTTGTTTTTCTTTAATAATAAGTACCTGAGCTTTGCTCGGTTTACTCGGTGAAAACACAGATAAAACGACGTTTTCTTTGAAACCTAGATCGAATAGTTAGATCGACTTATCGCCCCCGAAAGCCAATTTTATGAAAATCATTGGTGCCGTTACCGAGATTCAGATTATTTATGCATATACAAGAATTGTTCGTTTAAAAGGTATTAGATAGATAATTATAATTATGGTGATATTTAGGCAGGTAACTATGGCAATTATGGTAAACTATGGCAACTATCTAAGTAAAAAATAAAGCTGTATTTGGGAGGTTTTCATTCAATTAACCATGTTTCAGTAACGTCAAAGTTTTAAGCTCGAAGTATACAAATTGTCATGGTACGAAATATCAAAGAAATATTACTTTGTACACTTAGTTGCAAAATAAATTTCTTGTGGTAAGGCCCCAGATGACAGATCTCCGAGCAATGGTTTTGGCTCAGTATTACTATTAGGTGTTTTTACATTACAAGTACCCAAATTATGGTGTGAATTTAAGAGGAGTAGACTCAGAGTTGACGAATGATAGGAGTGAATGGAAGAAAACATGTTGTGTCGACCCCACGCGTGGGATAAGGACAGAAGAATAATGATGGCATTAAATCCAAATTAAAACATCTTTAAAAAAGATACAAATTATATTAATTACTCTATAATAAGTACTTACTTTGACTAGAAGAGTTTGAATGCAGAAAAGAAGAATTTTTGGTGCAGCCATTTTGATTTTTTTATATTTTTAGGAGACAACTTGTTATGGAATGAATAAGTAATGAAAATACCTGCATTTTATACTAAACTTCATTAATGATGATATAATAAAATGTTTATGTAATATTTTGTCCCAGTACATATAATCATTGTGTAATATAGGTTTATCGCTAACCTATTTCTAAACGATAAAAAGTTTTGCCTAAGAGCGGTTACGCACTTCGTCCGATCCGAATCCGATCCGAACCCGAGAAAATATGGATCTAGAAAACTCGGATCGAATTCGGATACTTATTGCTTACGCTCTAGTCCGATCTCTGATACAAATCCAAGCAATACGGAGCCACCTTTTGGCATACGTCATTTTACGTGACGGGAATGACGAATGCCATATTATCGAAAGAAATCGGATGACAGAAAACGGATGTACCTAGTACGTAAATTACCATAGAAATAGCCGATCCGCACCCGTGAAAATATAATAGTCCGGAGTAGTCGTAGAACTATTTCTATGGTAATATGCATAATAATGGTGCATAAGCATGCACTACATCCATTTTCCGTCATCCGATTTCTTTCCGTCATTCTAGAACCTCCGTCCCGGAGATGATTTTTGACGGACCGAAGTTGCCATAGTATTGTATCAACGTAAATTGACGTTATGCCAAAAGGTGGCTCCTGAATCGCTTGGATTTGTTTCAGAGATCAGACTAGTGCGAAAGCAAGATCCTAATTTTGTCCGAGTTTTCTAGATCCATATTTTCACGGGTTCGGATCGGACGCAGTGCGTAACCGCTCTAATACGTCAACTAACCAGCGAATACATTCTACTTATCATGTCTTCTTTTGAACCAGTGTGGTGAAAGGATTAAAGCATAATAAGACTATAGATCTGAAGAAACATCTAAGCTAATGATTATTCCCATTTGCCCCCCTGCTATGTCCCCTTGAGGGGACAAATGGGACTAAAACGTTCCATTTGGTCCTTCCTGGCAACGGGAGCAACTTTTACTACTAATCTAATTCCATCATACGACCTTAGTGGCGCAGCGGGTGAGAGTCCGCCTGCGACGCTAGAGGTTGCGGGTTCGATTCCCGCCTCGGAACAAATTTGTGTACGATCTGCAGAAATTTGTTCCGTTAGTCTGGGTGTTTTCTATGTATAATAAAAAAATATATCTATCTATGTATATAATGTATTAAATTTATCAGTTATCTAGTACCCATAACACAAGCTTTGAGTAGCTTACTTTGGGGCTAGATGATGCTGTGTTGACTGTCCAGCATTATTTATTTATTTATTAATTTATTCATAGTATGTTGTGACCGGTCTCACAGCTCAGTTGGTAGTAGCTCTGCCTTATGCGCTGCAGGTTGTGGGTTCGGTTCTCATCCAGTATAACGATTTTTATGTCGATCAAATTAGATGTTGCTCTGTCTTCTTCTTCTTCTTCCTGCCCTTTTTCCACGCTAAGTGGGGTCGGCACAACATGTTTTTTCCTCCATTTCCCTCTATCATCCGTCATCTCAATACTTACTTCTTTCTTCTTACTCCTAACATCTTTCACACAGTCCATAGAGATTTTGTTGTGTTGTTTAAAAATAGTATCACAACTGCTATCTCCAGGCTCGGTAGATATCTCCTCAGATCTCTAGTTACTTAGATCATTGAAGATATCTAAAAAGGGTAGTCAGACGCACGTCCAATAACATTTGGCACATGCCCACATTTTTCACAGTAGTTAGTGTTCCGAATGTAAGTATAAAAAAAGTGTATAATTAATCTATCAAATATCTGGCGATGTGTGAAATGTCCTCTACTTATATTTTTTTATAATATTTACTAGTAGTCCGCCCCGGCTTCGCACGGGTATTTATATATACCTATAAATGGTCACGACTGTAATTCCCAGGCTCGGTAGATATCTCCCAGATTTCTAGTTACTTTGATCTTTGAGTAGGTACTCGGACATGACAGGATGCAAGCCCATCGCCGCTTATAAGAATACTAACCTATGACACACACCTTCGAACTTTTGGTTCTGGGGTATGCCGGTTTCTTCACGCTGTTTTCCTTCACCGTTTAAGAACACAGGCATTGCGCACATAAATTGTTCGAATAGAAAAACACATTGGTGCATGACCAGGTTTGAACCCATGACCTTCAGATCGTGAGGCAGGGGTGCTACCACTACACCACCAGTGCTCTCAAATTTAACAAAAATTTCAAAATTCAATATTTATAATACACATACGTCTAACCATACCCTGCGTCAGGTTACTAAAAAAGAAAATTGTAAGTATAGAAAGTTTAAGTATTATTATTTTAATGAAGTTTTTATTTATTATAATGTATTTTTTGTTTATATTTTTTATTTATTTTTTCACATTGACTGCATCCTGTACACATCCTGTACACCCAGTGACGCCTACAGTGCATAAGCTAGCGCGGCTCTCACGCAACTTTTTTCTATTGCTTACATTTTTAATTTAATGGTATCTTTTGAATGGAATGTCCGAATTGAGTAATTCAAAAAACTATATAAAGGTATTGAAGCAGTCTTGAATATGATGTGATTTATTTTGATAAGGATTAATACTAAGATACAAATAAAGAGCATTTTTCTAAGAGTAGCCTTTCAATTAAAATTTTAAAATAAAAGAACTCTTATTGTGGCATTTCTATAATAGTTGGACATATGCTATCGCGACACTTTTTGTAAATAATGATGTGTTCTACAAAGTCGTAGTACACTATTTTATTCTATCGTCAATAGTTTTCGCAGCGCACGCGATATAAAGAATATTTTAGGTAATTTTTTTACACCTTGGCTTACATTATTGAAGTTTTAGTAAGGATCCCTAATTTTTTTGAAAATATAATATAGCCTATGTCACCCGCTGATAGTGTAGCTTCCCAACAGTGAAAGAATTTTTCAAATCGGTTCAGTAGTTTCGGAGCCTATTCATTTCAAACAAACAAACAAACAAACAAACAATCAAAGTTTTCCTCTTTATAATATTAGTTTAGATTACATAATTAATAATTGCCGATGTAGGAGAGAAAACTGCCAGACTCAAATGGGAGTGGGCGGGGCACGTTAGCCGAATGCCCCCTGACAGGTGGGCGAACATCTGCACACCCTGGACACCTGAGGGAGTGCGACGTCGGGGACGGCCGAGAAAGCGTTGGCGGGATGACCTCGCAACTTTTACAAAAGAATGGTGGGATGCAGCCAAGAACAGGGATGACTGGAGGGATTTGGGGGAAACCTTTGCCCAGCAGTGGGACAAAATAGGTTGAATAAAAAAAAAAAAAAATATATAATATCTATACGATGAGTTCCACAAGCAATTTCTAAAGATTGTTATAATTGCATAAAAATTTATCATAATGCATGCTGCCCGCTGCTTCGCTCGCATTATTCTAAATACTGCCTACCTATCACTATTCTATTATGTTTCTTTTCCAAGTCTACATGACAGAAGGGGGATATTAAAAACAAAATATGCCATACAGTCAAATTTACTCAATACATTTGCTTATGTCTTTAAAATCAGTACACAGCACCACACCCGCAGCCTCCTCCAAGACCGTAGCCGAAGCCTCCAAGTCCACCATAGCCTCCAACCCCACCATAGCCGAGACCATTGAACCCTGCACCAGCCAGACCGGCAGCTCCGTAGCCGTAGCCAGCAAAGCCAGGTCCGAAGCCAACTGATGGTGCAATCCCAGTGGCAATAGGACCTTCCTCAACAGCAATACCACACCCACCAGCACCGCATCCGTATGATACCGCACCAGCCCCAGCAGTAGGCAGAACACCTTCCATCGCAACGGTACCCAGGAACGGAAGGTTTCCACCGACAGCTAAGGCACCCTCGTACACATTCTCGGATAGCACTGACACGCCTGCAGGTGGGATGGGTGATGCACTGGCGCATGGGAGACCGCCACCAGTCGAGGCTACTCCGCAACCACCACCGAAGCCGTAGCCTCCGAACCCACCAGCGCCGTATCCAGCTACTCCATCAAAGGGTAAGCCAGCACCGTATCCACAGCCAGCCGCGAAGGGGGCAGCGTAGCCAGCGCACGCGCTGTACGCGGACTGAAAAAACATAAGTCGGATTGTTGGAGTATGGAGAAAGTACAACTTTTTCATTTCTCGTTACATTGTTTGGAGTGTATGTATGTGAGTTCTTTAGACTGTTATAGCACAAATGGCTGGACAGATTTTGACAAAAGAGGTTTTGATGGATTCGTCTGAATCAAAAGTGACAGGTTATAAATAAAACATAATCATGGCTGTAATTCCTAGGCTTGGTAGACATCTCCTTAGATCTCTAGTTACTTAGATCTTTGAGATTATTTAGATAGATATATTCTTACTTAAACAATATACATCCAATATGGCGAAATTTAAACAACTCATTACTTTTATTCGAATTGATTTTTTAAATAAATACATTATTAAGTATTAAAACTTTGATATTCATTTCAAAAAGTTAAGTCCTGTAATTTTTACCTGGACGAAGAGCGCAGAAGCGCAGATGACCAAAAGTGCACGAGCTGCCATTGTAGTTAATTAAATTCAAACTAGACTTGAATAATGATTTTCAAAAACAGACCTTTGCTTAAATACAATGTCCCATCAGGAATTTTGCAACTTATATCAGGAATACAATAGCATGCGTACGAAAAACGAAAGAACGTGACATTGCAATAAAGAAAATGTACAGTCGAATTGCTAAGTACTCAGAACTCTAGAACGATAAGAAAAATATTCTGCAATCGACCTACGTTCAGCAAACCTACGTTTGTATTCGCAGCTTTGGCTATCAATAATATACCGCGAAAACTTACCCAATAGCCACATAATCAGGCCAAGTATACTATAAATTGTAATAAAAACGTTGACCTATTAAACTGAATTCATTCTCAGCTAAAAACTAAAGATCAAAACATGTCTTTCTTCACCGTACTCCTTTTGTGCGTTCAAGCCTGCTTGATCCAGGTAAAAATTTTACCAACATTGTATTATAAATCTAATAGCTACCCTTGACAGTAAACTTGAAGTGCCCTAAACCCTCCAAACCATGGATACTGGGGGTCTAACGGGTTTTGGAGGTTTACAAAACCTTATTGCATTTCGTTTACCTGGTCGTGCACCATGAGTTTTCCATTCAAAATACTTATGTGCGCAATACCAGTGCTTTGAAAGGACGAAGAAAAACATCGTGAGGAAACCGGCATACCTAACAAAAAAATCGAAGGTGTGTGTCATAGATTAGTATTCTTATTAGCGGCGATGGGCTTACAAACGGTCACTTACAGAATACTAATCACTGTTCAAAATGTGGTCTTATGCTAATGTAATTTTGAACGTGCCTCTTGAGATATCCTGAAAGATCTAAGTAACTAGAGATCTGAGGTGATATCAGGTGATATATAATGTTTTTATTTCATTTCGCAGAATGCTTTCGGACTTATTGCTGGCCCTTACGGCTATGGCGCTGAAATAGGCCCATTCGGCTACGGTGGTGCCATTGGCTACGGTGGTGCCATTGGCTACGGTGGTGCCATCGGCTACGGTGGTGCCATTGGCTGCGGTGGTGCCTACGGCTACAACGACATCGCCGCTCCTTGCGGTGGTTTTGGCTACGGCGCTGACATCGCACCCTTCGGTTACGGAGCTGGTTACGGAGCTGGCTACGGGCTTGGAGGCGTGGCCCCCTACGGCGGATGCGGAGCGGCTTACGGCGGCGCTGGCGTCGGTAACTGCGCTGTGACTGGCCAGCTCCCAGTGGGCGGGTCCACTGTCATCGCTGGTCAAGTGCCCATCATGGGTGCTGTGGAGTATGCCGGTGCGGTGCCCGCTGCTGGTGCCGTCACCATTGCTGGCAACTGCGCTTGTGGATCCTACATGTACTGATTGCTTGGTGTTCTTCTAATAAAGATTTTGCAACAGCATACATTTGGCTTTTTATTCTTATTGGAAACCATGTCATTCGGACAATGTATTGTTCTTCTAATAAAGATTTTTGCAACAATATTTTGGCTTTTTGATTCCTATTGGAAACTAGAGAGACTCCGCTCGTATTTGTTCGATTATAAACGTGAAAGATTGTATCAATTTGTTCATTACAATCACAGGGATCATTTTGAATCGTCTTACATACTTGGTGAGTCTATGTGCCAATTCGGTATTTTTTTGGCAGTTTTTATTTGGAAAATGTAGGTAACCTAGCTAGATCAATATATCTCCCCAGAAACCCCCTTACTAAAAAAAAAAAAAAAAAAATATGATCACGACTGTAATCCCCAGGATCAGTAGATATCTCCTCAGATCTTTAGTTACTTCGATCTTTGAGGATATCTAAAGGGGGTAGTCAGAGGCAAGTCCAAACATGACATTTGGTACATGCCCACATTTTGCACAGTAGTTAGTATTCCGTACGTGACAGGTTGCAAGCCCATCGCCGCTTATAAGAATACTAACCTATGACACATACCTTCGAATTTTTGGTTCTAGGGTATGCCGGTTTCCTCACGATGTTTTCCTTCACCGTTTAAGAGCACTGGCATTGCGCACATAAATTTTTCGAATGGAAAAACTCATTGGTGCACGACCAGGTTTGAACCCACGACCTTCGGATCGTGAGGCAGGGGTGCTACCACTACACCACCAGCGCTCTACTTACTAAATTACATGAAAATCGTTGGAGCCGTTTCTGATATTTAGAATATATAATTTTATACATACATACATACATTATATACAAGAATTGTTCGTTTAGGTTACAAGATAGTGTGTAGGTATTTCAGAGGCTCTTTTTATGTACTTTGTAAAAAAATATTGTATGTTTTGAAGCAAAACTTACTAAAGCCTTATTTTTATGCTGAAACAATGAAATCTTGCATAATTCATTTTAAATGAAAATTCACTTTTTGAAATGGCCGTGATGATTTGTTTGGTTTAATAGTCGCATCGCCAACATCAAATTGCAATTTTTGTTTTTCTTTGACACAGAAAGCAAATATACCTACCGCATGTTACTGTCCGTTGTTAACCAACACGATAACCAGCAATTATATAAACCTACATTCTTAGTTTAGGTATAACTAAGTATAAAGCATTAAAACGTGCTATCATGATATTATAGTTATCAATATCGAGTGAATTAGATCAATGTTACATTTCTACAATCGTCAATTATTTTGTTAGGTAATCGAAAAAACGGTTTTCGAGAATCGTTGGCCGTAACATAGCAGATGTAACTAATGTGTTATTTTTTATGAAATAAATAAACTAAAGAACCAAAATTTTTGAGAATAGTTATCCTAATCCCATGAGAATGTTGAAGAAAATCCAAACCTTTCTCTCCTTAGCAAACTACATCATTTTCTCAGAAGCAAAAGTTATCCACATTTGTGATGACTTTTAACTTGACCAAAATCACAAATTAATGTTAGGTAGGTACTTTTGTAATTTATAAGAATCAAACATCAACAATTAAAATATTAGAAGCGGCAAAACGATTTATGGAATAAATATAAATACTCGTAGTAAATAAATTAGGTAATATTGGTGGACACACAACGCCATCTAGCCCCAAACTAAGGTTGTAAAATGGGAACCAGATAGTTGATAGATTAATTATATACTTTTCTTTTTGTAAATACATACATAGAGTACATCATAGCACCCAGACACAGAACAAACATCTGCGTTCACACAAATGTTTGTCCTGCATGGAGATGGAACTGGCAGCCTACAGCGCAGAAGGCAGAGCTACTGCCAACTGAGCTGAGAGGCCAGTCAAAGAAGAAAACAAATTCTTAACCAACAATTCATTTAATTTCATAAATACATACATCTAGCTAAACCATTAACGTACACCTTTGAATCCGCTCAAACCTAATCCAGAACCGAAACCCGAGGGTCCAATAGGAGATCCAACTGATCCAAACGGACCCGCAAAACCTGAAGGCGATCCAGCTAAGCCATAAGAACTAACGCCATTGGCAACAGATCCATAGGACCCTATAGATCCAGCAGATCCAAGATTATAAGGACCTGAAGCAGGAGGAGATCCAGCTAATCCATAAGGACCTGGAAACCCTGCTGCATTCTCACTGGTGATGCCAACATTGCCATTACCACATCCATAGGACACTGAACCAACACCCGCATTAGGCATGGTGCCTTCTATGCCGACTGTGCCCAAGAACGGCAAGTTTCCACCGACAGTCAAAGGCCCTTCAATCGCCAGGTTTTCAGCCAGCACGGAGACTCCAACTGGGGAGACAGGAGACTTGCTGGTGACGGCAAAGCTTCCTCCAGTAGATGCCGTGCAGCCTGGTAGACCAATTGGACCGGCTTTACCAGCTAAGTTGTTCCCGAAAGGATTAGCAGCTGGATTAGGGCCGTAGGGGTAGCCATTGCCAATTCCTCTAGCACCTGCGTTTAAAGAGCTTCCAATAAATTGACTGGATATCGACTGTGGAAGAAAAATGCAGGTTAGATTTTTGAAAAAACTTACATAATATCACTAATGGTTTACTAGTAGCAGCTTCTGATTGGTTGCAGGTTCGAATCCTCTCGTGTACCAATTAATGTTTTATTCGAAAAATGGTTTGCTATATTTAAAAACATCAGTAAACATTTTAGGAAACCGTTATATTATGGTAAAATATAAAATAGTTTGAAGGCATGTGTCAAATGCACGAAATGAGAAACTTAGGCGCATTTTACCTTTCACCACACTGGTATGAAGGAAAAAGAGAAACAATAAAAGAATTGAAAGTTTAGCTGGCGTGTCTACACTTCCCTAGTTCACAGCTTACCTGAATTAAGATTGTCACTGTGCCTAATAGTGCTAATTTATACCCCATTTTTTTTCAATTATTATCAATTCAAACTAAACTAAGTAAGTTATGATAGGTTAAATATTAACATCGGGTATATAAGGCTTTATATTTCAAAATGAAGACAAATCGATAACATATTTATCAGTTTTTGAAACCTTTACTATCGATTAACATAATATTACCAACCACAAAAAGCACTACGTTTATAAACACTAATTTACGACACTATAAACCCTTATCTTGGCAATCAAATGTAATAATTTATTTGTAAACTGAATAAAAGGAGGTATGATTTTAAATTGATATCATTTGAATTAAACTGCGGGCCGTAATTTTCAAAATGGCGTTCAAAACTTTGCTAATTTTCTGTATTCAGGCCTGTCTGTACAAGGTAAAGACCATTCTAATATACAACAAGTATTTATTTAATAAAATAAATGGCTAAAAGCTAATGGAAATGGCAGAAAAAATCTTATTTCTAGAGACTCTTATTCCTAGTTAAAGTATTCATTATATTGGCTTTAGGCGTGATCGAAACTCGCCTATTTTAAAATTTTGGTTCATATTTGAACTTTTTGTATTATCTTTGCAAAACTATTTAAAACTAATAAATTTTTAATTATTTCAGATTGCACTTTCTCAATGCGCCGCTGGCTATGGATCTCAACTTGGAGCTGGTCAAATAGGTCCTTTATCTGGGATCGGTAACCCTATTGGACCTCTAAATAACCCTCTTAGTGGGATTAGTAACTCTATTGGTCCTCTAAATAACCCTCTTAGTGGGATTGGTAACTCTATTGGTCCACTAAATGGTCCTTTTAACGGGATCAGTAACTCTATTGGTCCACTAAATAACCCTCTTAGTGGGATCAGTAACTCTGGTTCAATGGGCCCAAATCTTGGGTACGGTTATGGCAGCTCGGCTTACCCTTCAGCATACCCTGGATATGGTGGCTCGGGTAGTGGAGACGTGGCTGTGGCTGGGGAGTTGCCAGTCGCAGGTTCGACCCTGGTGGCTGGTCAGGTGCCTGTCGTAGGTGGTGTGCAGTTCGGAGGATCTATACCTGCTGCTGGCATTGTCACCATAAATGGATTTTGCTCGTGTGGTTCCCAATACGGTTATTAGAATAAGTTTTAGTAATAAATGTGTATTTATTTAAACTAACCTATTGGTTTTACTTCTTTGTGAACTTACTGTCCTGATTGAATATACTGAACGGTTTTGATTTTTGATTCCAAGTAAAGGAATAGCTAGTTAGACGTTATAGTCTCAATACAATATTATCTGGGGCTACAATGTGTTCAATTGTCTTGTCAAAATCATAACAAAAAACGAAATGTCGTCAAGAGTCGTTGGATTCGTCTGCATCACAAAAAAACTCTCACTATGAAGCATTGATAATATTTTTAAATTTAGTTTATGGCCTGGAATAACTTATAAGCTACAGATTTTTTTCCTGATATATTCGACTGTCAACTTATCGCTCTAGTTTTTTATATTTTTCTCCTGTGATTTTGAGTCTTATTGTGTAATCCTGGCTGTTATTTTTCCAATAAAGCCCGATTTCTTGACACGGGAGTAACATTTGTGAATTAAAGTGAATATTTACTTTCTAAATTCATCGGGAAAAAAAAACAGTCATCTTTTGTTTAAATTGACTTGGCAATTTGACTGTGATCTTCTAACATTAATATTTATAATAATAATAATTATAATAATTTATAATTGATGGAAAAGGGCAGGAAGATGATGATGATGATGATGATGAATTTAAAAACTCAACATTGGATAAATTGATCTCAAATGAGACAGATTATATAAATAAGGAAAAAGAAGAATACTATACATAGGCTACTTTTTATCCAGGTACGACTAGTATAATTAAATAAAGTCAAATAAACCTACCACTCTGTCAATGTGAGCAGAAATGGGAACAATTTTAATTCATTTTACTATTCCCACGAACGGCACTAAATCTATTTTTGAAATTGTGCAGTAATGGGAATAAAAAGAGTGCAGTAAAAAGTACAGAAGAAATTTGTGCAGTTCGTGGGAGAACTCAAATTAGTGATCAAAGTTCGTAGAGATTCTACAGAATATTACGTAGACGGAGCCTCTACGGTTTCGTAGCACCTCTACGTAACTTCTACGAAAAAATAATGCCTACCTTACCTATAACCCTATAAGTATAGTCAGAGAGTGCTGTAACTATACTTATAATCTCGACTATACTTAAGGCTTATCGTCTCATTTGAGCGATGGTACGACCGCTCGAAGACAGAAAAATATATCGCTACAAAATTTGGGTCTATGCTAATAATTATCATTTTTGTCAAAACACCTTTTTGATTTGCCTCTTTTATCTGACTGTGAAGCAAAGGAGGGTAATGGTTTTGGACGATACTGTGCTGATATGGCGTTGATAGTTTTGCGGAAACACCCTTGCATTGTAAATATCGTCACGAACTGAAAACTACTAATAATTGTTTCATATCATCGACTTTCTTGACATCTCACGTATTTCACGTCGCATCATTTGGCCAATTGAAGAAAACTATTAAAGCATTAAAAGTCACGTTCAAAACAAGACTTACTTATATCTATACTAATATCTGCAGATATATAAATATACTAGCTGATGCCCGCAGCTTCGCCCGCGTGAATGTCGATTATCGCTACTTTTCATACAAACCTTCATCCCCTATTTTATCCCTTTGGGGGTAGAATTAATCAAAATCCTTTCTTAGCGGATGCCTACGTCATAACATCTACCTGCATGCCAAATTTCAGCCCGATCCGTCCAGTGGTTTGGGCTGTGCGTTGATAGATCACTATGTCAGTCAGTCAGTCAGTCAGTCAGTCAGTCAGTCACCTTTGAATTAGATATATTTAGATTTGAGAGCGCTGGTGGTGTAATGGTAGTAGGTACCCCTGCCTCACGATCTGAAGGTCGTGGCTTCAAACCTGGTCGTGCACCAATAAGTATTTCCATTCGAAAAATCTATGTGCGCAATGCCGGTGCTCTTAAACGGTGAAGGAAAACGTCGTAAGGAAACCGGCATACCCTAGAAATAAAAATTCGATGGTGTGTGTCATAGGTTAGTATTCTTATAAGCGGCGATGGACTTGCAACCTGACACGTACGGGATCTTAACTGCTGTGCAAAATGTAGGCATGTGCGAAATATCTTGTTTAGACGTGTCTCTGACTATCTTCTTAATTACACGCTTTTTATTAGCTTCACTTGTATGTATGTTTGTAACCGACTTTTTTGGGCGCGATTTTGACCCACTTTAAACGGCCAGATTTCGTTCAAACTTTGTAGATTTATCGAGGACCGATGACAATACACTATTTTGATAAAATTATTATCCTCAAAGATCTAAGTAACTAGAGATCTGAGGAGATATCTACCGAGCCTGGGGATTACAGTCGTGTGAGTGTTTGTTTTTACCCGACTGCGAAGCGAAGGAGGGTGTTTAAGGGTATTTTGTTTGTATGTATGCGAGATCTTGTGTTCCTGTCGCTCGCTGTAACCCAAATGGCTGGACGGATTTTGACAAATGAGATGTCGTTGTATTTGTCTGAATCACAAGAGTGACATAAGCAATACAAAATGTAAAGAAATGTAATATGGATGCTGAAAATATTTTTTCAGTTACGTTCAGGTTTCAGTCGGGTTTTTTTTATTTTTTGCAATAAATACTTAGTTGTTTAATATTAAACATGATCTGTACCCCTAGCATGAGTTTTTGTTAGTTTACGAAAACTTTTTTCGAATAGTATCCTTTCATACATTTACCTCCATCGGAAATGTTAAGGAACAAAGTCTATATCGTGAAAACTTGGTTTGGAAATCATTGCTGGGACTGCCGATTAGATAATATTTTCGATATTATCGACCTTATTTTAGTTCCTTAACATTTCCGATGGAGGTAAATGTATGAAAGGATACTATTCGAAAAAAGTTTTCGTAAATCAAAAACTCATACTAGGGGTACTGTAGTGCGATTACGGAACTCGGATACTATCAAAACGTTCATATTAATAGCTTACAGTGCCTATCGATGAATTGTATTACAGAAGGTCAGTCATTTAGATTGACATCGAACGTGCGTAATACCAAATTCTAACAATCGATAGGATTTTACACTTGTCAAAACTGGCTCCAATGTCAAGCAAACTATTGATTGGATTAACGGATTAACACTCTTACGTAATACCAAATCACTTGATTACAAACAAAACGGATTGACATTGATTGTAAGCAGAGATCCATAATCGAATAACGTTGTCCTACAATGTATTACACAAGTTTTTTTTGCAATTAATTATAAATTTATCGTTTTGAAACAAGATAAGGGTCATCGATTCAATGTGTCAATAGGTATTACATGATATAAACACATGTAATATTGTAGGTATATAACCTATCTGTATCTGGCGATTGCCACTACGTAGTGAGTTCAAAATGTATAAGTTCACTGTAATTTGTATTTTGGGGGTCTTGGTACAGGTAAATTACCTATCTATTTTTATCTGTATTCTGATCAATTAATTAGAACCGAAGGGCTAAACCTGTGTAGGTATAAGTATTATATTTAGCTTATGCCTACATTTTTACTAAAGTTTTATTCAATGTAGGTTGCAAGCCCAAATATGTATTAATCCATTTGATTTATAATATTAGTAGGAAGTAGGATTTTCCTTTTTGTTCACGCACATCTCCGAAACTACTGAATGCGTTTTCATGTAATTTTCACAAATGGACGGGGTATAATATGGATCTGAATATAGGCTTTGTTTAATAAAAAATGGATGTCAGAATAAAAGTTATCGTGATACGGACGAACTTGGCAACAGCTTTTCTACAATATTTATCTTTCTTTCAGATGATCTCAAGCCAGTGTATTGGTACTGGCATGGCCCTCCCTTGCCGGTCACCCATCGTGACTGCCGCCACGCTCGGCCCAGGAGGCACGATGAGCATATTCTCGGATGACCTGCTCATCTCCGGCCCTATCCTAGTTGCTGGCAAACTGCCATTTTCTGGCACTGCGACCCTGGACGGGTTATTGCCAGCCACCGGCGCGGGCTCAGTCAACTACGAGTGTGGGATTTAGCTGGCGTAGAAATTCCTAAAATGAGGGTTGCTTGGTGTGACATAAGACTGTGATCCTGTTGAATATGGCTATTGTGACTTTATTGTTAATAAACTATTGATAAAAACAATGAAGTGATTGTCAATTCTATTTTTTACCGTCGCGAGTTCCTTTAGCTGACGATGTGACTCTTTAGTCAACTGAGGCCACTGTCAACTTATACCGCGAAATGAGTTGACCTAATGCATTATTGAATCGGTCGACTCATCCCGCTGTCAAAAAAAGACAAAAAGGAATGTTTTATTTTAAATTTATGTACACTCGTGAACAAATACATGCACTAGCCTACTACTCTAGCCGAAACAGGTGCATGGATTTTTAAAAATGAGGTGCCATTGCATTAGATCAAATATTACTCCACAATCGATTCACTTGTAATATTCAGCTAGTTATCAACCGAATCATGTCATAATTAACTGTAATATTAATGCAATCGATAAGAAATATTTACATTTACTTTTAAGAAATATGTATATAAAGAAAGCATGATTAAACAGTATTTTAGTGTTATAGAAAGATTATAATACCATGTACAGACTTTTTGTTTACTTTTGTGTGCAGACATTCCTTTTGAAGGTAAGTTTCGATCAAAAAGTGAATTCTTACCTGTCTAATGCTACTTAAACGGTAAAGGACTAAGTACCTACTGTGCAAAATACTGGGCATGTGCCAAAATATTATGTTTGGACGTACCTCAAAGATCTAAGTAACTAGAGATCTGAGGATTATCTACTGAGCCTGGGGATTACAGTCATGATCATATTTGTTTTTCTGTTTCTAATGCACCCGAAGATTTGCCAAAAGAGAATTTTAAACAAACGGCCGTCTTTTGTGTAAAATTGACTTGAGAATAATAGTTAGTAGGTATTTAATGCTCAAAACACTAGACACTGCGAAAATGATTTCTAATGAAAATGAGACAGCTGATAAAGAAGAACGAAAATTGCAGTTACTGCAATATCATTTTCACGAAGCCTGTGGTCTTTTCCAACACCAATATAATCTACTACCTCTTCCATAAGCTATGCAATCTCTTTTCCAGGAAGCCTGTGGTCTTTTCCAACATCAAAAGTATCTCTTCCTTAAGCCACAATCTCTTTTCCAGGAAGCCCTGTGCTACCCCCTTAACGGATGCAACGGAATCCGAGGAGTCCCAACAGTTGCGACTGGTAATGCCATCACCACAGTCGGGGGGTGCCTCGGGCCAGCCCAGACCTCCACAGTTCCTCTCGTCACCGAGATCCTCCCCAACCTTCAGTTTGGAGATGTGAATCTAGCTGGTGACATACCGATTGGAGGTTCTATCAAAGTTAGCGGCTGCTTCCCAGTCTACGGTGTCGTGTCAGTAGATGGCGCTGTTCCTTCCACTGGAACAGCTCTCATCAACGCTGGTGGTGGACTGGTGGCTTCGGTCTATGAACCTGGATGTAGAGTCTGCTAATATGGCTTAGATTTTTATGATATTCCTTGTTTTGGAAATTGTTGGTGATCGCCCTGACGGCCGAGATAAAATGGCTGTTGGTAGGTTAATTATAATAAAAAAAATCTTTTAAACTATGCGCTTTTTTATTTAAAAAAACTCTAGAGATGGCAACAAAACTCGTATAAAACTAGGTGTCTGCTTGTTATTTAAAAAACTCTATAGATAGCAACAATGAGAAAACAAAATGAATTAAACAAGAATGAGAGAAAAAAAAATTGTGCTGCACCTCTCAATCTTACCTCTACAGTAATATACTTACGAAACGTAATAATGTTGTACCTATACTAAATATACTATAACTAATATGTTGTATAGGTAGGTACTAATATACTATAACTAATATCTCCCTCTTAACTTCCGTGCTCCTCGCCTGATCACAGTTTTCGTAACGCTATCATCACGCATTCACCAGCTTACTCCATTATGTCAAGAGTGCGTTAAGAAATTTAACTTGAAAAATGTTATAAAAATCTGTTCATCCATTCGGGAGCAAAGATGTCACAGCAGACAGCCAGACACACGCACAAATATTGATATTGTAAAAAAAACTTGAGAGGTGTCAAAGGACACCCAGGGTATTTTTTTCCGTCTAGCCCCCTTTCGCAACGTGTGATAAGGAACTTTGTTCCAATAAAACATTATTGTTTATAACAATTAACAATATTTTTTTTCATTTATATTAAAAATTAAAACCCACCATGGATGTGTAACCGTTGTAGGTACTTAATTAAAAAAAAACATTTACAACGAAGAAAAATGTTTATTGCAGCACCTCTTGGCAAATTAATACAATAACATTCGATATATGGCAACGGGCAAATCGGGTAAAAACCTGATTTGCCCCTACCCGATTTGCCCAAAGACTTACTTTGTATTTGCACTCTCATAATCCCGAAAGTTAAATAACAGGCGGAAAACCACCATATCGATAAGAAAGGTCAATTCTAAGTAAATAATTATTAAGTAAAATCGACTAATCAGTAGTCAAAAACCATTAATTATTTTAACGGAATCCGCAAAATAATTTGTTTTAAAATTACTTTGCAACCGCTTCATCCGTCGATATGGTGAGACTGCCTACGATTGGCCGACGCGACGCCTGGACAACCTTTCTACATTCAGTCTAGCGCGAGTGGCGCGAAATTTAAAAAGCTTACCCGATTTGGGCGGGGTACCCGCTTTAAGCTGGCTTCCCCTACCTATACCTACTTACTTACCTATTTACCTAGGTTACTTAAGGCGATAGGAGTGGACAAAACACGAAAACTAAGTGTTTTATGCATGTTTTCGGAAGAAAATATAGCATGTGGAGCCTAATAATAAACCTAATTATATCCTGTACTTACTTAACACTATGTTGAACTAATGTCTAATTCATCTAAAACTAGTTTCCCGCCCACGGCTTCGCTCGCGTGATACTTTACCTCTTCTTTATTTTCAATTTTATTTTTTCGTCAATTTTATAATGGTTTTATAATTATTCATCTATTCGGGACGGAGACAAATACAATAGGTTTATTGTATTTGTCTCCGTCCCGAATAGATGGACCGATTCTCATGCTTTATGGTTATAAAGCATGAGAATCGGTCCAGCTGTTCTAGAGTTATAAGTGTTCGAACAAACCCGACTTTGTTTTATATACTACCTTGCTTGTCTAAAGTGCTTGAGAAAGTGGTTAGCTTGCAGCTAAATAAGTATCTTGACGAGCATAATATCCTGCCTCAGGTACAGTCAGGGTTCCGCGGAGGTCACAGTACTGCAACTGCCCTCCTGGATGTGGTAGACAATTTATTGCTTGCTCAGGATCGCGGTATGTGCAGTGTGTTGGTTCTGCTAGACTTTTCGCGGGCTTTTGACTCTATTAATATATCGCTGCTCTTATCCAAACTTGCATTCTACGGTCTGGATCCTATTGCGCTCAAGTGGTTTGAAAGCTATCTCAGTGGAAGACAGCAATGTGTAGAGCTAAAATTGGCTAATGGGAAAACTGTAAGGTCATCCCTCCAGCCCGTTCCTCGGGGCGTTCCTCAAGGATCTATTCTTGGCCCTATTCTTTTTATTCTTTATAGTGCCGACATAGTGAATAACATCTCGCAATGTCAATTTCACCTTTATGCGGATGGTCTTCAGCTGTACAACTCTTTTTTTCCATCTGATTATCTCAGAGGGGTAAATGAAATAAATATTGATTTAGAAAAGATCTATGAATGGTCATTGCATAATTCACTTGTTCTTAACCCCAAAAAATCACAATTTCTCCTAACCGGATCGAGGGTTAATCTGCTCAAACTAGATAGAGATAATCTAAAGATTATTGTTGGTGGTGAGCTTATTAAGCGTGTCTCTGAAGCTAGAAACCTGGGATTGATTATTGACGCCCAACTGAAGTTTGAAACACAGGTAGCCGAAAGTGTACGCAATTGTTTTTATAGGCTGAAAACTCTCTACAAAATTCATCCTTACCTGAGTGATGCTGTCCGAATTACCCTATGCGAATCATTAATTTTATCGAAACTTAATTACTGCGATGTGGTATTCGGGCCGTGTTTACTTAGTCGTACCGAGAAGCTTATCCAACGAGTTCAGAATGCATGCGCACGATTCTGTTTTTGCATTCCACCACGGTCACATGTCACGCCTTATCTGAACATGTCGGACTTGCTGAAGATGAAGGCACGTAGGAACCTGCACTTGGCGACTCTATTGTTCGGCGTCATTAAATATAAATCTCCCCCTTACTTATACAACAAGCTTAATTGGAAGTCTGAGAGTAACTCTAGATACCCACGTAGAGCTTGCTCTAATCTGATCCTGTTGACACAAAATCATAGAACTGTGGCTTTCCGAGGTTCATTTCGTTTCGCAGCCTCTCGCTGCTGGAATGATTTACCTCCCCCACTGCGAGTCACTAAATCATTATATACATTCAAATTCAAGTTTAAAAAACATCTATTATCCATCCAAAAGAGTACCTAGGAATTCCTACCAGACCTTAATGCATGTATTTATTTATTCTTTATTTTATTTTTATTTTATTTTCTCAATATATTTTCTAAATAAATTTATATTGATTACTGTTTAAATTGGAGAGAAGGATGTAAAACCTTTGCCCTGCTGTGGGACACTGCAGACTCTTAATAGTAGTAATAATAATTATGTATATGTATATGTATAAATATATATGTACAAAATATAAATACCATATTTCCATTTGCTGAATTTTTCTTACTGATATTTTTATTTTACCTGTGGACCGTTATTCGTAACGTGACGTCACCTAGTTAGGGTTCAGACTGAAAGCTGAGGCTGGACCTGTTTAGCCGCACGCATAGGGAAAGACCAATGTCCATCTTTGTAATGTGTATAGTTTTACTTAGTTTAGTTTAATTTTAAAACCTCCAGATATATTGTGTTGTTGTGTCGTTACTTTCCCTCTGTTCATCTGTGTGTGTGCTACAAATAAATTATCTTTATCTTTATCTTTATAAAAATACTTGCTGTTAAGCATTCAAGACTATTTTTTGGTAGGTACAAGACGTTTTGCTAAGTGTATAAAGAGACACGTTTATATTAATATGTTTAATTTGTCTCGTACTAAGCTCTGCACAGTTATATATTCTAATAGTTCGTATCTAACCGTTGAAGCAGGGCCGAGTCGCCCCTATGTGCGAAGTGTGCGGCGCACACAGGCGCCAAGACAATAGAGGCGCGCCGCCATCGAAATTATTTTTGATACACTTACACAACAACATATTTTTTGTAGATTATATTCTAAAAAATATATATTCTAGAGTCTAATTTTTGCCGTATCAAGCGACACATAGGTACCTAAGTTGAAACATTAAGATTCGTGAAAAAAAGAGGCGCTTCATAGGTTTCGCACACAGGCGCTGTGGGGGGTCGGCGCGGCCCTGCGTTGAAGATCCATTTTGTCTCGAAAAGTAATTAAATTACCTAAGGTTTTTTAAGTAAAAACACTATTTGCGCCTGATAAAAAATAGCTTTTCCATGAATACACAATGACACTGTCTTAAAAACTAGACAAAATATATACCTTCCTTGAAAACCACTGTATGCATTGGTAAAAACAGTATGAAAATCGGTGCAATAGTTTTTGAGATTAACGCGAACAGACAGACAGACATACGCAGCGGAGGACTTTCCTAGTTCCGCAGTTGTTTATCTTAGTTGACAGTTTTAAATAAAATAAAATTAGTATTTCATCATCTTTATTATCACCAACAGTTCAACTCCTAATAGTAGTAACCACCATAGCCCCCGCATCCGCATCCGCCCAGACCACCGCATCCGCATCCGCCCAGACCACCGCATCCGCAGCCGCCCAACGGGAGGGTGTCAGCTAGAAGACTGCTGACGGTCAGCAGAGACAGCGTGTCAGCAAGACTGGCTGCTACAGAGTTGGACTGGATGACGGGGGCGACCATAGGAACAGCGTACTGAGCTGAGCAAGGGCTAATGATGGGGCCACCGCAACCGCAAGAGTTGATGAGGGGGCCACCGCAACTGCAGGGGTTGATGATGGGGCCACCGCAAGGGTTGATGATGGGGCCACCGCAACCGCAGGGGTTGATTATGGGGCCCCCGCACTCGCAAGGGTTGATGATGGGGCCACCGCAACCGCAAGGGTTAATGATGGGGCTAGCGCATGAGCTGATCAAAGGTCCGGCCACAGTTCGAATGTATTGCGCGTTGGTGATCTGAAAAGTAGAAATTGTCTTTAGTTGATTTTACTTGAACAATCAGCTTTTCTTCTTTTTATTGTGTCTCTAGTTCTTTTGAACCAGTGTGGTGAAAGGATTAAAAAGCGCCTCAGAGGCTATTACAGGTTCTATACTATTCCTACTTAGCTTAGAGCACAATATGGTTCAAATTATCGCATTTTTCTTCTTCATTGTTAATATATGGCATCTGTGTCTTTTGAGATTAATTTTGCCAGTGTCAAGTGTTTAAATTAGTAATATTGTCACTAATTTAAACACTTGACAATGTCACAAAGACAGTTAAATTGTCAAGTCAATTTTAAACAAAAGATGGCTGTTATGTTCAAAATTCGGGATTTCTTCCGATGAATTTTTTAATTGACATTTGCGACGGCGAAAGTGTTATTTTTTAGTCAAATCACAAATTGTTAGGTAGGTACTTGTTTCTTCTACCTAAAAGACAAAAGACCATTCTACTCAACGGTTTCTTCATTCATCTCACTTTCGTCATTCCTTGCAACGAACGATTTTTCTTATCTCGTAAAATATTAGTTACCTAATTTTAAAGTAGGTAGGTACTCTCGTGAAATAACTTATTATTACTTAATCAATTTTATAAAATGCTCCATCTTCATGCTATCAGCTTGAAAGAAGAGCTCTAAAATCAACGTAAAAAAGTGTTTGAAATAACGGTAAAATATCAAATTGAGTTAGAAACGATGTAAAAACGATCCAAAAATGCTATCTACGATGATAAGTAGGTATCAGTAGCTAGGGTCAATGATTTATTTTGTTGTTACCTACATTATTCGCTCAATTGAGCAGGCTTTAGTAAAAGACCTTACTGCCTAGTCTTACGTAAACTAATTTCTTCCGTTTTCTTTAAAATGTAGCTTAAAATCTAATCTAACCTAACCGCCATCTTTTTTTCCTTCGGTCAATGATTGATGTGATTTTATTAGGTTAGTAGGTAGATTGCAAACTCACCTGCAAAACTGCATGGGCAGCTAAAAGTACGCAAACAAGGAGTTTCATTATGATTTATTTTTAAAACTGTTATCAAACGCACAGCGTCCACAACTAAAAAATAGGTTTTATTTGAATTTAACTCTATTTCTACTTTTATAACAAATGATGTCCTAATTAGAATTTTATCAATATTGTAGCGCAAGATTTCTAAATAATAAAAGATAAAGTTATGGTACCTACTACTTTTTTGTTTACCATATTACAAAATACCTACCTACCTAGGTACTTAGGTACCTGCATAAAGTTGAAAATACTATTTTATGATTCATTAATAGGAATTCCCATTGATTGATTCTTGTTATTCAGTTCACTCAGTTCATCGGTTCATTCAAGCTTCTGGTTTGTCAATATTAATAACCTACCTATAGCTGCTTCTTGAGTTAGGTAAGCGTTACAAACCTACCTACAAAAATACAAATCTTTCCTATCTATCTTCTTTCGTATCAATCTATAGATAAGCTAGCTACCTCCATAGCTACCAACATGAGGAAAATTTCAGGTACCTAGTTACCTACCTACCTTCATCTACTATGGTACCTACCTAGCTGACTAGGTACCTTATCCGTAGATACCTACCTTACGCTAACGCCTAAGATAGGTAGGTACCTAATGTACTTACCTACTAACCTATTATTTATCGTTGGTATTTACCTACCTAAATTTAAATTAAACGTTGTTGGTTGTAATCGAGAAGGTAGGTAGGTAGGTACCTACTTAGTAGGTATAAGGTTCATGAGTTCATTAGCCTTAGCATTAGCTTTAGGTATAGTACCTACCTACTACCTTTTGGCCGAAACTGTCAAGTAAAATATAATTTTATTCGTAGATCGGTTTTGTCTTAATAAAACAAAGTAAATAATATTTGTATTAGTTTATTTCGTACGCATGCATGTTAACCTAGTGGTATTTTATTTCTATCAATTATTAACATAATTAAAAAGTTGCACAACTGATAACGAATTTCCGCTTGGTTTCGACAGACAGTTCTTTCTTTTGTCACCAGATTACTAGTGTAGGGAAAGCGAAATGTTAGATTGAAATCGATTATTGTAACCATGTTGCTTAATCGATACAAACATGGGCTATACATTAGTTGCATTGGCAATCGTCTTATTCATTGATAAGTTGTTATACTGGTAGCCAATGTTTTTTATTGCATGTGTAAAAGTTAATTAAAATTCGAAAATGCGACTTTCCATTTTATGCGTGCTTTGTTTGGTATTGAATGTAAGTTGCCATGATTTCTGATAATATAATTAATAAATTAATTTCTGGCTAAGTATATTTGCTAACTTACAATTTCATGTCCCACCGCTTGGCAAATAAGTAGGTAGGTACCCACTGTAAAATTTAAGTAACGGTTTAAACGTTTGTAATTATAATAATGTAGGTAATCTGTGATTGTCTATGATTCAATCAGTTTTACTTTTCAAACGAGCCAACAACTTAAGTTGAAAATATCATAAAATTATCGCGCTTGTTTTTGAAAAGGGTATCTAAGTACGAGTACTAAGAACCATAACACCTGTTTCAAATATTTAAACAGCTAAACAAACATTATCTATTACTTTCCAGAGCGCTGTAGCTCAGGCTTCCAGTTCAAGCCTACCGTCGAACTCTGTATTTAACTGTGATGAGCTATCTGCACACGTTCAGACCCTGAGAGAATCATCAAGACCTAGAAAAGAGAAGTTTTCTTGCATATTGAATCTCTTAAAAAGTGCTCTCTCTGATGAACTAGAAAACTTCCATACTGAAATCACAGATGTGAAGAATAAAAGTGTATCAGGAGATAGAATAAACGATGATAAAAATACTGTCACGGAAAAGGCAATTGAACAGGATATTACTAATGAAGCAAAGATGTTTGTATTAGACGATAAAGTAAAACAAGAGAAAACGAATGATTGTACAAATAATATAAACTCGGAATTTCCAACAATGATACCAATATTCAAACCAAAACCAGTGATGAGAAGCAATTTTGCTGATAAATTCCAATCTACGCATCTTAGACCCATGTCAAACTCACCTGAAGCAGTCCATGCCAAATCAAATCAAATTATCAACAGTCCAAAGTTCACAATACCTTGCCAAAGAGCAGCAGATGTTCTAGACATGTCAAATGTAGCTCTACCGAAAAAGATAACTGAAAATAATGTTCCTATCGCCCCAGTCACAAGGTCTATTTCAGCAAATCATATTCCGACTACGGTGCTCGGAAATTGTGAGGATTTGGATGAATCTGTTGTGATGAAATTCAAACCTAAAGCTATATCACTGATTCAGTTGTATGGAAATTTGTTAAAGAAGATCACTATCACGGTTCTTGTACCGTATCATATGTCAAAAATGGGACAGCAGTGATTGTTGTAGTGCTTATTTTGATTTATTTTGTTTATTTAATTCAAATGGCAGGTAAAAGTTAGCAAAACCATGTTTTGACTGATTTTTTTAACTTTAGCAAGCTATGTTCTGTTTTATGTTTGGTTGACATTTATTTATATAGTTATTTAGACTAAGAATTACCTATGAAAAACTTACGTGAACTGTAGTAACGGTGTTTAGATTATACCTACATTTATTTATGTTTGTTTACCCAATGTACCTTCTACACTAACGTCATGTTTGATTTTTCTAGAGTTTTTTTTGTAAATAGGAGGTAAATAGGTTTGTAAATAAGAAGATAACTAGTTCAATAAAAAATCTAAGGTACCAACTACGTATCTAGGTTAAATATTCCAGTTCTAATAAAAATAGTAATAACAAAATGTATTGTGTAATCAGTCAATTTTTTTAATATAAAAAGCCACTATCAAATTCAATCAAACATAATTTTCCCAGTATCGTAGTAATAAAAATTATCAGTCACGCCTCAGTGCAAAGCTGATTGAATGAGATGCAGGCTTGATGCAGGTTGATAGTAGGTACCTATATACCTAACATTACAACAATGTAATGTTTGTTGCACCATTTACAACACTAGAACGGCTGGACCGATTTGCATGGTTTTTAATTTGTTGGATTTGTCTCCGCCCCGAATAGCAGAATAACTATTAAAACAACCTAATAATATTATAAACTTAAGCATTAGTAAGAATGTATGGATGTCTGGATGTCTAGATGTATGTTAGTTACTCTTTCACGCTGAAGCGGCTGAACGGATCTGGATAAAATTAAGCACATATATAGATTATAGTCTGGAATAGCATATAGGCTATTTTTTATCCCAGAAAAATATAAGGTTCCCATGGGATACATTTGTTGTTGTTTTCAAGGTACCACGCGGGCGAAGCCGTGGGCGGAAGCTAGTTTTTAAATAAACTAAATGCAGACGGTCGGGGGTAGCAGCTATTTTATCATAAAAATGGTAACCTACTTAGTAGATAGGTACCTAGGTACTTACCTACCTTTGCAGATGAAAAATAATAAATCGACTCGGCATGGCTGGTAAACACAGCGAATGACGTATGGAGGGTAGCATTTGCGCATGTGCAAAAGTGATAGCACACGGGAGAGTATCAAAGTTTGACACGTTGTTTTTTTTTCCAACAATCATTAATAGTAACTATTCAGGTGCAGATTATTATTCTCGTTAGGAATCGAACCCAGTAAATCAAATTCTCACAATGTGTATACCTACCTCCTACCTACCTACCTGTAGTGACTGTTTATATTAATATGAGTAGGTATGTAGGTAGGTTAATTAGGTTATTCTGAGTAGGTGCCTACCTTATGAGGCGTGAAATTCCATAATAAATTAATAAACATAGTTTAGATTCAACCTAGGCACATAATAATTTTAAACAATAAACTTTTTTTTTTAATATTGTTTTTTGCCAGTACCTGCAGTAGGTGTATAAAATCCAAATTATTTCTTAAGAGTAAGTTTATGTATCTTTGTACCTATAATACTAGGTGGTAGTAGGTATACCTATACCTACTTAAATAAAACATAGCTTAGGTAGGTACATACTATTACTTGAAAACTTAAAAATCTGCCCGTGTGTTTCCATTCCCGCAACCCTTAGTAGAGGGAGACAGGCTATGTACTCGCAGGCAAGTACCTAAATTCAGAAAAACACGCTAGCTCCTACTGCGAAGTACTAGTTCGTACAGAGCAACCAGCGGCGCCCGCCGCACTTGAATGCCTCCTCTAAAGGATACATTATTCTTGTGTGACTGTCCATCCAGTGCAAAAACTAAGCCCATAAGCAAGGGTCCATTTAAGTGGAGTTCTCGCCTAAAGTGAAGTGATGACGTTATTTGCCAGTCCGGCGGCGAAATACATGAAACAACGGTTTAAAAGTATCGATTCGAAGATAGGTACAATGCCGTCGCTAGTATTTCGGAATCGGTAAGTTATGTTTTTAAATGCATTAATCGATAAAAAAAGTTTTTTTACGCAATGACGTTGAGTCCCGATCCCGACACTATTGATCGCCAACTTGTTGCTAGCTTCGTGCTTATTGTTGGTAGAAGGATGAAAAGAATCTGCGTGGGCTGGAACGTTAAAAACCAATAGCTAGTTTTTAGCGGAGTTAGGTCTATAGGGCTATTTCAGTTCTTTAGGTAAACGGATGTGCTAGCAGAAATATAATTAAATAATTAAAATCAAACTATTGAATATTCATAGAGTTTATGCTGTTGCTTGACATTTTCTGTACAGCTCCTGAATTTTTGTGTGAAATGGAACGTAGGACAGAATTATAAAAGAAACGTCACATTTCCGGTAGCCATTTTGGTTAGTATACAGTGCGACTAAATTTGAAAGACCAGAGAGAACGTGGTTTCTCTATGAAACTACATGACTACTCAATTTGTGGTACTGTGTCTTTTGTTCGAACTTCAAGTTCATTGTGTTTAGCAATTCGATTTCGACATTTTGCTTGTTGAAGTTTCGAGTTTGTGTACTACGCAATTTCGCTCCTGCTATCACGGTTCTGACCGTAATTTTCTTCCCAAGTAACTGCAAGGCTTAACTACGATTTATCAAGATGACGAAGTTAATACAACAGTTAAATTTTAGTAGTAGTATTAGTAAATACGACGTTGATGTGGCAGGTCTTGAACCCATTTCTCAGAAGAAAAAGTACAAGTAAGTATTTTTAGATTTTCTTTTCTAGACTTATTTATGTGTATTCCTGTCTATTTTAGCTGTTTTGGAAGCTATATTTGACCTTTAAATAATCATATGCCATCAATTTATCCAATAACAGATTGTCCTTGATAAAACCTACGTCATCATTCGAGAAGTAATTTTACTTTCATTCCTAATATTTCCTAATTGCTTCTCTCAGCCTTTCGCATGTTTTGTTAGATGTTGGCTAACGAAGAATAGTCTTGTTACCGTTCTTAATTTGATTGTATGAAAATATTTTTTCAAAAACGCGTGTCATCTGTTTTTGTCAGCTGCTGTAGGTAGGTATTATTTCGATGTTAATTTTATAAGCCATCATCTCGTAATAGCAATCGGTATTAACAAATACCTAGATTGATCATACCAAAAGATCATTATAGTAGATCTGTATAACTAATTACAAAAACTAACCTTAGAAAATTTTTCGTAAGTTTATTTTGTGTAGATAATAATATGCTACATAGGTACATTATGTACGTATATAGATACCTCTCATTTTACGAAATCAAGAATCTAACTTATTTTCACATGCCTTTATCGCTTACTGCAGTTTTGATACATTGGTGATATATCTTCCTTACCTATTACAACCAGCTATGTACCTATGCTGAGAGGAAAGTGGAGATATTAAAACAGTCACTCCATAAAAAATAATCTTCTTAGTGCTATGTAAGTAAGTACTAAGTATATGAATCATCTAAAACTGCAAAAATGAAAATATCTGATAAATTGGGTGGAGGCCTTTGCCCAGCAGCGGGACACAAACGGCTCATAATAATAACCAACACTTAAACAGTATAGGCAAGACCTCGGTGTACATTCCTCGAGCAAATTGGGGAAGTTTTAGAGAAAGACCAGGTCCAGAGTACCCTAAACCGACGTGCTTGTATGAAGAATGTAATGAGAGTGAATGAAGCAAGAGGTATGGCAGGATCGTAGCAAGTGGAGATCCGTGATATCTGCCTACCCTGTCGGGAAACAGGTGTGATTTTATGTATGTCTATGTACATCAGTAGTTCCCAAACTCTTTTCTTTCGTAGACCACTTTCAAAATTTTGCTGGATCCGGTGGACCCCCTGCATCTACATTACTAACAATTTCTAAATCTTGAAAAAAAAAGTGAAGTTTAGATCTATCTATCTGTGGAAACTTGCATTGTGGCTGAGTTTGTGGCCAACATTTTAGTTCTTCACTATCGAAACCAAATTAATTTTCATGCACCCCCTGCTTACGATTGTAGACCCCCATTTTTTGTCATGTCCAACGTAGACCCCCGTCGAGTCTCCCGTGGACCCCTGGGGGTCCACCTGGACCACTTTGGGAATCACTGATGTACATAATATATATTGTATGTTGATATCTATCCATTATCACAATGTTAGGCTGTTCTAATAGTTACATAGTCATTTCTTATCTGTGCAAATACAGAAATACATTGTTAAGAGGATTAAAATCTCATGCTCAGATATTTTGATTCTTATCTCGATGCGGTAGAGTTGGTTGTTGTTCAACAATGCTATCAATTTACATGGAAAATACCATGCACGTTGTTTGTAAGATAAGTATAAAGTTCAATTGAAGCTCAATATAAATGGTACTCCCCGTGACTTTGTTTGGCTGAATTTCGGGAATTTCTTAGTATGTCTACATGCTATAAAGAATGTAGCCTCCAATTTCAAGTCTCTAGGACCAGTGGTTTTGGCTCTTCATTGCCTGTCAATAGTCAGTTATTAAAAAGTATTTAATACACAGTATTGGGATTGCGAGGTGTGTTGGAGACATATTTAAGATAGTTTTATGTTTATGGTTCTTAGCAGGTTAAAGATGGTTGTACAGTAATGCTGCCGTGCTAAGGGTGACAGCCGTAATTGCATGTCTACTAGTTTCGAGAAAATGGCGCTTAAAGTTTTCAAAATGTTTTTGTAATTGCGTCTACAGAATTAACTTTTTTTTAAATCTGAAAAAAATGTTTTATAAAGAAAATAATGTAGTTTTTATACGTTGTAAAATTAAACTCCGATTACAATTATTACTATATTAAAACATCAAAATACTCGTTATGCTATAGAAGCCTGCTTTATTTTATAGACGAATACTTACAATGAGCGTCGTAAGCAACACACATACCGCGCTTTAGGTAAGGGACACTCTTTAAAGCGCTTTTGATAGAGAAACATAGTGATTGAAATCTTTTATTAAAAGCATAATCGCCGTAACTGCACAACTTACGGCTGTCATGTAAAGGAATCAAAAGGCTAAAGGCTGTGATTGTTACTTCATTTACCGCCGTAATGTATAGTTACCACGCTTAACGTAAGAAAATACTTAAAGATTGAAATTCGCATTCTTAGTGTAATGCATCTATGTCTTTAATGCGATTAATGTAAGCACTCTATGAGTTTTATCCACCAGTTCGGTGGTTTTATCTATAGAAGTTTAGGGCAGGATAGTGATAATGTTCGTTTACGGCTGTAATTTTAAGAAATCCAAAAAATAAATAGTAGTTACGGCGCTTAGCACAACTGAAAAAAGCCTTTAGAGACTTTATTTTAAAAAACTGTCAAAGAGAAAGTTATAGATCTCGACACGAGGATTCCGAATATGGTACTAACTCAATTTCAGAAAAAATGTTGCTTACGGCTGTCCCCCTTAGCACGGCAGAATGGTTCATAAGGTAGCGCATTTTAATCCTTTCACCACATTGGTTGAAAAAACTATAGACACTTTAAAAAGAAGGTAGTTTGCGGTTGTACCTATGCCTGGTTTACTGTTGTTACCCAACAATTTCCTTAGAATCCAAACTATCTATACTAAAGCGAAAGTAACTCTTTCTGTTTCTTATGCTTAAACCTCTGAACCGATTTTGATGAAATTTGGTGAAAAGATAGACTAAAGCTTGAGGAAGGACATAGGCTACATTTTATGTAGGTACCTTGTGGTCAAAGCCGCGGGCGGAAGCTAGTATTCCTTAAAATCATACTTCCATGTTTGATGGATATTGTATTCTGTAAAAGAACATTGACACATGAATTCGAAGAGAAAAGCTAAAATACATTTTGTAATATTACACTACCATGGTACATAATAAAATATCGTCAAGAAAATTCTAGGCCATGTACCTATAGGTCAATAAAAGCTTACAATGAGACTCAATTGATTTTTATAAGCAATTGACCTTGAGTCCAAGCTGTTATGATCAATAATGCCATGGTATAAAGGTTGAATTTGCATGCTCAACTACTCTACATTGTACAGTCACCCCTAAAAGCCATGTGTTTTTACAGGATTACTTTCCGACCGCGGCTTAGCTGTGGTACCTTGTTATATTACAGCCTATATGCTATTCCAGACTATAATGTATCTCTGTGCCAAATTTTATCCAGATCCTTTCAGCCGTTTCAGCGTTATTGAGTAACAAATATCTAGCCATCCATTCAAACTTTCGCATCTATAATACTCGTATTACTACCTAGCATCCCGGATAAAAAGTATCCTTTGTGTTATACCAGGTCATAAATTACGCGTATTTTAAGTTTCAATCAGATCCGTTCAGCCGTTTCAGCGTGATTGAGTAATAATACAAAAATACAAATACAAAATTGTATTGACAAACACTCATACATCCATCAGTAACATTCATACATCCAAACTTTCGCATTTATAATTATTATAGTTAGATTAGATTATATTTCGTCGTGTTAAATGTGACTGGATTTTTTCACGGCATTATTAGATTACCTATTACAAGTTTTTGTCCACTTATTTTTGTCGATTTCGGAGCAAGTCTTTTGTAGCTGACTGTACCTACTCACAGTATGTTCTAGAACAAAATGTAGGTACAATGTGATATTGTTGTTATGAAAAGTTATTGTAAGTACCTATTGTTCATACGATTATATTATGAACTAACTGCTTCCCCCAGCTTCACACGCGGTTATGTAATTTATTATTATTAATTATTGTAAATCTGTCCCCCCTTTATATCGCTTTGAGGATTTTTGGAGAGTGAAATTAGCTCGTGTTTACCTACGTGTAATCTTATAAGCGGCGATGGGCTTGCAACCTGTCACGTACGGATTACTAACTACAGTGTCAAATATCATATTTGGACGTACCTCTGACTAACCCTCTTTAGATGTTCTCGAAGATCTAAGTAACTAAGATATCTACCGAGCCTGGGTATTTCAGTCGTTTCATAATTACACCAGTTGAGGTACTTATTGCAGAGTAATGTGTAGGTACCTATCTCTGTTATTTGGCAAATAAATAATTTTGTATTCTGTATTTTTTTGTAAACATCACGTGCGTTTAATAAGTGCTTATTTTTTGTAACTAGAAACCAAAGATCTTTCTTATAGCTATAAAAAGTCCATTGTTAGTTCACAAACCACACAATAAATAGTTTGTGAGTGTACAATAGAGAATTTAATTGAGTGACCAAGAAAGAACCGGGCACGACAAACAAAATAATCAAATCATTTCAGTTACATAGCGAGTGTTATAGCAATAAATAAACAATAAAACCTCATTGCACGGCTGCTGGCGGAATGCGTCAGCCACGCCCGGCTTTTAAAAATAAAGCATAAACAATGTTCGCGCCAAATCTCTCACGTGCGCATTTTGTTTTTCCGATTTTTTGCGATAAAAACACTAGTTTTTAGGCCACAACGACAGACAAAGGACAAACACATCCCAAGACATTGTTAATTATGTTTTCCGTTTTTTGCTATAAAAACATTAGACGTTTTTAGGCTACAACGTCAGAAAAAGGACACACATCCCAAGACATTTTTGTTCATTAAGTTTTTCCGATTTTTTGCGATAAAAACTTTAGTTTTTAGGCTACAACGACTGAAAAAGGACACACATCCCAAGACATTTTTGTTCATTAAGTTTTTCCGATTTTTTGCGATAAAAACACTTGTTTTTAGGCTACAACGACAGAAAATTATTATGTTTTTACGTTTTTAGCTATAAAAACATTTGACGTTTTTAGGCTACGACAGACAAAGGACACGCACATCCCAAGAAATCGTGTTAATTATGTTTTTCCGTTTTTTGCTATAAAAACAGTAGACTTTTTTAAGTTACAACGTCAGAAAAAGGACACATCCCAAGACATAGTGTTAATTATATTTTTTAATTTTTTTGCTATAAAAACACTAGATGTTTCGAAAGTCGGAAAAATAAATTATCGTCATGCGAACGAAGTCGCTGGCAACAAATAGTTCATAAGTACCTACTTTATTATTATAAATGTGAAAATAACTCTCTTACGCATTCGCGCTTAAACCGCTGAATAGATTTAGATAAAAATTGGTAGCTTGAGAAAGGACATAAGCTACTTTTTATCGCTTTATCGCGAAAAAATTCTTGAAGAGATTGAAATAAGGGATGAAAGTTTGTCTTGTCCGACATTTTCGCACGCTACCAAATCTCTGGCAACGATAACTAATGAGATATAGGTACCTACCTAACTAAGTATATTGTTTACCGTGCTCAAATGGATAAAGGCCAAATCAGTAATTTTCCTTATCGTCATAATCGTAAATTAGAGAAAGTATATTTGGCAGATATCCCGGAACGCGCTGGTCTAGAGTAGCAGCCCAGTTTCAATCACTTGAAGATTTTGTTGGCAACAACACAAAATTGCAATACATTGCTTAAAATTTAGATTATCACACAGATTAATATTAATAGCGATAGCAGCTTCAATTTAATCACGAATGGTAGTTTCTTCATTATCTTCTTAGGCCCGGTTTCCACTAAAGCAGAGAGGAGACGAGAGGAGATGCACTGCAAAGCTGGCAGGTTATTTCCACCAAAGCGGAGTGTGATTGAGCCGCCTGACTAGACACTTTTCCGCTCTATAGAAAAATGCTCCGCTTGATCCATTTCTACCGAATCTAAGCGGAGAAGAGATGTGGAAATAATGAAATCTGATTGGTTTATTCAAACACATCTCCTCTCGTCTCCTCTTCTCTCTGCTTTGGTGGAAACCGGGCCTTATCGTGTCAGTAGTTCTATCGAACCAATGTGGTCAAAGGATCTAAGTCGGTTTTTTGGTAAATCGTGTTTTTTGGAAAAAATTAACTTAGCAAGATCGAATTATCGCCCCCGTAACCCTCTTATGCATACTAAATTTCATGAAAATCGTTGGAACCGTTTCCGAGATTCAGATTATTATACAAGAATTGCTCTTTTAAAGGTATTATTTTAAGACTAACACAACCTAAATTTTCGTACAATTAATTTGATTGTACGTAAAAAAATTAAGCCACTAAATTTTTCCACTTTTGATTTTGTTATTGTCTACAACTGTGTCGCTATTATTGTTTTATCTACCAACTCTCTTGATGTCTATTTCTGTCTTGGCAAGACCGGCATTATTTTGGTTTCCCAGATATTTCTCTCACCATCACAGTGTGAAAGAGTTTTCCCAGCCAAACACACGAGACAGAAACCAAAAAATCTAACCAAAAACCGTAGAATGCTGTATACGGCATACGGCATAAAAAATTTCATCTGGAAATTTCCATTAAAAATTTATAAAATATTTTAATTAAAATTTGCAATATTTCTCAAACATTCCAGTAATTGTGATAGTATATTTATTGTTGATATTTTGTTACGAGTTTTACTTTGTTTGTGTGTTTAGAAGCTATATTACGAGTATTTAAGCATCATGGTCAAACTGTGTTGGTAAGTTAAATCGACCTCACTTTAAGACTATCAAGGTTTTTGTATTACTACTTATATAAGCTTACTAGCCTACCCGCGACTTTGTCCGTAAAAATCCATCAAACTTACATATTAATTGTAACATTATTGATATCGGCTAATTGAGATATAATGGGGTGCAAAAAGAGGCGGTCACCCATCCAAAGACTGACTGCGCCCGGCGTTGCTTAACCATGCGTTCCCCATATAAACTTTCAACCCCTATTTCAGTCCCTTCAAGAATATTTTTTAAGACAAAAGATAGTTTATATCCAAAATATCTTTTGACAAAAAATTTTTTAGACAAAAGATAAATTAGTAGGGTAGTACCTACTAATTTTATAAACACGACAGTTTGTAAGAATGTATGGATGTCAGGATGTCTGGATGTATGTATGTATGTATGTTACTCTTTCACACTGAAACTGCTGAACGGATCTGGCTGAAATTTGGTTCAGATATAGATTATAGTCTGGAATATCATATACCTAGGCTACTTTTTATCCCGGAAAAGTGTACGGTTCCTGCGGGATAGATTTCTTTTTTTTTTTCAATGCACCACGTGGGCGAAGCTGTAAGCGGAAGCTAGTATAATAATTTCAATGTTTATTCTGGTAGTTAGAAGTATCTACCTGTTTCAATCTAGAGCAGATAAACATTCTAAGATTTTCTTCATAAGCACGTACCTACTACCGTACCTACATATAAGTCAACATCACGTTCGCCTTATGTAAGTTTCAAAACACGATAAGAGTGTAGTTATTTGATTATGCAGCTAATGCTGTTACATTACGGTTGGTAATTCGTCGCAGTACGACTTGCCTGTCCACTTTCGTTGAAATTAGTTTAAATGTTTGTATTAAATGACGCCTTTGGTTCGATAACTCTTGGTCGATGGGGCAGTAAGCGGTGCGGAAGATATTATGTCTCGCTCGCACTTGTATAGCTTCTTTATACATTGTAACGTGACAGTTATATAATATCGCTAACGCGCATATTGCACTATAAATATCCTACTTATCTATCTACACTTGCGTGCAAAAAAACCGATCCATACAGTATTTAAAGCCTGTTTCTATCAATTCAAGTCTGATTTATAATGTTTCAAATCTGAGATCTTAGTATGGGCCGATTTTTTTTGCACGCAAAATTAATATAACCTATTAAATAAATAAATAAATAAAAAATAAAAAAAAGCTTAAAATGTGACGTTTCTGAAACATGATGGTTTGTAAGAGCTTGTGGTAAGACCCCAGATCTCTTTTAAAGACATGACGTGTTACTGTGAGTTGCTTTATTTAGATTCTAAATAGACGGTATAATTATACTGTGATAAAAGGATTTCAGATTATAAATGTAAACATTTGCTTTTAGCTGTTGAGATAATAATTTTATTATTTCTCTCTCCGTTATTATATCTTGTTGATTCAGTGATTAAAGCACTAATAGTGTAGTGGTAGTACCCGGACGATTCTCCTCAATGGTTTCATCGTTGTTCTCACTAGTCGTCATAGTTCGCAACAAACAGTTTTGGTTATCTCGTAAAATATTAGTCAAACATACATATAATCACGCCTGTTTCCCGACGGGTTACGCAGAGACCACAGATCTCAAGTTGCTACGATCCTGACATACCTCTTTTGTTTCATATTGGCTTCATATTTGGTTAAACACACCCGTAATTATCGTAACATTGTCTTACAAAAAAATACGCTATTTAGTTACTACTGTCTCTTATTTATGAAATACAATGGTTTGATTAAGGTCAGGATTAGGAATGAGTATGTCAGGAGAAGTCTGAAAAAAACGCCTGTAACTGAAAAGATGAGGAGTGCTAGATTAGCTTGTAGACACGTGGTGAGGAGGGATGAAAACCATGTCACCAAAAGAGTTTGAGTATGAGTGTGGCTGGGTGCGCAAGTAGAGGAAGGCCGAAGAAGTTTTGATTGTGTGAACGATGGTATAAATGTAAGAGGAGTAGAGTCAGAGTTTGACGACCTCTGTGGCGCAGCGGGCGAGAGTCCGCCTGCGACGCAAGAGGTTGCGGGTTCGATTCCCGCCGCGGAACAAATTTGTGTACGATCTGCAGAAATTTGTTCCGTTGGTCTGGGTGTTTTCTATGTATAATAAAAAATATCTATCTATGTATATAATATGTATTAAATATATCAGTTATCTAGTACCCATAACACAAGCTTTGAGTAGCTTACTTTGGGACTAGATGATGCTGTGTGGATTGTCCAAAAAAAAAAAAAAAAAGAGTTGAATGATAGGAGTGAGTGGCAGAAGAAAACATGTTGTGCCGACCCGCGAGTGGGATAAGGACAGAAGATTTGATAAACGTGTGTTATTGTTGCAGCGGTGATGACGCTCTGAGCGCGTCGGCCGGCAGCAAGCGGTCGGCTCTGTCGGCTTCCGACGCCGAGTGTTTCTCGCTGTGCCTGGGTGCCGGGCCTCTGTGGTAAGTACACTAAGTACACCAGTACGTCTACCATGAGTTGTCACATTTAGATCGGCTGACGTTACTACAGTAGTAATAGTACGTTACTATGACATCTGTCAAAATTGTTACTCATGGTACCAAATTCTAAGCAAATGAATGAAGCGCAAACTACAGCCGCTGTAGTACGTTGTGACGTAGGATAGTTAACTACGTGACTTTTTAGTACCCAACTATCCGCTAGAGGCGCTGTATAAGTTTTCATACAATTTTTTAACTACAGTCGCTAGCGAGTGTTGATTGTGAAAACTCATGGTAGACCTACTTACAGCTGTCAACATCCACGCATCAATCCACGTAGAGCCATAAATATGTAGATCCTTGCGGCTGCGCCAGTTAACAGTCGATCCTGCCGGCTGCGCCTAATAACGCTTCACTCAAATATTAAGAAGTTATTGATGGAGAGAAAAGTAAAACAGAATTAACCAAAAAAAAACATGGTCACACACGACTGTTACATAGACGAGTTACTTAGATCTTTGAGGATATCTAAGGAGGGTCGAATTAACAATATACGCAATAATATCCCTTAAAATTTTCCATATTAGTGAGCTCCGCGACGCGCCCGCTCTTACGACGACAAACGAAACTCGCTTTAACCGGATAATCTAAGTTCGAGTTGCTCCGACCGCTATTATCGAAATACCGGTAAAAAAAAATTCTGGTAATTTATTAACCGGTTCCAAGCCCTGTCTGGACGGGATACATGTAGCTCTAGTATCTTGCGAGTGGACGCACGAGTGGACTCGCGTGCAAATTGCCTCACCTGGACAGGCTCTAACAGGGCTGGTATTCGCAGGTGGTCCTGATGTCCCTGTTCACGGCTCAGCCCCGCCCGGAGGGGTGGGCGGCGGGGCCTCGAGCCCCGCTCTCCCGTCGACGCCCGTACACGACGAAAACAACCGTAAGTGACAACCCTACTCAATACACCTGGCCCTTACCACAATTCTTCATCAAGATTCGTTTTATAGAAAACTAGCTTCCGCCAGCGGCCGCGCCTGCGTGGTACCTTGTTAAATTATAGCCTATAGTTGCGCTATTCCAGAGAATCTCTGTGCGAAATTTCATCCAGATCAGTGTTTCAACGTGATTGAGTAACATATCCATACATCCAACCAAACTTTCGCATTTATAATATTACTCCCATACAAACATTAATCCTTTCAACCGCTTCAAGCATGTTTTCGCGAAAGTCGGTCGGTAGCCTATGTCTTTTCTCAAGCTCTAGCCTATCTTTGTACCTAAATTCATCAAAATTGGTTGAGCGGTTTCAGTGTGGAAGCGTAACAGACTGTTAGTTTCGCATTTAGAATATTAGTATGGATTTTGAAACAACGAATTATCAATGTGAGATAGAAGGTCAAGTTTTTAAACTTTAGTTAAAATTTATTTTTTTAGCCTCTTTGATCAAAGAATTGTAGCCTGCACAGATATAAACTTCTTCATTGACAACTTGACAAAACCACATCAAATAAGTCGTCAATTCACACGTCAAATAATTAAATCGTGCTTTCGAGCTTTGATATTTTACTGCTTTGATTTGAGTGTGTTAGTTAAACGAGTGTTGAATCCTTGTTGAATAGTTCATCCTATCACTAGTCCATCGATTGAAGAGAAAGGATTTGATTAAAGTGTGTCTCTTAAGCTCGTTTCGTTCACTGAGGCATAATCAAAATATTTAGATTCAGGCGAGCTAAGCAAGCCTTCGCCTCAAAGGCTCCATACGTCCACTGAGGCATAAGAAATATTTAGATTCAGGCGAGCTAAGAAAGCCTCCGCCTCAAAGGCTCCATACGTCCACTGAGGCATAAGAAATATTTAGATTCAGGCGAGCCAAGCAAGCCTCGCTTTGAATATGATAAATGTTGAGAACTGCCTACCATCAGAACTCTCATCGTTGCGAATGTCGTCGCCGCCCCAACCTGCAAAGGTACAAGTTACGATACGGCGTATGCTGGACGAACTACTGTCCATTCACGGTATTTGATACAGCCTTGCCAGCATGAGCGTTGTAGACAGTGGTTTCCTCTATGGAAGAGAAGAGACAGTGACATTCAGTCTAAAAGTCTAGCAACTAAAAGTAAAGTAACGTACCTACTGTACCCTAGTATGATTTTTTGATAGTTTACGAAAACTTTTTTCGAATAGTATCCTTTCATACATTTACCTCCATCGGAAATGTTAAGGAACTAAAATAAAGTCGATATCGTGAAAACTTGGTTTGAAAATCGTTGCTGAGTCTGCCGATTAGATAATATTTTTGATATTATCGACCTTATTTTAGTTCCTTAACATTTCCGATGGAGGTAAATGTATGAAAGGATACTATTCGAAAAAAGTTTTCGTAAATCAAAAACTCATACTAAGGGTACTGATTTTAAAATCATCTGAGACATGGAAAATAGCGTTTAGAATTCTGAAAAAAAGTGTAGGTACTTATATTACTTAGGTCTAATCTAGTCAAAGTCGTAGTCAGTTACAAAATCTAATGAACTTCACTTGATAAAAAAGAGCCCCAAAGTTACCCCTTTTTGTATTTGTTTTTTTTTAATATTATGATGACTGAACTGAACTGATATTTTACATTTTTTTGTACTAAACTAAAGAATGGAATCATTTCTAAACGAATTCGCAGAGTTTGGCTTGATAACATTATTTTCATAATCACTATGTTTAAATATATACAAAATATCTAAGCACAGTGGCTTGGTGGTCCGGGACAGCGGTAAATGTCTACTGCTGCTGGAATACCTGGCCTTAATAGGATTTCGGGAAATATAAATTGCCGCTTATCACCTGCTTAATTTGAACTTAATCCTACAGCATAGTGAGAGACAATAATAATTGTGTTCTCTTTAATTTGTGTTCTCTCCTGTAAAAAAACGCTGTCTTCAGTGCTCATGTTAAGGAGGTAAATGTGTTACTTTATAGTATCCTATTAATATTATAAATGAGAAAGCACTAGTGGTCTGGTAGGGGCTAGGGCACTGTTGGTCTATTAGGGCACTGATGGTAGTCTAGTAGGGCACTGGTGGTTTAATAGGGCACTGGTGGTTTAATAGGACACTGTTGGTCAATTAGGGTCATTGGTCTAGTGAACAGTGCCTCTAGCCCCAAACTAAGCAAAGCTTTTACTTTGAAAACCAGATAGCTGATAGATTAATTAAATACTTCTTTTGTAAATACATACATTATCTAGAATAAATAATAACACCCCGACACAGAACAATCATCTGCGTTCATCACACAAATGTTTGTCCTTTTTGGGGATCGAACCCACAACCTGCTACTAATCACTAATTAAGTAATTAGCTACTAACCAAAAGCTTTTTTTTTTTGTAAATACATTATAACACCCCATGCATCCATCACACAAGTGTTTATCCTGTGTGGGGATCGAACCCACAACCTGCAGCGCAGAAGGCAGAGCTACTACCAACTGAGCTGATGAGCATCTGTGATGAGCTGTGAATTTTTGCAGGTGACTTGTTGAGCGCGCTACTATGGAGCTCCTCGAGCTCCCTCTGCAGCAGCGCCGAGAGCCTCGCCTCGCCGGCGCCCTACCAGCAGATACAGCAGAACCAAGCGGTCAGTAGGTCTACCATGAGTTTTCACAATATACACTCGCTAGCGACTGTAGTTAAAAATTGTATGATAACTTGTACAGCGCCTCTAGCGGATAGTTGGGTACTAAAACGTCGCGTAGTTAACTATCCTACGTCACAGCGACTAGTTTGCGCTTCATTCATTTGCTTAGAATTTGGTACCATTAGTAACAATTTGACAGATGTCAGAGTAACGTTAGTACGTTACTATGACATCTGTCAAATTGTCTATTACTACTGTAGTAACGTGGCAGCCCATGCTAGACGTACAGTATCCCCACACCCTCACCATCTTTATACAGGGTGTTACCAGACTACTTCCGAAAACTTGGGGCTAAAGTACCCATCAATATAAACAACTTTTTCTATGTTCAATACCTACTGCTGTTTTTTTCGCGCTCACAGTGTTGGTTTCTTAAAAAAAGTGGTTTATATTGATCGGTAGGCTAAAATGTATAATGGCTATAGTATCCTTACATACATTCACAACATGTTCCTGTCCTTATCCCACGCTATGTCACTACAACATGATTTCTTCTTCCGTTTCCCTCTATCAATCATCATCTCCGAACTCACATTTCTTAGCTTCCTAGACTTCCTAGTTGGACTTGATGATGAAAAACACCGTTTGAAATTCCAGGTGGTCGCGAAGATCTTGGAGCGCAAGGACCGTCAACCGGTGAAGATTGATTTCAAGATCTATCTCACTGAAAACACCGCTACTCGCTGGGAGGCTGTGAGTATTTAATCTGAAAATTATTTACATAACAGAAATAAACAGACTAGTACAAACTAGTATTTATTGCAAAGATTTAACTACCCGATTGAACGTAGCTAATAATAGTTTTAAAAAACTATTATTAAATTATTTATTTATTTAATTAAATTCGTCCAGCCGTTTGGGCAAAAAATGTAATTCTCGTATGACGGCTGGACACATTATTATTAGTATTAAACGGGTATTTATCGCTTTTTATTTACCTATTTTGATGTACCCGTTTAATTCTAATATGTATAATGACGGCTGCTGGAAAAATCATTTTCAGAAAAATCATATAAATTTTAATTTTTGGAATAAATACTAGTTCGTTTTTTAAACGTAATATAGTGTCAGTAAGCTTAAGATCTAATATGCCGACTGCGGCAGTAAGCTATTTTCAATCTATATCTATATAAGAGCTAGACCTGACTGACTGATTGATCATCGCCGAGCCGAAACCGCTGAAGCTAGAAAGCTGAAATTTGTAAGGTGGTTTCCTTTTATAACAAAACCACCCACTAAGGCGGGATTTTTGGAAATTCCACCTCTAAGGGGGTGAAAAAGGGTGAAAACGTTAGTATCAAACTTTTTAACGCGTGGAGCGATTTTCATGAAACTTTGTTTGTGCACTGTAAATGCAAAATAAATGGACACGTGTTTCAGGATTTTTAATATAATCTTCAAAAAGGGGTCAAATGTGGGGTCAATGTTTGTATGGGAACTTTTTAACGGGTGGTGTGATTGGTGTGAAACTTTGTTTGTGTACTGTAAATGCAAAATGAATGGACACGTATTTCAGGATATTCCAAACTAACCCTCTAAAAAGGGTAAAAGGAGGGTCAAAGTTATGTATGGAATTTTTTTATTAGTGTGATTTGTTTAAAACTCAGTTTAGATACTTTAAGTGAACAAAGTCGCGAGCGGGACAGCTAGTTATACATATAACCTAAAAATTACCTATACGTAGGTAGAGGGACTAAGTAGCGTTATACTAGTCATAGTGCGAAGTAGGTATTACGTTAGTTAGACATACTGCGATATAGGTTAGAAAAGAGAAAGGTAAATAGATCTATAGACATACTGAATTCAATAATTAAATATACTGTAACTCTGGTTTTTAGATTTTTTGATATTTAAATACTATTTAGTTCATTTAACCTCTGTGCACCACGCGCAATATAAGTACTTCATTATCTGCGCACGAGTGCGTCGCACCACGATAAACTTTGCCCGATTGTGTATAGTTAGAAGTGTTATGCAAATTGCGCAATGGATATTATATGATACTAGCTTCTGCACGCGGCGTCGCCCGCGAAGTACCTACATAAAATATAGCCTATGTTCATCCTGAAAGTTCATTCTACACATTGGTGAAAGAATTTTTCAAATCGGTTCAGTAGTTTCGGAGCCTATTCATTTCAAACAAACAAACAATCAAAGTTTTCCTCTTTATAATATTAGTATAGAAATATAATAAATATCGGTGGACATTTCACACGACGCCATCTAGCCCCAAACTAAGCAAAGCTTGTACTATGGGAACCAGATATTATATATTATAATTTTTTTGTAAATACATACATAGAATACATAATAACACCCAGACAAAGAACAAACATCTGTGTTCAACACACAAATGTTACAAAGCCAAACATATATATATAAAAATAGAAATAAGTTGCTTAAAAATATTATGTACTTAACTACAAATGAAGTAGGTATGTACGTATAAGTTATCCCATCTTATATAAATCTGTGGTAATCTAAAATATACTCGTATAACTCAAAGGTGACTGACTGACATAGTGATCTATCAACGCACAGCCCAAACCACTGGACGGATCGGGCTCAAATTTGGCATGCAGGTAGATGTTATGACGTAGGCATCCGCTAAGAAAGGATTTTGATTAATTCTACCCCCAAGGGGATAAAATAGGGGATGAAAGTTTGTATGAAAAGTCGCGATAATCGACATTCACGCGGGCGAAGCTAATATAATCTGCATTGTTCTATTGTACCCCAGGTGGTGTCGGGAGGCAGCATGTACTTGCGTGTGCCCAGCGTGCTGCAGGCCGGGAGCAAGGAGAGCTTTCTTCTACTCCTCGACTTTGCTGAAGAGCGTCTGAACTGCACCAAGTTAGTATAAACAAAAAATATGATCACGACTCTTATCTCCAGGCTCGGTAGATATCTCCTCAGATCTATAGTTACTTAGATCTTTGCATCTAAAGAGGGTCAAAGGCACGTCCAAACATGATATTTGGCACATACCCACATTTTGCACACCAATCCCCAGGCTCGGTAGATATCTCCTGAGCTCTCTACTTAGATCTTTGGGATATCTAAAGAGGGTAGTCAGAGGCACGTCCAAATATGATATTTGGCACATACCCACATTTTGCACAGTTCCACATTGGTTTGTGAGAAACTTGGAAATCCACGAGTACCTCGAAATGCCAATAGTCAAAGAAGTTACCAACTACTGCACAAAATATAAGAAGAGACTTTACAAGCACACTAATGTGTTGGCTAAAAACCTACTGAATGACCAAAGCACGATTAAACGCCTTAAGAGATGGGATTCCTCTCGCTTGACCAGAGGAACTAAGTTCATCAGCAGTATTTAAGGCAGCTCAATGAACCTGCTCCCCCCTCCCCCCCACCCCTCCCAAAACACATCTGATTATGGCTGACGGTGACGAGAGTATGAGAGAAGAAGAAAAAATTTGAATGAACTTTCACGATGAACATAGGCTGTATTTATGGCGGATGAAGCCGCGGGCGGAAGCTAGAATGAAACAAAAAGTATTCTTACTTCAAACAAAACCTAAACGGCCTCAGTCGTCGCCACAATTAAACAAATCGTAACATTTATATGTAATTTCTCTGTTACAGTTGTATCATCTGCGTGCTGAAGTCCCGCCAGGATCGCGCCACTCTGCTGCGTACTTTCATGTTCATGGGTTTCCAGGTCAGTTCCACGTCAGGGTACTCCATAGTAGGTCACCATGAGTTTTCACAATCTACACTCGCTAGCGACTGTAGTTAGATAATACAAAATTAGAAATTTAAAAAACCCCCCAACTTGGTTTGACCCCACCTTTAGGTACCCTAACATGGTTATAGGTCATCCAACGGATCTAGGCATTCGTGAAGTTAGCCACAGGTGCGAGTTTGCGCATGTACAGCTCATACCTCCAATTGCTCCCGAAAAACGATACTGCGCAGCTCTTGCGGCTAACTTCACGAATGCCTAGATTCGTTGAGCCAACTATACCTTACTATTTCTTTAAATATCATTGAAGTAACATGGTACCAAATTTCGAATCGATTGGACATAAGGAAGTTAGTTAAATCCCCTCATCAACTGGAAAAGAGCTGATGATCTTCAAACAGCTGAACAGATTTTCATGAAACATGGCTAAGAACACTCGGGATAAAATTATCTATGACACAAAAAAAACTAAACGAAAATCGGTTCATCCGCTTGGGAGCTACGATGCCACAAACAGATACACAGATACACAGACACACCCTTGTTTGTACAGACACCCTTACGAGGACCTTGTAAATGTTTGACCAAACCGAGGACCCTCCGAAAAACATGTTTAATGACGTCGTTGACCTTTGAGAATAAGATAGAAAGAGACAGGAGAGCAAATCTAGAGTGATGAGCTTATCGAGATAGTGCTATCTCAACATTTTTTCATGTGAATTGCCGCTTTCATACTGAGGACGCAAAATACACAGCCAAACGTGACCAGCGATGCACATACGAGGACTTTGTGTAAAGCCAACCGAGGACCTCTTACGTGAGCTCTGCGACACCCTTCCGAGGACGTATTTATACACAATATCTCTTATGTTTTATACAAAGTGAGGACGCTGTGTTAGACTTTGCTTAACCAAACCGAGGACAGTTTTACTAGTAGGACTTGTACAAAGCGAGGACATGGAAAATTTACCTAAACCATTTTACGTGTAGAATAATGTAATAATTTAATTTGTTTCGATTTGTTTTTACACACATTTTCAAAAATGAAGTACCAAGCGAGGACGGTGTCTTCACGTTGTCAGCACTTGTCAGTGCTCTATAATGATTGTCAAAGTTTTGAAAGTAACTACTTTATATATTAGTCATAAAACGTATTTATATAGTTCTCTCAGTTGTTTTTGACGTAAACCACAGGGATCACTGCTTGGACCGCTCCTGTTCCTAATCTTTGTTAACGACATTTTTAGTTGCTTTCAAAATAGTCATGTCCTTAGTTTTGCGGATGATATGAAGATTTTTAAAATTATTAAATCTCCAGATGACGCTCTTGACCTTCAAGCTGACCTATCTAGATTAGATAACTATTGCCTAAACAACAAACTAGAATTAAACCCATCTAAATGTTCAATTGTCACCTATTCCCGTAAAAAGATACTCATTCCATTTACCTATTCACTGAAGTCAGAACCTCTGCATAAATGCAGCGCGGTTAGGGATCTTGGAGTTATTCATGATGATAAACTAATTTTTGACGATCACATCCAATCCATTGTCTCAAAAGCCTCTAAGGCATTAGGATTCGTCATGAGGTGTGCATCTAGTTTTCATCGCGCAAAAACCCTCAAGATCCTATACTGCACATTCGTTAGGAGCATTCTCGAATATGCCTCACAAATTTGGAACCCGCGCTATGATGTATATACTAAACGAATTGAGCGTATCCAAATCAAGTTTATTAAGCACCTTTGCTTTCGCCTTAAAATTCCGTACAGCGCAGCCAACTACCTCGACCTATGTAGAAAATTTCATATCCTACCTCTTTGTAATCGGCGTGATATCGCCGATTTATCTTTTTTACTTAAAATTACATCAAATAATATTAATTGCCCCAACCTACTTAATAAAATTAAAATCAACGCTCCTAACAAAACCATGAGATTCAATCCCATCATGAATGTCCCCCATGCTGGTACTAATTACCGACAAAATTCCTTTTTATGGCGAGCGAGTAACAATTTTAACAAAATAAGTATGCAGCATGATCTGGACCTATTCTGCACGAGTGTCAGCTCGGCCAGGCGGCGGCTGAGTGGACAATTCTTTGGCGCGAATGATTAATGTACTTATAACTGCATTAATACTTATATTATAAAAATAGATTAAGTAGTCATAATTGAATGTTCATAGCTTGTTTATAACTTACTATTCTGTTATATATCCGTGAAAACCTTCGATATGCTTTCTGGTATTTAAAATTGTTACATTAAGTTGTTATTATAAGCCTCTGGTTTTCCTCGAAATAAATATAAATATAAATATAAATATAAATATAAATATAAATATAAACAAAAGATAAAAAATTATGGTCCACCATCGGTATTTAGTTTTTATACGAGAACATTTGGTGGTGTAGTCGTAGCACCCCTGCCTAGAGTTCAAACCTGGTCGTGCACCAATGATTTTTTCCATTCGAAAAATTATGAGCGCAATGCTTTCAAATGGTGAAGGAAAACATTGTAAGAAAACCGGTATACCCTAGAACAAAAATTCGAAGGTCAGTCACGTACGGAACACTAACTACTGTGCAAAATATGGTTCTGTGGCAAATGTCATGTTCGGACGTGCCTAAGAATACCCTCTTTAGATACGCACAAAAGATGTAAGCAACTAGAGATCTAAGGCGATTCTCTACAGAGCCTGGGATTACAGTCGTGTTCATCATCATGTTAATCACCATCAATCATGTTACGTATATGATACCTTCTATTACTTTAAGAATCAAAGTTCTCATCGAGATATTCAAAACGCACAGCCTAAACTGATGATAGTTGTAGAAACTTATAATATTTTTTTGTTTGAAATTCAACCAATATATAAATAAAATATTGTCAACGAAATCGAATCAAAAAAATCTAAACAATCTTGAAACTTAGGAAAAGTACTTTTAAAACAATAATTAAAGACTGAATTTATATTCCCACAAACTACCCTTAAAACTTGGTGCATTGTGATGTTAAATTTTGTATGGTAACATTATTAGATTTTTCATTCAAGATTCTATTTGCTTGAAACTTGTGATAAATATACTTCAAAACAAAACAAACATGATCACGATTCTAATCCCCAAGCTTGGAATATTATATCTTCTCAGATATAGCGTACTTAGATCTAAAACCGGTAGTCAGAGGCAAGTCCATACATTATTATTTGGCACATGCTCTCATTTTGCGTTGAACCCAAGACTTTTGGATCGTGGGGCAGGGGTGCTACCACTACACCGCCAGTGCTCTATAGTATACTAGCTGTCCCGCCCGCGACTTCGTTCACTCAAAGTATCTAAACTGAGTTTCAAACAAATCACACTAATAAAAAAATCCCATAAATAATATTGACACCCAATTTTACCCATTTAAGAGGGCTATTTTGAAATATTCAGGTTTACGTTTCCATTTATTTTGCATTTAAAGTATCTGAATCAAAATTCGGACCAATTGCACCATCCTTTAAAAAGTAAGTATCCATAGAAACATTGACCCCCCATTTTGAAGATTATATTGAAAAATCCTGAAACACCGTGTCCATTCATTTTTTATTTACAGTATATAAAGTTTCAGACCAATCGCACCTCCCGTTAAAAAAATCCCATACAAACATTGACCCCTTTTTTAAAGTTATATTGAAAAATCCTGAAACAGGAAACAAAGTTTCAGGCCAATCGCACCACCCGTTAAAAAAATCCCATACAAACATTGACCCCCCACCCATTTGACCCCCTTTGTTTGAGTTATATTGAAAAATCCTGAAACACGGAACAAAGTTTCAGACCAATCGCACCACCCGTTGTAAAGTTCCCATACAAATAAAAATTGACCCCACATTTGACCCCTTTTTGATGCTTATATTGAAAAATCCTGAAACATGTGTCCATTCATTTTGCATTTATAGTGCACAAACAAAGTTTCATGAAAATCGCTACACGCGTTAAAAAGTTTCATACTAACGTTTTCACCCTTTTTCACCCCCTTAGAGATGGAATTTCCAAAAATCCCGCCATAGTGGGTGGTTTTGTTATAAAAGGAAACCACTTTCCAAATTTCAGTTTTCTATCTTCAGCGGTTTCGGCTCGGCGATGATCAATCAGTCAGTCAGTCAGGTTAAGCTCTTATATAGATATAGATAGATAAAAATCTATGATTAAATTATTTCAAAGCTACCCTTAAGCGGGGTGTAGACTTCAGGGGTGGTAATATTTACACAGGAACATTTGACCTTAAACTTGCTTTAGACACTGTAATTTTTTGTTTTGATGATAACGTTACTTCATATATCGCACCACAGTTTCCACACAAATTTAAATCCCTCCAATTAAGTTACTTTGAGAAACCCTGAAACACTAGTCTTGTTTCTTTAGTTTTGCATTCCGAGTATCCAAACGATTAAAGTATCGATACAGACATTGAAAACTACCCATTTAAATACGAAACAAAAGATTTGTACCAATAATCACTTAGTACTTATCACTGCAGAAGTAGCACTTTCTCATCTTACACCTAGTAGCTACTAAAGATTTTTTGAGGATTCAGTCCACCTTCGATCTTTTCATATATAATTTTACTAGCTGTCCCGCTCGCGACTTCGTTCACTTAAAGTATCTAAACTGAGTTTTAAACAAATCACACTAATAAAAAAATTCCATACATAACTTTGACCCCCCCTTTCACCCTTTTTAGAGGGTTATTTTGGAATATCCAGAAATACGTATCCATTCATTTTGCATTTACAGTACACAAACAAAGTTTCACACCAATCGCACCACCCGTTAAAAAGTTCCCATACAAACATTGACCCCACATTTAACCCCTTTTTGATAGTTATATTGAGAAATCCTGAAATACGTGTTCATTTATTTTGCATTTACAGTGCACAAACAAAGTTTCATGAAAATCGCTCCACGCGTTAAAAAGTTTCATACTAACGTTTTCACCCTTTTTCACCCCCTTAGAGGTGGAATTTCCAAAAATCCCGCCTTAGTGGGTGGTTTTGTTATAAAAGGAAACCACCTTCCAAATTTCAGCTCTCTAGCTTCAGCGGCTTCGGCTCGGCGATGATCAATCAGTCAGGTCAAGCTCTTATATAGATATAGATTGTAATTGATAGAACAATACACAAGAAAAACCGTCAAAGTGAGGACTTAACTTTTACACACTGGAAAATATAGCATACCGAGGTCTTACATACACATTGTTTAGAAAAGCTAGCCATCCGAGGACCTTTGTGTTAAAATCTAACACATAGGTCCTCGGATAATACAACAAACGTGATATGAATGTAAAGAAGCTGTGTATAAAGCGATAGTGGCGCCAAAAGTGAATAAAAAGTGTAAATGTAAGATTATGAATATTTTTGATCAAACCGAGGTTAGGGCAACTTTTTCGGATTACGTATACAGAATGACTCAAAATCGTTCGCAGAATACGAATCTTCGGTCAAGTCAAACCGAGGACCCTCGAAAATGTCCTCGCTTTGAAAAGGTCCTCGGTCGTGCCTTGTGTATTCATACGCATGTCCTCGGATGGTACTTAAAACAAACACACAGATACACTGACAGATACTTTAAACTTATAACACCCTTTTTTTTCGTCGGGGGTTAAAAATAGTGATACTTTTGCTGCCCGTGTGAAGCTGGGGCGTGTTGGTAGTCTATACTAATATCATAAAGAGGAAAGTTTTGTATTTTTGTTTGTAACGAATAAACTCAAAAAGTACTGGTCCGATTTCAAAAATTCTTTCACCATTAGAATGCTACATTATCCCTGAGTAACATAGGCTATATTTTATGTAGGTACCTCGCGAGCAAAGCCGCGGGCGGAAACTATTTTATTATAAACATTGATTTGATGTTTTTATTTTTCAGGTGCTGCCACCCGGCTCTCCGCTCATGCCGCGTGAGATCGACCATCCAGACTATCTGTTCTTGCACTACACCATGCAGTAATCGAATCGCTTGGAACTCGGATCTAACGTCTATCAATAACTGTTGGAAAACTGGGGATATTTAGCGTATGTTGGGGGGAAATTGGGGTTTATTCGGGGAAACTGGTGTCTGTACGGTGCTTTGAAAATAAGTTTGACGGAGTAAATTGAAATGGGGAATTTGGGAGTAAAATGAATCTATCTGGAGGGGATTTGGGAAGGATTAACTGATGTTAGATTTCAAAGTACTTATTAATCTAGTTGGATAAATATAATATCTTAACTAGCAGCCTTATATAAAGCTTAATTCACACTCAAATAATATTTACACTAGCTTAAAGTGTCTCTAATTTTATATCTCATTTCTATCTAGAAATATATAAATAATACTTGTAACATTAAAAGTCCCCAACGAGTTGTAAGTTTTCCTTTAATTTCGAGTTCCATTGCGTTGAAACGATTTTTTTATCTGTCATTATAATACATTTAATATCAGTATTGAATGCACCTTTTGAATTGTAAACACGCTTCAACGAGTTACGTAGAATTAGATTTAGCGTTATCGTAATACATAATTAGTGTTAAGATTCTTTTGGGTTTTTTTTGGGTTATCGTAGTGGACATTTCTGATGACATTTGCTTTTTTAACTTGGAGGTCAATGAACCCATCCACGTGGTTAACGCAAAAGAAATTCATGTATGTTATTTCTATTATTTTAGTTTTGAAAAAAAAAAGTTTTTTTAATTTACATCGTTTCAAAACTAATTTCGTAGGAATATCCTTAGAGTAATATATTTTTTTCTGTAACACTTTATTATTATTGTATTATGTCGTGTACGGTTTATCAGTCTCGGGTTAGAGCGATTAAAATAAGTAAAAAAAAATTCAATTATTTTCACATTGGTTAACAATTTTTCTAATTCATTGACACTTTTAACGCCACTTGACTTTCACCAACATTTGCATTTGAAGCTCTATTTGTAACAGACAAACCGACAGTCTGCATCTTGAAAATACGCCCATTTTCATCACAATTTTGTCTACAGTCAAATGTCATACAGACCAGTGAACGGAAAAAAACACGGAAGCATTACTTCAAGGGAAATATCCGCGAATATTAACACTAAAATCCACACAACTAATCTCCTTCGTGGATTTGCCAAAAATTGATTGATATTTTCTACGCAAAAGTCGCCTTTATTACTTTGAAGTTTACTAGATAGCTTATGTCAATTTCTTCAACGCCCCCTTGCTACGTGGGATGATAACTATATAAATGATATTCAAGGCATAATTGACAAGCCACGCCTACCAGAGCTCATTTTTAGCCAAGAAATACTTCCATGTATTTTCCGTTCACAGATAGGGCGTGTTGGTGAGATGAATTATTATTATCAAGCGAAGATGTGAAATTATCTGATACCACTTATCATAGCCTTAAATCTAGTTTTAAGTCAGTTTAATTTTCTCTAGTATTAAGGTTGTCAGGTTATGAATATAGCCACATAACATTGTAACGAAGCTAGCTGTTATTGAACATCTCATATACATCAGCTGTTGCAATATCTAAGCAATATTACTTTGATGTTTCGCACCATGACATATAACAATTCTATTGAAGTATTGTCAGATCAGCAAGAGACAATGAAATAGTGTCACAGGCGATCGTATAACCCGGTTTCTTGATCCAACAAACCGGTGGTTAAGATAACCATCCGTTATAGTGGTATTCTAACCTGATGATCATCTCTTTATAGTAATGTCAGTCCCAAGTTCAGTATTGTCACGCTATCCATCCCGACTAGATGGGACTGTAGAATAGATTCATTGTATTCATTTATTGACGAAATAAATATAATATAACCATTTTATTGTTTTATTTTAATACTAAACTTTCATCCCCTATTTTATTCCCTTGGGGGTAGATTAATCAAAATCCTTTCTTAGCGGATGCCTACGTCATAACATCTACCTGCATGCCAAATTTCAGCCCGATCCGTCTAGTGGTTTGGGCTGTGCGTTGATAGATCACTATGTCAGTCAGTCAGTCAGTCACCTTTGAGTTATATATATTTAGACTAGCTTCCGCCCATGGCTTCCACGGTGGTACCAGGAAAATCAAAAACAAATCTATCCCGCGGGAACCGTACATTTTCCGGGATAAAAGTAGCCTATGTGCTATTCCAGACTATAATCTATATCTGTGCCAAATTTAGTCCAGATCCGTTGAGCCGTTTCAGCGTGAAAGAGTAACAAACATACATCCAGACATCCTTACAAACTTTCGCGTTTATAATATTAGTGGGATTAGCTGATAGTAGCCTATGTGCTATTCCAGACTATAATCTATATCTGTGCCAAATTTAGTCCAGATCCGTTGAGCCGTTTCAGCGTGAAAGAGTAACAAACATACATCCAGACATCCTTACAAACTTTCGCGTTTATAATATTAGTTAGTGGGATTAGCTGATACCCGCGACTGCGTAGGCGTTAAATATAATTAATATTCGTAATAAACGTAATTTTTAATATTCTGTGACTGGGGCAGTACGAATGGATAAGGTTTGTGATAATTAGCAAATTCTTATCTGTTTTATTTGTCAACCGATTTCTATGAAACAAAGCCTAAGTTTCAATCCAAGCTTATCTTGCATTAGGGAAAACTGCAATCAATTTGGTTCAGCCGTTGTGGAGATTAGCGTGCACAAACGCACAGTTAAAACAAACATTTTTTTCAAAAAGGTTAGGTAGCACTATTTTTTATTTAATATCAAAAGTAGACCACCACAGGTAAAAACTTTATTTCGCTACTTTTTAGGGTTCTGTACAAATGGGACCCTATTACATGCTACTGTATGAACTATCCACCAATATAATTTATTTATTATTACGTGTTATTACTAAGCCCCTGCTGTCCGTCCGTCTGTCTGTCTGCGGGCTATATCTCATTATCCGTAATTTAAAGACAGTTAAAATTTTTACAGATTGTATATTTCTGTTGCCGCAAATAATAGAAATAAAAATTGTACAATGGTGCTGAACCCTTCATGCGCGAGTCCGACTCGCATTTGGCCGGTTTTATTGCTATGACCTAAGTATATACATAGTTACTACATATTTCTAGTATAAAAATAGAAAAATATAAATGCTTATCTTTCTTACCTAATCAAATATTTTTTTTACAAAATCTGGCTATAAGATCTTAGGTACTTAAGCCCAAAGTAAAAAAACAAAAAGTTGGTGTTTAGTTGTAGGTATGTAAAGTATATGACGACCTCAGTGGCGTAGCGGGCGAGAGTCCGCCTGCGGCGCAAGAGATTGCGGGTCCGATTCCCGCCGCGGAACAAATTTGTGTACGATCTGCAGAAATTTGTTCCATTGGTCTGGGTGTTTTCTATGTATAATAAAAAAATATCTATCTATGTATATAATGTATTAAATTAAATATAATCAGTTATCTAGTAGCCATAACACAAGCTTTGAGTAGCTTACTTTGGGGCTAGATGATGTGTGGACTGTCCAGCATTATTTATTTATTTATAAAGTACCTTAAGTCTTAAGGTACTTTACATACCTACAACTAAATACCTACATTATTATTATTTTCATCATAATCTGATGATTCTATGTATAATTTAAATGAATGTGGATGGATACAGGGGTAGAGGTAGGCCAAAGAAAAGATGGATCGACTGTGTGAATGATGATGATGTGTGAACTTTTGGAAAAAAAATATTATTTAGAATAAGCTGGAATTATAACACTTAGAGACAGCGCGCACGGGTTACCTACTTTTGTTGCCGTGACTATTTCGTCACTCAATGTGTGGAGATGTCACTCAATTGTTACGTCGTAACATGCGCGCATCTCCATACGTAACCAAGAAGATAAGAGTGACGAAACAGTCACGGCGACAAAAGTAACCCGTGCGCGCTATCTCTTATCTTACGCCTTCTGATAGATTCTAAAATAATAAGAAACGTCGCCTTCAACTTGTAAATCTTGTGGGACGCCATCTTCCGTTATTAATCGGAACTTTTGGTCGATTGGCGGGAAAAACGTGTCGCAAACAAACGTTTTTTGTATCTCTGTGAGGTAGATTTTATCGCAGTTCACATGCTCCATAGCGGCCTGAAACAAATTAAATTAGAACTATTTAATTACTTACAAAAAATAAGGAATTCATATATGAAGTAATTTCATTCATTTCAAGTATTCATAGTATTCGAAAGATTAAATTGTTATATACAATACATACGTACTTTAGGTATGTGTTCAATACAGAACATAAAATTACTAAATGTACATACATACATACATAAAATCACGCCTGTTTCCCAACGGGGTAGGCAGAGACCACGGATCTCCACTTGCTACGATCCTGACATACTTCTTTTGCTTCATTCACTCTCATTACAATGTTTTCTACCAAATAGTAATTTATTTATTTTAAGTTAGCAATACTGATTTTTTGCTGGCAACATTCTCTTCTACATTGATTGTGCTATTGAGCGGTCTGAGCATTTTGAGTTTCAATAAAGTAATTAATTTAAATAGTATATTAGCCTTTTATTTAACAGTATGAATTTTTAATTGAATTAATCTTTTTTTCATCTATACTAATATTATAAAGAGGAAAGTTTTGTATTTTTGTTTGAGAATAATCTCCAAAGCTACTCGACCGATTAAAAAAATTATTTCACCATTAGAATGCTACATTATCCCTGAGTAACATGAGGCTATAATTTATTTAAAAAAAGAATAGAGTAGGTACTTTTGCTACCCGTGTAAAGCCGGGGCGTGTTGCTAGTTTTAAATAAATATAAATACCTATTGGTGGACATTTTACTCAAACGTCATCTAGCCCCAAACTAAGCAAAGCTTGTACTATGGGAACCAAATGGCTGATAGATTAACTATATACTTTTTTTTTGTAAATAAATACATACAAACATAAGTATTATTAAATATTTTTTTTAATTCAGTGTGTATTTTTTTTCTATAACCCTGAATTTGGCTAAGAATTTTAATTTATTCTGCCAGCACCAGTTTCACTTTATTTGGAAATAATAAATAATTAATAATGTAGGGAATGTCATATTAAAGGCATTGTGAAGGCCTAATAACTTCATCACTTGTAGGCCACTTGACTCAACACAACATTACTATGACAAAGGTTAATGTATTCCTATTGACCTATTGTATAGATTGATTGGGTCAAATTGATCTAAAGAGATTTTTTTCTATAGATGAACAAAAATAGGTAAATATTAATTCAACCTTATAAATAGAAGAACCACCAATGACCCATGTTGACTCGATATCCTGCCGTCCATCAATGTAGTCCACAGCCTCGTCCAGACTCTGCACCACTACCACTCCATCTGGCACCTGGAACACCAAGAACCCACTAAGCTATTTGTCACAAACATACTATTGGCTACTTCCAAGTGATCGCGTCATGAACAACCAATAGGGACACAGCACGCACGTATTAGTGCGCGCTGATTGGTTTATTACTGTTCCCACACCCCGCTATCCTAGCTTCTGTATTTTTATTGTTTGTCTAATTATATTCGCCATATTGGTATCAACATGAACACTTATAAGTATAGTTCATCCAACGGATCTAGGCATTCGTGAAGTTAGCCACAGGTGCGAGTTTGCGCATGTACAGTTCCTTCCCCCTCTCCTCATACCTCCAATTGCTCCCGAAAAACGATACTGCGCAGCTCTTGCGGCTAACTTCACGAATGCCTAGATTCGTTGAGCCAACTATACAAGATTTGTTTTTCTCCTATAAGTGAACTGTATTTTTGCTCTTTGAGAAAATAAATAATCTTTAAACTGTTTTTGCTCAAAATTTCCCTATCTACCTAAATAAGTAGGTAGTCAATATCAAAAGTTAAGTTCAAAGTATTGTGTTGGAATCACGCCGCTACACATACATGTAACCATGCCTGTTTTCCAACAGGGTAGGCAGAGACCACGGAACTCAACTTGCTTCTAAATGTCACATTAAATAGAATGAATTATAAATTAAAAAAATATATATGATCACGACTGTAATCCCCAGGCTTAGTAGATGTCTTCCTCAGATCTTTAGTTACTTAGATCTTTGAAGATATCTAAAGGGGGTAGTCAGAGGCAAGTCAGAACATGACATTTGGTACATGCCTACATTTTGCACAGTAGTTAGTATTCCGTACGTGACAGGTTGCGAGCCCATCGCCGCTTATAATAATACTAACCAATGACACATACATATGTACCTTCGAATTTTTGGTTCTAGGGTATGTCGGTTTCCTCACGATGTTTTCCTTCACCGTTTAAGAGCAGTGGCATTGTGCACATAAATTTTTCGAATGGAAAAACTCATTGGTGCACGACCAGGTTTGAACCGTCGACCTTCGGATCGTGAGGCAGGGGTGCTACCACTACACCACCAGCGCTCTCGGCGACCAGAGTCTAGTTAATTAGATATTTAAGGATATTTAACGGGAGATAGAGGCCATTCATCATGTTTGTTCAATGTTTTGTTTCCGTGCTTCTATTTTGTAACTGATGATGTATTTAATTTTCATATTTGTTCATTTATATTGTGTGTATTGTGGTGGCGAATAAATGATATGTCTATGTCTATGTATGTCTTATTCATTCTTTTAACCAGTGTAAAACAGGACCCTATTACAAAGACTCCATTATTTGACTGTCACTAAACTGTATCTCCGAACCATGATAGTTAGACAGTTGAAATTATCACAGATGATGTAGGTATTTCTGTTGCCGCCATAACAACAAATACTAAAAACCAGATTAAAATTAATATTTAAGAGGGCTTCCATACATCAAACATGTTTTTTTTGCCGTTTTTGAAAAATAATGGTACGTAACCCTTTGTGTGCGAGTCCGACTCGCACTTGTCCAATTTTTGCTAAATTAAGTAAGTACTCTTACATTTTCTCGAAGTTTCTCAACATGATGTGTAAGTACAATATTAACTCGATTGTCCAATGGTCTGTATTTATCCGGGATACAGTCCCATGTGACACGTCCCATGATAACTGCATTCGTTCTGGAAGGTTCCGTGACTTTTGTGGTCATTGAACTGAAGTATGCCATCTCCTTTCTGGAAATAAACATCAGTAGGTACAAATATTATTTAGACAAATATTTTTGAACTTTAGAGAGTTGTTGGTGTAGTGGTAGCATTCCTGCCTCACTATCTGAATGTTGTGGGTTCAAACTTGGTCCTGCACCAATGAGTTTTTCTATTCCAAAAATTGATCTGCACAATGCTGGTGCTCTTAAACGGTGAAGGAAAACATCGTGAGGAAACCGGCATAGGTACCCCAGAACTAAAAATTCGATGTGTGTCATTTAGGTTAGGTATTCTTATAAAAGCGGCGATGGGCTTGCAACCTGTCACGTACGGAATAATAAGTAGGTACTGTGAAAAATGTGGGTTATGTGATAAATATCATGTTTGGACGTGTCTCTGAGAACCCTCTTACCTTACCTCTTACCTCTACCCTCTACTTTTAGGTAGATACTATTCTGAATTTTTAAAGGGGAAGGTAGTGTAGGTTAAAACTTACTTCAGCCTCCACGGCAAAGTTCCATTGATTCCTATTCCTCTATTTTCACACGCCGCTGCTATGAGATTCAATTTGATTCGAGACATTTTGATTTTTTACGAAAGTACAGTCAAAACAAACTTTTTTCTCTGGCTGTGCTGGATACGGTTAGTTAGTTTAGTTATTAGTTAGATAACCAATTAGATAACTTTTAACCTTAGTCTAAGTACTCTTTACTCTGCACGCAATTCAAACAAACAAACGAACGAGTAAAGTAAAAATAAACAAAACACAACCATCGATCGACCGCCACAATTGACAATGACATTTCTGTATATTGTGACAGTGTAATTTGTAAAACTTCTCGTTATGACAATGACATATTATATATGTCACTAGCTGTCCCGCCCGCGACTTCGTTCACTTAAAGTAGGTACCTATCTAAACTGAGTTTCAAACAAATCACACTAATAAAAAAATCCCATAAATAACTTTGACACCCAGTTTTACCCATTTTAGAGGGCTATTTTGAAATATCCAGGAATATATCTCAGGAATCAGGAATAATCCAGGGTTTCCATTTATTTTGCATTTAAAGTATCCAAACCAAAACTAAGACCAATCGCACCACCCTTTAAAAAGTACCCATAGAAACATTGACCCCACATTTGAGCCCTTTTTGAAGGTCATATTGAAAAATCCTGAAACACTTGTCCATTCATTTTGTATTTACAGTACACAAAGTTTCAGACCAATCGCACCACCCATTAAAAAAACCCCATACATACATTGACCCCTTTTTTTAGAGTTATATTTAAAAATCCTGAAACAGAAAACAAAGTGTCTGGCCAATCGCACCACCCGTTAAAAAATTCCCGTACAAACATTGACCCCCCTTTTTTAGAGTTGTATTGAAAAATCCTAAAACACGAAATTAAGTTTCAGACCAATCGCACCACCCGTTGAAAAGTTCCCATACAAACATTGACCCTCCATTTGACCCCTTTTTTTAAAGGTTTTATTGAAAAATCCTAAAACACGAAACAAAGTTTCAGACCAATCGCCCCAGGTTAAAAAGATCCCATACAAACATTGACCCTACATTTGACCCCTTTTTGAAGGTTATATTGAAATATCCTGAAACACGTTTCCGTTCATTTTGCATTAACAGTACATAAACAAAGTTTCAAGCCAATCGCACCACCCGTTAAGAAGTTCCCATACAAATATTGACCCCACATTTAACCCCTTTTTGAAGGTTACATTGAAAACTCCTGAAACACGTGTTCATTTATTTTGCATTTACAGTACACAAACAAAGTTTCAGGCCAATCGCACCACCCGTTAAAAAGTTCCCATACAAACATTGACCCCACATTTGACCCCTTTTTGATGGTTATATTGAAAAATCCTGAAACACGTGTCCATTCATTTTGCATTAACAGTGCACATACAAAGTTTCATGAAAATCGCTCCACACGTTAAAAAGTTTCATACTAACGTTTTCGCCCTTTTTAACCCCCTTAGAGGTTGAATTTCCAAAAATCCCGCCTTAGTGGGTGGTTTTGTTATAAAAGGAAATCACCTTCCAAATTTCAGCTTTCTAGCTTCAGCGGTTTCGGCTCTGCGATGATAAATCAGTCAGTCAGTCAGTCAGTCAGTCAGTCAGTCAGTCAGGTTAAGCTCTTATATAGGTATAGATTGACATCATGACAACAGAAAGTAGTAAAACATTAAAACAAGACGACAAATCAAATGGGCTACAAAATTGAGGTTGATTCTCCATTCGGAAACTCTGAGTTCGGAAACCGACCATATTATACCAAACACTTCCAAACACAAATGGTTCACGAAACGTCATGAAACGGACATTGGCAGAATTGTGACAACAAGCCACAAAAGCCATAGACAAGTATTGAATTGAATTGAAACAAGACGACGAACGTCACTCATTTGACATTGACAGGTACGTTAAAACTTAAGCGGCAGCGGCAGTTGCAGCAAAGATAACAAAAGATTAATGAGTGCATAATGCCAATAGCTTACATTAATACAAAAAAAAAACCACTAGTCGCGTACGAAAATACAATTCAAATACATAATATCTGAAACCATCTAACTACCCTCTCTATCTACGTATACGGTGCCTACCCGAAATATCCATTAGTTACGTTGGTAGACACCTACCTACCTACTTACCTACTAGAACTTATTGTATCTCCAAAAGTTAGCAATCCTAGTCGTTATATTGATAAAGTCCTATCCTACAAAATATTTAGTTAAGTATTTTCTATCTGCCTAATTATAATTAATCATAATAAGTACCTGTAGGTACCTACACCTAAGCTTTTTTTTTAATCCTTCTAGGCACTGACCAACGATTCGTAATGTAGGTAGTGTGGGTTGAAACGAGAATTAAAAATAAAAATGAGATGAATAGAGAAAAATAATGATAGATGAGAGAGCACTTGAATTCCTAATTTAAAACAAGATCACTTTGTAAATGCGCACGAATTGTTCAGTTTCAGTTGAACGACATTTTTCAGTTTGCGCTGGATGGATAATAATTGAAAGAGAAAGCGCATGTTGTAACGATCTAGCTAGGCAGAGATAGCAGTATTGTGTACTTTCTCTTTATTTGCTGAAAGCTTTGCGAGGGACAGAGCAGACTGAGAGAGGAGAGGAAAGTTGGTGTCTCTTCAATTCAGCGGACTATAGTCATGATATTCTTCAGTGTCAGATAGCTCGTCGGCTCGACGGTCGTGTGCTCTGTTCCCGGCAAATTTCTCGCAATTTTTCCATGCCACAAAAAAACGACATGTGTTTTTATTTGACTAAATATCAAAATATATAGTGATGTAGGGTTGTGTGAAATTAATGTTTGCTAATGGATTACATGTAGGTAGATACTCTTAATTTTACGTTGAAAACAGTGAACGATATTTTGTTTGTTATTGAATTTGTGGTGTTGCGTGTCGTTTACAAAACAATTTATAAAAAGGCGCAATGTGAATTCTAATCCGGTAGCTGTACCTAAAGGTAAATAGAACCTAATGATAATTACTTACTTAACCATCTAATCTTCTTCTTCTTCTTATTGTGACAGAATTTCATTTTTTTTAATAGGTAGGTAAGTAAAGTAGGTCGGTATCTACACCTAATGATAATTACAGGTACCCACCTAGTCTTCTTCGTCTTCTTCTTACCTATCATGTCACATGTTCCTTTTTTAACCAGTGTGGTGAAAGGGTTAACGTGCGCCTTAGGGGCTCCTTCGAGCACTAGACACCATGTCTGCGAACTTTTAAGGTTCTACGACATGCGACATGCCGGTTTCCTCTGCACGGTGTTTTCCATCACCGTTTGAGAGTAGGTACTGGTGCTATACCAGTAGGAACCTACCTACTCTCAAACGACACATCATTTTTTCGTACTAAAAAATCCATTGGTGCAATGAATTCGAACCCACGACCTCGACGATCGGATGGCGGGGTAGGTACTACCATTATTAGCAACCATGTTATTTAACAAAAAGATTAGGTACTTACCTACTTACATAGACATAAGTAGTGACGATATCAATTAATTAATTTATTTAGGCTGAGTACCTATCTATAACTACTTAATAGGTTTGTACTTATAAGTATTGCCTATAACCAACGTGATTTTGAATATTTAAATCCTAAACTAATTATGTTGGTAGGTAGGTACTTACCTACCCAGATACCTACAGTCAGCAGCAGAAATCAACCAAGGAAAAACGTATATACCTACCTAAGTAAATAGGGCAATGTAGGTACCTACCTACCTCGACCGAAGGTTTCGTTCGATACTTACCTAGGTACTTACCTCCTATTGTTAGATATATATAAGTAGGTAAATCTTTTTTCCAACAGTTAGACTTATCAACGCTCTATTTATCCTATCAAATTAGGTACCCAATTATAAACATAAAATACATAAAAATGGTCACGACTGTAATCCCCGGGCTCGGTAGATGTCTCCTCAGATCTCTAGTTACTTATATCTTTGAGGATATCTAAAGAAGGTAGTCAAAGGCACGTCGGAAAATGACATAGCACATGTCCACATTATGCACAGTAGTTTGCATTCCGTTCGTGACAGGTTGTAAGCCCATCGCCGCTTATAAGAATACTAATATAACACGTCACGCTTTTAAGTTTGTAGTTATAGGGTATGCCGGTTTCCTCACGATGTTTTCCTTCACCGAAGAACACTGGCATTGCGCACATACCTTTTTCGAATAGAAAAACCCATTGGTGCACGACCAGGTTTGAACTCACGACCTTCGGATCGCGAAGCTGAAGTGCTACCACCACACCGCCAGTGCTTGAATAATTACCTATCCTAATTAAAAAATGTTCTAAGGATACCTTTACTCCATCTTTAGTTTGAAAGACGAGTCTAAAATAAAGGTTATAAAGGTATTTAAAATAACGGCAAAATATAAAAATTAAGTAGAATCGCCCAGGGACTACCAATAGGTACTTATAATAAAGCCTAGATAAGAAGGTAACTAGTATAAATTGTTTAATTAAAAAATGTTTGTATGTAGATATACCTACCTACCTAGTGTCAGTTGGTGATATTTGCATTGTGATAGTAGCATTAGATAAATATACCTAGGTATGTACTTAGAACCTAGTTAGGTAGGTTATTGCATTTTATAATTTTCAAATAGGTACTTACATTTTATTGTTAGGAGCTACTCTAGTCTTCGATAATTTTTAGATGGGTTGAAACAAGAATTTAGTATTGTAGTGAAAATCTTTGAATGGTTTGAAACGGTAAAAACTAGGTGGGTACCTAGGTACTTAATTTTTTATGTGCAATTTTGTTATGATTTTAAAATGAATTTATTGTTATAAATCGAAGTAGGTAGGTTGATTCAACATGTATTTTTTTATATTATTATCCTTATTTAGAGAAATATACCTAACTTTAAGTACCTACCTACAAATCCACTAGTAGGTACCTAAATAAAATATGTGAAGCAATGAGCTTTATGGACCGTTAAAGCACTTATTACACTACCCTGAATTCAGGGACCCTTACTTACGCTAAATAAGAGTGGTGTAATATGAGTTAGGGCGTAAGGCGTAGAGGCTAGGCGTTAGGCTCCCTTACTACCGGGCCCTGAATACCGTGTAGTGTAATACCCGTTTAAACGATCTTTATCCAGGATCGTTACAAACTATCCAAGATCCAGGGGCCATCCTGTTTCAGAAACGTTACATTCCAAGCTTGAAGTATCTACCTACTTCGATAGGTAAGTACAACTTTTACTGGTAGGTACTTTTACAATAGTAGGTACTTACGAAATATAAAGTTATATTACTCTGTTGCCCAAAGAGACACTGTTTCGAGAAAACTAGAAACACAAAATGAGTCCTCTGAATAAGTTAAATTCACGTATAAATCGGGTAGGTACTTACCTACATAAAAACTAGTAACGGTGCAGAATGAACTTTTGAATGAGTTAAATTCACGTATAATTCGGGTACTTACCTACATAAAAACTAGTAACGGAGCAGAATGAACTTTTGAATGAGTTAAATTCACGTATAATTCGGGTACCTACCTACATAAAAACTAGTAACGGTGCAGAATGAACTTTTGAATAAGTTAAATTCACGTATAATTCGGGTACCTACCTACCTAGAAACTAGTAACGGTGCAGAATTAACTTTTGAATAAGTTAAATTCACGTATAGTTCTGGTCTCAAAGCTGTGTAACTAATTACTGCGTAATTACCCGCTCAAACAATACGACTACCTAGCTGTTTACTTTGTTAAATAGAATAATAGCTCTTATTTTGGGAGATGTTACAAACTTGTACAGTCACCAACAAAAGTGAATGAACATTTTAAAGCCTCTAATCTATAGGGAGGTTTTAATATTATAAAGATGAAGAGTTTGTTTGTTTGAACGTGCTTTAGTCAGGAACTACCTACTGATTAGAATGGAAATATTACTCAGTGTTGTATAGTCTATTTATCGTGGAAGGCTATAAGCTAGGTATATAACTTATCGCTACAATAAAAAATGTTGCAAAAACAGAAAAAAATATATTAGGTACCTACTTAAAACAAGCAGACAAAGTTGCGTGAGAGTCAGCTAGTTCTTAGTAAACCTCTAGATAATACTTTATGTTTAGGTTGTACCTACTAGTGTTCTACTTTATCTAAGGTGTAAAGTTAGGCCAAAGAAAAGATGGATGGACTGTGTGAAGGATGACATGGGTAAGAAAGGAGTGAGTACTGAGATGACGAATGATAGAGGGAGATGGAAGATCACATGTTGTGCCGACAATAACGTGGGAGGAGCAGGTAGATGATGATAGCTACTTTAGAGGTTTGTACGAATTATGGTGGTTTTTAAGTGTTCATTGATTTTTGTTGTTAACTGTACATAGGTACCTTGTAAATTATATTGCACAACAGAACAGAATTACTCAATTACTTTTTATATAGTGAAACGTCCGACATTACATCGCTTTAAACATGATTATGACTGTACCTAATCCCCAGGATCGGTAGACAAAACAGATATCTTGTTACTTAGATCTTTGAGGATATTTAGATATTTAAGGGGAGTAGTGAGACTAATTAGGCAGGCCGCACATCAAGCATATCACTTGTATCTTTATAATTGTGGCGCGACATTTGAAACGCGACACATATAACGCCCCCGTATATCTGTGCGGTAGCACGCACACAAAGGACACATTTGTAGCAGGCGCGAATGTACAGATGATTCAGTCTAAAAATGCACGCCTCTCCACTTGTGCTTGTACCGCATGTAGATAATAGATAAATAAATAAATAATGCTGGACAATCCACACAGCATCATCTAGCCCCAAAGTAAGCTAGTCAAAGCTTGTGTTATGGGTACTAGATAACTGATAAATTTAATACATTATATTACATAGATAGATATATTTTTATTTTAGATAGAAAATACCCAGACCAGCGGAACAAATTTCTGCAGATCATACACAAATTTGTTCCTAGGCGGGAATCGAACCCGAAATCTCTTGCGTCGCAGGTGGACTCTCGCCCGCTGCGCCACTGAGGTCGTCAAAAATACATTGGAAATACATTGGAGGGGTGAGCATTTTTAGACTGATCTACCTACAATCTTTAGTAACTATAACAAAATTCACTGTCCCTATGTATGAATTTAGCGCAATGATTGTGCCGACGTAAATGTGCGATGCGTGTAGCATGTGGCGCTGGTGTGCGGCCTGCCTTATTGTGCAAAATGTGGACAGTGTCATGTTTGGAAGTGCCTCTAACTAAATAAATAAATAATGCTGGGCAGTCCACACAGCATCATCTAGCCCCAAAGTAAGCTACTCAAAGCTTGTGTTATGGTACTAGATAACTGATATAGGTACCTAATACATGATATAGGTACATAGATAGATATTCTTATACCTTTAAACGAGCAATTCTTGTATATATAATAGGTACCTATTATATAATCTGAATCTCGGAAACGGCTCCAACGATTTTCATGAAACTTTGTATGCAGAGAGTTTCGGGGGTGATAAATCAATCTAGCTAGATTTCATTTATAGAAAACGTCGTTTACCCCAAAAAAACGCCCTCTTGCCGGCTGCGCCACTGAGGTCGTCAAACCCAAAGATTTAAATCGTGAATAAAAATTTATTGTGCAATTATATTGCACGATCTTTCGTAAAAAAATATACTTATTCCTTTTGTACCCTGAAATTGAAAATATTTGGTGTGCCAAATGAGCGAGCTATCTCATTTCGTGTGGCAACAAAACGGCGCGGTCTTAATACCGTACGGGCATATCTACGATTTAAATCTTTGGTCAAACCCACCCTCTTTAGATATCCTCAAAGATCTAAGTCATTAGAGGTCTGAGAAGTATCTTTCCATGTATTGTCCGTTCACTGTAGGTATTATAGCGCATAATTATGTACTAACTAAGTATTTACTCTGTTATCTGACAGTTACTCTCCTCGTTGAGACAGGTCGAGGTCGCTTTTGGATACCTCGTGTTATGTACCGTATCGTGTACACTCAGCCTCAAAGTTTCGAGACAGTGGTAATTTTGAGTAACAAGTTTTTTAATTACCTACCTAGGTACCTACGTGTAATTTTTTATAGGTACGTAGGTATTTGGACTTTTGAAATTGAAAAATATTTATTCAGTACAATCACAAGGATCACTTTGAAACGTCTTTCATGCGGTGAATCTATGTGCCAATTCCAACCTAACCCAAGTACGAGAAGAACAGGCAAGAAACTCGTCTCGGTCCTAGCGCTTTCTTGTATGATCCTTCTTACAAAAAAATGTAATCGAGATACCTAATAATAATAACTTATAACAGAACATAAAAAAAAAACGGACCGTAGAATAATAATAATAATAATAATAATAATAACTTTATTTCAGGCAACATTAGTCTAAGTGTACAAGATGGAAAATACTTAAAAACTACGGCCCATATAAAATATATACCTTACAGTCTGACATACATATAATAAACTAGTTATTGGGAGCTGGAAGTGGGGGGGTGTCACCAAGCCTTCCACGGAATCGCCGAAATATGACACCCTTCGGCCAGAAATCCTCTTTCATATAGAGGGCGAGATTTGAAGTCGGCACTCGCACAACAAATGAATTAAAACTCACATTGTTGTGCGAATGCAACTTCTCCACCCTCAATATGACGTTGGTCTTCACCTTGATGTACTCCACCAAGTCAGTAGGTTTGGTGGCGAAGTGCAGTCGGAAATAAGTTAATAACATCTTATTTTTTTAAATCTTATTTAATAACAAACTAGGTAAATAGGAAAATATACTTTAAACAACAAATAAATAAAAAACAAATAATAAAAACTTATAATAATAACCTAACTACGTATTATTTTAAAGCAACTTAGACCGTTCATTTGCGTATTTTTATTATTTTTTAAGTATTTTTTATTAACATCATCATCATCATCATCATCATCATCTTCCTGCCCTTTTCCCACGTTATGTGGGGTCGGCACAACATGTGATCTTCTTCCATTTCTCTCTATCATTCGTCATCTCAGTACTCACTCCTTTCTTACCCATGTCATCTTTCACACAGTCCATCCATCTTTTCTTTGGTCTACCTTTACCCCTGTATCCATCCACATTCATATCTAACACTCTCCTCGTCACATCACATTCATCTCTTCTCATAACATGCCCATACCACGTTAACCTATTACTCCTCATCTTTTCTGTCACCGGTGCCACTTTCAGACTTCCTCTAATATACTTATTCCTTATTTTATCCATTCTCGTCACTCCACACATCCATCTCAGCATTCGCATCTCCGCCGCATGCACTCTTCTCTCTTCCGTTCCCTTGGTGGCCCAACATTCAGACCCATACAATACGACAGGTCTTATGATCGTTTTGTAGATTTTCCCCTTAAGTTTAAGGGGCATTCTCGGATCACACGTGGTTCCTGTGACCTGTCGCCATTTCATCCATCCCGCATTTATTCTATTTCTTATTCTATTTACACCATCTAAGGCCATAGGGGTAAAACTAGAGGGACCACCGAAGTCGCAGAACAAGTGCTCGGTTTTTGTTCTGCTGATCTTCAATCCGACACTCTCCAGTTTACCTTGCCATTTTCCCAGCCTGTTCTGGACCTCAATTGCGTTTTCTCCGACAAGAACAATGTCGTCGGCGAACAGCATACACCAGGGTGCCTCCTCCTCTATGTCCGATGTCAGAGCATCCATTTTATTAACATCGTTCTTTTGAATTAGTGTGATGAAAGGATTAATGTGCGCCTCAGAGCCTACTTTCGTTCACTTCTGAAATTAGGTCTTACGACATCACGGTTTCCTCACGATGTTTTCTTTCAAATATTGAGAATACCTACGTATCTTAGCGCACATAATTTTTTTAGGGCGATAATAAAAAGTCCCTCGTATCTTTGTCTAATCTACAGGTACCCACGTTTGATGTGGACTGTACTAGAAACTAAAATTAATTATTGCGTAAATATACGTAGTAAACCCGTTACAATGTAAAAAGCATAACATTGTAACTACACGCCATGTTGACGTCAATTTAAATGATTACCTATATAAAAAACTAGCTGATGCCCTCAGCTTCGCCCACGTGAATGTCGATTATCGCGATTTTTCATACAAACTTTCATCCCCTATTTTATCCCCTTGGGGGTAGAATTAATCAAAATCCTTTCTTAGCGGATGCCTACGTCATAACATCTACCTGCATGCCAAATTTCAGCCCGATCCGTCCAGTGGTTTGGGCTGTGCGTTGATAGATCACTATGTCAGTCAGTCAGTCAGTCACCTTTGAGTTATATATATTTAGATTTACTAACCTACGTAACTAATTTTATTTATTTTGGGCATGCATTCATTAGTTGCAAGATGTGATAAACATTTGAATTTCTATCAGCGATGAGCTTGCAACCTGTCACGTACGGAATAATAACAGCTTTGTAAATTGTAAAAATATAAATCAGAATACTTACGCATAAGGTTAGGTAATTAAATTTGGAAGTACCTAATTAATAGCAGCTTTTTACCGCCATATTGGATTTTTTGACATTTAATTTAGCCTATGTCAATCTTGTGATAATAATTAAACAATCCAACGAGACACCTCATTGTCAAAATACGTTCAGCCGTTCGGGCTACAGAGACACCCAAAATAATTCAGATTCATAAGTACCTACCTACTAAACACACTCACTCCTTCGTAATCGGGTACCTATCGATGATAGACCAATCAAAAATTCTCGTTACAAAGTTATATGATAATTTGTGCCAATGCCAGTGCTCTTAAACGGTGAAGGAAAACATCGTGAGGAAACCGGCATACCCCAGAACCAAAAATTCGAAGGTATGTGTCATAGGTTAGTATTCTTATAAGCGGCGATGGGCTTGCAACCTGTCACGTACGGAATACTAACTACTGTGCAAAATGTGGACATGTACCAAATGTCATGTTTGGACTTGCCTCTGACTACCCCCTTTAGATATCCTCAAAGATCTAAAAAATCTAAGTAACTAAAGATCTGAAGAGATATCAACCGAGCCTGGGGATTACAGTCGTGATCATATTTTTTTTTTTTTTTTTTTTAATGATAATTTGTCCTCTATTCCGTAGAGAAAAACTCTATTTGCGTACTGTAGTATGAAAAAAAGGTAAATAAGATTATTGCGGAAGAAAAAATCTTCTTTTAAAAAGTTTTTCACTCATAAAAATACCCTTTTCCGCAAGTTACGCCTCAATTAGCCCAAAGGCTATACCCAATTAGTTATTTTCACAAAAAAAACTCCATTAAAATTCCGCTTTTAGCCGAAGGAGAGCGGCCATTCTGCCAACGGGCGTCTATTCTGGTAACACAAGACTGGTGATAATATAAACTATTTGCAAACACAAAGGTTTATAACGATTTAATAGCCGTTGTGTAAGGCCGTACAGACAGCACAGTAATTAACTGAACGCTGGGTGGATCAAAGTATGGACGAAAATTTATATTTTTTAATAGAACTACACTCAAAAATGTTTGACTTCATTAAATTAGTTTAATTCGTGTGGACCATATTGTGTAATTTTGTATTTTATTTAATTTTGTGATATTCATTTATTTATTACTTCTGATTTATTATGATGTAAGTATGTAGATTTGAGTGTGTATTAATGTTTTATGGTTTCATAATAATCTGAAATAAATGAAAAAAAAAGTAGGTAATACATTAAGTATTTTTAAGTAACATAGAGCATGGATTTTAAACTTCCTACTGCACTAAGTCAAAAAATATTAAAAAAAATTAACCATCGAAATGAGAGAAAGCGAAAAATAAAATGAACCCTTTGTATCGGAGCGTCAAACAAGCAATTTTTTTTATGTAAGTATCTACTATTCTTACTCCTGAAAACCTTATACAAGTAATAGCCTTCCGTTTTTATAATTTTTATTAATTTTTTGTATCCGCTGGTTTTCCCATAAATAAATCAATCAATAAAATGAAATGAATAAGTAGGTAGGTATTACCTACTTATTAATAAATGTAAGATTTTTTTTACCTTATTATTTGTACACACAAATATTACATTTTAAAGTTTTAAACTAATAGCATGTACACAGGCGAGCTTAACGCTAAAAAGAATTATCTTCCAGCAAACCTTGGGATATGGGAATTAATTAATAAAGCGTAGAAAGATAAGCGGAACTTATAAAAAAACTTGCTTCTTATGTGCGTACCTACGTCAACGTATTAAGCTAACTGTACTGTACCACGAAAGTAAATTTTAGCTGCGTGAAATCTTACTTACGACTTCAATGGCATGGTGGTGGCTAGTCATAGCTGGGGAGTCCTGGGATCAGGCAAGACTGTGCTACCTATACCTAGGTACTATAGGTTAAAAAAACTTCCAAAATAACTTTCGCATTTGTTGTTGTTGGAAAATTCCAAAATTCCAACTATTTAAAAAAATTGACTTGGACCATTCTACTCAATTTAACATTTAACTTTTTTGAAAAACTTTTTTAACCTTGATTTTAGAACTCGTCTTTCAAGCTAATAGCATGAAGATGGAGCAATAAAAGGTTATTTCACGAAGAGTTTTAAATTAACCATTATTTTACAAGATAACCAACATTGTTTGTTTCCAACAATGGCGAAAGTGAGAACTGTTGAGTAGAAAGGCCCAGATGCGAGTGGGAACCACTAATTTATAATATATTTACGATGGAATGCGAAAGTGTAGGTAGGTATGTTTGTTTTTAAATGTTTTGCTGAGCTGATTTTATTCAATGGACCAACTGGAATCCAGAAATAGTTGCCTACATTAACCTTACATGTCATAGAAGAAAACATCCTACTATTATTATAAAAGCGAAAGTTTTTAAGAATGTATGGATGTGTGGATGTATGGATGTCTGTTTGTTACTCTTGCACGCTGAAACGGCTGAACGGATCTGGATGAAATTTGGCACAGATATGGATTATAGTCTGGAATAGCACATAGGCTGCTTTTTATCCAGGAAAAATGTACCTACTGTTCCCGTGGGATAGATTTGTTTATGTTTTTCAAGGTACCACGCGGGCGAAGCCGTGGGCGGAAACTAGTAAGAAATATTAATATTAAAGCAGGTGGCGCGGCCACGAATTATCACACAAAATATCGATCTATTGTTGAGTTTCTTGTATAAAGACTCAAGTTGTTTACTTCCATAAAATATAATAAAATCGCTGAGAAGCCGTGTTTGTGCTTTTGATATTTTCAAATATAGGTAAGTACTTAATACAAAATTGAAAAATTGAAAAACCTCCCGACATGGTTTGCCCCCGACCCTTACCCTAACATGGTAACCTTACCATGTTCTTTCAATATCATTGAAGTAATACGGTACCAAATTTCTAATCATTAGGACATATGGAAGGTAGTCCCCTCATCTATTAAAGAACTGATGATCTTCAAACGGCTGATCAGGTCATGGTTATCTTACCATATACTTTCAATATAATTGAAGTAACACGGTACCAAATTTCGAATCGTTCGGACATAAGAAAGTTAGTCAGATGCCCTCATCAACTAGAAAAGAGCTGATGATCTTCAAACGGCTGAACAGGTTTTCATAAAACATGGCTAAGAACACTCGGGATAAAATTATCTATGATACAAAGAAAACTAAACGAAAATCGGTTCATCCGTTTGGGAGCTACGATGCCACAGACAGATATACAGACACACAGATATACTGACAGACACGTTAAACTTATAACACCCCTCTTTTTCGTCGGGAGTAAAAAAATAGTGCTACTTAGAAAAGACACGCTTGACATCCTTAAACCACCGTTTTTTTTCAAATTGTCTGTCTAAATGAATCATATTTAAGCACAGAGTTAAGGGCTTCACACACAGCAGCTATAATGTAAAGATGTACATTATAGCACGATACATCTCATTACATCTTTCCATAGAAATCGTCATGTAATCGTCGAATAATGTTATTACATCCCGGGATGTAATGTACATTAATCTTATACCTTTAAACGAGCAATTCTTGTATATATAATTACAATTGGAATCTCGGAAACGGCTCCAGCGATTTTCATGAAATTTAGTAGGTATGCAGGGGGTTTCGGGGGCGATAAATCGATCTAGCTAGGTTTCATTTTTAGAAAACGTCGTTTACCAATAAAACCGAGCAAAGCTCGGTCACCCTGGTAGGTACTATGCATTATAGCTGCTGTGTGTGAAGCGCTATAGGTTTTAATAATTATGTAGTCTGGAATAGCACATAGGCTACTTTTTACGCGATATGTACCACGCGAGCGGAGCCGCGCGCGGTCCCTAGTTGATTATAATAAGCAGTTTACCTTGTGTTGAGTTTTCCGTGGCCTAGATAAAATTGCCAGAACTGAAATCCTGAAAACCCCAAATTACTTCCGCGTGTCACTGACCTCAAATAATCTTTATTTTGACAGTTGCTTCTTAATTACCTATATATACCATCTTCTTCAAATTGTCAATTCCAGTGCTCTTAAACGGTGAAGGAAAACATCGTGAGGAAACCGGTATACCCTAGAACCAAAAAATTCGAAGGTATGTGTCATAGGTTAGTATTCTTATAAGCGGCGATGGGCTTGCAACCTGTCACGTACGGAATATTAACTACTGTGCTAAATGTGGGCATGTACCAAATGTCATGTTTGGATTTGCCTCTGACTACCCTCTTTAGATATCCTCAAAGATCTAAGTAACTAAAGATCTGAGAAGATATCTACCGAGCCTGGGGATTACAGTCGTGATCATATTCTTCAAATTGTGTTATTGGTGGTCTGTAGTTTTGCAGACCAACTTAAAAAATACTACAATAGGAATGATCTTATTTGGCTCACTATAAAGACCAAATTAGCGTAACATTTTTGAATGACAGTTTAAAATAAATAAAATAAATAAATAATGCTGGACACTATCACACAGCATCATCTAGCCCCAAACTAAGCAGAGATTGTATTATGGGAACCACATGACTGATAAACTACATAGATATACTTTTTTTTTTTTTTGTAAATACATACATATTATATATAAAAAAGGGTAATATTGTCATTTTATTCTAATTTTAATTAATTTTCCACCTTTCACGTAGCTTTAGTCAACACCAATTTGCATGGTTACTAAAATAAGCTAAAACACGTCTATCACACGTCAGTTTAGTCAGATTAAGGTTTGTCATATAAAATGTTTACGCTAATTTAGTATTTGGTGTGAACAAAATACGGTCGTGTATATTTCAGCATTTTTTTACTTAGCCCGCGTAACACAGAATCACCACCATTGTATACGTAAACGTATTCTCTGACTGTCTGAACAAAATAAGATTGTCGAATAAGTAGGTTTTTTTTTTAGCTAGTCCCATGAAAATGAACCCCCAATAATAAAATAACTTCTCGTACCTACCATGACCTATAAAAATTGTATTGAAGTTAGTAAACGGAAAAAACATGGAAAATTTTCTTCAAGGGATCCGCGAAACATGACATCAAAACTCACTTTTTTTATTTTTTTTACATCAAAACTCCTTCGTGGATTTGCCATTGATTAAATGTTGACTTTATTCCCTCGACGTTTGGGTTTAAATTAGTAACGTGTAAGCTTCTGCAATTTTTTTTTTATAATTCTTTGGCATTGACAAGCCACGCCTACCAGAGCTCTGTTTTTGTAGGTCATTTATTAGCTCAAGGAATATTTCCATGTATTGTCCACTGATTGAAGTAGTATTACTTCAATATATACTTTTAAACTTACGCGATCTGAACACATAATAAAGTATTACTTCAAGCTTGTAATGTGACGTTTCTGAAACATAATGGTTTGTAAAAGCTTGTGGTACGGTTGTTGATCATCGGGCGCGTTACGAGAGAAACCGTGGACCGTATCTAGTTATAATTATGCGTTTGATTGAACAGTGGCGTTCTGCCAGCGAGTCTATCAAAGATTAGAACACTGGTATATCCGGCGACTTTGTTCACGTTATGATTTTATCAATATACTCAATTTTGACATTGTTTTGACAGCGTTGCCAGAATGTTACTTTTGTAACATTATACGGTACTTTTGACCCTCTCATGTTACACTCAATATGTTACTTTTGTGTAATTTTTAGGTCAATATAAATAAGGAGAGCGCTGGTGGTGTAGTGGTAGCGCCCCTGCCTCTCGATCCGAAGGTCGTGGGTTTAAAACTGGTGCACAAATTAGTTTTTCCATTCGAAAAAATTATGTGCGCAATGCCAGTGCTCTAAACAAGGAAAATATCGTGAGGAAACCGGCATACCCTTGAACCAAAAATTCAAAGGTGTCATAGATTAGTATTGTTATAAGCGGCGATGGGCTTGCAACCTGTCACGTACGAAATACTAACCACTGTGCTAAATATGGGCATGTGCCAAATATCATGTTTGGTCGTACTTCTGACTACCCTCTTTGGATGTCCTCAAAGATCTAAGTAACTTGAGACCTGAGAAGATATCTACCGAGCCCGGGGATTACAGTAGAGACCATTTTTTTTTTTTTAAACCAGCTTACTTTTATACATACATGGAATATATAATAACACCCAGACACAGAACAAACATCTGCGTTCATCACACTAAATGTTAGTCCTGGGTGGGGATCGAACCCACAACCTGCGGTGCAGAAGGCAGAGCTACTACCAACTGAGCTGTGAGGCCAGTTAAAATATGTCCTATCTCCTCAAATCTCATCAAAATCCATTTAGCTGATTGGTTGTGCAGTGGTAACAAACAAACAGATTTACATTAGCTTTTATAGTATCATAGATATGGATAGAGCGATTATTATGACTAGCTATCGCCGCCGGCTCCACATGACTGCCACTTGTGTGGGCTCTGTGCTAAATATTTTATTTTTAATATTGTTTATGGGTTATAAAGATGTTTTGATCTTTATGAGAAAGACAGGTGATGGGCGTCTAAATATATAAAACTCTGACAGATTGAGTGACTGAATTGCATTCGAATTATCAACCGAGTTTTTAGAATGCCAATCAAGAAACTCACAGCCGATGCAGATTCGAAGTTTAAAATGAGGTCTTACAGTATCACACGGCAAAATGACATTTGACATTGACCTTTTTATTTGACACTTTGAATCGGGTTCGAGTGCGAAGCGAGCGTCGAAGTGACTTGGGAATTACCGTATAGAATGCACTTCTTACGTAATCTCATACTTTATCCGTCAAAATCTCCCCGTCAAATTAGTTCAACTCGCTGACACGCTCGCGAGAGTGACGCTAGTGTAAATTTGAATTATCAACCGAGTTTTTAGAATGCCAATCAAGAAACTCACAGCGGATTCAGATTCGAAGTTTAAAATGAGGTCTTACAGAATCACACAGCAGATTGACGCACAGCCTAAACCATAAGGCCGGGACTCCACCAAAGCGGAGATGTGTGCTGTGTGCTGTGCGAAAAGAAAGGTTTTTCAGCTCGGGGGATTCCACCAAAGCGGAGATGTGTGCGGTTCTCTCGTCTCCACTGCGCGTCGTCCGCGCACAGCTCACATCTCCGCTTCCATCGCGCCATACAAATAAGATAAATAGTGATTTTTATAATGTTAATACCAGACATAAAAATAAACTCGCTGTTCCCACGGTTAGGCTCACAAAAGTAAGCAAATCCTTTATAGGGCAATGTTTACCTACGCTTCTATAACAAGATCCCAAGCGACATGCTTGATTTATCGATTGGGAAATTCAAAAATGTAATTAAACAAAACTTGTCTCGTAAAGCTTATTATAGAATATCAGAGTACTTAGATGGACAAAAAAGCTTGGGACGAATCAGCTCCAACTTTGCTAGGTGTCCCTAACAATGTTAACAAGGTTCATAATACAAAAAAAGCGCTAGGGCCCAGCGAGTTTCTTGTCAGTTCTTCTCGGACTGGGGAATGGACTGGAATTGGCACCTAGACTCACCTAGTATGTAAAACGATTCAAAATGATCCTTGTGATATTACTGAATACCTAAAGATTATTGACTTATTGACTATTGACTATTGACTATTGACTATTGACTATTGAATATTACACATCTCCGCACAGCGATCTCCACTGAAGCTGAGCGGAGAGATGTGTCAATAACACAATTCTATTGGTTGTTTAAAAAAACATCTCCTCTCCGCTCGTCTCGTCTCCGCTTTGGTGGAGTCTCGGCCTCAGTCCTAGAAAAACTGAAATTTGGGAAACGTGTTTTTGGAAACTCGAAAAGGAACATACTAAGAACACATAATATGTTCTAAAAAGTTAGAGGTTGAAGATGTATGAAAAATATTATCATATGCAAGCAGTGTTGCCAGATGAGACAAATTATATTACAGTGTATGGGTGCTCAAAATTACTCAAAATTACAGTGTTTGATGCAAAATTACAGTAAAAGTAAAAAAAAATACAGTGAATTGATTTTTGCCCGTTGAAAAATTACAGCGTTCCCATACACTGTAATTTTTTTTAGTATTACAGTGTACAGTGGATCGTGTGAAAATACAGTAGATCTGCTGTAGTCACAGTGTATCTGGCAACACTGTATGCAAGAAAAGTCTCGGAGGATTTCAGTTATTAAACTCTGCCTTCTGCGCTGTAGGTTGTGGGTTCGATCCCCACCCAGGACTAACATTTGTGTGATGAACGCAGATTTTTGTTCTGTGTCTGGGTGTTATTATGTATTCTATGTAGGTATGTATACCTATACAAAAAAGTATATAATTAATCTATCAGCTATCTGGTTCCCATTGTACCTACAAGCTTTGCTTAGTTTGGGGCTAAATGGCGTCGTGCGAAATGTCCACCAATATTTATTTATTATCAATACGATATTTATTATCAAGAGCGCTGGTGGTGTAGTGGTAGCACACTTGCCTCACGATCCGAAGGTCGTGGGTTCAAACCTGGTCGTGCACCAATGAGTTTTTCTATTCGAAAAATTTATGTGCGCAATGCCAGTGCTCTTAAACGGTGAAGGAAAACATCGTGAGGAAACCGGCATACCCTAGAACCAAAAATTCGAAGGCATGTGTCATAGGTTAGTATTCTTATAAGCGGCGATGGGCTTGCAACCTGTCACGTACGGAATACTGACTATTGTGCAATATGTGGGCATGTACCAAATGTCATGTTTGGACTTGCCTCTGACTACCCCCTTTAGATATCTTCAAAGATCTAAGTAACTAAAGATCTGAGGAGATAATCTACCGAGCCTGGGGATTACAGTCGTGATCATATTTTTTTTTTTTTTTTTTCAATACGATAAAAAATATTGTCAAATCTAACAGCCTTTGCCGTTATATGCATCTTGTAATTACATGCCTTCTAAAATAAGCTAAAACGCGTCAATCGCACGTCAGTTTCGTCAAAGAACTGCCATTTAAAATTAATTACGCTAATTTAGTCTTTGAGGTGAACATTATAAGATTGTGCGTATTTTAGCATTTTTTAGTTATTCCGCGGAACAACATAATTACATCCAGTACCTAAATAAATAAAAAATTAAATACCTACTAATAGTACTTAATAGGAGGTTTAAGTGTTTTCTGATAACGCTTTCTGACGCATTTTTAGTGATAAGCAGTTATACTACTTAATATAAGTAAACTAACTGATAGGTACATAGTAAGTACTATATATTTGATTGTGATAGAAATAAACATCGTTTTATTGTTGTTCAAGCAAAATCAACAGCCTTATGGTATAAACAGTTCTAACCTTATTAATGTAACTTAAGGCCAATAAGAGTAAACATTTATATAAAAAAAAATATATATGATCACGACTGTAATCCCCGGGCTCGGTAGATATCTCCTCAGATCTTTTTAGTTACTTAGATCTTTTAAGGATATCTAAAGGGGGTAGTCAGAGGCAAGTCCAAACATGACATTTGGTACATGCCCACATTTTGCACAGTACTTAGTATTCCGCACGTGACAGGTTGCAAGCCCATCGCCGCTTATAAGAATACTAATCTATGACACACACCTTCGAATTTTTAGTTCTAGGGTATGCCGGTTTCCTCACGATGTTTTCCTTCACCGTTTAAGAGCACTGGCATTGCGCACATAAATTTTTAATTTTTAAATTTTCACATAGGTACATTTATATACTTAAGTATATTTATTAGGTATACCGTGATACTTAGTTAGACAGTTGAAATTTTCACAGATGATGTATTTCTGTTGCCGCTATAACAACAAATACTACAACAGAATAAAATATAGGTATACTAGCTGTCCCGCTCGCGACTTCGTTCACTTAAATTATCTATACTTACTGAGTTTTAAACAAATCACACTTATAAAAAAATTCCATACATAACTTTGACTTTTACCCTTTTTAGAGGGTTATTTTGAAATATCCAGAAATACGTGTCTATTCATTTTGCATTTACAGTACAAAAAACAAAGTTTCACACCAATCGCACCACCCATTAAAAAGTTCCCATACAAACATTGACCCCACATTTGACCCCTTTTTGAAGATTATATTGAAAAATCCTGAAACACGTGTTCATTCATTTTGCATTTACAGTGCACAAAGTTTCATGAAAATCGCTCCACGCGTTAAAAAGTTTCATACTAACGTTTTCACCCTCTTAGAGGTAGAATTTCCAAAAATCCCGCCTTAGTGGGTGGTTTTGTTATAAAAGGAACCCACCTTCCAAATTTCAGCTTTCTAGCTTCAGCGGTTTCGGCTCGGCGATGATCAATCAGTCAGGTCAAGCTCTTATATAGATATAGATTTATGGGAGCTCCCATACAACAAACGTGATTTTTTTGTTGTTTTTATAGATAATCGTACGGAACCCTTCGAACGACTCCGACTCGCACTTGACCAGTTTTTTTACTTAGTTCCTAGTAACCTAGTTAGGTACATATTATTTACTGATTTATCCGACGGGGTTAGGCAGCGACAAGGGATCACCACTTGCTACGATCCTGACTCATAATAATTATTCACGTTGTTTCATGAATTGTTTGTGTAATGGAAGTTTAAATGATACACAATTACTGAGAAGTTGAGATAATTAAAATATTCCGCACAATAAATTCAATTTAATATTGATAAATGACAATACTGGCAACTCTGAATTTCTCGGTACATTGAACAATAAAACGGAAGCAATTAAGAATATAATATTAATTGTATGGGTCTGAATGTTGGGCCACCAAGGGAACGGATGAGAAAAGAGTGCATGCGACGGAGATGGATGTGTGGAGTCACAAGGATGGATAAAAATATAAGGAATGAGTATATTAGAGGAAGTCTGAAAGTGGCACCGGTAACAGAAAAGATGAGGAGTAATAGGTTAGTGTGGTATGGACATGTTAAGAGAAGAGATGAATGTCATGTGACGAGGAGAGTGTTAGATATGAATGTGGATGGATACAAGGGTAGAGGTAGGCCAAAGCAAAGATGGATGGACTGTGTGAAAGATGACATGGGTAGGAAAGGAGTGAGTACTGAGATGACGAATGATAGAGGGAAATGGAAGAAGATCACATGTTGTGCCGACCCCACATAACGTGGGATAAGGGCAGGAAGATGATGATGATGATGAATTAAGAATGTTACTAGGTATGCCAAATCGGTTGAAGTTTGTTACAATAAAGCTTGTATGTATACAAATGCACTAGTTTTTGTTGTAGTCAAAAATACCTATTAGTTTTGATTTTACAGGCATTTAAACTTCGAAAAATATCGAGTCCCGGTAACGGTCACGTGACCGCGTGTGACGTCAATTTGCAAAACTCCGCTTAGTAGTTGTGTTGTGCGATGACGTCACACCGTCACACGCACCGTACGAGTCCACATCGCACGTTTACTTCTATAAATCGAAAACTAATTGACGTATCGAAGTAATTCTTTCACTTGTATTTTATATTTTTGACCGAGAATATGGAGAGCTAATAATCAAAATTTGTTAAAAATTTTCATTATTGTTAAGCTTCTACCTGCGGCTTCGCCCGCGTGGTACCTTGAAAAATGAAAACAAATCTATCCCGTGGGAACCGTACATTTTACCGGAATAAAAAGTAGCTTATGTGCTATTCCAGATTATAATCTATATTTGTGCCAAATTTCATCCAGACCCGTTTATCCGTTTCAGCGTGAAAGAGTAACAAACATACATCTACATCCATCCTACTAATATTATAAACGCAAAAGTTGTATGAATGTATGGATGTCTGAATGTATGTTTATTACTCTTTCACGATGAAACAGCTGAATGGATCTGGATGAAATTTGGCACAGATATAGATTATAGTCTGGAATAGCACATAGGCTACTTTTAATCCCGGAAAATTTTACGGTTTCCATGGGATAGATTTGTTTTTGTTTATCAAGGTATCGCGCGGGCGAAACCGTGGACGGAAGAGTTAGTAGGTACATCCATACATCCAGACATTCTTACAAACTTTCGCGTTTATAATAAACTAGCTGATGCCCGCAGCTTCGCCCGCGTGAATGTCGATTATCGCGACTTTTCATACAAACTTTCATCCCTTTTGGGATTTTCCTTTTGGTTTGGGCTGTGCGTTGATAGATCACTAAGTCAGTCAGTCAGTCAGTCAGTCACCTTTGAGTTATATATATTTAGATTAGCAGGATAATATATACCCCAATCTCATTACCCTGCTTCTTCGTAGTCGGGTATAAACCACTATGTCTGTTGAAAGTTGTCGCATGTCTCACAGTCGGCAGTTGAGTCTTTATTTGCGTAGTCTTTGATGTTTTAGAGATATCAAAGTGAGTAGTTATTATTCTAGTAGATGGAGTGTGTTCTATTTGAGCTTGACGCGATAATTCCTTTGACACTGGCTTATTCAGTACCCCTAGTAAGAGTTTTTGATAGTTTACGATAACTTTTTTCGAATAGTATCCTTTCATACATTTAACTCCATAGGAAATGTTATGGAACTAAATTAAGGTCTGATGGTCTGATTAAGGTCGGTACTGATGTTTCGTAAAACTAGCTAAAATATCTTAAAATAGGGCGACTGAAAACTAATAGTACCTATATCAATCAAAAAACTTTGGATTTTGGAAAAAAAATTGGATTGGGTAGAACGGGGCCTAAGTTATGGGTTGGAAAGGGAAAAATACTGGGTAGAAAACCCGTAGGTTGAACAAGAAAGCACTCAAACTTACAACATTAATTCCCATTTGCTCTATAGGACTATGACGTCATAGTACAGTTAAAACTTTTTTATCCCTGTAATTCTATGGTAGGACTATTGAAACTAAAACTAGCCCATTTGTTCTATAGAATACTTATTTCAAACACTTTACCCTTCTTGCTTGGCAGTCGGGTAAAAACCTGAAATCACCTACAACCATTGTATATTTTTCCGAACACCTGATATAATGGTGCGCTTGCGCCGGGTTGAACGTCCGTTTTCACAAATAGAACGTGTATATTTATCGCTATTGATTGAAATGTGCCGGTATTGCTATCGGGGCCGATCGCTATTGCGGTTAGCTTTCATTCAGAACGCAGATCCCTAAATTAGGTTACGGTAATGCCGCGTTTAGACGAGTAATTATACCTTTGAAGCGATTGTCTAAAAACGAATTTTAAATTATGAGTGTACGTACACTTTTGTGAATTTTGCCTGTGTCCGAAAAACGCCCATTTTTTCTCGAACCCTAAAAAATAAGTCACTTTGTTTAATTGTATGAGTGCTGGTGGTGTAGTGGTAGCATCACTGCCTCACGATACAAAGGTCGTGGGTTCAAACCTGGTCGTGCACCAATGAGTTTTTCCATTCAAAAAATGTATGCGAACAATGCCAGTGCTCTTAAACGGTGAAGGAAAACATCGTAAGGAAACCGGCATACCCTAGAACCAAACCTTTGAAGGTTTGTGTTATTGGTTAGTATTCTTATATGCGGCGATGGGCTTGCAACCTGTCACGTACGGGATACTAACAACTGTGCAAAATATAGGCATATGCTAACTATCATGTTTGGACGTGCCTCTGATTAGCCTCTTTTGATATCCTCAAAGATCTAAGTCACTAGAAGTCTCGAGGAGATTTATCTACCGATTACATTTGTGATCATATTTTTTTTAATGTTTCAGTAACATCACGTTTCAAACCTGAAGGAACACACTTACACTTCTTCAAAGGGTCAAAAAGGTTACTTTTACAATCTAAACTATAAAAACATCCATAAGTCCATGTACTGTAAAGGTCAAAATTCCTTGCAAACTACATACAAAACACATTCCGTAAGCACTAAGCACTTTTTCTCAATAAACTCGCCCTAGGAGAGGTCATTCTCAATAGCACCGTTAAAGGTCCCCAAAACGGTAATGTGTTTGAGAGTTTATTTGGCTGTCGCTAGAGCCCAAAGGGCTGGACAGATTTTGAAAAAGTGAGGTATCGTTGGATTTGCCTGGATTACAAGAGGCTATGCAAAATGTCAAAAAAACTAATAATGGCGGCTGTAAGAAATTTTCAATCACTATCTGTTAGGGTTTTTAAATGTTTATAATAAATACTAGTTTAATTGTTAATATTTAGGTGACAGAGCGCTGGTGGTGTAGTGGTAGCACCCCTGCCACACGATCTGAAGGTCGTGGGTTCAAACCTGGTCGTGCACCAATGAGTTTTTCTATTCGAAAAATTTATGTGCGCAATGCCAGTGCTCTTAAACGGTGAAGGAAAACATCGTGAGGAAACCGGCATACCCTAGAATCAAAAATTCGAAGGTATGTGTCATAGGCTAATATTCTTATAAACGGCGATGGGCTTGCAACCTCTCACGTACGGAATACTAAATACTATGCAAAATGTAGGCATGTACCAAATGTCATGTTTGGACTTGCCTCTGACTACCCTCTTTAGATATCCTCAAAGATCTAAGTAACGAAAGATCTGAGGAGATATCTACCGAGCCCGGGGATTACAGTCGTGATTATTTTTTTTTATTTAAGTGATACTTTTTAACCGAATGTGCAGTTTTTCGTCAACACCGAACTATACAAGAGGCGGCTATCATGTCCGGTTGACATGTCCAACCAGACTCCTTATACATAAAAGTCTCATTAGTTCGGGCAAACGGGCTAATAACCGAACTACTGATACTAGGCCCTTAATTTTGTATAAGTATTTAAACATTATTCTTTTGTTTAAAGGGTCTCTCGAGGTTGTCCAGTTTGACATGAGCTACACTTTAATCCTTTCACCACACTGGTATAAAAGAACTATACTCGTAGTATTGATACGATAGGAAGCTAATTAAAAAAATATTACGTTATCTTTTCTTCCATAGATACCGTGTTCTAGAATCTAGACTCGAGCATCTAGACTAGATTATAGATGCTCTTGCTAGGGCTGACTATTCTACTTACCAGTTTCGTCATTGTTCTCACTACATACATACATACATAAAATCACGCCTGTTTCCCAACGGGGTAGGCAGAGACCACGGATCTCCACTTGCTACGATCCTGACATACTTCTTTTGCTTCATTCACTCTCATTACATTCTTCATACACGCGCGTCGGTTAAGGGTACTCTGGACCTGGCCTTTCTCTAGTACGTCCCCAATTAGCTCGAGGTACGTACGCCGTGGTCTTCCCCTTCCAACTGTTCCATTCACACTCTCCTTATGCACCTGTTTCGTCATTCTCCTTTCATCCATCCTTTCTACATGCCCAAACCATCTTAGCATACCCTTCTCAATTTTCATCACTACGTTAAATAATTAATAATTGTTCTCACTATTCTCCATTATTCGCAACAAACAATTTTCGTTACCTCGTAAAATGAAAGTTAATTTTAAATATACCTTTTTAATGTACCCTTCGTGAAATAATATAACAACCAATCTTTTATTGCTCAATCTTCATGCTGTCAGCTTGAAAGACGAGCTCTGGGCTGCGATTACGTAATTTTGATACTAACAAAACTTAGTTACTAACAGCTTCTAGTTACCAGCGGTGAATTGTATTATGGAAAGGTTTTTCCATAAAATTATGATTATTATATTTTTTGTTTATTGTCTTGGGTATATTGTTTGTAAGTATCAGGATTACATAATCACATTCCTGTTGCTAATAGACATTCATTGTAATTGATTGCAACTAGAGTTCCGTAATAGCCACTCTGAAGTCTATTTTGAAGGTTATTTTTTTTAAATAACGGTAAAATATCAAATTGAGTAGAATCGTCGGGCTGAAAATGATAGTGCGTTTGGGAATAACCCCTCGGCTTCCGGGCCTTAGTAGAGTCAACTCGAATGGGTCGTAAACCATGGGATTGGGCCACATAAATGTCGCCAAAGTTAATGCCTCCTTCCGGGATTTTTTCAAAGTATTTATAGAAAAGCTTTTACTATGAACTAAGTACTTGAAACTATTGTGAAATTGTACATTTTTATACAAAAAGCGATAACGCTTTGCTCCCCTTAAACTTAGTCCAAAATTTATAATTTTTGGTGATGTTGTAGATACAAGTTAAGAGTGCTGGTGGTGTAGTGGTAGCACCCCTGCCTCACGATCCGAAGGTCGTGGGTTCAAACCTGGTCGTGCACCAATGAGTTTTTCCATTCGAAAAATTTATGTGCGCAATGCCAGTGCTCTTAAACGGTGAAGGAAAACATCGTGAGGAAACCGGCATACCCTAGAACCAAAAAATTCGAAGGTGTGTGTCATAGGTTAGTATTCTCATAAGCGGCGATGGGCTTGCAACCTGTCACGTACGGAATACTAACTACTGTGCAAAAGGTGGGCATGTATACCAAATGTAATGTTTGGACTTGCCTCTGACTACCCTCTTTAGATATCCTGAAAGATCTAAGTAACTCAAGATCTGCGGAGATATCTACCGAGCCTGGGGATTACAGTCGTGATCATATTTATTTTATTTTATTTTTTGTAGATACAACAAAAAAACTAGGCCTGTACGTTTTTATTTTAAAGAAAGTACCTGGGTGAGCGAGCTTTGCTCATTTTTTTTTGGGGTAAACGACGTTTTATAAAAATGAAACCTAGCTAGATCGATTTACCGCCCCCGAAACCCCCTGCATACTAAATTTCGCGAAAATCGTTGGAGCCGTTTCCGAGATTCCGATTATATATATATTATACATATATACAAGAATTGCTCGTTTAAAGATATAAGATACTAGCTGTCCCGCCCGCGACTTCGTTCACTTAAAGTAGGTATCTAAACTGAGTTTCAAACAAACCACACTAATAAAAAAATCCCATAAATAACTTTGACATCCAATTTTACCCATTTTAGAGGGCTATTTTGAAATATCCAGGAATACGTTTCCATTTATTTTGCATTTAAAGTATCCAAACCAAAACTAAGACCAATCACATCACCCTTTAAAAAGTAAGTACCCATAAAAACATTGACCCCACATTTGACCCCTTTTTGAAGGTCATATTGAAAAATCCTGAAACACTTTGTTCATTCATTTTGTATTTACAGTACACAAAGTTTCAGACCAATCGCACCACCCGTTAAAAAAATCCCATACAAACATTGACCCCTTTTTTACAGTTATATTGAAAACTTGTTCATTTATTTTGCATTTGTTTAAAGTATCTAAACTGAGTTTCAAACACATCACACAACTGTTAAAAAAATCCCATACTAACTTTGACACCCCCCTTTTAGGAGGGTTATTTTAACATATCTAGAAACATTTTGACAGTATCTAAACTGAGTTTCAAACACATCACACAACTGTTAAAACAATCCCATATTTACTTTGACTCCCCCCTTTTAGGAGGGTTATTTTGACATATCTAGAAATACTTGTCAATTTATTTTTCATTTAAAGTATCTGAACTGAGTTTCAAACAAATCACACAACGCATAAAAAATTCAATACTAACTTTGACACCCCATTTTACCCCTTTTAAAGAGTTATTTTTAAATATCCAGAAATACGTTTTCATTAATTTTGAATTTACAGTACACAAACAAAGTTTCATACCAATCGCACCACCCGTTAAAAAGTTCCCATACTAACTTTGACACCATTTTACCCCTTTTTGAAGGTTTATATTGAAAAATTCTGAAACACGTGTCCATTTATTTTGCATTTACAGAACACAAACAAATTAATCGCACCACCCGTTAAAAAGTGCCCTACAAACCTTGACCCCCCATTTGACCCCTTTTTGAAGGTTATTATTAAAAATCCTGAAACACGAAACAAAGTTTCAGACCAATTGCACCACCCGTGAAAAAGTTCCCATAAAAACATGTAACCCACATTTGACCCCTTTTTGAAAGTTATATTGAAAAATCCTGAAAAACATGTCTATTTATTTTGCATTTCCAGTACACAAACAAAGTTTCAGACTACTCGCACCACCCGTTAAAAAGTTCCCATACAAACATTGACCCTACATTTGACCCCTTTTTGAAGGTTATATTGAAAAATCCTGAAACACGTGTTCATTCATTTTACATTTACAGTACACAAACAAAGTTTCAGACCAATCGCACCACCCGTTAAAAAGTTGCCATACAAACATCGACCCCACATTTGACCCCTTTTTGAAGGTTATATTTAAAGATCCTGAAACACGTGTCCATTCATTTTGCATTTACAGTGCACAAACAAAGTTTCATGAAAATCGCTCCACGCGTTAAAAAGTTTCATACTAAAGTTTTCACCCTTTTTCACCCCCTTAGAGGTAGAATTTCCAAAAATCCCTTCTTAGTGGGTGGTTTTGTTATAAAAGGAAACCACCTTCCAAATTTCAGCTTTCTAGCTTCAGCGGTTTCGGCTGGGCGATGATAAATCAGTCAGTCAGTCAGTCAGTCAGTCAGTCAGGTTAAGCTCTTATATAGATATAGATTGCTTCACTGGTACTACAAGCCCTTCACCGATTAAGCCATAATGCTTCCTGCAAATCTACACAGCAGAATCTCTAGACCTTCCAAGTTTCAGCCAGATTGAATTATCGGTTCTTAAATTATGCTCTAACATACATAATTGTGTTTTAATAATTTTATTTGTTATTAATTTTGTTTTGTTTTGTATAATTTTTTATTTATAAATAAATAAATAAATAAATAATGCTGGACAATCCACACAGCATCATCTAGCCCCAAAGTAAGCTACTCAAAGCTTGTGTTATGGGTACTAGATAACTGATATATTTAATACATTATATTACATAGATAGATATATTATATTTTTATTATACATAGAAAAACACCCAGACCAACGGAACAAATTTCTGCAGATTGTACACAAATTTGTTCCGAGGCGGGAATCGAACCCGCAACCTCTAGCGTCGCAGGCGGACTCTCGCCCGCTGCGCCACTGAGGTCGTCAATTTATGTTAAGTTTATTTTAAATAATTACCTACTAGTATGTTGAAATGTTAGTATATGTTATAATTTATCTGTTCCTCTATAACGCATTGGATAATTATTATCTGTTATGTTATTCTGAGTTTAATAAACTGAATTTGAATTTGAATAATACACAAACATACAACGCCAAATCGCCCTACTTCCCACTGAAGATTTCTGATCGCTGCGCTCGCTCAATCAAAAAGTACTTAAATTGACTTAATCCTTTCACCACACTGATTAGGGAAAACTAGTGATATTATTATTAGTATTAAACGGGTATTTATCGCGTTTTATTTGCCTAAGAGCGCTGGTGGTGTACTGGTAGCACCCCGGCCTCACGATCCGAAGGTCGTGGGTTCAAACCTGGTCGTGCACCAATGAGTTTTTCCATTCGAAAAATTTATGTGCGCAATGCCAGTGCTCTTAAACGGTGAAGGAAAACATCGTGAGGAAATCGGCATACCCTAGAACCAAAAATTCTAAGGTATGTGTGATGGGTTAGTATTCTTATAAGCGACGATGGGCTTGCAACCTGTCACGTACGGAATACTAACTACTGTGCAAAATGTGGGCATGTACTAAATGTCATGTTTGGACTTGCCTCTGACAACCCCCTTTAGATATCCTCAAAAATCTAAGTAACTAAAAGATCTGAGGAGATATCTACCGAGCCCGGGGATTACAGTCGTGATCATATTTGTTTATTTTTTTTTTTTTTTTATTTACCCATTTTTCCTGACGTTTCGACAGGTTTACACACTGTCGTGGTCACGGGATGACTAATAATAATGTGTTCAGATCGCGTAAGTTTAAAATATATACAACTATTGAAAAGAAGAAGAAGATTAAGTGGGTACCAACTCTATAAGATTTTATTTTCATCAACTCGAAGCTTGAAGCTACCCTCAGGAATTTCATATCCTTAAAGATTCCCTATTGCCTTTTCACATGAACCCGTTAGTTCTAAGACAATCAGTTGACAAACTAAAAAAATGCTGAAATATAGCACGGCCGTAGTTTTTTTATGATTAGCGTGAACATTTTAAATGAAAATTCTTAGTTTAACTAAACTGACGTGTGATCAACGCCGACGTTTCCAAAGTTTAAATATTCCGATAAATAGTCGACAAAAAAACTTTATTAACAGAAATTTTATTCGGGTAGGTAATTATAAAAAAAAAAAAAAAAAAAAAAAAAACAAGTAAGTACCTACCTACCTACTCAGTTGTGTCTAGATGGATCTAGCAGTACCTACTTACCTAAAAAATATATTCATTAATTTTACGTTTATAACCTTATAAATATAAGCTTGCTCTATCATTTTTAATATAAATAAAAAATGTAGGTAGAGGTACTTACTTTCATCACGTGAAATTGTGAATAGAACTACCATGTATCTGTAACCACGTAAATGTGAGAAGGTATCTAAGGAAGTCGTCGACATAAGCATTGGATTCCGGCCTTGGTGTTATTGGAACAGAGCCGGACCAAGGATCAGTTTTGGGGGCACCAAAAATACCATATAATATTCAAACTTGGGCTTGTACCAAATGTAATATTTGGAAATGCCTTTGCAGTAGGTACTTACATACATACATACATAAAATCACGCCTGTTTCCCGACGGGGTAGGCAGAGACCACGGATCTCCACTTGCTACGATCCTGACATACCTTTTTTGCTTCATTCACTCTCATTACATTCTTCATACATGCGCGTCGGTTTAGGGTACTCTGGACCTGGCCTTTCTCTAGTACGTCCCCAATTTGATCAAGGTACGTACGCCTAGGTCTTCCCCTTCCAACTGTCCCATTCACACTCTCCTTATGCACCTGTTTCGTCAATCTCCTTTCATCCATCCTTTCTACATGCCCAAACCATCTTAACATACCCTTCTCAATTTTCATCACTACGTCTTCTTTCACTCCACAACGTTCTCTTATCACGCTGTTCTTCACTCTATCATTCAAAGTTAAACCACACATACTTCTCAAAGATCTCATTTGCAGTACTTACCATTATTAAATGTCAACCAGAACCGTCCTTCTGGGGATTACAGAAGCCTGTTTAATTTTTTTAATGACATGTTTTGTCCCGTCTTTGACCCAATTGTGACCTTAGTCCGCCCCTGCTAAAGGAAACTCTAGAGTAAATGAGTTTACGTAGTTATTAGGAATCCAGTCTGAATCATTTGAGGATTGAGAGGTTTTCTAACAAAGCCTTCATATTTCGACCACGGTCCGATATTGGCCAGTGTCTTTTGTCTTACGGACCATAAAATACGTAGGTAAGATTCCAACTTTTATAAATGGACGACTTACGTGTGTAGGATAGGTAACTATAATATATGCGACTGGCTTCCGCCCGCGGCTTTGCCCGCGTGGTACCTTGAAAAACAAAAACAATCTTTCCCGCGGGAACCGTACATTTTTCCGGGATAAAATGTAGCCTATGTATTCCAGATCATAATCTATATCTGTGCCAAATTTCATTCAGATCCGTTCAGCCTTTTAGCGTGAAAGAGTAACAAACATCCAGACATCCAGACATCTTCACAAACTTTCGCTTTTATAATATTAGTAGGATTTAAGTATACCTAACAGTGATTAGGTATGTATTTTATGATATTTCTTCTTCTTCTTAGTTTATGACATCCGTCTCTTTTCAGATCAACTGATTAAATTAATAGTATTGAATAATACCTACATTCCTTTTGTTTTTTTTGACAGCGGGATGAGTTGACCGATTCAAAAATGCATTAGGTCAACTCATCCCGCGGGAGGAGTTGACAGCGGTATAAGTTGACTAAAGACCTGTATTGTCAATGTCAATTGTCAATTTTATACAAAAAATGGCTGTTTTGTTCAAAATTCTCGGGATTTCCTTCGAGTGATTTGGAAAGGAATTCATTAATTCACATATTTTACATTCGCGTCAAGAACTCGGGCTTTATTGGAAAAAAACACGAGAAAAAATATAAAAACTAGAGCAACAAAGTTGACAGTCGAATGCATAGCAGAAATTTCTTTTAAGACGTTTAATCAATTTAGTAACTATTGCAGATCACACAATAATACAGGTTTAAACATAGAGATAAATTACTTTAGTATAACAATTCACTGGGTTTAAACAATTTGTTCGTATTTTTCGGCCAAGTGTAAAATTTTCTTCAGTTTGATAGAACTTTCTCGAAAGAGAAGAAAAAAAAGAAGCTGTATTCATGACGTAGCAGAATAACCTCCAAAATACATCAAACAAAAGGAAAAAAAATGGCGGATAAGTTAGGTTAGATTTTAAAGAAAACGGAAGAAATTAATTTACGTAAGACTAGGCAGTAAGATCTATAGACTATAGCCTGCTCAAATGAGCGAATAATGTAACAATATTCATGAAGTATCACGTAGCGCATTGGAATTTAATTTTACTAATAAAAAGTCCGGACTTTTTCGTAATATCCGCCTTTTTGTCAGGACCTTGAGACTTTCGATACGGACCAAGATATTTTGTTACAAAGAATGGTAATGGCCAGAATTAGTCAATTTGTCTCACGGTCGGGAAGCGTCGTCTTTCCGATCAAATTCTTTAGTTATAATCTTGAGAAGAAGCTTTGACTTTTTGGGATTGTCAATAAATCTGCTTGAAATACTAAGGAAGCCATATTTGTAAAGGAAAATGAATGTAAATACTCACCACTGTAAAATAATAGTTAAAAAATTGGACTAACTTACCAAGTGACGTCCAATTGTAATTATATGAACGGGTTAACTAAATCACTTAACATCACATAAATAATGTACTTAATTTATTTTTCGGAATACTAACTATTGTGCAAAATGTGGGCATGTACCAAATGTCATGTTTGGACGTGCCTCTGACTACCCTCTTTAGATATCCTCAAAGATCTAAGTAACTAAAGATCTGAGGAGATATCTACCGAGCCCGGGGATTACAGTCGTGATCATATTTTTTTTTATAATATTACTTCTTTTTCGCGATTGCAGGCAAACGGAGAAGATACTACAATGTTAATGTGATTTAGTTAACCATATATAAATAAATAAATAAAATAAAAATAAAAAATAAAAAAGCCTTTATTTGACCTAGCTAATCTAAATTGCTAAGTTAATTACTTTACTAAGGTATGGTTACATACTTAAAGTTCAATTTCTATTACTATTAATACTAAATGACTTATTTCTAGTTCTAGTTGCCTTATTAATATGCATTAAGCTAGGTCCCCAGGTTGGGTAAAGGCCTCCTCCAAAGTTGCCCATTTTTCTCTGTCTTGTGCTATTTGCCACCAGTTCGAGCCAGCTGCTTTTTTAATCTCGTCGTCCAACCCAATGTAACCCAATGTGAACTATAATAAATATGATCACGACTGTAACCCCTGGGCTCGGTAGATATCTCCTCAGATCTTTGGTTACTTAGATCTTTGAGGGTATCTAAAGAGATCACAGCACGTGCCCACGTGGCAAAAAGAGGCCTAAATATTGCTATCAAATCTATCTCCTCAAAGCCTCAGTTAGCCTAGGTAGGTACATAGATCCTAACGAGAACCTGTGGGCGATAGATAGGTTTAAAGAACTTTATTTCTCATAAAAACTTTACAGTTTACTTAGAATGAGATAAATTTAAACAATAAATGTGTACTAAATCTAAGTTTAAGTAGGTAAATAACTCCTGAGCTTAAATGAGTAATTATAACTATTGTGTTATAAGTATAATAATGTTATGTTTATTTATGTAATTTGTTTTGCTATTCTATTGAGCAGACATGTGCCTTCAACATATTTTTGTACGTATTAATGCTTTCACATTCTTTAATGGTATTTGGTAAATTATTAAAAGTACGTGCTCCCTCTGAAAGAATCGTCTTTTTTCCGTAATTCGTACGGGTATGGGGTAATTTTAGTTTAATTTTGTTTCTTAGACTATATTTAGTTTCTCTTAATTGTAGGCTTAGATTTGATTGTATGGACTTAGAAGTAATATTTTTTATTAGAAGACATGTTTTAAAAATATGTAGTTGCTTTAAGTTTAGTATATTTGTATTTTTGTATAATTCTTTTGTAGGCGTATAATATGAAATAGTGATATAAAACTTTGATAATTTTGTTTTGGACCCTTTGAAGGGGTTTAACATGTAACTCAGCTGCGGATCCCCATATTTCAATAAGGTACTCTAAGTGGGATTTTACTAAAGAATTGTATATTATATTTCTGATTTTAGCGGGGATGCATTTTGTCACTTTGCGCAAAGCTCCTAGCAATGACGTAAGTTATAGATCGGGGGGTTTGTCGCCCACACAATAAGGTTCGGAGCGTGAAGGCGCCCTTTGTGTTCAGGCAGGGTGCCTTCAGCGGTGAGGAAAGGAGCGGCCAATGCCCTCCTCCAGTGATGTGCCCGAAATAAATAAATAAATAAATAAATAAATAAATAATGCTGGACAATCCACACAGCATCATCTAGCCCCAAAGTAAGCTACTCAAAGCTTGTGTTATGGGTACTAGATAACTGATATATTTAATACATGATGTAGGTACATAGATAGATATTTTTTATTATACATACACACCCAGACCAACGGAACAAATTTCTGCAGATCGTACACAAATTTGTTCCGAGGCGGGAATCGAACCCGCAGCCTCTTGCGTCGCAGGCGGACTCTTGCCCGCTGCGCCACTGAGGTCGTCAAAAGGACAAACGCTGACGAGATTGCGGAAGTAAGCAACAGCGTTCCCGCAATCTCGTCCCGTAAGCGCAAAGCGGAACACCCCAGAGGTTTTAGTCAGTATCAGGAGTCTAACATAACCTTCTGGCTCCCCCCGGGGCCGTTGGTATCCATAAAGGATTTCTTCTGGGTTAAAAAAAAAAGGTAGGTACATAGATACACATAAAATCACGCCTGTTTCCCGACGGGGTAGGCAGAGACCACGGATCTCCACTTGCTACGATCCTGACATACCTCTTGCTTCATTCACTCTCATTACATTCTTCATACATGCGTCGGCTTAGGGTACTCTTGACCTGGCCTTTCTCTAAAACGTCCCCAATTAGCTCGAAGTACGTACGCCGAGGTCTTCCCCTTCCAACTGTCCCATTCACACTCTCCTTATGCACCTGTTTCGTTAATCTCCTTTCATCCATCCTTTCTACATGCCCAAACCATCTTAATATACTCTTCTCAATTTTCATTACTAAGTCTTTTTTCACAATTTACCTCAGTGAGCAAAAGCTCTTAATTTGTATTCTAATAAACTCCCAAAACTGTTTAAAGTCTTAATTTTAATTACTGACAGACTAATTCGCTGTAAATACTTTTGTAGGACAGCTGAATCACTTTATGCTGGATTTACACGCGTGGTGGGGATTATGGGGATATGGGGATGTGTTTTATTAGCTTTGACCTACCCAATATGGTTAATGACACAAGTTAGAAAAGAAAAATGCTTCAAAATCACTCTTCGCGATCATCGTTGAAGTGGGGATTATGTATAAAAATAAATTTATTTATATACATAATCCCCACTAATTAATAACTATTAATATCAAAGCGTATATATATATATATATGTATATATATATATATTATATAAAACATATCTCAATATCCCCATAATCCCCACCACGCGTGTAATTCCAGCACAAAGTGACTCTCACTCTTAGCGATCATGTAATAGGTAGGAATGAAAGTATGCGAGTTCCGTCGACTGTCGCTGTAGCCCAAACGGCTAGACGGATTTTGACAAATGAGATGTCGTTGGAATGCTCTGGATCACAAAAATGACATAGTTATATACAAAATGTCAAAAAATAGAATATGGTGGCTGTAGAAATCAAATTTCAGTAACGTACACTCGGGTTTTTTAATATTTGCAAAAAAAACGAGTTTATTTATATCTTAAATTCCCATTTGCGGGGATGTGTGACCGAACCTAGTGGGGATTGTGAAACGCTCGTTCATTTCTGGTTTAGAAGAGAACATTATCTGTTTTATTTAATCACGTTAAATATAATCTTTCAGATTTTCATTAAACATTAAGTGAATGAACTGATAACAGTACTACTGGGAGGAAGAGAGAACAACTTTCAATAAAGCGTAATACCCCCGCCCCCGCCCCCGCCCTCCCCCCCGCAGTAGTACAGGGGTAATTGGAGCAGGGGCGGTTATACTTTAATCCCCATTTTATCCTCCGGGACTCATGCGTGCACGATAAATTTTCATGTAAGGCGGCCAAGCCAGACGGTGTAGGCCGCTCAAGGCCGCTATGCTGAACCAGATAGATATTATAGACATATTTCACTTATACCCATAAACGAGCAATTCTTGTATATTTAATAAATCCTACTATCCTACTTAATGTTATAACGTGATAGTTTGTAAGGATGTCTGGGTGTATGTTTGTTACTCTTTCACACTGAAACGGTAGAACTGATCTGGATGAAATTTGGCACAGATTAGGCACAGATAGTCTGGAATAGCACATAGGCTACTTTTTATCGTGGAAAAACGTACGGTTCCCGCGGGATTGAATTGTTTTTGTTATTCAAGTTACCACGCGGGTAGGGCCGTGGGCGGAAGCGTGGGTGGCTAGTATTAGATATAAATATATTATAATCTGAATCTCGGCAATGGTTCCAACGGTTTTCACAATTTTCACAATATACACACCCTAGCGACTGTAGTTAAAAATTGTATGAAAACTTGTACAGCGCCTCTAGCGGATAGTTGGGTACTAAAACGTCACGTAGTTAACTATCCTACGTCACAGCGTACTACAGCGACTGTAGTTTGCGCTTCATTAATTTGCTTGGAATTTGGTGCCATGAGTAACAATTTTGACAGATGTCATAGTAACGTACTATTACTACTGTAGTAACGTCAGCCGATCTAAATGTGACAACTCATGGTAGATGTACAGAGACGTGAGATAGCTACAATACTAACTAAAAGGTCACCGATCAGTGGTTACAGTTATACTCGACTGCGAAAGAGAGTTATGTATTTGTGATGTATACTTGCATCTAAATAAAAAATACAAAATTTAAAATTTAAAACCCCCGACAATACTTTTTTTCGTGACGAATTTACTTTGTGGCAAATGTACAACAACCCATTTAAACCTTACCCTAACATAATAAAAAAAAAATAAAAAAAAAATATGATCACGACTGTAATCCCCAGGCTCGGTAGACATCTCCTCAGATCTTTAGTTACTTAGATCTTTGAGGATATCTAAAGGGGGTAGTCAGAGGCAAATCCAAACATGACATTTGGTACATGCCCACATTTTGCACAGTAGCTAATATTCCGTACGTGACAGGTACCCTAACATACATACATACATACATAAAATCACGCCTGTTTCCCAACGGGGTAGGCAGAGACCACGGATCTCCACTTGCTACGATCCTGACATACTTCTTTTGCTTCATTCACTCTCATTACATTCTTCATACATGCGCGTCGGTTAAGGGTACTCTGGACCTGGCCTTTCTCTAGTACGTCCCCAATTTGATCGAGGTACGTACGCCGTGGTCTTCCCCTTCCAACTGTTCCATTCACACTCTCCTTATACAACTGTTTCGTCATTCTCCTTTCATCCATCCTTTCTACATGCCCAAACCATCTTAGCATACCCTTCTCAATTTTCATCACTACGTCTTCTTTCACTCCACAACGTTCTCTTATCACACTGTTCTTTACTCTATCATTCAAAGTTAAACCACACATACTTCTCAAAGCTCTCATTTCCACTGCATTTATTCTACTCTGATGCTTCTTCTGCCATACCCAACTTTCGCTACCATACATCAATGTCGGCACTAACACTCCACCGTGCACAGCCAGTCGTGCCTTTTTGGACACGATCCGACTGCTCATAAATGTGTGAAGTGCCCCATTCACACTATTTCCAGCATTCACTCTCCTTTCAATATCGTCATCATGTTTTCCATCTCTTTTAAACAGCGTACCCAAATAAACAAACTCTTTCACTTGTTCCACTCTTTCTCCTCTAATCATTATATTACATTCTGTCATGCATTCTTCCCTTTCAAAAACCATTACTTTCGTCTTACTTACATTTATTTTCATCCCTTTCCTGTCAAAAGCTTCATGCATGCCTGTTACCATCTCCTGTAACTCCTCTGCCGACGATGCAAGTATTACCTGATCGTCAGCATAGAGAAGACATTTGACGAGTAACTCATTCATTCTTAATCCACAATCACTATCTTTCATATCTTGCAAACAACTGTCCATAAAAAGATTAAAAAGCCATGGTGACGCTACACATCCTTGTCTAACACCCTTTTGGATGTTAAACCATTCAGTGTATGACCCATGTATCCTAACGCAAGCCCTGGAGTCCTCATAGAGAGATTTCAGGGCTCGCACCAGGTTGCTTTTTACTCCATACATCGACAGTGTCGACCACAGTTCATTCCTCATCACTCTGTCATAGGCCTTCTCCAGATCTACGAAAGCGCAATAGACCTTTTGACCTTTGGCCAAAAATTTCTCGGCTATGCATCGCAAGGAAAAGACCTGATCCGTACATCCCATACCCTTTCGAAATCCCGCTTGAGCATCCCATATCCTCTCATCAGTTTCTTTCATAACTCTTTCGATCAACACTTTCGCATACAGCTTACCGACGATGCTGAGTAGGCTAATGCCCCTATAATTTTTGCAGTCTTGCTGTGACCCTTTTCCTTTGTAAAGTGGTACAATGACAGCCTTGCACCAATCACTTGGTACTCGGCCGGCACTCCAACATAAATTGAAAAGGCGGTACAGCTGACTCGCAATGACGCCATGTCCAGCCTTCAGCATCTCAACTGTAATCCTATCATACCCTGCAGCCTTCCCTGATTTCATTCTTTTCAATGCACTCACAATTTCATTCATGCTAATATCACTTTCGTCTTCGTATTCATTCTCATTCGTAACCGAGGTAGGCGCTTGTGCCTCCTCTCTTTCAAACAAGCTTTCAAAATATTCCTTCCATCTTTTCAACACACATTCTTCACCTTTCACTAAACTTCCATTCTAGTCTCTGATCGAGTTCAACTCTGAGCTTTGAATTTTCCCTCTGGCTGAACGAATGGATTTCCAGAAAAACTTAATGTTCTTTTGGAAATCCTCAGATAATCTTCTGTCAAACTCATCTTTCTGTTCATCTTTCTTTCTTGCAATCATTTCTTTCACCAACCCTTTTATTCTCTTATACTCGCTTTTAGCATCATTCACATCCTCAATCGTAGCTTTTTGGATTCTTTGACTAGCTCTGATAGCTAGCCAATCCAACCAAGCTTTCTTCTTCTCACTTACTACCTTTTGCACCTCTTTATCCCACCATACATGCTTCCCCATTTTTCCTTTTCTTCTTTTACTCACACCACATTCTTCCGAAGCTACATTCACAACCTCTTCTTTAAACACATTCCACAAATTCTCAATCTCACAAATGTCATCAAGTCCATCAAATCTTTCAATCAATTTACTTTTATACTTCTCTTTCACTTCATCATCTTGCAAATTTTCTACTTTTATTCTCTCTAGAACACTCGTGGTCTCGCTTATTCGATGTCGCCATCCTTTGAAAAGACCACTTATTCTGCTTATTACCAGAAAGTGGTCTGTATGGATGCCGACTCCGCGATATGCCCTTGTGTCTAGCACTTTCTTTCTCACTCTTTCATCTACTATCACAAAATCTATCATACTTTTCGTTACATTCTTCGCCTCTCTTGTATACATGTGGATCCTTTTGTGCTCAAACATAGTGTTTGTCACACAAAGGTCCCGTTCCAAACAAATCTCAAGCAAACTTTTACCATTCTCATTCACTCTTTCGTCGCCAAACATTCCTAGTACTCTTTCAAATCCATCACGCTTCACTCCCACCCATCCATTGAAATCACCTAACATTATTAGCCTTTCATTATCCTTACATGACTTTAAGACATCTCTCAGACTCTCCCAAAATTCCTCTCTTTCTTCTTGTCCTTTCTTGGATGAACCCGGTCCTGAGTCTACAGGGGCGTACACCCCTACAACAAAGAGACGGGTTAATCCTACTTTCATTCTAATCCAAATAATTCTTGCACTCACACATTCAAACTCATTCACACATCCGCGCAGAAAGAAAGACACCGACTCCCTGGCAGGCTCTGGCAGCACTAGGTACTCCGGACCAGTATGCCGTGTAGGGTCCGTGCTTGGTGGTGCCACTTTCTTTCCGCTTCGTTTCATTCACACAAAGAACATCAATTCTTCTTTCATTCATCATCTGACACACCTCGTTCAGTTTCTCTTCCATTCCTCCTGCTACATTCAGCGTAGCAAAACGGCTTTCCGTGAGCCACTTTTCGCCCCCGCGAGAAACGAGACGTGACGGGTGGCGAACCACGTCGCCGTCATGTTGACGATTGTTCTTTAAAATCACCATTGCGTTCCCACGAGTAGTAGGGAACTAAATGTCCACCCCCGCAGAGCCCTTTACGGGGGTAAGGCGGATCAGCGCTGTGTCCTGTGACCGCCAACACAGACACCCACCGTTAGCAACCAGCTTACCCTCTGGCTACGAATCCATCGGCACGGTTCAGTTAACACCTTGGATCGGGGTTTGTTCTCGGGTTTGCTCCCTGACAGTTGTTTGGTTTGATTTCGGAGTGTCCTTCTCCTAGACGGGTTGCAGCACAATGCTGACGAGGCCCATCTCCCCGGGTTTGATTTCGGAGTGTCCTTCTCCTAGACGGGTTGCAGCACAATGCTGACGAGGCCCATCTCCCCGGAATCTCCATCTACCCTAACATATCATATTTAAAGTCATGGTTACCTTACCATGCTCTTTCAATATCATTGAAGTAACACGGTACCAAATTTCGAATCAAAAGTACTATGGAAGGTAGTTAAATCCCCTCATCAACTGGAAAAGAGCTGATGATCTTCAAACGGCTGAACAGGTTTCCATGAAACATGGCTAAGGACACTCGGAATAAAATTATCTATGACACAAAAAAACTAAACGAAAATCGGTTCATCCGTTTGGGAGCTACGATGCCACAGACAGATACACAGACACACAGATACACAGACACACAGATACACAGACAGACAACACCTATTTTTTTCGCCGTGGTTTAAAAATTACCGTTTAAACAGAACTGCTTTAGCATAGTGAATTAATGGCTATTCCGTCTAAATCAAAGCATTTAAATCAACATTGAGTCGTCTATTTGCGCTCTCGGTCGATATCCGGTTATACCCGGCCGGTTATACGACGCGTGTAAACCGGTTAAAGCTGCGTTTCCACTGGGGGTAAACTTTATTGGTGTTAAACGTCTCTTAAAACTTTTACCCATCTTTTCATGGCTTTGGGGACTTTTTACCGGGATGAAAAATTGCCTATTAATCCAACTCTGAGCGCGAAAATAAAACAGATTTTCGTACATTTTAGCCAAGTAGGTATTGAACTTTTGTATGAAACATCTGTTTTTTTTCACTCACAGTGTAGGTTTCTTAGAAAAAGTTGTTTATATTGATGGGTATTTCAACCCCCTGAAGTTTTCGGAAGTAGTCTGGTAACACCCTGTAGGATGATATGAGTATGTAGGAAAAAATATTGTCCTAATTTGTTAGTTGACATTTTGTTAATAATTTGCTTTTAAATTATACAATGCACGGCTGCCCGCCTTGCACTAAAAAAGGTGGAAGCACTTTTATGAAGAAAGCCGTTGCGAGTCAAACGGAGTCCTTACGGAGCCCGCTCCGCTTGCAGTGGAAGGCGGGCATTATGCCGGGACTCCACCAAAGCGGAGACGAGACGAGCGGAGAGGAGATGTTTTTTTAAACAACCAATAGAATTGTGTTATTGACACATCTCCGCTCAGCTTCAGTGGAGATCGCTGTGCGGAGATGTGTAATATTTGTATAGCGCAATGGAAGCGGAGATGTGAGCTGTGCGGACGACGCGCTGTGGAGACGAGAGAACCGCACACATCTCCGCTTTGGTGGAGTCCCCCGAGCTGAAAAACATCTCTACTCGCACAGCGCACCGCACACATCTCTGCTTTGGTGGAGTCCCGGCCTTAATGCTATTTGAAAGTCGTCAAATCAATTAAACGGATATTGAGATATGACATGAGTGTCACGTCCCACACCCGGGTATATGAAACCGGATCACAGCGGATCGTTCATCCGGTTTCATCGCGTTACGAGCCGGATATCTGATGCGTGCTTGGCTTTGATTTATGCCGTAGGTCTACCATGAGTTTTCGCAACGTACACTCGCTAGCGACTGTAGTTAAAAAATTGTATGAAAACTTGTACAGCGCCTCTAGCGGATAGTTGGGTACTAAAACGTCACGTATTTAACTATCCTACGTCACAGCGTACTACAGCGACTGTAGTTTGCGCTTCATTAATTTGCTTGGAATTTGGTGCCATGAGTAACAGTTTTGACAGATGTCATAGTAACGTGCTATTACTACAGTAGTAACGTCAGCCGATCTAAATGTGACAACTCATGGTAGACGTACTGAGCTAACCCTTCTGACTGTAAACTAGATTGTAGATCTAAACCTACCTTAACCCCTTATCATAATCTTTCACAACATTGTCACGCTGTCTTACTGTTCCACAGGAAACCAGCTCGTAACACAAGGTATTAAGGTACACAATCGATTGTTAGTTGTTGTTTACTCGTTTGCGAGATATTTACGATCGCCCGTCACGATTCTGATTGGACGATTGTAAAAATATCTTTTGGCTAAAAATAACTTTCTCATTTAGAACGGATTTATCCAAAAAGGTTCAGTTTGTATGCGAAATGTTGTAGGGTTAACATTTTGGAAGAAAAGTCCAGATAATAAAAAAATAACTCGACTAATCCCCAGCCTCAGTAGACATCTCCTCAATACAACAAATAAAAGACCATGAATATCGGTTCAGCCGTTCTAGAGTTAAAAGTGTTCGAACAAACCCGACTTTGACACGCCCCGGCTTCACACGGGTAGCAAAAGTACCTATCTCTATTTTTTTTGCGCACGCGATGTAAGAATATTTTAGGTAATTTTTTTACACCTTGGGTTACATTATTGGAGTTTTAATATGGATCCCTAATTTTTTTGAAAATAATATAGCCTATGTTACCCGGGCATAGTGTAGCTTCCCAACAGTGAAATAATTTTTGAAATCGGTCCAGTAGTTTCGGAGCCTATTCAATGCAAACAAACATTCAAATCCTTCCTCTTTATACTTAAGTACCTGGGTGACCGAGCATTGCTCGGTTTTTTTTATTGGTAAACTACGTTTTCTAAAAATGAAACCTAGCTAGATCGATTTATCGCCCCCGAAACCCTCTGCATACCAAATTTCATGAAAATCGCTGGAGCCGTTTCCGAGATTCCAATTATATATTATATATATGTATATTTTATATTTTTGGGGCTAGATGATGCTGTGTGGATTGTCCAGCATTATTATTATTATTATTATTATTATTATTATATATACACAAGAATTGCTCGTTTAAAGGTATAAGATATTAGTAGAAGATAGATTCAATACTGCTTTCATTATTCGCAAAAAGCACTCTAGTATTTAATTGATTGCAAAATACGGAATAGCATTAATTCGGCAAACTCATCCAATTTCATGCAAATGTGCATTCGTACCACGTCGCGTTATTACTTTGACAGCAATTTGACAGTTGGTTGACTCGTGAAAGCCAGTTTACGGCCGGTTCCTATATCTATCTGCGGTTTTTGGATTTTGGATAGGTATTTGAAATTAATCCTATAGAAATAAAAAAAAATATTATGATCACGATTGTAATCCTCGGGCTCGGTAGATATCTCCTCAGATCTGTTAGTTACTTAGATCTTTGAGGATATCTAAAGGGGGTAGTCAGAGGCAAGTCCAAACATGACATTTGGTACATGCCCACATTTTGCACAGTATTTAGTATTCCGTACGTGACAGGTTGCAAGCCCATCGCCGCTTATAAGAATACTAACCCATGACACATACCTTCGAATTTGTGGTTCTAGGATATGCCGGTTTCCTCACGATGTTTTCCTTCACCGTTTAAGAGCACTGGCATTGCGCACATAAATTTTTCGAATGGAAAAACTCATTTGTGCACGACCAGGTTGAACCCACGACCTTCGGATCGTGAGGCCGGGGTGCTACCACTACACCACCAGCGCTCCTATAGAAGTTATGTCAAATATCTATCCAAAATTCATAAACCACAGATAGATAGCATTATAGAAACCGACCGTTAGTTGCAATGGCCCCGTCTTAAATTATAGAGCACTGTTGGTGTAGTGGTAGAACCCCTGCCTCTTTAGGGACTTGTAAGGCCCTACAAATCTAGGGCCTTACCTCAAGCTTTACAAACCATCATATCATTTAGAAACGTCACATTTCAATCTCGAAGTAACACTAATTCAATACAAATTTGATCATGGTACTAAATATGAAAGTATTACTTTGATATTGCTGAAGAACTTGTGGTAAGGTCCCTGAACGCTGCATTTGGAGGTTGGGCTATTTTCGACCTCTTTTTTTTCTTTGTCTATGGCATCTGTCTCATTTGAGATCAATTTTGCCAGTCAAGTGTTTAAATTTGTAATGTCAATGTCACTAAGTTATAGTCAAATTGCCAAGTAAATTTTAAACAAAAGATGGTTGTTTTTTCAAAATTCTCGGGATTTCCTGCGATGGATTTAGAAAGGAACTGCCCCTTTAGACAAGCGGCATAAACGTTATAGAATAGAAAACGAATAGAATTCTTAATGTATGGGAATGACACAAGCTTACGAAATTAACTTCGTAAGCTAGTGTCATCCCCATACATTAGGAATTCCATTCTATTCTATTCGATCTATTCGGCTAAAGGGGCAGATGACTTTAATTCACATATTTTACACTCGCGCCAAGAACTTTGGCTTTATTGGAAAAATAACCACCAATATTTCATACCATGACGATATTATATTGTATTAAAGTAGTGTTACTCCTAGATTGAAATTTGAAGTTTCTCAAACATGATTGAAGATGATTGATAAGATGGACAAAAAAGAACAATTACTTACGATTAAGGTTATAATGTGTTTTCAGGGTATATTCAAAACAATTTTTTTAAACTTTGTATAAAAATATAATTGTATTTTATTAAACTTTTATTTTCTAAAAATAGCTAACGGCTCGTTTTACTGACAGCAGCGAAAGTTGCCAGTTTGTTTGTGAGTTTTCGATACGCGCCCCAGGCGAGTTGCTTCGGAGCTGGGACACAGCCAATGATGGCAATAGCTAGGTTACACACGATGTACGAAAGCCTTTATGGCGCACTATAGAATCAAATAGAAAGAAAGAATTTTGTTTACAAAATAGAACACTTAAGACATCCAGACATCCTCACAAACTTTCGCTTTTATAATATTAGTAGGATTTTAGTAGTGCGGAAGGTCGACTTAAGGTAAAGACGCGAAATTCAAATGCGCGCACCAATTGGCTATTTGACAGTTTTCAAAAAGATACTTATAAATATACGTAAGTTTATTTTAAACCACTTACAATTATCTTTTCCTCAAAAAAAGCGTTATTTATTAGAAAAAAAATGTATTTTCCACCAGTGATTTGAAACTCGCGCGAAAACAGCCGGTCACGTGACATTTCTGACTGTGACGTCACGGGTCTCGGACGGATAAAAGGATAAGTCCTGACTGATTTGAATAGATACAACTGCTGGTCGTACAGACTTGAAATTTGGAGGGTATGTTTGTCTTGGTATGTAGGCACCCACTAAGACAGGATTTTTGGAAATTCCATTTTTAAAGGGGTGAAAAGGGCTAAAAACATTTGTATGAAAATTTTTAACGCGTTGTGCGATTTTCATGAAACTTTGTTTGTGTAATGTAAATACAAAACAAATGTACACGTGTTTCAAGATTTTTCAATATAACCTTAAAAAAGGGGTAAAATGGGGGCTCAATGTTTATATGGGAACTTTTTAAGGGGTGTTACGATCGGTCTGAATCTTGGTTTGGATACTTTAAATGCAAAATAATTTAAAACGTATATATTGATTTTTCAAAACAATCCTCCAAAAAGGGTTAAATGGGGTGTCAAAGTTTTTTTGACGAGAGGTGTGTTTTGTTTGAAACTCCGTTGAAATACTTAATAGGCAAAATAAATGTAAGTACACGCATTTTAAGGGTTTTCGAAAATAACCCTCACAAAGGGAAAAAAGCGGTGTCAAAGTTTATATGGACTTTTTGACGAGAGGTGTGATTATCTATACTATCTATACTAATGTTATAAGGAGGAAAGATTTGATTGTTTGTTTGTTTGTTTGCATTGAATAGACTCTGAAAATACTGGAACGATTTCAAAAAAAATTTCACCAATGTGTAGAATGAACTTTCAGGATGAACATAGGGTATATTTAATGTAGGTACTTCGCGGGCAACGCCGCGAGCGAAAGCTAGTATTTTATAAAAATGACAAGCTAAAAAACTTGTGCCGTGCCTTTGTGTAAAAGTACTACACTTAAATATCCTGACAAATTGTTTATACACGTTCCTAAATGTCCAAAACTCACATTCTGAAACTCAGCTGAGCAAAAGTTAGGATTACATGCAAATAAATTTGCAACCTTAAATGAATCGATTTTTGGCTGATTTGCACTATCAGCTTTTATATAGCCTGGCTCCATTTTGTGGAACTTCTCAACACAAATTAAAATATTTTAGAGTAAATCTTTTCAGCAAACTGCCAACGTTAAAACACACGACATTGACCATTGAGATGCATTTTACTGTGACACTTAGAGAAGTGACGTCACACGATGGTCAAGCATGGCCGCCCGCGTTTCGGCTTTTGAAATCCACGGACAAAAAAACTAATGAATTTTTCAAAAACGATACATTTACAATTTATTTTAATGCAAAACACATATTGTATGAGTATTATGAACCTATAAGCTAATGTATCTAATATATTAAATATGTTATCGTTACTATTGTCAAATAGCCAATTTCAAAATTGTCACGCGTGTTTGTCACGAAGCCACGGTCAATAATGACACAAGTGTGGACGTGCCTTAAGATGTTTCCTTTTATAGCGAATGATTTTGTTTAGAGGGTGAAAACTGTTTATAAATGAGAGAAATTATAGAAATGTAATAATTTATTTTGGCAAGTTAATCAGTAAATCAGTGTCTTTTAAAAAATCAGTTCTCTAATTAAGCCACCACTTAGTTTAGTGCTGGTGTTCTGCGGCGCCAGATAGCAACTGTAACGAATTGTAAAGGATATTAATAAAACTAATTAAAACTGTGCACACATAATCGTGTTTATGTTGCAACTCAGTAGAACAGTATATTTTTATTATTTAACTTTTGCTTGTGTTGTAATGTGTTTTGTGTGCCAAATAAAGTAAAATAAATAAATAAAAATAAATAAATGCATTTTATGAATTTTAGACATCACGTTTCATAGTAACATTTTTTTACTGCTTAAAACTTACAAAATTGATATCTAAATAGAAATAAGTGTTAGTTTTATTTTTAATGTCCGGGTTCGATTCCCGAGCTGAGTACGATTTTTTTTTGTATAAATGCAGTTTTCCTTAATACTAAAATCGATGACATGGTTCCTAAGAACAGATCTTTTTATGTCTTTTAGTTTCAGACTTTCCCATACTGACCTATCTAAATGTTACACCCTGTAGTTATATATAAAAAAGAAGTATGTATATAATTAATCTATGAGCTATCTGGTTCCCTTAGTACAAAGTTTACTTAGTTCGGGGCTAGATGGCGTTGTGTGAAATGTCCCCCAATATTTATTTTATTTATTTATAGTCTTTGGTTACCTGCGGGTCAGTAATTAAATAACTATAAGAAGATAAGACAACAGTCGATTCAAAACAAAAATATCTTGTTGCATGTTGGTATTCACGGAGTAACCGAACTGTTCTCGATCGCCTGTGGCAGTAATGGAACTTTGACATAGGTTGTGAGTAGGGTCCTTATTGAGACAGATGTTCTGATAAGGGGAGGCCTTATTTCTCCCACTGGCCTTATTATACTGATAGATTTTCTAGATTTAAAGGGAAACCCAAATGAATGTAATTGAAAATAGCTCTACAATATTGTATATTTTTGACATTTCGGATAACATAATTATGTCACTTACAGTCGGTTTCTATATTATTCTATTTAGGTATCTGTGGTTTTTGGATTTTGGATAGTTAGTTGACATACTTCTATAAGATTAACGTCAAATACCTATCCAAAATCCAAAAATCGCAGATAGAAACTGGCAGTTAGTCGAATCCAATTGTCAAAATTCGTCCAGCCGGTTTAGGCTATAGTAACAACCAGACGAACTTACATTTAGATAAATTATAATTTTCTTTTTTAAGGGTAATGTAATGAAAGTTGACTACCCGCTTTTCATGCATTTTTTTAAAGCATTAGAAGAAAAAAATATTTGCATCTTATAATGTCACTAGTAATTTTCAATTACTGTGGTAATAGTAGATTAGTAGACAAGGGATGTAAGGCATCAATTGCAGCCCGAGATATAGTTCGAGGGTGCAATTGATGCTTACACCCGAGCTAACTACTCTGCTTTACATCTCGATTGTGAGGTAAGTAGAAAAAAACCAGCATTACAAGAATAAAACATTTTAAAGTAAAAGTTTTCTATTCCCGCCTTTTTTCGTCTTTTTTTTAATTATTTATTTCCAGAACGAAATTGAGCTTCGCCGTTCGATATTCAAAATTGATGACTATTATACTCATACGAAGACAAGGCTGAATAGCGAAGCGACCTCTTTTGTCATTGGGCTGATTGCATGATGTCTATTGCCAGTATGGTGGTGATGATGGTACGAGAACTTTTTGAAATAGTGAAGTTTTTTTTTAATTACTTACCGCCCTAGGGCTTTTCTAGCTACATTATTACCCTAGAGCGCTAATTGGTCACCTTCAAGCCCCATTTGGGGGTAATAAGGACCTACTTACCGAATATGAGAGATGTAAAAGAATTTAAGTTACACTTATTTGTGTCGAAAATTCTTTACGTCACACGATCTATCAACTTTTCAATTACATCCTATAATCACAGAATAACATAACTCCTTCAACGCGATCGGGTAATAAAAAAACTTGTGAAAGTACAAAATCACTCGGCAAATTGCCCCGAAAATCGTTTTTACCCGAAGACAAGAAGTTTTCGCAATCTGAGTGCTACCCTTTCTGTAACTGTGTTAGTAGGGTCACCAACTCACCCGATTTTATATAAATATAACCGGTATTTTATATAAATACAACCGATATTTAATATACAACCGGTGTTTTATATAAATATAACCGGTATTTTAAATGAAGACAACCGGTATTTTATAATATAACCAGTATTGTCTTAAACTAGAAGGTATTTATTAAAATGATCACGACTGTAATCCCCAGGCTCGATAGACATCTCAGATCTCTAGTTACTTAGATCTTTGAAGGTATCTAAAGAGGGTAGTCAGAGCCACTTCGATACATGATATTTGGTACATATTTGTTTTTTTCATGTTTGGTTTGTACTTGTTGCTTTAATTTATTTATCTTTAGTTATTTGTCTATTTTTGGTCATTTAATTTTACGGAACATAATCCTTTGTCAGGATATGGTGGAACAAAACAACTTTAACAGACGATTAAAAGGCTAACAAGCTGTTAGTTTAACTAACAGAGCATGGTGAAACTAGCCCGTATAACTACATATCTGTGCCTGAGAAGCATTAGGGTCAAAGTGATTTTTGCTACTTTTCAGGAGAGCCAAAAAACGTGTTTTTAAATTTCATCTCTTAATATCTTTGAGTATATTAGCATTATACAATTTGTTATAATTCCATTGTGCAGCTGCATTATCTGGCTACATATTGTATATTCACAAATCGTTATAGCTACTAATTAATAATATATAATTTAATATTTTCGTAAAAGTGGTACTACTTAGAGCCAAATACCGTTTACGATGAGGCCCCATGTACAGATAATTCCTTATGCTTGCGCGGAAAATTAAAGAACCAAGGTGCCAACTAGCGCACATAGATCAATATGCCTCTTACCTACTCCAAATCATGGCAAATAATTGTGAGTGTTAGCTCCAAATGCTTCCAAGTCATATTAAATTACTGAAAAAAACTGGTTCTATGTACAGTTTGACCCAATTAGATTAGATCATCAGTCAGTCTGTGGACGACAGACCGTGCGCACGCATACACGACCGGTTTAGTGCTTTGCTACCTGCACCAGTGATAGTCAACTGCTTTTGTTAACGGGTCGCATAGTAGAACCTTAGCATACACGATGTTCAAATGTAAGAAATGTCAGGAAGAGTTCAGAGATGGAGCACAATGCTCTATTTGCTCAGGCCAGTTTGACTTTGCCTGTGCTGGGGTCACGGAAACCGGATATCGTCGCCTTGGAGACCGGAAATCGTCTTGGAGGTGTACTTCATGCAAGAGTTCCAGAACGGGGAGCCCTCTTCCACCACCGACATCTAATTCTGCCACAAAGTCGCCTGTGCCAGCAGATATGGAAGCCGTGCTCGCTGAGCTTAAGCGACTGACACTTCAAGTAGCCGTGCTCCCTGGACTTGACGAACGCGTGAGAAGTATTAAGGCGGAATTAACCGAGCTTAAGTGCATCAAACCGGAGATAGCAGAGATTAAAAAGTCTATTGATTTTGTAGATAGCAGGATTGGAGTATTATCAGAAAAGATGCTGGAGATGGAGAAGGACATTCAGTCCTTGCATAAGACCAAGAATGACGTCGAACATATGAAGGTGCGCTTGGAAAACCTGGAGAGTCATTTAAGAGAGAATGAGCAGCGCTCGCGCTTAAATAATATTGAGATTAAGGGCGTTCCAGTCACGAGCTCAGAAAATCTCTTCGATGTTTTCGCCAAAATCGGATCTCAAATTAAATGCTCGGTACCTAAGGAGCAAATTAATTACATTGCGAGGATTCCGATGCGCAACGACAAGGTAAACAAAACGATCGTCGTTTCTGTGCATAGTAGGTATATAAAGGATGATTTCGTTGCCATGGCAAAAAAATGCACTATAACCCCTGCAGACCTAGGATTGAAGGGTAGTACCAAAATATATGTCAATGATCACCTGACACTCGAGAATAAAGTACTCCTCAATAAAGCCAAAACTTTGGCGAAGGACCGGGGGTTTGCTTTTACATGGGTGAAAGCATGCAAGATCTGTATAAGAAAGAACACTACATCGCCAGTTATAGTCATTCGGACGGAAGCGGACCTTCAAAAGCTGTAATATTCTCCAATTTGTACATTTTGCTTACTAACTTATTATTCACACTAACTTTTAACAATATCTGCACCCAAGGGTTGGCGAGCGCTGTCTTGCAAACAAGTCTGCACTTACTCAATGCACCCGCTCTGCGTCATTTTTCTATACACCTATCGCTACCCACATTGTTGGTAAGTCAACTGGCCATTAGCTATTGTTTCTTTTGTTGTTCTAATTATTTTATTGCCTTTTTGTCGTCTCGCTTTTGTTTGGCTAATTATTTTACTGCCCATTTTTCGTCTCGCTTTTGTTCGGCTAATCGTTTTATTGCACTTCATTTTATTGCACTTCTTTTAACTATTTTAGTATTCTTTGTCCGCGTTAATATTATAAGCGTATTTAATTTTAGTCCAATGATTACAGTATGTTTTCTTGTGCTTATACCATTGCTAATAATTTTACCGGTTAATAATGATTCCAATTAGTGTTTACTACCAGAATGTTCGCGGGCTCCGTACAAAAACTATCACTTTTTATAGAAATCTATGTTTGAACACATATGACATCATTTGTATTACAGAGACGTGGCTAAACGATAGCCTACATAATAATGAATTGTTCGATGACAGATATGTTGTTTGGAGGAGAGATCGTAATTATGTTGCTACAGGTCAAGATAAGGGGGGTGGAGTTTTAATTGCTGTGCGTCGTGAACTTGTCTCGGAGATCCGGAGTGAATGGTCATCTTCGGCCGAAGATCTATGGGTCACTTTAACTATAAACAACCGTAATCCTAGATGCACTTATAAGATGCATTTATGTGTTGTTTACGTATGTAATGAAAACTTAGGATATTCTATGCAGTCCCAACTAACTAATTTCGCAGATAATTTAACTAAAATTGTTTTGGACAACCCGCTGGACAAAGTTATCGTCCTGGGTGATTTTAACATGCCGTTTGTATCGTGGTCACTCAGTGATGACGGGGCATCTTTGTCACCAAGTAACCTACAAGGAGCGCATCAAATAGATTTAATAGATAGCTTTAATACCTGTAACCTGCTTCAATATAATTCAATTGTTAATGCCAGTCACGGCCGACTTCTTGACTTAGTTTTGTCCAATAATGATGTAACCGTTAGCGCTTGCGACCTTCCACTGGTGACAGAAGACCCTCATCATCGCTCCATAGTGGTCTCTGCAGAGTATGTTCAACTTCACACCATTAAACCACTCCCCTACACTGTATTTCTTTATCGTGACGGTGACTACCAATCTATATGTGCAGAACTGGATGCTGTGGACTGGTACTCGGAGCTTAGTAGTGGAACTGTGAATGAAGCTGTAGATGTTATGTATAACAAGCTTTATAGCTTACGTGAAACTTTCATCTCTTCTAAAACTGTGACTCCGCAACGTAAGTATCCACTATGGTACAAAGCTCCCCTTATAAAACTATTAAAGGAAAAGGCGAAATATCATAGAAAATATAAGAAATACGGTAATGCCCACGATCGGGATTCTTTTATTATATTACGGAATAGAGCGCGAGTTATGGAAAAAGAAATGTACACTGACTACATTAATAAGGTTGAGATTTCTATTAGAAGTAATCCGCGTGCATTCTGGTCTTACATAAAAAGTAAGAAACATTCTAATGCATACCCTTCTGTTATGCATTATGGCGACTGTTCTTCTGATCAGGGAGGGGATATTTGTAATATGTTTGGTGAGTATTTTTACTCCACTTTTCTTCAATCACCATCTTCCAACTCTCAGCTGACCGTTGACGACAATTCACAATATTATACTTCTACGTCGTCAGCTGACATCGGCGTGGTTGAAGTGCTTGAGGATGAGGTTCTCAAGCTGTTCAAGACCCTCGACCTTAATAAATCAGCAGGCCCGGATAACGTCCCCGCGGTTCTGATAGTTAGATGTGCGGAAAGTCTAGCTGTCCCGCTCTCTCTTCTGTATTGCCGCTCACTCTCGGAAGGTATTATGCCTAATATCTGGAAGGCAGCCTTTATCACTCCTGTTCATAAAAAAGGATCTAGAAATAAGGTGGAAAATTATAGGCCTATCTCAAAATTATGTTTATTTGCCAAAGTTTTAGAGAAAATTGTGCACACTCAATTGTATTCCGCAGTAAAGAATGACCTTGCATCACAGCAACACGGTTTTTTAAGGGGTCGGTCTACGACCTCTAACCTTTTACTTTGTACTGAGTTTCTTTCGCGTTCCATATCAGAGCCTTCGCAAGTTGACATTATTTATACTGACTATAGCAAATGCTTTGATCGTATTGATCACTCAGTACTATTAAGGAAACTCCAACTATTAGGTATAAGGGGTAACCTCTTCAGATGGTTTACATCCTACGTTCAAAATAGGTGCCAGACTGTAGTACTTAGTGGATATTCATCTTCGACCCTATACATCCCATCAGGAGTTCCCCAGGGATCATTATTAGGACCCTTGCTATTTACAATATTTGTCAATGATATTTCTCTATGCTTTGTTTATTCTAAGATTCTATTATACGCAGATGACATGAAAATTTTATACCAAATTAAAAATCAGAATGATGCTTCTCATCTGCAGGAAGACCTAATTCGGTTTGAAAACTACTGTAACTCAAATAAATTAGATCTGAACGTTTCGAAGTGTTACGTTTGCTCCTACACCCGCAAGCCATCGATCATCAAGTTTGATTATACCTTGCATAACAAGCAGCTCACTAGAGTTGACACGATAAGAGATTTAGGTGTCTCTTTCGATTATAAGCTCTTATTTGATGATCATATAACTAAAATAGTAAACAAAGCATCCAAAGCACTTGGATTTGTATTGCGAATGTCTTCTGAATTTAAAAGCATAAAAACATTTAAGATTTTGTACTGTTGTTATGTCCGAAGCCATTTAGAATATGCGTCCCAAGTGTGGAACCCTCGCTATGACATATACTCTACAAGATTGGAACGTATTCAGAAGAGGTTCTTGAGGTACTTGCAGTATAAATCCAAACTCTTTCTTCCGGATTACATAGCTAGATGTCGTAGGTTTCATTTTCTTCCGCTTTATGAACGTCGTAATATTGCTGATTTAGTGTTTCTTCTAAATATAGCAAATGGCACAGTTGACTGTTCGGAGTTGTTGGAACTTATAGGACTACGCACCCACAGTGCTGCATTGAGAAAACCTAATCTGTTGCATATTCCTTTTGTAAAAACTAACTACAGACAGAACGCGTTTTTAATTAGAGCAAGTGCCTCTTTCAACACCTTGGTTAATGCAGATATTGATATAGATATCTTTACAACTTCTACTACCATTCTCAAAAGACTGGTAAGTGACAGATTCTTTTTAGACATTTAGAATAAGCTTTAATCGAAGTACCTACTTACCTTACTTTTTTTTTTTCTCTGATTTTAAGCATGTGCATTGTGTCTTTGTCTACTAAGTTAAATAAGTTTGTTTTTTTTTAGTCGTCCATTAACACTGAAACAATCTAAACTTAAATGAATTTTGCTATCAGTGGAAACTTTATAAATGGCCCTCAGGTAGATACATGTAATTTCTTTTCATGTGTTTATATTAATATTTTATATTTTGTTCTACTAGCTGTAAGTTTTCCTAAGATTTGAAAATAAATAAAATAAAATAAATAAATAGATTACATTAGAAAATAATTCTCTTAGAACATCATTCATCGCAATAAAATATCAGGAAATTAGTTATGCCTTCTACGAGTATATTAGAAGAGTGAATACTTACAATAAGCGTCGTAAGTTAAACACCATGCGTTTTGCAAGTTAGTATAGGAGACATTCTAGAAACAGCCCAAAGACTTGGTGTTATAAAATAATATTGAAGGACTGTATTGTTATTTATTCTATTAATTTATATTATTTTATTACTTAATCGATAATAAGTCGAAAAGCCTTACAAAATAATAAAAGAAAGTAATATGTACCTATGGGTTATGCAACTCCTACCTAAGCCACTATTTAAATGAGACAAAAATGATATTTAAACTTAGTCCAAATTGGTTTAAATAATAGGTAGGTAGGTAAATAATGGATTTTTATTTCTATTTTATGATGTTATTTTAATGTTTTTGTTGTACATTATTTTTTTATTAGTTTCTATTTGTTTAACATAGCTTGTATTCTCCGTTATTTCAGAAGATATGATTAAAAATTGATTTTATTAAGCACTAGCTTCCGTTCGCGGCTTTGCTCGCGAGGTACCTACGTAAAATATAGCCTATGTTACTCAAGGAGAACGCAGCATTCTAACGGTGAAAGAATTTTTGAAATCGGACCAGTAGTTTTTGAGTTTATTCGTTACAAACAAAACTACACAAAATACAAAACTTTTCTCTTTATAATATTAGTATAGATAGATAAAAGATTTTTTCAAATTAATTTACTATCGTGCTCAAAATAATATGCTAGATATAGAGGCTTTATTTTGAAAAACTGTCTCGATATGGCAATTCCGAATACCTATGTTTCTCGATTTGGTAAAAAGTGTTGCTTTTGTAACAGCCGGTAATCAGCACGGCAGAAATCAAACCATGATCAAAACAAAATAAAACACCCGTTTCACTCACACCTGTATGTCACGTCTATGTCCATCCTTGTCTTGTCGCGCGAAACAGTTGCATTTGGCGCTAAGTGACAGTCAGTACGAGTTGTTTGAATTTTTTTAGCTGCATAGGGAACTAAGTAACATTACAGCCAAATGCAATTACTGCTTTTAAAAACCTCGCATACTTAAATAATGCTGGATAATGGATCATACAAAAATCTGCAAAAAATAATAATACAATTTAAACAAACAATAAAAAAAACACGAAAAATTTCACTTTGACCCTAATGCTTCTCACCTACAGATATAATATCGACGATACGATAATTAGAAATTGACAACAAAAGAAATCGATGAAATTTTCGATTCGATTAGTCGTTGTCGTTTTGTAGAGTAGGCACCCTGGCAACCCTATGTTATCGAGAACCCAAGGAGCGTTCGGTTCTATTATTATATTTATCAGATTGAACCCATTTGTATAAGATTTTTTTTATTTGAATCTACGAGTTACAGCATACTAACAGTCTTACATGGAGGCATACGTATTGTTTTCTTCTTCTTCTTCTTTTAATGGCATCTGATTATTTTTGCCAGTGTAAGTGTTTATATTACCTATTAGTATTGTCACAAAGTCAGTCAAATTGTCAAGTCAATTTTAAAAAAATGGAAACAAAACAGCAATGTAGGTAGGTAGAGCAAGAAGAGATTTGCCCGTACAGTACGAACAGTTCCTACATACATACGTCTACCATGAGTTGTCACATTTAGATCGGCTGACGTTACTACAGTAGTTATTAGTACGTTACTATGACATCTGTCAAAATTGTTACTCATGGTACTTAACAAATTCTAAGCAAATGAATGAAGCGCAAACTACAGTCGCTGTAGTAGGTACGCTGTGACGTAGGATAGTTAACTACGCGACGTTATAGTACCCAACTATCCGCTAGAAGCGCTGTACAAGTTTTCATACAATTAACTACAGTCGCTAGCGAGTGTAGATTGTGAAAACTCATGGTAGACCTACAGGTGGGTGGTGCCTTGTGCAATGTAACTTGTGACATGCACATAGAAAAGTAGGTTATGTTATCGTACGAAAATCGATACTCCTAGTGTGAACGTTGTCTAGACTCGGAATACTGAATAATATATGAGGTAGGCTCATAAGTATAGGCGACCAAGAAATTGGTTTACCACCTTTGATGACATCTCCCAGTAACATAATTCTTCTTCTTCTTCTTCAATTATGGCATCTGTCTCTTAGAGAACAATTTTGCCAGTGTCAAGTGTACTTATTTATAAGTATTGTCAACGTCACAGAGTCATAGTCAAGTAGTCAAGTCAATTTTAAACAAAAGATGGCTGTTTTGTTGAAAATTTTAGGGATTTCCTCCGATGGAATTTCAAGAGAACTATTCACTCTAATTCACATACTTTACACTCGCGTCAAGAACCCGGGCTTTATTGGCAAAATAACCACCAAAATTACGCAATAAAACTCAAAATAACACGAGAAAACATATAAAAACCAGAGCGACGTAGTTGTCAGGCAAATACACCGCAGAAAATCCCAGTAACATAATTATTCGCTAAGGATTACTATGACAGATTCTGACGTAGCAGTTATTAATCTGTCAAGTGAAAATAGCCCTTGATGTTTTGTATGTGCAAATGATATTCAGCCTTAGAGTAGTAAACCAATTTCTTGGTTGCCTATACCTATATACCTACATAGGAGCATTGGTGGTGTAGTGGTAGCACCCCTGCCTCACGATCCGAAGGTAGGTTCAAACCTGGGGCCTCACCACGAATTCATAATACATTACCAAATTAGTATTACATTGTTATTTCGTACTATGACTTATGCAAATTGATGGAAGTAGGGACGTTTCTTTAATGGAATCGTTACGGAATCGTTCTGGAAGACTTCGTGGTAAGGCCCCTGGTCGTGCACCATTGAGTTTTTATCGAAAAATGTATGTGCGCAATGCTAGATCTCTTAAACGGTGAAGGAAAACATCGTGAGGAAAGCGGCATACCCTAAAACCTAAAATTCGAAGATGTGTATCATAGGTTAGTATTCTTATAAGCGGCGATGGGCTTGCAACCTGTCACGTACGGAATAATAACTACTGTGCCAAATGTGGGCATGTGCCAAATATCATGTTTGGACGTGCTTCTGACTACCCCTTCTAGGATATCCTCAAAGATCTAAGTAAAGAGAGTTTATCTACGGAGCCTAGCGATTAACCTATGACACACCTTCAAATTTTTGGTTCTAAGGTATGCCGGTTTCTTCACGATGTATTAATTTTTCTAACAAAAAAACTCATTTGTACACGACCAGGTTTGAACCTACGACCTTCGGATCGTAAGGCAGGGGTGCTATCACTACACCACCAGTGTTCAAATAAAGAGACTAGTAGGTACATTTTACTTTCAGGCCATTTCCCGCAGATTATCTGTGGAAAACTCAATTGAGTGACCGGGTCGGTATGATGGATGAACGGACGAACACGATATGCTTTTATATAGTGACATAATGATGCAGCATCGTGCAAGATCAGCAAGGCTAACATAGACACCGTGATAAAAAGATTGTCTCATATTCGTACGAGAAAGAGCAAAACAAAATAGTCGACTAAATTTTGTTACGCTTTTGTCTCATATTCGCACGAGGAAGAGCGAGACAAAATAGTGGACAAAATTTTTCAACGTTTTTTTTTAACATGTCTTAAATTCGCACGACAAAGAGCGAGACAAAAAAGTCTCCATACTTATAAAATTTTGCCAACACTTTTGTCGAGCATGTTGTCTCATATTCCCACGAGGAAGAGCGAGACAAAACAGTTTACAAAATTTTGTCAACGTTTTTGTTGAGCTTGATTATTCGTTGTCTCATATTCGCACGAGGAAGAGCGAGACAAAACAGTCTACAAAATTTTGTCAACGATTTTGACAAGCATTGTCTCAAATATTCGCACGAGACGAAACAGTCTACAAAATTTTGTCAACGATTTAGTCAAGCATGTTGTCTCATTCGCACGAGGAAGAGCGAGACAAAACAGTCAACAAAATTTTGACGACACTTTTGTCGAGCTGGGCTTTACCACAAGCTTTTACAAACTATTATGTTTCAGAAACGTCACATTTCAAGCTTGAAGTAACACATCGTTCATTGGCCGACAGTACTTATGACAATCAATCTAGAAAAAAAACTTACGAAAAGTTGAATTTGATAAAAAATAATTAATTCGGCTGAATTTGACGAGATTTTCGTTCCGATTAAGTATATAATTATCGTTGTCGTTTTGTGGAGTCCTAGATACTAACATACAGCGAACCGGTTGTTGGCCTCTCGTTTCACGAGCGAATGAATGAATGAATGAATGAATGAATGAAAAGGTCTATTAATGAGGCTGGGGCCTTGTCTCCGTGTGGTCAGGGTATTGCAAATTTTGTAATGTTTATATTACAAAGTAGTTCGTCTCGAAATGAGATTACGCGCGCGATGTGCACGATCCTCATTTGTATTCACGTCTGTACCCCTAGTATGAGTTTTTGATAGTTTACGAAAACTTTTTTCGAATAGTATCCTTTCATGGAATTTACCTCCATCGGAAATGTTAAGGAACTAAAATAAGGTCAAAGGATATAAGGGTAGAGGTAGACCTAAAAAAAGATGGATGGACTGTGTGAAAGACGAAATTAAGGGAGTGACTACTGAGATGACAGATGATATGAGAGAGAGGAGGAAGAGAACCTGTTGTGCCGACCCCACCAGTGGGATAAGAGCAGGAAGACGATGATGATAACTAGCATTTTTGACAGATTATGTTTTTGGCCACCAGGTGGCGCCTACGATGGCTGGCAGCGGCTTCCAATGGGACAAACTATCACCTGCAGAGTTCCAGCAGCTCCAGGAGTTGGCCTCATGTGAGTAATCAGTGGCATGTCCTTGAACATATGTACATACTTAATCTATAAGTACTAATATTATAAAGAGGAAAGATTTGATTTTTTGTTTGTTTGTTTGCATTGAATAGGCTCCGAAACTGCTTGATTTATCAATTGGGAAATTCAAATATGTAATTAAACAGAAACTATCTCGAAAAGCTTATCATATAGAATATCAGAGTACTTAGATAACAAAAAAAGTTTGGGACGAATCAGCTTCAACTCTGCTAGGTGTCCCTAACAATGTTAACAAGGATCATATAAAAAAAGCGCTAGACCCAGCGAGTTTCTTGTCAGTTCTGCTCGGACTGGGGATAGGACTGGAATTGGCACCTAGACTCACCTAATGTGATCCCTGTGATCTCAATGAATATATTGACTATTGACTACTGTACGACGATTCTGTAAAATTCAAACATCAAATCGCATCTCACATCGCTATTCACTCTCACTTCGCCTAGGGTTCAAAATGACATTTGACATTGACCTTTTTATTTGACACTTTGAATCGGGTTCAAGTGCGAAGCGAGCGTCGAAGTGACTTGGGAATTACCGTTAATGCCACTTCTTCCGTCATCTCATACTTTATCTGTCAAAATCTCCCCGTAAATTTAGTTCAACTCGCTGACACGCTCGCAAGAGTGGCGCTAGTGTAAATTGGAATTATCAACCGAGTTTTTAGAATGCCAATCAAGAAACACACAGCGGATTCAGATTCGAAGTTTAGAATGAGGTCTTACAGAATCACACGGCTGAACCGATTTGAAAAATTATTTCACTGTTGGGAAGCTACACTCTCCCCGGGTGACAAAAGCTACATTACCTACAATTTTCAAAAAAATTAAGGATCCTTACAAAAACTCCAATAATGTGACCCAAGGTGTATTATCGTTTTTAATTTTGAAATTGCTAAAAATCCGTGCGAAGCTGGCGCGGGCCGCTAGTATAGGATAAAAACCTACGGGCCGTATAGAGAATTCCCACCATGGTCCGTCGCGGGCCGTCATGGGAATAGCCCGGTTTTTGCAATCAGTTAAGTAGTAGGTGGGTCAATCCAGTTAAAACTGTAACGTTGTTCAAGTAAATTACTCGTAGCTAATGTATTGGATAAGTGCATTAAGTACAATAGATATCGTATGCTTACATAAGACACTTTTTATATGTATTAAATGGGTATCTAACGCGTTTTATTTACTTATTTTTCCCGACGTTTCGATAGGTTTGCACACCAGTCATCCCGTGACCACGACAGTGTGTAAACCTGTCGAAAGGTCGGGAAAAATAGGTAAATAAAACGCGATAAATACCCGTTTAATAATAATAATAATAATGTGTTCAGATCGCCTAAGTTTAAAAATATATGAGACACTTCTTCTTGTTATCGCGTCAATTATTCTTTCAATAATTCGAAGGTGTGTCATACGTTAGTATTCTTATAAGCGGCGATGTGCTTGCAACCTATCACGTACGGAATACTAACTACTGTGCAAAATGTGGGCATGTGCCAAATGTCTACCGTGTTTAGACGTGCCTCTGACTCCTTTAGATATCCTCAAAGATCTGGCAGAAAGGCACGTCCGCACATGCCATTTGGCACATGCCCACATTTTGCACAGTAACTAGTATTCCTTACGTGACAGGTTGCAAGCCCATCGCCGCTTATAAGAATACTAACATGACACACACCTTAGAATTTTTAGTTCATAGGTATGCCGGTTTTTTTACGATGTTTTCCTTCACCATTTTAGAGCACTGGTACGACTGTAATTCACAGTGTAACGGATGCTGGGCATTCCTACTCAACTGTTTCATCATTGTTCTCACTTTCGTCATTATTCGCAACAAATAATTTTTGTTATCACGTAAAATATTAGTTAATTTTAAATGTACCCTTCGTGAAATAACTTATTATCAACCAATCTTTTATTGCTCCATCTTCATGCTATCAGCTTGAAAGACGAGCTCTAAAATCAAGATTTTTAATCACGGTAAAATATCAATTTTAGTAAAAAGGCCCGGCTACCACTACGCCACCGCAGTGCTCTTTCTTCCGTATACGAAAAGCTTTTTAATATTATATTCTCATTATTCTAAAGCTATTTCTGCCTGCTTTACCCTAGGGATAGGTGACACGCTATGTTATACCTACCTATATCCACGTAAATATAGTATCCTACTAATAATAATATATATAAACGCGAAAGTTTGTAAGAATGTATGGATGTATGGATGTCTGGATGTATGTTTGTTACTCTTTCACGCTGAAACAGCTGATAGGATCTGGAAGAAATTTGGCACAGATATAGATTATAGTCTGGAATAGCACATAGGCTACTTTTTATCCCGGACAAATGTACGGTTCCCGTGGGATAGATTTGTTTTTGTTTATCAAGGTACCACGCGGGCGTAGCCGTGGGCGGAAGCTAGTATAAATATATATTTTATTTACATTGTATTTTAGTAGAACAATCTTGGGTCGAAAGGAAAAGCACTCTTTAAAGCCGCGTTGACACGATCAGAGCCAGCTCGGACCAAGCTCGGACCGAGTGGACTCGTGAAAGTAGCTTCATAAGAGTGTACTTGGATAGCTGTTGATACTATCGTAGTTTACTCGGATCATTTTCGTCATTATTCCAATTACTTTTAGAAAAAAAAAATGTAGTCATTCAACCGTACGTTCCAGAGAACCTCTTCTGATTCGTACAGTTCAACAAATCTACTTGTTTCACGCTCAGACCGCTTTTTTTTCGCTCGAGACTCTTGGTTGTTGTTATTAGCCGCCATTTTGTTTTCCAACTCGTATACGAGCTAGCTCGGATGAGTAGAACACGGTCCGAGTCTACTTAGATCGGACGCCGTCGTCCGAGTGGGCTCGGATTAGAGGTTGCTATAATCCGAGTTGCGTCCGATTAGGTATCCGAGTTCACTTGGTCCGAGCTGGCTCTGAACGTGTCAACGCGGCTTTAAAAAAGGTGATTTGACAGGATTTTGTTTATATTTATTTGACGGGAGTTTCAAGCAAGTTTTAAAAAGTACCATGCGTGCGAAGTCGCAGACAGAAGATAGTAGTTAGATGACTAATAAATGATCTTTTGTCCTCAGATTCAACTAAGAAGCTGCAAAATGTCCTCAACGAGTTCGTGGAGGTTAAGAAACAAAGTCCCGACGGGGTAAGTTCGGAGTATTATCTATTTCATTCAACCCATAGTTTCTCAGAAACATATTTCGGGTTGAAACATAGAGATAAATTAGGTACTCTAGTAACTATTACAATTCACTGGGTTGAAAGGGAAAAAATAATTTAGAAGTGGGTTGTAACGCTGCCGTGTGATTCTGTAAGACATCATTCTAAGCTTCGAATCTGAATCCGCTGTGAGTTTCTTGATTGGCATTCTAAAAACTCGGTTGATAATTCGAGATAATTGATAATTGTGAGATGCGAGTTGATGTACGAATTTTACAGAATCGACGTACTGACATGTTTTGGTGAGAGAGAAATAAAAATCGACACATTCAGATGATGCTGACAATGACGATCAAAATAATCAGAAACATGTCAAGTTTCTGGTCAGAACTAGCGTAAAAACACCGTGTTTTATACGGAACCACATCCGTGGCGTAATGTCACTAATGTGGACTTCATCATGATCATCATCATCAGCCCTTCTCATCCCACTGCTGGGCATAGGCCTCTCTTCGCATTTGCCATTCGCCTCTATCTTGCGCCAACCTCGCCCATGTACGACCTGCGGATCTAACTATGTCGTCGACACCCATCTTGCCTGCGGACGGCCGACACTTGTGGACTTATGCTAAGTTTTATATCTGTCTCTCATCAAAATATGGCGTTTCATTCAACCCATACAAAATTTATTTGTCCCTTTCAACCCGAAATATGTTTCTGTTTCAACCCGAAGCCAAATTTATTAACGAGTATTTTGTACGAACAGGGGGTGGATTCAACCAACTTACTGTATAAAACAATAAACATCTCGGAATAAAACATAATGTGTTTGTTTTTGTTATTTATTTCAAAAAGTGCTGCATCAATTTCGATAAAATTTATATGGGACCACCTCTGAAATATGATCTACCAAACAAAAAAAGAATGATCAAAATATTGATTAATCGCGTAACAAACATTACCTCGTACTTTTTGAAATCGTTGAAAATTATGAATAAAGCAGATGGCAAAAGCTATATTTCAACCCTTATTTAATTAACTAAAGGACTTTAGAAGTCTTTCGTTAAGCTCATCTTTCATATAAAGCCTTCAATAGGGGTGAATAATACCCCAAAGTTATAATCACGGGACCAGCTATTCATTTGAAGTCAGCTAACTCCCAATTTCAATATAACTTGAAGTGTTTTGACGTTGTCTATAAATGCTAGTGTTGAAATAGGTACTTACTTAATCTATGTATCTAATATTACAATAATAATATATTTAATTAACTTTTCACGAGCAATTCTTGTATAATGTAAGTACCTGGGTGACCGAGATTTGCCCAGTTTTTTGGTAAACGACGTTTTCTAAAAATGAAACCTAGCTACGATTTATCGCCCCCGAAACGCCTGCGTACTGAATTTCATAAAAATGGTTGGAATCGTTATCAAGATTCAGATTATATGTATAGTTATATATACACTAGCTTCCGCCCACGCCTTCGCCCGCGTGGTACCTTGATAAACAAAAACAAATCTATCCCGTGGGAACTGTACATTTTTCCGGGATAAAAAATAGCCTGTGTGCTATTTCAGACTATAATCTATATCTGTTCCAAATTTCATTTAGATCCGTTCAGCTGTTTCAGCGTGAAAGAGTAACAAACATACATCCAGACATTCAAATTTACAAACTTTCACGTTTTTATTATTAGTAGGATGTCACTCTTGTGATCCGATATCCAACGACACCATTCTCAAATTCAAATTCAAATTCAAATTCAAATTTATTTATTTGTGATACACAGGTTACAAAGGTGTTAATATAAATTATAAAGAGCACTGTGATCTACCCACTGGGTGTACAAATTAGGTAGGTACTTATTAGATTATCATTATTACAAATTATTTTAATTACTTACAATATTATATTTGAACAAAATTCTAATTTAAAATATTCATTAATTAATAAATTAATAGATTTAAAATATAAAGTCAAAATTATAAACACTGTCAAAGAATTTTTATTACTAGTGATAAACATAAAGTCAGAATTATTACCTACCTACTTATTAAATATTGTCAAAGAATTCTTTTATTGAGTAAAACGTATTGTCAATGAGATAATTATATAGCTTAGTCCTGAATGTCATAAAGTTGTCACAATCCCTAATTTCAGCAGGTAATTTATTATATATTCTAGCGGACATCACAAAGACACTATTACTGAAGAGGGCTGTTGTAACATTACTTCTTATTTGTAGATAATTGTTGCGACGTGCACTAGAGATATGGGGAAAAAGAAGTGGATTTCGTTTTATATGCAAAACTATTTCAAAAATGTATAAAGAGGTCAATGTCAGTAATTTAAGTTTTTTAAAATAGGGTCTGCAGCTATCCCCTCTTTTAAGCCCGCAAATCGCTCGAATACAGCTTTTCTGCGCAATAAATAAACGCTCAATATCCATAATCTGTCCAGCCGTTTGGGCTACAAAACAGGCTACGGCCAAAGAAACTCGTACGTACATACAAACTACACACATACATAGGTACACATGTACACATTTGTAATGGACATGTGTTTCAGGATTTTTCTCTATAACCTTATAAAAGGGGTCAAAATGTGGGTCAACGTTTGTATGGGAACTTTTTAACGGGTGGTGCGATTGAATTGTGGTTTTGATACTTTAAATGCAAATAAATGAATTCGTATTTTTGGATATTTCAAAATTAACTAAAAAAAGAGTTAAATGGGGTGTCAAAGTTAGTTTTTGAGTTCTACGCTTCCCAGTCGGGTAATAAGTCCCCTGATATCAGCACCCATTGTATTATCTACCCATTTGTCTCGGCATAATGAAATCAGATTATCCGTTCAATTGCTGATAATATTAATAATACTTTGGGAGATAATATTACTTTGATAACTTTCATAAGTGTTTACTAGCTTTTTCCAGCGACTTTGCTCGCGTGAAAACTTTTTTTGGAACATATAATTTTAATGAAAAAATTAGCCTATGTCTGATCTCGATTATGCTTGGTGGTGTAGTGGAAGCACCCTTGCCTCACGATCCGAAAGTCGTGGTTTCAAACCTGTGGCCTTACCACGAAGTCTTCCAGAACGATTCCGTAACGATTCCATTATAGAAACGAATAAAAACTTCAATACAACAATAGGTCATGGTACGAAATAATAATGTAATACTAATTCGGTAATGTATTATGAATTCATGGTGAGGCCCCTGGTTGTACACCAAAGAGTTTTTCTATTCGAAAAATTTATGGCAAAGCTCTTAAACGGTGAAGGAAAACATCGTGAGGAAACACTTTAATCCTTTCACCACACTGGTTCGAACTAGTGACACGATAAAAAGAAGAAGAAGCCCTGAACAGAACGAAATATCACTCTATGATTGTTTCAACTTTTCTATGAAACCATAGTTTTCCAATCAGGGTAGTTCTATGAACTAATAATCAAACTCACTCAGATTCTGTCATCACAGGCGAGTTTCAAGCGAGTTTTGCTGAAATAGCTATTGTTTCATAGATAACTAGCTTTTGCCCGCAATTTTGCCCGCCTTCCACTGCGAGCGGAGCGGGCTCCGTACGGACTCCGTTTAAGGGTGTGTTACCAGACCAATCGATCGATTGTCGATCGACGGCATCGATCGAAGTTGATCGGCTGGTAGAAACTATCGATCGACGTCGACTATTCCATTCTACCATCGATCGAGGATCGACCAGCCGTCGATCGAGGATCGATCGATTGGTCTGGTAACACCCTAACTCGCAACGACTTTCTTTATAGAAGTGCTTCCACTGTGAATGAGCGGACGGAGCGGATCAAAAGAGTACAAAGAGTTATTTAGCTCCGCAAAGCCTTCTGGTAGTGGAAGGCAAAATCTGAAACTCTTTCTTAGTGTAAGTGTACAAATATTTTTACTCCGGTCCACTCAGATCATTGGCTCAGTTTCCGCTCAACCCTTTTTTAGAGGAAGGCGGGCATTTCGTCCTTGAAAATGACGACTTCCATTCAAACTACAAGCCCTTTCAAGCATATTTTTTCGCGATAGAAGGTAGCCTTTTATGTCCTTTCTCAAGCCTATGTCCATCAATATTTCCCTCAATTTCTAACCGATTTTGATGTTTTTTTAGCTGTTATTACAGAGAATGATCTGGCGGCAATTCTATATAAATTTTATCTTTATCTATTCTATCTATACCAATAATATATTAAAAAAAGGAAAGTTTTGTATATTTTAATTTTAGTATTTTTGTTTGCAACGAATAAACTCAAAAACCACTCGTCCGATTTAAAAAATTCTTTTACCATTAGAATGCTACATCATCCCAGATTATCATAGGCTATATTTATTACTAGAAAAAAAAAGGGATCCTACTAAAACATCAATAATGTAACCCAAGTTGTAACAATACATTGATTTTTGCGGGCGAAGTCGCGAGTAACAGCAAGTTATATATATTGTATAAATTTTATACCTACGGAATACTGTGCAAAATGTTGGCTCTTATAAATATCCTCAAAGATCTAAGCAACTAGAGATCTGAGGAGATATCTACCGAGGGGATTACATTTGCGATCATGTGATTTGTAAAAATATATAATTTGTGTATCAAATAAAGTATTTATTTATATTCTAATACATTATACGTAGCTTTACTTAAAGATAGATAAGATTTCCTAGAAATAATATAACATCAAAAGCAGAAAATTGCAAAAGAAATCCTCATAGGGCGATGTTATAAAAAATAATCTCTCTATTTATAGCCCCCATAGCATAATCATTCTTACGACCCACGCAATAAGATCTAAAGTTACACGGAATGCCTTCCGGTTTTCCCTACATCCCATTTTCTCATTCCTGTGACGTCATGGAACCGAATAGGTTTATTTTTAGATTTAGGGCCAATGCACACAGCGCGACTTTCTGCGGCGACACCCTCGATTCTCTTCCAGTTTATATCAAATTCTATCAAATTAGGTGTGATTACGTTGCGTGTATCGTGCTAAGACGTCGGTTTTCTTTATTTTACTTTTTTCGTTATATTTCAAAAACTATCTATCCTAGAATAAAAACAAAAACCATTTTGTAATCAATCAATTTAAAAAAGTGTTTTCTTCAACTTTGGAACCCAATATCTTTACAAGCCCTTCACCGATTAAGCTCATATGCCTCCAAGCAAATCTACACAGCAGAATCTCTAGACCTTCCAAGTTTCATGCAGATTGGATTAACGTTTCTTAACTACAGTCGCTGTAGTACGCTGTGACGTAGGATAGTTAACTACGTGACGTTTTAGTACCCAACTATCCGCTAGAGGCGCTGTACCAAGTTTTCATACATTTTGTTTACTACAGTCGCTAGCGAGTGTAGATTGTGAAAACTCATTGTAGACCTACAGATCCGTTCAGCCGTTTCAGCGTGAAAGAGTAACAAACATACATCCATACATCCATTCTTACAAAATATTCAAACATTCTTCTTAATATTAGTAGGATTTCTAAAGTATTCAAAAGTCTCTACGTGTGATACTATCAGTCCTTTACTTCGTGACGTAGGCGCATTGATTCTATAGTTCGGTGACGTCACTAGGGGGGAGGGTGACGTCATCTCGCTCAGTATAATGTTGACGGTAATGTACTTGACCTACTATTAGATTGAACTAGTAAAACACGCGGCTTTTGTCGCTTTTACAGAATCCCGAATAGTTGTATGGAAATTAAAATTATTATTTTTTTGGCATTTATTTGTTCAGTTAACCCCTTGTTCAGATCTTTCCCGACTGCAAAGAATGAGGGTAATGAGTTTAAGGTGCATGTATTGCGAGTTCCTTTGGCAAACGGCTGGACAGATTTTGACAAATGAGGTGTCGTACAAGAGTGTTATAGGCTATACAAAATGTAAAAAAATTCAATATGGCGGCTCTAAGAAGCTTTGTTCAACAATCAGTAAGGTTTTTTAATTTATGCAATAAGTACTACTTAGTGAAACGATGTAAATAAGTTACTCCGACAAAAAATATGTGAAAAGGGGCCAAGTTCGGTTCAGACGGCGTTCGGGGTTGACGGTTACGTAACGAAAAGAGTTTAGATCTGCACGTATACCAAGTTCTTTGTATAGTGTGTGTGTTAGTTTGATACTTTTTTAGCTCAAGCGGCTGAACGGATTTTAATGAAATCACACTGGAAGTAGATGTAGAGTTTGTTATTAGTATTACGTGGCTGAATGTACCATTTCTGTCAGACATTTCGAATTTAAGACATTTAAGAACAACGCTATTTCGAAAATCAGTCATTTTGGGAAAAGTTCATTTTGGGTTTGTACCAAACGAGATTAGTACCTACTTTATGAATTTCAGTCGAAACAGATCGCGAACGAGTATTTCTTGGATTTACACATTTGCATAACCGCGGGTGAGACCAAGGCACGCAACTAGTTGAGAAATTAATATTCCTTATCATTTTCCTATGATTATTTTGCAAATAATAATGTTACAACTTTCCTGTTTACTCACGAAGAATCATAACAAGGGTGGTGATTCTGTGCTTTTGTCAAACTTGCTAAAATTTCCTAAAATACGAACGATCCTACTAAGACTAGTAGTTCGCCCCGAACTGAGATCTCGCTCGTAATGTCCACTATCCTCATTTGTATTCACGCCATAGAGTTTTTGGATACACTTTATGTAGGTATGGTAGGCCAAGAAAGCGGTGTACCAATTTTGATTTAGTTTCCTAGACATCGAAAATTACCACAAGGTTCAGTTCATACTAAAAAAATAGAAGTTGTCAAATAGATCTGCAAGCGAAACTAATCTTTATCACCTATGAATCTGCAAGCGGCATTGAACCTTAGGGTGGTAAACCAATTTTTTGGTCGACCGTACTAAGTGCTACCCACTAATATTATAAACGCCAAAGTTTGTAAGAATGTATGGATGTATGTTTGTTACTCTTTCACGCTGAAACGACTGAACGGATCTGGATGAAATTTGGCACAGATATAAATGGTCTGGAATAGCACATAGGCTTCTTTTCATCCCGGAAAAATCTACGGTTCCCGTGATATATATATTTTTTTTAAGGTACCACGCGGGCGAAGCCGTGGGCGGAAGCTAGTATTATAATATCATACTTAGAGATACGAGTATGTTAAGATATCAAGTTTATTCATCGTAACTTTGAAGGCCTAATAAGGCCCGGAGCTGTTGAGATAAACCAAACAAATTGCAGGCCTTATTTCCCAGTCTGCAGGGAATGCGGCCCATAAAAACAATATGAGTGTAGTCATTGTGTAAAAAATAAAATAAATATAAATAAACTAGCTAACCCGGCAGACTTCGTACTTATTTAGAAAACGTTTGTATGGGAAATAGAAAAGGGCTATTTTTAGGGTTTTCCCGGCAGTTATTCGAATTTTTCTTACCTTTTAAACCCTCCCTGAACTCGAACGAATATTTCAAAACCAAAATTACCCAAATCAGTCCAGCCGTTCTCGTGTTTTAGCGAGACTAACGAAGACGAAGAAGAAGAAGATAATGATCACGACTGTAATCCCCGGGCTCAGTAGATATCTGCTCAGATCTTTGGTTACTTAGATCTTTGAGGATATCTAAAGGGGGTAGTCAGAGGCAAGTCCAAACATGACATTTGGTGCATTCCCAGTACATGTACAGTCATTGTGTATAGAATATTATTATGGCGATACTAGCTCCCGCCCGCGGCGTCGCCCGCGTGGTATCTTGAAGAACAAAAACGAATCAATCCCACGGGAAGCGTATCTTTTTTCGGGATGAAATATAGCTATTTGCTATTCTAGACCATAATCTCTGTGCCAAATTTCATCCAGATCCGTTGAGCCGTTTCAGCGTGAAAGAGTAACAAACATACATCCAGACATCCACACATTCTTACAAACTTTCGCGTTCATAATATTAGTAGGATATAAAAAAAAATCTTAGACTGACTGTCTAAGTGTAAAAGTACTCGATACTATCGAATCTTAAAGCAATGGGCTTGCAACCTGTCATGTACGGTTAACTATTGATGCAATATCATTATTGCACGTACCTCTGACTACCCTCTTTAGATATCTTCAAAGATCTAAGTAACTAGATATCTGAGGAGTTAATACAGTTAATAAATAATTTAATTACTATTGGTTTTCTTCAAATATTCGGAAGTAAAAAAAATATCATAAGTTAAATAATAAAAGTATCATAAGTTGACAAGGTATTAATATTCAGAAACATACATCTCTTTTAAATCAGATCTTTATCCTGATTCGAAATCACACGATTCGGCTGTCACAACCCAAGACTGTTTGCTGTTTGATAAAATTATATCGTGATTCGGTATGTTATTATTGCGAAATATTTGCATCTAACGATGCCGAATAAGGGGATTATCCTACTATCTTACTAGTTAAAATGTCATGTGACGAGGAGAGTGTTGTGTGAATGTGGATGGATACAAGGGTAGAGGTAGGCCAAAGAAAAGATGGATGGACTGTGTGAAATATGACATGGGTAAGAAAGAAGTGAGTACTGAGATGACGAGTGACAGAGGGAAATGGAAGAAGATCACATGTTGTGCCGACCACATAACGTGGGAAAAGGGCATGAAAATTATGATCCTACTATCCTTCTTCCTACTTATATTATAGAAGCGAAAGTTTGGATGGATGTTTGTTAGTCAATCACGCTGAAATGGCTGAACGGATCTGGATTAATTTTGACACAGATATACATAGATTATAGTCCGAAATAGCACATAGGCAGTGGTGGATTTATCACCAGGCTGAGTAGGCTGGAGCCTAGGGCGGCAAATTTTAGGGGGCGGCAAATTTGGCTTATTACCTTACACAAAATAACAAATAAAAATTATAATATACACGGAGAAAAAAATTTAACAAAATTGCAATATTTTAATACTATACACCTATACCAAATAATCCAACGATTTTACATGATAAATTACTAAACGCTAAATTTAATAGCCTATTGGCGGCAAATGTGTAAATCCGCCACTGCACATAGGCTATAATTTAACAAAGTATAACTTGGACAAAGCCGCGGCGGAAGTTGGTATGTGATAAGTGACATCGATATCCAACAGCAGGGGGTAATGACGCGCCTTCCGGGTAAATTGGTGTTGAGTTACTTCCGGTTTTCCTTGCCCTATTTCCGGATATCCAGAAGTTCAGGCGCGGGCAAAATCTAAACTCATAAAAGGCTTTGTTCTGAATGACTGACTGACGGATAAACTCACAGCATAAACCACTGATTGTAGAGACCTGAAACTTGGAAGGTGTGTTTTTTGTATGACGTAAGCATCCGGAAAGTATTTTTAGAAATTCGACCCCTAAGGGGGTGCAAAAGGGGTGCAAAGTTTATATGGGACAACATGATACCTTGATCCAATGTACTTCAAATTTTGCATAATTTTTTTTTAACAGAATTGGTGGAAGACGTATTTCGTATTTTATTGAAATTCGTCCTCCTAACGGGGTTAAAAAGGGGTAGAAAGTAAAACCGATTATATTCCTATTAGACCGATTTTTGACTTCTACGCGAACGAAGTCACAGGCAAAAGCTAGTAGTGTATATATTAGTATATTAGAGAAAGCTTGAAAGTGGCACCAGTGACAGAAAAGATGAGGAGTAATAGGTTAGCGTGGTATGGGCATGTTATGAGAAGAGATGAATGTCATGTGACGAGGAGAGTGTTAGGTATGAATGTGGATGGATACAGGGGTAGAGGTAGACCAAAGAAAAGATGGATGGACTGTGTGAAAGATGATATAAGTAAGAAAGGAGTCAGTACAGATGACGGCAGAGGGAGATGGAAGATGATCACATGTTGTGCTGATCCCACATAACGTGGGAAAAGGGCAGAAAGATAATAAATAATATAAATAAATAAATAATGCTGGACACACAGCATCATCTAGCCCCAAAATAAGCTACTCAAAGCTTGTGTTATGGGTACTAGATAACTGATATATTTAATACATTATAATACATAGATAGATATCTTCTAAATATATATAACTCAAAAGTGACTGACTGACTGACATAGTGATCTATCGTCGCACAGCCCAAACCACTGGACGGATCGGGCTGAAATTTGGCATGCAGGTAGATGTTATAACGTAGGCATCCGCTAAGAAAGGATTTGGATTAATTCTACCCCCAAGGGGATAAAATACGGGATGAAAGTTTGTATAGAAAAGTCGCGATAATCGACATTCACGCGGGTGAAGCTGCGGGCATCAGCTCGTTCTTAAAATACATAGAAAGCACCCAGACCAACGGAACAAATTTCTGCAGATCTACACAAATTTGTTCCGATCGAACCCGCAACCTCTAGCGTCGCAGGCGGACTCTCGCCCGCTGCGCCACTGAGGTCATCAGATAATGATGACATTTAGTTTAGTCTGTCCGAGGGACAGTCGAATCGATGGGTCTCGAATCACTCGTGAGCCACATGCTGCTTGGCAGACCATAAAACCATGTTATAGCTCAATCCTGAAGGGAGGTAGTTATTTTTATTAGCTACTAGCTGCCGCCCGCAGCTTTGCCCGCGTAATACCTTCATATATTTTTCTAAGAAAATTTGAAAAGTACTATAAACGCTGACAATCTCAATCGTCATTTTCTCTTTACCGTCAGGATGATAAGTCACCTCTCGTATTTAACGTAGAATTGCTTCCGAATTGCTTTCGAATTGCTTTTATTTGCTTCCATCAATGAGAAAATTGCTTCCAACAACATAACAACAACATGTTAGATGTATACAATACATGTGTATTGTATATGGCTCATGAATGCAATAAATACTTTGAATTTGAATTTGAATTTAGAGTTGTAGAAGAAATTCAAAATTCAACACATTCACATATTATTTTAGACCGGCCATCCTGACGTCAGGCTGGCCGGTCACTCTGCGTCGTTTACCATGTTCGGTATGGACTCGCTTCCTCCAAAGTTTTCAAATCATGCTATAGATCATCATTATCATCATCATCTTCCTGCCCTTTTTCCACGTTGTGTGGGGACGGCACAACATGTGATCTTCTTCCATATCCCTCTATCATTCGTCATCTCAGTACTCACTCCTTTCTTACCCATGTCATCTTTCACACAGTCCATCCATATTTTCTTTGTCCTACCTCTACCCTTGTATCCATGCATCATTTAGATATCAAGGAAAAAAAAAGATATATCGATTATAAAATAAATGCGCCTGTAATTGCCTTCGCTATCTTTTTCTTCGCCGTTTGAGTAAATCTAGACTTTCGTACTAACGTTTTTCCATTAGCCCCTTCACATAGACAAAAACATACATACATACATACATAAAATCACGCCTGTTTCCCGACGGGGTAGGCAGAGACCACGGATCTCCACTTGCTACGATCCTGACATATTTCTTTTGCTTCATTCACTCTCATTACATTCTTCATACATGCGCGTCGGTTTAGGGTACTCTGGACCTGGCCTTTCTCTAAGACGTCCCCAATTTGATCGAGGTACGTACGCCAAGGTCTTCCCCTTCCAACTGTCCCATTCACACTCTCCTTATACAGCTGTTTCGTCAATCTCCTTTCATCCATCCTTTCTACATGCCCAAACCATCTTAACATACCCTTCTCAATTTTCATCACTACGTCTTCTTTCACTCCACAACGTTCTCTTATCACGCTGTTCTTCACTCTATCATTCAAAGCAAAAATTAGACAAAAACAACTCTAATAAACATTGTCCGCCCTTCATGATGGGTTGGTAATAAAAAACTTAAGCCTCACGAACCAGATACAAGTCTTTTAAATGAAGACAAGTAGAGGTCTCCCAAAGCTCATTTATCTCCATTAGTAGTACAGACAACCTTGTGAAGTATAGCCCGGTTCTAGTATTCTCTGCATGAGCTTGACGCGTGTTGGTAGTATTTTAAAAACAACAAATATATAATCACAATGCAAATTGACTGGCCTCACAGCTCAGTTGGTAGTAGCTCTGCCTTCTGCGCTGCAGGTTGTGGGTTCGATCCCCACCCAGGATAAACATTTGTGTGACGAACGCAAATGTTTGTTCTGTGTCTGGGTGTTATTGTGTATTCTATGTATGTATTTACAAAAATAAAAGTATTTAATTAATCTATCAGCTATCTAGTTCCCATAATACAAGCTTTGCTTAGTTTGGGGCTAGATAGCGCTGTGTGGAATGTCCACCAATATTTAATTATTTATTTATTGTATTTTAATGTAATGTATTTCTTGATCTCAATTAAAATATTAACGATAATTTGAATTTTGGTGTTGATATAATAATAAAAAAAACAAACAAACACAAAACACGACTGTAATCCAAAAGTGCGGTAGATATCTCCTCAGATCTCTAGTTACTTAGATCTTTGAGGATATCTAAAGAGTCAGAGGCACGTCTAAACATGATATTTGGCACATGCCCACATTTTGCACAGTAGTTAGTATTCCGTACGTGAGAGATTGCAAGCCCATCGCCGCTATAAGAATACTAACCTATGACACACACCTTCGAATTTTTCATCGAAACACTCATTGGTGAACGACCAGGTTTGAATCCACGACCTTCGGATCTTGAGGCAAAACACAGGCTTTATATTATTTTTTTGCGATAGTCTCTCTCGATTTTTAGGCGACGCATCCAACGATTATCATTGTCAAAATCAGTTCAGCCGTTTGACAGCGACAGCCACGCATGCCTCAAACACAACACTCTTTCGCAGTCGAGAAAAAACAAACAGCTTTTATTTTCTTTACACTATATTTAGAATAGAATAGAATAGATTTTTATTCAGACACGGACACGTACAGGAAATAAAAAGTAGATAAAAAAACAAAACAAGGTAAAACCAAACAAAATTAGATTAATAACACAGAAAGTAAAATAAAAACAGAATTTGAATAGAATATAAATTTATCTTGGAATATTTTCCATTGAAATGCTGCTTATTTTGCTAAGTCCACTAGAACCAAGGAAATTTCCTGAAATAGTACAGATAATGCACAATGCTCGTAAGTCCTCAAAGTGGGTAAATTTCCTGGAAAATTTCTATAGAGCAATCATTTCCCTTTCATAGAAATTATAAGGATTTTCTATTGAACAGTTTTCTTTATGTGGTTAAGCAGATGAGTGTGGGGCCAGAAAAATATCATATACTAGCTTCCGCCCACGGCTTCCTCCGCATGGTACCTTGAAAAATAAAAACAAATCTATCCCACGAGTACCATTTTTCCGGGATAAAAAGTAGCCTATATGCTATTCCAGACTATTATATATATCTGTGCTAAATTACGTCTAGATCCGTTCAGCCGTTTCAGCGTGAAAGAGTAACAAACATACATCCATACATCCACACATTCTTACAAACTTTCGCGTTTATAATAGATAGATAGATAGATAAAAACTTTATTGGTTACTTCAGACACACACATACAGACTTCAGCAGTTATACAAAACACTAGTAAAAAAAAAACAATAATAAAATACAGTGGACAAAAAGAAACAGAAACTTAGATAAAAAATCTAAGTAGAATGTCTGTGTGTGCTGCAGTAAGTCAAAAAGGTGCTGGCTCAGCGTGATATTTGCTAAGAAAGCAAAAACACTGATTTTCAGCCATAACCCATTGGGAGTGAGCAGAACGAGTTTCAAGTGTAATGTGTACCTAGCTACTAGATGTTTGTGTTTGTGTAATCATAATGATGAACTAAAATAGGCGTTTCCTACATTCTTAGTAGTGACATACCTACACAATACTATTTATATTTAATTACTATAATATTAGTAAGATCTAAATCTCGTAAACGGCTCCATCGATTTTCATGAAATTTAGTAACGTCGTTTTATCCGTGTTTTCACCGAGTGAAGCTCAGTCATCCAGGTACTAAACATAATATTTTATTGTTTGTTTTGTGGAATGTTTAAGTACTTAGTTTTAGTTTTTAGTTTTAAAGTACCTGGTTGACCGAGCTTTGCTCGGTTTTTTTTCTCGTAAATCTTATTTTTTGGAAAATGAAACCTAGCTAGATCGATTTATTGCCCCCGAAAGCCCCTGCATACTAAATTTCATGAAAATCTTTGCAGCCGTTTCCGAGATTCCGATTATATTTATATATATATATACAAGAATTGCTCGTTTAAAGGTATAAGATTTGTTATCATGCGCCGACCTGTCTTTAAACCGGAATGGGTTGGCTGGTAGAAAATGCCCCCTAGGCATTAAGCCCTCCTTTTGTCACACATTCTTTTGTAATATGTGTACAATAAGGTATAAATAAATAAATTAATAAATATAATAACGGAAATAACGGAATAACGAAATTTGAAATACCAAACAGTATTCGTTGCCATGGTAACCAAAACAGAACCAACGAAGAACACAACAACCCTCAAATAACCCCTTAAATTAGGTCGTCGAAATATCACTAGGTCGAGCTGCTGCACGCGATTCTCAACTCTACCTCTTGGGTATACGGATCAGTTTTAATTAACTATCTGTTTGGTTAAGTTAAAGTGGGTTTATAAGCGCTAGGGCTATTTAGAGTAGGTACTGTAGGCCTCTGAAGTGCACGATAGAAACCTCAGAGGCACTATTATCCTTTCTCCACATTGGTTTCATAGAATTAGTGGCACGGTAATTGAGTCATTGGCTTGCAACCTGTCACGTACGGAATATTAACGACTGTGCAAAATGTAGGCATGTACCAAATTCATGTTTGGATTGGACGTGCCTCTGACTCTTTAGATATCCTCAAAGATCTAAGTATCTAGAGATCTGAGGGGATATCTACCGAGCCTGGGGATATTGTCTTATTCCTAACACTAGTAGTCCGCCCCGGCTTCGCACGGGTATTTATATATACCTATAAATGGTCACGACTGTAATTCCCAGGCTCGGTAGATATCTCCCAGATTTCTAGTTACTTTGATCTTTGAGTAGGTACTCGTACATGACAGGATGCAAGCCCATCGCCGCTTATAAGAATACTAACCTATGACACACACCTCGAACTTTTGGTTCTAGGGTATGCCGGTTTCTTCACGCTGTTTTCCTTCACCGTTTAAGAACACAGGCATTGCGCACATAAATTGTTCGAATAGAAAAACACATTGGTGCATGACCAGGTTTGAACCCATGACCTTCAGATCGTGAGGCAGGGGTGCTACCACTACACCACCAGTGCTCTCAAATTTAACAAAAATTTCAAAATTCAATATTTATAATACACACACGTCTAACCATACCCTGCGTCAGGTTACTAAAAAAAGAAAATTGTAAGTATAGAAAGTTTTAGTATTATTATTTTAATGAACTTTTTTTTTATTATAATGTATTTTTTTGTTTATATTTTTTATTTATTTTTTCACATTGACTCCATCCTGTACACATCCTGTACACCCAGTGACGCCTACAGTGCATAAGCTAGCGCGGCTCTCACGCAACTTTTTTCTATTGCTTACATTTTTAATTTAATGGTATCTTTTGAATGGAATGTCCGAATTGAGTAATTCAAAAAACTATATAAAGGTATTGAAGCAGTCTAGAATATGATGTGATTTATTTTGATAAGGATTAATACTAAGATACAAATAAAGAGCATTTTTCTAAGAGTAGCCTTTCAATTAAAATTTTAAAATAAAAGAACTCTTATTGTGGCATAACTATAATAGTTGGACATATGCTATCGCGACACTTTTTGTAAATAATGATGTGTTCTACAAAGTCGTAGTACATTATTTCATTCTATCGTCAATAGTTTTCGCAGCGCACGCGATATAAAGAATATTTTAGGTATTTTTTTTACACCTTGGCTTACATTATTGAAGTTTTAGTAAGGATCCCTAATTTTTTTGAAAATATGATATAGCCTATGTCACCCGCTGATAGTGTAGCTTCCCAACAGTGAAAGAAGTTTTCAAATCGGTTCAGTAGTTTCGGAGCCTATTCATTTCAAACAAACAAACAAACAAACAAACAAACAATCAAAGTTTTCCTCTATATAATATTAGTTTAGATATATTGTTATAACATATATGTGTTTGAATACAATAGCTAGTCTTATCGCTGAGAGCGATCTCTTCCAGATGCTTAAGGCTGGTCATAACGAGAACGATAAGCGGTTATAAAAGCATCTTTATGGGTTTTATTTTAATGGTAGCTTTCAGGTACATAGCTTTTTATTTCAATGGTTTTTTCGATAAACTAGCGGTTTTGCAAAATTGCACAAGACCTGTAGGTCTACCACAGTGAATTGTAATAGTTACTTTACTACTGTAGTAGCGTCAGCCGATCTAAATGTGACAACTCATGGTAGACGTACTGTGTAGATCTTAGATGACATACATAGATCAACGACGCGCGACGTATCATGGTAATGCCACCAGTGTCTTGGAGACGCATGCCTCTGGATTAGTTGTTGCAATCCTTAGATAGCTCAACTATTTAATACTAGTTTCCGTACGCGGCTTCGCCCGCGTGGTACTTTGAAAAACAAAAACAAACATACATTTTCCAGGATAAAAAGTAGCCTATGTACTATTCCAGACTATAATCTATATCTGTGCCAAATTTCATTCAGATCCGTTCAGCCGTTTCAGCATGAAAGAGTAACAAACATACATCCAGACATCCTTACATCCACACATCCATATACATTCTTACAAACTTTCGCGTTTATAATCATCACTAGCTTCCGCCCACGGCTTCGCCCGCGTGGTACCGTGAAAAACAAAATCAAATAAATCCCGCGGGAACCTTACATTTTTCCGGGATAAATTATAGCCTATGTGTTATTCCAGACTATAATCTATATCTGTGCCAAATTTCATCCAGATCCGTTCAGCCGTTTCAGCGTGAAAGAGTAACAAACATACATCCAGACATCCTTACATCCACACATCCATATACATTCTTACAAACTTTCGCGTTTATAATCATCATTCTCCTGCCCTTATCCCACGCTATGTGGGGTCGGCACAACATGTTTTCTTCTTCCACTCACTCCTATCATTCGTCAACTCTGAGTCTACTCCTCTTACATTCATATCATCTTTCACACAATCAAACCACTTTTTCTTCGGCCTTCCTCTACTTGCGTACCCAGCTACACTCTTACCCATAACTCTTTTGGTGACATGGTTTTCATGCCTCCTCATCACGTGTCCATACCATAATCTAGAACTCCTCATCTTCGGTTCTTTCAGCAACAGGCGTTTATAATATTAGTAGGATAGTAGGATTTTATATGATTTGTGTATTTCTGTAAATAAATAGATTTTAAAAAAGTTTCTTGTTATAAGAAGTATGCTGGCTACATAAAGTTATTTAATTTCGTCGTTATTTTGTTGCAGGACATTGACTATGAAAACTTCAGGTGGTTCCTGGACACCTTTCTGGAGGTGTCCACTCCGGATGAGCTGTCCAGGTCAGTTCCATATTCATATTCCATTATATTCTTAAGCTGATGCCCGCGGCTACGCACGCGTGGATGATCATTAGTTAGGTATGTATGGCACGGTTTTCGTGAACAGTTTTCAGGCCGGGACTCCACCAAAGCAAAGATGTGTGCGGTGTACTGTGTGCTGTGCGAGAAGAGATGTTTTTCAGCTCGGGGGACTCCACCAAAGCGGAGATGTGTGCGGTTCTCTCGTCTCCACTGCGCGTCGTCCGCGCACAGCTCACTTCTCCGCTTCCATCGCGCCATACAAATATCACAAATCTCCGCACAGCGATCTCCACTAAAGCTGAGCGGAGAGGAGATGTGTCAATAACACAATTCTATTGGTTGTTTAAAAAACATCTCCTCTCCGCTCGTCTCATCTCCGCTTTGGTGGAGTCAAGGCCTTATCCAGCACTTGTTTTCCAGACATCTGTTCCTGTCGTTCGTCCGTCGGGAGCGGCGGCCAGCACTGCGGGAGATGGCGGCCGCCAGCTCCACAGCCGCCTGCGCAGCCGTCACTGCTCATGGAGACCATGTAAGCACCGTGGAATCAACTCAACAAAGATCAGCCAGACGTTCAACTCCTGAGAGTAGACTAGGCTGTTATAGAAGACAGCAAATCGCCGCTAGATTGCAAGAAAGAGACGAGGATGATTTTTCACTCTGTTGAGTCTCTGTTCTAGTAGAAAAAGAGTGATGGGTTATTATATCATAATACTAGCTACAAGACCTAAGTTTTAGAACCAGATACTACCCCCTAGGATGAGCACGATAGAAAGCGTTTGATTCCACAAAAGATCAGATAAAGTAACATTGTGACATTTTTGTTTGGCCAAATCACAAATCACAATAAACGAGTTCTTGAGTAGGAACCACGGCTCGGCAAACGTAGTGCAGGACGCCCTCCGGCCAGGTGGAGAGACGATCTGCGAAAATCTGCTGGTGGAGGCTGGATGCGTCGAGCTGAGGACAGAGCGCAATGACGCTCAGGGGAGGCCTATGTCCAGCAGTGGACTGTTATAGGCTGATGATGATGAAATCACAAAATTATTTCGTCATCTTCCGTGGAGAAGAACGCTGTCTACCATGCTCACGCTTAGAGACTGGCACCAGGTACTGTAAATGAATAGAAATTCTGATAAACTTCCAGGGTAAGATGAGCTTGGCATCAAAGATCCATGGACTAGCAGAGAGGCTGCAGCAGCTCGGCAAGAGTTCTGGAGACTCCGTCGATGGTGACAAGGGATCAAGAAGTCGAACTGGTATGTTTCATCCATCATTATAACCTAAAGTCATCCGACTCCGCACTTATTAACCATATCTTAAGTATGGTCTATCTGTCTGTTAAGAAGGTACGAGTTGGCAGCGGGCGACGTGAGGCAGCGGCGGACGACGTGTCGCGGCGATACTACTGTTTTCTATGTATTTCTATGAAATTCCCTCCGTAGTTAGCGACATGAAGCTAGCGACGCATTTCATAGAATAACATAGAAACCGGTGATGTCGCTGCGACACGTCGTCCGCTGCTGTCTCGTGTCGCCCGCTGCCAACTCGTACACTTACTTTACTCGCGCTTATTTCCGAAACTACTGAAGGGATTTCTATGTACTTTTCACAGGACAGAACATAAATAATTATTGAGAATATAGGCTTTGTTATATTAAAATCGGATTTCAGAAAAAAAAGTTGTCGTCATACAAAGGAAATCACTTTTAACAGCTAATCCAAAAAAAAAATAATTGTTGGATGTGGACGATTCACACAACTCCATCTAGCTCCAAACTAAGCAAAGCTTGTACTATGAGAACCAGATAGCTGATAGATTAATTATATACTTTTTTTGTAAATACATTTATAGAATACATAATGCCACCCAGACACAAATCAAACATCTACGTTCATCATACAAATCTTTGTCCTGGGTGGGGATCGAACCCACAACCTACAGCGCAAAAGGCAGAGCTAATACCAACTGAGCTAAGAAGCCAGTCAAAAGTTGATGTACATAGAGGCTTTCATCAATGCGACTCAATGTCTAAAGCCCCATCAGTTCAGGTAGTTTTCCTTAAATGCTTATAACTTTCCAGGTAGCGTCCACCCCATGTTCGCGGTGACCACACATCCGTCCTCATACTCTTCCCACGAGCTCTGCCTGGACAGACGCAACGAGACCAGTCCTAGCCACAGTCAGATGTCCAGAAATTCGAGCAGGAAGAGTAGTAACTCACTGAGAGTCAACCAGGCTAAGATTGAAGGTAATATAGGCAAGAGAGTGATGAGTAAATAGGTTAGCGTGGTATGGGCATGCTATGAGAAGAGATGAATGTCATGTGACGAGGAGAGTGTTAGATATGAATGTGGATGGATACAGGGATGGATTGACTGTGTGAAAAGATAACATAGGGTAAGAAAGGAGTGAGTAATGAGATGACAAATGACAGAGGGAAATGGAAGAAGATCACATGTTGCGCTGACCACACATAACGTGGGATAAGGGGAGGAAGATGATGATCGATGGCCAGAGAGTATAAATTAAAAACAACTTCGGAACTCAATATCTTTACAACCATAGACCAATACTAGCTTGTTGTAGTAAGGCCCGGTTTCCACCAAAGCAGAGGAGAGGAGACGAGAGAAGATGTGTTTGAAAAAACCAATCAGATTTCGTTATTTCCACATCTCTTATCCGCTTAGCTTCAATTATCTTCAATCAAGCGAAGAGGAGAGGAGATGTTTCATTTTTCTATAGAATATTGTGCGGCGAGCGAGCAAGCGGCAGAGCGGAGAAGTGTCTAGTCGGGCGGCTCACTCACACTCGGCTAGCTCACATCTCTAGTCAATCAACTCTCTCCGCTACACTTCTCCTGTCCGCTTTAGTGGAAATAACCTGCCAGCTTTGCAGCACATCTCCTCTCGTCTTCTCTCTTCTCTGCTTTGGTGGAAACCGGGCCTTACTACAACAAGCTAGTATTGGTCTATGGTTGTAAAGATATTGAGTTCCGAAGTTGTTTTTAAATTTATTGAGGGGTATCATTTGAAAAGCCTTTACATTTCAAAACTTTAATTTTAATCTAGGATCACATTAGTTAAAAAAAACTAGTGAAAAGTAAAAGAAAGATGGAGTAAGAATAACTACTAATAACTATGTTCTTTTATCTTTTAGATTACAGAAATCTTATGCGAAGGTCTTCTACAGTGGAGGTCCACACCGCCCGGGTTTCTCTCAAAGACATCGTCTGCTACCTGTCACTGTTGGAGGCTGGAAGACCGGAAGACAAGCTAGAGTGTGAGTACTCTCAGTGCTACTCTCGCACTTGGCTGGTTATTTTTAACAGTAACATCCATTGGTGCTCGTTCAGGTTCAAACCCACGGCCTTAGAATGCGGGGCCACTGCCACTAGTCCAACCGTGACCTTAGTACCGACTAAAACTTATGAAATACATACATACATAAATCACGCCAGTTTCCCGACGGGGTAGGCAGAGACCACGGATCTCCACCTGCTACGATCCTGACATACCTTTTTTGCTTCATTCACTCTCTTTACATTTTTCATACATGCGCATCGGTTTAGGCTACTCATGACCTGGCTTTTCTCTAAAACGTCCCCAATTTGATCGAGGTACGTACGCCGCAGTCTTCCCTTTCCAACTGTCTCATTCACACTCTCCTTATGCACCTGTTTCGTCAATCTCTTTCATCCATGTTTTCTACATGCCCAAACCTTAACATAATCTTCTCAATTTTCATTACGTCTTCTTTCACTCCACAATGTTCTCTTATCACACTGTTCTTCACTCTATCATTCAAGGCTAAACCACACATACTTCTCAAAGTTCTTCATTTCCACTGCATTTATCTTATGAAATTAATGTTTTTTTCAGTCATGTTCCGACTCTACGATACTGATGGCAACGGCGTTCTCGACACCAACGAAATGGACTGCATTGTTAATCAAATGATGACGGTAGCTGAATATCTGGGCTGGGAGACCTCGGAGCTAAGACCTGTAAGTTCTATAAGAGCTGCAGAACTTTGCAGCTAAGATCTTTAAGTTATATAAGAGCTGCAGTACTTTTTTTTACTATTTCTCTCTGTCATTCGTCATCTCTATACTGGTATTTTGTTTTGTTACAGATTCTACAAGACATGATGGTGGAAATAGACTACGATGCAGATGGAACGGTGTCCCTGGACGAATGGAAGAGAGGAGGGTGAGGAATATTGATTTATAAAGCTGTCTCGCTCGCACCTTTAGGTATCTACACGATCAAATATAGGCGTCTCAATGCATTTACGGTTGCGGCCGCGGTGGCGAAAGGAAAGTAATATATAATGTGCGTGCAAAAAAATTGACTCACCTCGTACGTTTCGATTCCGAACACAATATAATGAAAAAAATACATTGCTAATCTATTTTTTTAATTTCTTAAACTATATCCGCACTAGATGTACAGTGACTATACTTGCACTTAGAGCGACGTATACAAACGATCTCACAGCTCAGTTGGTAGTAGCTCTGCCTTCTGCGCTGCAGGTTGTAGGTTCGATACCCACCCAGGATAAACATTTGTGTGAGAATCATTTTCAAAATTCACTGAATTTTTCATAATTTTCTGCCTAGTGTACAGTCTTCTTCTTTGTTTATGGCATCTGTCTCTTTTGATATCAATTCTGCCAGTGTCAAGTGTTTAAATTAGTAGTATTGTCAGTGTCACAAAGTCAAATTGTCAAGTCAATTTTAAACAAAAAATGGCTGTTTTGTTGAACTTTAGAGAAAGTAACTATTCGCTCTATTTCACATATTTTACACTCGCTCTGACTATATTGGGAAATAACCACCAAAATTACAAAATAAAACTCAAAATAACACGAGAAAATATATAAAAACTAGAGCGACAGTCAAATGCATCACAGAAAATCCCAATAACTGATCTCAATAAATGAGGCAGATGACAAAAAAAAATATGATCACGACTGTAATCCCCGGGCTCGGTAGATTATCTCCTCAGATCTTTAGTTACTTAGATCTTTGAGGATCTTTGAGGCAGATGACAGATGCCATAAATGAAAAGAAGAAGAAGAAGTAAAATACCTTCATTCCAGAATGACTACAATCCCACTCCTAGTACTCCTCGGACTGGACACAAATGTCAAAGAAGATGGCGAGCACGCCTGGAGACTCAAACACTTCAGCAGACCAGCGTACTGCAACCTCTGCCTTAACATGCTGGTGGGGCTGGGCAAGAAGGGACTCTGTTGTATATGTGAGTACGGTTTAGTATTGCTTGACTGGCGAGAGGTTATAAGGCTTGGTTCTTGGGGACAGTTCAGCATACCAGCGTATTGCAACTTTTGTCTCAACGTGCTGGTAGGGTTGGGCAAGAAGGGACTCTGTTGTTTAGGTGAGTACGGTTCAGTATTGCCTGACTGGCGTGAGGTTATAAAGTTTGGTTCTTAAGGACAGTTCATCAGACCGTACTTATTACAATTCACTGATAAGACCTGCGTATTGCAACTTTGCCTCATTATGCTAGTGGGATGGGGCAAGAAGGAACTCTGTGGTGTATGTGAGTAAGATTCAGTATTGCTTGACTGGCGTGAAGTTATAAGGCTTGTTTCTTAAGGACAGTTCATCAGATCTGCGTATTGCAACCTTTCCCTGCTGGTAGGGCAATTATAATACAAGCTGTTGCCCGCGACTTCGTTCGCATTGAATTATTGTCCTTCTTAGTACCTATACAATCTGTCTTGACTCCATTCAGCCGTTTACTCGCTAAAAGGTAAAAAACAAACAGTACCTTACCGAACAAAACAATTATTAATTTGGAATTAATAATATTAGTGTAAAAATGGTCGATTTGACCAACATCTGTGACCTCGCCACGAATTCATAATACATTACCAAATTAATATTACATTGTTATTACGTACCATGACCTAATTGTATTGACTTTAAGCTTCAAATGTGACGTTTCTAAAACGGAATCGTTCTGGAAGACTTCGTGATCAGGCCCCTGGTATTACTATTCTCAGAATTATAATAATGTCAATGTCAGTTTACTCTTCAATAACATTAACTGTGATTTTTTCTCAAAGATAACGTTTGTCTGTCTGTCTGTCTGTCTGTCAGTCTGCAAGTTCACGGTGCACGAGCGCTGTGTCCAGCGAGCACCGGCCTCTTGCATCGCCACATACTCCAAGTCCAAGCGAGCTCCCGCCACGCTGGCTCATCACTGGATCGAAGGTTAGTTCCTTTGGCTGTTTTACTTGGCGCAGCCGGTACTTTTTAAATGGTGAAGCTGGTATTATTTTACTTAGCGAACTCAGTAATATTTTAATTGGCACAGCTGAAACATTTTACATGGCGCAGCCGGTACTATATTACTTGGCGAACTCAGTTTTATTTTATTTGGCGCACCCAGCTATATTTAACTTGGCGCAGCCGGTACGATTGACGAATCACATCTAGTTATATTTACTTGGCGCAGACGATACGATTGACATGTCGCATCTAGTTATATTTTACTTGGCGCAGCCGGTACATATTAAATAAATAAATAAATAATATTGGTGGACAGTTCACACAACGCCATCTAGCCCCAAACTAAGCATAGCTTGTGTTATGAGAACCAGATAGCTGATACATTAATTATATACTTTTTTTTTGTAAATACTTACATAGAATACACAATAACACCCAGACACAGAACAAACATCTGCGTTCATCACACAAATGTTTATCTTGGGTGGGGATCGAACCCACAACCTACAGCGCAGAAGGCAGAGCTACTACCAACTGAGCTGTGAGGCGAGTCTATATATTACTTGGCGCAGTCTGTAAAATTTTATTGGTATAAAAAACATTTGCAGGTAACTGTCACGGCAAATGCGCCAGATGTAGGAAAAAGATAAAGGGATACAACGGAATCACAGGTCTACACTGTCGCTGGTGTCATGTCACTGTGAGTATAAACTTTTCTATCTATACTAATATTAAAAAGCTGAAGTTTGTTTGGTTGAACGCGCTAATCTCAGGAACTACTGGTTTGAATTGAAATATTATTGTTGTTTTGTATAGTCTATTTGAGGAAGGCTATTTATAGGCTATATAACATCACGCTCCGAATGATAGGAGCGGAGCATCAATAAAAAATATTGCAAATACGGGAAAAAATATTTATAGACATTACTTAAAACGCTCAGACAATGTTGCGCGAGAGTCAGCTAGTAAAATTAATAACTAGTGATGCAACGTAGGTATAGTAATTTGGCCGAAGATCTGATTTTGAATATTCGGCGTAGGCTTCGGGCGAAGTGCCGAATTTAGAAGTCATCTTTACTTCAAGGTGATTTGTAAGATTCATTGTCATAATCCCCACTAAGCTGGGATTATGACAAATTAAAAAAAAATGGCGTTTTCCCCACCAATATTTGGTATCTTGGTTGGTGGGCATTATGAGAATAAACTGACTTATAGTTGGCTCAATGATACTAGGCATTCGTGAAGTTAGCCGCAAGATCGCGCAATATCGTTTATCGGGAGCAATTGGAGGTATGAGGAGGGGGGGAAGGAACTGTACATGCGCAAACTCGCACCTGTGGCTAACTTCACGAATGCCTAGACCCGTTGGATGACCTATACCAAATGCTTTAAGACAAATCTTATCCCTCAGCTACACAACCGTTGTGTGGGCAGCGCGGGGGGGGCATGCTCGCTGGGCCGGCACGCCCCCCACATCATCCCCCCCACCGCCATACGACCCCTAGTGCTGGACCGGCAGCGCTCACTCCCGCACAAACATCATCATGATCAGGTAATCTTATACCTTTAAACGAGCTATTCTTGTGTATATGTATATATATATATAATTGGAATCTCGGAAACGGCTCCAACGATTTTCATGAAATTTAGTATGCAGGGGTTTTGGGGGCGATAAATCGATCTAGCTAGGTTTCATTTTTAGAAAACGTCGTTTACCCCAAAAAAAACGAGCAAAGCACGGTCATCCAGGTACTCCTACTAATATTATAAACGCGAAAGTTTGTAAGAATGTATGGATTGTTACTTACTTGATGTTTGTTACTCTTTCACGCTGAAACGGCTGAACGGATCTGGATAAAATTTGACATTATGTAGATATAGATATAGTCTGGAATAGCACAAAGGCATATATTTTATCCCGGATAAATTTACGGTTCCCGCGGGATCGATTTGTTTTTGTTTTTCAAGGTACCACGCGTGCGAAGCAGTGGGCGAAAGCTAATTACATTAAAAAGTTTTTACGTGTGAGGGTGTGTGCGTCTGTGTGTTTCTTTGCCACGTCTTAACGCAGAAACGGCTGGACGGATTTCGATGAAATTTATGATTAATGTAGATTATACCTTGGATTAACATATAGGCTACTTTTTTCACAGAAAAAAAATCCATTCAAAAAAGGCAATTCCAGTGCTCTTAAAAGGAAAACATCGTGAGGAAACCGGCATTGTCTAGAATCAAAAATTCGAAGTGAATCATAAGTTGGTATTCTTATAAGCGACAATGAGCTTGCAACCTATCACGTACGGATAACTAACTTGTGTACAAATGTGCCAAATATCATGTTTGGACGTGCCTCTGACTTTTTAGATATCCTCAAAGATCTAAGTAACTAGAGATCTGAGGAGATATCTACCGAGCCTGGGGATTATAGTCGTGCGAGTGTTTTATTTTTCGTTCTTGTTAAAGAAAGTATACTTACTTAAATTCGCGTCTGGCCTAATTCAATCTTTTCTCACATACAGCCATCAATTCCAACATCAATATCCCTTCCTATCTCAATTACTCAGGAAGAAAAGCAAGAGAGTAAGCCTCGAGCCCCCCCTATCTCGTTCCAAATCACCCCCCCTGACGGGACGTGTCCACTGCTGGTCTTCATCAACCCCAAGTCGGGGGGTAGGCAGGGGTCGAGAGTGCTGAGGAAGCTGCAGTATATCCTGAACCCGCGGCAAGTCCATGATATTACGAAGGGTGGACCTATGCATGGTGAGTGACTGGCCTCACAGCTCAGTTGGTAGTAGCTCTGCCTTCTGCGCTGTAGGTTGTGGGTTCGATCCCCAGGATAAACATTTGTGTGATGAACGCAGATGTTTTTTCTGTGTCTGGGTGTTATTATGTATTTACAAAAAGAAGTAGGTATGTAATTAATCTATCAGCTATCCGGTTCCCATAGAAAACTTTGCTTGGTTTGGGGCTAGATGGCGTTGTGTAAAATGTCCATCAATATTTATTTGTTCATGTTTGTATCCATGTTAATGTTGGAAAAATTTGATTTCATGTTTCCTACCCCGTCTGTTGCCACATTTTTGAATACCATTTTAATAACTTGATATTCATGTTAATGTTCACTTTTGTGTTCGTGTATTATTTTTTATGTTCACGTACAAAACTAATAAAATACATTATCATAATTACTGAGTCATTAAATCAACAAATGAACACAAAACAATATCAAACTATAAATTTAAACCTACCTCTTGAATCGCTCTATCTATTAATGAAAACCGCATATAAATCCGTTGGGTAGTTTAATAGATTAGCGTACATAGAGAAAGACTAACAGCGAAAAGTTGCTTTCATTTATACTATGTAGAGATTTATATTCCAGGTCTACAGATGTTCAAAGATGTGCGGAACTACAGGGTGATCTGCTGTGGTGGTGATGGGACTGTCGGCTGGGTGCTGGAAACCATGGGTGCGTTACAAGAGAACTATTCAGGGGGCCTACTCTGCCCAACGATCTACGATATCTACGATATTTTGGCACAATAATCGTATCCACTATCATTATGCACAATCTTTTTTCGTGAGGCGAAGGCCTACCTAGTATCTGTAATCCCCAGGCTCGGTAGATATCTCCTCAGATCTTTTAACGGGTATTACAGTACACGGTATTTAGGGCCCGGTAGTAAGGGAGCCTAACGCCTAGCCTCTACGCCTTACGCCCTAACTCTTACTACACCACTCTTATTTAGGGTAAGGGTCCCTGAATTCAGGGTTGTGTAATAAAGTGCTTTAGTTACTTAGATCTTTGATGATATTATCTAAAGTCAGAGGCACGTCTAAACATGATGCACATGCCAAAATTTTCCACAGTAGTTAGTATTCCGTACGTGAAGGGTAACAAGCCATCGTCGCTTAAAAGAATACTAATTTCGAATTTTTGGTAAGTACTAGGGTATGCCGGTTTCCTCACGATGTTTTCTTTCACCGTTTAAGAGCACTGGAATAATTTCGAATGGAAAAACTCATTGATGCACGACTAGGTTTGAACCCACGATATATATTTTTAAACTTACGCGATCTGAACACATTATTATTAGTGTTAAACGGCTACTTATCACGTTTTATTTATCTATTTTTCCCGACGTTTTGACAGGTGTAAACAGTGTGTAAACCTGTCGAAACGTAAATGTAAACGTCTTTATTTATTTATTTATTCTTTGTACACAAAAAATACATTTTGAAGCTTAAAACTTACATGTACACAGGCAAGCTTAACCCTAAAAAGAGTTCTCCTCCAGCTAACCTTGGGATATGGAGAATTTTTATCTATTGGGGGTTTTATAACGTCGGGAAAAATAGGTAAATAAAACGTGATAAATACCTGTTGAACCCACGATCTTCGGATCGTGAGGCAGGGGTGCTACCAATACACCAGTGCCTACCTCTCATGTGTCTCCTAACCCTGGTAGTTGTTCTGCAGATAAGGTGCAAATGGAGATGCAACCGGCCGTGGGAGTGATTCCCCTCGGAACTGGCAACGACCTGGCGAGGTGTCTGCGGTGGGGGGGAGGGTAAGTCAAGTACCTTTCACCACACTAGCTCTAAAATATCATCATTCTCCTGCTCTTATCCAACGCGTGGGGACGGCACAACATGTTTTCTTCTCCCACTCACTCCTATCATTCGTCAACTCTGAGTCTACTCCTCTTACATTCATATCAACTTTAGAATAGAATAGAATAGAATAGGATATCACTTTATTGTACACACTTATGAAGAAATACAAAAGAGAAACAAACTTAAAATTAACGTGACAATGGGCGACCTTATCGCTAAAAGCGATCTCTACCAAATAACCTTTGGATGGATAGGAAAAATCAATAGTTGTACGGTGGCATACACAAAAGAAAAAACAAACTTACTCGGATATTATCTTATACCTTTAAACGAGCAATTCTTGTATAAAAATTGTATATATGTACCCAGGGCAAACATTTGTGTGATGAACGCAGATGTTTGTTCTGTGTCTGGGTATTATTGTGTATTTTATTTATGTAGTAGCTTCCGCCCACGGCTTCGCCCGTGTGGTACCTTGAAAAACAAAAACAAATCTATCCCACGGGAACCGTATATTTTTCCGGGATAAAATGTAGCCTATGTCTTATTCCAGACTAAAATCTATCTCTGTGCCAAATTTCATCCAGATCCGTTCAGGCGTTTTAGCGTGAAAGAGTAACAAACATACATCCAGACATCCAATATATTCGTACAAACATTCGCGTTTATAATATTAGTAGGATTTTATGTAAGTATGTATTTACAAAAAAAAGTAAGTATATAATTAATCTATCAGGTATCTGGTTCCAATAGTACAAGTTTTGCTTAGTTTGGGGCTAGATGGTGTTGTGTGAATTGTCCACCAAATTATTATTATCTTATACCTTTAAACGAGCAATTCTTGTATATATGTACATATATATATATATTATATAATCGGAATCTCGGAAACGGCTCCAACGATTTTCGTGAAATTTAGTATGCAGGGGGTTTCGGGGGCAATAAATCGATCTAGCTAGGTTTCATTTTTGGAAAACGTCGTTTACCCTAAAAAAAACGAGCAAAGCTCGGTCATCCAGGTACTTATTATTATTCAAGGTACGAAGGAGAGTCCATTCCAAAGATCCTGGACAAGATAGCCAAGGCCAGTACAGTAATGATGGACCGCTGGTCTATCACCATAGACAACACGTCTACTGAGGTAAATACATTATACAACATTATTATAAACTATTCAAAATAAAATAAGGGCTACCAGAGTATTTTTGTTTCCATAAGATAATAAAAAACTTGAGAGGTGTCAAGGGACACCCGGATGGAACGAAGTTCCTTTCCTTGCTTTCTATGAGAGAGAGAGAGAGACAGAGAAACACGCGCACGGCTTACAACTATAGCAAAAAGTGTCGTGACAACTTTTCGTGAGAATTTTGTCCGTCTAGCCCCCTTTCACAACGCGCGATATGGAACCTCGTTCCAAAACCAAAAACGTCATAAGATTAAGTATTTATTTATTTCATGTGTATGTGTGTGTCTGTCTATGGCATCGTACTCCCAAACGCATGACATGTACCGATTTTGATTTTGTTTTGTTTGTTTGAAAGCTGAATTAGTCTGGAGTGTTCTTTAGCTATTTAGGTATTTGATGGAAGTCGGTACAAGATGGCCGCCACAAAATGGCGGGCTAAATTTGTAATGGGGGTTTTTTGAAATTAACTTGTGTTTTTTTTTATTTATTATAGTAAATATTCGCTCGTGGTGTAGTGGTAGCACCATTCTCTTCTGGTTAAAGGTTGCGGATTAAAATTTCCTTGTATTTCAGTGTGACCTGCAGATCATTCCGGATTCGGCGCCTCACCCGACTTCCGTCCCTTACAACATCATCAACAACTACTTTTCCATTGGAGTGGTAAGTCCCATCGGTATACCCTACTCTTAACTTAAGATGCTTTTCCATCTTAGAATGGTTAGTTAAGTTATGCGACTGTTGCCACCATAACTAAGCCATAAAAAGAAGCGATCCTATTGGTCGGATTGACATAAATACTTAGCTTAGCAACGTTACGTATCCTAGGTGGAAATTATCCCACATGTGGGGTCGGCATATTGGTTTTTTCCCCCACTCTTCCCTATCACCCTTTATCTTGACAGTCACATTTCTTACACAGTCTATCATCTTTCGCATAGTCCTTTGTATTTTAAGACTACATAAAAAATTGTCTAAATACTATGTAATAAACTGTACAAAATGTGGGCATGTGCCAAATGTCATGTTCGGACATGCCTCTGACACCCTATTTAGATATCCTCAAAGATCTAAGTAACTAGAGGTCTGAGAGGACATATCTACCGACATATATACCTGGGGATTACGGTCTACGGGATTACATACAAACTTTTACATTCCCAGGACGCAGCGATCTGCGTGAAGTTCCATACGGAACGGGAAAAAAACCCGGATAAGTTTAGTTCGCGGATGAAAAACAAACTCTGGTACTTCGAGTTCGCGACCTCGGAGCAGTTCGCGGCGAGCTGCAAGAACCTACACGAGAATATTGATATTGAGGTAAGCCAAAGGTCAAGGTCAAGGCCAAGGTCAAGGTCAAATGTCAAGGTCGAGGTCGATGTAGATGACTAAAAATTCTTGGGACGAATCAGCACCAACTCGGCACAGCATTTGTAACAAAATTAACAAGGATCATAGTTGTTATTTATTCTATGTAAGTATTTACAAAAAAAAATAAGTATTTTATTAATCTATCAGGACAAGCTTTGCTTAGTTTAGGGCTAGATGGCGTTATGCGAGTTGTCCACTAATATTATTATTAAACAGAAAAGGCGCTAGGATCAACTAGTTACTTGTAATTTCTCCTCAGACTATCTTGTAAGACGAGTCAAAATGATTTTATTGGATAAAGATACTTTGATTTGATTTGATTCGATTTGACCTAAGATCAATGTCAAGGTCACGGTCAAAGGTATAATGAGAAAACAGTATTATGGTAGTGTTTATGACAAATAAAGCGATGCTATAGTTCAATTTTATAAATTCCAGTGTGATGGATCATCTCTAGAGCTGAACAAAGGACCAGCTCTTCAAGGAGTGGCACTTCTTAATATCCCATACGCACACGGAGGGTCTAATTTGTGGGGCTCCAGCGGCGCCCACAGGAGGGGCAGATTCCCCAATGCACAACAAGGTGAGAATTATCATGTTGCTATGTATTGTAGCAATATTGTGTGTTGTAGCAACCGCGTAGCCTCATGTGTATTGTAGCAATTCCGTAGCCTTATGCGTGTTGTAGCAACGCCGTAGCCTTATGTGTATTGAAGCAATTCCGTAGCTTTATGTGTATTGTAGCAATTCCGTAGCCTTATGCGTGTTGTAGCAACGCCGTAGCTTTATGTGTGTTGTAGCAACCCCGTAACCTTATATGTGTTGTAGCAACGCCGTAGCCTCATGCGTATTGTAGCTACTGCGCAACTGGCTTTGTGTCCTGACTGCAACGAGAATCTTATAGCAATGCGTTGATTGTAACATCTATGTTTATTTGCAGATATCGGGGATAAACTGATAGAAGTGATCGGATTGGAGAATTGCTTGCATATGGGCCAAGTCAGAACAGGTAAATATACAAAGTATACGGGGTGTTATCAGCTGTGTGATTCTGTAAGACCTCATTCAAGCTTCGAATCTGAATCCACTGTGAGTTTCTTGATTGGCATTCTAAAAACTCGGTTGATATTTCGAATCTTCTTGCGCCAATCTTGCGAGCGTGTCAGCCAGTTGAACTAAATTGACGGAGAGATTTTGACAGATAAAGTATGAGATGACGTAAGAAGTGGCATTCTATACGGTAATTCCCAAGTCACTTCGACGCTCGCTTCGCACTTGAACCCGATTCAAAGTGTCAAATAATGCGAAGTGAGAGTGAATAGCGATGTGAGATGCGAGTTGATGTTTTAATTTTACAGAATCGACGTACAGACTATTTCTAAAAAATTCAGGGGGTTAAAGTACCCATCAATATAAATAACTTTTTGTAAGAAACTACTGTGTACTTTTTTTTTGTAAATACATACATAGAATACATGATAACTGAGCTGTGAGGCCAGTCATGATGGAATGGTTTCCAGGTCTTCGTGCGTCAGGCAGGCGCCTGGCGCAGTGCAGTTCCATCACCATCACCACCAAAAGGACCTTCCCCATGCAGATTGATGGAGAACCCTGGATGCAACCACCTTGCAAGGTATCTATCCAGGGGGTTACCAGTAGGTCTACCATGAGTTTTCACAGGCTACACTCGCTAGCGACTGTAGTAAAAAAAAGGTATGATACTTGTACAGCGCCTCTAGCGGATAGTTGGGTACTAAAACGTCACGTAGTTAACTATCCTACGTCACAGCGACAGTAGTTCGCGCTTCAATTTACTCATGGTAGACGTACGTCTACCATGAGTTGTCACATTTAGATCGGCTGACGCTACTACAGTAGTAATAGTACGTTACTATGACATTTGTCAAAATTGTTACTCATGGTACCAAATTCTAAGCAAATGAATGAAGCGCAAACTACAGTCGCTGTAGTACGCTTTAACGTAGGATAGTTAACTACATGACGTTTTAGTACCCAACTATCCGCTAGAGGCGCTGTACAAGTTTTCATACATTTTTTTAACTACAGTCGTTAGCGAGTGTAGATTGTGAAAACTCATGGTAGACCTACGACTACTACCGAAAACTTCAGGGGGTTAAAGTTATTATTATTATTATTGAAGAGCGCTGGTGGTGTAGTGGTAGCACCCCTGCTTCACGATCCAAAGGTCGTGGGTTCAAACCTGGGGCTTCACCACGAATTCATAATACATCACCGAATTAATATTACATTGTTGTTTCGTACCATGACTTATGCAAATTGTATTGAAGTAGTGTTACTTCAAGCTTCAAATGTGACGTTTCTATAACGGAATCGCTCTGGAAGACTTCGTGGTAAGGCACCAATGAGTTTTTCTATTCAAAAAAAATATGTGCGCAATGCCAGTGCTCTAAACGGTGAAGGAAAACATCGTGAGGAAACCGGCATACCCTAAAACCAAAAATTAGAAAGTGTGTGTCATGGATTAATATTCTTATAAGCGACGATGGGCTTGCAATCTGTCACGTACGGAATACTAACTACTATGCAAAATGTGGGCATGTGCCAAATGTCATGTTTGGACATGCCTCTGACTTTTTATATATCCTCAAAGATCTAAGTAACTAGAGATCTGAGGAGATATCTACCGAGCCTGGGGATTACAGTCGTTATTTGTACGTCCTTTTGACTGTCTGTTGATTTTTTATAGTGAGTTTTTTATCTCCAGGTAACAATAACGCACAAGAACCAAGTACCAATGCTGATGGGACCAGAACCCAAAAAGGGGCGGAGCTTCTTCAAACTTTTTATGCGTTGCTAAACGATCTATAGTCAAAAATCGATTGATCAATTGTATAATAATGATCAATTATACTTTACCGATTGATCAATACTGGGCATAGATTTCTGTCTATCTGATTGTTTATAACTTATCAACCTATAATAAGTATCAATCTATTATTTATGAGCAATTTGATCAAACCTTATTTTAGTTACTTAGTATACGAAATAATGATTCCATAAACTTTATAGTTAGTACTCAATCATTTAGCTCTGAACAATCTAGATTCATTAGATGCAGATTAGATACTTAAATACCTAAAGAGATACATACACCCTAAATTCTAGGGCCTAGAACAAATAATACCTAGGTATATCACATTAGCTTTTATGATAAAAACCTTTGTTTACACTACCATAGGTACTGAGCCTGATTCAGGGTATCAGTTGTTAAAGCTAATTTTAACCCAGAACGCACGTCTCTTTCGCTTATTCATGAAATAAAAGAAACAAAAAATTGTCATTCAAAATTGCTGTCAAAAAATTACGTAAAATCTATTTACCTATCTCTTTTACGCGTTAGGTATACTTACACATAAAACTTAATCGTGAGAAAATATTAAAACTACTCTTTACTACGCAAAAAATATATTTTCTATGGTAATACAACCAAAAATATTATTACCAGTTTCTAATTTGGCTGCTCATAAAAGAAATTGATCTACTGTCTCTTTTACTCTAAAGATAAACGAAAGAGCCATATATATATTAAAACTAGCATTGATTGTTACATATTATCGGGCTACCAAATAGAATATATCAATTATAATTTTCTGATTTATAATAAATATTATTATAAGTATTGATAATCAATCTGTGTTCACTGTTGTATTTGTTGTTAGAATTAGTGAGTAATAGCTTTATCATTAGATGATTGATCAATCATTACATATAGACAAGACCTAGGAATACCTAATATTGAAATAGGTATAACGTATAAAAATATAACGTACCTATTCAAATATAATGCGGTAATTTAACGTATTCACCAAAGCAAACACACATTCGTTAACGTTACTATAAGCACGTTTCGTATCGCCAAACGTTGTTCCACGTCTCTGAAGAAGTTCCTCGGCACCAAATGATTCAAAAACGTTTGTATGGCAGTGTTTGAATCGTTAAAATTCCCTGTCCGTATCAGTACGTCTACCATGAGTTGTCACATTTAGATCGGCTGACGTTACTACAGTAGTAATAGTACGTTACTATGACATCTGTCAAAATTGTTACTCATTGTACGAAATTCTAAGCAAATTAATGAAGCGCAAACTACAGTCGCTGTAGTACGCTGTGACGTAGGATAGTCAACTACGTGACGTTTTGGCACCCAACTATCCGCTAGAGGCGCTGTACAAGTTTTTAATTACAGTCGCTAGCGAGTGTAGATTGTGAAAACTCGTGGTAGATCTACAGAAGGACAATCTAACATAAAACCATTGTGGGATAACGTCTTAAAAGTAAAATGACCTACTAGTAAAACGTCTGTCGAAATCATTTTGCCATAAATCGAGTATCGATTAAATAATAATGCCAAATTATCGAGTAAATACGTTAAATTATAGTGATTGTGCACAAATGGAATTTTAAATTTGCGCAATAACAGTTCTTGTCTAACTTTACATAGATCTCTAACACATAGGTAATATGCATTTATTTTTGGCAATTTTTTTATCACAACATTATTATTAGGTATTAAAAGCTTGCCAATACCTAACGTCCATTTTGCTGTTAGAATATTAATGTTTGAATATTATACTTATTGTATTTTACCTTGTAAAAATATACCAATATTATTAGTATAAATATATGAATATTATTATTATTGAATAATAATAAGAGTTATATACCACCATACAACATTCGTTAGCTGTTATACGAATAGATAAATTAGACGCTAGAAAGATGATTTCCACGCTTTTGTTATAATAAAAAGTATTATAATTATATTACATTATTTATCTAGGTACCAACTTATTTTTTTATTGGTGATAGATCAAAATTATATCAAAATTGTGCCAATAACAACGAAAACGTTTCTCGGATTTCCAATGCAACCGTTTTTGTAAATATATTTCTATAGAATTTTTAATATCCATTTATAGTAAATAAGTGTATTAGTATACAACCATTTTATAGTGCTAAAACTTAATATTTTATTAAACGCACGCTAACTTGCATCATTTTACCGATTTAATTAAATAATATTTATTATAATAATAATTATTTATTTTGCATTCCGTCCAAAATATGATCACCCAAACTATGTTCGTGTCAGTTTTTTCAGATACGCTTTTTAATACACGGATTTTATATTAATATTTATTTTGGTTCATTTCGTAAATGAAGGTACAAATAATAAAAATTATTATTATTATTTTGTGTTATCGCTTATATAACATATATGTTTAGGTATTTTTTTGTTTTTCAATAGTTTTTAATAAGGTGTTTGCACTCGCGTAGGTACTTTAGTGGTGTTGCAAGCGTCCCATAAGTTATGGTAGCCACTCGCCATCAGGTGGGCAGTATGCTTGATTGTCGGTATAATAAAAAGCAACTTTAGGTTAAGTAATGATTGTTATCTTCAATAGAGCTTTATATACTTTATTCAAAGGTATTTTTTAAGTTAATAATGTTATCGATCGGCTTGCACGTCACGTACGGAATACTAACTTGTGCAAAACGTTGGCATGTGCCAAATACAACGTTTTTTCCCCCTTATAAATATCTTCAAAATCTAAGTAACTAAAGATTTCAGAAATCTACCGAGCCTGGGGATTACAGCCATGATCATGTTTTTTTATGTGATTTTCTAATGTTATAAACTTTGCATGTTACATGTTCACTTTATGTAATAAAATGTATATCTAATTATTCATTGACTGTGTGTGGTTGGTGTTAATCTAAGTTCATGTTAAATTATTGGTGGTAATACTGTTATTTGCTCGGAGTTGCTAAAATTTCCTAAAATACAAACCATCTTATTTTCTTCATCCAAAGACTGACATTTTCATATCAGACTTTTAAAAAAGCTAAGTTTCATTCTCTAATTGCATCAATTTTTTTCCGTAACAACATCAAAAAAGGTCATTCACGTTTCATACAAGTTGGGCCCAAAAAGCCTGTAATGCCAAATGTAGCCAAATCATATTTTTCATCTTAAAAAATCTGCCGAAGGAATAGTTGTAGGAACTTGGTGCCTAAAAAATGCTCGGAGCTTGAAATTTTGGGCCTAAAATGAATTTTCACTTAAAACGGGATATTTCCCATGTTATTTTGAGTTTTATTTCTTCACGATAGTTCGGCATAGTTGCATACTATGGTAAATATCCCGTTTTAAGTGAAAATTGTTCTTAAACATAATATTTTAAAAGTTATATTCATTTATTTAGCTCTTAGTTGCCATAAGCTAAAACAAATTAATCATACGTAAATTTTGTCAAATTTAAAACTGTCATTGAAATCTTTAACGCTAATTTTGACTTGAGTGAACAAACTAAAATCTTTTGTATTTTAGAAATGTTTAGCCACTCCGACAACAGAATTACTACCCAACATTATATTTCTAATGTAAATGTTAATCTATTTTGTCGTAAGATATAATTCTATTTATCTTCACTGTCTATATTTTAGCTGTGTTATTATAAGATTATTATAATATGGATTTTATCTTAAACCTAATAGCCACAAATTCCAATGGAGTCACAAATCCAATCGTATAATAATAATCATTATAAATTATAATTATTATTACAAAATTTTTAATTTTTATTATTTATTATTTATAAATAATTACTTATTATTATAGTTTATGATAATTTCAATATTTTTTTATTAATATAATTATGATTATTATAATACATTTTGTTAAAATTACTGCCATATATAGAGCACAATGCTAAACTTTTTAACGCGTCACTAGTTCATATGAACCAGTGTGGTGAAAGGATTAAAGTACGCCTCAGAGACTACTTTTGTGCTCTAGGTATTACGATGCTCAACGCATCGCGTGTCTCTAAATAGACACCAAAGAACCAAAATCCAAAATTTCCAGAGTGTCTAGGCCTCTAGAAATCTAGACCCCATAATTAGGAGTCCAAATCGTCACAATACTTTGTCCCGCAACGGGAATCAAACACGTTCTTATAACCTACTAAGTTATAGATAAAATCCATATAATTAAATTTATTATTAAATGTAATATTAAAAGTTATCGAATTAATATCGGATTTGTTATAAGGAAGCTTTATTATTGCAAAGTGCGGTATAGATTTTATTTATTTTTTTATTAATATTAATGTTTAGATTATTATTTTTAATAATAAAATCAGATTGAGTATTTATCCTACTAAAATTACAAATGCGAAAGTTAGCGCGAGTGTATGTTTGTACTTTTTTAGTTTCTGTAGTGGCTGTACGGATTTGAATGAAATTTGGTATGAATGTTGATTATATCCTGAATGAATACAGGGATTTTAATCCCGGAACAAAATTGCCCAAGAATATGAAAAAAATCGCATTATTTTACTTTAATTCCTTTAACTAATTGTATTAATTCCTTGAATTATACTACAAATATAATTTATGCTTAATATTAATTATTATCACTAGATTCACTCAAAGCTTTGTTATGTTTCAAATTTATTTGTTGTTATTAATAAATTATTCAATTTAGTTAATTATTTAATTAATTGAATTTAGCGGAATTGCGGTAAACCCAATAAAAAATCTGTGCCAGCTTTAATAGCGTAAGAGATTATTAAATTATTGTTATATACCTAATATTTATTATTATTATAACGAATATATTATTATGAATGTGCATTCGAAATTATTTGTTTTATTATTATTCCAATATTTATTTACATAGTGTATTTGATTTATTATTAATAACTACGTTATTAAATGTGTTTTCTTATTTATGTATATGTTATAATTACATTTTTAAAACTTAAAAGAAAACTGATTTTAATGATGTAGAAAATTTAAAGGTTTTTAAGTTTTACGGAAAAGGTATTATAATACCTCAGGACTCAAATTTATATGGGACCATCTCTGAAGTATAGAATAGAATAGAATAGAATATCACTTTATTGTACACCTTAAGAAGAAATACAAAAGAGAAACAAACTTAAAATTAATATGACAATGGGCGACCTTATCGCTAAAAGCGATCTCTTCTGGTTACCTGAACCTTTGGGTGGATAGGCAAAAACAATAGTTGTTTTGATTTTTTTGTTTGGTATTTATAAGTATATTATATACCTATGTACCAAAAAAAATCATCAAAATCCGTAACCTGGGCGATTCTCCTCAAGGGTTTCGTCATTGTTCTCACTATCGTCATTGTTCACAAACAATTTTGGTTATCTCGTAAAATATTAGATTTCAAATGTACCCTTCGTGAAATAACTTATTATGAACCATTATTGCTCCATCTTCATGCTATCACCAAAAGACGAGATCTAAAATCAAGGTTATAAAAGTTTAATAAAACGGTAAAATATCAAATTGAGGAGTACCAAAATAAAACAACAGTTGAATTGAGAACCTCCTCCTTTTTTATGTCGGTTAAAAACATTAGGAAGATGCAAACAATGTCGAAAAGCAGGTTTATAATGTAACAAGTTTTCTACACCTACATTATTAACTAGTAGGTATCTAGATAGGAATGACAAATTAAATGTCTCGTAAGCACTGTAGGCCGCTCTCGTGTTCGAGACCACTCGATGCGGCTGTAATCACAAATAAGTACTAACTAATAAGGTTGAACAGCATCGGGGTCTATTCATTATACCTAATAATATTTTTGAAGAGCCGTGCCTGTGTCTGTGTCTGCCGTGTCAAGCTTTGAGTAGCTTACTTTGGGGCTAGATGATGCTGTGTGGATTGTCCAGCATTATTTATTTTTTTATTATTTATTTCTGTACGTTTGATATTTTCAAATAAACATTATTGCTACATAAAGAAGACATGCTACATAACCAAAAACAAAAATTTTTGAAAAAAAAAACTGTTTATCTGTACGTTTGCGCACGCTAATCTCCACAACGACTGAACCAAATCGAATGTAAGTAGTTTTCATTTATATATTGAGATAAGCTTGGATTAAAAGTTAAAATCTTTTTCATCGAAATTGGTCGACATATAAAAAAGTTATTACTTATATACTTTACTTATTTTTCGCGCGCGCTGTCTTACGCGTAAAAGTAATCTATCGCGTACAAACTTGCGAATAACAGCTAGTCATACATAAATATATAGTTTTAGCTCCTGTATTATTATCCTGTTATATTTATCCTGAAAACTCATCTTTGAACACTCTAGTTCTTCATGTCTGCGTATAGATGTCGCTAGCAGTTGGGGTGATCACTTTGAAGTTCCTTTCATAGTCGCTCTTAGTCACGTAATTATTCCTTATGGCGATAGATGGCGCTATATACAATAAGTAATCACCTAACTTTTATCATGTTAATCTTTCGACAATGAAAGAGGCTTAGTTTGGTTAGCGTGAGAATGATGAGTCACTTCTCGTATTTAAAATTTCTCGTATTTTGTATTAATAAAAGTAAAAATTCGGAATTAATATAGGTACAGCCGAATCCAGCGGTCCAGTGTCGGGATACTGGTATGGTAATGTAGTATGAAGGCAGTTTATAATTGGTATTGCAATAACTATGCATGTCGATCAACAAATTAATAGCCCAACTGTACTTGCATACGTTAGTATAATTTTAAGTGCATAAAATAGAAACTGATACTGATAGAGCAGTAGTGTAGTGGTAGCACCTGCCTAACGATCCGAACGTCGTGGGTTCAAACCTGGTCGTGCACATTTCCCACCATGGTTCGACACGGGCCGTCATGGGAATAACTCAAGAAAAGAATTGTAATTTTTTTCAGATATTTATTATATAGGTACCTACATCCTAAATTAAATAATACCTACCTATTATTTTCATCCTACTAATATTATAAACGCGAAAGATTGTAAGAATGTATGGATGGATGGATGTATGTTTGTCGCTATATGTACTCTTTCACGCTAAAACGGCTGAACGGATCTGAATGAAATTTGGCACAGCTCTAGATTATGGTCTGGAATAACACATAGGCTACATTTTATCCCGGAAAAATATAAGGTTCCCGCGGAATAGATTTGTTTTAGTTTTTCAAGGTATCACGCGGGCGAAGCCGTGGGTGGAAGCTAGTAGGACTATAAACGTTTATTAAGGCCAGACTATACTCTCTATCCACCATAGGTAAGGAAGTACATTGGTGTAAATCCCCGCGCCGCCTTTGAACCCGCACTCGCGGCCGTAAGACGTCACTCCCACCAAGAAGCTGACGCATTGCGACACCGAGTCCCTCGTCACTTGCAGAGGGCCGCCACTATCTCCCTGAAATAAATTGAAATTGAAATTTGAAATTGAAATTGAAAACTATTTATTCAGTACAATCACAAGGATCACTTTGAAACGTCTTACATGCGGTGAATCTATGTGCCAATTCCAACCTAACCCAAGTACCTACGAGAAGAACAGGCAAGAAATTCGTCTCGGTTCGAGCGCTTTTTTGTATGATCTAAGTAAGTTTCTTTATGTTAATGGGTAAAATGAGAAACAGAATGAATGCGGGATGGATGAAATGGTGACAGGTCCCGGATGCCCCTTAAGCTTAAGGGGAGAATTTACAAGACGATTATTAGACCTGTCATGGATCTGAATGTTAGACAACTAAGGCGACACGGATGAAAGAAAAGTGCGTGCGATGGAGATGCGAGTGTTAATATTTATTTATTTATTTATATATTTACAATCTTCAATCTTTACAGGATAACCTAATACGATAGAGAGAGTATTTACCTCAACATTTAATAGTAATACCCCAGATAATGGTGGTAATTCGGTTGTTTTGCAGACCAACTTAAAAATGCTACCATACGTACGATCTTAGTTGGCTTACTATAAATACCAAATTAGCGTAACATTTTTGAATGACAGTTTTAAAATGACCTAAAATTGACATAATAATTCTAATTTAATTAATTTTCCACCATTTTCACGTAGCTTTAGTCAACACCAATTTACATGGCTTCTAAAATAAGCTAAAACACGTCAATCATAGGTACGTGTCAGTTTAGTCAAATTTAGAATTGTAATTTAAAATGTTTACGCTTATTTAGTATTTGATGTGAACAAAATAAGGTCGCGTATATTTCAGCATTTTTTAGTTAGTTTTAGTTAGTTTTAGTAAGTTTTAGTTAGTTTTAGTTAGTCCGCGGAACAATAGAATCACCACCAGTATATAAGTATTACGTAAGGTCGAGTCAATCCAAAAGACAGTCCGTCTTCCATTCAATTTTATTAGAATCTAGATGATATCTAAATTTACACGAAACTTGGAAAAAGGGTAGTTTATGACTGGGAATTTCTTTCCGGGATATTCTTGATGATTTATACAGCGTCGAATGGAACTATGTATGTTATGTTTAACATGGGCATGGGTAATAAGAAAGAGTAAGGTTACCCCACAAGTGTCCGAGTCTGCGTTGTCTGTGCTGCCCCCGTAGCAAGTTTGTGATTTGGTGTTCACTCCGCCCGGTAGATGGCGGTGCGTCGGGTACAGTTGGGAACACTCCTTTTGTTTTAACTTCTTTACGTTGGCCTGTAAAGTGTCCAAAATGAAGGCTAAAGTAAGATTACTTCAACTTTTTTTTGGTTTCTCTAGCATATTTTAATATTATTTTCATGTTTTGTGTTTTATTTGATATTTAGTTTTTTTTTGTTTTTATGGACTAAGTCCAAAAAACAACGAAAACATGTTAAAATAGTTTCTTATATAAATATTTTGTTTAGAATTAACATGACATGTCATGTAAATGAGACTTTTGTTACGGAATTAAAATAATATTTATGGCAACCCGGCCGCCCAATGTAGCAACACCGCTTTCAGTAGTGCCACTATGTCATACCAAACGCTCTATCCGTATCCCGGCACGCTATAGGTAGGTACTGACTGACGGTTCTCCTTTCAAATTCCCTCTCTCTCGTCTGTGACGTTGCGCGGTGCGGAACGCCCGCCATTAAGTTCTTTGTACAACTCTACCTGTTTTTATATAATCAAGCTCGGCTATTGTAATTTGTACCTACTCATAATTATTTTGAATAAACTTTTATCTATCTACCATATATTTATTTTCAACTTCCCACCACGGCTCGACACGGGCCGTCATGGGAATAACAGACAGATATTAATAACTGATTGTTACCCATCCAAAAACTGACTGCGCCCAGCGTTCCTTAACCATTCTTTCCCCATACAAGCTTTCAACCGCAGTTTCAGCCCCATCAATATTATTTTTTGAGACAAAAGATAGCCTCTTCTTCTCTTCTTCTTCAATTATGGCATCTGTCTCTTAGAGAACAATTTTGCCAGTGTCAAGTGTATTTATTTATAAGTATTGTCAACGTCACAGAGTCATAGTCAAGTTGTCAAGTCAATTTTAAACAAAAGATGGCTGTTTTGTTGAAAATTTTCGGGATTTCCTCCGATGGAATTTGAAGAGAACTATTCACTCTAATTCACATACTTTACACTCGCGTCAAGAACCCGGGCTTTATTGGCAAAATAACCACCAAAATTACGCAATAAAACTCAAAATAACACGAGCAAACATATAAAAACCAGAGCGACGTAGTTGTCAGGCAAATACACCGCAGAAAATCCAAAAGATAGCCTATGTCTTGTTTAAATTTGACTGACTTTATGACATTGACAATACCTACTATTATTTTAAAAACTTGACACTCAATAGAGGTATTGATCTCAATAGAGACAAATGCCATAAACAAAGAAGAAGGAAGTCAATCAGTCCTTTCGCGTCTATTGATGATCACGACTGTAATCCCCAGGCTCGGAAGATATCTCTTCAGATCTCTAGTTACTTAGATCTTTGATGATATTTGGTACATTTTGCACAGTAAGTATTCCGTACGTGACAGCTTGCTACTAAGAATTCTAACATAAGACACACCTCTGAACTTTTGGTTCTATCGTATGCCAGTTTCTTCACGATGTTTTCCTTCAGCGTTTAAGAGATGCGTTTTTTTTTAATGAAAAACTTGGTGCATTACTAGGTTTGAACCAGGGGTGCTACCACTACACCATCATCATCATCTTCCTGCCCTTATCCCACGTTATGTGGGGTCGGCACAACATGTGATCTTCTTCCATTTCTCTCTGTCATTCGTCATTTCAGTACTCACTCCTTTCTTACCCATGTCATCTTTCACACAGTCCATCCATCTTTTCTTTGGCCTACCTCTACCCCTGTATCCATCTACATTCATACCTAACACTCTCCTTGTCACATGGCATTCATCTCTTCTCATAACATGCCCATACCACGCTAACCTATTACTCCTCATCTTTTCTGTCACCGGTGCCACTTTCAGACTTCCTCTGATATACTCATTCCTTATTTTATCCATCATTGTCACTCCACACATCCATCTCAACATTCGCATTTCCGCCGCATGCACTCTTTTTTCGTCCGTTCCCTTGGTGGCCCAACATTCAGACCCATACAATACGACAGGTCTTATGATCGTTTTGTAGATTTGCCCCTTAAGTTTAAGGGGCATTCTCGGATCACTATTGTGCTACCACTACACCACCAGTGCTATATTATCTTGAGTTTTACCTAGAACCAGTATAACTGTCTAGCTACCTTCTGTAAGACGTCGGCTTTCTCCATCCTGTGGCCCAGGGCTCCCCAGCCGACCACCACAGCGTACTCGTCGTCCGTGGGAGCCTCCGCCAGGCACACCGGAAGTACGTCCTTTGTGAAGCTGATACTGAAAATTAACACATATTTTATGAAAACCTTTATTTTACTGACTGTAAAGCGATAATGTTATGATAATGTTTGTATGTATGCGAGTGAATTTGGCTATAGCCCAAACGGCTGAACGAATTTTGACATTGGTATATACAAAATGACAAAAAAATAAATATGGTCTTCTTCTATTTTAGGTATAAGTTAAATAAAGAGAGCACTGGTGGTGTAGTTGTAGTACCCCTGTCTCACGATCCGAAGGTCGTGGGTTAAAACCCTGGTCGTGCACCAATGAGTTTTTCCATTCGAAAAAAATATGTGCGCAATGCCTGTGTGCTCTTAAAAATCGGTGAAGCAAAACATCGTGAAACCGGCATACCCTAGAACCAAAAATTCGAAAGTCACCTATATGTCACTTAATACTTGGTACCTGGATGACCGAGCTTTTTTTTTTTGGTAAACGACGTTTTCTAAAAATGAAACCTAGCTAGATCAATTTATCGACATTATCCTCGAAACCCTCTGCATACCTACTAAATTTCATGAAAATCTTTGGAGCCGTTTCCGAGATTCAGATTATACTCGAAACAAGAATTCCTCGTTTCAGGGTATGACATAATAATATGTTCAGATCACGTACCTAAGTTTAAAAATTAGAATAGAATAGAATAGAATAGAATAGAATAGAAAATACTTTATTGCACACCATAAATATTACAACAAAATAATAAATTAATTAAAACTATGTCATACAATGGGCGGACTTATCGCTGCAAAGCGATCTCTACCAGACAACCTTAGGAAATTATATATAGGTAAGTGAATAAACTCACGGTTTTTCCGTCTCTATAAGAGCTATGTCATTGTACTTGACCGGGGGCTGGTACTCGGGGTGTCTGATGAATCTCTTCACTTTGTACTTGTTCCAAAACTTCGCGGGGTCTGATCGCTTCAGGATACCCATGGCTACGTAGGAGGCTGGACCCCTGGAAGACAATGGAATGCTATAAAAGGAGATCATTCATTTTGGGCCCTTCTTCATCTTTTTCCTGCCCTTTTCCCACGATAGAGCGCCGGTGGTGTAGTGGTAGCACCCCTGCCTCACGATCCGAAGGTCGTGGTTCAAACCTGGTCGTGCACCAATGAGTTTTTCCACTCGAAAAATTTATGTGCGCAATGCCAGTGCTCTTAAACGGTGAAGGAAAACATCGTGAGGAAACCGGCATACCCTAGAACGAAAAATTCGTAGGTATGTGTCATAGGTTAGTGTTCTTATAAGCGGCGATGGGCTTGCTACCTGTCACGTACGGAATACTAACTACTGTGCAAAACGTGGGCATGTACCAAATGTCATGTTTGGACTTGCCTCTGACTACCCCCTTTAGATATCCTCAAAGATCTAAGTAACCAAAGATTTGAGGAAGATACATAATATCTACCGAGCCCGGGATTACAGTCGTGATCATATTTTTTTTTTTTTCTTTTCCCACGCTAAGTGGGGTCGGCCCAACATGTTTTCTCCCTCCATTTCCCTCTATCATCCGTCATCTCAGTACTCACTTCAAAATACGAATTATTACTTCAATACTTTACTAATTCACTTTGGGCCCAAATGCCAAAATGGCGGCTAAAAAAAAGAGGTATGAACTCGTTTGGGAAGTCTGAGTGTTTTTCACTAGGGCAAGTCTTTCCATTCACGACTTATCATCAAACCAACATAAAACTCCACCATTTTTCATCACATAATGTGTGCTGTTCCAAGCTATAATCTATACCTGTGCCAAAATTCATCCAGATCCGTTCAGACATTTCAGCGTGAAAGAGTAACAAACATACATCCATACATTCTTACAAACTTTCGTGTTTATAATATTACTAGCTGCACTTCTGTACGCGCCTTTGCTCGCGAGGTACTTACATAAAATATAGCCTATGCTACTCATGGATAATGTAGCATTCTGATGGTAAAAGAATTTTTAAAATCGGACCAGTAGTTTTTGAGTTTATTCGTTACAAACAAAAATACAAAAATACAAAACTTTCCTCTTTATAATTATTAATATAGATATAGATAGTAAGATGAATGCCATGTGACAAGGAGAGTGTTAGGTATGAATGTAGATGGATACAGGGGTAGAGGTAGGCCAAAGAAAAGATGGATGGACTGTGTGAAAGATGACATGGGTAAGAAAGGAGTGAGTACTGAAATGACGAATGACAGAGAGAAATGGAAGAAGATCACATGTTGTGCCGACCCCACATAACGTGGGATAAGGGCAGGAAGATGATGATGATGATGATGATGATAGATAGTAAGATGACTACATCTGTCTTACAGCTCGATATGTGACGCGCAGTGCGCCGCCGTCAGCACAAATCGTTTGCTGATGATGGAGCCGCCACAGAGCCACTGCACCGAGCTCAACTCCTCGCCGAACCCCACCAGAGCCTGCCCAACAACAAACACTCACAACTGTAATCCCCAGGCTCGGTAGACATCTCCTCAGATCTCTAGTTACTTAGATCTTTGAGGATATCTAAAGAGTCAGAGGCACATCTAATCATGATATTTGGCACATGGCCACATTTTGCACAGTAGTTAGCATTCCGTAAGTGACAGGTTGCAAGCCCATCGCTGCTTGTAACAATATTAACCTGCACATACCTTCGATATTTTGGATCTAGGGTATGCCGGCTTCCTCACGATGTTTTCCTTCGCCGTTTAAGAGCACTGGCATTGCGCACATAATTTTTTCGAATGGAAAAACTCATTGGTGCACGACCAGGTTTGAACCCACTACACACCACCAACGTATCCCATAAAAACGCGTCCACACTAGTGACAAGCTGCCGGATAATGACAAATGAGATGTCGTTCTCTTGGTCTGGACCTCAAGAGTGAAACAGGCTAGACAAAATGTCAAAAAATCTAATAATGTAAAAATCTATTGTCAGTTACGCTTAGTCGAGTTTTTTTTAATATTTTTAAATAAATACCTAACTACAATTTTTTTTTGTAACTGGGCATTTTAAACTAAATACCTTGATTTTAGAGTTCGTCTTTCAGCTGATAGCATGAAGATGGAGCAATAAAAGATTGGCTAATAATAAGTTATTTCACGACGGGTAGGTAAGTACATTTAATATTAACTAATATTTTACGAGATAAACAAATTATTATTAGTATTAGATGGGTATTTATCGCGTTTAAATTACCTTATATTTTCCCGACGTTTCGACAGGTTTGCACGCTGTCGTGGTCACGGGTAGACTGATAAACAAAATTGTTTGTTGCGAACAATGACGAAAAACCAAAATTTTTTGTTGCGTACAATGACGAATAGTGCAAAACATTGACGAAATCGTTATGTAGAATAGCTTACAAATAGGAATACTTACCATATGTGGGAATTCCCTCCGCGTCGCATTCTCCCCGTTGTACACGACAGCTTTGAACACAGTGCCCACAGTCGTGCATTTGCGTTCAGGATCTACCTCCTTGATGAAGTCATCAAACTTTTCCTTGCATTTGTAGTCTAACCTTTGTAAATGCTCGAGACATTCTAGAACAATAATGTTTAGAGGGTCTACCATGAGTTTTCACAATCTACACTCGCTAGCGACTGTAGTTAAAAAAATGTATGTAAACTTGCCTACAGCGCCTCTAGCGGATAGTTGGGTACTAAACGTCACGTAGCTAACTATCCTACGTCACAGCGTACTACAGCGACTGTAGTTTGCGCTCATTAATTTGCTTAGAATTTGGTACCATGAGTAACAATTTCGACAGATGTCATAGTAACGTAATATTACTACTGTAGTAACGTCAGCCGATCTAAATGTGGTAACTTATGGTCGACGTACAGTGGTGCGATTACGGTAGGTACCTACGTCTACCATGAGTTGTGACATTTAGATCGGCTGACGTTACTACAGTAGTATTTAGTACGTTACTATGACATCTGTCAACATTGTTACTCATGCTACCAAATTCTAACCAAATGAATGAAGCGCAAACTACAGTCGCTGTAGTACGCTGTGACGTAGGATAGTTAACTACGTGACGTTTTAGTACCCAACTATCCGCTAGAGGCGCTGTACAAGTTTTCATACAATTTTTTAACTACAGTCGCTAGCGAGTGTAGATTGTGAAAACTCACGGTAGACCTACGGAACTCGGATACAATCAAAACGTTCATACTAACAGCTATCGATGAATTGGTATTACGGAAGGTCTGTCTGGATTGACATCGAACGTACCTACGTTATACGTGGTAATACCAAATTCTTACAATCGATAGGATTTTACATTTGTCAAAACTGCCTCCAATTTCAATCAAACTTTTGATTTAATCAACGCTCTTACGTAAGTAATACCAAATCACTTGATTACAATCAAAACGGATTGAAAATTGATTGTAAGCAGAGATCCATAATCGCCCCACTGATCACCACAAGCTCTTATAAACCATTATGTTTTAGAAATGTCACAACGAGCTTACAAAAAAATGTGATATGTGTAAGTAGGTACCTATAATAACAGGGGTAGAGGTAGGCCAAAGAAAAGATGGATGGACTGTGTGAAAGGTGACATGGGTAAGAAAGGAGTGAGTACTAAGATGACGAGTGACAGAGGGAAATGGAAGATCACATGTTGTGCCGACCCCACATAACGTGGGAAAAGGGCAGGAAGATGATGATGTACCTATAATAACTTACCATCATAAGCTTTGCTTTTACCAGTCTTGTAACGGTAACCATCAACCGTAATCACTGCTTTTCTGAAATATAATTATAGATATTTGTTTTTGCTCCTCTTCTTCTTCTTTTTTGTTTATGGCATCTGTCTCCTTTGAGATCAATTTTGTCAGTTTCAAGTGTTTAAATTAGTAATTTTCAATGTCACCAAGACAATCAAATTGTTGAGTCAATTTTAAACAAAAGATGGCCGTTTTCAAAATTCTCGGGTTTTCCTCCGATAGATTTAGAAGGAAGTATTCAGTTTAATTAGCATATTTAACACTCGCATCAAGATCTCGGGGCTTATTGGAAAAATAACTACCAAAATTACACAATAAAACTCAAAATAACAGGAGAAAAAATATAAAAACTAGAGCGACAAAAAATACAAAAAAATATCACTTACTTGGGGTCTTGTGTTTCAACATCACAATCCGTGCAACAGATAATTGGATCTATGTCATCGAACGAACAAATCTGAAAAAATATGACATTGTTTTTAAACGACTTCCAAAAAGAGGTTCTGTACCTAATTATTAATCTATTTTTTTTATTTTATGTTTGTTACTCAATTACTTCGCCAAATTGAACAGATTTTGATGATTATTTTTTTGTTTGGTAGCTCATACTTCGGAAGTAGCCCCCTAAAGAGGGTTGGTTATACTAATGTAGGTACTCGCTATGTGTGTGAGTTCTCTTGGCTGTCGCTATAGCCCAAAACGGCTGGACTGATTTTGACAAATAAGGTGTCATTCGATTCGTCTGAGAGTGAAACAGGCAATGTAAAATATCAAAAAAACCAATATGGCGACTATAAGAAGCTATTTGGAATAAGACGGATTTTTATTTTATGAAATATATACTTACACAGTTTTTGAAGTAAGTGATGAGAGAGTTACGAAAAGTGTGATCGGACGAGGCGAACGGAAGTTGAGCGGGAGATGTAAGTTAGTGAAGATAAATAAATAAATAATGCTGGACAATCCACACAGCATCATCTAGCCCCAAAGTAAGCTACTCAAAGAAAAAAAGAGAGAGAGTTACGTTTCGTATATTACCTACTGTAGGGGCAAGAGAGAGAGGTGTGAGCACACATTTTCTTTCTCTCATAGCCAGTTAGGTACGTTTCGTAATCATACATATAGATGGAGCTAAATAAGTTATACTTCAGTCGTGTGCTCTAAATCTAAAGCACAGTCGTTTTTTAATCTAAAAGCTTGGGACGAATCAGCTCCAACTCTGCTAGCTGTCCCTAACAAAATTAACAAGGATATTAAAAAAAAAGCGCTAGGGCCCAGCGAGTTTCTTGTCAGTTCTTCTCGGACTGGGGATAGGACTGGAATTGGCACCTAGACTCACCTAGTATGTAAGACGATTCAAAATGATCTCTGTGACTTCACTGAATAAAGTTATTTGAGTATGAGTATGAATCATTATAACTTTACCTCGGGCAATGGTTTCTTCTGTGGTATATCTATCATGGTGGTGGTGGGGCAGAGTTTCACCCCAACACATTTCCCTTTCATCCCATTGTTCTCGCACGGAGCTCCTGGAAATAATGACGCGTTTAGATGTACCTAGCAATTGAGTTTGACATTACCTCTTACATCTAAAAACAGTCTTATAAACTGATACCTACTTTTTTCTTTTATACATTACTTAGAATAATTATTATAAAACCCTTTAGAAAAATCGACAAATTTGTGGCAAAATAAGTACTTACTGACTGTAATATTATGTAGGTAGGTTTTAGGTAGGTAGATCGTTTATAACGATAGCCGAAAGTGACTCCACGGTACAATGGCACAACAATGTCGACAAATAAGGAAAAAAGTAAGTTTTTTTACCTGTCCTTACCACAAAACAACAAGTTTCAGAAACGTCTCATTAGAAGTAAACTAAATACGGGATTTCTTCTGTGATGCATTCGACTGTTAACTTTGTCGCTCTAGTTTTTATATTTTTTCTCGTGTTATTTTGAGTTTCATTGTGTAAATGGTTTCATTTTTTGGTGGTTATTTCCAATAAATCCCAAGTTCTTGACGCGAGTGTGAGATATAGTTACCTACGAATTACAATGAAAGCTCTTTTCTAAATCCATCAGAAAACATTGCGAGAATTTTAAACAAAACAGCCAATTGATAAATTTGTATAGTTATTATATTATTATATTTGTATGATGTATGGTTTATATACCTTTACGCGAACTAAGACGCGGGCTTTTCTTTAGTTTAGGTTAATAGATAGGTAGGATAGATTTTTTAAATTTGTTATTTTACGCCGACCTGGCTTTAAACCGGAATGGGTTGGCTGGTAGAAAATGCTCCCTAGGCATTAAGCCCTCCTTTTGTCACACATTTCTTTTGTAATTTTTGTACAATAAAGTATAAATAGATAAATAGGCCTACCAACTGTAGTATAACCAGTATTAATTTAAGTAAGTACCTACCTATTTATAAGTAGGTAAGTATATTAAGCCGTAGTTTTAGGTATTTTCCATCTTGTACACTTAGACTTATGTTGCCTGAAATAAAGTTATTATTATTATTATTATAACATACCTTCAGGTAAATTCAGCATTGCCTCAGCACAAACAAACAAACACATTAACAAAATCATGTTCACAAGAAGACATTCAAAGTAACACTAATAAAATAAACCAAGAGAGGATCTTCAATGATTTACATAACTGGTCCAACATTAATAAGCGGTCAATGCATTCGACAACACACGTGTGTTCTCACGTGATGTTGATGACACACGTGTGTTTGGGTAAACTTAGGCCCGGTTTCCACCAAAGCAGAAAGGGGAGGAGACGAGAGATGTGCTGCAAAGCTGGCAGGTTATTTCCACCAAAGCGGAGAGAAGTGTAGCGGAGAGAGATGATTGATTGGAGATGTGAGCTAGCCGAGTGTGAGTGAGCCGTCCGACTAGGCACTTCTCCCTCTGGCGCGCCACTTGCTCGCCGCACAACATTCTATAGAAAAATGAGACATCTCTCCTCTCCGCTTGATCCATTTCCACCGAAGCTAAGCGGAGAAGAGATGTGGAAATAACGAAATCTAAGACCGGGACTCCACCAAAGCAGAGATGTGTGCAGTGTGCTGTGTGCTGTGCGAGAAGAGATGTTTTTCAGCTCGGGGGATTCCACCAAAGCGGTGATGTGTGCGGTTCTCTCGTCTCCACTGCGCGTCGTCCGCGCAGTGGACAGAGATGACAGACAGAGACACAGCTCACATCACGGCTTCCATCGCGCCATACAAATATTACACATCTCCGCACAGCGATCTCCGATGAAGCTGAGCGGAGAGATGTGTCAATAACACATTTCTATTGGTTGTTTAAAAAACATCTCCTCTCCGCTCGTCTCGTCTCCGCTTTGGTGGAGTCCCGGCCTTTTGGTTTATTCAAACACATCTCTCGTCTCCTTTCCTCTCTGCTTTGGTGGAAACCGGGATTAGGGTTGCCGGATACAGGCTCATTTCCTGGAAATTCTGGGGTTTATTTATTTTATTTATTTATACTTTGTACACAGATTATACATAATAAAACTTAAAACTAGTGGCATGTACACAGGCGAGCTTAACCCTAAAAAGAGTTCTCTTCCAGCAAACCTTGGGATATGGAGATTATAACTAATTGGTGGGTAATTTGCGTACAAAAAAAAATGAGAAATGAAAGAAATTAATAATAACTAACTCTAACACACATATATAAAAGAAAACGAAAGGAAATAAAAAAAAAACTAATTTAATTAAAATAAACCGAGCTGGAGTTACAAACGGAGCTGGAGTTTAAGATTCCAAATATAACTACAAATGTTTGCTGTAAGTTGGACGGACAATTAGAAAAATAATACAAAATTACTAGTTAGGTAGAATTTATTTTAAAAGGAAAAATTGGAAATAATTTTAAAAGCATATTCAGGTACCTACCCCTAGTATGAGTTTTTGATAGTTTACGAAAACTTTTTTCGAATAGTATCCTACCATCGGAAATGTTAAAGAACTAAAAGAATGTCAATATCGTGAAAACTTGGTTTGAAAATCATTGCTGGGACTGCCATTTATATGATATTTTCGATATTATCGACTTTTAGTTTCATAACATTTCCGATGGTAGGATACTATTCGAAAAAAGAGGCTAAATGTAGGAAAAGATACTATTCCATCCATCTGGCAACCCTATGTCTACCTACTACGTAAAATGGCGATACAATCGGAACGAAATTTTCATCAAATTCAGTTAGGTATAAGAGTTTAACCCTTTCACCACACTGGTTCAAAAGAACTAATGACACGATAAGGCAAGTCCCTACGCCTCGGGGTAGGCAGCCATGTATCAAACTCAGGTGTAATCTCGTTAATAATTTAATTTATCAAACATGTCGGTACGAGTCATAAATAACGCGCAATGAAGGTCGGGGACAATAATGATGTGCGCGAGCTATGGAGTTGGAGGGTAGCTGAGCGGGCAGCGGGGCGGGTAGCGGAACGGTTAGCGATAAGCGAAGTTGTGCGTGTGTACATAGAAAATCGAATAGCTTTTTATTTGTATCACGTCATAAACAAAGTAACTTTTTTGCTGTAACTTCAGCTTCAGAACTGAGAGCTTGAGAACTGTCATTATCGATTTACTTTGAAAAGGTTCCATTTCATTCTGGGTGACTACTCCGCAAAACGATCAATGACATAATATCGACACAATAATCGTGCAAAACCTATCTGTTACATCGATCATTCGACTGAATTCTACAAACATCGTTCCGATTATATCGTTATCATTTTGTAGAGTAGACGTTGTAGGGTCTTACAACAAATAATATGTGTTATTACATACATAATCTATCATAACGGATCTGGATGAAATTTGGCAATTTTGATTTCGAATGATTATGGTCTGGCATATCTGGAATAGCACTTAGGCAAATTATCAACGGAAAAATGTACGGTTCCCGTCGGATAGATTTGTTTTTGGCTTTCAAAATACCACGCGGGAGATGCCGCGGGCGGAACCTAGTTATGAAATGAAATTTGTGATATGGATTCACTGTAGGTATAGGATGTCTGACAACCTGCGACAGCGTTAGTGATAGCGCGCACGGGTTACTTTTGTCGCCGTGACTGTTTCTTCACTCTTATCAAATCCGTTGTTATGTATGGTGATGCGCGCATGTTACGACGCGACGTGACAACTGGATGACAAAAGTAACCCGTGCGCGCTAGCCCTTACACGCGACGAAAACGCATCGTTTGATCGTACGATCGTTGCCAATTAGGACGACGCGTTTTTTGTATCCGCTCGTTTCATGGCCCCACAATATTGAGCTGATTTGAGCTCGGTACCATTACCTACCCACTGGTACCTACTTACTGATACCTGCCGTACTTGCTGCCACCTACCACGCCCGAGCGAGGCACGCGGAAGCTGCAATCTGAAGACTTGTTAATGTCAACTCTTGGAGATGAGAAATTTGGATATGGCATAATAATTTATTTATTTGTTTTTCACAAAATGTAAACTATTAGTATTAAACGGGTATTTATCGCGTTTTATTTAGCTATTTTTCCTGACGTTTCGACAGGGATGACTCCATAGAGATAATATGATGCTCTAAATGCGATAAAAACCCTTTTAATACAAATAATGACGTAAGTATTCAGATCGCGTAAGTTTAAAAATATATTTATAAAACGAAAACCCTTCGTGCTCGAAGGAATCGAGATAAAAACTGGCATTGTTTTAATAAAATTATAATTATAGGTAACTGTTTTCTATATAAGTATGCATAAATTCACGCCTGTTTCCTGACGGTAGGCAGAGACCACGGATCTCCACTTGCTACGATCCTGACACACTTCTTGCTTCATTCACTCTCATTACGTTCTTTATACATGCGCGTCGGTTTAGGGTACTCTTGACCTGGCCTTTATCTAATACGTCCCCAATTTGAACAAGGTACATACGCGTCTCTCCTTGCAACTATCCCATTCACACTCGCCTTATGTGTTTTCTATATAATATAATTAATTTGCCGTTGGTATATTATTAATTTGGAATAAGCCTTGATTGAACGCGTTATTGTATTTCAATAACATAAATGCCTCATCCAATCCATGGAACGATCACACTTGCATTCACACATCTGGTACCGCGAAGTAGGTAGGTACACTTCGGGATGCACTTAAATATTTAAATTAAATAGGATAAGTAAAACTGTAACAAGTGGCTACTAACACAAAAAAAAAGCGGAAAATCTATAAATATCTGTAAAGCGTTTACAATTAACATTTAATTTGTACAATATAAATTTTATATTTGATACGCTCTAAAAATGATACGTAAGAGATTTAATTAAATACGTTGTGTTTCGAACAAGAAAACATTTTTGGCAATCTTCGACACATTTTTAGCAGTCTGACACGTTTTTGGTAATCTTTGACACGTTTTTGGCAGTCTTTGACACGTTTTTGGTAATCTTTGACACGTTTTTGGCAGTCTTTGACACGTTTTTGCCAATCTTTGACACATTTTCGGCAGTATGACACATTTTTTGCGAGTTTTGTGTACCTAAGTACAACATTTATTCTCATTAGATACTTGAGGAAGTCTGAAAATGGCACCGGTGACAGAAAAGATGAGGAGTAATAGGTTAGCGTGGTATGGGCATGTTATGAGAGATGAATGTCATGTGACGAGGAGAGTGTTAGGTATGAATGTGGATGGATACAGGGGTAGAGGTAGACCAAAGAAAAGATGGACTGTGTGAAAGATGACATGGGTAAGAAAGGAGTGAGTACTGAGATGACGAATGATAGAGGGAAATGGAAGAAGATCATGTTGTGCCGACCCCACATAACGTGGGAAAAGGGCAGGAAGATGATGATGATGAGATACTTGTTTTACAATGTAAATGTACCTATGTGAAAACAATACCTAAGTACCTACTTACCTAACTAAAAACAGTTTGAATTTTGATGCAAAATGTTGAATACTTGTTTTATAACTAGTTTAAAAAAAAACATGGTCACGACAGTAATCCCCAGGCTCGGTAGATATCTCCTCAGATCTCTAGTTACTTAGATCTTTGCAAAGAATTAAATCGTAGATATGCCCGGAGGCCAAAAACTGTGGCACTGTTTTTACTTGTGTGTGTTAACAAAATGCCGATGCACGCACACTAATGATTAGTAAAAAATGAACCAAACAGTTATTTCACCATTTATTGTGCAATTATATAGCAGGATCTTTCGTAAAAAAATACAATTATTCCTTTTGTACCCTGAAATTTAAAATATTTGGTGTGCCAAATGAGCGAGCTATCTCATTTCGTTTGGCAACAAAACGGCGGTCTCAGTACCGTACGGGCATATCTTCGATTTAAATCTTTGGATCTTTGAGGATATCTAAAGAGTCAGAGGCACGTCCAAACATGACATTTGGATGCCCACATTTTACACAGTAATTAATATTCAGATTTATAGAAATACCTATACCTAGTTATAAGCGTGGGGTTATACATTTTTTTATAAGTGGAATAATACCTACACAACTTTGTTTACGACTTAGATTTTCATAAAAAGCATTAATAGCCTTTTTTGTATCCGTAGAGGTCAAAATTTAGTATTTTTTTGTATTATGCACTTAATATTCTTCTTCTTCTGTGTCACTGGTTAATGTGTGATGAATAAAATAATGATAAATAAATAATGTTGGACAATCCACACAGCATCATCTAGCCCCAAAGTAAGCTACTCAAAGCTTGTGTTATGGGTACTAGATAACTGATATATTTAATACATTATACACATAGATAGATATTTTTTTATTATACATAGAAAACACCCAGACTAACGGAACAAATTTCTGCAGATCGTACACAAATTTGTTCCGCGGCGGGAATCGAACCCGCAACCTCTCGTCGCAGGCGGACTCTCACCCGCTGCGCCACTGAGGTCGTCGATATGATGAAAGGATTGAAGTGGAGGAAATCCCGAGCCATCTTTTGTTTAAAATTGACTTTACAATTTGATTGACTTTGTGACATTGACAATATTTGATACCAATTTAATTAAACACTTGACTGGCATATTGATCTCAATAGAGGATTTTCTGTGTATTTGCCTGACAACTACGAGTACGTCGCTCTGGTTTTTATATGTTTTCTCGTGTTATTTTGAGTTTTATTGCGTAATTTTGGTGGTTATTTTGCCAATAAAGCCCGGGTTCTTGACGCGAGTGTAAAGTATGTGAATTAGAGTGAATAGTTCTTTTCAAATTCCATCGGAGGAAATCCCGAAAATTTTCAACAAAACAGCCATCTTTTGTTTAAAATTGACTTGACTACTTAACTATGACTCTGAGACGTTGACAATACTTATAAATAAATACACTTGACACTGGCAAAATTGTTCTCTAAGAGACAGATGCCATAATTGAAGAAGAAGAAGAATCTCAATAGAGACAGATGCCATAAAAAAGAAGAAGAAGAAAACCCATAAAAGGGTAGGTACCTATTTAATTTACTTATAAGGCTTACACCTTGAACCACATCAATAATAAGTAATATTATAGAGCTGAAAAGTTTGTTTGTTTGTTTGGTTGAACGCGCTTAGAACTACAGGGATAAAGAAGTTTTAACAGTTCTATGACGTCATAGTCATATAGAACAAAAATGGGAAATGTTTTATAATTAAATTTCTGAGATAAGCTAGTAAAGCTTATCTCAGAAATTTAATTATAAAATTTTATTATTTTTACTATTTTTATTATTTTGAATCATCATCATTATCAATGAAAAATGTTGCAAAAACTGGGAAAAAATATATTACTCAAAATGCGCAGATAAAGTTGCGCTAGTGTCACCTAGTATAACATAATAGTTAACTAATTACCTACTAGTATTGGCAGCCATTACAATTTATAATTTAAACGGGAGTCGGTTGCACCAAAACTTTAAATGTGGGTTTAATTTAAACGCTAGTTGTGCTGCACAACCTGTTAGATGCACAACTCTATTTTATTAGGATGAGTGGGTACCTATGTTATGTTATTAATTTATTAATGTTATTTTGAGAGTTGTTAATAAATAAACGAGTTGATTCCGGGGATGAATATAAAAAGTTTATAAAAATTGTATTATAATAAAAATACTTATGTTTAGTTTTTTTAAATTATTATTTTGACAATTGTTAATAAATTAACGAGTTCATTCCAGGGATGAATAAAATGTTTAAAAAAATACTTAAGTAAGTACTTATTTAAGTAGGCAGAAACAGACTTGCCAGAGCACACACTGAGTGGTGGCCATTTTTGCTACCATTTTTATTTATATTTAGTCTAGGTTACCACGACTTAAAAACTTGACAAATCATATTAAGTATAACCTTCTTCAAGAACCACTCTATCTATTGGTGAAAACAGCATGAAAATGGGTGCAGTAGTTTTTGAGTTAATCGCGAACAAACAGACTGACGCAGCGGAGGACTTTGTTTAATAATATGTAATGAAGTAGGTTACATCTATATACAGGGTGTCCCAAACAAAACTTAAAACATTTTTACAAAAAAAGTAGAAAACTTTCTTGAGATATTTTTCTTGCTACTGAATTTTAATGAGTTGTTCTTTTATGCATCAAATAATCAGCTACGTGACTTTGATTAAAACTATGAAAATGTTGGTGTAAAGTCAAATAATTACATTCGGTGAATTACGACTTAAATTTTCAACTTTAAATTAAAAATCTTAACAAGTGATTTCATGGTTCCTAAATAAATCCAAAGAATTCTCCAGATTCTCAGCTTTCATAATCATTAAAAAAAAGTAGTACTTAATAGGCTACTTTGGCTAAAACCGGCTTTCAAAGACGGTAAGGTGGAAAATTCTTAAAATAAGCTACCTGATTAAAAAAAAATTTTGGCCATTTTATCATTCCTAAGCTTAATTTGTTTTTTAACTAACCAAAAATGACTACAAAGAATTAGTTTATGCCGAAAAAATCAGCAATATGGCCGAATTAGGAACAAAATTAAGCGGGCCGAAAAAATAAATTAAGGCACTTAAAATAGCTTTCATACGATTAAAGGAAACCTTTTTAAGACGATGTAGGATTTGTATTGACTAAGAAGGTTGACATTTTGAAGACTTTTGGTAAAAAATTAATAAATTTTACTAGTTGTTTTATTTCACAAATTTAGCTAAACTAAATAAATAAAACCTTCAAATATTAATGAAATCTTACTTTCCTGCAGTCATTTTTGGTTAGTTACAAACGAAGTAAGCTAAGGAATGATAAAATGGCCAAAATCTATTTTTTTATCAGGTAGCTAATTTTAAGAAGTTTGCACCTCACCGTCTTTGAAGGCCGATTTTAGCCAAAGTAGCCTTGACTTTACACCAACATTTTCATAGTTTTCATCAAAGTCACGTAGCTGATTATTTTGATGCATAAAAGAACAACTCATTAAAATTCAGTAGCAAAAAAAAATCTCAAGAAAGTTTTCTACTTTTTTTGTAAGAATGTTTTAAGTTGTTCAAGTCGTAATATTTTCAAAAATTGGGAAAAAAATTAATAACTCGAAAACTATAGAAAATCGCGGAACATACATGGGGGTGATTCGGGTACCCCAAGGGGTGTTCTATCTCTGGACTTTCGCTTGACACTACTTTTTGGGACACCCTGTATATAAAAATGAATTGCTGTTCGTTAGTCTCGCTAAAACTCGAAAACGGCTAAACGGATTTATCTTATCTTGGTCTTGAAATGTTCGTGGAGGTCTAGGGAAGGTTTAAAAAGTAAGAAAAATTCGAATAACTGCCGGGAAAACCCTAAAAATAGCCTTTTTCTATTTCCCATACAAACGTTTTCTAAATAAGTACGAAGTCTGCCGGGTCAGCTAGTACTTTATATATTTAATTTATGTAGGTAGACTTATTTAATAAAAATCTACATACTTCAATAGCGTAAATAAGTAATATAAATTCATACCTCACATAAAATATGAGTGTATAATGTTATTGGAGCAAATTGTAATTGACAGTTTGTTTTTGCAAATAAATAAATTTAAAATATGACCCGATACATTATTGAAGTTGAAAACTTCTTTTTGGAACCAGTTCACTACAAAGTAGGTATAAGTTAATACCTACCACCTACCACTTGTTAACTCATTGTTTAAATGCTATCTTGGCTTTTAAATATACCTACGCAGGTAGGTACATATCTGGGGCCTTACCACGAAGTCTTCCAGAACGATTCCGTTTTAGAAACGTCACATTTGAAGCTTGAAGTAACACTACTTCAATACAATTTGCATAAGTCATGGTACGAAATAACAATGTAATATTAATTCGGTAATGTATTATGAATTCGTGGTGAGGCCCCTGGGATAACAACAAATGATAATAAAAATAAAAATAAGTAAATATGAAAAATTAAAAGGTACACCTACATGGTATTAAATCTTTTACGATAGTGCGGAACCCTTCATGCACGAGTCCGACTCGCACTTGGCCGATTTTTTTCTGCCGCACCGCATTCTTAGCATTATAAGATATCCGTAAAAAACCGATTTTTTTTATAATTTTAGGGTTTTTTAAGCACTACTGGGATCATTTCCTTTTTTAATTAGTTACCTTGCCATTTTTAGAATTTTTTTTTGTAATTACTTATCAAGATAGACAAAAAACTAAAACAAAGTTAGTAAGTAGGTAGGTACCAAAATTATTTTACAGCGAAATTTTTTTGATTGTGCCAAAATCTAAACAAATAAAAAGAGAATCATCAAAACTGGTTCATCCTGTTGAAAGTTCAAACAAACATAAAAAAATACAGTCGTTTTGAGAACCTCCTCCTTTTTTTAAGTCGGTTAAAAATACGGTGGAAGTGATCTTAAAAATCTATTATATTCTCATTTTAAAATACTTTGCAGCTAATAGAACCTTATCATAATTTATATTTTATGTCCTATTCCACTAGTAATACAGCTCCAAATTCTTTGCGTATCATGTCAAGACAGTTTTAATATTACTAAAATGAACCATAAGTGTATAAGTACAAAGTTTATTTTCGTTTGAAACAAAACGTGTGGTTTACTTTTAATTAAAAATATCATGACAGGTCCGAATAAGGGACATCTTGAAAAGGGCATCAGTTACAATGACAATAAAATTGCTGTAGATAAATAATAAAATAATAAATAATTAATTGTAGGCATTTATTACATACTTAGGTAACACTACAATGCAAATTGTGTAGTTAGATTACGTATTAATAATTTTTTTTGGTGTCGCATTCTTTATGCATTTGCCATTTAAAAAAAAATAGGGAAACAATTGATAATAAAAAAAGCGCGGGATTATGTAGGAGAATTAAAATAATTAAGAGTACCTACCTACCTGGTTGACCGAGCTTTGCTCGGTTTTTTTTCACGTAAATCTTGTTTTTTGGAAAATGAAACCTAGCTAGATCGATTTATCGCCCCCTGCATACTAAATTTCATGAAAATCGTTGCAGCCGTTTCCGAGATTCCGATTATAATATATAGATATATATAAGTACATATATACAAGAATTGCTCGTTTAAAGGTATAAGATAGCGTGCTAAAAATAATCTAGAGTTTTCTGAATGATCATCGAATGCAATTGGTCAAATCAAGCAACTGAACAATACAATTATTCCTAATCTTATTTTTAAGTATTATAACTATCCACAACCTAAAATAAAAGTAAGTATGCATAAGAAGAAAGATGCTATAGACGCCAAATAAAAAATCTCTAGTTTAATCTATTTTGAAAATGGAACATTCGAATGTTTATTTCAAAAAGAGTCAAAACTATGTCTTTTTTATTGACGCTTAATATTTTAATATCGTTAGGAGTCCTTTATTTTTAGGAGTACCTACCTTCCTACTCTAAATAATCTTATTTTCGTTGATTTTCCCATACAAATAACTAATAGATAAAAAAAAATATTTAACTACTTATTAGCCATTTTATGTATCAAAAGTCAGTCCTTACTTGCCTAAACACCTAACTTCTTATTGTTCTGAAACTGACACCTAACGTCAGGTTCCACTTAGCAAATAGAACGAAGTCAATGATCTTCATAGCCTGAATATTATATACTTAATAACATACATAATAGGAAATATTGTATTATCTAAGCGATGGAAGTGTGAAGCACTAATACGTACCTAGGTAGGTAACTATTTTTTTATTAATAACTAGCTTCTGCACGCGGCGTCGCCCGCGAAGTACCTACATAAAATATAGCCTATGTTCATCCTGAAAGTTCATTCTACACATTGGTGAAAGAATTTTTCAAATCGGTTCAGTAGTTTCGGAGCCTATTCATTTCAAACAAACAAACAAACAAACAAACAAACAATCAAAGTTTTCCTCTTTATAATATTATATATATTAGTATAGACTAAAATCCATGACCGGTAGCAGGATTGTGTGTTTGGGGGCTTCTCGTGTCTTTCTTTTGAACCTTGGGGGGTTATTTGGCTAATAGCTCTTGTATAGTTCATAAACGGATCTAGGCATTCGTGAAGTTAGCCACAGGTGCGAGTTTGCGCATGTACAGTTCCTTCCCCCCCTCCTCATACCTCCAATTGCTCCCGAAAAACGATACTGCTCAGCTCTTGCGGCTAACATCACGAATGCCTAGATTCGTTGAGCACTATAAGTAGTTGGTCTGCCTTTTGCGCTGGAGGCTGTGGGTTCGATTCCCACCAAGGAGAAACTGATGACTGAAAACATAATGTTTGTTCCGACTAAGTTGTTTAATTGTATTCTATGATAAATGTTTACAAAAATGTTTACAAAAAGATTTACCAATTTTCTTAAATTCACCAAATAGGTACCTACTTACCTACTGTTTTTACTTAGGTAAGTACTTAAGTAGGTACATGATTTTATTATGAAAAAATAACAGTAAGTAGGTAAACAATTAAAATTCCAGGCTATTTTTCTAAAGTACCTAGACTAATTATGCAGTTTACGAACACAGTTTTTAGAAAAAAAAATCTAATGATGGTCTTAATATTGATGGAAGATTAAGTTTCATCTACACATATTACGTTATTAAAAGTCGCTTGTATGTGCAAAACGGAACGTTCAAGTAATTCAAATATCGAACACTCCAGTCGTATGAAGAATGCGTTCTAATTTCAAATCAACCCTACATCCAGGGCCGCGCACAGGGTATAAAAACGCGTGCGCAACTGCCTCCACACTATCAGTCTCACTGCCAAGTCGAGAGGATACACGCATTGTCAAAATGATCGGAAAACTGGTGAGTGTAGTGTCAAATTAATTTAAAAAATATTTAAATAGTTTCTAAATAAAAAAAGTTGAATTTAAACGATTCTCCTCAAAGGTTTCACATTGTCTCACTATTCGTCATTGTTGGCAACAAACAATTTTGGTTATCTCGTAATGTATTAGTTAATTTTAAATGTACCCTTCGTGAAATAACTTATTATCAACCAATCTTTTATTGCTCCATCTTCAGGCTTATCAGCTTGAGAGTCGAGCTCTAAAATCAAGGTATTTTTTTAAATAACGGTAAAAATCTAATTGAAGAGAAGTTGCCCTCTTAAAAATATAGGTGGAGTAAATAGGACACTATTTGCCTCTCTCAAACTAAAAAAAATTACCTTATTAGAAGTTTATAAAAAAATCTGTGTCGTGCTTAATTTTTTAATTTGTTTTTTAGTTTTTTCTCTTCGTTGGTTTAAAATGTGAGCATTAACTTTGTGAACTTCCTATCGTATCACTAGTTCTTTCATGGTGAATTGATTCAAGTGCTGATTTAGTGAGCTACAAATATAAATTTTACATCAACCTAACTAGTTAGCAAATTGCATTTTAATGTGTTTTGTTGTAACTGATGCCGAAAAATGCTTCAAAAGTTTATTGTGGTTTTAAATGTGATTAATAACTAATCAAAAAATTATAAGGAATGTGTAACATACCAATACCTACGCTTCATTGAATCTAGTAGAATTTTTATGGAAATTAATTGCGCGCGCGCCTACTGTGATTGATAAGTGAAGTTCTATACCTACTTAGAACTCTTATAAGTATAAAACTTTACCTAATATTGTCTATACTTTTATCTATCAAACTCTACCTATCGATCAATTATATATTTAGAAGTAAAAAACTTCACTTATTAATCACAGTAGGCGCGCGCGCAAGAATTAATTTCTATAAAAATGATTATACATCACAAACACCTACTACATACAAATGTATGTACTTATCTGTAATGACAGTCAACATGCATAATATTCATGTATCAATCAATTCCAGCTGACATTGACATTACAAGAATTTTACATTAGCTAGGCGTGTCGGATAATAAATCTAATCATTTACATGCATAATAGTTCAATTAACACTACTTATGCTCGTTTAATGTATGTACCAGAAGTACTTATAGGTATATAAGTAGGTAAGGTACATAACAAATTAACTGAAAGCACTGGTGGTTGGAAAAAAGTAATGGAAACAGCTCTAATAAATAACTTACAAAGATATATTAATATAGTTACTGGCATAAAATAAGAGAACAACATTTATAAAAACAAAGAAACAACATTATCCGTTGCAAAACTTATACCTACAATGTAATTATCTATCATAAAACAAGGGAACAACATTTTATTTCATTGCAAATCCAAATGCAACATTATTTATTGTATCTTCCTAATTTAATAGCAACATTAAACAAAGGATCAACATAGATACACATTGCACATCCAAATGCAACATCATAAATATTATTGATTGTAAATATTACATTAACATTGAACAAAAGAATAACATACTAGGTATATGTAACATACCTACACAATATTGCAAATCCAAATGTTTACCTTCGTTTTATAATATTACAATATTACCCATATTATACGTTATAATACTTATATAAAAATATGTAGGTACCCAATATTGACGAGGGAATAGCACACTATACATTACAATCAGTCATTCCCTACACCAATTGTTGATTAGCATAGCAATACAAGACAAATGGTGCATAACTGCACGCCCACACCAACACTTTGGTAATCCATTATTGCATTGGATTAATAAACTGAGCGGGAGAAATTCTAGGCACGCAAAATATTCGATTACATACAATAGTGTCAGAATAATGGGCAATTAAACTTAATTGGTGTTGTAAGCCGTGGTGAGGGCAATAACTATCCGCTTTAGAAGGTCGTGGATTTGAATCCAGGTGAAAACTAAAACCAGAAACTTCGGGGCACTACCTAATCACAAATTGCAGACTTACAAGGGTAAATTAAAGATTTAGCAAAGTAAATTGCAGATTTATCAAGGTAAATTGCAGACTTAGCAGGTTAAATGGCAGACTTAGTAAGGTAAATTGCAGACTTGGTAGAGTAAATTGCATACTTAGCAGGGTAAATCGCAGTCTTTGAAGGGTAAATTGCAGATTTAGCACGGTAAATGGCAGACTTAGTAGGGTAAATTGCAGGCTTAGCAGGGTAAATTGCAGACTTAGTAAGGTAAATGGCAGACTTAGTAGAGTAGGGTATATTGCAGACTTAGCAGGGTATATGGCAGACTTAGGTCTCATCTTCAATTGCACCAAACTTTTGTTATAAAAGCATTACCTGATTTCACGTTGTTATATTCGTAATTGTGGAATTATATTGTTGGTCTAGCGTCGGCCTTATATAAATTTTGTTTTCTTGCCCCCAGTTTGTCGTCCTAGCCTGCGCCGCGGTAGCGTTAGCAGTCGAGTACCCGGCCGGCGTGCACCCCGCTATTTGCCCCAACTACCCCTACTGCGATGTTGAAACCCTCGCCCGGTACACCCCGGACGGTACCCCCATCCCCCAGTGGGGCCTGAACCCGGCCCTGTACGCTCAAGCCCCTGCCCCTGTTCCGTAAGTAAACAAAATTAAAACGTGTATTCAGTGCGATGTTTCTAAAATTATAATAGGTAGTTGCTGTAAGCCTGGAATTAACTGTTCTACACACACACCTATTATTTAAACTATTAATTATTTAAATACCTATCATAACAATTAATAATACAAAACAATTAATAATAAAAACATGCAAACTTAATCTCATCCTAATATAACGCATAAGAAAAACGTTTGTAATGCTTGTAAAGACAAACTTTGCCACGCGGCTATGTTTTTTTTTTCGATAAAAATAAGCTGCTTGATTCAGGGTATATTCTACATTCATGCCAAATTTCATGCAAATCCGCTCAGCCATTAAAGAGTTATAGACGGACAACCATACACGCAACATATTGACCAATGGCTTTCGGAGCGAAGTAGCATCAATGTTCGAATTTTGCTTTGATAACACCTATTTATTTGCATATTTATTATATTTGTTCATAAATCCATTTTTTTTTCATTTTCAGCGCCGCCCCCAGATACCCCGCAGGCCTACCACCGGCCCTGTGCCCCAACTACCCTTACTGCTGGTGAACAGTCAAAAATACCACCATTTTCACAACTGACAGCTGTCAACATTAGACACTTCCGAGCTGTCACATTTGACACAAGCAACGACATTCAACAGTTGCCTAGTAACCGGAAGTTTCTAGTGTTTTCAGCTTTCTCTCACTGCCATACAAATTCTTTAAAAAAAATGCTCAATTTGTGATCTGTATAAAATGTAAATAAAACTTTTTTTATAAAATCTTTTTCGTGGTTTTCCTAGTTGTCGACAAACTAAGTAGAAAAATTAAAAGCATATCAGGGTAGATGTGGTAGGTACCCTATAAATCTAGATAAAACAACAATCCTTAGGTCTTAGCTCACCTAAATCTAGATCCGTAACCCAGAAGTAAGGTAGGTAGTTACGAGAAACTCGAAATAATGCAGTGGAAACTAGAAAGCAGACTCTGATTCGAAACCGTACGATTCGGCTGATGTAGACCGACGCAAAAATTAGTTAAAAAAATATATTTACTTGAATCAGTTCTGACTATCTGACTCAACAGTCAATGTAGGTACCTATTTAGAGGTAGGTACAATAGGGTAAATAAACTTAATACAATACTTGAAGGTAGGAACGTGGTAGAAATAACAAGGGTGGTTTATCTCAATTTTTATATTTATTTGTCGTTATTTTAAAAATTTTACGAGCCTTGATTGTAGAGCTCGACTTTCAAGCTGACAGCATGAAGATAGGGCAATAAAAAATGGTTGATAATAAGTTATTTCACGAAGGCTAGGTACATTTAAAATTTATCAATATTTTACGAAATAACCAAAATTGTTTGTTGCGAACAATGACGAAAACGGTGAGGAAAACCACCCTGGTATCTCTAATTCCTTCGATTTCTTCTGTTCTTCAATTAGATAACTTCATAATCAATTTTCCGAATCGTTCGGTGTTGAATCAGGGGTCAGATTTGATAACAAAATACTCAGGTACAAACCTACAAATACCTAGGTTGGATTATGAAATATAATCAGTAAAATGTAGGGCTTTGCCCGTGGTTGCAAGACCTACCTACATACCACAGTAGACATTTTGATATACCTATGTAAATAACTACAAGTAAGTAAGTAAGTAGGTACCGATATAAGTAAATAACTTAACTACCTAAGTAGGTACCTACATAGATAATCGATATTATTCCGCAGCATAGAAAAATTAAGAGGTACCTACTTAGGTAACTAAATTTATTTGCAATAACAACGAAAAAGCAAACGGTTATACAAAATTATCGACATAAAAATTAAAAAAACAAAGAATTTATAATAATACCTAAGTCTAGTAAATTGGTAGGTAATTATTGTTCTTATTTTAGTATAATGTCAAAATCAAATAATATCCTAAATGCTATAAAATGGCTACCTACATAATTATGTTACTACTACAGCTAGGTACTGCTGTAACACACAAATTTTTGAAAAAAATTTAGCAAAAAGAAGGGTATAATGCCAAGGGTGTATGCATCAAGCTAGATTTTTTTATTCCTCATAGAAAACATCGACGAAAGACAATATTTATTAACCATCAGCTTTGTTAATGCTCTCCAATACATAATTTACAACCAATTCTTCCAAATAAGCAGCTAATTAATACATAAAAGTCGATTCAATTATAACATTAATTGCGAATTGATGAGAATTCTTTCGACAACACTGAATATCCGAACGCGTTTTTGGTAGCACAAGGTAGCGTATCCGAACGGGAAACAAGCTAAAAAGTTAAAAAATTCAAAAAACCCCCGACACTAACTTTGCCCGCCATTTCGTGGTGGCGACCATCTTGTATTTGAAATTTGTCATAAAGTTTAAACCTAGTATTCTACTGCTCAATCCCTTGTATTTAATAGGTACCTACCTAGTATCTATCTACCTATATCGAAGGAGTTGTGAAAAAATATTTAGTCTGCCATTATGCGGCGGCGGCCATCGTGGATCGATTTCTATCAAACGTAGCTAAGAACACTCCCGACTAGTTCACCTTTCAAACAAAAAAAACAAATTCAAAATCTGTTCATGCGTTCGGGAGCTACGATGCCTTAGATCAGCGGTCGTCTTACTTGCGGCCCGTGAATGTTTTTTATATAAGTTAAATGCATAACGAACCACGATCGACCGTATAGTGTGGATCCAGGCTTAAAACGCGCTTCGCTCTGCCCGCGAACGAACAGATGGCGAAGCGCGAAGCAATTTTGGTAGCACTTAAATAAGTGCTACCAAAAATTGTAATGAACTCGCATAAATTATGCGAACAAACTTTTTCAATTGTCAATTGTTGAAAAAATAAATTCTCGTCTCACACATGGGCATTTGAGAGCCATATTTTGAGCTCCTAGGGTTCATATCACAAGTGCGGGCCCGCCTTTAGTGCCAAAAGGTTGCCGACCCCTGCCTTAGATAAACACACATAGACACAGTGATCTGTAATAGTTACTAAAGCATAGATCCGTCAAACTTATATTAACACCTCGTCGTTTTTGCGTCGGGGGTTAAAAATAAAAAAAAACTAGAGCGACAAAGTTGACAGTCGAATGAATCGCAGAAAATCCCAATTAAAATCATACCAAAAGAATGAAGAATTCCATGAATCCAGGAAACGAGATGAATGGACATCGTATGTTCGTTGACGTGAAACAGATCGCAGGCAAGTCAATGCGAGAGTGAAGCAAGAAGATAAACTAGTATCTAGGTTAATTCATTTTGCTGCCCTTATCCCACGCGTGGGGTCGGCACAACATGTTTTCTTCTTCCACTCACTCCTATCATTCATGAACTTTGAATGTACCTACCTACTCCTCCATTCATATCAACTTTCATTCAAACCACTTCTTCTTCGGCCTTCCGGTACTTGCGCACCCAGCCACACTCATTTATAGGTACCTACTCATAACTCTTTTGGTGACATGGTTTTCATCCCTCCTTATCACGTGTCCATATCATGCTAATTAAGGTAAAAGTAGTAGGTATCTATTGCTAAAATATAAAAAACCCAACTGATTGTAACTGAAAATAGATTTTACAGCCGCCTTATTAGATTTTTATGACATTTTGTATAGATGAAGTCAAAATTATCTCTGCGATTTTATTGAATACAGATATTTTAATATTCATCCCATTGATCGATCGTTCGCCCCCACATGTAAATACCACGTTCGCCCACATTATTTGATCTGTCCCGAAAATATTGTCAAATTGGATTGTTTTAATACTTTTTGTCTTGGCTGCATTTGGTATAGCACCTTCCTACAGAGCGGTCAAGGCCGAGTCGGCTCCACTGATGCCTGTAACGGAACGTATTAATTAAAGCAGGTTTACACTTGACATTTTGAGAAGCCATCTTTTCGGTTTGTTTCTCTTTAATTGATATTTAATCGATGCGAAATATTTAAATGTTGGTCGGGGTGTTATGGCAAAAATAGCTGTGCAATTAATGAACATCTTACTTTAAGTAGATAGTAGGTAGGTAGTTCTAAGTAGGTACCTACTAATAATAATGATACGTACTTATCTATTACCTTTTTATTTCAGAATAATAATTCCATATTTAACACAAACTGTTACCTACGTAGGCAAAGATTTAAATTACGTCGATACCTACATAAACATATACTTATAATCTTATAATACTTGTGTATAAGTATTTACAACCCGGTCACATTATCTCGAGACCTGGCGTCGATGACGTCACGTCGCATCGGCGCTCTGTAGGTCTACCATGAGTTGTCACATTTAGATTAGCTGACGTTACTACAGTAGTAATAGTACGTTACTATGACATCTGTCAAAATTGTTACTCATGGTACCAAATTCTAAGCAAATTAATGAGCGCAAACTACAGTCGCTGTAGTACGCTGTGACGTAGGATAGTTAGCTACGTGAGGTTTTAGTACCCAACTATCCGCTAGAGGCGCTGTACCAAGTTTTCATACATTTTTTTAACTACAGTCGCTAGCGAGTGTAGATTGTGAAAACTCATGGTAGACCCTCTGATATGGTGCGCATAACACGCGCCGTGGCGAGCGCGGAAAGGTGAAAGGAGAACGGGGCGGGAGGTTCGCATTCCAGCGAGGTCTCGAGATAATTTGACCGGGTTGTACCTACACTAATAATACCTACCTACTTTACTACATTCATCATGAGCGGCGAAAACTGAAAAAAAAAACAAAATGGCGGCGTGGCGGGTCGATCTAAGCCACATAGGTCCTTTCTTTTTATTTTTGGTCATAAAATTGTAACGTTTAAAATGATAAATACCTAAAATCATAAAAAATATTGGACATTTTTACACAACATTAAAACTTTTGAAACGTAGTTAGGTATTACATTTTATTAGATTCAACCACAAAAGAAACAGTAGACTCTCTGCCCTCAAGAACTGGATGTACTTTCACGTTACGATATTTCTTCTCTTTCGCTCGCCTCACGGTCGCCGCCATTACTTGCATGTTGTCCTGCTCTTGCAGCAGCGTTTTGAGGGTAGCGACAATATGTTCTGTTGACGTTGACTGTTCTGTGAGGTTGTCAAGTTTGACAGCTACAGCTGAACAGCTCTCTGGCGACATCTGTTGGCGAACAAGGGTATTCATTTTTAAATCTAAATTATAAGTGATTAATTACATACTTCTGAAAATATTACACTACATAGGTCCATACATTTATAATATTAATAAATGCGAAAGTAACTCTGTCTGTTACGCTTTCACGCTTAAACCGCTGAACCGATTAACCGATTTTGATGAAACTTGGTACAAAGATAGACTAGAGCTTGAGAAAGGACATAGACTACTTTTACGAAAAAATGCTTGAAATTGAAATAAGTTTCGAAAGTTAAAAGCAAAATAATAAAACTAAAAAAAAAACATTACTACTGCCTAATGTAACGAAGTGGGGTAAAAGCTAGGTATATTATATTGAAAATGAACACACAGCCGTGGTAAGAACCCGCACCTCCCGCGACCCAGACACGCGGCCACTAAGCCATAAGATACCTTTAGTATAATTGGCTTGAATTCTTCCAAGTACACGTCCACGGAGCCATGTTGAAGATGTAAAGAGTGCAGCCAGCTGTAATTTGACGTTTGTTTCTTCATCTCTTGGAGTCTCGTCTCCTTTAGAATTGACTCTGCCTGGATTTAAAAAGTTTTTTATACACCGTGAAATTTTAATGGTTGTTTTCCCGCGGCAGAACAACTTGCCATAAGGAGTACCTACTTTCGAAAAATAGAGTAAAAGTAAAAAAATAAACATGTTTTTGTTTTAAAATAATTTAAAAAATAATCAACTCGAAACGTGAGGAACGATAGTAACATTAGACGTAACTTGTAGGTACTATTCGAATCGCACGCGCCGCCGGCCGCCTTCGCGTAGGTATCGGGATGAATTACTATTGGTTCGTGGTCGCTTTCGAATTAAATTTTCACAATGGTATATCTGTATTTTTTGTTTCTACAACGATTGTAGGTATTACCATGGAAATTATAGTTTGTCCATGGTATTACTAAGACAAAACCATTTCGCTGCGGGAAAACAACCATTAAAATTTCACGGTGTATGTGGTGGTTCATCTCAATTTATATTTTTGTCGTTATTTAAAAAAAATGTAAAAGTCGCGGCGATTAACTAGTATTCGGTACCTGGACGATTATCTTCTGCAGTTTCATCACTGTTCTAACTATTCGTTATTGTTCGCAACAAACAATTTTGGTTATCTCATAAAATCCTACTAATAAAACGAGGAGATTTGTAAGAATTTATGGATGTATGTTTGTTACTCTTTCACGCTGAAACGGCTGAACAGATCTGGATGAAATTTTGCACAGATATAGATTATAGTTTAGTATAGCACATAGGCTACTTTTTATCCCGGAAAATTTTACGGTTCTCGTGGGATATATTTGTTTTTGTTTTTCAAGGTACCACGCGAGCGAAAGCTAGTATTAGTTATAATTTTAAATGTACCTTCGTGAAATAACTTATTATCAACGATTTTTTTATTGTTCCATCTTCATGCTCTCAGCTTTAAAGACGAGCTATAAAACCATGTTAAAAAAGTTTTTAAAATAACGACTAAAATAACAAAGTGAGAAGAACCACCAGTAATAATATATTTTAATTAAGATTAAAATTTTTAAAATATAATAATAGATTTTTTAAGTTACTCACATAGTTCAGCAAATCCGTAGCCGTAAAAGAACCAACCATTGTCCACTTATTTCCCACCGAATTATTTTGTCAAAATAAAAGCCAAAGTGGAGTTTATTATCTATAATATAAAAGCTCTTACGATTAGGATAACGGATTTATTATTTATTTGCACAGTTATCAAGATTATCGAAAACTAATAAAGCTTTGATTAATCTATATTAGTTATTGACTAACTGACTGACTGACCGACCGACTGATTGACTGACTGTAATCTATACCTTTAAACGAGCAACTCTTGTGTATATGTATTACTAGCTTCCGCCCACGGCTTCGCCCGCGTGTTATCTTGAAAAACAGAAAAAAATCTATCCCACGGGAACCGTACATTATTCCGGGATACAAAGTAGCTTATGTGTTATTCCAGGCTATAATCTATATCTGTGCCAAATTTCATTCAGATCCGTTAAGCCGTTACAGCGTGAAAGAGTAACAATCATACATCCATACATTCTTACAAAATTTCGCGTTTATAATATTAGTAGGATAGTAGGATATATTATATCTTGTGAATCTCGGAAACGGCTCTAACGATTTTCATGAAATTTAGTATGCAGGGGGTTTCGGGGGCGATAAATCGATCTAGCTAGGTTTCATTTTTAGAAAATGTCGTTTCCAAAAAAAAACCGAGCAAAGCTCGGTCACTGTATTATAATATAATTAATATAATATACTAACCCTTAAAAAACAATGCATTTAAAGAAACCAATTTTATTTTCTTAAAGAAAATACAGAAATTATTTGGTTATGATAATATACATTTATATAAAAGATAATAAATACAATTTAACAGCCATTGCAGTAACAATAATTTAAATAAATATTAGTTTTTTCTCGGTATGTATGTTACAGTAGGTACATGTATTTTCTAATACCTCTGAAATCTAGGTCCTAGAGTCCTAGGGTAGTCCTAGGTCCCAGAATAGGCCACAGAATTGGCCTACATTATTATTTACGATTGAATTCGAGAACCTAGTAAGGATTCAGATCTGTAACTTTTGTATTTATTTATACACCCAACGTTTACATCAAGGTATAAAACAAGTATTATACATGTTGCTTCAAACTTTTAAAATTTATTATTTACTAGCTGATGCCCGCGGCTTTGCTCGCATGGATATCGGTTATCGCGACTTAAAAACTTGACACATTATATATTAAAACCTTCTTCGAGAACCACTCTAGTCATTGGTGATAATAGCATGAAAATCGGTGCAGTAGTCTTTGAGTATATCGCGAACAGACAGACAGACAGACGCGGCGGAGGACCTTGTTTTATAATATGTAGTGATACCATAAACAAGTTGTAAGGACAAATATACAGGGTTATAGGTATTTAATCAATAACCTCTTAAAGGCGACTTGGGTAAATCAAGACTAACAACTTTTGTTCTATGACTTTTGCCAAAACGTAATACATCTCAAGTTTTTTTTTTTTAGTTTTTGTGAGAATTTCTATCAATTGTTAGCTCTATGTCTCGTAAATACCTACCTATGTTTCATTTATTCGATTCTGACGTATGCGCAGTCAGCTGAGTCACGCTGAGTGCTACCACTTTTACGCAATCGCTCGGCCGAGTGTGCTACACACACAGCGTGAAAGAGCTAAGAAGATTAGAACTGGAAATTTATTTTTTGTATGGGAAAAAAAATCATTGAATTAGAAAAAATCGTAGAACAAAAGTTGTTAGTCTTGATTTACCCAAGTCGCCTTTTCAAGGTTATTGATTAGATACCTATATATTATATATACACTTGCAGAAAATGTTTCAGACTGTCATAAATGTTTTCATCTTTGTAACAAAACATGTTGACTCTTTTTAGTATATTACATGTAAACGAGAGAAGTTTTATTCTGTCTCAGACAAAATTAATATAATTATCACAGTATGATTTGTACATAAAGATAAATAATAAGAAAACAATATTAAAACTATCTAAATTACATCTTAACATTATATAATGTTACCTAATGTATTTAAAATTGGATAATTTTTCAATTTTTTTGACAAAGTGAAATAAAATTCTTTCATTTATAGATTTTGAAAGTGTGTGTCATAGGTTAGTATTTTTGTAAGCGGACATGCAACCTGTCACGTACGGAATACTAACTACTGTGGAAAATGTGGGCATGTACCAAATGTCATGTTTGGTCGTGCCTCTGACTACCCTCTTTAGATAACCTCAAAGATCTAAGTAACTAAAGATCTGAGGAGATATCTACCGAGAAAATAAAAATATATATTGTTAGCAATATCGTCCGACGATGAGTCATAGGGGACAGCGCGCCTATAAAAGCGGGCGCAAAGCGAGCTGCAGGCCAGTGGCGCACGAGCCTTCGACGAGTGAACATCTATTTAGTTAGGATTATCGGTGATTGTGAGCTACCTACCTACTTACCTATGTGGTTAGATTACGAGTAAGTTACTCTGAGTTCATGTTAAATTTAACTGTGGTTTGTTGTAAGTTTGATTTGATTCCTTTTGGTTTTCTTTATGTTTAATTTTTATCAAATTGTAAAGGATTAAAGTTAATCCGCCGTCCGTCTGTATTTTTTTTTATTTGAATCATTACTTGGTTCCTAAAATCAGAAGTGGGATAGGTCTGTGTCCACATACAGCTTTCTCTTTCTTTGCTCGATAAAACGTTACCTTTGCACTGATAAACAACCAGACAAAGGCCTATAAACCAGAAAGGAAGCAAATATACAACTACCCACAGTTAGTAATTTTTGTGTTTTGTTGTTTAAATTGATGAATTGAGAACTTGTGTAAGTTCTAGACATTGTTTACGAGGTAGCTCACATAACCGTACACGTAGTCCTCGTTAACATCACAGATGTCACATGTCTCGCATATCGAGGCAGTTCTCGTCCTATTAATTAGATAACGATCCCGTTCCCGATGTGTCACATCGTCGAACGCCGTGGCGCACATATAGGGCTCCACGGAGTAGGAGTGGGTTTCAGTCTCATTCTCGAAACGACAACAGGCGTCTTACATACTCCCGAACGATGCGTGACGCTGATCGTTCATATGACGTGATCTATGGCAGTTGTTATCTTGAAGCTAGTTTGCGATATCGCCGCTCTCTTACTCCTAGTCGGGAAAGGTGTCGCGAGCGTATCTGAGAACGGTAATCATCGTGTATGCCCGTTCCGATGAGCCGTGCTGTATTTCGACTACCCTCGAGTCGAAATGACCTTTCTTCTCCCGCTTATATAACGTGTACCTACTGACTTAACTGACTTGACACCAGCTGATTTCGCGTCTAACGAGACAACTCAACACTCTGAAGGCATTGTAAGCCTTACGCACTACTGGTGATCAAAGTAAACATGTTGACAATCGTATAACCGTTGTTTGTGAGATTTCAGAGGTATTAGACAAGGTCAGGTGAAGCCGAGCGTTTGAAGAGTGGAGTACGGCAGGCCGATCGCGAGGCGGTCACTGTCGCTTTACTGCTTCCGTCGCTCTGCTGTCGCTACTGCAGGGTTTAACATAATAAGCCTGCGGGTAAACTCTACTCTGGTATGAGAGGCTCAAACAGTGTTATCAAGGTTTTACCAAGCGACCGTTATGAACTTAAACTACTGAGTGGTGCGCGGGGTAAAACTACCCAAGCCGCAGCTCAGTACAGTACTCCTTTGAAAAGAGAATGGTATCCCAAGAGGTTTGCTGCATTTTAAGTGTGTGTTAATCTGAATGTTTTATGTTGCAGTCACTTATTTGGATCACACATATCCTAGCGGTGTGTATGATGGCATACGTGAGGCGTTTCGCTTCGCGTGGTGGGACGAGCATGCGACGCGAACTTTCTACTTACTGCGCGCGATGCTTCCCTTGGACTTCTGGCCCTGCAGACGTGTTTCTGAACGAGTACAGGTGTAATCCAAGCAGACGCATTTCTCAGTGCGTATGAACTCATGTCTGGCAGACCAGTGGCTAGTGTGTAACACTAGAACAGGTAGACGATGTAATCGTCGGTATGTTGGTAAGCTAAGTGTTCCTATTGTTTTTATATATACCGCCGCGCTGGCGTTATTGGGTAAATTAGATGTGAGACACCGCACAGTGAGCGTGTCTAGTAAGTTTGCTATCGGTGCAGTTTGCAGTTAGTCTCATTATTTCGTGTATACTTCATGGTAATTCACTGTTTGGTTTTATTGAGAAACAATGGTTAGCCGTTTTCAAATTAAAGTTAAATTAACAGAGACTAATAACTGGTAGAGTGAATTACAGGTTAGAGGTTACAACTAAAAACTGTAGGCCAAATTGTAAAGCCTTGCGTAAAATATTGAGATGTCGGACTCGACACCTTCTCGAGTAGAACCAAGTCTACCAAGACGAGTATTCCAAACGGAATAGACGGTTTGCACTTGATGTGATGTGATGACTTTGTGTTCGTGCTTAACCTTTCCTGTTCACAGGGAAGTTAGATCTGAGAGTGCGTGGCCCCTACGAGGTGGTCAACGTTCTGTGCGCTTACGCTGCGCTATCGAGCGGTAGCTGTGGGCAGACCCAGCCTGCAGTGCAGTCATTTAATAGGATCACACGTGTCCTAGCGAAGCTGAACTCCAGGATGCGCACTGCGCAGTCCCTATGAGGTCGTGTGATCGTTGCCGTATCACCGATACGAGCTCGAGCTATTGGCTGGTTTGTACGGAAAGAAGACTGACTGCCGCAGAACATTATGGTTCAGTGGTGTGGCAAGTCGACCCTGGTGAAGTATTAAATATTTTTCTGTAGTAGTGTGTTATACCAGCAGCCCCGACATAATGGCTATTTGATCCGACATTTAGCAGTTTGCTATTCGTAGCTTCGACATTTTTGGCTACCTTTTTATTTCGATAATAGTTACCCGGTGGCTTTGCAGTTGTTTTGGTAATGATCGAGGTCCGGAACTCCTTCATTGGTGAAACAACTTGCAATCTGCAGCTTATTTAGAGGCAGTTGCTTGAAAATATGCTTGTGCTTTCTGTATGACAGGAAAACTGAAAATATACTTGTGCTTTCTGTATGACAGGAAAACTGAATCTGGGAGTACGTGGCCTTTACGAGGTGGTCAACGTTCTGCCGAGCGGTCGGCGTGAGCTGACGCTGCGCTATCGAGCGATAGCTGTGGGCAGACCCAGGCTGCAGTGCAGTATGGCGCTGCGCTGTGGCGAGGCGATCGATGTCCAGAGAGGCGTACACACTCCGGCCTCGCAGACGTGTCCTTGACGCGTAGGGGCTATGCCTTGCAGACGTGTCCTTGACGCGTAGGGGCTATGCCTCGCAGACGTGTCCTTGACGCGTAGGGGCTATGCCTCGCAGACGTGTCCTTGACGCGTAGGGGCTATGCCATGCAGACGTGTCCTTGACGCGTAGGGGCTATGCCTCGCAGACGTGTCCTTGACGCGTAGGGGCTATGCCTTGCAGACGTGTCCTTGACGCGTAGGGGCTATGCCTTGCAGACGTGTCCTTGACGCGTAGGGGCTATGCCTCGCAGACGTGTCCTTGACGCGTAGGGGCTATGCCTTGCAGACGTGTCCTTGACGCGTAGGGGTTATGCCTTGCAGACGTGTCCTTGATGCGTAGGGGTTCTGCCTCATGAACGCTTTAGCGTGTTAGAGCTCTCAGGGCCCTAGCCCCGTAGGAAAGGGCTCTCGCCCCATAGACGCGTTCCTAACGTGTAGTAAATTGTTTAGGCACATGTAGGAAGGATGAACGATCTTGTGTATGATGATGAATGTTACTGCACAAAGGTGATGAATATGCGTCTGTGTAGAAAATAGGAAAAACAGCTACGTGTGCGTCTTTGAATGAGGGCCTTGGATGTGTGATGAATGAAAGAATAGGCAATTGCTTTTGATGTTATTACTTAACCCGTGTTTTACATCGACAGACTCTTAGATAGACGCTTGTGCGCGTGTGACGCACGTGCGCTGACCTCCACGACGTGAGGTGATGCAGAACGGTCTGTGGAAGACCCGATGCTGCGTCGAGACATGATGGAGAAAAGTATCAGGGGCCCTATTTTTTCTTTATTATTATTTGAGACGTCTCTGAGGTGACTCCTGTGAGACTTGAGTTACGAGATGACGATTGACGTGCGATGTATTAATTAAGTGAAAGAGATTATGAACTGAGAATGAATAATGAAGTGGCAGTTTTAAGAAACTGCGCACGTATTTATACATGTCGTTCTTTCACAGAAGGTGAATCTGATGAGTCCTAGGATAGCTCATCAGACTCCGCAGCAAGGGTTCAGCGGTCTACGCCCCTGCTAGATGCTGGCTGATCCTGAAGCCGGACCTTCAACAGCTCCTTTCACCAGTCCTGCCTGTTGCTACCATGCTTGCGGGCCGAGGACGACCCGTCGTCAGGAGAGGCCGTGTTAGCAATATCGTCCGACGATGAGTCATAGGGGACAGCGCGCCTATAAAAGCGGGCGCAAAGCGAGCTGCAGGCCAGTGGCGCACGAGCCTTCGACGAGTGAACATCTATTTAGTTAGGATTATCGGTGATTGTGAGCTACCTACCTACTTACCTATGTGGTTAGATTACGAGTAAGTTACTCTGAGTTCATGTTAAATTTAACTGTGGTTTGTTGTAAGTTTGATTTGATTCCTTTTGGTTTTCTTTATGTTTAATTTTTATCAAATTGTAAAGGATTAAAGTTAATCCGCCGTCCGTCTGTATTTTTTTTTATTTGAATCATTACTTGGTTCCTAAAAATATATTATGATCACGACTGTAATCCCCAGGGGATTACAGTCGTGATCATAATATATATATTTTTTTATTATAATTTTATTCTCTAAGTCTAGATAATATAGAATAAGAATAAAATAAATAATATACGTTTACATTTCTTTAGTAACCTTTACTAATATTATAAATGCGATAGTAAGTCTGTCTGCTTTTACGCTTAAACCGCTGATCAGATTTTGATGAAATTCAGTACAAGACTAGAGCTTGAGAAAGGACATAGGCTACGTTTTATATAGGTACTTAGATGGCGAAGCTAGTTAAATATAATTGTAAGGCAAAACAGTGTATGTGACAGGTTGCAAGCCCATCGCCACTTATAATACCAACGTTTATACTATTTTTTAATGTGTGCCTCAAAGGCTCTGCAAGCACTGCTTAAAACACAAATTTGTCTAAATTTATTGCTAAAAACACAAATTTGTCTAAATTTATTGCTAAAAAACACAATTCCATCTAATATTATTGCTAAGAAACACAATTCCATCTAATATTATTGCTAAGAAACACAAATCCGTCTAAAATTATTGAAACAGAAATTGATTGCTAAAAACACAAATTGGACTAAAACTATTGCAAAAAAACACAAATCCGTCTAAAATTATTGCAAAAAAACACAAATCCGTCTAAAATTATTGAAAAAAAAGACAAATCCGTCTAAAACTATTGCTAAAAAACACAAATTGGACTAAAACTATTGCAAGAAAACACAAATCCGTTTAAAATTATTTCTAAAAAATACAAATTGGTCTAAATTTAGTGCTAAAAAACACAAATTGGTCTAAAATTCTTGCTAAAAAACACAAATTCGTCTATTACCTGTTAGCCAAAGCTTAATCTACTTTAGCCTTTATTCCCCTACTAAAAGGCCACATAGACAGAGCGGGTACTACCCGTAGCAGCAACATTGGCTTAACACAGAACATTATAAATTGCGACATATAAAATCGAAATGTATTAGAACGGCATAGATTCTCATCAATTTGCCTATATGAGTATAATATTAATGCTGTTGCAAATGCAGATATTATTATCGATCTATTTTTGGAGTCATGGCGATACCTGGAAAGAAAAATATACTATTATTTCAACAATCAAATACTTGACTGAACACATTATTATTAGTATTAAACAGGTATTTATAGCGTTTTATTTATCTATTTTTTCCTGCCAAAAGGTTGCCGACCCCTGGTCTATACGAATATTATCAAGAGGAAATATTTGATTGTTTGTTTGTTTGCATTGAATAGGCTCCGAAACTACTGGACCGATTTCAAAAATTCTTTCATCAATGTGTAGAATAAACTTTCAGTATGAACATAGGCTATATTTTATGTAGGTACCTCGCGAGCAAAGCCGCGAGCGGAAGCAAGTAGTGAAATAATTTTGTAATCGGACCAGTAGTTTTTGAGTTTATTCGTTACAAACAAAAATACAAAAAAACAAAACTGTCCTCTTTATAATATTAGTATAGATATAGATTATGGTATAAGGGTAATTTGCCAGTACTCACTCGGCGACGGCTGGCGTGACAGACATTGCCCAGCCGAGCAGGTAGGCGGTGCATTGCACCAGCGCGAACATCGGCGTAGTGGTGACATGGATGCTATCCGGGTTCTCGCACCAGCGGAATGCCTGGAAAAAAAACCTTATTTATATACACCGTGAAGTTTTAATGGTTGTTTTCCCGCAGCGAAATGGTTTGGTTTTGGTAATACAATCGTTGTATAAACAAATTAAATATTAGAAACAAAAAAAAATATTTGAAAATTTGATTCGAAAGCGACCACGAACCAATAGTAATTCATCCCGATACTTACGCGAAGGCGGCCGGCGGCGCGTGCGATTCGAATAGTACCTACAAGTTACGTCTAATGTTACTATCGTTCCTCACGTATTCGAGTTGATGAATATTTTTTAAATTATTTTAAAACAAAAACATCTTTATTTTTTTACTTTTACTCTATATTTCGAAAGTACTCCTTATGGCAAGTTGTTCTGCCGCGGGAAAACAACCATTAAAATTTCACGGTGTATAGATAATGGTACGGAACCCTTCATGCGAGAGTCCGACTCGCACTTGGCCGATTTTATTGGTGTAGATTTTTAAACAAACTAACCAATTGTACAGTCGTCATCGGGTCCTGCTTTATAGCGACCGCTACGTAGGTGACCCCGGCTATAGCGGCCGTCATCAGTGCGGACAGGCAGTGCCATCGCACCGCTACGCCGGCGGGGTAGGCAGCGTGGTATCCGTACCGCCATATGAACGGATCTGATACGTAGAGGCACAGTGCTGGGGCCATGAATAACCCTGAAAATAAGTTAATAAAATCTATCTTCTTCTCTTGTATATAAAAATGAATTGCTGTTCGTTAGTCTCGCTAAAACTCGAGAACGGCTAAGCGGATTTATCTTATCTTGGTCTCGAAATGTTCGTGGAGGTCTAGGGAAGGTTTAAAAGGTAAGAAAAATTCGAATAAGTGCCGGGAAAACCCTAAAAATAGCCCTTTTCTATTTCCCATACAAACGTTTTCTAAATAAGTACGAAGTCTACCGGGTCAGCTAGTACCTAAATAATAAAAATTGTTAATTTCTATTATTATCTAATTATCTAATTGGGTGAGTTAATATCCTTAAACTTCAAAGAACAGTGACAAAAGTGGAGACTTCCTTATGACAATTTTTTTCCGGGTTCGAAATCCTACTAATATCATAAACGTGAAAGTTTGTAAGAATGTATGGATGTCTGGATGTATGTTTGTTGCTCTTTCACGCTAAAACTACTGAACGGATTTTGATGAAATTTGGCACAGAGATAGATTATGATCTGGAATAACACTTAGGCTACTTTTTATCCCGGAAAATGTACGGTTCCTAGGGATAGATCTGCTTTTGTTTAACAAGTTACCACGCGGGCGAAGCCGTGGACTAAAGCTTGTACACAATAATAATACAATACACAATGAAAAATCCAATTAAAATCAATGAAACAAAATAATTATAATAACCATTTCGCCAATTTTTTTCCTTTTAGCCCCAAACTAAGCAAAGCTTGTATCTAAAGAAACCAGACAGCCGACAGATTAATTAAATATTTACTTTTCTGTACATAATATAGCGGCGATGGGCTTGCAACCTGTCACGTACGGAATACTGACTACTGTGCAAAATGTGGGCATGTACCAAATGTCATGTTTGGACTTGCCTCTGACTACCCCCTTTAGATATCCTCAAAGATCTAAGTAACTAAAGATCTGAGGAGATATCTACCGAGCCTCTGGGGATTACAGTCGTGATCATATTTTTTTTTTTTTTTTTTTTTAATATAGAATACTTAATAACAAATCAGAACAAACATTTGCATTCCTCACACTAATGTATGCCCGGGTAGGGGATTGAACCCACTCAATAGTCAATAGTCAATAGTCAATAATCTTTATTCAGTTATATCACAAGGATCATTTTGAATCGTCCTACATACTAGGTGAGTCTAGGTGCCAATTCCAGTCCTATCCCCTATTGACTATTGACTATTTGACTATTGAAAAATGAATCGACACGTATTTCAGGATTTTTCAATATAACCTTCAAAAAGGGGTAAAATAGGGTGTCAAAGTTAGTATGGGATTTTTATGAGTTTATGATGTGTTTGAAACGCATTTTAGATACTTTAAGTGAACGAGCGAACAGCTAGTCTATACTAATATTATAAAAAGGAAAACTTTGATTGTTTGTTTGTTTGTTTGAAATGAATAGGCTCCGAAACTACTGAACCGATTTGAAAAATTCTTTCACCAATGTGTAGAATGAACTTTCAGGATGAACATAGGCTATATTTTATGTAGGTACTTCGCGGGCGACGCCGCGTGCAGAAGCTAGTATTTCTATAAAATAAAAACGTACAAGCCTAGTTCGTTGTATATACAACATTTCCAAAAATTATAAATATCGGACTAAGTTTAAGTTACAAAACGTTATCGCTTTTTGTATGAAAATTTACAGCTTTACAGTCCTCTTAAGGTGCTTACCCACTATAGCGCCGAGTATGCACTGGTGCGGGAAATGCGCGGCGACGTACATACGTGCGACCATCACCGAGGCCAGCGCCCACACTAGCACAGGGTACGCGATGCTCTTCAACCATGGTTTGACTGACCACTTTCTGAAATTTGAGGTAAAAATTAAATCTGACGTCACCGAGTTCAATGTAATTTTCCCATATGCCCCAGTGACCTTGACCTAGTCCCGGGGCAGATGGGAAAATGTCATCGACCTTGGTTCCCGTGGGATAGATTTGTTTTTTGTTTTTCAAGGTACCACGCGAGCGAAGCCGTGGAAGCTAGTTATGTCTAAAGATAGGCTCGCTTCACTCTCTTGTAAACTTCATCCAACGGATCTAGGCATTCGTGAAGTTAGCCACAGCTGATGCGAGTTTGCGCATGTACAGTTCCTTCCCCCCTCCTCATACATTGCTCCAGAAAAACGATACTGCGCAGCTCTTGCGGCTAACTTCACGAACGCCTAGATTCGTTGAGCCAACTATACCTGTCATAATACCTCCGATTGCTCCCGAAAAACGATACTGCGCAGCTCTTGCGGCTAACTTCACGAATGCCTAGATTCGTTGAACCAACTATCTGTTATAATACCTCCAATTGCTCCCCAAAAACGATACTGCGCAGCTCTTGCGGCTAACTTCACGAACGCCTAGATTCGTTGAGCCAACTATCTGTTATAATACCTCCAATTGCTCCCCAAAAACGATACTGCGCAGCTCTTGCGGCTAACTTCACGAATGCCTAGATTCGTTGAGCCAACTATACCTGTCATAATACCTCCAATTGCTCCCCAAAAACGATACTGCGCAGCTCTTGCGGCTAACTTCACGAATGCCTAGATTCGTTGAGCCAACTATCTGTTATAATATCTCCAATTGCTCCCGAAAAACGATACTGCGCAGCTCTTGCGGCTAACTTCACGAATGCCTAGATTCGTTGAGCCAACTATCTGTTATAATATCTCCAATTGCTCCCGAAAAACGATACTGCGCAGCTCTTGCGGCTAACTTCACGAATGCCTAGATCCGTTGGATGAACTATACCTGTCATAAGCAACATGCGCGAAAAACATGACAGCTAATGTCATGGTGGCGGCGGCCGCGGCGGCGTGCCCGCTCGGGGAGCCCGGGCCCGTCTCGCACGTCTGCCGCGTCTGGTGCAGGCGGGGGCGCAGCCCTGACGGGTAGTAGGAGCTCTCGCGCACCCACCAGTACGGACGATCTTCGAAGAACCACCTGAAATGAAATGAAATGAAATATATTTACTTCTCGCAAACCACAACAAAGCCAAACATCCTACTAATATTATAAACGCGAAAGTTTGTTACTCTTTCACGCTGAAACGGCTGAACGGATCTGGATGAAATTTGGCACAGATATAGATTATGGTCTGGAATAACACATAGGCTACTTTTTATCCCGGAAAAATGTACGGTTCCCGCGGGATAGATTTGTTTTTGTTTTTCAAGGTACCACGCGGGCGAAGCCGTGGGCGGAAGCTAGTTATGTATAAAAATAGAAATAAGTTGCTTAAAAATATTATGTAATTAATAAATGAAGTAGGTAGGTATATAAGTTATCCTGCCTGTTGAACCGAACAAGTTTATATTCTTATGGTGTAATTCTTGTAATTCCTTATTGTAAAAAATATAAATAAATATGATCACGACTGTAATCCCCAGGCTCGGTAGATATCTCCTTAGATCTTTAGTTACTTAGATCTTTGAGGATATCTAAAGAGGGTAGTCAGAGGCAAGTCCAAACATGACATTTGGTACATGCCCACATTTTGCACAATAGTTAGTATTCCGTACGTGACAGGTTGCAAGCCCATCGCCGCTTATAAGAATACTAACCTATGACACATACCTTCGAATTTTTGGTTCTAGGGCATGCCGGTTTCCTCACGATGTTTTCCTTCACCGTTTAAGAGCACTGGCATAGCGCACATAAATTTTTCGAATGGAAAAACTCATTGGTGCACGATCAGGTTTGAACCCACGACCTTCGGATCGTGAGGCAGGGGTGCTACCACTACACCACCAGCGCTCATTCCTTATTGTACACAGTAAAATATAAACAAACAAGACAAATAAAAACACCTACATGTATAGTTCGCTCAACGAATCTAGGCATTCGTGAAGTTAGCCGCAAGAGCTGCGCAGTATCGTTTTTCGGGAGCAATTGGAGGTATGAGGAGGGGAGGAACACATGCGCAAACTAGCACCTGTGGCTATCTTCACGAATGCCTAGATCCGTTGGATGACCTGGGGCCTTACCACGAAGTCTTCCAGAACGATTCCGTAACGATTCCATTATAGAAACGTCACTACTTCCATACAATTTGCATAGGTCATGGTACGAAATAACAATGTAATACTAATTCGGTAATGTATTACGAATTCGTGGTGAGGCCCCTGTACATAAAAGGCACTTCAAAGATTTTCTTGTACCCTTGAAAAGCCTTCAAACCGACTGTGTACCGAGAGGATAATGTATTTAGAGTGTATTACTTTAGCCGATCCGCTTCCTAGAAAACTTACAGCCATTAATATACCTAGGCAAAATCCTGTCCACTATTGGGAGTTTATTACCTATGTGTATTCATTCAATAAATTGCCATGCCTTACACCATTACAAAAGACATAAGTTATGAGCGCTGGTGGTGTAGTGGTAGCACCCCTGCCTCAGGATCCGAAGGTCGTGGGTTCAAACCTGGTCGTGCACCAGTGAGTTTTTCCATTCGAAAAATTTATGTGCGCAATGAAAGTGCTATTAAACGGTGAAGGAAAACATCGTGAGGAAACCGGCATACCCTAGAACCAAAAATTCGAAGGTAGTGTCATAGGTTAGTATTCTTATAAGCGGCGATGGGCTTGCAACCTGTCACGTACGGAATACTAACTGTTGTGCAAAATGTGGGCATGTATACCAAATGTCATGTTTGGACTTGCCTCTGACTACCCTCTTTAGATATCCTCAAAGATCTAAGTAACTAAAGATCTGAGGAGATATCTACCGAGCCTGGGGATTAGTCGTGATCATATTTTTTTTTTTTTTAATTTTGTCGATGAATAACCAAAATAACACAATAGAACAAGGGAATAAAGTCGACATCAATCAGTTTTCGGCAAATCCACGAAGGAGTTTTGAATTCAGGGTTGGATTTCGTAGTATAATTATACTATTTGTACCATAATTTCATGATGTGTAGTATGTAGTATCCTAATGCAAGTATACTACGCGAAAGTAGTATAATTTTATGTTCAAGCCGATTTGTTTATTTGGTAGTAATTTTGAACATTTACCCTACAGTATCGAGATTTTCTGTACGTATGGCAACATCTAATCAGGCAAAGACAAACAGGGGACTCACTGATTCTTTCATGCGATGCTGTAAAAGAAAGTAAGATCGATAATTTTACATCGTGTCAATGCAAAGGACAAAGTTCCGATTGAAGAATTGGCTGAAATAGGCATCCAGTTGCCTCAATTTGATAATTTTTGTGTATTTTTTTAGTAATGAATACAACAAAATTTCACTAACAAATGCTATTTTATTTTAATTCAAAACAAAATCGATGAAAACAGATACGTAGTATAATTTTAGTCAAAGTAGTATATTTTTAACTTCCATGTAGAATAATTTTTCAAGGGTCTGAATCCAACCCTGGTTTTGATGTTTGAAATTTGGTGTCATGTTTTGCCTTTGAAGTACTGCTTTTAAGTTTTTTTCCGTTCACTAACAGTCACTTAATTTACGGTTTTGTTTGTTTAAAATCTATACTAATATTATAAAGAGGAAATCTTTGTATTTTTGTTTGTAACAAATCTCAAAAACTGCTGGTCCGATTTCAAAAATTCTTTCACCATTAAAATGCTACAATATCCCTGAGTAACACAGGCTATATTTTATGTAAGTAATTCGCGGGTGACACCGCGAGCGGAAGCTAGTCCTACTAATATTATAAACGCGAAAGTTTGTAAGAATGTATGGATGGATGGATGTATGTTTGTTACTCCTTCACGCTAAAACGGCTGAACAGATCTGAATGAAATTTGGCACAGATATAGATTACGGTCAGGAATAACACATAGGCTACATTTTATCACGAAAAAATGTACGGTTCCCGTGGGATAGCGATGTTTTTGTTTTTTAAGGTATCACGTGGGCGAAGCCGCGGGCGGAAGCTAGTAAATAATAAGTTTACCATTTCATGACAGTGTTGAGCCAGCCTCCAAAAGCCATGCACAGCAAGAGCTGGGCTGCGAACACCGAGTCCACCACCGACAGCAGGGGGAACACCATCTCCGTGATGTGGTGAGGGTTGGAGACATTGTTCACAAACTCAAAGTAGCCCTCGTAGTCTCGAAACCTGTTGAAGTTTTTATATAAATCATATATTGTACATAATTACAGAATTGTACATAATTACAGAGTTATTGTTACAATTGTTTGATTCTTGTAGCTGACATTGATTTATATCCTCTTCTATGTTTCTATCAATAAATTAATTGAAATTGAAATTGAAAAATATTTATTCAGTACAATCACAAGGATCACTTTGAAACGTCTTACATGCTAGGTGAATTTTGTACCTATTACATACTTATTATAATACCAATAGACAAATTGCTGCACCTTTACAGGGTACATGACGTACTCACCCCTAAGCTAAAACATTGTAATAATGTATAATGTAAGCAATAAATAAATTTGAATCTGAAAAATTTGTCTACACGAGCCTCACCACAAGTATTTTGGGCAATTCAAAGTAATAAAACTTTCATATTTCGTACCATGATCTATATTTTTTTAACATGTACAATCTGATCATAAAGCAATTGATTCCTGTTCCTGTGACAAAGTATTGTTAATGACTGATATTTAATTCTCTGCAAAGAATTTTTTTACCTTTCTGAACCCAACAGATGTGGAAATATTTAAAATGGTTTTGGTAAGGACTAGTTAATCATTATTCTTGCAATTATATCGGAATGAGACGTGAAATATTATACCTACCTACGCATTGGCACAGTGGCGGATTTACACATTTGCCGCCAGTAGGCTATTAAATTTAGCGTTTAGTAATTTATCATGTAAAATCGTTGGATTATTTGGTATAGGTGTATAGTATTAAAATATTGCAATTTTGTTAAATTTTTTCTCCGTGTATATTATAATTTTTTTTTATTATTTTGTGTAAGGTAAATATAATAAGCCAAATTTGCCGCCCCCTAAAATTTGCCGCCCTAGGCTCCAGCCTACTCAGCCTGGTGATAAATCCACCACTGCATTGGCACCGGAATACATAACTAGTTATTATAAGTAAAACCATAAAATACTTACCTATAATTAAACTGAAGTTTTTTAAGGTGTGAAAATTATAAAAAGTCAAGTTAATGCTATACTCATTCGTTAAAAATAGACGCTTCAGTTCTTCAAGACTGCTGGAACCTATAAAAAGCCCTATCGATCTGTTTATGCGGTAAAATGCAGACAAATAAATCAATACCATACCAATCCTGAATAAACTCGATGCAAGACACCCCGAACGCGTAGATATTTTCCATCATGCGTGCGCGCGCGTTGTGATATTCACACTAAATCATCGTAAAATTATATAATAACTATTTATTTCTTGTTTCACAACGAATTTTAAAGATATTTTGAAACTATGATCAAATCAAAACAAATGATGAAACTCGGTACTTTGACATTGATTGATTTGACTTGACAGTTAAATTGACGTACAATATCATCAATATGTTTCTGAACAGAATATTTCGTTTAGAAATTATTTTTCTGTTTTAGCGACATCTAGGTTTTTCAGTTGTGAAGTCGACAATAGATGTCACTGAAATCAAATTTTAATATATTCAGTTGATGTGCTACTCAACAATAGATGGCGTTAATAGCCGACACCTTAATTTTGTTTTAAAAATCTAATAATAATGTAATTTTATCATAATACCTAACTGGTATATGAATAAGATTTCTAAGTTATATAATAATCACAAATAAGATCTTCGTAGGTATAAGTAGGTATAAGACCGGGGACAGTCTTATAAATTTCAGCCTGAAAAGCATTAAAATCTAATTACCTACCTACTTTATTGTGTACTTATGATGCGTTCAAGATTACCATTGAAGCCTAGAAATCATCGTATTTTTGTCTGTAAAGGTATTTTGATACACAATAGGTACCTAACACAATTTTGTATACCTTTAGATACTTACCTAATGTTTTGTAAATCAGTTTATATTTCGATGTAGAAAACTTATGACGCTACAAATTGCCAACTAAGCGGTCAAACGTAGCTAGAGTCCCAAGCGCGCCGCTTCGTCCCTCGCATCTCGGATTATTATTTTAATAATTGAACATTATTCTACGGCGGTACAGTTGAGAACACAAGTCTCAGTGCTTTCAAGACTTACTTTCAAAGGGGGTTAGCCAGAGACTCGTATTATTACCTACATAATGGTTTTAAGTTTTAAAATGAATACAAAAAAATACGTTCAAAAAATCAAAGTAAAAAACAAGTAGGTAGGTATTCTACTTATTGTAACATTATTTTTTTCATTTATTGTTTACAATATAACAAGCTGTGTCAAAATCTAGTTATTCTTTCATGATGAATTCTGTGTTTAACGTTGCCAAAACCTGTCGTCCTAACTGTACAGATATGAGTCGCTGAGTTTGGGTGAATTTAATCCGAGGAGCGACGGAACCAGATATCCACATGATAGAACTATCTGAAGATATATCATAACACTGTTGGTTGCGGCTTTGTCCGCATTTATTTATTTTTTTGTTTCATTTTTAACAATATGTAGCCTATATCCTTTCTCAAGCTCTAGACTGCACCTCTATCTAGTAGCTATTAATGATTAAACTGACATTTTACTTGCATTTGACATTATACAACTCGGTGAATAAGTTCTACACAAGTAGGTACCTACCTATTCCGTACGTGACAGGTTGCTAGCCTATCGTCGCTTATAAGAATACTAACCTATGACACACTCGAATTTTTGGTTTTAGCATTGCTTTCGTTCGCCGTTTAAAAGCACTGGCATTGCGCAGATAATTTTTGGAATGGAATAACTCATTGGTACACGATCAGGGCGAACCCACAATCTTCGTGAGGCAGTGGTGCTACCACTAGGTACACCACCCGTGCTCTCGTTATTTTATTTTATTTTGATTTTGTTATATTCGGAGGACAAACAGTTTTATATACCTACTTAACAAATAAACTTAAGTAAGTAAGTACATAATAATCATACATACATAGGTACTTACATTAGAAATTGAAATTGAAATTGAAATTGAAAAATATTTATTCCATACAATCACAAGGATCACTTTGAAACGTCTTACATGCTAGGTGAATCTATGTGCCAATTCCAACCTAACCCAAGTACGAGAAGAACAGGCAAGAAACTCGTCTCGGACCTAGCTCTTTTTTGTATGATCCTTCTTACAAAAAAATGTAATCAAGATTATCTCATAATAATAACATAAAAACAAAAGACAAAACAGAACATAAATACATAAAACAAAAGGACAGCGTTTACTTTGCAAATTGGTTAGCTGTCGGAGGGCGAAGCGACATCGGGCCATGAGTTCCTATCATCAATATATTCATTTATATTATAATATGCTTTCTTTAAGAGATTATTTTTAATGAAGGCTTTGAATTTTCTAACAGGAAGTTTAGTTGCATTTATAGGAAGTTTATTATAGAAACGTATCACGTTCCCCATAAATGACCCGTTCACTTTTTGTAACCGAAACTTAGGGATTAATAATTTATGTTTGTTCCTAGTATTGATTCCATGTACATCGCAGTTTTTCTGAAGTCTATCCCTATTCTTATGAGCGTACAGTAAATTTTCGTATATATATTGTGCCGCTACTGTGAGAATATTAATTTCTTTAAATTAGATAGTTATCCCTCGATATATCTCCACCACGAACCCCGTGTGTTCCGAACGCGCACTCGTAAACGCTGTATGATCACGTAGAATTATTGCATTAAAATATTACCACCCCTACCCCCTTAACCTCTAAGGGGGTGAAGTGGGATGAAAGGGGGTGAAATGGGTTAAGCGTAACTTTGCAGCAGATGAGTATTCTAAGTTCTGTAGATAATTTACCTAAAGTTATACCTTTGTTTAAACTTCGAGAGAGGTTATATTTTTATGTAGGTAGGTACTTATTTTATGTAAGTACATATGTATTACTAGCTTTTGCCCGCGACTTCGTCTGCATGGAATAGTTACTTTAGGCAGTAAGTATATTATATTATTTAATATAGGTAGGTACTTACTTATATTTTTTTAGGATTCTTATTTTGCACTTAATTTTCATCCATTATATTAATCCCTACAAGCATTTTTCCGCGATAAAATGTAGCCTATGTTCTTTATCAAGCTCTAGTCTATCTTTGTACAAAATTTCATTAAAATCGGTTCAGCGGTTTTAAGCGTGAATGCGAAACAGACAGAATTAGTACCTACAATGGATAGTGTACCTACATAATGTAGGTACATATAGATCAGTATATTTCTATGCATCTTCTTAATAATTATAACAAAGTCGGGTTTGTTTGAACACTTACCTACCTATACTTAACTCTAAAACGGCTGAGCCTATTTTCATGGTTTTTGATTTCTTGTAAGTATTTGTCTTCGTCCCGTACACCAGAATATTGAAATACCTATATATAAAAACATTGGAAAATTGACGAAAAAGATAAATAAAAGGTAAGGTACCACGCGGGCGAAGCCGGGGGCGGAAGCGGGTGATAAAATGCCATGGTGCGTAGTATAGATACACTAACGCCATGTTATTAATAGACACGATCACATCAAAATGAACAGCGCATTAAAAATCTTCTAAAAAACCACTTAAGTTCAAAGCTTGCTTCGTTATAGCTCCTAATATGTCACATTTAAAGTACCAGACGGGCAATTAGTGAGTTTTTTTATAATTATAACATCACTAACTTACGCACGCGTTTCGACTCGTAGCGTTTGTTGCAACGCGGTTTTTACACGCTTTATATTAGCTTCACCTGTATGTTTGTATGTTTGTTTGTAACCGACTTCTTTGGGCGCGATTTTGACCCACTTTAAACGGCCAGATTTCGTTCAAACTTTGTAGATTTATCGAGGACCGATGACAATACACTATTTTGATAAAAATATTCCATTTTATCAATTTGAAAAAAAATTTTTTGATCGTAAAGCACTCTCTGATGCTTCGCATCATGAGTCGTGCAATAGTTTAAAATAAAAAAAACACGCTATTATAAATAAACCAAACTAAAAAATATAAAATAAATAATAGTTTAAAAAAACTAAAAACACGCTTTTTATAGAAACCGAACTAAAAAATAGAAAATAAATTTAAAAAAAATATTTTAAAAAAGCGTGGGGTGCTTTTTAAGATATTATCGACATGATAATCACTCTACTCATATCTGTCAATAAAATATTTATAACTATTGACACCATTCACCCCGCACTTTTTTTTAAATATTTTTTTTTAATTTATTTTCTATTTTTTAGTTCGGTTTCTATAAAAAGCGTGTTTTTTAGTTTTTTTAAACAATTATTTATTTTAAAATGTTTTTAGGATTCCGTACCCAAAGGGTAAAACGGGACCCTATTACTAAGACTCCGCTGTCCGTCCGCTGTCACCAGTACATACGTCTACCATGAGTTGTCACATTTAGATCGGCTGACGTTACTACAGTAGTAATAGTACGTTACTATGACATCTGTCAAAATTGTTACTCATGGTACCAAATTCTAAGCAAATTAGTGAAGCGCAAACTACAGTCGCTGTAGTACTGTGACGTAGGATAGTTAACGTGACGTTTTAGTACCCAACTATCCGCTAGAGGCGCTGTACAAGTTGTCATACATTTTTGTAACTACAGTCGCTAGCGAGTGTAGATTGTGAAAACTCATGGTAGACCTACAGGCTGTATCTCATGAACCGTGATAGTTAGACAGTTGAAATTTTCACGGATGATGTGTTTCTGTTGCCGCTATAACAACAAATACTAAACAACACAATAAAATAAATATTTAAGGGGACTCTCATACAACAGAAAAGAGCGCTGGTGGTTTAGTGGTAGCACCCCTGCCTCACGATCCGAAGGTCGTGGGTTCAAACCTGGTCGTGCACCAATGAGTTTTTCCATTCGAAAAATTTATGTGCGCAATGCCAGTGCTCTTAAACGGTGAAGGAAAACATCGTGAGGAAACCGGCATACCCTAGAACCAAAAATTCGAAGGTATGTGTCATAGGTTAGTATTCTTATAAGCGGCGATGGGCTTGCAACCTGTCACGTACGGAATACTAACTACTGTGCAAAATGTGGGCATGTACCAAATATCATGTTTGGACGTGCCTCTGACTACCCTCTTTAGATATCCTCAAAGATCTAAATAACTAGAGATCTAGAGGAGATATCTCCTGAGCCTGGGAGGAATTACAGTCGTGATCATATTTATTTATTTATTTTATTTTTTTCTCATACAACAGACATGATTTTTTGCCGTTTCTTTAGATAATGGTACGGAACGGAACCCTTCGAGCGCGAGTTCGATTCGCACTTGGCCGTACAATAAAGCTACCTATATTCTATGATATTCTTCTATTCCAATAAGTCAGATACACCGTGTATTTCCGTTGTCCCCGAATTCCGTGTCCCCGACTATCGGGGACAGCGGCACTTTAATTAAATATTTAAAATGACTTCCCGCTGTCCCCGAGTCCTGTCCCCGATAATATAGTTGAATAAAATATGCAAAAATTATGCCCGCTGTCCCCGTTTTTTCATTTTTCTGTTTTCATTAGTATTATGAGACGGCATCTTCTTTTTTACCCAACAAAGTGGATTAGTCTTGGTACCCGGTAAGCAATTCCAAACAGACAGACAAGCGATGTAAGTTTATTATTAGACAATCGCTGGGGGAGGCATAATGTGATATTCTTGTTCGGTGATTGTTTCCGGATGATGCTCTATCATGTTGTGTTTTACGGAAACACTAATAAAAGCCGTCTAAATGTTAGATGGTTTATTAACTAACTAGCTGTTACCCGCGTTAGATAAGGGACCTACTTTTACGCGTAGCATCCACCGCGCGAGAAACAAGTAAAATAATCATATATTTTTTTATTTTTTAACCGATTTCAATGAAACAAAGCCTAAGTTTTATTCCAAGCTTATTTCAATACGCAAGTGAATATTGCATTCGATTTGGTTCAGCCGTTGTGGAGATTAGTGCGAAAAAACGCACGGACAAACAGATAATTTTTCAAAAACTGTTGTTTCAAAATTTCTGCCTTCTACTAGGGGTAGGTACTTATATTTTTAACTTGCGAAGGATGGATATTTTGTTAATCACGCTAAAACGGCTGAACGGATTTGGATGAAACTTGGAATAACACATACTTACTTTTTATCAAGGGTAGGTTAAGCCGCGAATTATTGCTAGTAAAAAAAGTTATGGATAAAATCATAGACAATCTATTGCAATATTTATCATCGAGACAAGTGCGCTAATAAGGGGCGCAGGTGACGCCGGCGCCCCCTGCCGGCTATTTGACACACTATTAATTCGGATTTAGCGGGGCTTAAGCGGATTTATGGGGATTTTCGGGTGAAAAGCGGCGGGATTTGTTGATTTTTTGAAGTTTTTTTTTACTTAATTTGTGTTTAGGTTAGATATTAAATGAAGTGACTCCTGTAAGTACGGAATACAGGTATTTAAGGTCCTATATTAAATGTAATTATTTACCTACTTCGTCTTTTTAACAAATAATTTATAGGTTGACTTTTTTTGTCAATATTTTAATAATAAATAGATAGGCAGACTGCATAATATAATAGTATTTTAATTAATTTTACATGAGTGTAATACCTATAGTTACCTAATCCTGTATTTTTTCTAACTTTAGGTACCTACCTAATAATAATATACTTATCTGCATTTTGCATTAGAGTTTTAGAGGTAAGTAGGCAACCACAAAAACTTTAAAAAAATACGACTTTCTTTAGAAAAAGCAAAAAAACTAATTGAAATGTTAGTTGTACCAACATCGTAAAATCTTTTTCTGTTTCGCCGCCATAATTTCCAAGGGCGTTCCAAATTCAAAAAAAATGTCGTTCCGAAACCAAAATGTTTTGTCATGTTTGACAAAGCGTTCGGGTGCGTTTACGATCCGTGACTATGGCAAGGGTCGCAGCCTCCATTCCACCGGGCATAGAGAAATTCTTTTTTCTTTCACCACCTTACAGTAGTATTTTATTGTTATATTGCGACTGTAACGTAATTAAGATACTACCGCAATTTTGTGGGCACAGAAATGGATGTTTCCTTTGTTTTCATGACAAATTTTTGAGAATTTAGTCAATGTCGGCGGTGAAACTTTGAAATCTGAGGTTGTAAATATTGTAAAATTTTAGGACACCGTAAAATACTTATTTTCGAGGTAAAAATTACCTATGCTCTATGATTATAAATTATTAGGCCTTAATGCTTTAACAACAAGTACCTAGGTTTAATTATTATAAACCTCTTTTTCAAACCAAAACAAGCAATAAACTGCACTAATAACTATAAATGTTTTGCCAAATAAATCACAAACAAAATTAACATACGAACCTAATCACGCACGCCCCCAATCATAAACAGTATAATACGCATAATACAGCATTATCCCTCGCTTATACACATAATACAATAACAGTTTGTTCATTTATTATTAAAATTTTCGTCAGACGACCCTCCGGTCCCGAGGCACTCATGAAAATAAAATCATGACGCGACCCGCGCAGATTGAATTCAAAATTGGAATCAAAAGACAATCCTTTTTTTCTTTTTTATTGCAAACGTCGATCGTTCGGTCGCCAGTGTTAAATTTTTGATAGTGAGGTCCGAATAGGTTTTTGGGTAGAATAAATGTTTTTATTACAGCATTACTGGGACATTTCACTTTGATGCAAAATTAGGATCTTGTTGGTAGTGCGGCAAGAGCGCTGGTGGCCTAGTGGGAGTGGCTCTGCCTTCCAATCCTAAGATCGTAGGTTAGAATCCGGAATTTTTCTGTTCGAAAAACTTACCAACATGAAAGGGTACCTACACAGAATAGTTAGGTATACCATAAGTTGGTCAAATCCAATCTTTAGTAGCAAGACTTTTATATTTATTGAAAAGAATGTCGAATTATTTAGTCCTATACCTACAGCTGAACTATCTAATATATAAATATAAAATCCCTGTTATTTTACTGAATAAAGAATTATTGACTATTAACTATTGAGGTAAATATAATGTAGACTAGTGCACCACCCGCCCGCCGCAAATAAAAAGCCATGCAAAAGGTTAAAAGTAGCTCACACCATAGATAATAACTAAGTACCTAGTTACCATAGATAATAGGTAGGTTTTTATCCATTCTTGTCATTTTAATGTCAGTTGAAAATCTAATGACTATAAAATTCTCTAATCATCAAAGTCTCTAATCATGATTATGAATGAAGGCGTGAAGTTTCGTTACATGTAAGTTCCAGATACTCCTATTTGCCACTGAGACTTCGCTCGCTGCGCTCGGTCAATCAATCAAACAGCAAAATAAAACAAACAAAAATAAAATGCTAACCTAACCTAACCTACCTACTTACCTACGAGTATAATCATCGCCTATAACTTTCAAAATTTCAAAATTCATCAGAAATGTAGGAACGATAGGCTAGATTAGTAATTACTACTGCCTATAAATACACAATCGAGATATTTAAAAACATTTAAATAATCGAATGATCCCATTAGTAGATACCTACATATATTGCATAATAGTCTAATTTCCTTTGTCATAGGTAGGTACTCATGATATACCTAAAAAATATTGAATTCTTCTGTCATAGGTACTCATTACTTATATACTGACCTAAAAATATAGAATTCTTCTGTCATAGGTACTCATTACTTATATACTGACCTAAAAATATAGAATTCTTCTGTCATAGGTACTCATTACTTATATACTATATATACTGACCTAAAAATATAGAATTCTTCTGTCATAGGTACTCATGATACACCTAAAAAATATTGAATTCTTCTGTCATAGGTTTCCACCCCGTTCAGGATACATCCAGGTTTTTCATCAACCCAACCGAAGATATAAAAGTCTACCTTATCCCAGCTACTATCGGAATGATAGGCTGTTGCTCTCAGAGTGAGAATTTCACCGTTAACAGGCATACCTACAATAATATAAGTTTAGTATGAACACAGAAATAAAAATTTTCTTAAATTTTATTCGGTATTATCCGAGATTTATTAAAATAAATCAAGAGTTTAATTAAAAAATAACATTTAAGTACCTACAAAAAATATTTTTTTAAGAAATCATCAAAAAATTAATACAAAATAAACACCATTACCAATTTAAAAAACGAATCTAAGAAGCCAGTTATGTAATATCTATACTAATATTATAAAGAGGAAAGATTTGATTGTTTGTTTGTTTGTTTGTTTGTTTGAATTGAATAGGCTGCGAAACTACTGAACCGATTTGAAAAATTCTTTCACCAATGTGTAGAATGAACTTTCAGGATGAACATAGGCTATAATTTATGTAGGTACTTCGCGGGCGACGCCGCGTGCAGAAGCTAGTATCAAATAATATGAAAATGCAGGATTTCCCAACGTCCAGAACGTCCCGTTTTTAATTTTAAAAAACGGACGTACTTAAGTAATTTTATAAAGTTTTTTGATGTAATATTTTGAATTATTTGTATAAGTATTTTGTTTTTCGAGTGGTAGGAATATAATATGTACCTACAGTATCATCTATTTATAAAAAAAACTTGAAGTATTTTTTTTCTGGTATTTAAGTATTTAAACTTATAGTTCTGTATATTTTGCTGTGTTCGAGGTAAGTTACATCGAGCTATCTATATCCTTCTCCCTCTCAGGGCAAGGTAGGCCTTTACTTTTTAATCCGGCAACACCGGGCAGGTCGTAAACGCCCGGCCACCCCGCATAACGGATATACAGACACAATCATCCGACTATCTGCACTATTTTTTCGGGTTAAAATGTAGCATTGGCCCCATGGGCGACCCGCCTCTGATGTATGTTTTATTTGGGTTAGTTTTCTTGTCACAGTAGAAGATATTTTTCTTGGGAAATTGGATTGAAAGCAAATATTTCGTATATTGATTGTTTGTTACATTATTTGCTTGTTTGAGCAGGCTATAGTCTATAGACCTTACTGCCTAGTCTTACGTAAATTCATTTCTTCCGTTTTTTTTTAAATCTAATTTAAAATCTAACCTAACCTAACCGCCATTTTTGTTCATCCTCTTTCGTATATCGAAATGGATTTCAAAACTTTTTTCCCTCACGATATTATTATAGGCAATCGAGTATGGTAGTAAGTTTATTTTTAACCTATTTGCTTATTTGTCTAAAGGAGGTTTCAATATACCTAGGTAAGGTTAAAACCTCTTTTCTAATAGAAACATTAGACCAGCAACCGTAACAATCATTTAGTCATCGTCTACACAACTTAACAATACGTAACAAGATTATTTACACATTGCAATAGCGACCGAGCCTAATCATTTGCTACTGGTAGCAAAATAAACAAAATACAACAGCGGGAAGCCAGCCATTATGAGAAAAATATAAAACCTTTTTGAACAATTACGAGCCGATTTCTGAACGCAACCATAAACTCGCATTTCACGAAACGTCAAAATAATTCCCGCGCTTCATTTGTCCTTTTTTTGTTTTGAATTTCGAAGGTTTCGAAAACAAAGGTTTTATTCTGTGCTGAAGGTCGTAAAAGAAAAATAAGCGGAGAAATTGTAGCAATTTCTGAAAGTTTTGTCAAAAAGTCGTAAAATATTTTTGTTTTTATCATCTGTGCCGCGATATTAGGATCATTTGCTTACCAAGTGAGAACTTATTAATGCAGCAGACATTTTATTGTCTCTCCAAGACAAGGAATGTAGACGGCAACAAATTATCCAGCCATTTATCGGTACAGTACGTTCCCGCCTAAATTAACGTAATTTAAACCTTTTCGCTGGTGTGTTCTTATACGCTCCTTACAACATTTATGGTCGGACTTAGGTACACCAAAATAATAATTTTAACGTGTAGGTAGGTAACAACTAGGTAGGTATGTAGTTATTTCGAACCATTGTGGTGAAAGTAATTTATGTGCCCCTCAACTTATAATTTAATTACCCTTTGCACTTTTACTATCTAGTTTCTGCGCTGCGCCAATATAATACAACTTTTGTCTAAGTAGGTACTTTATTAATCTTATACGATCAATTTAAGTAGGTACTTCCACTTTTCGTGGCTCGCTTCTCTCGCTGACATAAGGTTTCCTTTGGTTAGAAGTTTAACTAGCTTCAAATGTAATAAGTACGAATTTAAAGACTGATATGTGCTTAGTTAAGTTAAATTAACTCACTTTTGTATCTACAGTTGCAGTTGTTAATTCTGCAAAATGATCCTAAGGACGTGACGTGGGTTCAAACCTGGTCGTGCACCAATGAGTTTTTCTATTCGATGTGTGTGGCAATGCCAGTGCTCTTAAACAGTCATGGAAAATATCGTGAGGAAATCGACATACCCTAGAACTAAAGATTTTAAGGTGTCTGTTAGTATTAAAGTTATGTTAAGTATCATGTTTGAACGTGCCTCTAAGATGAACGAAGATCTAAGATCTAAGTAACTAGAGATCTGAGGATATATCTACCGAGCCTGGGGATTACAGTCGTGATGTTTCATATTAAGAGTAAGATAAAATAATAGTACCTGGATGACCGAACTTTGCTCGGTTTTTTTTTTGGTAAACGTCATTTTCTAAATATGAAACCCCCTGCATACTAAATTTAATGAAAATCGCTGGAGCCGTTTCCGAGATTCTGATTATATAATTATATATACTTAGTACTTACATACATTATATAATTATATATACCTACAAGAATCGCTTGTTTAAAGGTCTAAGATAATATTAGTAGGATAATCATTAATAGGTAACAATAGGAAGATACCTTTCGTTCAGAAACTCCAGGCCGCGGTCCGTGGATGAACAGCTATCATTGGCGGCTGGCAGCGAGGAAAGCGCTTACATTGTTTTATTATAAAGCTATTAAGCGCTGCAGCGAGTGGAGCGCTTGAATCTACTCAAATGGGCCCCGAGAACGTAACTTTTGCGGTTTGATTAAAAATTTGTATGTAGAAAAAAGACTCAAAAAAAATCTAATGTTACCTGTTTATCATTCCTAGAGGGATTTCCGTTAAAATAAATACAGAAGTACTTAATACTTACTTATACCCCAGATTAAATATACTTATACCTACGCAGTACCGACCAGTACTTATCTAAAAATGAAGACATTGTGAGGAATCCAGCAAGAATGAATGAACTAGAAATAACAATTCGAAAATTTTCTTCTTTACCGTAAAAAACGCTGTCTATCGAGCTTTAACTGAAGCAGTAGCGAATTTTATTTTAAACCCTATATTTCAGACTACATGGGTATGGATGGACCCATGTAAATTTTATGTAACATGGAAGTTACATAAAATTGACACAATAATTAAAAAACAATAATCTACAGTAACAATAATCAAATTACAAAACAACACAATAACTAAATGGAAAAAAGGTGGGCGTATAACGAAAATCAAAAAAAATAGAAGTAAAAAAATATTTTTCCAAATGTTAAAACAAATAAAGTTACATCGTAGTGCTCCTCGCTGCACGCTCACGCTGAATAAAAGCGAGAAAATTACTTTTACCGAACCCCAAGCCCAAAACGTCGTAACCACTCCCTCTATCTATCCCTCTCCAACCCCAAATTTTCCAACCATCCCTCCCTTTCACACTCGCTGCGGGAAAACAGGCGAAGTAAGCTTTTCTTCCAAACAAATTCACGAATCGCCCTAGCCTTTCATGATGGCCGATTATACAATACAATACGACCCAAAACTCACTGTACGCTTTTCCGAGGGAAATGTACGTGAAAATGTACACGGACTTTCGGAACAAAATGTTGGAGCGAAACTGGCTTTTATCTGCGATCCGCTATTGGCTGTTTCAAAAAAAGTACGGAGCTTGTGATTGGCCAAAACAAATTACCCGCGGCGTACTTTATTGTTCCATTTTTAAAAACGACGTATGTGATATTCTTTTCAAATCTAAAATGGCGTAAGTAGCTCGACTTATTATGAGATTATAGCTTTTTGGTTTGTGAATAAGTCGGTTTTTACGCGGGAGTTTCACACGATGAATGAAATTGCAGGATTAGAACAATTATACGAGTTTTTCTTAAACCATAGAGTGATAAATAGATTTAGAAATGACATTAAATTATATAAGTAAGTAGGTAAGTAACCTATTTCCTATAATATCACTAGTTCTTTTGGCAAAAAGATTAAGGCACGACCAGTTTCTTCTCGATGTTTTCCTTCACCGTTTGAGAGTACCTAACCTAGGTACAGACTAGCGCAATACATTTTTCAAAGAGAAGAAACCATTGGTGTTAGACTAGATTCGAACCCACGACCTTTGATGAATTGACCCACAACCTTAGGCTCTTCTACACCACCAGTATAAGTACTGATTTTCATTAATTTCAGTGCAGAAATACTAAAATACTAGTTGGCATTTTTTTTTTAATTACAAAGTAACCACCCCAAACACTTTTTATTGCCTTTATATTAGCTGTCAAAAAAAATGACACCTTTATTTGTTAAGTATTTACGATCTCGCTAAAAGGATGATGAAATGCAATTCTATTGACCATGAAGACTATTTTCTACTCAAACAAAGAGGCCGAAACGAATCATTGCTACTGGCCACTACACTTACAGGCTTTCTAGAGAACGCGGCGCAGCGGGGAGCGGGAGCTATTTAAAAAAAGAATTGTCATGGGTAAGTTGGTAGCAATGATTGTTCTATTTTCAAAGATTTTTTTGTTTCGCTTACCAATAATTTTACCGCGTCCATATTTAATTTTTGACGTGAGCGTGATTAATGACTGATGGTGATGACTTACCTATATCCTAAATTCTATTCATAATTATGTCAAGTTTCATCAAAATCCAACACGTAGTTTTGATAGTATGCGATTTCAAAAAGACATGCAGACAGACAAAAATTCTAAACTGCTATCCCCAATCAAAATTTTCCAAAAATATTTTATGTAAGTTTTGGCTACGTTACAGTTTTATATTTTAGCAAAGATACACTTTTATATTTTTTGATTCTATTACTTATACCTAAGTAAGTATTTTTGCAGAGTACCTAATTAACTAGATGTTTAGTAAGTAAATATTTCAAAAGGAATTTCAATCTAACACTTCAACATAATCTTTTTTTTTAAGTCTGGATTCTTGTGTTCTTCTTGTCTTTTCGGCCTTTTATTTTCCTGCACTAAGTATTGCCATGTCTGTCCCGTTCCGCGCCTGACGTCTGTGCATCAGGGCTATTTTTCACGTCGTATCTTTATCGCAGCGTTAAATAATAGCCATGCCTTCATTCGCGTCAGTCCGCATGTTAGTGACGTAACTCACAAGTTATAGTCACGTCAAACTTGATCTTGGTCTTGTGTTGCCATTACATCTATTTCATTCATTTTTTGTATGTATCACTTCATAATATTAGCCATTAGTTTTACAGAATTCAAAATAACTTATTTTTTTAATTATTAATGTGGAAGTTAGTGGAAGGTTGTTGATAAAAAGAAATAAGATACCTACCTGTTTACTTATTTTTATCTTTAGTTTTATCCTGTTATATATAATATAAAAATTAGATCCCAAACGCCGAGAGAGGCAGAGAGGGAGAGAGAGAGCGCGTAACGCCACAATATTGCCAGGCATTTTACATAGTAGGTAGGTAGGTACATAATATAATGTATAATCGATCTTTATTTATGGCATTAATTAATTAATTAAAATTAAATCGATACTTGTGTCTTGGACAATTTATCACTAAGAAAGGTTTACAAAACGAATTATCCTATGAAATATTTTTATAAGCAAAAAAGTACTAAGTACTATTATTCCAAAACTCTACGTCTTGACTTTACGTCACTACCCCATCACTAGCGTCCATAAAATATTCATGAAGTTTATTTTTCATTAACCAACACTCAGCCGCCATAATTGCGACGGGTTTTACCGAAAATATCAGAAAAATATTATCCTGCTAAAGTATTTTATAAGCGAAATCATTTTTAGATGAACGGATACTACCAACATAGATAAAACAAATAAAACTGACTTTAGTTTACGGTTTCCATTTTGTTTTTCGTGCTCTATGACTTAATATGTAGAGTAGGTATCTACCGATACATACTATAAAAACTCGTGCTATGTAATGTTCTATTCATTCTTTTTAATTTAAGAGTTGAATTGGCAAAATAATTTTACTTTGACGACCTCAGTGGCGCAGCGGGCTAGAGTCCGCCTGCGACGCAAGAGGTTGCGGGTTCGATTCCCGCCGCGGAACAAATTTGTGTACGATCTGCAGAAATTTGTTCCGTTGGTCTGGGTGTTTTCTATGTATAATAAAAAATATCTATCTATGTATATAATGTATTAAATATATCAGTTATCTAGTACCCATAACACAAGCTTTGAGTAGCTTACTTTGGGGCTAGATGATGCTGTGTGGATTGTCCAGCATTATTTATTTATTATTATTTACTTTCCTCCTGCAAAGTGAATCTATGAATTGATAGATAAAGAAAGTGGCGCCCTCAATTTTTCTACAAATTTTGACCAAGCTTTAATTTTTGCAAGAATATCATCATCATTCTCCTGCCCTTATCCCACGCTAAGTGGGGTCGGCACAACATGTTTTCTTCTTCCACTCACTCCATCATTCGTCAACTCTGAGTCTACTCCTCTTACATTCATTATCATCTTTCACACAATCAAACTACTTCTTTGGATTTTTTTTTTATTATTTTTGCGAGAATAATGTCCGAAAAAATCTAGCATCATGGCCACCCTGAGCTGTCATAGAAAATTGGGTACGCTTTATTCGCATAACATTTATTGTTCTTATCGGCTAGTTCTATTACAGATATTCATCTCATGTCGTATTATGGGAGTGTATTTTCTCGTGACGAATTTTAGGCACTTTCGGTCAATAATGCTGGTATTTTCGGCTTCGGTCATTGAAACATTATGAAAGCCGAAGGCTTCGGACAGAGTATAATTGGTAGGATTTTGCAATAACTTGGCAGTAGGACGATATGGATTGTTATACTAATGTAATTTTTACAATAATTTTATGTTGTGTTTTTTTATAAGTACCTACCTTAATGCCATAATGCTTCAAATTTTTTTTAGGGGCCCCTGTAAAAATTGTAGATATAGGTAGGTACTTACTTAATTTTAAGAAATAAATAAACTTTCTTCACTGTTTTATTCACTGAATTACCTTATGACTTAATTATTGACTATCAAGACATTCGGCTTCGGTTGCATTTTTAAAGTGATCATTTGGCCAAATCGTTTGCCCGAATTCGGCTTTCGGGTATGCAATGTCTACTGTTGACTCACGCACAGCTATTTTGCTGATCTATTTGATTATTTTTATATCCCATTCGTTTCTGTTGAGATATTAGTTATATTGCTTCACCTACTTTTTGATAGAGATTTATTATGACAAAACTTAGATTAGGTAGGTACCCAAATATGTTTAGGACATTAACTATTCTAGTCATGAATCCTAACAAAAGACTGGTCCACGGTAGCCCAATCCGTGATGACTGGAGAGAAACTAGTGGGACTCTACATGCTCTTATTAATAGGTACTTAATAATAGTATTATTAATCATAACAAATAAATCCTTTAATGATTAAACTTAATCCTAGTCTGTAGGTATAGGCACCACTCTTTATTACCTAAATGGATTTAAAATTATCGTTGATTACACTGAAATACAATAAAATACAATATTTTTCGTTGACCTAAATCTTTATATCTAAGACGTACCAACCTACCTAAGTTTTAAAAATAAACTTAGGGAATTAAATAGTTAACTCGTGAGCCTATTTTGTTTTCTTAATTTTATTACGGCACTTTTTAAAAAGAGGTTAATTTACTTAATGCCAGTAAATGATGGTCACCCTACATAATATAGCAGTCTCTCTTGTTATACACTTATCATTTATTAGCATTTTATCTGCCTGTGAATAAATGGTTGACATCCATGTTATTGTGGAAATTATTATTCGTGTTTTTGTAGAGAAGTAAAACCTTTTTTTCTTTATGACCAGAGATTATAAAGACATAACTAGGTTTGTTATTGTCTATACTTAGGTATTCTATTTACTAGTTGGTCAACTTTTTTAATTTTAAATCTTTGAAGAAAAAAATCGAATGCTGTGTTTAGTTTTCGAACAATCTATTAATTTTGCGCAGTGAACGAGAATATCTATTCCAAATTTAAATACTAAATCTAAATCCAAAATCCGGTTTCCGGCTGAACCTTATCCGATGTATCTTTAGCAAAAATACCAACTGGGGCCCTACCACAAGCTCTTACTAACCATCATGTTTCAGAACCGTTCATTCAAACTTGAACATTACTTCAATATATATATTATTATATTTTTATATGTCATGATACGAAATAACAGAATACTAACTAAAATTAATAAGTTTCGGAGCCTATTCATGCAAGCAAACAAATAATCAAATCTTTCCTCTATTTTATAATACTAGCTTCCTCTCGCGGCTTTGCTCGTAAGGTAGGTACCTCGCAGATACATAAAATATAGCCGCTGTTACTCAGGGATAATGTAGCATTCTAATAGTGAAAGAATTTTTGAAATCGGTTCAGTAGTTTTTGAGTTAATTCGTCACAAACAAAAATACAAAACTTTCCTATATACGAGTATAATATCTTATACCTTTAAACGAGCAATTGAAACGCGGACGAAGTCGCGGGCGACCACCTAGTATATATATATATATATATATATAATCTGAATCTCGGAAACAGCTCCAACGATTTTCATGAAATTTAAATTTTTGGGGGCGATAAATCGATCTAGCTAGGTTTCATTTAAAAAAAACACAATTTACCAAAAAAAAACCGAGCAAAGCTCGGTCATCCAGCTACTACGAGTATAATATTAGTACCTATAAACGAAATATATAAGTTATATTACTTTGATATTGCCCAAAGAGTTTGTGGTAAGGCCGCTGAGCTGTGAACAGTTATGTATATACAAACTTCAGTGTCAGTAGACACTAAGCCACGCACGAGCTAAATTGTCCAATAAGGCGGGTTTATTGCCTGGCGTTAATTAAGCTCCAATGAACGGCGGTGATGTATTACTCTCTTTATACTAGTAGCTGTCAGTGGGTTCACTTGCAGTACCTACCTAATTGCTTTTGGGGTGTCAGTTGACCAGCGTCAGCGCTCTGCTTACCACAAGCTCTTATCTATCTATATAAAACAAAGACGGGTTTGTTACAACACTTATAACTCGAGATCGGCTGGATCAATTTTCATGGTTTTTGTTTCGTTGGATTTGTCTCCGCCCTGAATAGCAGAATACATTTTAAAAACAATGAAAACTTGACGAATACATAATTATGAAAATGAATCATATGGCGCTAAAACTCGAGAACGGCTAAACGGATTTATCTTATCTTGGTCTCGAAATGTTCGTGGAGGTCTAGCGAAGGTTTAAAAGGTAAGAAAAATTCGAATAACTGCCGGGAAAACCCTAAAAATAGCCCTTTTCTATTTCCCATACAAACGTGGCGGTAAGAAGTTTGCCGGGCGGGACAGCTAGTAGCAATATAAAAGTAACAAAACTTTGGTATTTTGTACCATAACCTGGGACCTCACCACGAATTCATAATACATTACCGAATTGATATAACATTGTTATTTCTTCTTCTTCATCTTCAATTATGGCATCTGTCTCTTAGAGAACAATTTTGCCAGTGACAAGTGTATTTATTTATAAGTATTGTCAACGTCACAGAGTCATAGACAAGTTGTCAAGTCAATTTTAAACAAAAGATAGCTGTTTTGTTGAAAATTCTCGGGATTTCCTCCGATGGAATTTGAAGAGACTTAGAGAATTCACTCTAATTCACATACTTTACACTCGCGTCAAGAACCCGGGCTTTATTGGCAAAATAACCACCAAAATTACGCAACAAAACTCAAAATAACACGAGAAAAAATATAAGAATCAGAGCGACGTAGTTGTCAGGCAAATGCACCGCAGAAAATCCCCTTGTTATTTCTTACAATGACCTATGCAAACTGTATTGACTTTAACTCTATTGCTTCAAATGTGTCGTTTCTAAAACGGAATCGCTCTGGAAGACTTCGTGGTGAGGCCCCTGAAGAAGGAACTTTTATCAAACCAAAGAAATAGGATCCATTTCTTTGGTTTGTTAAAAGGTTCTATTTATTATTAAATTATTAAAAACACGACTTGCTTGGAAGTCTTGGCTTCCAAAGATTTAAATCGTAGATATGCCCGTACGGTACTAAGGCCGTTTTGTTGCCACACGAAATGAGATAGCTCGCTCATTTGGCACACCAAATATTTTCAATTTCAGGGTACAAAATGAATAATTATATTTTTTTACGAAAGATCGTGCAATATTATTGCACAATAAATGGTGAAATAACTGTTTGGTTCATTTTTTACTAATCATTAGTGTGCGTGCATCGGCATTTTGTTAACACACAGAAGTAAAAACAGTGCTACAGTTTTTGGCGTCCGGGCATATCTACGATTTAAATCTTTGTTGGCTTCAAGTTAATTTTAGAAGGTGGTCAACCACAGCTTGTACTTTTTTCTTCTTTGTTTATGGCATTTGTCTCTTTTAAGATCAATTTTTCCGGTGACAAGTGTTTAATAGTACCTATCTATTGTCAATGTCACAAAGTCATAGTCAAAATTGTCAAGTCAATTTTTTACAAAAGAAGGCTTTTTGTTCAAAATTCTCGGGATTTCCTCACGCGTGTTTTCCTTCACCGTTTCGAGCACTGGCGTTGCGCACATATTTTTTCGAATGGAAAACTTATTGAAAACCAAGTTTGAACCTACGTCCTACAGATTTTGTGGTAGGGATGCTACCACTAAACCACCAGTGCTCTTTGATTGGAATTTAGATAAGACTAGCTGTCCCGGCAAACTTCGTACCGCCTTCTACATTGCTTAGACAACAGTGAGTGATTATAATTTAATATGAACTTTACTAAATAGTAATAAAGTTCAAATTGATTCTAAATTTTATTTAGAAAACGTTTGTATGGGAAATAGAAAAGGGCTATTTTGAGGGTTTTCCCGGCAGTTATTCGAATTTTTCTTACCTTTTAAACCTTCCCTAGACCTCCACGAACATTTCAAGACCAAGATAAGATAAATCCGTTTAGCCGTTCTCGAGTTTTAGCGAGACTAACGAACAGCAATTCATTTTTATATATAAAGATATACATAGATATAGATTATTAAGCTTCTAACACAGGCTAATGTAATTTCTAAAAATCAACCTCTAAAGGGTTTGAATTATTTATATTAGGGGGTTAATAAGTTTAAAAAATGGTATGTAGGATTCTCACGCGGGCAGAACCGCGAGTAACAGCTAGTAATAAAACAATAGTTTGTGTATAATAATGTATAACTTATTTATTTTAATTTATAATTCAGATTATAACTTTTTACATTGTGTCTTAAAATCTAAAGATGTTATTCTAATATCTTTTATTATACAATACAACTATGAACACTAATAATTTTATAAGTATCTACTTATTAAATTAACGTACTTTCCTACTTACTTAAAACTTATTCATTATAACTAACATTACTTACAATGTTTGTACCAAAAATTTTGGATCTAGATCAAAATACTGAAGTGTCTACTTCTTAACATAAAAAGTATATTTTTCTATTTTTGTAGCATTTATTTTCGATGTTAATCAATTTGGACTTAATTAATTCAAACTCAAAGATTTAAATCGTAGACATGCCCGTACGGTACTGAGACCGCGCCGTTTTGTTGCCACACGAAATGAGATAGCTCGCTCATTTGGCACACCAAATATTTTCATTTTCAGGGTACAAAAGGAATATATTTTTTTACGAAAGATCATGCATAATAATTGTACAATAAATGATGAAATAACTGTTTGGTTCATTGGCAAATCCACAGTTTTTGTACTAATCATTAGTGTGCGTGCATCGGCATTTTGTTAACACACACAAGTAAAAACAGTGCCACAGTATTTGGCGTCCGGGCATATCTACGATTTAAATCTTTGTTCAAACTATTATTTTTATAAATGGTTAAAATTTTTAAATATTGCAGCTAAATTGATGCACAATTTGTTTATAAATTTTGTTTAAACATACCTATATCTACATTTTACACATGCATACTATTTACAAATACTTATCTACATTCTAAATTCAAATCACATACATTCATAGACAATGAACGAATGATGGAATGAACTGTACAATAACTTATAAAAAATGTCTTTTAACAAATTAATCAACGAGACCAGAAATAAATTACCTAAAAACAAAAAAATATCTATTTACAATTATTTATCAAACTATTTCACTTGTCAACATTCAAATTGAAATTTGGGTACGTCGGTCTGAGAGGTGTTTCAGCGTTGACAGGGGACGACGGGGTAGGGGGCATGTATGGGTAGCGGGGGTAAGACGGGTAGGGGTAAGGGTACCCGGGAGGTAGTAGCTGGGGGTTGTGGAAGGAGGGTAGTAGGGCTGGGGAGGGGTAGCCGTAGGGGAGTCCTACTGATGATGCGGCGGCTTGTAGGATAGATGCGGCGAAGGCAGGGTCGCTGTAGACGGCCGCGTAGGGCCAGGCAACGGCAATACGCTGACGTTTATCCTTCATTCTTCGGTTTTGAAACCAGACCTATAGACAAGAAAAAAATGCTATCAGATATTGCTATGTTAGGTTATATAAAAAAAATACGAACGGTTATTATCTGCGTCATAAATTAATAGTAGCATTTGGTGCGAGGTAGGTAGATTATAAGAAAAAAAAAGCATGAACACGACTGTAATCCCCAGGCTCGATAGATATCTCCTCAGATTTCTAGTCACTTAAATCTTTGAGGATATCTTAAGGGGGGTAGTCAGAGGTACGTCCAAACACGATATTTGGCACATGCCCACAATTTGCACGGTAGTTAGTATTCCAAAGGGACAGGTTGCAAGTCTATGGTCTATGGCCATACACTTTTCTCTGTGCCCTCCAGTAGAACCGTAGCTCGTGCCAACTCCCCACTGCCTCGCACCCTCGCCGGGCTTAACAGACTTCTTGACCAGAACCCAGACTGTGATATGTTCGCAGACAAGGAAGAGTTTAATGTTGGTATGCCTGAGGTTTTGCGAGAGTGATGACTGAAAGGATGCTTGTTTGTTTTGTTAATATTATAATAATTTGTATTATTTAGTATTATGAAATCTTATTTATTATTTAAATTAATTAATTTATTTGCCTTGTTTGAATACTATTTATTTTTCAATGTATGATAGCTATTTTATATTGATTTGAATATTTTTTATTTTTTAATTTTTTTAATTTCTTAATCTTAAGTAACTTATGTAATTGGTTTTTTAAAATCGTGTAAGTTACTGTATAAATAAATAAATAAATAAATAAATAAATAAATGGTCACTTACTTATAAGAATACTAAAATTTAAGTTAGATTAGGTACATAGAAAACGGCAGAAATTATTTTACGTAATACAAGGCAGTATGGTCTTTAAACTTTGGCCTGCTCAAATGGGCTAATAATGTAAGAAGTATTTTGGTACTTATAAAACTTCTCATAGATAGCTAAAATACTTGTTATTGAAGAATAGATACTACCTAGAACCGACCTAAAAACACAGTTATCAAAAACCGCTTCGTCATAAAACTTTTTGGTAGAAGTGTCAAAACGTCTGACATTTATTAAAAAGAAATTTCCATCAGCTCCAACATGAAATAAGCCATAAAAACTAATAAACATCGCATTATCATAGTTGAGAATGCAAATCGCTCGTAAAACAATCCGCGTCGACAGTTTTTCGCACACTATCGCTAATTAATTGCATATTTCGTAAAGAAACTGAGCCGAGAACGACCATTTAAAATCATTAAGACGGTATAATGGCCTCCCTTGAGCTCAGGCAACAACAAAGTAAATGCAAACAAAAGGTTTTCCCTTTAAGACGTGTTTAAAGCTTGCTTTGTTCGCGAAAGCGGCGAATGACGTGTTAATTGGCGGGAATTTAAGCCGCGAAAACGGTGGATACCCACCGCTGAACATAGACAATTTAACTTTTTTTTTCAAATTTGTAAATAGAACATTTATTCTACGTTTGAAAACTAAAACATCTTCATAACATAATTTCGAAACTTTTTTGTAAATGGCCATTTTATGTAGTTACCTAAGTACAATTTCAAATGACGCAACATAGGAATCTAGCAACTTGATTCACGTCACAACATTGATTTAAAGTTTTATTGATTTGTGTTACCGCAGCCGTTTACAGCTCAATAAACACTCATCACAATAAACAAACACCATCAAAAAACCCGATTTCAAATGGTAGCCGACGGTTTAATTTAATAGTTTTTAATTGGTATAATCGCGCCGTAAAACAGATGCCATAGACAACCGATGAAGTGTATTCCATTCACTCACTCACTAATGACCGGTTTATGACCACGTTCCGTTCTTTACGGCATTAATGTTCATTAGCGTTCTACAGCTACTGAATAATTCGGTCGGTTTCTTTTATAAAACCATCGACAAATTAGCGTGAATGTAAAATTCGAGGGGCAATAAAAACACGTGTTTTTTTAGGTTTTCTTTTTTATTGGAGGTGATAATTGAGATTATGAGGGGACAGATGGTGACGAAGAATTTAAATTGGCGTAGTAGGTACCTACCTACCTACTATTAAAGTTGGAATGTTCTAGAGAAAATCGCAAAGAGATCATGGAAAATAAACATTTAGATGATCGTCTTAAAGCGAAAACGTTTGTGACTGCCAAATTCTTGGTCACTTATATACTTACACATTTAACCGTTATATTTTTGTACGAATCATCATTTATCAAAAAAAGATTTTATTTTTTTAACGAAATTTGCATTTGTAAACGTTGGTTAAAAACATTTATCGTCTATACTAATATTAAGGCTGAAGAGTTTGTTTTTTTGGTTGAACGCGCTAATCTCAGGAACTAGGTACTGGTTCGAATTGAAATAGTATTGTTGTGTTGTTTAACCTGTGGTATGCCGGGATTCCAGACACAATAGAAAATCGATTATGTCTCGCGTGGATCTGCGTTCCGGCATGTCACAGGTTAATCCATTTGTTTGCGCCTTTTGTATTTTGAATTTGGCGGTGATCTGCCGCACTGCGAGGTTTTTTTGGATTATCTGTCGACGAACGCATACTACTAGCGCCACCTGGCGCTGAGCGCAAGAAAAGCTCTCTCTGCGCGGCTCACACCGCGCGCGCATCGGCTATCGGCAAAAAATTGAACTTTTATTCGATATCTTCGGTTCTGTTGGCCACGGAGGCCTACCGGCGGCCTAGACTTCATCCTACTAACAATTAACATTCAAAAATCCTGTGCACGAGTGTGGTGGTGTGTTTTCGGAGTTCGGACTGATCACCGGCCGGCGGCACAGCGCGCACCCAGATTTTCCTGACTCAAGGTAGGTGGATTGCTGTCTTATTCATCTACTCTAGGCGCAAACAATAAATAAACCAGTGCAAACATTCTTGTATGTTCTCATGAACATATTTTCCTTCGAGCCGGATAGTTAATTTTGGTCAATTTCGGTTATACCTACTTGTGGTTAGGCTGGGGCCGCGTGCTAGTAGGTACTTATTTTATTCGGATTTCGGTTATTTCGGGTCGGGTGTAATTTCATTTCATTAGTTTATCTTTGGTGATCAGTTTGAGAGACCATCATACATAACCATGGCTCTCAAGGGTTATGAAAGTAAGTTTAAAATTAGGTACGATTGGTTCGTCCATTCAATAGAAATGGCGGACGGTAAAAGTAAATCGGCTAGTTTGATGTCGGCTAGGCTTCAGAAAATACATCAATATTACGATCTGCTTACGGATTCATACGAAGGCATTTTGAATTCATTTACGGAAAGTTCGGATACGGAAATAATTACAAAATACGATAAATTGTACGCCGATGCAACTTTGTATTACAATAAATTGGAATCGATTTCGGCGGGATTCCCGAGTACGGCGGGTACATTCATGCCCACGGATAGTGCTCCCACAGCTAGGTTACCTAGGATTAGCCTATCTACTTTTGACGGTGACGTATTTTCGTGGAGTAGCTTTATTAGCTTGTTTAACTCGCTGGTGCTTTCTCGGAAAGATATTTCAAAAACGGAAAAGTTTCATTATTTGTTTTCCAATCTGGAAAAGGAACCCAAGTCATTGATCAAGCATCTTCCAATGATCGATGCCTCGCTGGATACGGCAATGGATCTTTTACGGAGTAGGTATGAGAATACTCGGCTACTTGCGGACTCGCACATTTCGCGAGTATTACATTTGCCGGCATTGAAGCAAGCGACCGGGCTTCGCACTAAGATACTGAATCCATTGCTGGAATCCACCCGGGCTCTCAAAAACTTGGGCTTACCTACTGAACAGTGGAGCTACCTACTGTTCTACATTAGTTTGTCTAAGTTGCCGATCGACATAAAAACTAGATTCGAACAATTACACGGCGGTAATCTGAACACTTTGCCTACGTTTGAACAATTGACGGAGTTCCTAGGTAATGAGTGTAGGCTGTTAGATACGGCTACGGAACCGGTTTGTTACCCGGACTCTAATAGAGAGCCGGAGCGCCCTCGCAGAGGAGACCGCGCTATTCATGCTGTAGGTAGTAACTTTCGCTCTGACGATAATAATAATAATGAGTGCGTGTACTGTCACATACCGGGTCACAAACTGTATCATTGTTACAAGTTTCGAAACTTAGATAAAACTGCCCGCAAACATGTAGTCCAGAGCAAGTGCCTGTGCTTTAAGTGTTTCGGCAATCATTCGGCGGCGGAGTGCACTAGGTCGAGCCAATGCTCCCAGTGCGGTCATTCGGGACATGATAGTTTGATATGTCAAAGCAACCCGCGTGCGGGCTACGGTAATCAGTCGCAGGGTGCTCGGAATAATAATAATAATTCTTCGCGTGAAGGATGGAACGGTTCGGGGGGAACGGGTGACCGCGGAGTCACTCGACCTCAAGGTCACCGCGGTGGTGACCCGGGCGGTAATGCCCCGCCTGCCCGATGGTCGGACTTGCCGCGGTCTTCGGCACCGGCGTCGGCGCCTAGGTCCGGCAATCAAGCGCACGCCGAGAGCGGCGATGTGCGCAACGGTTGGAATCGAACCCGCGACAATCGCGAGTATCGTGACCACGACCGGCGGACCCCGCGCGGGCCGAGTCCTACGGAGGCTCGGCGCCCCGCAATATAGCAATTACAGCAATCGTGTGCAACCGCTGTTTCGCCCACGCTACCGTATAACGTTACCCTACCTACGGCGATCATCGAAGTTCAAGCGTCGAACGGTGAGTTTATACGGGCGCGTGCTTTATTAGATACCGGGGCGGAAATAAGCGTCGTGCGTAGTGATCTAGTAACTACACTACGTTTAAAGCGGTTTAACACACTCATCCGACTAACCGGGGTCGGTGGTACTCATACCGGAGATAGTACACATATGGTTACAATTAATTTTAGGCCTGTACGGACAGGGAAACCTTTATTATCGGTTACGGCGGCTTTATTAAAAAACCCTACGGCCTATTTAGCGCGTAAGATAGGTATATCTAAGTTAGGTATAAATTTAAAAATAAATACGGAAGACGGTATTTTGAATGATTTTCAGATAGATTTGATTTTAGGTTCAGATATTCTCGGTCAGGTACTGAACCAAGCTGTTGACTTAGGGGTCAACGGACCCTATGCGTTAAATACGATTTTTGATCACGTGGTGTTCGGCCCTACGGAACATTCGGAAGAGTTAGGTACGACCTCTTTGCATGTGACTAACGCGGGTCTTACAACGAGTGCCACCTTGGCGGATCAAGTTGAACGGTTTTGGCGCTCCGAGGAACCTCCTGGACGGCCAGTGAAGGATCCATCGGATATTCAATGCGAACGGTTATTTAGTTCTACGGTGTCTCGCAGCTCGGACGGTAAGTACGTGGTCCGCCTACCGCTGCTACCTAGCCACGAGTTAGGCGACACTAGTCAGATTGCTTTACGTAGGTTTTTGTCGATCGAACGACGAATGGAACGACAACCTGAATTTAAAACGAAGTATGTAGAATTTATGTCGGAATATATTAAACTCGGTCACATGCGGTTATCTAACTTTGATATTAATTCTAATGAACAGCATTACATTCTTTCGCACCACGGTGTTTTCAAGAAGTCGGGAGATACAAATAAAATACGCGTAGTTTTCGACGGCAGTGTTCGGTCTAGTAACGGAGTGTCATTGAACGATTGTTTGTATTCGGGCGAACGATTACAAAACGATATTACGGATATTATTATTAACTTTCGGTTACCTCTTGTGGTGTTTACCACAGATGTAAAAATGATGTTTCGAATGACCTGGGTTGACCCCGTTGATCGAAAATATCAACTCATTTATTGGCGGGCTTCTAGTTCGGAACCACTTCGGCTTTATGAGCTTACGACGAATACGTACGGTTTAAAGTCTAGTCCTTTTGTCGCTATACGTTGTCTCCACCAACTTGCAAATGACGAGCAGAATAGGTACCCTCGGGCTGCTAAGTTATTAATTAAAAATTCATATGTAGATGATCTTAACGGGGGTGGGGATTCGTTGCAAGAGGCCATTGACCTTCGGAACGAATTAACGGCACTTATGAGTTCAGCGGGATACGAACTTCGGAAGTGGTCATCTAATGACACGCGAGTACTGTGTAGTCTGCCACCTGATCATTTAGAAACGCCTCGTACCTTTGACGAACGTACAGATGACGGCACCGGATTTGTAAAGATTTTAGGTATTCAATGGAACCCTAAAATTGATAATTTTACTTATAGGCTCGAGTTGCCCCAGGAAGAGCAGGTTACTCGGAGAATTATCTTATCTACGGTTGCTAGATTGTTTGATCCACTCGGATGGATCTGCCCGGTTGTTTTTCGGATGAAAATTTTATTGCAGTCGTTATTAGGTAGCGTCGACGACTCGCGCAAGATTGAATGGGATGCGCCGGCATCTTCGGATATCGTTCGTCAGTGGTCAGACATAACAACGGACCTACCTAACTTGCAACGACTATCTATTCCTCGGTGTATAAAAACCGATAAGAACGCACGTTACTCATTACACGGTTTCTGTGACGGCTCTTCATTGGGTTTCGCGGCGGCGGTTTATGTGCGTACGGAGCACTCGGACGGTTCGGTTCTAGTACGATTACTGATAGCTAAAACTAGGGTTGCACCTCTCAAGTCGAATCGTACGATTCCCAAGTTAGAGTTGAGCGGTGCTACGTTATTGGTTACGCTACTTAATCATGTTTATTATTCAACGGAGAATAACATTAAATTTGACGATGTCACTGGTTGGTGTGACAGCACTATTGTTTTAGCGTGGCTTCGGACGCCGCCACACAAACTTCAAGTGTTTGAAGGAAATCGGGTTGCTCAGATTACTACTTCGAAGGTAGCTATTCAGTGGAGACATATTCCGGGTTCCATGAATAGTGCCGATGTAGCGTCGCGCGGTGCGACAGCAGCGGATTTATTAACGGATAGGAGCTGGTGGGAGCCACATTGGCTGTGCGCTCCGCCCGACCAGTGGCCTAGGAGCTGTGTAGACCTCCCTACGGCGGAGTCATTACCGGGACTTAAGGTCAAGTCTCTTCATGTCGGAAATATAGATTCGGAATTTGATTTAATTGAAAGGTTTAGTTCATTTGAAAGGTTGATTAATGTTACGGCTTTTATTTTACGGTTCGGTAGTCGGTATAATCGGGGAAAATTTATCGGTATTAATATTTCGGTTTCGGAAAGGCGAAATGCCATATCTTATTTAATTCGGTCGGTTCAAGAACGGTTTTTCTGTGAGGAATTATTAGCTTTACGGTCGGACACTCCGATAAAAAGCTCATTGCGAAGATTAAATTTGTTTATAGATAAAAATAATATAATAAGAGTCGGCGGTCGGATTGATGCGGCAACTTTGCCATATGATGCCAGGCATCAAATATTGTTGCCAGGAAGATGTAAATTCACGGAATTATTGGTAACTTATTATCATCATAATTATTGTCATTGCGGAGCCAACACACTTGCGGCTATTCTATCACGGTTTTATTGGATACTTTCGGTTCGGCGGATTACTCGGTTTATTACTTTTCGGTGCATACCTTGCTATAGGTCTAATGCGAGACCTACGCAACCTTTCATGGCGGATTTACCGGCGGATAGAATCAGACAATCGCGTCCATTTTTAGGAGTCGGTACGGATTTTGCAGGACCGTTTTTCATTAAAACGAGCTCCTTACGGAATGCTAAAATTAAGAAATGTTATTTATGTGTATTTGTCTGTTTAAGTACTAAAGCGGTTCATTTAGAAATTGTTTCGGATTTATCGGTAGAAGCTTTCGTAGCTACATTAACTCGGTTCGTGTCCAGGCGGGGACTACCTTCATTAATACGGTCGGATTGCGGTACTAACTTTACGGGAACGGATAAGCATCTCAAGGAGATGTACATATTTCTTCGTGACAATCATTCGGATATTGAACGCCATCTAGGTAGGCAAGAAGTTACCTGGCTATTTAATGCTCCATCTAGTCCAAATTTCGGTGGGCTATTTGAAGCTGCGGTAAAATCGGCTAAGACTCACGCGCGTAGAGTCATCGGTGAGACTCGGTTGACGTTCGAAGAACTTACTACGTTCTTCACCAAGGTTGAAGCGGTCATGAATTCTCGGCCCTTGTGCCCGCTCAGCTCGGATCCTGCTGATTTCGAAGTTTTAACGCCGGGACATTTTCTGATCGGTCAGTCTTTAGTGGCACTGCCGGAGTACCCGTACACTGAAGTCAAAATGTCTCGTTTATCTCGGTTTCAACAAATTCAGAAATTATCTCAACATTTTTGGTCACGATGGAATATGGAATATTTACATACTTTGCAGCAACGGTATAAATGGACATCTCACACTGATCCACCAAAGTTAGATGACTTAGTTTTGATAAAAGAAGATAATCAACCGGCCTCTCATTGGAAACGGGGTCGTCTAGTAAAATTATTACCGGGTAGAAATGGGGTTGTTCGGATAGCTGAGGTAAAGACCCAGTCTGGTGTCCTGTTAAGGCCCATTTCTAAATTGTGTAGATTACCTATTGGGAATTAGGAACCAAGGAGACCTTGGTTCGGGGGGAAGATGTTTGCGCCTTTTGTATTTTGAATTTGGCGGTGATCTGCCGCACTGCGAGGTTTTTTTGGATTATCTGTCGACGAACGCATACTACTAGCGCCACCTGGCGCTGAGCGCAAGAAAAGCTCTCTCTGCGCGGCTCACACCGCGCGCGCATCGGCTATCGGCAAAAAATTGAACTTTTATTCGATATCTTCGGTTCTGTTGGCCACGGAGGCCTACCGGCGGCCTAGACTTCATCCTACTAACAATTAACATTCAAAAATCCTGTGCACGAGTGTGGTGGTGTGTTTTCGGAGTTCGGACTGATCACCGGCCGGCGGCACAGCGCGCACCCAGATTTTCCTGACTCAAGGTAGGTGGATTGCTGTCTTATTCATCTACTCTAGGCGCAAACAATAAATAAACCAGTGCAAACATTCTTGTATGTTCTCATGAACACCATTTATCGGAAGGCTAAGCTATAATAACATCACGCTACGACCAATAGGAGCGGAGCATCAAAAAAAATATAGCAAAAATGAAAATTTTTTTTACTGAAAACGCGCAGACACAGTCAGTTAGTTAAATAAAAAAACGCAAATAAAACCAAACAGCCTTGCCATGTAATGATTGGTACTAAATGACCTACCATTTTAGATCAGCATTGGTTCTTCACACGCTCGCAACGTGATTTCTGCGAATTAGCGTTTGTATGTTCTCTAGGAAATTATTGAACAGCTAATAGACGCATCATACTTCTTCAAAACGGTACTTAACGAGTCTATTGTCTGTGGCTACCGTTCAATTTTTGAAATTTAGGTTACTTAACATGCGAGCCAACGAACTGGCTGTACCTATATTATTTCAAATTTATGAATTCTTTTTCTAAACACGACTTTTTCTGTAATCATTCAAATTAAGAATTCTTTTTCAAACCCTTTTTTTCTTTACCATGTTTTATATAGTTTGAATTCGGGTTACATAAGTGATATAATTATATTTTTAAACTTATGCATTATTAGTATTAAACGGGTAAATAAAACGCGATAAATACCCGTTTAATACACACACAAAAAGTTCGAAAGATTATAAATATAAAATACACTTCAAATAACCTTTAAATGAAGTCGTCAACTCAATTGAGACATACTGCGTTCGATTCCCACGAAACTGAAAGTTACTCCACTCATCGCCCACGTTATGACCCCAATAAACCGACATTGACAGTTAATTCAGAATATTTTCGTAACACATTGACTAGTGACGAGCAAATAGCAGAGGGTAATTGTGTTTTGAAAGACGTTCATTCGGATTTTGTGGAGTAAGAGCGGTTTCGCACTACGTCCGATCCGAATCCGATCCGAACCCGTGAAAATATGGATCTAGAAAAATGGACTAGTCCGATCTCTGATACAAATCGAAGCAATTCAGGAGCCACCTTTAAGGCATACGTCATTTTACGTGACGGAAATGACGGACAACGGAAAGAAATCGGATCTAGTGCGTAAATTACCATAGAAATAGTTCTACAACTACTACATATTTTCTAGTACATATTTTCACGGGTTCAGATCGGATTCGGATCGGACGTAATGCGAAACCGCTCTAACGGATGCTAAATGTCACAAATAATACCGTTCATTCCTTAACGTTCTTTATTCAAAATGATTCTTTTTTTATTAATTTTCGATTTACAAAAAATAACAGTCATAAACAATAGTGTGAGTTCGATTTTCAAAATGTTTATTTTTTGAATTAGCTTGGAATGGAAGCTGTAGTTACAAGAAGGGAGGGTTTGAATGTGCATAGATATAAGAGTAGAGGTAGACCTAAGAAAAGATGGATGGACTGTGTGGAAGACGATTGTGTAGGGAGTGAGTACTGAGATGACGGATGATAGGGGAGAGAGAGGAAGAGAACCTGCTGTGCCGACCCCACCAGTGGGATAAGGGCAGGAAGATGATAATGGAAGCTGTAGTTACCTTGATGGTGGACTCTGGTAGCTGTAGCTGGGCGGCCAGCTCGCACCTCCTCGGGCGGGAGACATAGTTCTCCTTCATAAATTCCTTCTCAAGCCTGGCTAGCTGTTCTCTGGTGAACGCTGTGCGGTATCTCCTGGGAAATGAAGTTCTTATTAAAAAACTACTTTAAAAAACATAATATTTCATTTTCATGTTTATCTTAATTATTTTTTGTGATTGTTGCTCCATATTCATATAATATAACTAGCATCCGCCCACAGCTTCGCCCGCGTGGTACCTTGAAAAACAAATCATCGCTATTCCACGGGAACCTTACATTTTTTCGGAATAAAATGTAGCCTATGTGTTATTCCAGACCATAATCTATATCTTTGCCAGATTTCATTCAGATCCGTTCAGCCGTTTTAACGTGAAAGAGTAACAAACATTCAGACATCCTCACAAACTTTCGCGTTTATAATATTAGTAGGATATATATTATTGGGTTATAGTTTAATATAATATTTTATATTAAATTATAACCTTAGCTTAAAAATCTAAAAAATACCTGATATTCGGGTCAGGAGCTGAACCGGAATTTGTCATCTGCTCCGACTGCGGACTGAGAGATTCTGTGGACAAGGAAAATAAATTTATATTTATAAAAAACTAAAAGGTTCTAGTACCTACCTATAATATGCCTTTATTACAAATAATTATAAATACTCTAATTATAAATCTTTTTTTATTAAGCCCGAAAAAGAGTTTTTTAGAAAATCAATGATGGAAAATCTTACAAATTGCAACAATATCTCATAAAGAGCTTTTTACTGAAACTTGAATATAACATGATTTTTTGGATCAGCAAGCATTTAATAAAAATAAATATCAAGTATTAAATAGTAATAAGCTGAAATAACTAACATAATTTATTATCGACTTTAGTTATTTAAGAAAGACAAAATCTACAAAGCTATTTAAAAATTAAATTAGTTTAAGCCCCTTGTAATTACCGCATCGAACAGTTCTAAAGGACCGTTAATCTCTATAGCTACTGCTTAGCTTTTTAAAGGGTTGGAAGTGCGCGTACGCACTTCAAATCCTTTAAAAGGCACGCCGTTTTATCTTAATATCCTTTGTCTAGTCTAATTGTACCATAAAAAGAAAGCCGACTAATTTAGTGAATTGACTTGTCGTAAAAAATGACCGAAGCCGCGGGGAGCCACTACAGTTTATTCTGTGGCGTCTGTAGGTGCTAATTGCACACACGAAAAGTTTCAAAAAGAATACATTAACACAAAACAAACTCAAATAAGCATTTTCTAATTATATATTTTCCCATACGTTTTTACAAAGACACCGATATTATAAAAAAACTAAACGCGTCTTTACAAATCTGGTTAGATTGAAGTGGTTCTAAATTTAAAAAGGCCGCGGTTTGTTGACACTACTTCGAAACGCTTTCAAGTTAACTTTCATTGTCTATGGTCTTAATGGCGGCGTGATTGAGATGTTCTTTTTATTTTTATTATCTTTTTTCTAAACTTTTTTGAACTTTTCAGCAAATTTTTATTTTTAGTAATTAGTCTATGTTTATAGATGGCATTATGCTGAGTGGTAATACATTTTATTGACCAATTATCTTTTAATATTGAAATAACTACTGATAATAAATGGTTTTTTTTCAATGCTTCCTTATAGTTTTCGACATAAATAAGTACCTACCTATATCTTTATTTCTATAATACTTATTCCAATATTGTCGGTCATAAAAACAAATCGTTTACTCTTAAGAAAAACATGTTTCACTTATAAAAGATTTGCAATATCAATGAGCCCTCGTTATAGTAAATTTATCACGCATTAAGTGCTCCAGACATTTTTTTTAATCCCACTGGTGGCGTCAGATCCACTCGAGTCTTTCCCATGCTGGGTGGCGACAGAACACTCAAAACTCAATTTGCCAAGTCTAGCCGCGCTTCCGTATCATACAACTTGTCTATGGTCACCAGCTGCGCTTTGACTCGTGCATTCAAAAAAAGAAATTAAAAAGTTCCGAAATAGCTTCCGTTCTTATTTTAAACGGAAGATGAGTGGCGACTCGAGAACGGTTTTAATGTTTTTTTTTATTGATCGGAAGGAATGAGTGTAATGGAAACTTTTTTTGACAACTTTTTAAAATCAGAACGTAGATCGTTCTCCGTTGATCGTGTCGTCGGAATGATTTGAATTTCGAAACGTTTCGGCCGCTTCTTTGTTTCAGAATGCATGTTAATTTTAAATGTAAACTTTGAACGGTCGTTCGTAATGCATAAGGCTTTGGTTACATTAACCAACTCTACTCGAAAGCTCAATGTTTTGCTTTTCTTCTTAACGTGTCACTAGTTCTTTTTAACCAGTGTGCTGAAAGGGATAATACGCACTTCAGACTCTTTTCTTGCACTTAGCAATGTCTTCAAACCATCAAAGTTCTACGAAATGCCAGTTTCCTCACGAAGGTTTCAGAGCATCAAGTCTCGTTCTAAAACGTAAGACCTTTTTGCGTACTTAGTTTTATAATACTTACCTACTTAGCTACTTTTTCATCATTTTTATAAATAGCTTTTATTTTATATTGCCAACCTTCTTGAAGTTTTTTAATGTAGAGCATCAAACCTTGTTTGAACATAATAAGACCTTTTTACGCAGTTTAAATTAATTTTCTGATGATTTTTATTTAAACTTTATCAAGTAGGTAGGTAGGTTTTATTACAAGTTGCCGAACTTTTTGGAACGTCTTAATTCAGAGCATCAACAGTGAACTATTAGGTATTGAGTTACGAAACAAAACGTGGTCTGTTGTTTAGCACTTATTTAGGAACGCGATTGTCTTAATCATTTCACTGATAAGTGATAGGTCGATGTGATGTTGTAAGTAAAGTAACTATCTGAAATTTACATATAACTTAAAAGAAATATCTATACCTAAGTAGTTTGTACTGTAGTTTTCAAATTTTGTGCGTTAAGTTGTTCCTATCTTTAGAATTATTGAACCGATTTTGAAAATTCTTTATACTAAAAATTAATGCACAGAAGCGTACTTATTAAATTTTTTTCATAACACTTTTTCGAAAGAAGAAGATGTAAACTGATAGATACCTTAGCTGATGTAGTGATCTCTTTCCTTTATTAAACTCAACTCGATTCTCCTCAACGCTTTCATAATTATTCACAACAAACAATTTCAGTTAAGTATCTCGTAATAGGTACCTACTTATATTAGTTTTGAATGTACCTACCCGTCGTGAAATAACTTATTATCAATTTTCATGCTTCAGCTTCGTGCTTAAAAGACAAGCTCTAAAATCAAGGTTAATTGTTTTTTTAAATATTTAAAAATAACAAATTGAGAAGAACCACACGGGCGAACTTATTATGAAAAAACACAAAGTAATATTAAACGTGGCTAAGTAAAGACAATAAGGCAATGAAATCTGTCTTCATTGATCCCCCAATGCCAATTAAACCCCCATAAAACAAATGCAGCCGAAACCAACATCTAACCAGACAGGTGTGCCAAATATTACCACCCCTGGACTCAATTAATAGTGGTGACGCTCAATTTGGCCAATGGCCCTTGTAACAACCGATCTATACATTAAATGGCATTATCGAGAATTGCTTTACCACCCTCATGCACCCCACACACGGTCAGGCACGCGTCAGTAATTGTATTGTCGTGAATGGCTGCCTTTAATACGTTTATTGTCTATGACACGGTGTTCGATCGTTCCGCTGATTTGAAATTTAAACGTTATCGGGTTCGGCTGATTTGGAATTGGAACGCGGGTTTCGATTTCTTCGTTTTTAATTTATTGATTGCTTAGCAGTTAGACTTTTTTGTGTTGATTGATGTAATAAGTAAGGTTGTTTCATAAAATTGTCTATTCTTTATAATAATTTTAACGTCAATTTATTTTACGTTCAACGCGTTTCATAAGATTTTGAACGTTTTCCATATTGTAGAGTACCTAATGATAGATAGCTTAGATAGATCAGTCTGCCCGCGACCACGAACGCTGTAATGTGTTCGAAACGTCGGGAATAAAAACAAAATAGGTACGTGATAAATACCCGTTATTCAATTATAATTATGTCATCAAATCACGGAAGTTTAAAAAGTTTAGATAGCTTAGATTCGTCTGAAATTCATTTATTCCCATAATTAATCTAAGCTAACTAAAGTAATTTGATGTTTTACTTGCATTTAACATTATTAATACCAATAATAGTTACTTAAGCCTAACAAAAGTGGATAAAATCCTCGAAAAAATAAAAATAGAGTCGTCTAGTTTAAAAAAAATGGAACCTTATTAATATTAGAGAAGTACCTACGTAAATCTAAGCTAAATAAAGTACGTAATTTGACATTTTATTAGCATTTGACATTATTAGTACCAATAATAGTTACTTATGCCCATCGATATAAATTATTACTTATGCCTAACAAAAGTGGATAAAATCTTCCAAAAAACCAAAAATAGACGTCTAGTTCAAAAAGAATTAAACCTCTGAATATTAAAGAAGTAGGTACCAAGCAAGTCCCCAGACAGTGACCGTAGTAAACATTAAACAAAGCATAAAAACCCTTCTAGTACAAGATTAACATTGTATTATTCATGAATAAAAGACATTAACGTTGTAAGTACAAAACTCTCTGTGGACTTGAAACAATTTACACACGTATCAACCAATTATCCAATATAAACTCAATTACGCAGTCATTCCTCTCCCCTAAACAATTTCACGATAAAATCCCTATCTACTAGTCGCCAGCGATGTAATGAAGATAAATATCTCGCAGGGGAGTTGAAGCAATAAAAACTAAATCAGTTTGAGCCCAATTGACAAGACGTATTACAATGGTGACCCCTGCGTTTATTTAAAAAAAAAACTCGAACTGTCATTGTCACTGTCAAACCACCCGCGCTTTTGCACATAGACAATATGTTTGCTCGATTTGGCAAATGGCAGCTGCGGTCAGCGAATTAATTTTGACGTTAATTAGTGGTAAGTTCGCGCCGATTTATTACTTAGTTTATCGCCAATTTGACGTGCTAATTGATTGGCATTGGGATTTTGTTGATGTCCGTGGATTGTGAAGATAAATTAATTATAATTCTATAATTATTCATTAGGTTTATGAATATTTTATAATTACAACCTTCTTGTAAGTAGTAGGTAACCTTCTTGTATGGCATTTGTTTCTTTTGAGATCAAATTTGCCAGTGTTCAAATATTGTCATATTATTAGTTACAAAGTCATAGTCAAATTGACAAAAATATAGCTTCTTTGTTAAAAATTCTTGGGATTTTCTCCGATGGATTTAGAATGGAATATTCACTTTAACTCACATATTTTACATTCGCGTCAAGAACTCGGGCTTTATTGGAAAAATAACCACCAAAATGACACAAAAAAACTCAAAAAAACACGAGAAAAAATATAAAAACTAGAGCGACAAAGTTAACAGTCGAAGCGTCGCAGGAACCTACCTGCCTAATTTTTATAATTATAGATTAAATTTTTAACAGCAAAAACTTACCTAACGGTAAAGTTGACAACATAACCCTAATAAAACTATTCCAACTTTAACCGACAAAGAAATCACTTACGGTACTAACAGATTTTAATATCTTTATTGACCACCAACAAAGAATCGGCAAAGTTCAAAGTAGTTGTAAAAAGGTTACAATTTTTACAAATAACAAATTTACCATAATACCTCCAAATACATTTTACAACTTTATTCAAACGGAATAGGGTTCAAAGTCGGAAATAAGCTGGCAAATCGCTAATGTAAGGGATAACTTGTATCTGTTAGAGTTTTGTTTGTAAGTACTTACAATATTTCGTGTTGTACTGTTAGTCTGTTTGGCGGCGACTTTGAAAGCAACGTTTGTAAATGTTTATAGTTATGATAAATTATTCGCGTATGGTTTTATTGTGTTGTGACCATTTCAATTTCCTGGGTTGACTAAAAACTTGTTTGGGTTTTAATCTGCATTCAAATTAATTTTTAATCATAGTTAATTTAAAAGCTTTAGTAGGTTTGGCGCCGACTCTAAAAGGTTTCTAAGAGTCTGGATTGTAAATGTCTGGATGAAAAAAAGTCTAGTAGGTACAGTCACGAGCTTTAATTTGGGACCCATTTCATTGAAATGTTCTGAGAACACTCAGAATTCAAAGGTTGAAAGTTTAGGCCAATATACATTTTAACCACCCACCTAGACGTGTATTACCTATGTACAGTCACGATCGTTAATTTGGAACCCACCTAAGGTGGAATATCGCATAGCAAAATTTTTAACTTTAAGAGCTATTGTTTTTGACGTGCAAATAAATAAATAAAAATAAAATAAATAATGCTGGACAATCCACACAGCATCATCTAGCCCCAAAGTAAGCTACTCAAAGCTTGTGTTATGGGAACTAGATAACTGATATATTTAATACATTATATACATAGATAGATATTTTTTTTTATTATACATACATAGAAAACACCCAGACTAACGGAACAAATTTCTGCAGATCGTACACAAATTTGTTCCGCGGCGGGAATCGAACCCGCAACCTCTTGCGTCGCAGGCGGACTCTCGCCCGCTGTGCCACTGAGGTCGTCTTAAGTATTTGACAACTATGATAGAACGAGGCTGACACGATTATTTTCGATTTAATCAGATCTATTCAGAGACTTGTTGGCATTTCAACTTGAGCGTGATATTCATTTTTAAATTATATTTTATTAATTTTTCGTTTTGAATCTTATCTATCACTATGACTTTCTTCTTTAATGCTGACACAAAAAAAGAATAATGATTAAAGATAATGTAATCACTATGTTAATTAAAGTTCCTGACTGTACCTTACCAATCGATGAAAACTATGTAAGTACAGTTTTCTTAATGCAAATATTTATTTCGTTCACATATTTAGTTGGTCCACGGAAAATTTGACAACCTTTAACTCAACTAGTGGGACATTTCAATGGTAAAAAAGTTAATAAACAAACACATACCTTTACTTTTAGGTGAAGACGGCGGCGTATCATTGTAGTGTTTCAAATCAACCGAAATAGGTTCACGTATTTTACAATCCAAAGAAAAACTAAAAGCTTCCATTTTCAAAAGTTTAAAAAGCACTGGCCGTGAATAAACCGAACGCGCGCGAAAGTGAACTGTCAATGTCAGTGGTGACAGTTCGTTTTCGTTGCACCAAACGCCGCCTACTAAAAATCCATAATGCGGTAACCAATAACGTTAGCCGTTTTCCTCCCCACCAATCAGGGCGGGGCTGTGATGATGTGGCGTCTCTTTCGCTCACGAGCTTTCACGGAGCTTATTCCCCCCTAAAGAGGTAAAGCCCGCGACACAATAGAGCCTTTGGCATTTAGATTGGAATTTAGTTTTCATGGCATTTTTATTTTAGAGTTCTCATTCAAAATGAGATTTTTCTCAAACAGACAGAATATAGATCTAATCAATTGTGTGTTTATCTTTATTTTACTAACTATTTATTGCCCTGGATCGTTTTAAATATCAATAAGAAACATTTTTACAGTTTTTTCTACTCTTTTCATTGTTTTCAGCATAACTTACATTGTTATTTTTTTATATTGACAAATGTCTAATGACCATTTAACCACTAATATACTTTAAATAATAATAAATAAGGCTTGTGATCTCAATGTACTGCCGTAATTTTTCATTGCGGGTGATGCACTGTTAACTATCAAAACCCTTTGTCAAGAAACTTGACAAATGTGAATAATATTGGACTCTCCGCTGGCAACACCGGCCTTATTTAATCATAGCTTCTCATTCCAGTTTAATACCCCCGAGCACTGAACATGATGGTCCGTTATTACTCGGCGCAGACCTAATAATACGATATAACTCGCCTATACTTATTATACTATAACTAGGCTATAAATATAAAGTTAGCTCGCGCAGTTTGTGACATGGAATAATGAAGCGTTGTTTTTATCAGTACGTCTACCATGAGTTGTCACATTTAGATCGGCTGACGTTACTACAGTAGTAATAGCACGTTACTATGACATCTGTCCAAATTGTTACGCATGGTACCAAATTCTAAGAAAACTAATGACGCGCAAATTACATTCACCGTAGAACCTACGCTGCGACGTAGGATAGACTACGTGACGTTTATTTTAAAACTTAACACCAAAAATACTTTGTAAAATAACTGAAAGGTGTTTTTCTTTCGTTTTTTATAACTGTAATGTAGGTATGTAGGCAAGTAGGTTTCTTTCTACTCTTAGTCTTAGACTATATAATTATTTTTTAACTATTAAATACGTATCTACTATTATTATTATATGGTTTTCTACGCAATTGAATTATTTATCATGCTCTAGTTATGAACGGTTTTTTGGGAAATGTTTAAATTAAATTACCAAAATACCATACGTTTTTTACAATTTTGTTTCTCTAAGTTTCACCAATTATAATATAAAAATATAACAAATTAATAATAAAATTAAGACCTCGTCTGTTCCGTGTATTACGAATAGTCTCGACCTAATTGCGCACATGCTAAATTATTAGCTTTAGAACCGAACAAGCGATCACTTAACGTTTTGATAAATAGCTTAAAGAGATAAAGATAACTGCTTAACATTATAATATTGTAGGAGTTTAAGATATTATAGAATTAGCACGCCATTTGACTAGCAGTTTGACTGTAGATAAGATGGACACGGTAAGTAAATTGTATAATATCTGCCTATTACTTTAAGTACTTAGTACTTACCTACTGTTAGAATTATTTGCTAGCCTAAGCTTTTTTGTTGTTCCCAAATAAATTAAATAAATATGTGCCTACCTAGTACTTATAATTTTATTAAGATGTTATGTAGTTAGGTAGTTAAATAGGTACTCCTCATTAAATTATAAGTTATTACCTAAGTAGTAGGTAGATATAGAATATTTAGATTGAAAATGTTATTTTTCAAACATCTTAAGAAGCTAAAATAATATTGAACAGTAGGTTTCAACCTACACATTTGCACGTTTCTTTATTTAAAATATCTAAGCCCTTCATTTGCAAGTATTAACCGTGACGCCTTCGAAGAACCATTACGTATTTACCAAAAATGTGGAAGCAATAAAACCGAAACTAAACAAAACTAAAAGTCACTAAAAGAAAACAAATATTTTTCTTAAAAGAGAAATTCCCGTGCACATTCACAATGTGGCCACAAAGCAACACTCTATAATTGAGCAAAGACAATAACTCTGTGTACCAACAACTTTACAAAAGAAAACTGCTATTGTCTATAGGTAGGCTTTTGGCGGTAAAACTGAGAGACGTCACGCTGACAAGATGGCGGACAAAGGAATATTTATACAGAACAGTAGCAATTTGCTGTGGTGTATAAAATGCTACCGTTTTTAGACAATCTGTCAAAACTAAAGCGTTGAGACCTTTCTTTTGAATTTGATATGCTGTTGATAGATATAGGGAAGTCAATAGTTTAGCTTTAAGTATTTTGATTTACGACATTTCTAACATAAGACAATGACTTTAATTTCAGTTAAACAAAAGGAAACTTCAGCTAAATATTATAATAATATAATATCTATCTATGAAGTATTTACTTGATAATTATATGTACATAGATGTTATTTGAAATCCAAGTGCTTAGGTATCTATTTACCTAGTTTTCATGAATTATTGACGACTATTTGAAAAACCCATTTAATTGTAGGCCACATCCTTTAGCTAAGTAGTTACCTAGGTAGGTATTATTCTAACTAATATGTAGGTACTTACTTACCAAATTTACGAAAAAGAAAAAAGCCTCTCAGAACCACAATAATAACGAGATGATAAAAAGAATAAGTACCTACCTACTAAATTTGCGTTAGAACAAAAAAAAACATTTTTTTATTTTTTTTGTTCTAATCTAACACAAATTTAATTAATTTTTACGTTAGATTGATTTTATTGGCTTTGCCATTGTCATCTAGAAAATTACTTACATCAACATTTTTTTCAGTTTTGTTTAGTAGGTATTACCAATGACTTTGTTTCATATATCTATAAAATAACGCTAAAATCACAAACCCTCCGCTACAATAAAAAACTAAATCCCAAATATGACTATGATAATCTACTGTTAAATACAAACAAAACTACCTGTATTTTATTTAATCTCACCCCATAAAAAACACAAAGGGCACGACAACTGAGCCCACCCTTGACTATTTACACCCTAAACTAATACCGCTAATGCCCTTTTTTCAAAAGCAATCTGATGCTCAATTGACTTGTTTATACACAAATATTTATAGATTACGATACGAGTCTATTTAAAGAATATCTTTAATTTTTAGGGTTCCGTACCTCAAAAGAAAAAAGAAACCGTCATAAGATTGCTTTGTTGTCCGTCTGTCTGTCTGTACTTCCCGTTGACTGAAAAGCATGAAGCTTGGCATGAAGCTGTTTTATTAGCAAAAGTAAAAGACAAAATACAAAATCGTTAATTTCTTGGTATTTTGATAACATAAAAAAATATTTTTTGTGGAACCCTCGATGCGATTCAGGCTAGCATTTGTTCAGTTTTTTTATCTAGAAATGCTGCGAAATATTACATCTTCTGACAACCTCTAGGTAATTTATTTACCTATGTCATTTATTTAAATATTGAACATTGAAAAATTAAATACCAGCACTAATTGAAAACTCAGCCGTATTTAGACATAATTTAAAAAATTGAAAAGCAAACAAGAAAAATACTTGAAAAATATTTATTTTTCTAAAAGAAAGACCTCCAAATCTAAATTACCACTATTTAGTCTATTTATTGGTTCTGGTCCCGGCAGTAAAAAGGTTTCCTTGCTCGTTCATCCTTAGCTGTAAACGTCAAAGCGCCGACGGTGAATGTCGGAAGATAACAGACAAAAGCGAAATTACTGTTTAATTACTTATTCATTTTGTTTACCGTTATGTCATAATGGTTTTATGTTAACTGTCAATATATAAAAAAACTAAGATTTTTGGTTATAATAGAGAACCGATAAAATTGCTGTGTCTGTACAAAAACGCATACGTAGGTGCTTGAAAAATATTGTGTGATTGAAAAAAAAATCATCTGATCTAGGCTTTAACGCGTTTTGGTCAATACAAAAACAATATATAAAGGTACCAAGTACCTACACTATTCAATAAAATAATTAACGGGATAAATTTTACTACAATCAGTTATTTTTTACTTATCTCTTATGATATTTTAATTTGCTATGTTTTATAAGAGGAAATTGCACTCAGTGTGCGTGCGTCTCAACTTTTAACATGTTCTTTTTTCAAAATGCTTTACATCAATTTTTTTTATTTATTTTGACATCGCATGCCAAATGATAATTCATTCATCCTCATCTACAAAAAATATTTTTAATTATTTTTGTAAATATCTACATACCTATCTACATGTTTATTGTCTCTTATTAATTAGGTAAGTAGGTACCTATATTTAAAATTTCTTGATACTTCTCCCGTTCCTACATAATTCCGGCCATGATTTATTAAAAAAAAACTTTCAGATAGGTCATAAAAAAAACTTACCATGTGGCCTATCATCAACTCCGTCGCTGTCCACTTCACTCCTCACACTCCCAGGACTCGCCCTCTTGAGATCGTCCTGTGGTCCTTCATTAAATCCTCTTTTATCATAAGACATAAAAAACGGAAAATTCGGCACCCGATTCTGTTGAAAATAATACCCCATCTTCCCCTCCCGTACTTTCACCTCCTCATCTTCCGAGTGTTCCGTGAAATCTTGAGTAATCGTATTTTCAATATCGATTTCGGGCGATCTCCTATGATCATTCAATCCGACAATCGATTCTATTGAGAAATTGTGGTTTTTCGGCAGTTTAGTCTGCATCTTGTTTTCGGTATCCATTTAAAAAAAACACAGCACACGCGCGCGCGATTCGTATTTGGAACGTTCGAATGTCAGATTTGAACTGAGAATTCGTGTTCTGTTTTCGAATGATGCGGTGGCCACGCCTCTAACTGGGGAGGTATCGTCTCCTTTGTAAAACGAGTCGCAAGCGAATTTCGACTCTATTCCGTGGACTTAACAATTACATTCTCAGAAACATTGAATAAGGTTAAGTCAATAAAGCTTTTATCAAACGATTTTGGTTCTTAGCACTTTACAATAAGGAGTTGTGAGATAGTGAGTGCTAGTAATTTGGCTATGACAAAAATGTTCATAGAACCAGCCAGATAAACACGTTATTATGGATTCTAATACTAAACCACAGTTGTACAAGATATTTTTTATGCTATTTTTGTACCTAATCAGACGCCATTTTGTTAACGCATCTTGCGTTATTAAAACGTATTTAATATGGAAATCTTGTAGTGAACTGCCTAGTTTTTATTCGCTACCTTTAGAGATGAATATATTACCTTTTATTTTATACCATAACATCTTTACAGTTTTGATTCCTGGTACTTTAAATTTTACCTAAAATCATTGATATTTTTGAATACGCCCTTACTAAAGAATAGACTAAAGCACTTGGTATTCAGGGCCCGGTAGTAAGGGAGCCTAACGCCTAGCCTCTACGCCTTGCGCCCTGACTCTTATTACACCACTCTTATTTAGGGTAAGGGTCCCTGAATTCAGGGTAGTGTAATAAGTGCTTTAGTCACCGAATAACTAATAGGTACCAATACTTACTACATCTAATTCGCGTAAGAATTCTATGTTTACATAATTTGTATTGAATTATAATTACGTAGCGGAGCGTAGAGGGTCTACGCCGTAGACTACTCTACGCCACGTCTTCGTAGCTTGTTACTACGAGTGTTGAAAATTTATTGATCTAGTACTCATAATGGTGTAAGTATAATAAACAAATAATTGAAACGGCCTTAACCTAACAGTACTTAGCCGACCTCAGTGGCGCAGCGGGCGAGAGTCCGCCTGCGACGCAAGAGGTTGCGGGTTCGATTCCCGCCGCGGAACAAATTTGTGTACGATCTGCAGAAATTTGTTCCGTTGGTCTGGGTGTTTTCTATGTATAATAAAAAATATCTATCTATGTATATAATGTATTAAATATATCAGTTATCTAGTACCCATAACACAAGCTTTGAGTAGCTTACTTTGGGGCTGGATGATGCTGTGTGGATTGTCCAGCATTATTTATTTATATAATGTGCTTAAATATTAAATTAAAACAGTTCTTTCAGCATACTGGTGCTTGACAAGTTTATATGGAGGTCACCCACCATCCTTCAACTTAATCGACTAGAAAAGTAAAAAAATTAAAAGCGTGTCGTATATATAAGATAAATCAGTCAGTCAGTCAGTCAGTCAGTCAGTCAGTCAGGTTAAGCTCTTATATAGGTATAGATTAATAATTAGGCATTAAGCCCTCCTTTTGTCACACATGTTATGTAATTTGTGTACAATAAAGTATAAATAAATAAATAAATAAATAATATCATAATAACTACTAAACGGTGAAGGAAAACATCGTGAGGAAACCGGCATACCCTAGAACCAAAAATTCGAAGGTGTGTGTCATAGGTTAGTATTCTTATAAGTGGCGATGGCCTTGCAACCTGTCACGTACGGAATACTAACTACTGCGCAAAATGTGGGCATGTACCAAATGTCATGTTTGGACTTGCCGCTGACTACCCTCTTTAGATATCCTCAAAGATCTAAGTAACTAAAGATCTGAGGAGATATCTACCGAGCCTGGGGATTACAGTCGTGATCATATTTTTTTTTTTTAAATATAACTACTGTGCAAAATGCTAGTGTCAAATGTCATGTTTGGGCGTGCCTCTGACTACCCCCTTTAGTTATCCTCAAAGATGTAAGTAACTAGAGATCTGAGGAGATATCTACCGAGCCTGGGGATTACAGTCGTGATCATGGTTTTTTACTTCCATACTTACCTACGTCCTTTTTTCCTACTTTTCCCGGTTTGAGATATCAGTGAATAAATTAGTTGAGTAATTACCTACTAAAAAATGATGTGACTAACTAATAAAGATTTTTTTTTTTTTTATCAGTAGATTCCTGAAATATTATTTTTCGAAGCAGGTGTTTACATAAAAGAATATATTGAATAAATATTACCAGAGTAAATTTTAGCGGCTTTCCGCGACATCTATTGGCGAGTAGCGGCTAAAGTGTATGTGCTTCTATCTACGAGCGAGTAGAATTTTTATTATTGCACTAGGACAAACTGCTTACAACGTAGTTCCGGTCAAACCAATAGATGGCGCTGTTTTAAATTTTACAAATTATCCTGGCCGATTTAGAAACATTTTTTGCTCTCTCATTGATGACCAGAAAATGTATCGCGTTAGAAAAAAACCGTAAGAAATATCTGTGAAAAAATTTCCTTCCGCGCGGAACCCGCACCTCTCAGGTCTCAGCCAGACACTCGCCCGCCACGCCACTGAAGTAGTCAAGAAATAGATATAAAGTACATCAACACGACATTAACGAGTGCTTAAACCTAAGGCGCCATCACGAGCGAATGAATCGCGGCGATATTGTCAAATAGTGGAATGGAACAGAAAACCATTGTAAGACAGAAATAACAAAAAATATATAAAAACTTTTGGCGATCTCTTGCGAGGCGCTACGATACGCTGGCGGAACAATCGCCGTCTTGCGGAGATTACAGAATCAAGAATCAAGAATGTTTATTTGCTAAATAAGTGTTACATAGGTTCTTAAATTTAATAATACCTACTTACCTAATAATATTAAATAATTACCTACTTAGAACTCGCCGCGATATACTCGCACGTCGTGGAGATGGCGCCTTAGAACTAAGTAGATACTTATTTCACGTTCATCATTCGTGCTCTGACTGAAAATACAACAAAAGAAAAAAACCAGTTGTATCCAACCTCGGCATTAGCAATTTTGATAAAAACAGCACACACAATATTAACACAGAAGTGCTAAGAACATTCAAAGTGTTTCATTCGAATAATGTCAATTTTTTTATTTCAATTTGGTTTCAGGATCACGACTCTGTGCATCGTGATCGAATTTTTATGGAAAAATACAATATTATTCGACAACTTCATGTCTGGAAATTGCCAAGTTTTCGGAATTGCTTTCATTTTTAAGATTCTTTTTACCATAAAAAAATAGTTGAAAACGGATAGTTGGGTACTAAAACCTCACGTAGCTAACTATCTTACGTCACAGCGTACTACAGCGACTGTAGTTTGCGCTTCATTCATTTGCTTAGAATTTGGTGCCATGAGTAACAATTTTGACAGATGTCATAGTAACGTACTATTACTACTGTAGTGACGTCAGCCGATCTTAATGTGACAACTCATGGTAGACGTACTGCTTGTTTTGCGGTTTATTTTACCACTAAGAAGCTTATTGGTACAAGCTTTTTTTTATTAATTACCTCATAATTCGGCTACGTAAGGCCCCACTTCTTACAGTATTTTTTATTTTGTGTTGATAGTTAACCGATTTTGATGAGTGTAGTAGGTAGGGGCGATAATACTTACCTAGGTATTCCCCCCCCCCTCCACCCCCTCCGTTGTAAAAAGAGGAACAGTACGTCTACCGTGAGTTGTCACATGTAGATCGGCTGACGTTACTACAGTAGTAATAGTACGTTACTATGGGATCTGTCAAAATTGTTAGTCATGGTACCAAATTCTAAGCAAATTAATGTGACGTAGGATAGTTAACTACGTGACGTTTTAGTGTCCAACTATCCGCTAGAGGCGCTGTACAAGTTTTCATACATTTTTAACTAGTCGCTAGCGAGAGTAGATTGTGAAAACTCATGGTAGACCTACAGAGTGTGGATTGAAATAAATACACCCGGATTGGAGTGCTTCTCCGTTCGACCCAAGATTGTTCTACCCAATAGGTATTTATCTCCTTTCAACCAAAAACATATTCTCCTTTCTACCCAATCCATAAATGTGAGTCACAGTGAATTTTAAGCAGTAGGTACAGACACTATAGGTATCTATGTAATAATGAAATGATTACTAACATTAAATCCAAAAGCTTTTACTAAAGGTAAATATTATATGATTTAAGTAGGTATAGGTAGGTACCTACATACTTTCGTTTCGTTTCCGGTCTGTTTGGACTGAAATTCATATAGTAGGTACAATCTCGTTTTGTTCAAATCCCATAATCGCCTTTTCCCAAAATGACTTATTTTCTAATGTCTTTGTTCATGAATGTCTTAAATGAAACTGTCGAATTGGTGTACAGTCAGTAACACTTAATTATATTATACTATCAGAAGTTAAAAATTCTAGTACCTAAGTACTTATAGGTTTTTAAAATCGTTGTTTTATTAAAAGTAGTAGTGGGCTCATTCCTAAAGTTCAGATACCAGGAAAGCAGAAACGATGGAGAGGTATTTAATAGTAGATTTACAGTGAGTCACTTACTTGGTTTATTTGTAGATTTCCTAACTAATTTAAATGCGAAAGTGAGTTTGCTAGTTTTTATACAAATTATTTCGTAAAAAACGTAATTTTGCATGACTGACATTAACTAGATAAGTTTTTTTATTTAAACTCTGTATTTACTTATGTTCCGAATCTAAACTTTGTTGTGTATATTCTTACATGTTTATTTGATTATATGATTATTAAGTTGATTAGTATATTGTTGTTTGACCAGTAGACAAATTTGACTGAGCACTACCTAGATAAGTCTGATTTGAGTTTTTTTTTTAATAAAAATGTTCTTGAGTTGAGTCGAATATCTACATGCTTGTATTTGATCTGATGACCTTGTTGCTTCTGTGTTTACACTGTGTCATTTCTTTAAATTTACACAATAGAAATTAGGAATAAGTAGGTGTGGGTAGAAACGAGCATAATATATTAAAGGTTTTTGGTAGAAAGGAGAAATTTACCTATTGGGTAGAACAATCTTGGGTCGAACGGAGAAGCACTCCCGGATTGTGAACCTCCCTTTTTGGTAGTCGGTTAAAATGAAATAAAATTTAAATAAGTTTAACATATATTACAGATACCTACATAAACGTCTATCTACCTGTTACTTGGACGAATTAACCAGTTTTCATTGACCTAGTTAAATACTTGGTAGGTAGGTACATCATTTGACATTACTCTATTGTGCTTGATATAAATTGTTTTTGCAAATATTCTCGAGTACATGGTGTAAGAGCGGTTACGCACTGCGTCCGATCCGAACCCGTGATTAAATATGGATCTAGAAAACTCGGACCGAATTCGGATATTGCTTACGCAATAGTCCGATCTCTGATACAAATCCAAGTAATTCAGGAGCTACCTTTTGGCATACCCACGTCATTTTACGTAACGGAAATGACGAATGACGGAAAGAAATCGGATGTAGTGCGTAAGAGCGGTAACGCACTGCGTAACTCGGACCGAATTCGGATATTGATTACGCACTAGTCCGATCTCTAATACGAATAGGAGCCACCTTTTGTCATACGTAATTTTCACGTTCATACAAATAATACTATGGCTACTTCGTCCGTCAAATCTCATCTCCGGGATGGAGATTCTAGAATGACGGAAATAAATCGGATGATGGAAAACGGATGTAGGTAGTGCGTAAGTTACCACTACTTCCCTTTGGCACTACCGCTTGGGTCTACTAGTAGAGTGAAGGGAAATTACCATAGAATAGTTACAACTTTCACGGATTCGGTCGATTTGATCGAACCCACAGCCTACAGCGCAGAAGGCAGAGCAACTACCAACTGAGCTGTGAGGCCGATCGTAATTATCTACATAATTATTCTACACATACCTATAGTACCTACCTAGGCTCAACGAATCTAGGCATTCGTGAAGTTAGCCGCAAGAGCTGCGCAGTATCGTTTTTCGGGAGCAATTGGAGGTATGAAGAGGGGGGGAAGGAACTGTACATGCGCAAACTCGCACCTGTGGCTAACTTCACGAATGCCTAGATCCGTTGGATGACCTACCACCTAGATGGGACGTCTACTACTTACTACCAATGCTCTCACTCAAGTGAATGATAGGTAGGTAGGTAGGTAGGTATAGCAGTGGCTCTAAGATTTATTCATTAGATCTATTATCGTTAATTTGGTTCCTTTTTACCTACCACTCTCGAAATCACCTCAGTAATTGGTCGTGCAAAAACTGTAAAAGGGGGATGTGGTATTTTTCTCCTACTGCCTCGCTCTAAACCTACAACCTTAAAACTCTATCTCTATCTCTATCTCTATTAAAACGGTTAGTCAAAAACGATAAATCGGACCGGAAAAATGGTGAAAAATCTCTACTAAATATTATAAACACGAAAGTTTGTAAGAATGTATAAATGTATGGATGTAGGTAGATACTCGTATGTTTGATACTCACGCTGAAACGGCTGAACGGATATGGATGAAATTTGATATTTTTTGGTGTAACAACCCACCAGTTTGCCCAAATCCAATTTTTGACCAATAGATAGATACCGCATCCAAAAAACCACCGTCCTCAAATTCTTAGCTTCAGGTAAACTAACTCAAAGTGGTATAAAAGAGTTGCAAAATAAGGATTCGTTTTTATTTGCTACCTGAGTGCCTTCGCATGAGTTCAGTAAAATGAGTTGTACCTGAATTTACTGTAAAAAAATTATCCAGGAACTTAGTAAATTAAATACTAAAATGGATACAAAATTAGTTTATCTTCCCGTTCTAGAACGATAAGTAATGAAAAAACTAAAATTATCTGTTTTTTCGTGATTTATTTACTTAGTAAAAGTTTTCGGAGTGAGAAAAACTGAAAATTATCTTCTTTTGTGATAATTTTATTATTTTGAGTGAAGTTATCTGAACCGGACTTTGTAAAAATACATAACAAATACCAAAAAGAGTTCTTGTGAATAACTTTGTGTAGAGTTTTGAAAAAAAAAAGAAAATAAAAAAAAACTAAACTCGCAAAAAACTGATGGATTGAAATACTTAAACATAAAAAGGACAAGTTCTGAAAATGGAGACGAATTGGACGCTGTACCCACGCGTGGGACTCCGCTCCCCGAACCTCACCAACTCCTCGACCACTCTCCAGGAGAACTTCGAGATTGACTTGGAGGATACTAACTGGATTCTGACATCATCATTTATCATCTTTACCATGCAGACTGGTGAGTACAACATTTAGTGAAGATTGTTTTAGTTAGGACTCAGTGGTTCCCAGACTCTTTTGTTTCATAGACCACTTTCAAAATTATCTGGATCCGGTGGACCCCCTGCATCTACATTACTAGATATTATATTATATATCTATTACATCGAATTTTTAAATCTTGAAAAAAAAATGAAGTTTAGATCTATCTATCTATGGAAACTTGCGTTGTGGCCGAGTTTCAACGACGATTAACAGGCCCCTATTCAATAAACATTACAAATTGTAAAATACAATTAATTGTAAGCGGCTACAATTCTACAAGTTTCTGTTTAATAAAAAAATACGATTTATTGGAGGAAAATTTACAAAATTGTAAAATTTTCTTACAATTCTACATATTTGTAGGTTTTATTAAACAGCACTTGTCATAAAATTCGACAATATTGTCACTTTTTTACAAATTTGTAGACTTGTAATGTTTATTGAATAGGAGCCAGATCGAAAAAAAATATTTATCATTTCCAAATTAGGTACCATTTTTTTCTCAATTTATTTATAACTAGCTTCCGTTCGCGGCTTCGCTCGTGAGGTACCTACATAAAATATAGCCTATGTTACTCAGGGATAATGTAGCATTCTAATGGTGAAAGAATTTTTGAAATCGGACCAGTAGTTTTTGAGTATATTCGTTACAAACAAAAATACAAAAATACAAAACTTTCCTCTTTATAATATTGGAAGAAGCCAACCCCCGACGAAAAAAGAGAAGTGTTATAAGTTTAACGTGTCTGTGTGTGTATTTGTGTATCTTTCTGGCATCGTAGCTCCCAAACGGATGAACCGATTTTCGTTTAGTTTTTTTTGTGTCATAGATAATTTTATCTCGAGTGTTCTTAGCCGTGTTTCATGAAATTCTGTTCAGCCGTTTGAAGTTCATCAGCTCTTTTCTAGTTGATGAGGGGATCTGACTAACTTCCTTATGTCCTATCGATTTAAAATTTGGTACCGTGTTACTTCAATGACGTTGAAAGAACATGGTAAGGTAACCAGTAAGGTTTAGATGGCGGGGGTTTTTCAAATATTAATTTTGTATTATTTTAGTTAGGTACAGCACCGGTGGCCGATTCTACCCAATTTGATATTTTCCGTTATTTTAAAAACATTTTTATTCTTGACTAGATGCGCCCCGCGGTTTCACCCGCGTGGTGATCGGACACTATATCTTTGTAAATTACAGCCTACTAGCTTCCGCCCACGGCTTCGCCCGCGTTGTACCTACCCTGAAAAAGCAAAACAAATCTATCCCACGGAACCGTACATTTTTACGGGATAAAAAGTAGCCTATGTGCTATTCCAGACTATAATCTATATCTGTGCCTTTTATCCAGATCCGTTCAGCTGTTACAGCATAAAGGAGTAACAAACATACATCCATACACATTCTTACAAACTTACGCGTTTATAATATTAGAAGGACGGTACAGAACCATTCGTGCGCGAGTCCGACTCGCACTTGGCCGGTGCGGAATAACTGAAACTACTATCAGTATCTATCCATTTACTTTGTTAACTATTTATGAGAGTAACGTGAGCTATAAATTACTCACAAAGATTTTTAACTCTAAAAGAGCTATTAAAAATACTTTTACTTGTAAATAGGTACTTAGGTATTGTTTTATGTACTTATCTACATAGGTATCCTACTAATATTATAAACGCGAAAGTTTGTTAGGATGTCTGGATGTCTGGATGTCTGGATGTTTGTTACTCTTTCACGCTAAAACGGCTGAACGGATCTGAATGAAATTTGGCACAGATATAGATTATGGTCGGGAATAACACATAGGCTGCATTTTATCCCGGAAAAATGTACGGTTCCCGCGGGATAGATTGTTTTTGTTTTTCAAGGTACCACGAGGGCAAAGCCGCGGGCGGAAGCTAGTTTGTCCATATTTTTTCCAGATTTTGTTTTCATTTGAAAACATCTATCCCACGAGAACCGTACATTTCTACGTTAAAAGTAGGTACTCTTCCAAACTGTAATCTACCTCTGTGCTAATTTTCATCCTGATCCGTTCAGCCGTTTCAGCGTGAAAGAGTAACAACCATCCATACATACAATCTTTCACGTTTATATTATAACTAGCTGATGCCCGCAGCTTCGCCCGCGTGAATGTCGATTATCGCGACTTTTCATACAAACTTTCATCCCCTATTTTATCCCCTTGGGGGTAGAATTAATCAAAATCCTTTCTTAGCGGATGCCTACGTCATAACATCTACCTGCATGCCACATTTCAGCCCGATCCGTCCAGTGGTTTCGGCTCTGCGTTGATATATCACTATGTCAGTCAGTCAGTCACCTTTGAGTTATATATATTTAGATTGTTAGTAGGATAGGATAATTTTGTTGAGTAAGAGACAATAACACGCAGTTTCGTTTCGACAACACTCGCTTCGCTCGTTAATCAATTCAGGTCACGAGATAACTAATTGTGGTTTGTGCATTGTAATGTAAGGATAGTTCAATGTTAATCTGAAATAAATTATCATTGTATTCAAATGTTTGAATATGTAAATTAGATTTTATTTTAATAGTTTTTTGGGAAGGGTGTTGAAAGGTTTAAAATATTTAATAGAAGAAGCCATTAATTTTAATTTCCTTCAGCCTAAGTTTAATCAACCTGTGAAAACAGCATGGAAATCCATTCAGTACCTATTATATTACCTAAGTAGGTACCTAGTTTCGAAGATTAGCGTGAAAAGACAGACCAGTCAAATCAGCCTTTTTCTTTGTTAGCTTTTTTTTACACCACAAACGGCTGACCAGATTTTGATAAATGTAGTGTCGTTGGATTCGTCTGAATCACAAGAGTATCATGCTATATGAAATAAATAAATAAATAAATAAAATAATGCTGGACACTATCACACAGCATCATGTAGCCCCAAACTAAGCAGAGCTTGTATAATGGGAACCACATGACTGATAAACTACATAGATATACTTTTTTTTTGTAAATACATACATATTATACATAGAAATGTCAAAAAACATAATATGGCGGCCTTATAAAGCTATTTTACATAACATACAGTCGGATTTTTTTAAATAAATAAGTACCTACTTGTTAGATATGCAGGTTTTTTAGTTTTGTAATACTTAGATAGGCAGGTCCTTGTTATGCAAAGCCTAAGTTATAGCCATAATATCAATGTTAAAGGGATTAATGATCTTAAGCCTGGGATACACTAGGGGGCAAATGAAGAAACAAGTTGCGGAACAGTCCCTCAACAACTACGTGAAGTGTCCCGCGACAATTGTCATGGAACATTTTGCCGGCTACACTAGTCAGTGTGTATAGAAATGTCGCCCGAGGGGGTTGTAGCCCACACTAAAGCCATGTTTAAGAGGCACGTTGCGTACGCGACTACACTTGGTGACAAATGGCGCGACACTGACGCGGGACACGCGCTCGCTCTCGAGGCGGGAGCAAGCAACATGCCCCGCGTCACGTACAATGTTGCGGGGCATGTTGCGGGACAATATGCAACGTTGCAGCGTCACGTAAATTAAGTGTTGCGCGTCATGTTGCGGGACAAAATATCCCCTAGTGTATCCCAGGCTTTACGGGAGCAGTTTCACAGTAAATGCACCCTTATTGTATGGTAAATATAATTTACCCCGAAAGTACAACCATCTTCAGTTATAAACTCCATGTTTTCTCAGGGTTTGGTATGCTGGAGTCGGGTTGTGTATCAATCAAGAACGAAGCCAATATCATGATGAAGAATCTGGCTGATATCTCTCTTGGTGGTAAGTCTGCTGCGCCTCTTACAGGTTGAATTTCGAAAAATCCCTTCTTAGTATACCTACTTCTATCTACGAACTAAGACAGACAACCCTCCAAATTTCAAGTGTCTACGACCAGCGGTTTGAGTCAGTGAGTGTGTCAGTTAGGACTTTGATTCTTATAATAAGTACTACTAGTTTCACCATGCTCTGTTAATTAAACTACAACGAACAACCTGTTAGCCTTTTAATCGCCTGTTAAAGTTTTATGTTTCACGATGTCCTAACAAAGGATTTGAAATGACGTAAAATAGATAACGATAGGTACTTACCTACTTTAACATTCTTGTTAATTTTGATGCCTGATCAGGTAAGTAATGCTTTTTAGCAAAAGTTTGGTGAATTTGTGAACCTAAATGTTGTATTTTAAGATATTTTATTTAGATTTTTTTTAACAATTATACTTTTACTTACTTCTTTAAGAAAAGACTTGATTCAGGTGTGTCTGCGGAAATCCATTACAAATACTGAAAAGGACGGAAATGTCTTGTACTTTCCCGCTAAATAATAACCGCATTAAATAATAGTTTAGCGGGAAAGTACTAGACATTTCCGTCCTTTTCAGTATAAGTAGAGAGCTTGTATATCTTCTAGGTTTAACATACTGGATATTTGGCTACGGCATGTCGTTCGGGACAGGGGCCCTGGAGAACCCAGTGGTGGGCGTGGGCGACTTCCTCCTAGACCCACCAGTGGGCGACCCACTCATGGGACCTCTATTCGCATCCTTCCTGTTCCAACTGTCGTTTGCTACCACTGCAACTACGATTGTAAGCGGCGCTATGGCGGAGAGGTAATTTTACAACTAAGTTTTACAGAATAAAAAATTGAAGGATTTTAAATCATATTGTAAAATCATCCGATCTTGGTAAAACAGCCTAAGTTTCAATCCAAGCTTAACTCAATACATTAGTGAAACCTGCATTCGATTTGGTTCAGCCGTTGCGGAGATTAGCGTGTACGAACGGACAAAATCGGTTGTTTTGGGTAACTATTGATTGCTCGCGACTTCGTCCGCATTTTATTAATTCTAAAATGTTTATTCGACAAATAGGTCCTTACCTACAACAAAACAAAAACCATGCAAATCGGTCCAGCCGTTCTAGAGTTATAAGTGTTCCAACAAACCCGACTTTCTTGGTAAAGTCACGGTTTTCGACGATTTTATTATATGTATAGATATAGATATAAAGAAGATAGATATATAAAACATGGAGAGATAGATAAATAGAATATATTTTGACTTGGACTTTGTATTCTCAGATGTAACTTCAAGGCGTACTGTCTATTCTCGTTCCTGAACACGGTGGTGTACTGCGTGCCGGCGGGCTGGGTGTGGGGCTCGCACGGCTTCCTCAACAAGCTGGGGGCCGTCGACATCGCGGGCTCCGGCCCTGTACATCTTATTGGTAAGTTTACTTGCCAGTTTATCATCTGCGTATAGTGATGAAGACGATAAACCAGTAGCGTCTACGTCACTATACACAGAACAAAAAACTAGTAGCGTCTACGTAGGTCTCGTATAGTGACGCAGAAGATAAACTAGTAACAACAGCGTATAGTGACGTAGACGATAAATTTTACTAGTAGCATCTATCATTTCGGATCAGGAGGTTTTGGAAGCTAAACGTTCTTGGTTGCACATCGACTGTAATATAAAATGCTCTGACAGCAAAACGTCCTCAATTTAAAATGACTGCTAGTTTTCAGAGCACAAAGTCTTTATTATTGAATATTCGCAATGTAAAACGTCATGAGGTAGTGATTATATTCTCTTAGGTCACGAGAGTAAATTGTCCTTATTTACTGAACGTATGTATTTTAAAACGTCAGCAGACAATAAACTAGCTGGTGAGTAAAACTTCGTATGCGGATGGTATAAAAAAACTGTAATTAATCCCCAGACTAGGTAAATACTATAGGTTTATTGTAAACACACAAAATAATAATAAAAAACAAGATAAGCATAAAAAAACATGCCTAATGCAATGGACTTTAAAAACTGGATGTTAAATTAAATCTTCGAGTACTGTAGGTACAGTTAAACGAAATTGGTAAAAATGGAATTTTTCATTAACGAAAATAGTATTTTAAATTGAAAAATTGGAAGAATAGATTCAATATGTTAAGATAGTAGAAATTGGAGTATACGGAGATGGTCACTATACGTCGGCGATATTAATAGACTTCGGTGTTTACTTGCATCCAGCCCGCTTAGCATAAGCACTGTAGACAACGGTTTTGTCGACAATAAAGACGACTGGAGGACTAATAACAGAGGGAAATTGAAGAAGATCACTGTTGTGCCGTCCACATAACGTGGGGAAAGGTCAGGAAGATGATGATGTTAACTATCAATTCAATTTAATTCAAAAATATGTTTATTCAATAAAATCACAAGGATCACTTTGAAACGTCTTAGGTACCTACGTGCGGTGAATCTATGTGCCAATTCCAACCTAACCCAAGTACGAGAAGAGCAGGCAAGAAACTCGTTTCGGTCCTAGCGCTTTTTTGTATGATCCTATAACTTCCAGGGGGAGCATCAGCTTTCGCGTCTGCCCTGATGCTGGGTCCACGGCTGGGGCGCTACGCGCGCGGCACCGCCCCCCTGCCCCTCGGCAACCCCGTCAACGCTGTCATGGGGACCTTCGTGCTCTGGTGGGGATGGCTGGCCTTCAACTCTGGGAGCACTTATGGGGTAAGCCAGGGTTACAGGTCTACGCTCGTGGGGTTTGTGTCCACGGATATTGGGATCAGATGGAGTTAGCCACTGATCCCACGCGTTATAATGTGGTTTATTCCATCCAGTCCTACCAGTAGTTCGATAGTCGAACTGCTTGAATGTTTTTTTCCCAAATTGTTATACTGACGGATCGAACTATTTGGAAACATGGATTTTATTCCGCTGAAACGGCTGAACGGATCTGGATGAAACTTGGTACACACGTAGTTTATGACCAGAACAAAACATAGGCTACTTTTTATCCGGATAGGTACCACGCGGGCGGAGCCGCGCGCGGTTGATAGTAGAAATCGTAGAAGTATACAATTATTAACTAGTTAGTATTCTGTGCTAAACGTTTTCTGGATAACCAAGTCAAAAAATATATTTACTTTTAAAATTAGGAATTAAACAAATTGCCATCGCGTGCGCAACAAATCGCTGTTTTGTTGGAATCATTCAATTTTAAAACGAGTAGCGTTTAGTTTAACGACAATGCATAAGTGGATAGAGTTGTGGTGTTGAGAGCCGGATACACCTGACTTGATACGGAATAGCCGGACATTACTGGTCTTTATAAAAAAAAACAAACATGATCAAGACTGAAATCCCTAGGCACGGTAGATATCTCTTTTTGGTCTTTACAACAATACTTTTATCGTCAAAAGGTTATAAAAAATCGATTCTACCTAAATAAGGCTTTATTTTTTTTGCAGATACATAATAAATATAGGTAGGTAAATCTAATTAGTTGTTTTTCCTTGATTAAAAATACCGTGACTATGCTGTTGTTTAAGTTGCTTTATTATTTAACACTACCTTCCGCTCGCGGCTTTGCTCGCGAGGTACCTACGAAAAATAAAGCCTCTGTTACTCAGGGCCCACTCAGGGATAATGTAGCATTCTAATGGTAAAAGAATATTTGAAATCGGACCAGTAGTTTTTGAGTTTATTCGTTACAAACAAAAACACAAAAATTTACTCTTTATTATATTAGTATAGATTACTAGAAGTAAAGAGTAATGACTTCGAGCGTCACAGAAAAGTTATCCGGCCAATAAAAAGCCGGATTACTCACATCCATGATAGACTCAAAGTAATTATGAGGGTAATATTCAATGCACGTTGGACAGTTCAGCCTTGGTCATGAATCGTAGGATAGTGGTTTGCAAATTAGTCACATCAATCAGTCGTGTTTAGACAATTTACTACTTAGGTAGGTATTAGGTACATTGACGTAGAAAATAACATGGCCTTCGGAAAATCGTTCCAAAAGTGTCCACGCTAAATGAGTATTATAGCGCTGGTGGTGTAGTGGTAGCACCCCTGCCTCACGATCCGAAGGTTGTGGATACAAACCTGGAGCCTCACCACGAAGTCTTCCAGAACGATTCCGTTATAGAAACGTCTCGAAGTTACGCGTAATAACGAAAAATAAACTTTATTTGTTGCGACTTATAGTTAATTTTACACTAGATTTTATTTAACTAGAAAGATAGGTACTTACTAGAAAGAAGAACAAGAAAGAATTTCAATAAAATCAGAAGGATGATTTTGAAATGTCTTAGGTGACTTCCAAGTGCCAATCCAGCCTAACCTTTATCTATATTCTAGACTTATTGTAGGTAAAATAAAATCACAAGGATCATTTTGAAATATCTTTGAGCCTAACCCAAGCCCCCCACACATCTAGGTTCTTAGGTTCACTTTATCTATATTCTAGACTTATTGTAGGTAAGCGGAGCCAAGTGGCAGTATGCAGCGCGCGCTGCCGTGATGACTATGATGGGATCTTTCGGAGGAGGGTGCTTCGGACTGGTGTGAGTATATATACCCACCCTCAAGGAGAGACATCTGTACCCCTAGTATGAGTTTTTGATAGTTTACAAAAACTTTTTTCATACATTTATATCCTTTTAAACTTACGCGATCTGAACACATTATTATCTTATTCTATACCTTTAAACGAGCAATTCTTGTATATCCTACTAATATTATAAACGCGAAAGTTTGTAAGAATGTGTGGATGTGTGGATGTATGGATGTCAGGATGTCTGGATGTTATGTTTACTCTTTCACGCTGAAACGGCTGTACGGATCTGGATGAAATTTGGCACAGATATAGATTATATGTTTAAATATATATTCTCGGGACTTAATCGCGTATTGTGAAACATTCTATTTACCTCGACGTTTCGATGATATTACAATCACCGTGGTCACGAGTAGACTCATCAGTCTACCTATCAGTTCTATTTACTTCGACCATCGTCGAGGTAAATAGAATGTTTCACATGTTTTCAAGTCGCGATAGTTTAAAAATAGATTATAGTCAGGAATAGCACATAGGCTACTTTTTATCCCGGAAAAATGTAGGGTTCCCGAGGGATAGATTTGTTTTTCAAGGTACCACGCGGGCGAAGCCATGAGCGTAAGCTAGTAAGTATATATAATCTGAATCTCGGAAACGGCTCCAGCGATTTTCATGAAATTTAGTATGCAGGGGGCTTCGGGGGCGATAAATCGATCTAGCTAGGTTTCATTTTTAGAAAACGTTGTTTGCCAAAAAACCGTGCTAAGCTCGTTCATCCAGGTACTAGATACATAATAACACCCAGACACAGAACAAACATCTGCGTTCATCACACAAATGTTAGTTCTGGGTGGGGATCGAACCCACAACCTACAGCGCAGAAGGCAGAGATACTACCAACTGAGCTGTGACAATCGTAGGTAATGCTGCGTTCATTTGATTCAGGTTTACTCTGATAAAGAACAAGGGTAGAGCTGACGTCATGGAGTTGATCAACAGTATCCTAGGCTCATTGGTATCAATAACAGGTAAATAATACAACCTTGACAACCTCTGTGGCGCAGCGGGCGAGAGTCCGCCTGCGACGCAAGAGGTTGCGGGTTCGATTCCCGCCACGGAACAAATTTGTGTACGATCTGCAGAAATTTGTTCCGTTGGTCTGGGTGTTTTCTATGTATAATAAAAAAAAAATTATCTATCTATGTATATAATGTATTCAATATATCAGTTATCTAGTACCCATAACACAAGCTTTGAGTAGCTTACTTTGGGGCTAGATGATTCTGTGTGGATTGTCTAGCATTATTTATATTTATTTATTTATTTAATAATTATATTTTAGGTACCAGAGCTTACTTTATTATTGAGACCCTGGATTTTCTTCTTTATGTATCTCATCAAAAGTGAAATAGGTGTTTGTATGAGAATAATTCTTTAAACCTAAATACTTACCTACTACATTCCATGCATCTTTTTTTTCACATTCTTTTTTTGTTGTTTGTTATTGTGAGGAGGTTTTAAGACAGGACAACGTCTGTCGGCTCAGCCAGTCAAAAAAAACGAGAAAAGCTCGATCCAAGTACCACAGTTGCGCGAGAGTCAGTTAGATCACAATAAATATTTCTTCCAGCGGGCTGCTTTCTATACAGAGCGTGGGAGGCGCTTCTGATCGGCGTGATAGGGGCTGCTATAGCCTCGGCCACTGGGCCACTCTTCGACAAGATGAAGGTGGACGACCCCGTGGGTGCCTCAGCCGTCCACGGAGCCTGTGGCTTTTGGGGTGAGGGCGATAGCGAGTGTTAACAAAAGAGTTAACGCTAGGGCCCAGCGAGTTTCTTGTCAGTTCTCCTCGCACTGGGGATAGGACTGGAATTGGCACCTAGACTCATCTAGTACCTATGTAAGACGATTCAAAATGATCTCTGTGATTTTACTGAATAAAACATTTTTAACCCCCGACCAGTGTTGCCAGATACACTGTAAATAAAGCAGATCTAGGTACCTACTGTATTTTCACACGATCCACTGTACACTGTAATACTAAAAAAAATTACAATGTATGGGAACACTGTAATTTTTCATTTTTTTTAACTTTTATTGTAATTTTGTATCAAACTCTGTAATTTTGAGCACTTTTGAGCACCAAACACTAATATAATTTGTCTCATCTGGCAACACTGCCCCCGACGCAAAAAGAGGGGTGTTCTAAGTTTAACGTGTCTGTCTGTCTGTATATCTGTCTGTGGTATCGTAGCTCCCAAACGGTGAACCGTGGATTTGCCAAAGATTGAATATCGACTTTATTCCCTCGACGTTTGTGTTTAAAATGCCGTTTAACGTGTAGATAGCTTATGTGCTGCTTACGTGAATTTTTGACATAATTTTTTAGCGTAGGTAATTGACAAGCCCCGCCTACCACAGCACATTTTTTGCGTTCACTGGTTATTTTACTTCAGGTGTGATTGCTGTTGGCCTGTTTGCTGACAACCCCATACCCATGGACACCACCAATGGAAGATCTGGCCTGTTCAAAGGTATACCTACTCATCATCATTATCATCATGGTATCGACCTTGTGGCAATTTGCGGACGGGCGGGCGGTGCAAGCGGCTCGCAGTTTCGCTAGACAAAAAAAAACCCAGTTGTTCTATGACGTCATAGAACAGTCATAGTCCTATGACTATGACGTCAAAGAACAGTTAACACTTTTTTATCCCTGTAGTACCTACAATGGTAGAAAAATTGAAACGAAAACTAGCCCAACTGTTCTATAGAACTAATAATATCTTAACTTCCTTAAACATACCTACATGATTACGACTGTAATCCCCAGGCTCGGTAAATATTTCCTCAGATCTCTAGTTACTTAGATCTTTGAGGAAGTCAGAGGCACGTCCAAACATATTTGGCACATGCCCACATTATGCACAGTGGTTAGTATTCCGTACGTGACAAGTTGCAAGCTCATCGCCGCTTATAAGATTAATGACACCTTCGAATTTTTGGTTCTAGGGTATGCCGGTTTGCTCACGATGTTTTCCTTCACCGTTTAAGAGGAATTTGCATTGATATGCGCAGTGCATTTTTCAAATGGAAAAACTCATTGGTGCATGACTAGGTTTGAACCCACGGCCTTCGGATCGTGAAGCAGGGGTGCTACCACTACACCGACAGTGCTCTCGCTCTCTGTACGTCTACCATGAGTTGTCACATTTAGATCGGCTGACGTCACTACAGTAATAATAGTACGTTACTATGTCATCTGTCAAAATTGTTACTCATGGTACCAAATTCCAAGCAAATGAATGAAGCGCAAACTACAGTCGCTGTAGTACGCTGTGACGTAGGATAGTTAACTACGTGACGTTTTAGTACCCAACTATCCGCTAGAGGCGCTGTACAAGTTTTCATACAATTTTTTAACTACAATCGCTAGCGAGTGTAGATTGTGAAAACTCATTACACCTACTGCCACCGCCTTAAATATCCGTGATATCCCCCCAGGTGGTGGCTGGTATCTCCTTGGTGTCCAAACACTGACAGCTACTTGCCTCATGGTGTGGGGTATCGTGGTGACCATGGCACTTCTGTGGGTCATTGACCGCATACTGCCTATCAGGATGGACCCTTATGAGGAACTACTGGGGGCAGACCTTACCGAGCACCGGATCCGGCATGGACAGGTAGGTACTCCATGTCTCGTATGTCTCAAGTGTGTTATGTATATCTTAGAAAAATAGACAAATTGTTTAGGTACCTACCTAACTCATCATCATCATTTTCCTGCCCTTTTCCCACGTTATGTGGGGTCGGCACAACAGCACCTACCTAACTATCCTACTAATATTATAAACGCGAAAGTTTGTAAGAATGTATGGATGTATGTTTGTTACTCTTTCACTCTGAAACGATTGAAAGGATCTGGATGAAATTTAGCACAGAGATAGATTAAAGTCTGGAATAGCACTTATGTTACTTTTTATCCCGGAAAAATGTACAGTTCCCGCGGGATAGATGTGCTTTTGTTTTTCAATGTACCACGCAGGCGAAGCCGCGGGTGGAAGCTAGGTTTGTATATTTTTTAGGGACAATGTGCTTAAGTTTAAGAGTGTTTAGACACTAAAATGTATCTAATGTACGTAAATTATTAGCATCTCTAGCGTGCCAAGTACATGTCTCGGGTGTGTCTCTTCTCTATTTAGTGGTATGATTATAGCGGGTGTCTCTGATGTGTCATTATTCCTTAAGCATGTCTCTTGGGCGTCATATAACTTCGCAATACGTTTGATGCTCGTGTCATTGTGATGGAAAGACAACTGAAAGATTTACATGTTATTATGTAGGTTAATTATTAGCGTCTCTAGCCTGCCTCGTATGTCTCGGATGTGTCTATTCAGTGGTATGATTATAACGGTTGTCTCTGACTATATGATTGAGCATGTCTCATGTGTCATTAAGCATGTCTCATGTGTTATCAAGCATGTCTCTTGTGTGTCAAAAAACTTTTGAAACTTTTGTGATACGTTTGATGATCGTTTCAGATGGAAAGACAACTGAAAGATTTATAATGATGATTATTTTCGCAGGTTGGTGTGTCGCGGGCAGTGTCAGCTCTGAGAGCGTACCATCGCTCCAACAGCATCGAAGAAGTTGGCGGTATTGGCGTCAACACTGGACACAGTCTCGTGGTGGACAAGATAAAGGAGGCAAGTAGCCATACGGTATTATATAAATGACTAGCTTCTGCACGCGGCGTCGCCCGCGAAGTACCTACATAAAATATAGCGTATGTTCATCCTGAAAGTTCATTCTACACATTGGTGAAAGAATTTTTCAAATCGGTTCAGTAGTTTCAGAGCCTATTCAATTCAAACAAACAAACAAACAAACAAACAATCAAATCTTTCCTCTTTATAATATTAGCATAGACGAGTGATAGAGGGAAATGGAAAAAGACATGTGCCGATAACACAAAGCTAGATTGTCCTTCTGATACGGACCGTGTGGGATTACATACATACATAAAATCACGCCTGTTTCCCGACGGGGTAGGCAGAGACCACGGATATCCAATTGCTTCGATCCTGACATACCTCTTGCTTCATTCACCCTCATTACATTCTTCGTACACGCGCGTCGGTTTAGGGTACTCTGGACCTGGCCTTTCTCTAAAACATCCCCGATTTGCTCGAGGTACGTACGCCGAGGTCTTCCCCTTCCAACTGTCCCATTCACACTCGCCTTATACAACTGTTTCGTCAATCTCCTTTCATCCATCCTTTGTACATGCCCAAACAATCTTGAGATTAGGACAAGATAATGACGATCAGTCCTTCGATTACGTAGGTAATTCTGATACTATCAAAACATTGTTACAAACAGCTTCTATTTGCTAGTGATGACTTGTATTATGGAAAGTTTATTGCCTTAAAATTATTTTATTATATTATTGTTTATTGCCTTATGTATATTGTTTTTAAATATCAGAATTACGTAATCACAGTACAGTTGCTGATAGACATTAATTGTAACTGATTATAATCAGAGTTACGTAATAGCCACCATGGGCTTGAAAACAGAAAAAAAAAACAAAATGGTATCGCTCTAAATAGCTACAACCTTTTCATTTCGGTTACGTACTACTATAACCTCCATTAAAACGGTTAGTCATGAACAATACATACAAAAAAGTTTCGCTCAATTCACCGGTTAGACCGATATGATTTCGTTATTTTCCAGATTAGTGAGCTCTGCGACGCGTCCGCTTTTACGACGACAAACGAAGCTCGCTTTAACCGGTTAATCTGAATTCGAGTTTCGAAATACCAGTTATTGCCGGTTTTTTCCGGTAAATTATTAACCGGTTCCAAGCCTTGATGACGATGATGATGATGGGGGATGATGATGAATTGTTTGTTTTCAGGCGAACAAAAAGAAAGCCGGCGGACAACAGAGTTTCACCAACAACGCATTCCTTCAAGACGAGCCGGCACAACGCAACAACGGGATCCTAAACCATAGACGCAGGGACCCCGATAACGAACTCCACAGAACGCTAGACTCTATGGCGGATGAGATAGATGGCGCGAATTTCAAAAATCGAAGCAAACAAAATGGCAGGTCCGATACTACGGATGAGATAGATGGCGCGAATTTCAAAAATCGAAGCAAACAAAATGGCGGGTCGGATACTATACAAGTTCCCGAGAGTTTGAAGGGGAGGAAGTTTAAAGAGTTATCTGTGGCGGAGATTGAGGAGTTGGGGGAGATGAATGCTAGTCAGGATAGGTTTAGGCATAGATTTCACGAAGCAGATTATAAGAACGACGTGGAGATAGCCAACGCTAATATAAGATGGATTGATTGAGGGTAGTTTTTGAAAAAACAACGTACTTAGATTAGAGTTGCCAGATAAGGGCGTATCATTTCCTGTAGGTCTACCATGAGTTTTCACAATATACACTCGCTAGCGACTGTAGTTAAAAAATTGTATGAAAACTTGTACAGCGCCTCTAGCGGATAGTTGGGTACTAAAACGTCACGTAGTTAACTATCCTACGTCACAGTGTACTACAGCGACTGTAGTATGCGCTTCATTCATTTGCTTAGAATTTGGTACCATGAGTAACAATTTTGACTGATGTCATAGTAACGTACTATTACTACTGTAGTAACGTCAGCCGATCTAAATGTGACAACTCATGGAAGACGTAGGTACTGTACATTTAAAAAAACAACAAATTAAGTAGAGTAAATTCCAACTACAAATGTTTGCTGTTGGACGGGCAATAAAAAAATATTACAAAATCCTATTAATCCTAATTAGTCGTAAACTAAGTTTTAAACACTATTAATTATCTTAAAAATATATTTTATTTTGTACGTAAGGATACAATCACTTAAAGTAATCTATTTATATTTTAAGTGAAAATTAATGATAAAAAAATATAAGTATTTCAATGATTTGTATTTTATTCAGTCTTAAAATAAGTTTTTCTTATGACTTTTTTAGCTGGCAACTTCGATGCTATCAATGTTGCCAGCTAAAAATCATAATACTCGTAAAAAAACTAAAGTAGTTGTAGTGATTTGAATACTTGTAATAAGGCACTTCGAACGTAAAAACTCATTGGTGCATGACCAGGTTTGAACCCACGACCTTCGGATCGTGAGGCAGGGTTGCTACCACTACACCACCAGCGCTCTTAGTTAGTTACAGATAGTTGATTTTGTGCATGTAAAAATTTTAATATAATTTTTTGACATAATTGACAAGCCCCGCCTACCACATTTTTGTGGGGTCATTTTTTAGCTCAACGAATGCTTCCATTTACGTTCACTAGAACGCTTAATATTTTAACATACAGAATTATTGAACCAATGGCTAATTTCAGTAGGCAAAGCCTTAAATCCTTTTATAGCCTCACTTATATCCTCAATAGGTACAGCAAGTGTGAAAAGTTTGTACTCTTTCTGCACTCGACTGGCTGTGGTCTCTGTTGCGTTGTACATAGAGTCTATATTGCGGACTGGTAGGATTATTTCTAACGCTTGTAGATGTTCGAAGGCTTTTAGTATAACGGGGCGAGGTACTGTTTGAGTTGACGAATTAGCAGCCGCGAATTTAGTATATCTGTAATAGAAAGTTTTATATACAAAAACAAAAAATATATATCCTACTAATATTATAAACTAGCCGCGCCCCGCGGTTTTACCCGCGTGGTGATGGACACTATATCTTTATAAATTACTAGTTTCTGCCCACGGCTTCGCCCGGGTGGTACCATGAAAAATCCAAAACAAATCAGGATGTGAAAGTTAGTGATGATGTATGGCTGTTTGTTACTCTTTCGCGCTGAAAGTTTCAGAAATCCGTTCAGCCGTTTCAGCCTGAAACGGCTGAACGGATCTTGATGAAATTTGGCACAGAATAGATTATAGTCTGGAATAGCATATAGGCTACTTTACGGTTCCCGCGGTATAGATTTGATTTAGTTTTTCGAGGTACCACGCGGGCGAAGCCGCGGGTGGAAGCTAGTATTATTATAATACAATAAAATAGTGGAACTATCATAAAAAGATGCGCCTACACTCTACAAGAACAAGACCCTCAAAATTTTAAGTGTCAAGTGTGTGTACAGGACTTCTTACGCTATAATTTATGATTAACTTACCTATGCAATACCATTTCAAAATTCATTGGCTGTCCGTCAAATATATCCATGCCATGTTTCATAGCGATGACCAGAGACAATTCGAGAATAGACAAGGATTGTAGAAGTTTTACTCTATGCTCCGGCGCCACTGTGTTGTCTATGGCCGAGGTCAGGTCTACTGGGTCTATGTAAGGCTTTAGTGGTGATAGTTTCGATGCTATTTGGAACTGAAATTAAAATATTATTCATTTTATAAGTGTAAAGTGGTAAAAAAAGTGGGCTTGCAACCTGTCACTTACGGTATACTAACTAGGTACTGTAATATGTGGGCATGTGCTTAATATCATGTTTGGACGTGTCTCTGACTACCCTCTTTAAATATCCTCAAAGATCTAACTAAGTAACTAAAGATCTTAGGAAGATATCTACCGAGCCCGGGGATTACAGTTGTAATCATATAACTACCTACCTTAATAATACAAAATTAAACATTTTAAAAAACCCCGACATCTTAACCTTTCTCTAACATATCATATTTAAAATCATGGTTACCTTACCATATACTTTCAATATCATTGAAGTAACACGGTACCATATTTCGAATCGACCGGACATAAGGAAGTTAGTCAGATCCCCTCATCAACTAGATAAGAGCTGATGATCTTCAAACGGCTGAACAGATTTTCATGAAACATGGCTAAGAACACTCGGGGTAAAATTATCTATGACACAGAAAAAACTAAACGAAAATCGGTTCATCCGTTTGGGAGCTACGGTGCCACAGACAGATACACAGACACACAGACACACAGACACACAGACACACAGATACACTGACAGACACGTTAAACTTTTAACACCCTCTTTTTCGTCGGGGGTTACAACGTGTATTCCCGCTGTCCCCGAACTCTGTGTCCCCGTCTAACGGGGACAGCGTTACTTTAATTAAATATTTAAAATGACTTCCCGTTGTCCCCGTGTCCTTTCCCCGTTAATATCTCTATATATATAAAAATGAATTGCTGTTCGTTAGTCTCGCTAAAACTCGAGAACGGCTAAACGGATTTATCTTATCTTGGTCTTGAAATGTTCGTGGAGGTCTAGGGAAGGTTGAAAAGGTAAGAAAAAATCGAATAACTGCCGGGAAAACCCTAAAAAATAGCCCTTTTCTATTTCCCATACAAACGTTTAAATAAAATGTAGAGTCAATTTGAACTTTAAATTATAAGATACCCAGGTAGGTGACCGAGCTTTGCTCGTTTTTTTGGGGTAAACGACGTTTTCTAAAAATGAAACCTAGCTAGATCGATTTATCGCCCCCGAAACCCTCTGCATACAAAATTTCATGAAAATCGCTGGAGCCGTTTCCGAGATTCCAATTATATATCTAAACTAATATTATAAAGAGGAAAACTTTGATTGTTTGTTTGTTTGAAATGAATAGGCTCCGAAACTACTGAACCGATTTAAAAAATTCTTTCACTGTTGGGAAGCTACACTATCAGCGGGTGACATAGGCTATATTATGTTTTCAAAAAAATTAGGGATCCTTACTAAAACTTCAATAATGTAACCCAAGGTGTAAAAAAATTACCTAAAATATTCTTTACATCGTGTGCGCTGCGAAAACTATTGACGATAGAATAAAATAATGTACTACGACTTTGTAGAACACATCATTATTTCCAAAAAGTGTCGCGACAGCATATGTCTAACTATTATGGTTTTGCCACAAGAGTTCTTTTACTTTAAAATTGTAATTAAAAGGCCGCTGTTAAAAAACGCACTTAATTTGTGTCTTAGTATTAATCCTTATCAAAATAAATCACATCATATCCTAGACTGTTTCAATACCTATAAATAACTTTTTGAATTACTCAATTTGGACATTCCATTCGAAAGAAATCACGAAATTAAGAATGTAAGTATTAGAAAAAAGTTGCGTGTTAGCCGCTCACCCTGCTCGGCTAGCTAGACAGCACCATAGAGTACGTACGTAGTACGTACGTACGGGACGGGAGGGTAGTAAATTTCAAATAATAACAAAAAGATCTTTTAAATAAAAATAAAATCATAAATATAATAATACCTATCCAAACTTTCTTTATAATTTTCTTCTTTTAGTAACCTGACGGTCAGACAGCAAGATATCTCAGATGTCACGGTGACAAGAGTTATGCGTGGCGCAAACTGCTGGTCAGATCACCGACTAGTCATCACGAAGTTGCGTCTACGTTTAAGCCCTCGCCGTAGATCTTGCAGGGCGAAACCCACTTGTCTTCATCTGAAAAAACTTGAGTCTGCTGAAACACTAGCAACTTACAGAAATGCTGCCAACACCTATACAGCAACTATCAATCCCCTAGAGGGTAATATCAAGGAAACCTGGAAGAACTTGTCCTCAAAGATTCTCTGTGCGGCCACTGAAACCTTAGGCCAAAAACCTCGAATCAGTGAAGACTGGTTTGATGAAAACGACAAGTTACTGACAGATGCGTTAGCAAAACACCGCCAGCTCCTTCGGACGGAAAATCAGGCAACTGTCTCTGATAGAGTAAAAGAAAGTACATCCCAACTACGCAAACTTACTCGCACAGCGAAAGATGAGTGGTGGCAACACAAGGTTCGTCACATTCAATGGCTTGCGGACACCAATCAGCTAGGTGAATTTTTCGGCGAGATAAGAAAGTTAGTGGGATATACTCACCGAGTGAACGTGCCCCTAAAATCAACTAATGGTACTCTCCTGATCAGCAAAGGAGAAGTTCTGAATCGCTGGGCAGAACACTATAATAACTTACTAAACGTGGACCGTTCTGCAGATCTCGACTACATAAGATCGCTTCCACACCTCCCACAATCCGATGAACTGGATTTCCCTCCCACTCTTCAGGAGGTAGTGAATGCTATCAAGGCCCAAAAGAACCAAAAGTCGGTTGGGGTTGATAATGTACCAGGAGAGTTACTGAAATATGGAGGAATTGAACTGCAACAAAAGATCTGGCAGTTCTTTCAACGGATGTGGGAAATCGAGGAAGTTCCTAGTGATTTTGGGGTTTCACTTGTTTGTTCCTTATATAAAAACAAAGGTGACCGATCTGACTGTAATTCCTACAGAGGTATTTCCCTTCTGTCTACCCCAGGCAAGGCCTTTGCTAGGGTACTCCTAAACCGCCTAATGGAGTTGTCAGAAAATATTCTGCCTGAGACCCAGTTTGGTTTTCGTCCCAACCGAGGTACGTGCGAAGCTATTTTCTCTCTGAGGCAACTACAAGAAAAGAGCAGAGAGCAGGGTCAGCCCCTATTTCTGTGCTTCATTGACCTCGAGAAAGCTTTCGACAGCGTACCACGCGAAGCATTATGGATAGTCCTCTCCAAACTGGGATGTACCGATAAGTTTATACGCTTAATAAGGCTCCTTCATGACAATATGACATGCTGCGTAACTGTTAATAGTGAGCGGTCAGATCAGTTCCCCGTTACCTGCGGTGTAAAGCAAGGCTGTGTACTAGCACCCACACTGTTTGCTTTATACTTCTCTGTGGTCGTGAAGGAGACTTTGAAAGAAACTACTGAAGGAATCCGTATCCGATTTCGCACAGACGGCGGTATCTTTAACCTATCTAGGTTAAAAGCGCATACTAAGGTAACTTATGATCTGATTACCGAGCTTATGTACGCCGATGACCTGTGCTTCGTTACGGAATCTCAAGAGGGACTCCAAGACCTAATAACTAGATTTAACGAAGCATGCTGTAGATTTGGCCTCAAAATAAGTATAACAAAGACCGAGGTGATGGCCATGGATGCTGACGATCAAGCTCCTTTAAATTTACAGGTTGGCGGAACAACACTAAAATAGACCCATCAGTTTAGATATTTGGGAAGCTGCATAACAGCCAAAGGTGACCTTGATTCGGAAATGAACAGCAGACTCGGTTGTGCTATGGCTGCTTTTGGGAAACTCCGAAAGAGGGTGTTTCGCTCCCACAATATCAAACTGAGTACCAAAATCCAAGTATACATGGCGATTGTTCTGCCTAATATCTTGTACTCGTCTGAGACATGGTGCCTGTACCGCAGACACATACGCACGCTAGACAGATTCCATTTGAAATGCCTCCGCGACATTATGAATATCAAATGGTCGGATCGGATTCGCAACACCGATGTACTGCGACGAGCTAATGTCAGCGGGATAGAGGCATATCTTATGCGGCGTCAGCTGCGTTGGTGCGGGCACCTGTCTCGGATGTCCGATGAGAGGAAGACGAAGCGCATCTTCTTTTCTGAACTAGAACATGGTAAGCGAAAACGCGGTGGCCAGTTTCTTCGTTTTAAAGATGTTCAGAAAAGACATATGAAAAGATGTAATATTGAGCCTTCCTCTTGGGAATCCCTCGCTGAAAAGCGACCTGAATGGAGACGTCTCGTTCAGGATAAAGTGTATCAGTTTGAAGACGATAGGCGGCGTGAGCTAGATGACAAACGTGACCAACTTAAAAGTCGACCGCCTGCCAACATCCAATTCAACTACACGAATGGTATCTTAACGTGCATTACCTGTGCTAGAACATTTAGTGCAAAAATAGGCTATATTAGCCATTTAAGGGCAAAACATCCAAGCTCTACCTAATTGATTGAAGTCCTAAAGCCAAGACACTGTAGCCGAAATCGGCTAGGTTGATTATATATTATATTATTATATATATTTATATTAACCTGACGCAAATAGAAGGGTTGGTTATGTGTGTGTATTATAATTTTGAATTTTGAAATTTTTGTCAAATTTGAGAGCATTGGTGGTGTAGTGGTAGTACCCCTGCCTCACGATCCGAAGGTCGTGGGTTTAAACCTGGTCGTGCACCAATGAATTTTTGCATTTGAGAAAATTATGTGCGCAATGCCTGTGTTCTTAAACGGTGAAGGAAAACATCTTGAAGAAACCGGCATACATTAGAACCAAAAATTCGAAGGTGTGTGTCATAGGTTAGTATTCTTTTAAGCGGCGATGGGCTTGCAACCTGTCACGTACGAATACGAAGTACTGTGCAAAATGTGGGCGTGTGTCAAATATCATTGCCTCTGAGTACCCTCTTTAGATATCCTCAAAGATCTAAGTAACTAGAGATCTGAGGAGATATCTACCGAGCCTGGGGATTACAGTCGTGACCATGTATAGGTAATAAATACCCGTGCGAAGCCGGGGCGGACTGCTAGTATATATATAAACAAGAATTGCTCGTTTAAAGGTATAAGATAACTCACTGTTGTCTAAGCAATGTAGAAGGCGGTACGAAGTTTGCCGGGACAGCTAGTAGTTGAATAAAATACATACCAGTACGTTCCGAAACACTTGTTCATTAACTGTATAATAGCAGAACTTTTCTATACTGTCCGTAATTTTGTCATTATCGACCAATCCTTGTACATGTGCGTTCCAATCCTGCACAAACATGGGATCTAACTCACTGAACTGTTTGGGGTCTATTCTGCAACGGTGTAAAACTTCTTCTGGTATTGAAAAGTCTGTGTCAATGTTTACTTCTGGGGTATCTGAAAATTAAAAGTAGGCCTTATAAGGATACTGTAGTGTGGGCAATTCTACAAAAATATTTCAAACTAGCTTCCGCCCCGGCTTCGCCGGCGTGGTACCTTGAAAAACACAAACAACTCTATTCCGCGGGAACCGTACATATCTCCGGGATAAAAAGTGACTATGATCTATATCTGTGCCAAATTTCATCCTGATCCGTTCAGCCGTTTCAGCGTGAAAGAGTAACAAACATAGGTACATCCAGACATCCACACATTCTTACTCGCTTTTATAATATTAGTAGGTAGGATAGATAATTTATAATATTATAGAATGCAAGCGTGAACTATTTTCTGTGTCTGTCTGTTTTTTTGGTTGTTGAAACTACTGAATGGATAAAGTTTTCACAGTTACAGTTTCAATAAAATGTCGCAAAAAAGTCACGCGAAGTCACTGGCAATAAAACAAAAATGGTAGGTACTAATTTTACCTGAAGATTTCTTACTCCGTCCTTTCTTCCTCACCGGCATACTCAGTAGGTTTAACATCACTTGCTTGAGCGACTCCACCGCGGTCTGGTGGCCGTCGTGAGGGAATATCAGTATGTGGCGGTGGGAGAAGCGAGACTTTACACGCTTTTCCAGGAGTTCCATCACATCTAGTCTGTTGGTGATGCCTGGTAAGGAAACGGTGGGTTATTTTAGGGGTAAATTGCTGATTCGTTGATTAGAAATCGGTTATATAACAAGTATAATAATTTGTGCTGTTATGATAGTCTGATTTCTCATTTTTAATCTGATTTCTAATTTACTTATTTTTATATGCTTTGTATTCTTTCTAAATCTCTCATCAGTGATTTGTTATAGTTACTAAAGTCTCTCATCCTTTAGTAGTGGTAAATAAATGGATTTTCTTTGTTCTAATCCTACTAATATTATAAACGCGAAAGTTTGTAAGAATGTATGGATGTATGTTTGTTACTCTTTCACGCTGAAACGCCTGAACGGATCTGGACGAAATTTGGCACATATATAAATTATAGTCTGGAATAGCACATAGGATACTTTTTATCACGGAAAAATGTACCGACGGTTCCAGTGGGATAGATTTGTTTTTGATTTTCAAGGTATCACGCGGGCGAAGCCGTGAGCGGAAGCTAGTAGTTTTATATATTTAGAAAAATACTCACCCAACACACACATCGGTGAATGGTCATTATGAGTTATATCGAACAGGTTGTATAACAGCGTCTGTGCTTTTCCGCTCTTGCAGAACGCGTGGAAGTCTTCAAGTAGGAACACCATGCTTCTGTTACGTCGGTCAGCTGACCGGAGACAGGTGAATAGGAACGAGAGACTCTCCGCAAAGGAACCAAAGACTTGGTCACCGACTGCGTTTTCTAGCTGCATCTGTTACAATAATAATACTTTAACTATTATTAAATATGGTAAAATTCATCAATGATGGCTTGATTGACTATATATTGTACAAAGAGATGAAAGATCCCAAAATATAAAGTGTTAGATATGAATATGGATGGATATAATGGGTAGAGGTAGACTAAAGAAAAGATGGATGGATCATGTGAAAGATGATATGAGCCCATATGAGTAAGAAAGGAGTGAGTACTGGGATGACAGATATGATAGAGGAAAATGGAAGAAGAAAATGTGTTGGGCCAACCACACATAGCATGGGAAAAGGGCTGAAAGAATAAGGTTTTATATAAAGTTTGGGTTTATTCCACAATTTTAACAGCTATAGTGGCATTTCAAGTAATGTTAAGGTCGAATCTGGAGCAATTATTAGGGCCAATACACCATATAAATAGGGTCTGATGTAACCAGAATTGAGGCAATCTAATAGGAGCACCATAAAATATGGGAGGCCTAAACTTAGTATCAAAACTTGCCTGTGCCGTGATAGCCTTCAGGGTGACCTTCTCATCATTGTGAATAAGACCGTTCAGCTTGATGATGATAGCATCACTCCTCAGATCCACCTCCTTCGCCAGTTGGTTCAGAACTGAGTGTACGAGCTGCAATATTTTTTAAATTATATATTACTAGCTTCCGCCCACAATTTAATTGAGCGAAGAGAGTTAATCCTACTAATATTATAAACGCGAAAGTTTGTAAGATTTTATGGATGGATGGATGGATGTATGTTTGTTACTCTTTCACGCTAAAACGGCTGAACGGATCTGGATGAAATTTGGCACAGATCTAGATTATAGTCTGGATGAACACATAGGCTACTTTTTATCCCGGAAAAATATTAGGTTCCCGCTGGATAGATAGTTTTTGTTTTTCAAGGTATCACGCGGGCGAAGCCGCGGGCGGAAGCTAGTCTACACATAATGCTGCTGCGTATATCAGCAACAATATTATGTACCTACATGCTAAAGGACTAGAAGTACCACTCACGGTAGTTTTTCCACTTCCCCGAGGACCTATCATGAGCGCGGAGTGTGATTCCCCATTGCAGACAGTTCTTTTCATCAGATCATATACGTGGTCTCTTTGCTGAGCGTGGTTCTTGAACGAAATATTATCGTCAACTATTTTCAGCTTTATGTACTTTCTTATTAGTTTAATTTGTTTAGCCGTGTCGTTTTCGAAACTTGTATCGTGCATTTTGTATGTTTTTCAAGAGGGAAAACTACACTTTCTCACAACAAATACAAACAAATCAGCTGTCCGTTCGGCTTTTTTTTTCCCGCCGTTTTCATTAGATTTTTTGACGTCTTCCATCAATTCTGACAGTGACAGACAAACAGTCACTGCAAATGCAAAAACGAATAATTTTGAGCATGATATTTTGTCTCACTTAAAATTGTGCATTTTATCGCACCTGCTAAAATGAGTCAAACGCCCAATATGGTATTTTTTTAATGTTTTATTTTTTTATTATTGATATAATATTAGTGATGTACAAAGATTGATCTTTGGAATCGATTTAGTAAAACTGATTTACTAATAAACTCGCAACTACACAAAAGTTACTACCGAATCTACAATGACCTAGCTGCATTTTTACATAATATCGCACAGTTTGACACACCTTCATTTCATTATTTGAAAGGGTAACAAGTGAGTACGCATGTGTAAACTTCACGCAGCTTTGTGAATGCGCAACACATGCTAGAAATAAATCAATACTATGACCTACGCACAAGAGAAATGAATCGTGAGATATCATTTTATTGTCGTTATTAGAAAATTATATAGTTATATTATTTCCAAAAACATTTTCACAGTGCCAAAATATTTTTTTTTATAATCATATCTAGTTGTTTACTAAGCGCATTATTCTATAATAACGTTCGTGTTAAGCGTTAAAAAAATCACCAGTTAGAGTGTATTGGTTTGTGTAGCTTAGCTATCTCAGGATAGTGTCTCATAGAGGCATAAACCACCTTGATCTTCAACAGGCATCTCTTTTCCTCACTACCCTACACCAGTGCGCGGATGCCGCCGTTCTACACTAATTTGACCTTAAACTTTAGCATTTACAGTATTTAATGTAAAAAATAATGTGGAAAACTCTGTGATTTTGTATTTCTTTTATACCGACAAACCACCTTAGTAATTACCTAAGTGTGTTTCACAATGACAAAAAAAACCAATACGGTCCGTGATAATCAATGACTGTGTAGAGAAGAAGCAGCGACTTACCGCAACGCTCGCTCACTCAACTCATTAACTCTAGTGATTGGATATTTGTGTTGCGAAATTGTGCAGAAATTAAATGGCTCAGTGAAAAAATAAACAATGTCTAAGAAAATATTAGTAAAACTTGTGTTTTTTTGCAGTGCAGCAGGTTTTAATTGACATTTATTTATTACAAATAAGCACAGAACACGCGCGATTAAAAAATTGTAATCACAATTAAATTTTTTATCCAACCTTTTCCTACATTATTGATTGTAGATAGACTGCAGCAGTGTGGCACCGCTTTGACTGTAAGAAAATGATAGACGGTGCAAATGCTTTAGGCTTTTAATATTAGTTTTTTAGATAATGTTACTCATAGCAGGTAAAAACCATATAATTGAAATCTTAGTTTTTTTATTGTTATGTAGGTAGGTACCTACCCAGTTACATTTTTATAGTTTCGCTTATGATTCGTATGGTATTTAGCTGATGATAAATACCCAAATATAAATATTATGCTGTAAAAGCTGTTTTAAAACAATATTTCACAAAAGCTTAATTTTTTATAAGCACCTAGTAATTAGAAAGGCACTTATTTCACTAATAAGACTCTTTTACTTAGGCATGATAACCACAGGTTTCTTAGGTTTTGTTCTAAGTACCTGCTCAATTATGTAGGCACGTAGATAGGCAGTCAAATCAACTAAAAAGCTTACCGGTGTTTCTTTTCCCATGCCCTAACCTTGAATGCGGCATTATCAACCTTGAAAATGAAATGAATACCTAGTCAGTCTAACACTCAATAGAAAAATAATAGTATTATTTTATCATGCAGAAGGACATAACATTAACATTTTATTAATTTTACAATTATAGGCAAATCAAGATAATTTTGTAGATACATCGATATTGATTTGATTCGATTAAATGTATTGATCCAAGCACCACTACTAGGTTAGTTAGTACCCTATTGATTGACGTCTAAATATTTTCTTTGCTTGTCAAAATAATATTATTTGTTTGTAAAGTCTTACCAAATGAAAGGGTACTGCTTTGCAGTTTCTTTTTCAAATTATTTTATCATTTCTTACTTCACGAAGACAAAGAGATAAAATCAATGCGATAGCTTTTCAATTTATTCAGTTATAATTAGCAAAATTGTCACTCGCTCCTGGCATGCAAGTTGTGCAAGCTTCATTCATTGTTACCCGTTTGAGTCGATAAAAAATATGGTTATCTTGAATGAAATAAGATAAATTACATTGTGTTCGTGTGCTTGAAGTTCTAAAATAGTGTAGAATCGTCCGGTTTTCGTGAAAACGTAAGTAGTTATTCACACAAAACAAAGTTTCCAAAATTCCGATAGCATATTAATTCATTGTATGATTTTATTTATATCGCTTTAGTCGTAACATAGTCTGCAAATACGCACTTAATTATTTAATTTATGAGTTTATAGAACTATTCTACACGTCGCAATGAGTTATTGTTTGTTACATATCAGCAGTATACAATCGTTCTCAAATTAACAGCTCTATTCACGGCATATACTTCATATTGTTCGTTTCCTTTATTCATTTATCCGTTAACTGCATCTAAAGGTAGATTTTCAAGTCAAAATTAGGAAATGACTCACATAGTTGTAGGTATAGTAGGTAGGTACTGATTATGATACATTTTGCTATAATAAGGGTCAAAGACCTCAAGACAAAATGGTATGTCAGTAGACCAATAGACAAGTAGATTAATCAGTTTATTAGTAAAACGCTTTTGTTAATTTTTACTAGTAAATAAACATCTCTAGCACATACAATATGAAATAAAAGAAGTAGGTATGGTAGGCCAAGAGAGTAGTGTTCCAGTTTTGATTTAGTTTCCTAGTCATCGAAAATTACAACAAGGTTCAGTTCATACTAAAAAAAATAGAAGTTGTCAGATAGATCTGCAAGCGAAACTAATCTTTATCACCTATGAATCTGTAAGCGGCATTCAACCTTAGGGTGGTAAAGCAGTTTTTAGGTCAACCGTACCTACATGATCCATAGTAAGTTACTTCCGACAAAAAGTCACTCATGTTGTTTGTTTCATATCTTTTTACAGCTAAACAACTGAAAAAGTCTTAATTCAAATATGGCAAGGAAATAGATTATGTCCTGGGGAAAAATATTCAAAACTTTTCATCTCCAAATTTCTTTTTCTGCATAAATCCATTAATTATTACACCTTGGGTTACATTATTGAAGTTTTAATAGAGATCCCTAAAATTTCTAGTAATAATAAAGCCTATGTTACTCAGGGATAATGTAACATTCTAATGGTGAAATAATTTTTAAAATTGGACCATTCTTTTGCGTTTATATGTTACTAACAAAAGTACAAAAATACAAAACTTTCCTCTTTATAATATGAGTACCTGTAGATATCTTTACTTGGACAAAGTTGTACAGACTTTTAATAGTATGTATGTATATTATGTTTTGACAGATGTTTGTGAATAACCACCTGCACGTGCTAAGCCAGGATGTCGGAGGAGCAGGCGTGCCTCGTGCGCGCTCGCTCTGACTCTGAGAACTCTGCGAACCTTGGCAGCTTTGGCTCTATGACCCGCGCTATGGCTTACACTGAGGATAAGCTGAACAGTAAGTAACATAGTAAAAAAACTGTAATCCCCAGGCTCGGTAGATATCTCCTCAGAACTCTAGTTACTTAGGATCTTTGAGGATATCTTAAGAGGGTAGACAGGCACGTCCTAACATGACATTTGGCACATGCCCTCATTCTGTACATTAGTCAGTATTCCGTGCGTGACAGGTTGAAAGCCCATCGCCGCTTATAATGATTTAACCTATGACAAACCTTCGAATTTTTAGTTCTAGAGTGTGCCAGTTTCCTCACGATGTTTTCCTTCACAGTTAAAAAGCACTGGCATTGCGCACATAAGTTTTTAGAATGGAAAAACTCATTTGTGCACGACCAGGTTTGGACCCACGACCTTTGGATCGTGAGGCATTGGTGTTACCACTACACCACCAGCGCCCTTAGTAATACAAATGGTATGGTATGAAATATCAAAGTTACATATATAACTTTGATTGCCTGAAGAGATTTTGGTAAGACCCCTTCCCCAGTTCTCAAAAATAAGACACAGTTTCGAGTTTTTCTTACTCTGGTGTTCCAGTTTTCACAATAAATAAAAAGCCTTATTCTCATTATTCCAGCCACAGAAGCAAGCGGAGAGCCGGCCGCTGCAAACCCTATAAACCTGATAGTGAATCCCCCAGACAATGTGGGGGAGAACGAGAGTGGTGAACTCCTGGACTACAACGATGCGAATGTGCTCGATCAGTTCCACGAAGATGCTATCAGACAGGTACAAGAGTATTTCATTAGTAGATTCAAATTCATTGATTTAGCGAAACATGGGTTACAGGGATGTTAAATAAAAAAAATAGAATGGAAACAGCCATGATCTAGACACGCGGCAGCGTGTCAAGCCAAGTTCAAGCGAAGCGAACGGGCGATGCGCGCCTAGTGTAATATTACAGGAACCATTTGGGTGATTTTTCACCCCCTCGTAACTCAAAAACTATTTCACATAAACAAGTCAAATTTGGCTCATCTATTGCCACTTGCGAGTAAAATATGTACTCCGAATTTCATAAACACACCTCAAACGGTTATTTAGATATCAATGTCCAAAAATCGTTTTATATGAAAATGTTTATCACTGACTGACCTATAGACGTTAATTATAACCCAGTTCCAGATGACCTAGAACGTTCAAATTTGGCATCCAGGTAGGTAGTGGGGTGGATACAAAGGAAAAAATCTGAAACTTGCAAATTTTTATATTTTTAACGTACTTTTTCAATTAATTGATTTTCCTAGGAACCCTTACTAGCGCCTGTAATATAAGAATAGCAATCTAAATAGATGACAGTCGGTCATTATGTGGATTTTAATAGGGTCTTGACGTGAATATAATAACGAGTGGAAGTAGTGTCTTGGATTGGTAAGTAGTACACTCTTACCTAGGTATACAATGTGCCAATAGTTGAGCCGTCTATGCAGATAAGTAAGTATGACCAATATATGATCTGGGGTATGACTATAGGTATGTATACCTACAATGTGCCAATAGTTTGAGCAGTCTATGCAGGTAGATAGATATGGCTAGATAACTATTCAGGCCTAGATTATAGTGTGTCTCGGCTTGTCGGATAAGTAGTAGGTATACTTATTCAGTAAGTACCTATCTACCTGCCTAGTATGTATACCTACAATGTGCCAATAGTTTGAGCCGTTTATGCAGGTAGATATACAAGTGTAATAATATAAGAATAAGTAAGTACTTACTTACTAATAAGTTCTGTACAAAAAGTAATGATATCCCATTAAAAACATAAATGTGAAATGAGAGCCAAGTTCAATAAGTATGTTTTAGTCGTTGACTTCAGTGACAAAAGAAGTGAGATCTAAACGGGTGCCAAGTTCAGGTCAGTCCGGAAACTTATTTATAACAATATGAAATAGTTTTAACAACTTTAAAATATCATTTCATCTCATAATTTAGGATATTATATTGAAGCCTAAGGTCTGACTTGGCTAGTTTTCTTAAGATTACGAATTATATATTAGGTATAGCCTTTGCAAGTTTTTATTTTATTCTTCTAAAAATTTGGCTTGCTGGTAGAAACTAGCGATCGGGCATAGTAGGTAAGTAGTTAATAATAGGAAGGTAATTCGTATAATGAGAACTAGCCAAGTAAGACCTTAGGCTTCAATATAATATCCTAAGTTATGAGATGAAATGATATTTTAAAGTCGTTAAAAATATTTCATATTGTTATAAATAAGTTTCAGGACTGACCATTGTACTGGGCACCCGTTTAGATCTCACTTCTTTTGTCGCTGAAGTCAACGACTAAAACATACTTATTGAACTTGGCTCTCATTTCACATTTATGTTTTTGATGGGATCAGCTTTACAGCATGCAAAGTCACAATAGTTGTATATGAAACAAGGTCAATATCAATATTAATTAATCAATAAGTAAATTGTCTCATCTAAAATTTATCCATCAGATATTCATTGACATTATAATAGGCCTTCTTAATTAACAATTGTTTTAATTTGTGTTTAAAAATATGAATAGTACTGCTATCTTTAATGCAAGTAGGTAAGTGGTTGTAGATACGGGGTGCCATACAAAATATGCTCTTATTAAAAAGTGTCGACTTATTTGGTGGACAACAAATTTTATTGTCTAAGCGCTTGCATTTGAGCTTGTCAAAGAAATTTAAATTAGTCTTTACGAACACTGCAGTCTCAAAGATGTAAATGGATGGCAATGTAACAACTTGCCACTATTTATTAACATTCTTAATCGTAATTTCCAGGCTGGCTGTGGCTTCTCCCAGATCCGGGTGGTGTTAGCTTGTTCGCTGGCCATCGCCGGCGCGTCCTTGGAGCTGTCGGCTATACCGTTCGTGCTGCCATCTGCCGAGATTGAGCTGTGCGTGCTGCCACACGAGAGGAATTGGCTTGGTTAGTAACCTGTGTAGAACCATATTGTGAGATTGTTACTAACCTATATCATTTATTTATTTATTTATTTATTTATTTAATTATTAATTAGAACGGCGAAAACACCAATTACACTAATTAATTATTTACATGCAAATAACAAAACTTAGACAACTACATTAAATTGAAATTATATAAAAGTAAATTAAAAAAAAAAAAAAAAAAAAAAAAATGTCACAGGAAAATTATGTCACAGCAACATTGTGTGTAATTATATAAAATCTGTGGTAATAGTAAAATAAATAAATAATAATAGTAATAGTAATATTAAATTAATAACATGATAAAATTGCTAATACTATTTGATACCATACAATATGAAAAAGAATAACAATAATAACAATAATAAAACATCATCCATCCCTCTCACAATAGAGCAGACAAATTGACATTAAGTCGCTCCATTCGTCCACAAATATGTCAACGTCTGGGAAAGCCTTAAGTAAGCCGTTGAGGGCATCGAGAGCGCGAGGCAGCGGTGACCGGTGGTGCCCTACAGTGCGGCAAGGTGGTAGAGCGAGGAGCCTGTAGCTTCTACCGCGAATATAATTATCCGGCACATATAGGCGGAGCAACCCGTTGTGTAGTTCGGGACTGTCAATAATATTCCTAAAGATTTTAATAGTGTTCGACAACTGATCATACGCGCGTCGTGTTTTCAAAGAGTTATAGCCCAAGGAACCTTGCAGATATTTCGTGGGATACATAAATGGGTAATATCCTGCTACGCGCTTGTATAGGTATCTTAGAAATGCCTTTTGTACTTTTTCCAAGAGAAGATCGTATTTCTTTTCATGCGGACTCCATACACAGGAACTGGTCTCCAGCTTGCTACGGACCAAAGCGCTGAAAAGGAGTTTTATGACGTAGTAGTTTCCAAAGTCACGTGCGTTTCTAAGTACAAAACCCAGCCTCCTGTACGACTCCCTAGCTACGACAGAGATGTGGTCGTTAAATGTAAGCTTCCGGTCGAATGTGACCCAAATCCTTGACCACAGTTGCTCTGGTGATCGGAATACCGTTGATACTGTAGTCATAGGCAATAGGGTGCCACATGCGATCATCATCTTCCTGCCCTTGTCCCACGTTGTGTGGGGTTGGCATAACATGTGATCTTTGTCCATTTCCCTCTATCATTCGTCACTCCTTTCTTATCCATGTCATCTTTCACAAAGTCCATCCATCTTTTCTTGGGTCTACCTCTACTCTTGTATCCAATTCACACATTAAATTCAATATTCCACATTCATATCCATCAATTACCCTGCTTGTAACATGGCTTTCCTCCCGCCTTTTTTCTTTTTTTATATTAAATTAATATAATATCCAGCTCATATTAGTATGGGTTACTTTATAGTGCTATGAAAAGAAATGTCTTAAATATTAACTTATGTAGAACCGTTAATGTGAATTATTTACAAAGCTGGTTTAAATTAATTAATGTACTTGACTAAATACAGTTTTAAAGTAATTTTTGTTTGTTTCATCCACAGTTTTAATAAGTTTGATCGGCTGCGCGTTCGGGAGCGTGGGCTGGGGCTCGCTGTCGGCGCGGCTCGGGCGGCGCCGCACGCTGCTCTCGTGCCTCGCCGTCAACGCCGTGTTCGCGACCATCGCCGCCTTCATGCCGACCTACGGCACCTTCATGATGGCTCGGTGAGACTCTATTATGTAACTAAAGAAGAGATAACTAAAAAGAGATGATTGAAAAGAGATAACTAAAAAGATATAACTAAAAGAGATAATTAAAAAGAGATAACTAAAAAGATATAATTTAAAAAGAGCAGTGGTGGTGTAGTGGTAGCGCCCCTGCCTCACGATTCATAGGTTGCGGGTTGAAACCTGGTCGTGCACCAATGATTACTATTCGAAAAATGTATGAGGAAACCGGCAAACCCTAGAACTATAAATTCGAAGGTGTGTGTCATAGATTAGTATTCTTTTAAGCGGCGATGGGCTTGCAACCAGTCACGGAATACTAATCACTGTACAAAATGTGGTCATGTACCAAATATCATTTTTGGACGTGCCTCTGACTACCTCGTTTAGATATCAGTAAGATCTGAGATATACCGAGCCTGGGGATTACAGTCGTGATCATGTTTTTTTTGTAATAGAGAGACGTTTGTGATACTTTCGAAAGTGACCGAGTTCTGCCTCCACAGGTTCTGCTCGGCGTTCGGGTCGGGCGGCATCTACCCGCTGTGCTACTCGTACATGTGCGAGATGTGCGGGCGGGGCTGGGCGCGGGGCGGGGCGGGCGGCGCCGTGCTGGCGGCCGGCGCGGGCGCGCTGCTGGCCGCCACGCTGGCGCGCGCCGCGCTGCCGCCGCACGGCGCCGCCACGCTGGCGGAGAACCGCGAGCACTTCAGCGCCTGGCACCGGTAACTAGGGTCGCGACACGCACGTGCTGGCGGCCGTGCTGCTGGCCGTGCTGCTGGCCGCCACGCTGGCGCGCGCCGCGCTGCCGCCGCACGGCGCCGCCACGCTGGCGGAGAACCGCGAGCACTTCAGCGCCTGGCACAGGTAACTAGGGTCGCGACACGCACGTGCTGGCGGCCGTGCTGCTGGCCGTGCTGCTGGCCGCCACGCTGGCGCGCGCCGCGCTGCCGCCGCACGGCGCCGCCACGCTGGCGGAGAACCGCGAGCACTTCAGCGCCTGGCACAGGTAACTAGGGTCGCGACACGCACGTGCTGGCGGCCGTGCTGCTGGCCGTGCTGCTGGCCGCCACGCTGGCGCGCGCCGCGCTGCCGCCGCACGGCGCCGCCACGCTGGCGGAGAACCGCGAGCACTTCAGCGCCTGGCACAGGTAACTAGGGTCGCGACACGCACGTGCTGGCGGCCGTGCTGCTGGCCGTGCTGCTGGCCGCCACGCTGGCGCGCGCCGCGCTGCCGCCGCACGGCGCCGCCACGCTGGCGGAGAACCGCGAGCACTTCAGCGCCTGGCACCGGTAACTAGGGTCGCGACACGCACGTGCTGGCGGCCGTGCTGCTGGCCGTGCTGCTGGCCGTGCTGCTGGCCGTGCTGCTGGCCGTGCTGCTGGCCGCCACGCTGGCGCGCGCCGCGCTGCCGCCGCACGGCGCCGCCACGCTGGCGGAGAACCGCGAGCACTTCAGCGCCTGGCACCGGTAACTAGGGTCGCGACACGCACGTGCTGGCGGCCGTGCTGCTGGCCGCCACGCTGGCGCGCGCCGCGCTGCCGCCGCACGGCGCCGCCACGCTGGCGGAGAACCGCGAGCACTTCAGCGCCTGGCACAGGTAACTAGGGTCGCGACACGCACGTGCTGGCGGCCGTGCTGCTGGCCGTGCTGCTGGCCGCCACGCTGGCGCGCGCCGCGCTGCCGCCGCACGGCGCCGCCACGCTGGCGGAGAACCGCGAGCACTTCAGCGCCTGGCACCGGTAACTAGGGTCGCGACACGCACGTGCTGGCGGCCGTGCTGCTGGCCGTGCTGCTGGCCGTGCTGCTGGCCGTGCTGCTGGCCGTGCTGCTGGCCGCCACGCTGGCGCGCGCCGCGCTGCCGCCGCACGGCGCCGCCACGCTGGCGGAGAACCGCGAGCACTTCAGCGCCTGGCACCGGTAACTAGGGTCGCGACACGCACGTGCTGGCGGCCGTGCTGCTGGCCGTGCTGCTGGCCGCCACGCTGGCGCGCGCCGCGCTGCCGCCGCACGGCGCCGCCACGCTGGCGGAGAACCGCGAGCACTTCAGCGCCTGGCACAGGTAACTAGGGTCGCGACACGCACGTGCTGGCGGCCGTGCTGCTGGCCGTGCTGCTGGCCGCCACGCTGGCGCGCGCCGCGCTGCCGCCGCACGGCGCCGCCACGCTGGCGGAGAACCGCGAGCACTTCAGCGCCTGGCACAGGTAACTAGGGTCGCGACACGCACGTGCTGGCGGCCGTGCTGCTGGCCGTGCTGCTGGCCGCCACGCTGGCGCGCGCCGCGCTGCCGCCGCACGGCGCCGCCACGCTGGCGGAGAACCGCGAGCACTTCAGCGCCTGGCACAGGTAACTAGGGTCGCGACACGCACGTGCTGGCGGCCGTGCTGCTGGCCGTGCTGCTGGCCGCCACGCTGGCGCGCGCCGCGCTGCCGCCGCACGGCGCCGCCACGCTGGCGGAGAACCGCGAGCACTTCAGCGCCTGGCACCGGTAACTAGGGTCGCGACACGCACGTGCTGGCGGCCGTGCTGCTGGCCGTGCTGCTGGCCGTGCTGCTGGCCGTGCTGCTGGCCGTGCTGCTGGCCGCCACGCTGGCGCGCGCCGCGCTGCCGCCGCACGGCGCCGCCACGCTGGCGGAGAACCGCGAGCACTTCAGCGCCTGGCACCGGTAACTAGGGTCGCGACACGCACGTGCTGGCGGCCGTGCTGCTGGCCGCCACGCTGGCGCGCGCCGCGCTGCCGCCGCACGGCGCCGCCACGCTGGCGGAGAACCGCGAGCACTTCAGCGCCTGGCACAGGTAACTAGGGTCGCGACACGCACGTGCTGGCGGCCGTGCTGCTGGCCGTGCTGCTGGCCGCCACGCTGGCGCGCGCCGCGCTGCCGCCGCACGGCGCCGCCACGCTGGCGGAGAACCGCGAGCACTTCAGCGCCTGGCACCGGTAACTAGGGTCGCGACACGCACGTGCTGGCGGCCGTGCTGCTGGCCGCCACGCTGGCGCGCGCCGCGCTGCCGCCGCACGGCGCCGCCACGCTGGCGGAGAACCGCGAGCACTTCAGCGCCTGGCACCGGTAACTAGGGTCGCGACACGCACGTGCTGGCGGCCGTGCTGCTGGCCGCCACGCTGGCGCGCGCCGCGCTGCCGCCGCACGGCGCCGCCACGCTGGCGGAGAACCGCGAGCACTTCAGCGCCTGGCACAGGTAACTAGGGTCGCGACACGCACGTGCTGGCGGCCGTGCTGCTGGCCGCCACGCTGGCGCGCGCCGCGCTGCCGCCGCACGGCGCCGCCACGCTGGCGGAGAACCGCGAGCACTTCAGCGCCTGGCACAGGTAACTAGGGTCGCGACACGCACGTGCTGGCGGCCGTGCTGCTGGCCGTGCTGCTGGCCGCCACGCTGGCGCGCGCCGCGCTGCCGCCGCACGGCGCCGCCACGCTGGCGGAGAACCGCGAGCACTTCAGCGCCTGGCACCGGTAACTAGGGTCGCGACACGCACGTGCTGGCGGCCGTGCTGCTGGCCGCCACGCTGGCGCGCGCCGCGCTGCCGCCGCACGGCGCCGCCACGCTGGCGGAGAACCGCGAGCACTTCAGCGCCTGGCACCGGTAACTAGGGTCGCGACACGCACGTGCTGGCGGCCGTGCTGCTGGCCGCCACGCTGGCGCGCGCCGCGCTGCCGCCGCACGGCGCCGCCACGCTGGCGGAGAACCGCGAGCACTTCAGCGCCTGGCACCGGTAACTAGGGTCGCGACACGCACGTGCTGGCGGCCGTGCTGCTGGCCGCCACGCTGGCGCGCGCCGCGCTGCCGCCGCACGGCGCCGCCACGCTGGCGGAGAACCGCGAGCACTTCAGCGCCTGGCACCGGTAACTAGGGTCGCGACACGCACGTGCTGGCGGCCGTGCTGCTGGCCGTGCTGCTGGCCGTGCTGCTGGCCGCCACGCTGGCGCGCGCCGCGCTGCCGCCGCACGGCGCCGCCACGCTGGCGGAGAACCGCGAGCACTTCAGCGCCTGGCACCGGTAACTAGGGTCGCGACACGCACGTGCTGGCGGCCGTGCTGCTGGCCGTGCTGCTGGCCGTGCTGCTGGCCGTGCTGCTGGCCGTGCTGCTGGCCGTGCTGCTGGCCGCCACGCTGGCGCGCGCCGCGCTGCCGCCGCACGGCGCCGCCACGCTGGCGGAGAACCGCGAGCACTTCAGCGCCTGGCACCGGTAACTAGGGTCGCGACACGCACGTGCTGGCGGCCGTGCTGCTGGCCGTGCTGCTGGCCGCCACGCTGGCGCGCGCCGCGCTGCCGCCGCACGGCGCCGCCACGCTGGCGGAGAACCGCGAGCACTTCAGCGCCTGGCACCGGTAACTAGGGTCGCGACACGCACGTGCTGGCGGCCGTGCTGCTGGCCGTGCTGCTGGCCGTGCTGCTGGCCGTGCTGCTGGCCGTGCTGCTGGCCGTGCTGCTGGCCGCCACGCTGGCGCGCGCCGCGCTGCCGCCGCACGGCGCCGCCACGCTGGCGGAGAACCGCGAGCACTTCAGCGCCTGGCACCGGTAACTAGGGTCGCGACACGCACGTGCTAGCGGCCGTGCTGCTGGCCGTGCTGCTGGCCGTGCTGCTGGCCGTGCTGCTGGCCGTGCTGCTGGCCGTGCTGCTGGCCGCCACGCTGGCCACAGAAACAAAACTCATCTTATGCCAGCCTCCCACCAAATAGATATGCCCGTACGGTACTAAGACCGCGCCGTTTTGTTGCCACACGAAATGAGATAGCTCGCTCATTTGGAACACCAAATATTTTAAATTTAGGATACAAAAGGAATAAGTATATATTTTTACGAAAGATCGTGCAATATAATTGCACAATAAATGGTGAAATAACTGTCTGGTTAATTTTTTACTAATCATTAGTGTGCGTGCATCGGCATTTTGTTAACACGCACAAGTAAAAACAGTGCCACAGTTTTTGGCGTCCGGGCATATCTACGATCAAATTCACCGTCAAGTTTGTAGCGAATTTGATGCGGCGTCCAGTAAACTAGACGGTGTATGACTATGGGTGTGATTCAAGTCTACTTGAAGCTAGAATTTCGTTCAGCCGACTTGATCAAGCAGCGTCATGTTAACTTGAAGATGTGTGTGACCGTTTAAGTATACATAACGTTAGTTGGCATCGCGAGGGACTTATGGCTCATGGTTTCGACTGGCAGCCATCAAGCAAACTTCCCGGTAAACTTGATCGTGTGTGGCTGGCATTAGCTGCATGACTTCTATAACATAAATATGAAAAACGGAGTTGTAACACAAAGCTTGTATTCCAGATACCTTCTGATATGCACGCTGCCTATCATAGCATCGCTTCTCAGCCTAATCTGGACCCAGGAGTCGCCGAGATACCTTCTCGACGTGGGCAGAGAGGTGGACGCCATGTGCGTCTATCAGGTATGGAAATCAACTAGTGTGGTGAAAGGAAAGTTCGCCTTAGGTTCCTTTTGTGCACTCAAAATATGTATGTCACTCTTGAGATCCAGACGAATCCAACGACACCTCATTTGTCAAAATCTGTCCAGCCGTTTAGGCTACAGCGGCAGATAAAGGAACTTGCATACATACAACCCGGTCACATTATCTCGAGACCTCGCTGGAATGCGAACCTCCCGCCCCGTTCTCCTTTCACCTCCCCGCGCTCGCACTTTCTCGCTTTTGCGCACCATATCAGAGCGCCGACGCGACGTGACGTCATCAACGCCAGGTCTCGAGATAATGTGACCGGGTTGTACATACATCCCATCCTATTTCCTACTATCCTACCAAAATTATATCATAAATGTTTTTTTTTTAATGTAAGTATGTTGGTTTGTTACTCAATCACGCTCAAATGGCTGAACGGATCTTGCAGGCGGTGCACAGCAGTAACCAGCTGAAGGTGTGTGGCAAGGGTAACGTGAGCGCGGCCCCCAGCGAGGCGGAGTACCGCCTGGGCGAGCTGGCGCTGCCCGGCAAGCGGCGCCCGCCCGCCCTGCACCACGTGCGGCACAGCGTCAAGATGGTAAGCACACCATCATGATGTTAGCGACACATTAAACATAGCCACTTCGTCCGCAAAAATCCATCAATCTTATACCTTCAAACGAGCAATTCTTGTATATACGTATGTATATATATATAATTTGAATCTAGGAAACGGTTCCAACGATTTTCATGAAATTTAGTATGCAGGGGGTGGGCGATAAATTGATCTAGCTAGGTTTCATTTTTAGAAAACGTCGTTTACCAAAAAAAACGAGCAAAGCTCGGTCATCCAGGTACTATAACATTATTCAATATGCATTATTACACCTTGGGTTACATTATTGAAGTTTTAGTAAGGATCCCTAATTTTTGACCCCCGACGCAAAGGGTGTTATAAGTTTAAAGTGTATGTCAGTGCTGTACCCCTAGCATGAGTTTTTGATAGTTAACGAAAACTTTTTTCGAATAGTATCCTTTCATACATTTACCTCCATCGGAAATTTTAAGGAACTAAAATAAAGTCGATATCGTGAAAACTTGGTTTAAAAATCATTGCTGGGACTGCCGATTACATAATATTTTCGATATTATCGACCTTATTTTAGTTCCTTAACATTTCCGATGGAGGAAAATGTATGAAAGGATACTATTCGAAAAAAGTTTTCGTAAATCAAAAACTCATACTAGGGGTACAGCTCCCAAACGGATGAACTGATTTTCGTTTAGTTTTTTTTGTGTCATAGATAATTTTATCCTAAGTGTTCTTAGCCATGCTTCGAAATTTAGTACCGTATTACTTAATGACATAATGTTAGGGTAAGGTTTAGTTTAGATGTCAGGGGGTTTTTAAATTTTTTAATTTTGTATTATTATCTAGTAATAAACACAGCTTTTGTTACTAAGGGATAATGTAGCATTCTAATGGTGAAAGAATTTTTGAAATTGGTTCAGTACTTTTTGCGTTTATTCGTTACAAACAAAAATACAAAACTTTCCTCTTTATAATATTAGTATAGATAGTTAAACATGGATAAGCCTGGGGATTACAGTCTTGATTCATGTTTGTTTGTTTGTTTGTTTGTTTAACTTAATTATCTTGTTTGTTTACAGTTCTGGCAAACGTTTTTCATGCTGTTCTCCAGCATGTACTTGAGGACAACGGTGTCATTTATTATGATATTGGGATTTTCTTTATCAATACAGGTAAATATAAAATCATTTTTTCTTTACCCTTATTGTTTCACTAATTTTTAATTAAATCTATATATATAAAAATGAATTGCTGTTCGTTAGTCTCGCAAAACTCGAGAACGGCTAAACGGATTTATCTTATCTTGGTCTTGAAATGTTCGTGGAGGTCTAGGGAAGGTTTAAAAGGTAAGAAAACTTCGAATAACTGCCGGGGAAACCCTAAAAATAGCCCTTTTCTATTTCCCATACAAACGTTTTCTAAATAAAATGTAGAGTCAGTTTGAAGTTTATTACTATTTAATAAAGTTCATATTAAATTATAATCACTCACTGTTGTCTAAGCAATGTAGACGGCGGTACGAAGTTTGCCGGGACAGCTAGTATATTATAAAACTTCATTTAATCCATACTTATCTATTTTACCCCTTACTTTAACCATTTCTTTTTTTTCCTTTTTGTACCTGTATCGACCCACTTATTACACTTTTTACCATTATTCAACTTTTCACCCCTTTCTATTTTTTACCCTTCAATTTGTATGTGTGTAGTGTCTGTGCGGGTTTGAGTGAAAATATAATTAGTAAGAAAGTAGAATTTACCCTTAATTGGCACGGGGATAAAAAGAGGGGTACAATTTAAAACTGCATAACCGCGAGGCGCCCTTATTTGTTAATAAATACTCCTATAAAGCTACATAAATACCTTTATTTATGTATTTTTAAGTTATTATCAGAAACACAAACATTTAGTAGCTAGGTACACATTACACTTGAAACTCGTTCTGCTCGCTCCCAATGGGTTATGGCTGAAAATCAGTGTTTTTGCTTTCTCAGCAAATATCACGCTGAGCCAGCACCTTTTTGACATACTGCAGCACACACACACATTCTACTTAGATTTCTTATCTAATTATCTGTTTCTTTTTGTCCACTGTATTTTATTTTTGTTTTGTATAACTGCTGAAGTCTGCATGTGTGTGTCTGAAGTAACTAATAAAGTTTTTATCTATCTATCTATCTCTATCTATTATCAATTTTACCCCTAATTATTTATTTATTTCCAGTTCTTCCTGGCGGGCTACGTTCCTTTCACGGTCGTTGATATGGAACACACTATCTACGAGCTGTCCACGGGGTCCGTCGTCAATGCTACCTTCGAAAACGCCTATTACAACACCACGATACAGAACACTATCTATGAGAATACTACTTTCAGGTAATACCCCTTTTTTCATCATCATCATCATCATCATCATCATCATCATCATCAGCTCTTCTCATCCCACTGCTGGGCATAGGCCTCTCTTACCCCTTTTTTAGAGTAACATAAAAATTATAATCAAAAGTAAAATAATTTTATTCATTAAAATAACTACCCTTTTTACAGTCGTGGTCAACTAATTAGGGACACTCTTTGGTTAAACCGAATTGTGAATTTATTTTTTATTTTCCAACGAGTCTAAACCATATTCCATATCTCTTACATGTAAGTATAATTAGTCATTTATGTGCCCGATTATACAAACAATAACAACTTCTTAAACATTAAACCTCTTTACAGTATAGCTGATAGATTATCGTAGTGCTATTTGTTCAAATAATGCTGGCTGGCCATTTAATTAGGGACACTGAGATATTGCGTTCTATTTTCAAAATTTGAATCTCAATACTTTTTTACTTCTTCTCTTATTGTTTCGTGGTAGTTTTGGCGGCAATCCCGATATTTATTTTAAGTTTTGAAAAATATTTTGAAGAAAAATGGGTAAAAATAAAAGTTGCGATCCAACACTACGAAAAATTATCATGAAGTTTGTTGTCGAGCATGGTTGGCCATACCGAAGGATAGCAGAACATTTAAATTGTTCAAAAACTATGGTATACAATCCAGTGCAACATGTCAGACGCAATAACACAGATTTAAATGTGCCCAGAACAAAAAGATCGAGAAAAACAACTCCGCAAGAAGATAGAAGCTAAGAAAGATCCGTTTCTAGGCTCTATTTTAATTAAACACGAAGTGTTTGGGACAGACGAAAGAGCTGGTGTCTCAGCTAGGACCGTTCGACGACGTCTGGTAGAAGCAGGGTTGTTCGGAAGAGTGGCTCGCAAAGTACCGTTGTTGAAGAAAGAACATAGAAATGCTCGTTTGGCGTTTGCACGTAAATATGGACATTGGACCTACGCCCAATGGCAACATGTATTATTCTCTGACGAGACCAAGGTTAATTTGATTTCTTCAGATGGAAGGCAATACGTACGGCGTCCAGTAAAAGCGGAAATGAATCCAAGATTCACAAAAAAGCAGGTGAAACATGGCGGTGGAAACATTAAAATGTGGGGTTCATTTTCTGGACGTGGAGTGGGACCTGTGAGGAAAGTTCAGGGTAACTTAGACCAACATCAATACAAGGCAATATTGGAGGAAACGATGCTTCCCTATGCTGAGGAGCATCTATCTCCCTATTATATGGACGTTTCAGCATGATAACGACCCAAAACATACCGCCCGTTCAGTCAAGTCGTTTCTTACCAGTCAGTCAGTATCGGTGCTAGATTGGCCAGCAAATAGCCCGGACCTTAACCCAATCGAGCACCTTTGGCACGAAATCAAGAAAAAAGTAGCCACTTATCGTACCACAACTTTAGATGAACTTAATGAAGCTTTTTGTGAGGCATGGGCAAACATTCCTGTCGAAACATGCCAGAAACTGATAATGTCTATGCCACATCGGTGTCAAGCGGTAATTACTAACAAAGGTTTTGCTACTGGGTACTGATTTTACACGTAATAAAATGGAGCTGTTAAAGATATTATAATACTGCAGATTATTAGTTTTGTTTAACTCTATTTTTCATTATAGTTTACTGTCCTTAATTAAATGTCCAGCTACAGAATTATACCTTAAAATTGAATACATGTTCAACCTTTGATATTAAATACTTTTTTCTATTTATTTATTCTTTTATTTACAGCCATTTAAAGCATAATAATCGGACCAAATTATGCAAATAATAGTTACTGAGAAATCAATAGGGTTTTATATTTGTATGTACATAACCGGTTATTGTTCTTCACTATCTTGCATGTCCCTAATTAGTTGACCACGACTGTATATATTCGACCCTCTTTTTGAATTCGAAGGTATGTGTCATAGGTTAGTATTCTTATAAGCGGCGATAGGCTTGCAAGCTGTCACGTACGGAATACTAACTATTGTGCAAAATGTGGGCATGACCAAATGTCATGTTTGGACGTGCCTCTGACTACCCTCTTTAGATATCCTCAAAGATCTAAGTAACTAAAAAAAGATCTGAGGTGATATCTACCGAGCCTGGGGATTACAGTCGTGATCATATTTTTATTTTTTTTATTTTTTTCTTTATATATCCTCAAACATCTGAGTAACTAGAGATCTGAGGTGATTTCTACCGCGTCTGTGGATTACATGTATTTTTTTGTATTAATGTTCTTTTACAATTTTAATATGAAGTTTTATTTCGTTAAAGGTATGTCAGGATCGTAGCAAGTGGAGATCCGTGGTCTCTGCCTACCCCGTCGGGAAACAGACGTGATTTTATGTATGTATGTATGTTTTATTTCGTTTCAGGAACAGCTCGTTCCGTGATCTCCTGATGTTCCACGTGGAATTCTGGAATAGTAGTTTCCACGACGTCGCCATGGCGAACATCAAGAGTTCCCGAACCAAGTTCTATGGATGCGTGTTTGTTAATAGCACGTAAGTGAGCTTTACTGAGATCCACATTTATATCTATCATCATCATATCAGCCGCACGACGTCCACTGCTGGACATAGGGCTCCTCCATAGATTTCCAGAGCGGTAGCAACATTTACTAGGTCGTCGTTCCATCTAGTGGGGGGCCGTCCTCTGCTGTGATTTTCGACTCGAAAACCTCTACTACAAAGGCCGTCAGTTCTACGAGCTATATGCCCAGTCCATTGTCACTTCAACTTGTTAATCCTGTGGGCTATGTGGGTAACTTTAGTGCGTCTACGGATCCCTCAATTTCTGATTCGATCTCGTAGAGAAACACCAAGTTGAGCGAACCTTGAACCTTCTTATGACGCCCACAGCGAGCAGTGTTGCCAGACGAGACAATTTATATTAGTGTTTGATATAAAATTACAGTAAAAGTAAATAAATTGGTCCCAATAGGCTTGATTTTTTATTTTTGCCCGTTGAAAAATTACAGTGTTCCCATACACTAATTTTTTTTAGCATTACAGTGTACAGTGGATCATGTGAAAATACAGTAAATCTGCTGTAATTACAGTGTATCTGGCAACACTGACGGCGAGGGACCACGTCTCTGTTCCATATTGTCATCACTGGTAACACACATCATAAACTTTCATCTTAAGGGACTGAGGTTGAGTTATACGAGTATATATACTACAATAGATATCCTCAAAGATCTAAGTAACTAAGGATCTGAGAAGATATCTATCGAGCCTTGGGATTATAGTCGCGATTATTTTTGTTTGTAGATTTGAATATTGCTCTATATAAAGCACAGGAATAATATACAGTACCTGGGTGACCGAGCTTTGTTCGGTTTTTTTTATTGGTAAACGACGTTTTCTGAAAATGAAACCTAGCTAGATCGATTTATCGCCCCCGAAACCCTCTGCATACTAAATTTCATGAAAATCGCTGGAGCCGTTTCCGAGATTCAGAAAATATATACATATATATACAAGAATTGCTCGTTTAAAGGTATAAGATAGACTGGCTGTCCCTGCAAACTTCGTACCGCCTTCTACATTGCTTAGGCAACAGTGAGTGATTATAATTTAATTTGAACTTTATTAAATACTTAGTAATAAAGTTCAAATTGACTCTACATATTATTTAGAAAACGTTTGTATGGGAAATAGAAAAGGGCTATTTTTAGGGTTTCCCCGGCAGTTATTCGAAGTTTTCTTACCTTTTAAACCTTCCCTAGACCTCCACGAACATTTCAAGACCAAGATAAGATAAATCCGTTTAGCCGTTCTCGAGTTTTAGCGAGACTAACGAACAGCAATTCACTTTTATATATATAGATGTATTTTTGTTTTGACCGGCCTCACAGCTCAGTTGGTAGTAGCTCTGCCTCCTGCGCTGTAGGTTGTGGGTTCGATCCCTACCCAGGACAAACAATTTGTGCGATGAACGCAGTTGTTTGTTCTGTGTCTGGGTTTTATTATTTATTCTGTGTATGTATTTACAAAAAATAATTCTATCAGCATTCCGGTTCCCATAGTACAAGCTTTGCTTAGTTTGGGGCTAAATGGCTTTGTGTGATAATTATGTCCATTTTTGTTTTTCAGTATCATCGACACAGACATGGAGGTAGGAGTGGATTTTGATGAGTGGTGCATTTTCAATTCCACCGTGATCAGGGGGATGAAGGGGGGGTGCGCCAGACACGCCGATCTCACTTCCAAGTAAGAATTATAATTTGAAAGTATGATTTTAAAATAGTTATATAAAAACATAATTATATCTGGAGTTTGGCTTTATATGGATGTGAATCGTGGACAATGACACAACGGGATAGAGAGGTGCTGGAAGCGTTTGAGATGTGGTGTTGGAGAAAGATGGAAAGGATTAGTTGGACAGAAAAGGTCACAAATGATGAAGTACTGGAACGTGTCGGAGAGAAGAGAGTTATTATTAAAACAATAGAAAGCAGGAGAGGTAAAATGGTTGGACATCTTATACGACATGACAGCTTTATAAAGAACATAATTGAAGGAAAGCTAGAAGGAAAGAGAGGAAGAGGAAGGCCTAGAATCAGCTACATAAGCCAAATAAAATTGAAGGTAGCTGTCATGTCGTATAAGGAGTTGAAAGAGATGGCGTTGGCGAGGACGAAATGGAAAGAAATGCATCAGTTCACCGACAAGAGCTGAAAAAGCTCTTAAATGAAAAAAAAATGTTATGAGTATAGTTATACGTTAACTCGTGGTGTTTTTACCCGACTGCGAGCGGAGAAGGAGGCTAATGTTGTTCGAGTGTATGTTTATATGTATAAATATTGGTGGACAGTTCACACAACGCCATCTAGCCCCAAATTAAGCAAAGCTTGTACTATGGGAACCAGATAGCTGATACATTAATTATATACTTTTTTTTGTAAATACATACATAGAATACATAATAACACCCAGACACAGAACCTCAGTGGCGCAGCGGGCGAGAGTCCGCCTGCGACGCAAGAGGTTGCGGGTTCGATTCCCGCCGCGGAACAAATTTGTGTAAGATTTGCAGAAATTTGTCCCGTTGGTCTGGGTGTTTTCTATGTATAATAAAAAAAAATATCTATCTATGTATATAATGTATTAAATATATCAGTTATCTAGTACCCATAACACAAGCTTTGAGTAGCTTACTTTGGGGCTAGATGATGCTGTGTGGATTGTCCAGCATTATTTATTTATTTATAAACATGTGTGTTCATCACACAAATGTTAGTCCTGGGTGGGGATCGAACCCACAAACTACAGCGCAGAAGGCGGAGCTACTACCGACTGAGCTGTGAGGCCGGTCGAGTATGAGAGTTCCATTAACTGTTGCTGTTTCCCAAACGGCTTGACGGAAGTAGTGTTACTTCGAGCTTGAATTGTGACGGTTTTGAAACACGATGATTTGTAAAAGTTTATGGTGGAACATTGCTAAACTTTAAAAATGTAATGTTTTCAGATTGAGCGGCCTGATAAGCGAACAGACATACTCTGCGCACGCGACTTTCCTAGCTGCCTTGTTCACGCCTCTTCCTGACCGGATGAGACCAGTCGGTGAGTACTTAAACTAATATACAAGGTGAGTTTATGGTCAGTTTAAAGCCGGCGCCCACGTAATCTATATTTGAACCATACTCAAGAAACAATATAAATATATTTTTTTTGTTTTTAATAATAACTCGAAACTTACTCGATATGAGAACCGATAGTAGTTGCTATTCGTTTGTCGGCATGCGCACGGCGCGACGGCGGGTCGTAGGGACTAGGGAGTCTGCGAGGTCGTTGACTCTGCACGCTTTACCATGTGTTTAACACACTTTTGTTAATCTTTTCGACTATTCAGTTCCATACGAAATACTTATAAAGATAAAGATAAAGATAAAGATCATTTATTTGCAAAAACATGTGTAGAGAGGTTTTACAAAATAAGTAGAAAGTATCAACATGTTTTACCGATTACGGTGTACAAATGGTTAGAGATGACAATAACGTCAGTATTAACGATATTGAATTCTATATAATATATAATAATTCCAAGTAGACCAAGTATACATTTTCATTAAATAGTTAAAATTTATCATTTAGAAAGTCGTCAATCTTATAATAACATTTTTCGATTAATAATTTCTTAAATTTATTTTTAAATTCACAGTCATTAAGTTGCTGGTAGCTTTTTGGTATTTTGTTATAAATTTTCGGTGCCATTGATACTATGCTCTTATGCAGTAACGCAGTTTTGGATGGATGTAAACAAAGCCTATCTTCTCGTCTGTTTCTGGGCGTTTCGTCTGACATGCGCGGGAATAGGTGGGGGTTATTTCTTACAAACAGGGCTTTATCAAATTCAATAACTGAACCAACGACACAAATACGATTAAGTAATAAAAGAATTGGGCGCCGGCTTTAAACTGACCAAATACTCACCTTGTATAATAGTAGTTGGTCCCGAACTGATATCTCTCGCGCGATGTCCGAAATCATCATTTTTATATTCACGCCCTGAAATTTTTCGAATGGAAAAACTCATTGGTGCTCGACCAGGGGCCTCACCACGAATCCATAATACATTACCGAATTAGTATTACATTGTTATTTCGTACCATGACCTATGTAAAATGTATGGAAGTAGTGACGTTTCTATAATGGAATCGTTACGGAATCGTTCTGGAAGACTTCGTGGTAAGGCCCCAGGTTTGAACCCACGACCTTCGGATCGTGAGGCAGGGGTTACCACTACACCAGTGCTCTTTTTATTTTCCTGGTTTTTTTATAAGTGAAATAAATAATTGTTTATTACTTTTTTTCAATGTACAGAAATGATTCTAGCTGGTGGTGTAGTGGTAGCACCCCGGCTTCACGATCCGAAGGTCGTGGGTTCAAACCTGGTCGTGCACCAATGAGTTTTTCCATTCGAAAAATTTATGTGCGCAATGCCAGTGCTCTTAAACGGTGAAGGAAAACATCGTGAGGAAACCGGCATACCCTAGAACCAATAATTCGAAGGTGTGCGTCATAGGTTAGTATTCTTATAAGCGGCGATGGGCTTGCAACCTGTCACGTACGGAATACTAACTACTGTGCAAAATGTGGGCATGTACCAAATGTCATGTTTGGACTTGCCTCTGACTACCCCCTTTAGATATCCTCAAAAGATTTAAGTAACCAAAGATCTGAGGAGATATCTACCGAGCCCGGGGATTACAGTCGTGATCATATTTATTTTATTTATTTTTTAGAAATGATTCTACTTTTTAGGGTTCCGTACCCAGAGGGTAAAACAGTTGACATTTTCACAGATGATGTGTTTCTGTTGCCGCTATAACAACAAATACTAAACAACAGAATAAAATAAATATTTAAGGGGGCTCCCATACAAACTTTTTTTTTTGCCGTTTTTACAGATATGGTACGGAACACTCCCTACGCGAGTCCGACTCGCACTTGGCCTGTTTTTTATTATATTAATTACTAGCTTCCGCTCACGGCTTCGCCCGCGCGGTACCTTGAAAAACAAAACAAATCTATCCCACAGGAGCAATACATTTTTCCGGGATAAAAAGTTGCCTATCTGTAATTCCAGACTATAATCTATATCTTTGCCAAATGTCATCCAGATCCGTTCAGCCGTTTCAGCGTGAAAGAGTAACAAAACATACATCCAGACATCCATACATTCTTACAAACTTTCGCGTTTACACCTAAAATTTCAGAAAATAAAACGTAATCTAAATATATATAATTCAAAGGTGACTGACTGACTGACTGACTGACTGACTGACTGACATAGTGATCTATCAACGCACAGCCCAAACCACTGGACGGATCGGGCTGAAATTTGGCATGCAGGTAGATGTTATGACGTAGGCATCCGCTAAGAAAGGATTTTGATTAATTCTACCCCCAAGGGGATAAAATAGGGGATGAAAGTTTGTATGAAAAGTCGCGATAATCGACATTCACGCGGGCGAAGCTGCGGGCATCAGCTCGTTTTATAATAATTTAATAGTTTTTGTTTACTAGTTTAGTATTTAGAAAGCGTATCGGCGCCTGGGAACATTTGTGACCCCAGTCGTTAGACACTACTTTTCTTTAGTGAACATTCATGCCCCTGATCGTTTTAAAGGTTATAATATTAGTTAACTATATTGTTTCAGCGGCCCCATGCGCAGCGATGCTATTCCTGTCTCCGTTGCTCTACATAGAGACGAGCGAGACGGCACTATACATAGTGGAAGCAGTGTACCGCCTTTTGATCACGATAGTGTTCTTCGGGGAGTCTCTGAGGATATACCAGGTGTACCCCGCCAACCTGAGGTGAGAACCAACCTTTATATGACATCTGTAGGTCTACCATGAGTTTTCACAATCTACACTCGCTAGCGACTGTAGTTAAAAAAATGTATGAAAGCTTGTACAGCGCCTCTAGCGGATAGTTGGGTACTAAAACGTCACGTAGTTAACTATCTTACGTCACAGCGTACTACAGCGACTGTAGTTTGCGCTTCATTAATTTGTTTAGAATTTGGTACCATGAGTAACAATTTTGACAGATGTCATAGTAACGTACTATTACTACTGTAGTGACGTCAGCCGATCTAAATGTGACAACTCATAGTAGACGTACAGTTGGTAGTAGCTCTGCCTTCTGCGCTGCAGGTTGTGGGTTCAATCCCTAGGATAAACATTTGTGTGATAGACGCAGATGTTGGTTCTGTATCTAGTGTTATTATGTATTTACAAAAAAAAGTGTATATAATTTATATAGTTCCCATAGTACAAGCTTTGCTTAGTTTGGGGGCTAGATGGCGTTGTGTGTATTGTCCAACTATATTTACTAATTATTACATCTATACTAATATTATAAAGAGGAAAGATTTGATTGTTTGTTTGCATTGAATAGGCTCCAAACCTACTGGACCGATTCGAAAAATTCTTTCACCAATGTGTAGAATGAACTTTCAGGACATAGGCTATATTTTATGTAGGTACTTCGCGGGCGACGCCGCAGACTGAAGCTAGTATATAATACTAGCTTCCGCCCACAGCTTCGCCCGCGTGGTACCTCGAAAAACAAAAACAAACCTATCCCGCTGGAACTGTACATTTTTCCGGGATAAAAAGTAACCTATGTGCTATTCCAGACTATAAACTATATCTGTGCCAAATTTCATTCAGATCCGTTCAGCCATTTCAGCGTGAAAGAGTAACAAACATACATCCAGACATTCTTACAAACTTTCGCATTTATAATATTAGTAGGACTTCGTACTTATTTAGAAAACGTTTGTATGGGAAACAGAAAAGGGCTATTTTTAGGGTTTTCCCGGCAGTTATTCGATTTTTTCTTACCTTTTAAACCTTCCCTAGACCTCCACGAACATTTCAAGACCAAGATAAGATAAATCCGTTTGGCCGTTCTCGAGTTTTAGCGAGACTAACGAACAGCAATTCATTTTTATATACAGTCGTGGTCAACTAATTAGGGACACTCTTTGGTTAAACCGAATTGTGAATTTATTTTTTATTTTCCAACGAGTCTAAACCATATTCCATATCTCTTACATGTAAGTATAATTAGTCATTTATGTGCCCGATTATACAAACAATAACAACTTCTTAAACATTAAACCTCTTTACAGTATAGCTGATAGATTATCGTAGTGCTATTTGTTCAAATAATGCTGGCTGGCCATTTAATTAGGGACACTGAGATATTGCGTTCTATTTTCAAAATTTGAATCTCAATACTTTTTTACTTCTTCTCTTATTGTTTCGTGGTAGTTTTGGCGGCAATCCCGATATTTATTTTAAGTTTTGAAAAATATTTTGAAGAAAAATGGGTAAAAATAAAAGTTGCGATCCAACACTACGAAAAATTATCATGAAGTTTGTTGTCGAGCATGGTTGGCCATACCGAAGGATAGCAGAACATTTAAATTGTTCAAAAACTATGGTATACAATCCAGTGCAACATGTCAGACGCAATAACACAGATTTAAATGTGCCCAGAACAAAAAGATCGAGAAAAACAACTCCGCAAGAAGATAGAAGCTAAGAAAGATCCGTTTCTAGGCTCTATTTTAATTAAACACGAAGTGTTTGGGACAGACGAAAGAGCTGGTGTCTCAGCTAGGACCGTTCGACGACGTCTGGTAGAAGCAGGGTTGTTCGGAAGAGTGGCTCGCAAAGTACCGTTGTTGAAGAAAGAACATAGAAATGCTCGTTTGGCGTTTGCACGTAAATATGGACATTGGACCTACGCCCAATGGCAACATGTATTATTCTCTGACGAGACCAAGGTTAATTTGATTTCTTCAGATGGAAGGCAATACGTACGGCGTCCAGTAAAAGCGGAAATGAATCCAAGATTCACAAAAAAGCAGGTGAAACATGGCGGTGGAAACATTAAAATGTGGGGTTCATTTTCTGGACGTGGAGTGGGACCTGTGAGGAAAGTTCAGGGTAACTTAGACCAACATCAATACAAGGCAATATTGGAGGAAACGATGCTTCCCTATGCTGAGGAGCATCTATCTCCCTATTATATGGACGTTTCAGCATGATAACGACCCAAAACATACCGCCCGTTCAGTCAAGTCGTTTCTTACCAGTCAGTCAGTATCGGTGCTAGATTGGCCAGCAAATAGCCCGGACCTTAACCCAATCGAGCACCTTTGGCACGAAATCAAGAAAAAAGTAGCCACTTATCGTACCACAACTTTAGATGAACTTAATGAAGCTTTTTGTGAGGCATGGGCAAACATTCCTGTCGAAACATGCCAGAAACTGATAATGTCTATGCCACATCGGTGTCAAGCGGTAATTACTAACAAAGGTTTTGCTACTGGGTACTGATTTTACACGTAATAAAATGGAGCTGTTAAAGATATTATAATACTGCAGATTATTAGTTTTGTTTAACTCTATTTTTCATTATAGTTTACTGTCCTTAATTAAATGTCCAGCTACAGAATTATACCTTAAAATTGAATACATGTTCAACCTTTGATATTAAATACTTTTTTCTATTTATTTATTCTTTTATTTACAGCCATTTAAAGCATAATAATCGGACCAAATTATGCAAATAATAGTTACTGAGAAATCAATAGGGTTTTATATTTGTATGTACATAACCGGTTATTGTTCTTCACTATCTTGCATGTCCCTAATTAGTTGACCACGACTGTATATAGATAATAATATATGTTTTATTCCAGATGTACGGCGCATGGCTTAATCCTGAGCATGTCATTCCTACTGGCACTCGGCGCTTGGGACTCAGGTGAACAGAATCACAATCTTATTAATATAAAATAAATAAATAAATAAATAATGCTGGACAATCCACACAGCATCATCTAGCCCCAAAGTAAGCTACTCAAAGCTTGTGTTATGGGTACTAGATAACTGATATATTTAATACATTATATACCTACATAGATAGATATTTTTTATTATACATACACACCCAGATCAAAGGAACAAATTTCTGCAGATCGTACACAAATTTGGTCCAAGGCGGGAATCGAACCCGCAACCTCTTGCGTCGCAGGCGGACTCTTGCCCGCTGCGTCGCTGAAGTCGTCTTATTTTTAATGTTAATTAACGGGTATCGCGTTTTATTTACCTATTTTTCCCGACGTTTCGACAGGTTTACACATTGTCGAAACAGTTGACTGTTAAATACTCGTTTAATAATAGTCAATAGTCAAAAATTTTTTATTTAGTAATATCACAGGGATCATTTTGAAACGTCTTACATACTAGGTGGGTCTAGGTGCCAATTCCAGTCCTATCCCCAGTGCGAGAAGAACTGACAACAAACTCGCTGGCCCTAGCGCTTTTTTGTATGATCCTTGTTAACATTGTTAGGGACACCTAGCAGAGTTGGAGCTGATTCGTCCCAAGCTTTTTTGTCATCTAAGTACTCTGATATTCTATAATAAGCTTTACGTGACAGTTTTAATTACATTTTTGAATTTCCCAATCGATAAATCAAAATAAAAAAAATATATATATGATCACGACTGTAATCCCCGGGCTCGGTAGATATCTCCTCAGATCTCTAGTTACTTAGATCTTTGAGGATATCTAAAGAGGGTAGTCAGAGGCAAGTCCAAACATGACATTTGGTACATGCCCACATTTTGCACAGTAGTTAGTATTCCGTACGTGACAGGTTGCAAGCCCATCGCCGCTTATAAGAATACTAACCTATGACACATACCTTCGAATTTTTGGTGCTAGGGTATGCCGGTTTCCTTACGACGTTTTCCTTCACCGTTTAAGAGCACTGGCATTGCGCACATAAATTTTTAAAATGGAAAAACTCATTGGTGCACGACCAGGTTTGAACCCACGACCTTCGGATCGTGAGGCAGGGGTGCTACCACTACACCACCAGTGCTCTTACTCGTTTAATACTAATAATAATGTGTTCAGATCGCGTAAGTTTAAACATAAACACAATCCTAATAGAATTTTTGTCTACCGAGCCTGGGGATTACAGTCGTGATCATAAATGTTGGTTATTCATCCTGATTTTACGACAGGAGTGTACGAGGCTGGGAATGCGCTCAGCGGAGCCCTATGCGTCGCCTTCTTCGCCGTTATCGCGTGCGTGGGCGCATTCAGACGTCACCGTGAGACCTGGAACTAGGTAAGTGAAGTTAGCACTGCGATTGTATAGATAAGACGGAAAATACATGGAAAATGCTTCCATATATTTTTCGTTCACTGGGATTTTTACAATTTCCTTGTGCTAAAAATGACCCCACAAAAATAGGCTGTGGTAGGCGGGGCTTGTCAATTATGCTAAAAAATTATATCAAAAATTCACATACTGCTATGTGAATTTCTGCGTTTGTATAGATCCCAGTGAACGGAAAATACATGGAAGTATTTTCACTGGGATCAATACAATCTCCTTGAGCTAAAATTGACCCCTCAAAAATGTGCTGTGCAAAAAAATATATCAAAAATTCCAGTGAATTGTAATAGTTACTAAAGTAACTAATTTATCTGTATGAAAAATTCAGCTTATGTGAATTTTTTAAATAATTTGATGTCGACATTATTCCCTCGACGTTTGGGCTTAAATTGCCATGTAGCTTGTAGACGTAACACGGCATATCATGTTTGGACGTGCCTCTGACTACCCTCTTTAGATATCTGCCTATGACAGTTTTTTTTGCTAACATTATATTCTTTTAATTTTCAGATTTACTGCTTCAAAGAAAATCACGGTGTTTCTTACACAATATCTACACTTACAACATAAAATGTCCACTCTCGCCAGACGATTTTTGAATAACTGTTATTTCAAATGTGTTTAGGATTCTTATAAGCGGCGTTGGGCTTGCAACCTGTCACGTACGGAATACTAATCACTGTCCTAAATTCATGTTTGGACGTGCCTCTGACTATCTTTAGATATCCTCAAAGATCTAAGTAACTAGAGATTTGAGGAGAAATCTACCGAGCCCGGGGATTACAGTCGTGACCATTTTTTTGTTTAGTATATTTTAATAAAAAAAAAGACATATTTTAACTTGCCATTGCAAATATACCAAAGTGATTGGACTGAATTATGTTAAACTAACATTATATTGAGTAAGCGATGGGTTTGCGACCTGTCACGTATGGAATAACTTTGACAGCTGACTTATACAGGCCGGCCGCATACGCTCGAAATTTTGACAGCAAATCTATACAAAGTTTTACGTTATTTTTTTTCCACAGGCTTGAAAGGAAGGCATTCAGGTTTCATACATGGTTGGGCCCAAAATGTCGGCTAACAAAAAAAGGTGTAACGAAGTTTGGGATGTGAGTTGGAGTATTTTTCATTAGCGCACCAAGTTATACTTACTTATAAAATGTAAGGAAATCAGATATTTAACCTTAAAAAATCAACTAAAGAAATGGTTGTAAAGACTTGGTGCGCTAATGAAAAATACTCATACTGACTTCCCAAAGCTACACCTTTTTGTTGGCCGGCATTTTGACATTTTGGGCCCAAAATGAATGACCTCCTTTAGCAATTTTTACATGAAATTGATTATCTTGCTATCTTTGTGTATTCAACGGAACATGTTAGTTGCAACAAAATTTTGTCAACGTTGTTGTCTTATTCGCACGAGAAAGAGCGAGACGATATTTTGTCGTGATCCCCATGTAAGCCCTGTTGGAGATAAATGATTGATTCAGGTGTGACTTTGTGGAAATCCATTACAAATACTGAAAAGGACGGAAATGTCTAGTACTTTCCCGCTAAAAACTATTATCTAATGAGGTTATTTAATCCCAACACAATAAGTGTTTGGATTTGGAAATTTTGAAACGTGTCGAGTTCCTATTTGAGGTATTGGGTTGGGATTAAATAACCTTATTGGCTAATAATTTTTAGCGGGAAAGTACTAGACATTTCCGTCCTTTTCAGTATCTGTTGGAGATATTATTAGTAAGTTTCCAGAAACATGGACTCAATGCAGTAAGCATTAAAGACAACTTAAAAAGACTATAATTAGAAGCGTATGAGCTACGGTAACATTTAGACCGGCCTCACAGCTCAGTTGGTAGTAGCTCTGCCTTCTGCGCTGTAGGTTGTGGGTTCGATCCCCAGGATAAACATTTGTGACGAACGCAGATGTTTGTTCTGTGTCTGGGTGTTATTATATTCTATGTATGTGTTTACAGAAAAGTATTTAATTAATCTATCAGCTATCTGGTTCCCATAGTACAAGCTTTGCTTAGTTTGGGGCTAGATGGCGTTGTGTGAACTGTCCACCAATATTTATATATTCCGACAGGTACACTAATTTACTACCTGCCATCTAGTACTATAAAAATACGTTTCTTTATATAAATGACATGAAATTTTCGACTTTTCCGGTGACCACCAAAAAAACTAGTTAAGAATGGATTTTTTTAAGAAGGAATTTTGTTAAGAAATGGCAATACTGCCTTTAAAAAAATCTTTGATAATTCGCGGTAAATGTTGCAATGTAAAAAAATAATTGAATTTTTCAAACTGTAAATATTAAGAAAAGTTATTGTGTAGTAGCTTTAATGTAGTATTCAATAAAATATGATAAACTAGTGAACTGATCGTGACTTCGTTCGCGTAATGTTTTTCCATATAAAATGCAACCTTCCTAGATCTAAATAGAATTGTGCATTGATATGTCAGTCAGTCAGTAACGTTTATATATTTAGAAGATAAAGAAAATAAAATAAGGGCCATAGAGTTTTGACGTAATAGCTTGAGAGTCAATGGTTGAATTCTTACGTCATACCATTATAATATAAAACAAAATACGGAAATTAACTACTGTGTGAAATGTGGGCACGTGCCAAATATGATATTTGGATGTGCCTCTTTATATATCCTCAAAGATCTAACTTACTACAGATCTGAAGAGATATCTACCGAGCCTGAGTATTACAGTCGCGATCATAATATGTTTTTTTAAATATTTTTCGTGTTTTCAAGTAACTTTAAGAAAAGTTTTATAAGCCAGGCTAGCCATAGACCAGGCTGTATAGTTTGCCTAGTGTGCGCTAGCAGCCCAATCCGACCAAACTATTGGCCAATAGGAAGACTAGCTGTAACTTGACAAGCTGGTATGACGTAAGAAAATCACCACAGGCTTCTGAGTTATCAGTCTAGGAATTAGTAAACTATTGGGAAGGCTGAACATATCTTATCGATTGAGGTACATGGTTGTAATTTTTTTAAAGGTGTATGTATAATTTAAATTTCATTATTTCTGTTTTTTTTTTTAGTATAATATTTAGTTATCATTTTTTCTACTTTGACGTAAATAAAGGCAGAGCTAGACTCGTGCCAAGAGTTCTCGCAAATGTCTTGGCAAGTATCGCGACACTTGAAGTTATATAATTTTTCTTGGTGTTATAATATTGTAATTTTTTTCATATATACAATTTTTTTGTTCAGTTAAAATGACAACGATATATTTGCTTACGTAAGAAATATTTCTACGAGTTTAAATAGCTTCGAACACTTTCAAAATTTCGTAATTTTATTGGTATATTTTTTTCCCACCTAAATTAGTTAAAAATTGTTTTAATCTTTAGTTAGTGGTTATGTAAGCTAGCATTAGCATGCGGTTTCGCTCGCGCGTTACGCAAATCTAAATTTTAAACCCTACTTATTATGCCAGGTAGGTAGCAGCTATACAGGGTTATAGGTATTTAATCAATAACCTCTTAAAGGCGACTTGGTTAAATCAAGACTTTTGTTCTGTGACTTTTGCCAAAACGTAATACATCTCAAGTTTTTTTTTTTTTGTTTTTGTGAGAATTTCTATCAATTGTTAGCTCTATGTCTCGTAAATACCTACCTATGTTTCATTTATTCGATTCTGACGTATGCGCAGTCAGCTGAGTCACGCTGAGTGCTACGACTTTTACGCAATCGCTCGGCCGAGTGTGCTACACACACAGCATGTACCGACTTGTCTTAATCTCTGACCGCCAAGAAAGAGCTAAGAAGATTAGAACTGGAAATTTGCCTATTTATTTTTTTGAATGTGAAAAAAAATCATTGAATTAGAAAAAATCGTAGAACAAAAGTTGTTAGTCTTGATTTACCTAAGTCGCCTTTTCAAGGTTATTGATTTTATACCTATAACCCTGTATATAACAAAATAATTCACAACTTGACTAAAATAGATATTATATTTAATTGTAGAATATTTTTTGAGCAATAATATTAGACAATTATGTAACATTTATATCACACAAGCGATAAATAGAGTATAATTTAGTTATATTGCATTATTATAGATTATTTATGCGTCAAGTGAACTTACTCACAGGACGCTGGGACAGATTTGAAGCCATATCCTTTATTTGTAATGTAATCTTAATTTATGGGTAAAACTACACTTAAAAAGGTATCTATGTTAACTTAAGAATTGGCTAGTTGTCAACTCTAGTAACGGTGTTAGGCCGTTATGACTTGGGGCCGACATCTTCACGTTTCCGAAACACTCAGTAAAATCCCGTAAAATATCACTGCGGTCCCCCATCCAAGTACAGCGACCTCTCCGAACGTTGCTTAACTTAATAACTAAGGTAGCTACGTCACATGTGCTTCTATCTATTTTAACCTGAATTTTTCAAAACTATGACTTGTTTGAATTCGACCAAACTATTAAGCTCTAGAATAAATCGAGTTATCGAATTGTAAACTGATTTTAGGTACTTGCATTTGACATTACATTATTCTGAAAATAGTTACACCATAAGTTGTTCCAATTCACCCTAAGGGGTTCAAACTATTTGGTATTTCATCTGCCATATCCTTGACAAGTGATATAAATAGACTGCTTTAATTTTGTAGGTAGAAAAAAGACATTATTTTATCCCATTATAAGTTTTACTAATAAACTAATCATCTTAACTTTAACGAGAGGTTAATGTAACCATCTACTGAGTAAAAAAACATCAATAGCAAATACTTTTGTGCTAGTATACAGAATAAAGCATTCTCCACACATTTGCCAATGTCGTAAGAGGCAACGCAGAACGATTTGATCACAATATAGCGAGTTAAAAAAAAATATGAAAATTCTTACTTCTGAATGTACCTTGAAACTAAATATTAACAATTTGACAACTAAGTACCTATACTTAAGAAAAAATATGTACAATCTTATAAGGAAGGCTAAGCTAAGGAAGCAAAAAAGGCACATCATAAAAATATTGGATCTCAGAATGACTAGTTAGTATGTTCAAATATACAATTACAAATGAATACAATCGAAGTATGATATCGTCTCAATCGTACCCTATTTTAACATTCGTAGAGTCGTCTTCTTCTTTTGGATATGTCGATTCGCGAATTCAAAAGTTCCCTAGCGTGTGGAGCGTGCATAATCCTATTTTTTGCCATAATTTCATACTTAGGAATAAAATTATTAAAAGCCATACCGACTAGTCAATTTTAATTGACAATAATAATTTAAGTTAAAAACTAACTAAAATACTCTTATTTAAAATTAAACTCGAATTGGATTGAATATTTTTGTCAGTATTATGTGCAAATCGTAGGCATGTGCCAAATTGCATTGCCAAATATAAAGTTTGGACGTGTCATTGACTCTCCCTGGAGTTCTCAAAATGTATCGAAGTAACTTTTGTCTGTTTTTTTTCTACTAAAATACGTTTTCAGCATCATGTATTGCATTAACTGAAAATTTACACTTTTTCCGTCACAAACGTCACTCTGTCTTCTCTTCGTAGAGAAAAACGTTTACAGAGCTTATGCTAGGGAACTGGGGTTTCCGACATGTGCCTTTTTTTTCTCTATAACTACTTTTGGCGTATGTCTAGATCGAGCTTTAGATTTATTTAAAACTTGTTAAACTACCCGCAATTTCTTAAAAGTAAACCTCTTTTTAGTCAAGTTAAAAATAAAACTGCACCTTTTAGGGGTTTAATTCAGAGAAACTTGTGCGTCTCTAGATTCCAAAAACATACCCTCTTCGACTCTCTATGACCATAGGTTAGGTTTAGACAGACAGTTAGTCATCTTACAAGTATATAATATAAAAATATTTATATTAAAATCTATTTGGTGTCGATGAAGATTTGGTTATTTAAAACTTAGCACTATCACGTTTATCGAATTATTCAAGTCTCTATGACCAGCGGTTTAGGCTGTGCGTTGTCAGTGAGTGTGTCAGGACAATTCTAATAATAATTTCTATACGTATCTTTTTATTAATATCATTTTGGGTTGAGCTACACCTATACGCTAATTCGGCTATCATACAAAAGTGTTTACAATGGTGTATCCCATATAAAGCATGGTTAGGCGTGTTTTTATGTAGCCCGACCCTGATTCGTAGACTGAGACTTAATTTATTTGGTAGTTGAATTTTTTTTTATATTTACATAAATTATTAGATAAATCTACAATACTTATGTGTTAATCTACAATTCTAAGAAACGTGGGCATGTGCCAAATATGTTTGGACGTGCCTCTGACTACCCTAAAACATCTTAGGGATTACAGTCGTGATCACGTTTGTTTTTATCATAAAAAATGTTAAACGAAAATGATTTTACCTATGTATTGAGTAATTTAATGAATTTAAATCATTTAATATCTATAGCGGGTATTACAATACCTAATTTTAAGGGTACCTAGTTCTACCCAATATACCCTTACGCTCGTTAGAGCCTTACTCTTATTACACAACTCTTACTTAGCGTAAGGGTCCCTTAAAATTGGGTAGTGTAATACCCGCTTATGTTCATGCATCGGTTAATTTAACCTAGCGTTTAGTTTTGTGTGTACTTTTCAATTCTTTATGTATATTTTAAGAATATTTTTTAATTTTCAAATTTTCATACTATATTAGTGATTTTTCGTGTGTCATTCGATTGTGCAATAATTTTTCTATATCATTACGTATATAAGTTAAGAAAATTAAATATGTATATTAGTGAATTCAAATAAACATGCTAAGATTTATCTAGCCTCAAAGGTTAGCTGGTAGAAAACTCAGTACAGCTAAGCTCGCATTTAGACGAAGGGTTTACCACAAGCTCTCCAGCCAATATCAAAGTAATATAATTTTGATATTTCGTACCATGGCCTGGCGATTCTTCTCAATTTAATATTTTACCTTTTTAAAAACTTTTTTAACCTTGATTTTAGAGTTCGTCTTTCAAGCTGATAGCATGAAGATGGAGCAATAAAAGATTGTTTGATAATAAGTTATTTCACGTAGGGTACATTTAAAATTAACTAGTAATTTACGAGACAGCCAAATTGTTTGTTGCGAACAATGACGAATAGTGAGAACAATAGTGAAACTGTTGAGTAGAATGGACCACCTATACAAATTTTTATCGAAGTGGTGTTACTTCAAGCTTGAAATGTGACGTTTCTGAATCATAATGGTTTATAAGAGCTTGTGGTACCAAAGTCCCAGTGTTTTGAGACTATTTTTCTTGAAATCTTTTCTTGTTTAATTGCGTTCACTATATTAGTTAGATTTATTTATTTAAACAATGGGATGAGTGTTTTATTTTTATTTGCGTATTGTATATATATTTTTTGAGTATGTAAACTCATGCAACTTAACATAAACGCAGAATGAAAATACTACGAATGAGTTGTAAATTTTGACCGCTAGAGGCGCTTTAATAACCTAGCGACCCGCCCCGGCTTCGCCCGGGTGCAATGTATATACTTATGTGGCGTATAAACCTTTCTCTTGAATCACTCTATCTATTGATGAAAACCGCATTAAAATCCGTTGCGTAGTTTAATAATAAAGCGTACCTACAGAGGAAGCTAGTTTTTATACTATGTAGAAATTGAGCAGTCCGAGAAAAATGAAATTTGAAATCAATGATCATTATTTTAACAGACAGTTATAACAGCTTGACATTTTTTTAATGACACTGCCTATAATAGGCAAGTAGGTAGATATGAAACTCCCAGGTGCAAATTTTTCTGTCTAGCTTGCTTAATTCATTCTTTCGCACCGATAACGTAGCTTATTGAATAAAAGTTTCAAATTCTAATATGTTTTATCTTAAAATAGTATTTTTTTAGTTTTAGAAGTTGGTTCATTTGAATTTTAGGGTTCTTGTAGCTAAAATATATTTTGTGGAACCCGATTTGTGCTTATTAGGCAGCCAAGGTCTTAATGTTATGTAAATTTTATGATTTTCGATAACTTCCCTTCAAATACAGTCCAATTTAAAATAAATTAAGAAAAGTATTATAAGGTGTACAAATATTCTGTAAAATGCCTGTGGGATATTCCCCCTCAGTGAATAGGATGGTGGTGATTCTCTTGTTCGTACTAGATAAAATTTCCAAAAATACGAACGATCTTATTTGTTCACACAAAAGTCTAAAAACATTTTAAATTACAGTTCCTAATATGACTCAATTGACGAGGGTTCGACGTGGTTTTTTTTTAGATAATTTTGGAGGACATTTAGGTGCCGAATAAAATGCAATAAAATGCAATGATTCTGTTGTTCCGCGGACTAACTATAAAAATCTAAAAAAATGCTGAACTAAACACGACCTTATTTTGTTCACATCAAATACTAGATTAGCGTCAACATTTTAAATTACAATTCTTAATTTGACTAAAATGACGTATGATTGACGTGTTTTAGCTTATTTTAGAAGCCATGTAAATTGGTGTTGACTAAAGCTACGTGAAAATGGTGGAAAATTAATTAAATTAGAATGATTATGTCAATTTTAGATCTTTTTAAAACTGTCATTCAAAAATGTTACGTTAATTTGGTCATTATAGTAAGCCAAATAAGATCGTACCTATGGTAGCATTTTTTAAGTTAGTCTGCAAAACAACCGAATTACCACCAGTATTCGTTTATTTTAAAACTGTAATTTAAAAATTGTTTTCTAATTTGTTCTTGTGATTAGAAAATTTTAGCTAGTCTGACAAAATCACTATCAAAGTTCGTTGTGCTTTATCTCAGTGCGGTTTTAATTTTTGAATAAATAATATTCGACTTTTGAATGTGGAACGTAGACGATAGAGACTGAATTGTATTATCATCAGCTGTGTGTAAATATAATCAAATAAATATGTTGGTATTTACAATTCGGAGTTTCATTTCTATTCGCCTCACCATAGATAATTCATTAGGTATATAATATGAGATAGAGATACGCCGGATTTTTTCTGATGCTTCGTCTGTCAACTTTATCACTCTAGTTTTTATATTTTTTCTCGTGTTATTTTAAGTTTTGTTGTGTAATTTTGATAGTTATTTTTAGAGTTAGATGACGGCTGTTAAATATGTGAGTTGAAGGGAATAGTTCCTTTCTAGATCCATCGGAAAAAATACGAGAATTTTAAACAAAACAGCTATCTTTTGTTTAAAATTGACTATTTTAGTTTGGCCTATATATTTTGCAAAAGCTTGAAAGACGAACTTTAAAATTAAGGTTGAAAAGTTTTTAAAATAATGGTAAAATATCAATAGGATAATCAACCACCTACCTAACAATGGTAAAAAAAAGATATTGAGCATTTGGAACAATTTATTAAAATAATTTAAATAAACCCGTAACATAGACACAAAATATTGCATTTTTTAACAAAATAGATAATCTATAGGTACATTATAATTTCCAAATACAGAAAGATATTTTTATTGGAATCACGCATGTAGGCTATTGCTGCCTTCGTAATAATCTTATTTACCTTTAAACGAGCAATTCTTGTGTATATATATATATATATATATATAATTGGAACTAACTACCCTCTTTAGATATCCTCAAAGATCTAAATAACTAGAGATCTGAGGAGATATCTCCTGAGCCTGGGGATTACAGTCGTGATCATATTTTTTTTTTTTTTTTTTTTTTTTTATAATTGGAATCTCGGAAACGGCTCCAGCGATTTTCATGAAATTTAGTATGCAGGGGGTTTCGGGGGCGATAAATCGATCTAGCTCATTTTCCAAAAAACCCGATTTACCAGAAAAAAACCCGAGCAAAGCTCGGTCATCCAGGTACTAATTATAAAAACAGTAACTTTAGATACAAATACCTAAAATGGTAGTGATTCTGTTGCTCCGCGAACTAATTAAAAAATGCTGAAATATACACGACCTTATTTTGTTCACACCAAATAATAAATTGGCGTAAAAAATTTAAATGACAAACCTTGATCTGACTAAACTGACGTGTTTTAGCTTATTTTAGTAGCCATGTAAATTGGTACTCTTGTGGTTGCAATGTGTACGCTTCTATAACAAGATCCCAAGCGACATGCTTGATTTATCGATTACGAAATTCAAAAATGTAATTAAACAAAACCTGTCTCGTAAAGCTTATTATAGAATATCAGAGTACTTAGATGACAAAAAAGCTTGGGACGAATCAGCTCCAACTCTGCTAGGTGTCCCTAATAATGTTAACAAGGTTCATAATACAAAAAAGCGCTAGGCCCAGCGAGTTTCTTGTCAGTTTTTCTCGCACTGGGGATAGGACTGGAATTGGCACCTAGACTCACCTAGTATGTAAGACGATTCAAAATGATCCTTGTGATATAACTGAATAAAGATTATTGACTATTGACTATTGGTGTTGACTAAAGCTACGTGATAATGGTGGAAAATTAATTAAAATTACAATAAAATGTCAATTTTATCTTTTTTTAAAACTGTCATTCAAAATTTTACGTTAATTTGGTCTTTATAGTGAGCCAAATAAGATCATACCTATTGTAGCATTTTTTAAGTTAGTCTGCAAAACAGTTTTTTATTTTTTATTTTATATGATCACGACTGTAATCCCCAGGCTCGGTAGATATCTCCTCAGATCTTTAGTTACTTAGATCTTTGAGGATATCTAAAGGGGGTAGTCAGAGGCAAGTCCAAACATGACATTTGGTACATGCCCACATTTTGCACAGTAGTTAGTATTCCGTACGTGACAGGTTGCAAGCCCATCGCTGCTTATAAGAATACTAACTTATGACACATACCTTCGAATAAAACTGAATTACCTCCAATAAATTGCATTATGTAGTCTTCAATCACGGTTAAAAACGCTTTATAGGAATATCATATATACCCAAGTAGCATATCCTCAAAGATCTAAGTAACTAGAGATCTGAGGAGATATCTATCGAGCCTGGGGATAACAGTCGTATTTTTTAAGTTTTATATTACGAAGTCATAATTATGGTGATTATATGTCATGTGACGAGGAGAGTGTTAGGTATGAATGTGGATATATACAGGGGTAGAGGTAGACCAAAGAAAAGATGGATGGACTGTGTGAAAGATGACATGGGTAAGAAAGGAGTGAGTACTGAGATGACGAATGATAGAGGGAAATGGAAGAAGATCACATGTTGTGCCGACCCCTCATAACGTGGGAAAAGGGCAGGAAGATGCTGATGATGATAATGATATTTCGTTATCAATATTCATAAGTTTTTGTAAATACGGCTTGTTCACACATCTAACCGTCATTGACGAATCGTTATTATTAATTTTTAGAATAAATGCGCATTTTTAGGACGTGATCGTGATTTTTAAAGAAAAAAAAAAAAAAAAAAAAAGCCTTTGCACTTTTTTTTTTTAGTATGTTAGGATCGTAGCAAGTGGAAATCCGTGGTCTCTGCCTACCCCGTCGGGAAACAGGCGTGATTTTATGTATGTATGTATGTATCGTGATTTTTCACGGTAGAAATAGCGATTCGTCAGTGACAGATGTATGTGAGAACAGGCCCTTACTTTATTAATCTATACACCGTGACATTTTAAATTTAAATTAATTTTCGTATTTATTCAGACAATGGTCATATTATATAAATCGTATAAGTAAATGAATTAAAAAATAACTATGATATCGATTTAAAAATATTAAAAACATGAAAGTAATATAACTTTGTTATTTTGCACCATGACCCATAAAATAGTATTGAAGTAGTGTTACTTCAAGCTTGAAATGTGACGGTTTGTAAGAGTTCGTGGTAAGGCACCAGATGAGTAGACCATGGTCTAAACTCTAAACTGAACGTTTTTGAAGTAAAACTTCTTTATGCACGCTTGACTTCGGGAGTAAGCTGGTGAATGCCTGACGAGAGCGTTACGAAAAGTGTGATCGGGCGAGGCGAACGGAAGTTGAGAGGGAGATATAAGTTAGTGGAGACAGAAAGAGAGCGTTACCTTTTGTATATTACTGTTGGGGCAAGAGAGAGGTGCGAGCACAAATTTTCTCTCTCTTTCTCTCATAGCCAGTTACTTTTCGTATATCTAAGACACAGTGCAGGCTACATACATATAGATGGAGCTAATGAAGTTTTACTTCAGTCGTGTGTTCTAAAAGCACTTATTACACTACACGGTATTCAGGGCCCGGTAGTAAGGGAGCATAACTCCTAGCCTCTACGCCTTACGCCCTGACTCTTATTACACCACTCTTATTTAGGGTAAGGGTCCCTGAATTCAGGGTAGTGTAATAAGTGCTTAAAGCACACTCGTTTCTTGATAAACAGTTAAATGTCATGGTGTATTGAATACTGATTGGCTGCAATAGACTACAATACATGAGTATAGTAGAAAAATACAATATAAACGTATTTCACACAAAATTATAAGCTCTGTATGACAACAACAGATGTGTTTATACCAAACCAATTTAGTAACAGAGATTGGTGAACGCTGAACGTACGAGTTGGCAGCGGGCGACGTGAGGCAGCGGCGGACGACGTGTCGCGGCGACACTACTGGTTTCTATGAAATTCCCTCCGTAGTTAGCGACACGAAGCTAGCGACGCATTTCATAGAAATACATAGAAACCGGTGGTGTCGCTGCGACGCGTCGTCCGCTGCTGCCTCGTGTCGCCCGCTACCAACTCGTACCCTTACAGAGAAATTCTATCCAATGGTTTCGTCATTGTTCTCACTTTCGTCATTGTTCACAAAAATCAATTTTGGTTATCTCGTAAAATGTTAGTTAATTTTAAATGTACCCTCCATAAAATAACTTTTTATCAACCAATATTTGTTTATTTATATTGTGTGTATTTTGGTGGCAAATGTCTGTCTTTTATTGCTCCATCTTCATGCTATCAGCTGAAGGACGAGCTCTGAAATCAAGGTTTAAAAAGTTTCCAAAAAAAAACATCAATCCCACAGAAGCCGTACATTTTTTCGGGATAAAATGTAGCCTTAGTCCTTTCTCAAGCTTTAGCCTATCTTTGTACCAAATTTCATCAAAATCGGTTCAGTAGTTTAGGCTTGATTGCGTAACGCACAGAGTTACTTTCGCATTTATAATATTAGTAAGGATGTCTTCACGATGCATTAGTTACTACGTTCTTCCCAAATCTCTTTTCATCAAATATTCAACTGGTTTGTCAAACATCATCAATTTTCATCTTTAAATTGGAAATTTTTGAACACAATTTGTGTAAATAAAGCTAAATACACTTTAAAATTACACTTACGAATAAAAAAAACTACTGCTTCGAAGTCATTTTGGAAATAACAGAATTAGTTCGATGTTACGCGATCGGGGCCTTACCGCAAGCCGGCTGTAGGCCGCCCCAAGGCCGCCGGGTGCGTAGGCCGCTGACTCGTACAAACTTATTAAATTTCATAGTTTATAGTTCCAAAACACTACAAAACTGTAGTTATTGTAAAAACCACATTAATACAATAATTTTCAATAACCAAACTGCGTATAACCAACAATATTCTCTGAGTTGGAATTTCGTCCAACCTATGCCTCACCAAAGTATTGGTATACAGGGTGTTACTAGACTACTTCCAAAAAATTAAGAGGGTTAAAGTACCCATCAATATAAACATCTTTTTCTAAGAAACCCACACTGTGAGCGCGAAAAAAACAGCTGTTCCATACAAAAGTTCAATACCTACTTGGCTAAAATGTATGGAACAGATGTTTTTTTAGCGCTCACAGTGTTGGTTCCTTAGAAAAAGTTGTTTATATTGATGGGTACTTTAACCCCCTGAAGTTTTCGGAAGTAGTCTGGTAACACCCGTAGATATTGTTGATACATTTTAGTAACTAACTATAAAGCAGTTGTGTTTTTTTCTCTACATTTTTACAATCAAAATACACAATATTTTCAATTTATAAAGTTTGTTAAAATTGTCCATTGCCGTTGCAAAGCCGTTATCGATAACGGGACGATTGTCTATGACTGATAAGCCGGACTAACATGGCCGCGACGCATGAGAAATAACGAAAAGAAAATGAATAATTTGGAAACATCTGTGTTCATCACACATGTTAATCCTGGGTGGGCATCGAACCCACAACCTACAGCGCAGAAGGCAGAGCTACTACCGACTGAGCTGTGAGGTCAGTCAATCTGGCATCCGAACGGCAACTTAGCATAGATTGAACCACCAAGATCAGTAGGTCTACCATGAGTTTTCACAATCTACACTCAATAGCGATTGTAATTAAAGAAATGTATGCAAACTTGTACAGCGCCTCTAGTGGATAGTTGGGTACTAAAACGTCACGTAGTTAACTATCCTACGTCACAGCGTACTACAGCGATTGTAATGCGCTTCATTCATTTGCTTAGAATTTGGTACAATGAGCAACAATTTTGACAGATGTCATAGTAACGTAGGTACTATTCCTACTGTAGTAACGTCAGCCGATTTAAATGTGACAACTCATGGTAGACGTATTGACACGACACTATTCAAGGACACGTCATAATTACTCGGCCCGATAATATCGTGTCGATAACATCTCGGAACGGCACAGTGGACAATTTCAATAAGGCCCTACCACAAGCTCGTACAAACCATTATTTCATTTCATTTCAGAAACGTCAAGTTTCAAGCTTGAAGTAACACTACTTCAAAACTTTTATTGATTATTTTGTGATGTTTTGGACTGGAAAGTTATGGCTTTAGTTTTTATATTTTTTCTCGAGATCTTTATTGTGTAATTTTGGTGGTTATTTTTTCAATAAAGCCAGAGTTCTTGCCACCTGTGCAATAATGTCAGAATATTTTCTAAGAATTTTAAACAAAACAGCCATCTTTTGTTTAAAATTGACTTGATCACTTGACTTTGACTCTGTGACGTTGACAATACTTACATAAAAATACACTTGTCACTGGCACATTGTTCTGAGACAGATACCATAAATATAAAAGAAACATTTATTTTATTACATGTTATCAAAGTAATATTACTTTGGTATTGCCCGAAGAGATTGTGGTAAGGCCCAAGGTTCTGTTACGATATTAGAATAACCTTATGAAAAACGGCCTAGACATTTCGCTAAATAAAATTGACACTTTTATCTTCTCTTTCAAATCTTTGTCTAGTGGTTATAAGAACCTGAAGCATTGTCTACCATGCCAGGGTATAGTCGTAAAAATATCGTCACAGAACCAAAACGTCTCGTATAATTTAGATAATTACAATATTTACAGAATTATAACTATAGGACCGTAATCATTTAGTTAGAGAATTGCATATAGGAAAACTTATAAATTTCAGCACTCTATACCCAGCGGTTTAAATCCAATTTCATCAAACTTTCGTTAACAAAGCAATACCTGATCGGGCATCAAAATTAACAATGTTAAAATATCGTTACCTATGTGGCAGCACAACACTAGTCGCTGCTACACACAACACTAACGCAAGGCAGCCGCGGGGTGCGGCAAGGCGCGCGGGAGGCGCGCTCGCAAAACCGGTCCTCAGACCGCCGGCGCACGGGCAGTGCGACACTACTACGCTCGGCTAGCGAACCTCGCGTCTAAACATATCTACCTTGAATTGAATAGGCTCCGAAACTACTGAACCGATTTGAAAAATTCTTTCACCAATGTGTAGAATGAACTTTCAGGATGAACATAGGTTATAATTTATGTAGGTACTTCGCGGGCGACGCCGCGTGCAGAAGCTAGTATGGAAATAAACCTGAGCACAAGTGAAAACTGTTGTTATTTGGAACCACAAGCTCATCCCCATACCTATTTTACGTTATTTCATTTTACGGAAGATAATCCTTTGTCAGGACATGGTAAAACACAAAACAACTTTAACAGGCCATCAAAATGCTAACAAGCTGTTAGTTTAATTAACAGAGCATGATGAAACTAACATGCAGCCACGACAAAATTTTGTCGAGCATGTTATTCGCACGAGAAAAAGCGAGACAAAACAGTCGACAATTTTTTATCGTGGCACTCATGTTAGCCCGTCAGGTGATATATACTTCTCTGGGGTGTGTGTATGTATGACAGTTTCTTTGGCTGTAACTGGAGCCCAAATGACTGGACAGATTTTGACAAATGGTGTCATTCGACTCGTCTGAATCACAAGAGTGACAGGTTATACAAAATGACAAAAAATCCAATGTGGCGGCTAAAAGCTGTTTTCAATTACGTTCAGTCGGGTTTTTACATATTTTTTTTGTAATAAATATTAGTTTTGATGAGAAGTATACCACAGGACAGACCTATATTCACACACAGCTCACAGCTTAAACCGCTGGTCATTAGAGCTGAAATTTGGAGTATATAACATATATGTTTGCACTCACAAGCCACTCCTATAACTCATGGAATCACTATGATTATTCCTTCGCTAGTAGACACCGATCCATATTAACATTAAATACATTTAATATAATTTACACATTACTATCATATTATAATTACATTATAATAGCAGTCTGTCCAACCAACATTCCAAAACTACTGATATTGCCCGCTACTTTGTTCGCGTTATATTTTTTGTATACACTACTCCTTATCCGAGCCCATTCTACTCAACCGTTTCTTCAATGTTTTCACTTTCGTCATTTTTCACAACAAACAAATTTGGTTATCTAGTAAATATTATGTACTTTTAAACTTACGCGATCTGAACACATTATTATTAGTATTAGACGGGTGCAAACCTGTCGAAACGTCGGGAAAATATAAGGTAATTTAAACGCGATAAATACCCGTCTAATACTAATAATAATCGTAAATATTAGTTAAGTTGAAATGTACCCTTCTTGAAATAACTTATTATCAACCAATTTTTTATCGTTCCATCTTCATGCTATTAGCTTTAAGGACGAGCTTAGTATTAAACGGGTATTGATCGCGTTTTATTTACCTATTTTTCCCGACGTTTCAACAGGTTTACACACTGTAGTGGTCACGGGATGACGCCGGAAAAATAGGTAAGTATATAAAACGCGATAAATACCCGTTTAATACTAATAATGTGTTCAGATCGCGTAAGTACTAATATATATAAAGATATAAAAATGTTTTTAAAATAACGGTAATATATCAAATTGAGTAAAATCACCCACCCCACATATAAAACAGGTATTCGACAGGTTGTATCAATCCGTTTTCATATATTGTTTACACTTAAACAAGTTACGAGTATAAATAACAAAACGTGTAAGATTGACAAAAATGTTTTCTTGTTTAAAACAAAACATGTACTTATAACACTCATTTCCAGTTTTCATCGTGTATGAAACATGTTTGCAGATGTAAGCGTGGAGTAAAAATAAAAAAAATAAATATGATCACGACTGTAATCCCCAGGCTCAGGAGATATCTCCTCAGATCTCTAGTTATTTAGATCTTTTGAGGATATCTAAAGAGGGTAGTCAGAGGCACGTCCAAACATGACATTTGGTACATGCCCACATTTTGCACAGTAGTTAGTATTCCGTACGTGACAGGTTGCAAGCCCATCGCCGCTTATAAGAATACTAACCTATGACACATACCTTCGAATTTTTGGTTCTAGGGTATGCCGGTTTCCTCACGATGTTTTCCTTTACCGTTTAAGAGCGTGGAGTTATTAGAATTGTTTTCTTTGTATAGTCGGTAACAGTTAGGTAGACTGCTATTATTTATAATAATTAGTGTCAATTTATAATCACATTTAGATTATCTTAAAAATAACTTCGATCATAGCGGTTTATATAGCACACCAAAGCGTAGCAATTACGCCTGTACGTCTACCATGAGTTTTCACAAACTACACTCGCTAGCGACTGTAGTTAAAAAAATGTATGAAAACTTGCCTACAGCGCCTCTAGCGGATAGTTGGGTACTAAAACGTCACGCAGTTAACTATCCTACGTCACAGCGTACTACAGCGACTGTAGTTTGAGCTTCATTCATTTGCTTAGAATTTGGTACCATGAGTAACAATGTTGACAGATGTCATAGTAACGTACTATTACTACTGTAGTAACGTCAGCCGATCTAAATGTGACAACTCATGGTAGACGTACTGCTCGCTTCGGTACGTATATTGGCGATAATATTATTTTTTCTTCAATCCTAATATGATTTTTATAAACGGCGATGGGCTTGCAACCTGTCACTGTATGCTAACTTCTTTGCGAAATGAGAGCATGTGTCAAATATAAAATATAATGTTTGGACGTGGATAATTTATCTCCTTGCCAATTTCATTGAGATCAACCGTTTAGCCACAAAAAGCCATTTAAGGTTACAAACAAACAAAGCTAAATTCTCGTTTATAATTTATGTACTTATACAATGATGATATTGACGGCACTATTAATGATAAATAGATCATCAAAATAACGGTAGATATCTCCTCAGATCTCTAGATCTTTTCGGATATCTAAAGAGAGTAGTCAGAGGCACGCCCGAACATGACATTTGGTACATGCCCACATTTTGCACAATAGTTAGTATTTTGTACGTAACAAGTTGCAAGCCCATCGCCGCTTATAAGAATACTAACCCATGACACACCTTCGATGTTTTTGGTTCTAGGGTATGACGGTTTTTTCACGATGTTTTCCTTCACCGTTTAAGAGCACTGGCATTGCGCACATATTTTCTTTTATAAGAAAAACGTTGCACGACCAGGTTTGAACCCACGACCTTCGCATCGTGAGGCAGGGGTGCTCCACTACACCATCAGCGCTCAAAATGACGCTTACCTAAGTAAACCGCTAAAATCGAAGGCACAGTATTAAATCCTTTGTCCTTTTCACACACATGAGTGTGAAAGGGACATTGACATCAGTTCAATAATGTATAATATGATTTTTTAAGGCCAATTTTTGCCAAACAATAAATAAAAAAAATACAGGGTGTTAAAAATAAATAAATAAAAAATAAATAATGCTGGACACTATCACACAGCATCATGTAGCCCCAAACTAAGCAGAGCTTGTATTGTGGGAACCACATGACTGATAAACTACATAGATATACTTTTTTTTGTAATATTATACATAGAAAACACCCAGACCTGAGACAAATATCTGCAAATAATGCAAACATTTGTCCCGCGGCGGGAATCGAACCCGCAACCTTCTGCGTCTCAGGCGGACCTTCGCCCGCTGCGCCACAGAGGCCGTCAAGGAGGTAATGTACAATATAATTGATTTTTATCAATCAATCAATCAATCAATCAATCAATGCGATCTTAGTTAATTGTCATAAATAAAATCATATTGACTATAGATATTGAGTATAATTATACAAATTATCAACAAGAACGATGCCTAAAGTTGATATTCAATTTCATTAGCAAAAAAACAGCTTCATGTAGTTTATCAGTCATGTGGTTCCCATAATACAAGCTCTGCTTAGTTTGCGGCTAGATGATGCTGTGTGATAGTGTCCAGCATTATTTATTTATTTATTTATTTATTATTACCAATGATTGTATGACAGTGAACGCTTATAACCATGGAAGTATTCCGTAAGCTAACAAATGACCCCACAGAAATAGAGCCCTGATAGGCGTGACTTGTCAGTTTTGCCAAAAAATATATCAAAAACTTACAGAAGCTTATTACACGTTACACGGCAATTATAAATAAAGTCAAAATTAATGAATTTTTGGTAAATCCACGAAAGAGTTTCTATGTGCGAAATTTGGTGTCATGTTTCGCGGATATTTCCCTTGAAGAAATACTTCTATGTTTATATGCGTTCACCGTTATATATGACCGTGGCTCAATAATTATTGATCGTATAAAAGATGCCTATACAAGAAAATACTTCGAAAAGTATGTTTGTTTATAACTTTCAATACATAATATTACAATCATCTATAAAATAAATTAATTGTATTTTCGAACTCGGTAATTGTAATAAATTTATTATATTTTAAATTAAGACAATCAGAAGGAACTTGGCTGTATAAAAATATACTTAGGATTTAGATAAATCTTTCCTAAGATTTTCTTTTTACGTCAGAATTTTTAAAACGCTACAATTATAAGGGCTCGTTCATAAAATCGCGGAGCGTTGAGCGTTTTTTAAAAACTCTTTCATAGCCCCAGAGTATAATTGGGACATACATGCACGCACACTTCAGCAACGCGTTTGTATGTCAATAACACCGGTCATATCCCATACAAAACACGCTAAAGCGAACGCTGTAGCATGCTATGTTATGTAGCTTAACTCACAAGGCCGCTGCGGCCTTACTGCCTTTATAATTAACGTAAATTTAAATATACATTTATTTTTAACCAATTTATAACACACTAGAGCGCTAGTGGTGTAGTGGTAGCATTCCCGCCTCACGATCCGAAGGTCGTGGGTTCAAACCTGGGGCCTTACGACGAAGTCTTCCAGAACGATTCCGTTTTAGAAACGTCATATTTGAAGCTTGAAGTAACACTTCTTCAATACATTTGCATAGGTCATGGTACGATATAACAATGTAATATTAATTCGGTAATGAATTATGAATTCGTGGTGAGGCCCCTGGTCGTGCGCCAACGAGTTTTTCCATTTGAAAAAATATTTGCGCAATGCCAGTGCTCTTAAACGGTGAAGGAAAACATCGTGAGGAAACCGGCATACTCTAGAACCAAAAATTCGAAGGTAACTGTGCAAAATTTGGGCATCTGCCAAATGTCATGTTTGGTCGTGCCTCTGACTATCCTCCTTAGATATCCTCAAAGATCTAAGTCATTAGAGATCTGAGGAGATATCTACCGTGCTGAGGATTAGTCGTGTTTTTTTTTAGGTTCTAGGGTATGCCGGTTTCCTCACGTTTTTCTTCACCGTTTAAGAGCACCGGCATTGCGCACATATATTTATAAATGCAAAAACTCATTGGTGCACAACCCGGTTTAAACCCACGAACTTAAGATGGAAGTACCATGCTACCACTACACCAGCTGGGCCAAATTAGTCGCCAGCACAAAATTTTGTTACTTTTTTGTCTCGCTTTTTCTCGTGCGAATACGAGAGATAGCTCTTTCTCGTTCTAATACAAGATAAATGCACGACAAAGGGGTTGACCAAGTTTTGTCTCGCTCTGTCTCGTGCTAATACGAGAGAAATGCACGACAAAGGGGTTGACCAAGTTTTGTCTCGCTCTTTCTCGTGCTAATACGAGAGAAATACACGACAAAGGGGTTGACCAAGTTTTGTCTCGCTCTTTCTCGTGCTAATACGAGAGAAATGCACGACAAAGGGGTTGACCAAGTTTTGTCTCGCTCTGTCTCGTGCTAATACGAGAGAAATGCACGACAAAGGGGTTGACCAAGTTTTGTCTCGCTCTTTCTCGTGCTAATACGAGAGAAATGCACGACAAAGGGGTTGACCAAGTTTTGTCTCGCTCTGTCTCGTGCTAATACGAGAGAAATGCACGACAAAGGGGTTGACCAAGTTTTGTCTCGCTCTTTCTCGTGCTAATACGAGAGAAATGCACGACAAAGGGGTTGACCAAGTTTTGTCTCGCTCTGTCTCGTGCTAATACGAGAGAAATGCACGACAAAGGGGTTGACCAAGTTTTGTCTCGCTCTTTCTCGTGCTAATATGAGAGAAATGCACGACAAACGACATAGACGTTCAACACTTTTGTCTCGTTCTGTTTTGTACGAGTATACGAAACAAATGCACGACAAACGCATCCGACACTTTTGTCTCGCTCTTTTTCGTCAAAGTCGAGAGAAATGCACGACAAAAGCGTCCGACATTTTTGTCTCTCTCTTTCTCGTATTAACACACGACAAATGCACTGTCTCGGCTGCTATGTTAGCCCGACCGATGATGAAACCAAGCGTCACTTATTAATTGAACTATAGGGTTAGACAAATCCCTCGAAATAAAGTTATTTATGGTAAAATAAGAATATGATATTTTGCGTCATCACCTAACAGCTCTCTAAACTGTTCTTTTCTAACTGCGCTCGCTCTTTCTCGAATTCCAGTCTAAGATTGTATTCTGCCTTTTTGATTCTGAAAGAAATATTATTACTATTAATCATATTAATAGAAGGCACAAGAGAATGAGTGAAGGCAAGAGACAATGAGTGAAAGCACGTGAAAATGAGTGAAGGCAGGAGAGAATGAGTAAAGGCACGAGAGAATGAGTGATGGCGTGAGAAAATTAGTGATGGCGTAAGAGAATGAGTAAAGGCACAACAGAATGAGTGATGGCGTGAGAGAATGAGTAAAGGCACAACAGAATGAGTGATGGCGTGAGAGAATGAGTAAAGGCACAACAGAATGAGTGATGGCGTGAGAGAATGAGTAAAGGCACAACAGAATGAGTGATGGCGTGAGAGAATGAGTAAAGGCACAACAGAATGAGTGATGGCGTGAGAGAATGAGTAAAGACACGAGAGAATGAGTGAAGGCGTGAGAGAATGAGTGAAGGGGTGAGAGAATAAGTGATGGCGCGTGAGAATGAGTGATGCCACGAGAGAATGAGTAAAGGCACGAGATAATGAGTAAACGCACGAGATAATGAGTAAAGGCACAAGATAATGAGTGAAGGCACGAGAGAATGAGTGAGTGAACACTTACGAAATGAACCCGTTAACGTCAGTTTCCGCCTCGAACTTGCGGTGGGTCGCGAATACGTCGAGCAACTCCACGGGACACTTGAACACGGGCCGCTGCCGCTTGCACAAGTGGTTAACGAGACTCAGGAAGTTGTTTATCACAATAAACTCCTTATCCGTGTACGGGCCGAGGAACCTGAGTAATTAATTATAATTATTATTTGTTTTAATCATTATGTTTTACTCGGTTTTAAGCAAAAACCGGAATTAACTGTATTATTATTTAGCCGTTATTGTCCTACTGCAGGCAAAAGGCAAAGTACTAATAATATTAATAAATAATTAATAACTAAGATAAATGTTTCAGGCGCGACTTTGAGGAAATCCATCCTACTAATATTATAAACGCGAAAGTTTGTAACAATGTATGGATGTATGTTTGTTACTCATTCACGCTGGCGCTGTAACAGCTGATCTGGATGAAATTTGGCACAGATATAGATTATAGTCTGGAATCTATATCTATATAAGAGCTTAACCTGACTGACTGACTGATTGATCATCGCCGAGCCGAAACCGCTGAAGATAGAAAGCTGAAATTTGCTGGATTTGGGGATTTGCTGCTTTGGACAAGGGTCCGCGAGGTACTGTTCTACAAAACCAGTAGCATTATTATATTTGGGTGATTCCAAAAGGCGGAAGTGGAAAGGGAAAGGGGGGAGTAGAGGGTGAAGGGGGAGTGGGGAAAAAAGGAGTGTAAACTGTTCTAACAGAACCACTAATATTTTAAGGGGTACTTACCTGAATTCCAAATATTTATCCTCTGCACAGAAGTCTATAAAGAATTCGACGAGAATGTCGAATAAAAATGGCGCTTTTGGCTTCATAGTCGTGCCTTCATCTTGTTTTATATGTTTCTTGATAGACTTCAGGAATGGGTTCGGCTCTTCTTCAATCTGCGAAATAAAACATAGCTCAGTTTTGGTAGATTACAAGACTAACATCAGGTTGATTAAGAGAGCGAAAATCTTAGTGGCAAGCAGGGCATTTTGGCGTTGTATGTTTATATAGAGCGCTGGTGGTGCAGTGTGCAGTGGTAGCACCCCGGACTCACGATCCGTGGGATCAAACCTGGTCGTGCACCAAAGAGTTTTTCCATTCGAAAAATTTATATGCGCAATGCCAGTGCTCTTAAACGGTGAAGGAAAACATCGTGAGGAAACCGGCATACCCTAGAACCAAAAATTCGAAGGTGTGTGTCATAGGTTAGTATTCTTATAAGCGGTGATGATCTTGCAACCTGTCACGTACGGAATACTAACTACTGTGCAAAATGTGGGCATGTACCAAATGTCATGTTTGGTCTACCCTCTTTAGATATCCTCAAAGATCTAAGTAACTAAAGATCTGAGGAAGATATCTACCGAGCCTGGGGACTACAGTCGTGATCATATTTATATATTATATGATCATGTGTTTGTTGGAGCATAACTTAAGAACGGTTAATCAAGTTAAGATTATAAGCATTTATGTGATACGATTTTATTATATTGTACAGTTGTATTTGATATTTAAAAAATCTAAAAACATTTTTTAAAAGTTATATTAAATTTAAATTTAAAAAAACCCCCATACGAATTTTGCCCGCCATTTTGTGGTGGCGGCCATCTTGGATTAGAAATTTATACAAAACTTGCTGATGCCCGCAGCTTCGCCCGCGTGAATGTCGATTATCGCGACTTTTCATACAAACTTTCATCCCCTATTTTATCCCCTTGGGGGTAGAATTAATCAAAATCCTTTCTTAGCGGATGCCTACGTCATAACATCTACCTGCATGCCAAATTTCAGCCCGATCCGTCCAGCGGTTTGGGCTGTGCGTTGATAGATCACTATGTCAGTCAGTCAGTCAGTCAGTCAGTCACCTTTGAGTTATATAAATTTAGATGTCTGTTCTGAATGTGACGACTAAACTTTAAAAATCTATATTCCGTTAAGCGGTAAACATACTATAAGCCGCGACTTATGGACGAGTCCGAGAGGTATCTGGACAATGAAATTTCACTGAGCCTTGCACACTATCGGACGAAGTCGTAAGTCGTGCCCTTGGCTGACCTTGAGCGTTCAGACGTCCGACAACAATCTGGAATCGTCCGCGGACGGTGTTGCCAGCAGTGTTGGATTCAGACCCTTGAAAAATTATTGTCTATGGAACTTAAAATAATACTACTCGACACTCACACTTTCACTACTCGACATGTTTCTTCGTCTACACCAATGCTACCAGCCGATAGATAGATGTTGGTTGTATGAACTTACAGAAATATGAATAATTTAGTAATATTTTAGATTTTTGCTTGGTAATAAAAGCAACTTTCTGGCAACACTGGTCTACATAGTTGTCTATGGAATGGGCGTGGCCAGAATCGTCCGAAGACACCTTGCACACTATCAGCCGCATCCGTCGGACGCGGCTTATGGACGAGTCCGACCGTATGTTTAACTCTTTACTCTCGGTCGGGTTTTTTATGTTTTGCAATAAATACTAGTTAAAGAAGCTATGGGTGAGGAAGGGTGTTTGTATGTATGTTTGCTTTTATGTATATAATTATGTATGTGTTGTATGTTTCACCTCTTTGATCTCAGTAATGCAGGGTCTGCAGTCATCAGGGGTCACGAGGTACATGTAACTTGGCGCCACTTTAAACAAGCAGATTTGTCTGGAATAAGAAAAACAAAATAAATAACCATATTATGGCGATGTATCTCATAATTAGCGATGAATGATGAATTATACGGGGTGTTACCAGATTACTTCCGAAAACTTCAGGGGGTTAAAGTACCCATCAATATAAACAACTTTTTCTAAGAAACCAACACTGTGAGCGCGAAAAATCAACAGCTGTTTCATACAAAAGTATAAAGGCGGAAACATACTTACGTGTCGTGGCGTGTCGTGACGCGTCAGAAGCATATCGGTTTCATACATTTAATATAGGGACATATTTGCATGTCGTGTCGTGTCGTGTCGTAATATGTCCCTAACCATATTAAATGTATGAAACCGATATGCTTCTGGCGCGTCACGACACGCCACGACACGTAAGTATGTTTTCGCCTTAATACGTACTTGGCTAAATAATAAAATCGTTGAGAAACCGTGTCTGTACTGTACTATTAATATTTTCAAATTAGTGTTAAAAAATTAATGTGTGCTAAATAAAATTAGTGCTACTTGTAAAAGACACGCTACTTAGCCTAAAACAACTATTTTTCAAAAATTGTCTGCTTGTCTGTTACGCTAATCTCCGCAACGGCTGAACCAAATCTTTTTTTTTTTTTTTTTTTAATCTATTTTATTTAGGGAGCTTTTGTCTCTTGGACGATGTCAGCTCCATCTTATCTTCTCTTACATAATCTACTTCAATTTTTAATGCAACAGCCCATATATGGCTCGGTAGAGCATCTTAGCCACGTCAGACAGTGGCTCAGCTAACACGCTCTGGACCAGACCCAGATCGAGCCGGTTGACATTCAAGGTCCTATATAACTTTTCTCGCACTCCCGCACTTCGGACACATTCCACTAAAAGGTGATATGTGTCTTCTTTAACGCCACAAACTTCACAGTTCGGGCTGTCTACTTGTTTCATGAGGTGTTTAAAGCTATTCATTGGAATGTGTCCGGAGCGTAGCCTGTGGGCGATCACAATATATTTCCTATTCAATTTAGCGTTAGTAAACCATGGTATGTGAGGTGGCTCGCTTTGCATTGTTTTGTACCAAATGCCCTTATCCCGAGAGGCAACATCAAAGTACTCCTTCCACTTGGACCTTAGACCTCTTATATATATATGCAGTACTTCAGAGTACTCAGGTTTCAACATGACTTCAACACCACTCGATATCGCCTCTCGAGCCAACACATCAGCCACCTCATTACCACGTATCCCTACATGGGATGGAATCCATTGCAATCCCAGAGTCACTCCCCCGGCTACCAGCACTAGGACTTTATTTAAGATTGAGTAAGCTATCGATGCACCTCTGTGACCAGAGGCGCAACGAGCCACATGCTGTAACCAAATCTAATGTAGTATTCACTAATCCTACTAATATTATAAACGCGAAAGTTTGTAAGAATGTATGGATGTATGTTTGTTACTCTTTCACGCTGAAACGGCCGACTGAACGTATCTGGATGAAATCTGGCACAGATTAGATTATAGTCTAGAATAACACATAGGCAACTTTATATCCCGAATGTACGGTTCCCGCGGGATAGATTCGTTTTTGTTTTTAAGGTACCACGCGGGCGAAGCCGTGGGCGGAAGCTAGGTAGTGTATTATAATAAGCTTGGATACCACTCTGTATACACCGTGACATTTTAATGGTTGTTTTCCCGCGGCAGAACAACTTGCCATAAGGAATACTTTCGAAACACAGAGTAAAAGTAAAAAAATACAGATGGTTTTGTTTTAAAATATATTCATCAACTCGAAAACGTGAGAAACGATAGTAACATTAGACGTAACTTGTAGGTACTATTCGATCGCACGCGCCGCGCCGGCCGCCTTCGCGTAGGTATCGGGATGAATTACTACTGGTCCGTGGTCGCTTTCGAATTAAATTTTCACAATGGTATATCTGTATTTTTTGTTTCTAATATTTAATTTGTTTATACCACGATTGTATTACCAAGACAAAACCATTTCGCTGCGGGAAAACAACCATTAAAATTTCACGGTGTATATTTTGACTTTTGACTTTGACTTGGGGGGGGGGTGGTACTCACCGAGCGGGCCCCTCCCCCTCGCTCTGAGTGGACAGCATGTACCGGTTCCGGTTCTGGATGTCGTTTACTATTTTCTGCTGGTGGGTGGTCTCTGTTCCCGAGGGGTTATCCCGCTCATCCAGAACTGCTACTGTTTTGTGGATCCTGAAAGTCAGAATTATTATTCCAAAGGATATATCCTCCTAATATTATAAGACAATTAACGATTATTGTGACAAATACTGAAAAGGACGGAAATATCTAGTACTTCCCAATAAACTATTATCTAATGAATTTAACAACACAAACTCAAATAGAGCTTTTTGTACGCAATATACCATAGTAACTATAACAGATCACTGCAATATACCCACCAATAGTTAAAAATCTCCATATCCCAAGGTTTGCTGGAAGAGAACTCTTTTTAGGGTTAAGCTCGCCTGTGTACATGCCATTAGTTTTAAGTTTTAAAATGTATTAATCTGTGTACAAAGAATAAATGAATAAGAAATTCGAAATAAACTTAGATTTTTTCTTCTCTTTCTTTGCTCGGTGCAGCAACACCAGTGCGAGCGAGTCAACGGTCCTGAGGATGCTTCGTGGAGAAGCGAAACTCGTGTCGAGTTTATATTTGAGTTTGTGTTGTATGTAGCTCATTAGATAATAGTTTAGCGGGAAAGTACTAGATATTTCCGTCCATTTCAGTATTTGTAATGGATTTCCGCAAAGTCACGCCCGAATCAATCATTTATCATTATTGCGACAATTAACCATTATTACAAGAGCGCTGGTGGTGTAGTGGTAGCACCACTGCTTCACGATTCGAAGATTGTGGGTTCAAACCTGGTCGTGCACTAATGAGTTATTCCATTCGAAAAAATGATGTGCGCAATGTGAAAAATACTCTTAAATGGTGAAGGAAAACATCGCGAGGAAACCGACATACCCTGGAATCAAAAATTCGAAGGTGTGTGTCGTAGGTTAGCATTCTTTTAAGCGATGGGCTTGCAACCTGTCACGTACAGAATACTAACTACTGTGCAAAATGTGGGCATGTACCAAATGTCATGTTCATTTATAATTATGTCTATTGCTATGTGCTATTCCAGACTATAATCTATATCTGTGCTAAATTTCATCCAGATCCGTTCAGCCGTTTCAGCGTGAAAGAGTAATATACATCCATACATTCTTATAAACTTTCGCGTTTATAATATTAGTAGGATTCACGGATGCTCATTTCCTCATGGAAAACTAATGACGGGTGGCAAGCCTCACCTCTTCCTCTCCCAGCTCAGCAGTTGAGAGTCGAAATACAATTCCAACATAAGATCGTTTTTGACAAAATCCAGTATACATTGAAGGAGGTTTGTCTTAAAACACTTGTTTTTTTTCTTTTTACAACGTATCTTCTTTGGCCTAGCGGTGCTGTTGGCTCGCTTCGATGCCCGTGTTGGCTTCACTATATCTTGACCGAAACCGGCTGTTGTTGTGGCCTGAAATAGATATTAAGTTCAAATAAGATAATACACAATAACTTATGATGGATTTTTGCGGACAAAGTCGCAGTAACAGCTATTATTTATAGTGTTAGCAATATCGTCCGACGATGAGTCATAGGGGACAGCGCGCCTATAAAAGCGGGCGCAAAGCGAGCTGCAGGCCAGTTGCGCACGAGCCTTCGACGAGTGAACATCTAAGTAGTTACGATTATCGGTGATTGTGAGCTTCCTACCTACGTACTTACCTATGTGGTTAGATTACGAGTAAGTTACTCTGAGTTCATGTTAAATTTAACTGTGGTTTGTTGTAAGTTTGATTTGATTCCTTTTGGTTATCTTTATGTTTAATTTTTATTAAATTGTAAAGGATTAAAGTTAATCCGCCGTCCGTCTGTATTTTTTTTTTTATTTGAATCATTACTTGGTTCCTAAAATCAGAAGTGGGATAGGTCTGTGTCCACATACAGCTTTCTCTTTCTTTGCTCGATAAAACGTTACCTTTGCACTGATAAACAACCAGACAAAGGCCTATAAACCAGAAAGGAAGCAAATATACAACTACCCACAGTTAGTAATTTTTGTGTTTTGTTGTTTAAATTGATGAATTGAGAACTTGTGTAAGTTCTAGACATTGTTTACGAGGTAGCTCACATAACCGTACACGTAGTCCTCGTTAACATCACAGATGTCACATGTCTCGCATATCGAGGCAGTTCTCGTCCTATTAATTAGATAACGATCCCGTTCCCGATGTGTCACATCGTCGAACGCCGTGGCGCACATATAGGGCTCCACGGAGTAGGAGTGGGTTTCAGTCTCATTCTCGAAACGACAACAGGCGTCTTACATACTCCCGAACGATGCGTGACGCTGATCGTTCATATGACGTGATCTATGGCAGTTGTTATCTTGAAGCTAGTTTGCGATATCGCCGCTCTCTTACTCCTAGTCGGGAAAGGTGTCGCGAGCGTATCTGAGAACGGTAATCATCGTGTATGCCCGTTCCGATGAGCCGTGCTGTATTTCGACTACCCTCGAGTCGAAATGACCTTTCTTCTCCCGCTTATATAACGTGTACCTACTGACTTAACTGACTTGACACCAGCTGATTTCACGTCTAACGAGACAACTCAACACTCTGAAGGCATTGTAAGCCTTACGCACTACTGGTGATCAAAGTAAACATGTTGACAATCGTATAACCGTTGTTTGTGAGATTTCAGAGGTATTAGACAAGGTCAGGTGAAGCCGAGCGTTTGAAGAGTGGAGTACGGCAGGCCGATCGCGAGGCGGTCGCTGTCGCTTTGCTGCTTCCGTCGCTCTGCTGTCGCTACTCGTACAGTGTTATCAAGGGTTTGCCAAGTGACCGTTATGAACTTAAACTACTGAGTGGTGCGCGGGGTAAAACTACCCAAGCCGCAGCTCAGTACAGTACTCCTTTGAAAAGAGAATGGTATCCCAAGAGGTTTGCTGCATATTAAGTGTGTGTTAATCTGAATATTTTATGTTGCAGTCACTTATTTGGATCACACATATCCTAGCGGTGTGTATGATGGCATACGTGAGGCGTTTCGCTTCGCGTGGTGGGACGAGCATGCGACGCGAACTTTCTACTTACTGCGCGCGATGCTTCCCTTGGACTTCTGGCCCTGCAGACGTGTTTCTGAACGAGTACAGGTGTAATCCAAGCAGACGCATTTCTCAGTGCGTATGAACTCATGTCTGGCAGACCAGTGGCTAGTGTGTAACACTAGAACAGGTAGACGATATAATCGTCGGTATGTTGGTAAGCTAAGTGTTCCTATTGTTTTTATAAATACCGCCGCGCTGGCGTTATTGGGTAAATTAGATGTGAGACACCGCACAGTGAGCGTGTCTAGTAAGTTTGCTATCGGTGCAGTTTGCAGTTAGTCTCATTATTTCGTGTATACTTCATGGTAATTCACTGTTTGGTTTTATTGAGAAACAATGGTTAGCCGTTTCCAAATTAAAGTTAAATTAACAGAGACTAATAACTGGTAGAGTGAACTACAGGTTAGAGGTCACAACTGAAAACTGTAGGCCAAATTGTAAAGCCTTGCGTAAAATATTGAGATGTCGGACTCGACACCTTCTCGAGTAGAACCAAGTCTACCAAGACGAGTATTCCAAACGGAATAGACTGTTTGCACTTGATGTGATGTGATGACTTTGTGTTCGTGCTTAACCTTTCCTGTTCACAGGGAAGTTAGATCTGAGAGTGCGTGGCCCCTACGAGGTGGTCAACGTTCTGTGCGCTTACGCTGCGCTATCGAGCGGTAGCTGTGGGCAGACCCAGCCTGCAGTGCAGTCATTTAATAGGATCACACGTGTCCTAGCGAAGCTGAACTCCAGGATGCGCACTGCGCAGTCCCTATGAGGTCGTGTGATCGTTGCCGTATCACCGATACGAGCTCGAGCTATTGGCTGTTTGTACGGAAAGAAGACTCTGACTGCCGCAGAACATTATGGTTCAGTGGTGTGGCAAGTCGACCCTGGTGAAGTATGAAATATTTTTCTGTAGTAGTGAGTTATACCAGCAGCCCCGACATAATGGCTATTTGATCCGACATTTAGCAGTTTGCTATTCGTAGCTTCGACATTTTTGGCTACCTTTTTATTTCGATAATAGTTACCCGGTGGCTTTGCAGTTGTTTTGGTAATGATCGAGGTCCGGAACTCCTTCATTGGTGAAACAACTTGCAATCTGCAGCTTATTTAGAGGCAGTTGCTTGAAAATATGCTTGTGCTTTCTGTATGACAGGAAAACTGAAAATATACTTGTGCTTTCTGTATGACAGGAAAACTGAATCTGGGAGTACGTGGCCTTTACGAGGTGGTCAACGTTCTGCCGAGCGGTCGGTGTGAGCTGACGCTGCGCTGTCGAGCGATAGCTGTGGGCAGACCCAGGCTGCAGTGCAGTATGGCGCTGTGGCGAGGCGATCGATGTCCAGAGATGCGTACAGACTCCGGTCTGGCAGACGTGTCTAACACGTACAGGCGCTGTCCTGGCAGACGCATTTCTCAATGCGTACAGACTCCGGTCTGGCAGACGCGTCTAACGCGTACAGGCGCTGTCCTGGCAGACGCATTTCTCAATGCGTACAGACTCCGGTCTGGCAGACGTGTCTAACACGTACAGGCGCTGTCCTGGCAGACGCATTTCTCAATGCGTACAGACTCCGGTCTGGCAGACGTGTCTAACACGTACAGGCGCTGTCCTGGCAGACGCATTTCTCAATGCGTACAGACTCCGGTCTGGCAGACGTGTCTAACACGTACAGGCGCTGTCCTGGCAGACGCATTTCTCAATGCGTACAGACTCCGGTCTGGCAGACGCGTCTAACGCGTACAGGTGTTGTCCTGGCAGACGTATTTTTCAATACGTATGGACTCATGTCCGGCAGACACGTGTGGGGGGTTTTAGTAGATTTGTACGTACAAAGTAAGAGAATGTGTGACACTTGTCAGAAGACGTATGTTGATACGAAGAATGTTAGTGAAGGACTAGGTACCTAGCTAAGTGTGTCTCGTTGAAAGAGGGCCTTGCCAGATGATGAATGAAAGAATAGGCAATTGCTTTTGATGTTATTACTTAACCCGTGTTTTACATCGACAGACTCTTAGATAGACGCTTGTGCGCGTGTGACGCACGTGCGCTGACCTCCACGACGTGAGGTGATGCAGAACGGTCTGTGGAAGACCCGATGCTGCGTCGAGACATGATGGGGAAAAGTATCAGGGGCCCTATTTTTTTCTTTATTATTATTTGAGACGTCTCTGAGGTGACTCCTGTGAGACTCGAGTTACGAGATGACGGTTGATGTGCGATGTATTAATTAAGTGAAAGAGATTATGAACTGAGAATGAATAATGAAGTGGCAGTTTTAAGAAACTGCGCACGTATTTATACATGTCGTTCTTTCACAGAAGGTGAATCTGATGAGTCCTAGGATAGCTCATCAGACTCCGCAGCAAGGGTTCAGCGGTCTACGCCCGTGCTAGATGCTGGCTGATCCTGAAGCCGGACCTTCAACAGCTCCTGGCACCAGTCCTGCCTGTTGCTACCATGCTTGCGGGCCGAGGACGACCCGTCGTCAGGAGAGGCCGTGTTAGCAATATCGTCCGACGATGAGTCATAGGGGACAGCGCGCCTATAAAAGCGGGCGCAAAGCGAGCTGCAGGCCAGTTGCGCACGAGCCTTCGACGAGTGAACATCTAAGTAGTTACGATTATCGGTGATTGTGAGCTTCCTACCTACGTACTTACTAGGGCGTGTAAAAACCGGGTTGTTTAAAAAAACCGGGTTTTCGAGTTTTATTTTTCAATAACCGGTTAAAAACCGGTTATTCGGTTATTTTTCCAGTTTTTTAAGTCTCGGGACAAAATAAAACCTTAAATTTTAGTAAAAATGAACTAAGTAATTATTGTAATAAGCAAGCACCAATTAAATTTTAAAATATTTTAATATAATTATGTTTAACTCACTCTTACTCGAATAAAGTAAAAAAATTGAACAACATGATAAGGTCTTATCTAGATAATGTAATTTACTCTTTTATACGGCAGTATTAAAAACTCTTTCTCTCTTACTCAAATGAAACCATAACAAGTTAAATTAAATTAAAATTTTAATAAACCTCTGACACAAATTTTTAAAACATTTTCTTGTAATATAATTCAGCAAGACTGCGAAAACTACAGGGGCATTAGCCTACTCAGCATCGTCGGTAAGCTGTATGCGAAAGTGTTGATCGAATGAAAGAAACTGATGAGGATATGGGATGCACAAGCAGGATTTCGAAAGGGTATGGGATGTACGGATCTGGTCTATCCTTGCGATGCACAGCCGAGAAATTTTTGGCAAAGGTCTAAAGGTCTATTGCGCTTTCGTGGATCTGGAGAAGGCCTATGACAGAGTGATGAGGAATGAACTGTGGTCGGCTCTGTCGATGTATGGGGTAAAGAGCAACCTGGTGCGAGTTCTGAAATCTCTCTATGAGGGTTCTAGGGCTTGCGTTAGGATACATGGGTCATATAATTAATGGTTTAACATCGAAAAGGGTGTTAGACAGGGATATGTAGCGTCACCATGGCTTTTTAATCTATTCATGGACAGTTGGCTACAAGATATGAAAGAAAGTGATTGTGGATTAAGAATGAATGAGTTACTCGTCAAATGTCTTCTCTATGCTCACGATCAGGTAATACTTGCGTCGTCCGCAGAGGAGTTACAGGAGATGGTAACAGGCATGCATGTAGCATTTGACAGGAAAGGAAATGTAATGAAAATAAATGTAAGTAAGAAGAAAGTTATGGTTTTTGAAAGAGATGAATGCATTACAGAATGTGAAATAATGATCAGAGGAGAAAGAGTGGAACAAAAGAAAGAGTTTGTAGGTATATTTGGGTACGCTGTTTAAGAATGATGGGAAACATGATGATGATATTGAAAGGAGAGTGAATGCTGGAAATCGTGTGAATGGGGCACTTCACTGATTTATGAGCAGTCGGATCGTTTCTAAAAAGGCACGACTGGCTGTGCATGGTGGAGTGTTAGTGCCGACATTAATGTATGGAAGTGAAAGTTGGGTATGGCAGAAGAAGCATCAAAGTAGAATAAATGCAGTGGAAATGAGAGCTTTAAGAAGTATTGTGTGGTTTAACTTTGAATGATAGAGTGAAGAATAGTGTGATAAAAGAATGTTGTGGAGTGAAAGAAGACGTAGTGATGAAAATTGAGAAGGGTATGCTAAGATGGTTTGGGCATGTAGAAAGGATGGATGAAAGGAGATTGACGAAACAGGTGAATAAGGCGAGTGTGAATAGGACAGTTGGAAGGGGAAGACCTCGGCGTACGTACCTCGAGCACATTGGGGACGTTTTAGAGAAAGGCCAGGTCCAGAGTACCCTAAACCGACGCATGTATGAAGAATGTAGTGAGAGTGAATGAAGCAAAAGAGGATCGTAGCAAGTGGAGATCCGTGATCTCTGCCTACCCCGTCGGGAAACAGGCGTGATTTTATGTATGTAATTAGGTGGACAATTATGGCCGTTCCAAATAAAGTCTGCAAGGCGTAGTTTTAAATGAATTTGTCATATATTACTCATTAAAAAAAACTCGAAAAACCGGGTTTTTTGCCAAGAAAAAACCGATTAAAAACCGACGTAAAATCAGTCGGTTAATCGGTTTTTCGGTTAATCGGTTAATCGGTTTACATGCCCTAGTACTTACCTATGTGGTTAGATTACGAGTAAGTTACTCTGAGTTCATGTTAAATTTAACTGTGGTTTGTTGTAAGTTTGATTTGATTCCTTTTGGTTATCTTTATGTTTAATTTTTATTAAATTGTAAAGGATTAAAGTTAATCCGCCGTCCGTCTGTATTTTTTTTTTTATTTGAATCATTACTTGGTTCCTAAAAATAGTATTTTAATATAAATAAAAACTGTCTTTAAACGTTATTACTGTGATTTAGCTAGCACAATATACATACAAAAGCTTTATGCTGCTATAATTTTAGTTTAACAAATCGTCAAACAATTACACCAGTAAGGTTGTAACCTCCGATTTATTTAATTAGCATTATATAACACGTCGTCAATCAAATTTTTCGAAATTACTCATTATAATAGACTGCTGTAGTCCGGGTCACGTTAAATTCTCCCGCCATTGAATTCAAATCTTCCTTTCATTAAGATACCTAATATAATTACCTAATCAACCCGGACTGCCCAGGCCCGTTTTGACGGTCGGCCTGTCACTGTCATTATTGTTTCCTCTCTACTTTATAATCTATACAACCTAAAATTATTATAAAATTGCCAACATCTACCTGCCGTCGACATTCCGATTGATATGGCGTTTGGTTAGTAATACCGCGATTATTGTTACCGAAGCGAATGGTAGAATATAACGATTTGCGTCGCAGATCGATAGAAATTTCTGGCGGTTTTTTTTCCAGAGCGGGCATCACCGAGTAACAGCTGATGACATTGCGATTTTGAACTTGATAGCCCTTCCACATGTTGGTGATGATTGGTCAGTGTGACAAGGACAAAAAATTTAGACAAGGATGGCGATAACACCGGGCCACGCCCGGCGTGTCATCCACACGTTGGCCCTCGCCTCAGTGCGCTCCGATCAGGCAGGCAAGGCGCACGTCGATTTCGACTCGGCGCGCCGGCGAATTACGATCGATATTTTTTTAAGAAAAATGATGTCATGGATGGAATGAAATATGCTGCCTATAAACCTATTCCTGAATGCATTACATAAAATAAAATAAGTCTAGGTACTTATTTTATTACCATCATATCACATATTTACAGTAGGTACGTACATACCTAGTAGGTAATGTAGGTAGATTAGGTAAAAATGGCTACCTACCTTTTCTACCTATTCCTGAATGCATTATTTATGTATAAAATAAGTCTAAGTACTTATTTTATACTTATTATATTTTATGACTACCACCTACATTATGCGATGTTATGGAAACCAGCGCTGTATCTATGGAACCTACCTAGTTACTTACATTTATTGATCATACCTAAATAAATAAATAAAAAAGTAGCTCAATAAACATCAAATACGTTCATTGGACCTGTCGCTCATTTTGCGACACGTATCATAGTGCATTCGGCGAGTAGACACGCACATCCGTCCCGTGCGCTAGTTTGCAAGAGACTGAATAGCAAGCCAACGTGTAGACGGCAGGCGGGCCGCGCGGCCAACTCTCTTTGATCTTGGCCCAAAAACCGACACTCGACGGGATCGGCGACCCTACGCCAACCACCTACTACACGCTGGGCGTTGGCCATGATTGGGCCTCGCCCGGCAGGCCAGGGCCAACGTGTGTTCCCTCCATGAAATTAATTCGGTTCGTTACAAGAGGTTGATTTGCGAATTACAAAGGACATTTACGTTGTTTTACTCTGGAAATAACCCTATATTAAAACACTGCTGAGCTACGCGGCGTGTTCCCTTTCGTGTCCGACGGAAGCGAGTTCGTTCGAGGTTGTTCAAAATATCATATATTCCACCCCGGTAAGCAAATTGTCGTTTTCTTTCTAAATCCAAGGCCCATATTCTGAAAATACCGGCCCCACACCCGCCGCCTGGACACAGGAGGTGAAGGTGCCGTGATTATTACCTAATTTCTTCTCTGAAGTCTAAATGTCAATACTTGATTATTCAACACCGTAAATATCTCATTTATAGATTCGGGGTGTCCCCCAAGCTAACCTCCGGTCCAGACTCTCTCTCCAGCCGAGGTGTGAGCCCCTACGCGCCATAGAAGACTATCCGTTATAAGGCCCAGTTATTTCATTGATTTGCTAAGGAAATCGTTCGGAGCAACAGGTCAGTCACTAACTACTAGGGCGCCCGCGTGAATTTCGGCCGATTTATACCAAGAGCGAGTCCACCAGACAACGGTGACACTCTGCGTGTCCGTTTGTTCCGGCCCGCATAACGGACGGATGCATTTTACAACTACCGATATATTCTAAGGTTAGGTGAGGGGTATAATTTAAATTCTCATAATAAACCGAGGCTAATCCAAGCACAACGCCGATCCTTTCCTACACATTCCTTCGTTCTAGAGATAACATAATTACACTAGCATATGTATTAGCTTTTAAGTTAATTTTGTGCGTTACCAATCTATAACTTCTGATTTAATTGTTACTTTTATTGTTAATGTTGTGGTTTTTGTGAATTAATGGTGAATGTTTGTTTCTACTCACCGGATAGGAAATAAAGTTATATTTGTTCATTTTTCTATACTTAGTTGTAAGAATTTTATTTTCCACCTTATCCCATATCCCGGCTTTCCCCTAGGCAAGGAATACAGTTACAAGGTCCAATTTCGCCAAACTTTTGTTAACAAAGCATTACATAAACGAGCATCAAAATAAGAAAAAGAAGAAGTGTTTTTAATTTGTTTTGTAGTATATTTTCTTGTTTAACCCCATATTCGCACAGTAAATTTAATTATTATATAATAATAGATATAATTTATTTAAATTACTAGCTGTCCCGGCAAACTTCGTACCGCCTATTTTATTTAGAAAAAGTTTGTATGGGAAATAGAAAAGAGCTATATTTAGGGTTTTCCCGGCAGTTATTCGAATTTTTCTTACCTTTTAAACCTTTCCTAGACCTCCACGAACATTTCAAGACCAAGATAAGATAAATCCGTTTAGCCGTTCTCGAGTTTTAGCGAGACTAACGAACAGCAATTCATTTTTATATACATATATATGTAGATACGTACATATACAGCATTCGGCTCGATAGGGTCTATGATGCCGTCTTCTTCCAGCCCTAGGCCTCCGCCGTTCCACCCCATACGCTGCATCATACTGCAATCACCATACAACTCTCATACAAAAATTAAGCCTTAACCGCCTTAATTAGAAGCCATACAAGCTTATCGGGGAACATCGAAGTAATAAAACTTTGATATTTCGCACCATGACTTATAAAAAATTATGGAAGTAGTGTTATTTCGAGCTTTTAACTTTGACGTTCCTAAAATATGATGGTTTGTAAGAGCTTGTAGTACGGCCGTGCGCTTCTAAATCGCCATTGTTTGGACAGTTTATTTACGTATTTGGCTATTTTACTCTTTGATGTGCCTCGAGAAACCGCTCAACGAACGGCAAAGCGTATTTGGTATTGGCATTTGTCAAATGGGCAAATAAGGCTAATAATTTGTTAAATATACTGTCCACACGTGATAATATTTAGACAAAACTACCAAATATTCAAATACAAATAGCCATGTGTAGAGCCACCATAATCACTACATATTATAAAACAAAGTCCTCCGCCGCGTCTGTCCGTCTGTCTGTTCGCATTAACTCAAAAACTACTGCACCGATATTCATGCTGTTTTCACCAATGGATAGAATGGTTCTCGAGGAAGGTTTAAGTATATAATTTGTCAAGTTTTTGTATACATTCGAGATTCAGATTAATGACCTTAGCAATTAAGCACTTGCAAATCTAAGACAATTTCGCAATGTTTTAGATTCGCTATGAATACTAGCGAATAATATTAATTTTAATTGTTTTGTCAAACTTGCGGAGTTTTGACACGTCACGATTGATTGATTTTAGACATTATCATCCTCGAATTTCCGCTTTGATGGATGATAACCCTGTTTTAATATAAAGCTAACATATTGTGAAATAAGTAACGTATAGGGTTGCCAGATGGCCGGGAATTCTGGGAAAGTCCAGCACTTTCACGTTCAGTTTTATTGTCACCTTAGCAACGCTTTATAATTAAACCTAAGTTATCTGTAACGTGACGAAAGTTCATCCAACGGATCTAGGCATTCGTGAAGTTAGCCACAGGTGCGAATTTGCGCATGTAGTTCCTTCCCCCCCTCCTCATACCTGCAATTGCTCCCGAAAAACGATACTGCGCAGCTCTTGCGGCTAACTTCACGAATGCCTAGATTCGTTGAGCCAACTACAAAATAAATGATTTCTATTCTATTCTAAAAACTCACCTAGCACCCTTATCCATCTTCACCGGTTGTGACAGAGCCCTGACAAGTCTCCGCTGCATAATATTAGCCTTCTTTCCACGGTTGTTGACAACTCTGGCAGGCCGGCTCGCCCAGGGGTAGACAGAAGGGAAGGCCCCGGGTCTCTGGAAGTACGAGTGTGTCCAGCCTCCAGCGCTGGAGCCACTCGAGTTACTGGATTTTTCCACTTCTTCTGGGTCGCTTCTATAAATAAAAATCTACTTATAGCAACAAAAGAAATGTTGCATAGCATTTTAAAAGAGGAAAAGAAATAAAAACAATAGAAAATAAAAATCTATACTAATACTAGCTGACCCGCGCGCGACTTCGTCTGCGCTTTTTAAGTAAGTAATATACTTAAGTTTTCTTACCTTTTAAACCTCCACGAACATTTCAAGACCAAGATAAGATAAATCCGTTTAGCCGTTCTCGAGTTTTAGCGAGACTAACGAACAGCAATTCACTTTTATATACAGTCGTGGTCAACTAATTAGGGACACTCTTTGGTTAAACCGAATTGTGAATTTATTTTTTATTTTCCAACGAGTCTAAACCATATTCCATATCTCTTACATGTAAGTATAATTAGTCATTTATGTGCCCGATTATACAAACAATAACAACTTCTTAAACATTAAACCTCTTTACAGTATAGCTGATAGATTATCGTAGTGCTATTTGTTCAAATAATGCTGGCTGGCCATTTAATTAGGGACACTGAGATATTGCGTTCTATTTTCAAAATTTGAATCTCAATACTTTTTTACTTCTTCTCTTATTGTTTCGTGGTAGTTTTGGCGGCAATCCCGATATTTATTTTAAGTTTTGAAAAATATTTTGAAGAAAAATGGGTAAAAATAAAAGTTGCGATCCAACACTACGAAAAATTATCATGAAGTTTGTTGTCGAGCATGGTTGGCCATACCGAAGGATAGCAGAACATTTAAATTGTTCAAAAACTATGGTATACAATGCAGTGCAACATGTCAGACGCAATAACACAGATTTAAATGTGCCCAGAACAAAAAGATCGAGAAAAACAACTCCGCAAGAAGATAGAATGATAGCCAGGTTAGCTAAGAAAGATCCGTTTCTAGGCTCTATTTTAATTAAACACGAAGTGTTTGGGACAGACGAAAGAGCTGGTGTCTCAGCTAGGACCGTTCGACGACGTCTGGTAGAAGCAGGGTTGTTCGGAAGAGTGGCTCGCAAAGTACCGTTGTTGAAGAAAGAACATAGAAATGCTCGTTTGGCGTTTGCACGTAAATATGGACATTGGACCTACGCCCAATGGCAACATGTATTATTCTCTGACGAGACCAAGGTTAATTTGATTTCTTCAGATGGAAGGCAATACGTACGGCGTCCAGTAAAAGCGGAAATGAATCCAAGATTCACAAAAAAGCAGGTGAAACATGGCGGTGGAAACATTAAAATGTGGGGTTCATTTTCTGGACGTGGAGTGGGACCTGTGAGGAAAGTTCAGGGTAACTTAGACCAACATCAATACAAGGCAATATTGGAGGAAACGATGCTTCCCTATGCTGAGGAGCATCTCCCTATTATATGGACGTTTCAGCATGATAACGACCCAAAACATACCGCCCGTTCAGTCAAGTCGTTTCTTACCAGTCAGTCAGTATCGGTGCTAGATTGGCCAGCAAATAGCCCGGACCTTAACCCAATCGAGCACCTTTGGCACGAAATCAAGAAAAAAGTAGCCACTTATCGTACCACAACTTTAGATGAACTTAATGAAGCTTTTTGTGAGGCATGGCAAACATTCCTGTCGAAACATGCCAGAAACTGATAATGTCTATGCCACATCGGTGTCAAGCGGTAATTACTAACAAAGGTTTTGCTACTGGGTACTGATTTTACACGTAATAAAATGGAGCTGTTAAAGATATTATAATACTGCAGATTATAAGTTTTGTTTAACTCTATTTTTCATTATAGTTTACTGTCCTTAATTAAATGTCCAGCTACAGAATTATACCTTAAAATTGAATACATGTTCAACCTTTGATATTAAATACTTTTTTCTATTTATTTATTCTTTTATTTACAGCCATTTAAAGCATAATAATCGGACCAAATTATGCAAATAATAGTTACTGAGAAATCAATAGGGTTTTATATTTGTATGTACATAACCGGTTATTGTTCTTCACTATCTTGCATGTCCCTAATTAGTTGACCACGACTGTATATAGATAGATTATATAGATTATAATGCTGAAGAGTTTGTTTGGTCGAATGCACTAATATTGTTGTGTTGTGTAGTCCATTTATCACCAAAGGCTATAAATAGGCTATATAATATACGCTTAGACCAATAGGAGCTGAGCATCAATAAAAATGTTGCAAAAATATATTACTTGTCGTAACATAACATTATTTGTATAGTCTACCCATGACCACGACAGCGTGCAAACCTGTCGAAACGTCGTTTAAAAGAAGTTTAAAAGTACATATTACATTATTTACTTGAAATATAACATGATAAAGTTGTGTGAGAGTCAGCTTAGGGATGGCAGAGTCTGTCGGCCAACACCATTGTCACTAAGGACATGTGTGTAACAGCAGTTCTGGACGAGCAGACAGTCCACTTTTCGGCAATCATCTCAAGATTTATTACTATTTATAGAGTTTATACCAGATACTTACAAGCAGTTTAATGGTGATTTTCTGTTTTTTTATGCAACTACTTAGTTAAAAAATAACACTCGCTAGGTTCTCTGTACCCAGACATGAAAGAAATATTTGCAAAACATCCAAACATTTCTTTAATGGCTGGAGGAAATGCTATGTCTTCTTGTATGCATTCATATGAAAAACATGATTAAAAAAACCTTGAAAAGTCAAATTACTATTGTAATTTGACTTTTCAAGGTTTTTTTATTACAAAAACTCACTCGTCAGAGCTGGCGGGGTCATCGGGATATTTATACAACTCTGCTCTTTCAATAACTACTTTCTCTGTTTCCTCCAATCCAGTCAGCTCTGCATCCTCAGATCCAGTTAACTCTGGCTCCTCCGAAGCTGTAACTGTCTCCAACTGTCTGAACTCATCTTCAGTCTGAGTCACAGCGTCAGGTGCTGCTGGCATTGGTGGAAGTTCCTCATGATACTCCGGACGGAACTGAACCGGAGGCGGAAAAGGTGGACACGGACGCTGGCTACCAAACACACCTACTTCATCTGTAGCACGGTTTATCAGCTCTGCAGGATTGTAAGGTGAAGTCCCCCAAAGACTGTACTCGGCAAAATACTGAGGCTGCCTTGTATAATTTGGGGGATCGGGTAGCGGCTGGTCGGGGGGCCGGTCAGGGGGTGTGATCGGCTGATTGTTCCGGGGAGGTTCCGGATCTGGCGGCCCAAGCATCTGAATAGGCGGCCCAAAAAGCTGATAGTATCCTGAGTACTCTCCCGACATGTTCATTTTCTCTTCTCTATTTTTGGATTGTAGCACTGATTTGCGCGCATAACTCAAAGTGTAACTGTAAATACGCAGTAATCGATCTAACCGCGTTCACGACATTGTTTAGATGTTTTTAAACATGTCGAGACGAAAGGAAAACATAAATCGCAGTAAAAATTAATATGATTGATGGGTCTATTACCTACATAAATAGTTACTTTAGCCAAACAACTTTAGTTCATTTTACAGGTGTAAAAAAAGAGATAGCGCTAGCGAGATCGCCAATGCTAAAAAGAGAAACAACACGTTAAATGCTGTTAATTTCTAAAAAACTGTGTAACAAAGCTTCGTATCGATTCGCAATATGACATTACCAAGACATTAGACATTGTTTTGACTTTTTGTTTTTCCGTTTCAATTTACGCAGAATTTTTGTACCTATACACTTATTTAAGTTAGTTGGAATTTCATTTTGAAACAGTGAAGAATAAAATATGAATTAAATTTAGTTTTTTAAAAATACATCTAATCATATTTTTTTACATTTATCCAATACTATCATGGGAAATTATTGTTTCTCTTATTTAATTAATGATCTTGGATGACCGAGCTTTGATCGGTTTTATTTATTTATTTAAATTGTATCGATTTATCACCCCCGAAACCCCGTACATTAAATTGAATGAAAATCGTTGTAGCCGTTTCCAAGATTCAAATTATAATTAAATATATACAAGACTGAGATGACGAATGATAGAGGGAAATGGAAGAAGATCACATGTTGTGCCGACCCCACATAACGTGGGAAAAGGGCAGGAAGATGATGATGATACAAGACTTGCTCGTTTACAGGTATAAGATAATGGGTAATTATAATATTATAATATATTATAACTCTATAACGCATTGGATAATTATTATCTGTTATGTTATTCTGAGTTTAATAAACTGCATTTGAATTTGAAATATTAATCAGTATTTGCAGGTAGTAATGATTGTTAATATTCAAGAAATAATACAGCATAGAAACTTTTTCAATCTTTATTACTACAATAAACAGAGTAAAACATTACACTACAGCCTTAAATTAAAACATGATTTCAAACATACTATTAAAATCTTTCAAAATCATTTGCGCTTACATTAAGGAGTAAATAATATTAACAAAAGATAAACAAACCATAATCTAATGTTTTACCTCAGTTGATCTCTTTGAACTAATCACGAAACCGGTTTCATCTGGATAACATTTGAATCATTTAAATTGATAACACTGTTTTCTACCCTCATTATGATTTTTATATGAAAAACTCGGCAATTTTACTGTATGCTTACGATGATCAAAACACATACCTTTGTCCACAGATAGCTCAAAACTAGGGTTAGATAAGTTAGAAAGAGACAGCAAACTTATACCACCTTGATAGCTAGTTGTATGGGATTCTTTGGAGCATGTCATAAGTCCGTAAAGCTCTACCAATACAATACAGTTTCATTAACCTGAGACGAAAAGAGCCTCTGGGGTGTATAAACCCTTTCATCACACTGGTTTAAAATATAAATAGTGATACAATAATATCAGATGTTGTTTTTTTTGTATAGGTCAGCATTTCCAAAGATTACTCCCTAAAATGTACCCTACCATAAGTAATTCTTCCACGTGAGAGAAACCACTGCAGGTAGCTAACTTAAGTTTTGATACTTTCACGTCTGTTTCAAATCACTTTGAAACAGACGTGAAAGTCTTTTTGACTTTGAAGGATCACTCCTTGCGATTATTTAATAAATAATTATCAATTTCAAAATTTCAATTTCAGCGTTCATCATTTTTATAAATGACATCTTTGATCATGTCAGTGTTTAAGCTAGCGGTGGACAATATATTTGTTTTGACCAATAATCTTTCTAAGGGGGATGGTCCCTCCTATTCTGTCATCCAGTAGAAGCGGGATCCCATTCGTGCAGGCTTGCGTTCTGCGTCGTCAGGTAATGCAGGAGTCGCGTCAGGGTACACCACCTTCGGCTCAGGCAGGGGCTTTGGTCTGGAAACAATAGCAATATAATGCATGTGTAAAAAGTTATGTGTAAAAAGTTCCTTACCTACATCAAGTAAATCCTTAAGAAGTTCCTTATAGCGCGTTGTGAAAGGGGGCTAGATGTAAAAAATTAAGACCGAAAGTTGTCACGACACTTTTTGCTATAGTTGTAAGCCGTGCGGCGCGCGCGTGTTTCTCTGTCTGTCTCTCTCTCTCTCATAGAAAGCAAGGAAAGGAATTTCGTTCCATCCGGGTGTCGCTTGTCACCTCTCAAGTTTTTTTTTTATTGATAACATACAAACAAAACGGGCGCAAGGTACTATAGAACTCATGGAAGTTACCAGTATGTCTACCATGAGTTGTCACATTTAGATCGTCTGACGTTACTACAGTAGTAATAGTACGTTACTATGACATCTGTCAAAATTGTTACTCATGGTACCAAATTCTAAGCAAATGAATGAAGCGCAAACTACAGTCGCTGTAGTACGCTGTGACGTAGGATAGTTAACTACGTGACGTTTTAGTACCCAACTATCCGCTAGAGGCGCTGTACAAGTTTTCATACTTTTTTAACTACAGTCGCTAGCGAGTGTAGATTGTGAAAACCCATGGTAGTCCTACAGATATTATTAGTTCTAACGGGCTAGTTTTCGTTTCAATAGTCCTTCTAGTGAACTACAGGGATAAAAAAGTTTTAACAGTTCTATGACGTCACAGTTCTATAGAACAAATTGGGCACAGGATACATACCTTGTGGTAGTATGGACACGTGCCTCAGTGAAGTATCCAAAGCTAGGGCGTTCAAGGTTCAATTTGTCTAGCATGCACTGGTCGAAAACTCCTTGCGTGTTACGGCATCTGGGAATAACAAGTTTTTATTTTTATATCGGCCTTAATGGTACCGAGAGCGCTGGTGGTGTAGTGGTAACACCCCTGCCTCACGATCCGAAGGTCGTGGATTCAAACCTGGTCGTGCACCAATGAGTTTTTCTATACGAAAAATTTATGCGCGCAATGCTAGAGCTGTTAAACGGTGAAGAAAAACATCGTGAGAAATCCGGCATAGCCTAGAAACAAAAATTCGAAAGTGTGTGTCATAGGTTAGTATTCTTATAAGCGGCGATGGGCTTGCAACCTATCACGTACGGAATACTAAATGTGGACACATGCCAAATGTCATGTGCGGACGTGCCTCTGACTACCCCCTTTAGAAATCCTCAAAGATCTAAGAAAGTGAAATTGAAAACCATTTAAGTATTTAATAAAATCACATGGATCACTTAGAAACATCTTACATGCTAGGTGAATCTATGTGCCAATTCCAACTTAACCCAAGTACGAGAAGTACAAACAAGTAACTAGAGATCTGAGTATTATCTACGGAGTATGGGGATTATAGTCGTGATCATGTTTTTTTTGGAACGAAGCGCGCGCGCGTTTGAAAGGGGTCTAGACGAAAAAAATTCTCACAAAAAGTTTCAACAACACTTTTTGCTATAATTGTAAGCCGTGCGGCCGGCGTGCGCATGTTTCTCTCTCTCTCACAAATTAATCGAAAGGAATTTTGTTACATCTGGTTGTCCCTTGACACCTCTCAGGTTTTTTGTTGATGTGAATATCATTAGATTTTTCAGAATATCGAGAGTGACAAAGGTATACATCGGTATAATACTTTACTTACTGCTTCAATGAATAATCACCGGAGCTCTTGTCAATGCAGTTGGAGTACTGGAGGAACTGGTCCTTGCAAGCGTTCTTCACCTTCCTGAAGAACTCCATGGTGCACGCTGTAACAGCTTTGCCCTCGTTGATGCACTTCCTCGAGTCATTCTCTTCAATGCGACATAACATAAATTCCTGAAATTGTGAATAAAGTGAAAATGAAAATATGCAAAGAGAGGCCTACAGTGGGTGAAGTCGGGCTGCGGATGATGATAATGATGATGATGATGTGAATAAAGTTGTGCAAAGTTAAATGCCACTAAGTTTTTTTAGATTTTTGGAAGACTTACAGCTACAAAAACATAGAAATGGGTAATTAAATTTACATGTGCCTATTTAGTTTAGGTAGGTAGGTACATGTTTGCTGATGGCCAATTAAAAGTTACAAATTATAGAAAAAAAAGTGTAAAGTAGTTATTAAATAAATAGTAATGTAGACGACAGAGTAGATACCATAACAGAAAAAAATTTAGGTAATTTAGTAATTGTAGGTATACTATGAAAAGCAATATGTATTTATTATAAACAATAATAGGTAGACAACCACTGCTTGATAGTTCTACTACGTATTTTCTGTATGGCGATAACAACTAGGTATGTATGTAGGTACTAAAACTACCTATCTATGAAATAAACTTTTCAAATATTATAAAACTGAAGTGTGGGGATAAGTGGTGCGAGCATAGTTTTTAAAAAGATAATTATGTAGTACGTTTGAACTTTTACAAAATCAAAACATAACCTATCTTCATTGTTATGCAATCAATTTCTCCCGTACCTCATAAATAAACAAACAACTGAAGGAAAAACGTTCAGCCTTTAGTTTAGTACAAATAAATAATGAATTACTTACGTTATTAGCTTGCTCACAGTATTTTCCGAGGTGAAAAGATCCAGCCATCAAAGTTGCAGCTGATAGATTGACCTCATTAACGGTCAATTCGGACTCCTCCGGCAACACCACGTCTTTGGTGACCACCATTTTTATATTTTTAACGATTCACAGCGAATTTGGATAGAAAAAACCAAAATAAATAGGAAAATCCTTCCACGAAAGTCGTGGAAGAATTTTTTGGGTATAATGCGGCTATAATAAGAGGTATCCTATTCTACCTATAGTGCAACGGAGTAAAGAGAGACAAAAAACCAGAAATATACAAAAAAGAAAGAGAAGAAACTTATAAACAAAAGTCTTCAAATTAGTTAGATTATGACTAGCTGACAGATTGTCATTGTCAGTGGACGTTTAGAAAATTTTACGTTTCGTTAAACGATAAAAATATCGTAAAAATTTTTTTCGTAAACGTTATGTTCGTAAAAATAATTTGGTGAAAACATAATTAATCCAAACAATAAAACTAACATAATATAGCTGTCCCAAAACGCCACTTGAATGATTGAAGATACGCGCGTTGTGGCGCTGGAGACAGTTCTTTCTTCATTCTTCTTTCTACTTAAATAAACTCAAAGCATTAAAAAATAAGATTAAAAGTTGCGCGCAAAATATTTATTTGACTAATTATTTACCATAATAACTAAATTAATTACAGTTTAACTGACTAGAAAAAACCAGCTGACTATTCACGCCGTTTCGGAGCCTTTGGAATGATGTTTGAGTTATTGCTATTTAATATTTTCATTTCATATTTTGCATTTGTTTGTAATAATTTTCCCTTTGTCCTTCGGAATTATCTGAAAACACAGTTTACTAAAAAATATTAGGTAATTTATGAATATAGGTAAACCTACCCTACCATAAACAAGTAGGGTAAAGGCACAGCATACCTACTGACGCAGAGACAAAATCTAGCTACTACTCACCATCATAAACATCGTTTGCCACTGGTAATCGATAGAATTTTGGGATATCGAATCTATTTTCCTGAAAATAAAATAAAACGGCGGCTAAGTACAAAATCGGGGGCTAATTAAATTATGTACACAGATTATGCACAGTAGAAACACTGCTGTCAAAATAATGTTAATACATACCGAATCGTAGTTCCTCCTACCCATCCGTGGTATGTTTTTGTTAGTCTTTATAACATATCCCATCAGGTCGTCGTCTTCCCCTTCAAAAGTCTCTGCCTCGTTGCTTCTCCCAACCCTGGGTACACTATTTGGCTTTAGAAAAGATCCCTCAATTTCCAAAAGATAAACTAGGCAGAATGCCGCGCAAACAACAGCTAACTTTGGTGACATTTTATAAAACAAAAATGGCGGGATGTCGCTCGGTTGCAGAATTAAAATTTTGTGATGTTTCATTCGAAATGGAGACGTGTTTTATACAGAAACCATTGGACCAGACCCGCATTTTGAAGATCTTATCCTACAACATGGCAGATGAATACTAAGTAGGGAGATTTGTATCTCCATGTGGGTAGATTCACAATCTTGTGAGTATTCGTTTTTTTTACTTCATGCTAGTATGAAGGTAGGTATTGATTGTCATTTGTTATTTTATTTATAAAAAATAAAAAACGTAACTATTTATACATAAATCGATGCAAAAAACACACAGCAAACAAAACTTAGGTAAGTACTTACCTATTATTGCTAGTTTGCCAATTTGATCATAGGACGTTTGCTACCTAGGCGTATTGTTAGTTAGACGTACTTATAGGGTTATTGGACGTTTTGCTACTTAGACACATCGATCGTAAAGCAAATAAACACAGTAAGTACAGGGATCAAAAACTTTTATATTTCAATAATACACCATATCTCACATAAGCACTGCAAATTCACGTCACATACAAAAAATCACCGACAAAACTTAGGAAGAGTTATTTACATTGATTTTTAAAACCGTCTCAACGAAATAAAATTCTATTAGTTACGAGATCTTTTATGGTATTAGTTTCTATCTGCTACTTCGCGAACATTGCAACAACTAGGTACTTACGCGAAGGCATGAACCGATTTTGATTATATTCTTTTGTTTGAAAGGCGAGCTAGTAGAGAGTGTTCTTAGCTATGTTTGATAAAAATCGTTCCAAGATGGCCACCGCCACAAAATAAAAATGTAATTCGTTACCTATATTATTATATTTAATATGTAGGTATCAAATAAAAGGGCAAGACTACTAGAATACTATACAATAGGTAGGACAAATTTTCAAATCCAAAATGGCCGCCACCACAAAATGGCGGGCAAAATTTGTGTCGGGGTATTTATAAATTTTTATTTTAATATAACTTGATAGATTATTTATTCGTAAGATACACTTTGTGCACCCCTTAGGGGGTAGCCAGAGACAATTGACTTTCTAAGTTATTAACATTTAATAGACGAGACTGAATATTAATTATATTAATATCATAAAAAGGAGCAGTTCTCTGTATTTAGTTTTACTTTGTTCCATGATAATAGGTATCAATTGTAGCAGGTAAGAAAACTTGGTATTTGGGTGTACTCCCGCCTTTTTGTATGACAGCTTGGACCAATGAGAAAGGGTCCACCCTTTTCTTTACCACCAGAAACCTGGAATAGAAGGTTTTATTAAGTTGATAAAAGTTTTTAGGGTACCGTACCCAAAAGGTAAAACAGGACCCTATTACGACTTTGCATTCCGTGCGTCCGTCCGTCTGTCACCAGACTGTATCTCATGAACCGTGATAGTTAGACAGTTGACATTTTCACAGATGATGTATTTCTGTTGCCGCTATAACAACAAAAACTAAAAAAACAGAATAAAATAAATATTTAAGGGGGTTCCCATACAAGAAACTATTATTTTTTTTTGCCATTTTTATTGATAACTAGCTGTAGCCCGCAAATTCGCCCGCGTGCATCAGCTTAATATATGTTTCCGACACCAAAAAATATCATTATATTTTAGCCAATTTATACAAATTGTATTTTAAAATTTTCCTCGAAAACTACTTTATCCATTGGTGAAAATAGCATGAAAAATCGGTGCAGTAGTTTTTGAGTTTATCGCGAACAGACAGACAGACAGACGCGGCGGAGGACTGTGTTGATGTCTTAGCACGGGCATAAGTACCTACTTAGGGAGGATCCTACTAATGTTATAAACGCGAAAGTTTGTAAGAATGTATGGATGGATGGATGTATGTTTGTTACTCTTTCACGCTGAAACGGCTGAACGGATCTGAATGAAATTTGGCACAGATATAGATTATGGTCTGGAATAACAATAACACATAGGCTACATTTTATCCCGAAAAAATGTACGGTTCCCGCGGGATAGTTTTTTTTGTTTTTCAAGTTACCACGCGGGCGAAGCCGTGGGTGGAAGCTAGTATTAAAATATTTGTTTGTGATTAGGTTACGTAAGCATGGCACCTATACATTAGTACATAAAGTGTATCCAAAAACTGAAGTTTTTGGATACACTTGCGGGAATACAAATGAGGATTGTGGACATCGCGCGGGAAATCTCAGTTCGGCGAACTACTAGCAATATGTAGTGATGGTACAGAACCCTTTATGCACGAGTCCGACTCGAACTTGGCCGGTTTTTTTAGGGGCGCACTTTAACCCTTTCACCACACTGGTTCGAGTGACACTATAAGATGAGTGGTACCTTTCCGCAGCTTGCCCGTAGCTGCGAGACACGAGGTGTGCGTTCTTCGCGACCAGATGCAAAGCAGCCCGCTCCTCCTGCACATTAATATTATATTCAAATAAATGTATATTCATATTCAATTATTTATTGCTTCATGTTAAATTTTACAGGATGTTACCAGACTACTTTCGAAAACTTCAGAGGGTTAAAGTAGGTACCCATCAATATAAAAAACTTTTTCAAAGAAACTAACACTGTGAGCGCGAAAAAAAACCTATCTCTATTTTTTTATATAGCCTTTATTACTCAGGGATAATGTAGCATTCTAATGGTGAAAGAATTTTTTAAATCGGTCCAATAGTGTTTGAATTAAATCGTTACAAAAAAAATACAAAACTTTCCTCTTTAATATTAGTATAGATATATACCGTAAAATTTTAATGGTTGTTTTCCCGCAGCGAAATGGTTTTGTCTTTAAAATTAAATATTAGAAACAAAAAATACAGATATACCTAGCATTGTGAAAATTTAATTCGACATCGACCACGAACCAATAGTAATTCATACCGATACCTACGCGAAGGCGGCCGGCGGCGCGTGCGATTCGAATAGTACCTACAAGTTACGTCTAATGTTACTATCGTTTCTCACGTTTTCGAGTTGATGAATACTTTTCAAATTATTTTAAAACAAAAACATCTTTATTTTTTTACTTTTACTCTATGTTTCGAAAGCACTCCTTACGGAAAGTTGTTCTGCCGCGGGAAAACAACCATTAAAATTTCACGGTGTAGATAAAATGTGTAAATTGTGATTGCTAGTATAAAGGTGATAGCTGACCTTGCTGAAGTCGTTGCTAAACACCAGGTCGACGTCGATACAGTCGGACGCGATGTAACGCCGCATCAGTGCCTCCGCCGCGCGTTTTATTTGCCGGATGTCGGAGGACATACTACCCAGACCTGCCCTGTTCACCTATTAAACAATTAATTCAATTCAATTTGTTTATTTCATCTTTACACAATTTACATACTTTAAAGCCATCCTACTAATATTATAAACGTGAAAGTTTGTAAGAATGTATGGATGTCTGGATGTATGTTTGTTACTCTTTCACGCTAAAACGGCTGAACGGATCTGAATGAAATTTGGCACAGATATAGATTATGGTCTGGAATAACACATAGGCTACTTTTTATCCCGGACTTGTAAGGTTCCCGCGGGATATATTTTATGAAATATTTGTTAAGGGGTTTTCAAAGTATCACGCGGGCGGAAGCTAAATTTAATTTACACATACATAAATTTACATTAAAAATAAATACAGACTACATGCAGCGCATTATTGGTGGTTTATTGCTTTATTTAGGTAAGTTCTGTGTTTTTAGGGTTCCGCACTCAAACGGTAAAACGGGACCCTATTACTAAGACTGCTGTCCGTCTGTCAGCAGGCCGTATCTCATGAACCGTGATAGTTAGACAGTTGAAATTTTCACAGATTATGTATTTCTGTTGCCGTTATAACAACAAATACTTACTAAAAAACACTCCCACACACACATGATCACGAAAGTAATCCCCAGCCTCGGTACATATCTCCTCAGATTTAAAGTAACCTTAAATATTTATTGTACTCAATTAAAATGTGAGCATGTGCCAAATGTCATGTTTGGACGTGCCTCTGACTCTCTTTAGATATCCTCAAAGATCTAAGTATCTTTTTATATTAGTCACAAACGTTTGTCTTCTCTTTCGTAGAGAAAGAGAAACTGTGTACTGTGCTCATGGTAAGGACTTAGGGAGGCTGTGTTCTAACGGCTTACCATTTGTAGATGCGGTTTGATGGGCTCCGCGATGCCCTGCGCGTCAGCCCCTAGGCCTCCGCCCTTCCAGCCCATCATTTTCATCATCCTGAAATTAAAAACTGCAGTTCAGACGGATGTATTGACTAATAATTATTACGTTTTAAGAACTAAATATAAACAGACTTGAATGTAGAAAAAAAAACAAACTACTGAACCGATTTTGATGAAATTACTGGAAATCCTTTGACAAAAAAGAGAATTTTTCAAATGTATTCAGGCGTCTTTGAAAAAAAACATACATAAAAAAAGATTCCAACGAATTGTGAACCTCGTCCTTTTCGGAAGTCGGTTAAAAATACTCTAGAATCCTCATGAGTCAAAATCTGTCCAGCCGTTCCAGCGACAGCCAAAAGAACTTTGATACATACCACCTAAGTACCTACGTATGTGCATAAGTATGTGTGTATGATTCTCCTCTACACTTTCGTCATTGTTCTCACTATTCGTTATTGTTCGCAACAAACAATTTTGGTTATCTCGTAAAATATTAGTTAATTTTAAATGTAGGTACCCTTCGTGAAATAACTTATTATCCACCAATCTTTTATTGCTCCATCTTCATGCTATCAGTTTGAAAGACGAGCTCTAAAATCAAGGTTAAAAGAGATTTTAAAGTAACGACAAAAATATAAATTGAAAAGAAGCACCCAGGTATACACCCTAATACATTACTCCCTTCTTTGATTCAATTATAAAAGGTTACGCGATCCTAGTCTAAAAAGGGCAAAGACCTATTTACTTAGAGGCGACTCCACTTTCCAGCGGGGTCCCGAACTGGTCGTCCCGGGGTCGTGCGCCTCCGGACACGTCACTGACACTGATCCGGGCGTCGTTCTGCGCTATGAACTGTTCCTTCACCAGCAATATCACTGCTTCTTGTGTTATTATCTGCAAAAACATATAATTACTTTGTTTATGGTGAGGCAGTAGTGGTAGCACCCCTCCCTGGGCCTTTCGAGGGTTTCGTCATTGTTCTCAATTTCGTCATTGTTCGCAACAAACAATTGTTGATGTGAAACATCTATAGCCGCACGTAAAACCGATTTCTGGCGTGGCGACGCATGCCGTGGCGACGCATGCCGTGGCGACGCGTCGCCACGCTATAATATGATGATCGATGTTTCACATCTGCCAGGCGTCCCGTGACGGCTCACATTTTTTTTTCTTGTTTTATTATACCAAAAACATATAATTACTTTATTTATGGTGAGGCAGTAGTGGTAGCACCCCTGGGCCTTTTAACTGTTTCGTCATTGTTCTCACTTTCGTCATTGTTAGCAAAAAAATTTTTTTTCTTGTTTTATTATTTCCAAAAATATATAATTAAGTACTTTATTTATGGTAAGGCAGTGGTGGTAACACCCCTGGGCCTTTCTCTCAACGGTTTCGTCATTATTAGCAACAAAAAAAAACTTGTTTTATTATCTGCAAAAACATAATATGTAATCACTTTTTTTGTGGTGGGTGAAACAGTAGTGGTAGCACCCTGGCCTTTCTAATCAACGGTTTCGTAAAATATCAGTTAATTTTAATTATTAACCAATCTTTTATTGCTCCATCTTCGTGCTATCAGCTTGAAAGACAAGCTCTAAAATCAAGGACTGTTTTTTTTAAATAACGGAAATATTAAATTGAGTAGAAGGGACCCTCTGCCTCACGATCCGAAGGTTGCGCGTTCAAACCTGGTCTTGCACCAATCAGATTTTCCATTCGAAAAAATTATGTACATACGCAGCATACCCTAAAACCAAATATTTAGATAGTGATTCAAGAATTGATTCAATTTAGATACTAATATGGTGTCTAAACCTTATACCTACGCCACATTGGTACCTATCTAAGTATATTGCACCCGTGCGAAGTCGGGCGGGTCCCTACTCGCTAGTGAAAACACTAATATTTAATATTAGTATTTTATTTTACCGAATAATCGAAAGTATTCGCGGAATGCTGTGACGAGAATCGTAAAAACTATATTTTGAGTAAAACGAAACGCAACTGTAAGCAGTTCGTGCTGCGTGCTATCTACAAAGTTTTTATCCAAACAGGTTTTATTACGTCATTTCGTATCTGACATTGTTTCAAACATGTCTTGTTTACCTACCTATCTCGTTCACACAGCTGCCATAATTTTATGGAAGCATAGACCTACACAGTTTGTGTTCATAGTCTGTGACATGTTATGTTGTTGTATGCTACACCGTTCGCTGCGAACTTCACACCGATCAAACACAATCATGTCATGTCATAGACAAGTATTTCATTCCAAATCGTGTATCAGACTAATCAAACACATGTTTATTCCTCTATTTGTCCACATCTATAAATAATTTGGGGTAAATTGCGTATTTAAAGCTATAACCAATAATGGATTGGTCTAAACAGCAAACGTTAGACCTTGTCGAACACTTACATGCCCACGAATGTTTGTGGAATGTGAAAAATGAAGACTACAGAGATCGTCAGAAAAAAAAGGAATCCTTGGAAGCAATAGCTGGACAAATGGAAATAAGCGATAGTGACGTCGATAAGAAAATAATAAATCTAAAGAATCAATACAATAGAGAAGTGAATAAAATCAAATCAAAGTCGGGTGGCGATGATGTTTATGTTAGCACTTGGTACGCGTTCAAACCATTGAGTTTTCTTAAAAATAATTATGCACCGAAAAGGAGAAGGCGTACAACATCTACAACTGAGGTAAGTATTATTTAAATTCGATTTTATTTCATTTTATGTAGGTACCTACAACCTAGCCTGTTGGTCCGCTGGCATTGTGGTGTATTTGTATTAAGACCGGCTTAAAAACCTATGTATGTAGGTAGGTACTTATCTATCATAATATTGCCAACTATTTTGCAACTTTTGAAGATCGTTCGGTGTGACAGTGACAATAGAATATACCTAGAAAATAGGAATCATGAATCAATAATGTTTATTCGCTTATTTAAGTATCTACTTGTTAGTCTAAAATAAATTAAAACCCGTCAATCATACGTCAGTTTAGTCAAATTAAGAACCCACCTAACTTTTTATTATGCACTATCTGACCCGACAGACGCCAAGACTCATGTCTTAACTATGAATACCTATAGATTTTTTCTTTCATACGAATCTTCACCTTAGTAAATTTGGCTAATTTTCATTATTAATAAAAACTATTATTATAGGTATATTTACAGGAAGACAATTACGACGAAGAAGGTATAAATTATAATGATTCCATTAAAGTAGAAGTTCAACACATGGCTAGTACATCAGGGGTATCCGATATATCAGCTGTCAACGAGGAAATAAATCGCCCAGCAAAAAGATTTCGACAAGACACATTACCAATGTTGAACGAATCTCGCGACATTACAAACCCCAAAGTTAAAGACGAGTTTGATGTTTTTGGAGAATTCGTGGCTTCGGAGCTTCGAGGTATCGTTGGGAAAAAACATATTCTACAAACAAAAAAGGAAATTCAAGACTTGATCTACTATAAGAAGTTGGAACAAATAAATTTGTCCACTTCGGCTGCATGCAACTCGATCCATGCACCAGGATATTGATCCTTATTTGTGAGGAATTGAGGATAGTATTGATTCACTAACTTTCCTTGCATGAACACCGGAAACAGCGTGTTTCATTACAGATACAGATTTAATGTTGTGTTGTAAATATTTACTGGGATTAACGAATACTGAAAAGGACTCAAGGACCGAGCGCCGAAAGAGAAGACTTTTGACTTCTCTTTCGGCGCTCGGCCGAGCAACTTTGAGTTTGTGTTGCTAAGCTCATTAGATAATAGTTTAGCGGGAAAGTACTAGATATTTCCGTCCTTTTCAGTATTTGTAATGGATTTCCGCAAAGTCACGCCTGAATCAATCATTTATTTTTTAGGATTAACGATTTAGGCTTAAGAATGCAGTGAATTGTTATAGTTACTAAATGTAAGAATGTCTATAATGTTGATTCTCGTTTTGTGATTATATAACTAAATAACAGATGAAAAGATAAAATGACATTATTGGTTCCGATCCCCATCCGACGTTTCCACTCAATTTGATATTTTACCGTTACTTTAAAAACTTTTTAATCAAAATTTTAGAGCTTGTCTTTCGAGCTGATAGCATGATTAAGGGGCAATAAAAGGTTGGTTGATAATAAGTTATTTCACGAAGGGTACATTTAAAATTACAAATAACAGATAAACAAATTGTTGCGAACAATGACGAAACCGTTCAGTAGAAAGGCAGTATACACATTCGGTGAGATTAACACAGATGTTTTCTCTGTCTGGGTGTTAATATGCATTTACAAAAAAAAGTATATAATTAATCTACAAATCGACTATCTGCTTCTTAAAGTACGAGCTTTCTTTAGTTTGGGACTAGATGGCTTGAAGTAACACTACTTCAATTCAATTTTTATGTCGTGGTACGAAATATCAACGTTATGTTACTTTGATATTGCTCGAAGAGCTTGTGGTTAGCTCTCAGGGCCAATGATTCACAAGTGCACGATTGAAAAATATTTTTTTTAATGAACATGGATATGACGTAACGATTTGATATTCATATTGAAACTTTATATTGTAAATTATTTATAATAATACAACCAGACGATGTTCTTTTGATGTTCCAATAATTTTCTGATTGCATTACATAGGTACTTCGGATATACATTGTGTTGGAAACACCAACAGAATTTTAGTTAATTTAGGGTGATTTGATTAAATAAATGTAGAAGTTGGCAACTCCTGTTGCACTGAGACTGTTCCTAAAATAATGTTATTCGGGAACTCTTTCAAAAACAGGAAGGTGTAAGTAAGAGGGAGAAGAAGGATCTATAATCATTTAGACCAGCGGTCGGCAACACGCGGCCCGCGGACGTCTTACTTGCGGCCCGTGAATGTTTTGGAAATAAGTTAAAAAATATCAAAATAAATGCATGAACGAACCACGATCGACCGTATTGTGTCGATCGAGCCATAGGAACGCGCTTCGCTCTGCCCCCGAACGAACAAATGAGCGAAACGCTAGTTCATTACAATTTTTGGTAGCACTTATTAAAAAATTTGTTCGCATAAGAACAAATTTTTTTGTTCGCATAAGAACAAATTTTTTCAATTGTCAATTCTAGGAAAAAAATATGATTCTCGTCTCACAGATGAGCATTTGAGAGCCATATTTTGGGCTTCTAGGGTTAATATCACAAGTGCGGCCCGGCCCGCTTGTAGTTTATTTTGCCACTTTGTGGCCCTTGCCTCCCAAGAGGTTGCCGACCCCTGATTTAGACTAGTTAAACTAACTACTTATCTGTATTAATATGACTTCTTATTCCGGTAAAAGTCCTAAAAAAATAAATAAAACAATAAACTATGTTCTTGTTTTTTTTAATATAGTTGTAGCGTTACTTTAGTAGGTAACTAATAACAGATCACTGGTTGTAACTGTTGCAGTCATATCTTCTTCTTTATGTGAGAGTGACGAGAATGGATAAGATAAGAAATGAGCATATTGGAGGAAGTTTGAAAGTAACGCCAGTGACAGAAAAGTTGAAGAGTATAGGTTTGGCGTGTTGTGAGAATGGTAGGTATGTGGCGGGAAGAAAGTCTATGTTACACGAACGGTAATGGATTTAAATGTGGATGGATATAAGGGGAGAGGCAGATCTAAGAAAAGATGGATGGACTGTGTGAAAGACGACATGTCTATGGGAGTTACTACTAAGATGACATGATAGGGGAGAGTGGAGGAAGAGAAACTGTTGTGCTGACCCCATCTATAGTCTGATTCATAATCAGAAAACAAAAATGTTAATGTTATGTATTATCTGTGGTTAATTTATGATTTGTAAAACGTCGAAGTGACAGTTCAGTTCATTGCCGCCAAAATGAGTTTGATTACAATGTTGTCTTGAAATATAGTATTTTATTTCATTAAACATCTGCAAGATCCTACAACTTGTGGTAGTAATAAGAACTATAACAGTTAACAAAGAAATGCCACTGTCAAAATGACATATCAGATATCAGAAACAGTTTTGGAAAGGATTCTCAATATTCAAGAAGGGTGCAGCAGTGCAGGAGTGTCTAAATATGTATGAAAAAACATTACAAACAAAGTCACAGGGCATTTCAGCTATTATATCCCAATATCTTACTTACATCCCAAGCTATATCCCCAACAAGTTTCTTGGCTGCCTGTTTCGTGGTCCCTTTGGCTTCTGCAATCGGGATATTATTTATGGTAACACAGAGTCTACCGCTGTCAGGGTCGTAGTGATGTTCTAGATTTTGCCCACATACTTGACAGCTAGCTGTAATCAGAAGATATTGATGGCAATTCTGTTATTATAATTTTTTTTATGCACCCTAGTGATAAAAATTTTATGATTGGCTTGCAACTTTCAACTACAGAATACTAATACTGACTACAGTGCAAAAGATATCTGGGGCTTTACAACAAGCTCTAACAAACCATGTTTCAGAAATGTCAAAGTTTTGAGTTTAATGTAACAATATTTCCATACAATTTTAAGTGTTATGGTACAAAATATCAAAGGTACATTACTTAAACATTGTCTGATTATAGCCAGACCTTTAGTGGTCACCCATCAACAATACTCACACTGTATGTTCCAAAGTTTTCCAGCCCAAGATCGCACCATTAACACCAGATTTCCAAATCTCGTTGCAAACATATCATGTCTAAAACATTGAATGTCCATACATTTTATTCGTGACAACTCTGTCATATAGTTTATCCTATCCACCTCTGTTTTGATTTCTACCACTTCATTTTCTCCCAATTTTGAATTAGTTTCATGTCCTACTTCTGATTTTGTGTTATATCCCACTTCTGAGTTCATGTTTTGTCCTACTCTAGATTTATTGCGTCTTTCATTTGTTTCTGTTTGGAAGATAGCATTTTCATCATCAGATTTTGCATCAGTTTCGCTGACTTGACCCGGTTTGACAAATTCTATTTTATTCGTTTTTTTTGGTGGTCCTTCGAGGATTATGCCGCCTTCACGTTTCACCCCCCTGGCTCTGTCTTCAGCCGCGTCAGAAGCTGAGACGAAAGTTCTTTGTAATTTCGTTTTTTTACTAGCGCGGTAGTCATTTGCGATCTGAAAATAAAAATTATAGTTGTTAAAAGATAGACATTACAACAAGATGGTATATAAAAAATCTAATAAATTTACATGTTTATTGTCTACCATTTTTTTTAATATATCATAGTTCAGCTCTCAAGCATAGAAACAGTTCTTCCATTCTTTGAACACGGTTTTTCTGCGCATTATGCTTTTTCATTCTACAAGGTAAACAAATTGAATTCAAAAGTTAAGTTCACGAGTTAAGTTTACCTCTTCAGACATCCTGGCTACTTCTTGCATGACTTCCTGAGGGTATCTGCAGCCCATAAATTCGATGTTTGTGAATACGCGCGCGAGACAGACCAGCCTCTCTTCAGGGTATCTCTGTTTCCATGTTTCCATGAAATTTCTGCGTAGCAACCAGTGCTCTTCGTGTTCGTGATCCTCTCTATACTTATCGATGTTCCAATTTGTGTCGAAAGACATTGTGCACGATGAATCAGTGTGAAATACGTAAGTTTTCAGTGGAAACTGTGTTTATTTATTGACCTGCTAGAGAATTAGTAAGAAAATCACAGACGTACTAGGGATACTACGTAACGTATAAGAAAATGAAAAATCACGACAATACAATACACAAATCGAATTGAACGGCTGGCTAATGTTATTTCATCAAACAAAATAACGTATGAAAAACTGACATTCATATTGAAGTGGAAGTATTTACATTACTTTACCTGTGGTTATACGTGTTTCTGTCATTTTCAGTTTCTTTTCGTTTGGTAAGTAGCACCAGTGTTGCCAACTCGGATTTTGAAAAAGGCGTAGACCACATTAGAAATTTACGTAGAATTAGTAAAATTTGCGTATGTAAAGTTCGTAGATCTACGAACTTTTTTTCAGAGTGAAATGAAGAGGGTAGGGTAGGTAAAACTGAACAAAATGAGTGTTTTGTCATACAATTTATTCATTTTCAGGCAAATTAAATGTATACATAAATTTATTACATTTTTTAATATGTTCTTGTGAAGGTTCGCGGTTTTTTTTAAGCCACTTTTCGTGAAAAGTAAGCCTGTTAGCGTTTCAGTAGAAAGTCTATTTCTAATATTAGTTTTCATCAAATTGATCGCAAAAAACAGCCGCTCGACATTGGCACTGCTATGTGGCAATGTTAACAAATTTTGTGCAAATAGGGCCAATAAAGGAAACATTTGAGACGAATCGCCTTTTTTTTTTGCGAATGAAAGGGAAATTATGCCCATTCAGCATAATAAATGTTATTTTACAAAATTGTTCAAGTTTATAGAAAATACGTAGATTCTGGGACTGAAGTTCGTAGGTTTGCAGGAAAAGCCTAAAGTACGTAGATCTACGTAAAAAAACGTAGAGTTGGCAACGCTGAGTAGCACAGAGCACCTTTTTAACATTCTTTCGCCTTTTGTTCCGAAAAATAACACAAACCAGCCAGGCGGCACCAGCCTTCAGCCTTTTTGTTTGTTTGTCTGTCTGTTCTATTCTGCCGGAGAGGGTGGTTAGAGTAGTGTTTTGTGTTTTTACAATATTTATTACAGCGAAAATGAGTGGAAACCAATTAGTAAACGATATATTCAATGGCTTTCAGAAGAACATCGATGCAGAGCAAGAATTGCGAGAGGTATTTATGAAATAAATACATTTTTAAGTTTTCTCTGAATGCAGCAACAAATAAACTATTTATTTACGTTATTCACTGTGCTTTCTAGGTAATCCGTAACACTTGCAGAGAAGTGGATCAAATCTCCAGAGAAATAACAACGGTTCTTCAAGTTATCCATCACAGTGAAGAAGGCAGTGAGTACCATGCATGCTTTGAGTCAACACTGGTCAAGTCAGAAGAACAAACTAATATCTGAGTATCCAGAGCCTGATATCACCTACAGGGCCTTCCTTAGTCTGATATCCTGAATCTGAGCCAATCTTGTCTATCCACTGCCTGTGATGTAGACTAATCATGTACACAATGAATAATCATGTTTGACAACTTCTGTGGCGCAGCGGGCGAGAGTTCACCTGCGACGCAAGAGGTTGCGGGTTCGATTCCCGCCGCGGAACAAATTTGTGTATGATCTGCAGAAATTTGATCGGTTGTCTGGGTGTTTTCTATGTATAATAAAAAATATCTATCTATGTATATAATGTATTAAATATATCAGTTATTTAGTACCCATAACACAAGCTTTGAGTAGCTTACTTTGGGGCTAGATGATGCTGTGTGGATTGTCTAGCATTATTTATTTATTTATTATTTAAAAAAAATGTACAGTCACAAATTTTAATTTTGGGAACCATTTCCTTGAAATGTACTGAGAACACTCACAATGCATTGCATTATGTTTGTATGTTTAGGCCAATAATTTGGATTAAATGTCAAAAGTAGACAGAGACATTTTATATAAGTACTTAACTTGCCTTGTCTTATTGAATTTATTGACTGTTAAAGAAGTAAGTCATACTGAGATTTAAAGTGAAAAATAATTGACAATTGATCAGAGTAAGTAAATTGGGAATAATTGTGTCAGCCCCGTTTTGTCATAGTTGTCAAATATGTTTAAAATATTAAATCTTACAGTAAAAATTTTGGCAATATTCCACCTTAGATGGGTCCCACATTAATGATTCTGACTGTACCATCCTATATCATTGAATCAATACACATTTTTGCAGTTGGTCCAGCCTGCTTAAAAGCCCGTGAGTTGTTTGAGAAAGCCCGTGAAGGCTACGTCAAACTGAGAGAAGCGGTCCCTCCCACTGACTACTATAAGTAAGATCCATAATCCATATATGTTTCTGGTCTGTTACAACTGAAATTTATATAGAACTAATCTCAGTATGAATAAATTTTATAATCACTATTTCCCAATAATACATAATATAACACTATGTCACTGCATTAAGTCACGAAGAGTGAATAAAGGGTAGGCCTTTGTGAGACGATAATGGCTAAATAATAAAAAAAATCAAATGACTCGCTTCATGGAATGCCATAAATATCTGACAGAAATGGATCATTCAGGCATGTAATAAATTGATATCTCCTCAGATCTCTAGTTACTTAGTTAGATCTTTGAGGATATCCAAAGAGGCACATCCAAACATTGACCACATTTTGCACAGTTATTAGTATTCCGTACGTGACAGGTTGCAAGCCCATCTCCCCTTATAAGAATACTAACCTTTGACACACAAATTCGAATTTTTAGTCCTGGGGTATGCCGGTTTCCTCACGATAGTTTCTTTCACCTTTTAAAAGCACTATTGGCATTGCGCACATAAATTTTGCAAATGGAAAAACACATTGGTACACAACCAGGTTTGAGCCATCGGCAAGGGTTCTACCACTACACCACCAGTGCTCTGTGTTCATGTTTTGTGTTCTGTGTTCATGTGTAGACCTCCTCTGTGGCGCAGCGGGCGAGAGTCCACCTGCGACGCAAGAGGTTGCGGGTTCGATTCCCGCCTCAGAACAAATTTGTGTACGATCTGCAGAAATTTGTTCCGTTGGTCTGGGTGTTTTCTATGGATAATAAAAATTTATTTATTTTGTTTTTTGCAGATACTACGACCACTGGAGGACCATGACTCAGCGCTACTGCTTCCTGATCTCCCTGACCATCTGGCTAGAGAAAGGGATCCTGGCTTCACACCAGACGGTAGCTGATGTGCTTGGCAGTAAGGACATTTTCCACTTAAGAGCAATTGTGGCATTATGGTAGTGATCTGTTGATCCTAAGATCATGTTGTAACAAACATACTTACATACATCCGACTTATATGATACTAGCTTCTGTCCACAGCTTCGCCCGCGTGGCACCTTGAAAATCAAAAACAAATATATCCCACGGAAACCGTACATTTTTCCGGGATAAAATGTAGCCTATGTGTTGTTCCAGACTGTAATCTATATTAGTGCCAAATTTCATCAAAATCCGTTCTGCCGTTTCAGCGTGAAAGAGTAACAAACATACATCGAGACATCCTTACAAACTTTCGCGTTTATTATATTAGTAGGATAGTCGGATTAAATTCAAAATGATATTGTTAAAAAGAGGTATTGTGTCTTTGTTTGTTAAAAAACATATTTAATTGTATATCAGTAAGTGCGGTGGAGCAAAAGGAGGGTTTCCACCTAGATATAGAAGACTACCTGGTCGGCCTACTGCAGGTCTGCTCTGAATTGGTGAGCTATTTATTTTATTTATTTATAGAAATAGTTTACAGAGCAGTTTATATTGCTATTATATATCACACAATGTGGAAATTGTATTTGATGAAGGTCCAATTTCGCCAAACTTTTGTTAGCAAAGCATCACTCGGGCATCAAAATTGTTAATTATATTTTACGTCATTTCACTTCAGAGAAGATAATCTTTTGTCAGGTGTAGAATTCACTATTCTACTATTTAATTATTAGTAAATCCGGCTCACACATACACCAAGTACCTCCTCGTCCTCCCCGTCGTCACCGTGTTCCCGCCACCCGTTACCGGGCTCTTTCCCGCGTACCTCCGTTGACGTTGACAGGTGCATGACGTTGGCAGACTACTAGTCACTTGTGTACGTGAGACAGATAATTATATCTACTAAATAGATACAAACACTACATCAGGTCATGGTCGAACACAACAAGCTGTTAGTTTAATTAACAGAGCATGGTGAAACTAGCTATAACCCCCAGGCTCGGTAGATATCTCCTCAGATCTCTAGTTACTTCGATCTTTGAGGATATCTAAAGAGGGTAGTCTGAAATTACTTTTCTTTACGTCTGAAATTACATTTGGCACATGCCCACATTTTGCACAGTAGCTAGTATTCCGTACGTGACAGAGTGGCTTGCAACCTGTCACGTAAATAACCACATACCATCGCAGCTAATAAGAATACTAACCTATGACACAAACCTTCGAATTTTTGGTTCCAAAAAAGTTATGGGTATGAGTGTATTGGGTATGCAAGTAGAGGAAGGCCGAAGAACAAGTGGGTTGATTGTGTGAGTGGAAGAAGAAAACATGTCATGCCAACACCACGCGTGGGATAAAAGCAGGAGAATGATAATGCCAGCATGACTAGATTGATAACCTGACTAGTGATACTACAAGTAAACTGTAGATTTTCAGAAAAACTGCGATGTACATGGAATCAATACTAGGAACAAACATAAATTATTAATCCCTAAGTTTCGGTTACAAAAAGTAAACGGGTCATTTATGGGGAACATGATACGTTTCTATAATAAACTTCCTATAAATGCAACTAAACTTCCTGTTAGAAAATTCAAAGCCTTCATTAAAAATAATCTCTTAAAGAAAGCATATTATAATATAAATGAATATATTGATGATAGGAACTCATGGCCCGATGTCGCTCCGCCCTCCGACAGCTAACCAATTTGCAATGTGAACGCTGTCCTTTTGTTTTATGTATTGTTTTTATGTTATTATTATTAGATAATCTTGATTACATTTTTTATTGTAAGAAGGATCATACAAAAAAGCGCTAGGACCGAGACGAGTTTCTTGCCTGTTCTTCTCGTACTTGGGTTAGGTTGGAATTGGCACATAGATTCACCGCATGTAAGACGTTTCAAAGTGATCCTTGTGATTGTATTGAATAAATATTTTTTTAATTTCAATTTCAATTTCATTTGGTTTCAGTCGCGACTGGCAGTCAACTCTGTCACACGCGGCGACTACGCCCGCCCGATACTTATCTCCAAATTCGTGATGGAACTCAACGCCGGTTTTAGGTAAATACTTTATTTCTCTGTAATCCCCAGGCTCGGTAGATCTCCTCAGATCTCTAATAACTTACATCTTTGAGAATACTTAAAGACCTTCTATAGTCAGAGGCACGTCACTCCAAAGTGCAAATTACATTTCAGATTACTCAATCTAAAGAACGATCATCTGCGGAAGCGTTTCGATGCCCTCAAATACGATGTGAAGAAGATCGAGGAGGTGGTTTATGACCTGAGTATCAGAGGCATGCTGCCACGGCCCGAGGGCGACTCAGAGGTTCCGGATGTCAAGTCCACATAGCTCTCAGAACTGACGCAATACTGATACAACCCGGTCACATTATCTGACAGACCTGACGTCGATGACGTCACGTCGCGCCGGCGCTCTGATCTCTCTCTCTCGGCAACAAAAGTGCTAAGCGCGGTGAGGTGAAAGGAGAACGGGGCGGGAGGTTCGCATTCCAGCGAGGTCTCGAGATAATGTGACCGGGTTACATAATAAAAAAATTAAAAATTTTAAAAAACCCCCTGTAGGTCTACCATGAGTTTTCACAAACTACACTCGCTAGCGACTAGTTAAAAAAAATTATGAATACTTGTACAGTGCCTCTAGCGGATAGTTGGGTACTAAAACGTCACGTAGTTAACTATCCTACGTCACAGCGTACTACAGCGACTGTAGTTTGCGCTTCATTCATTTGCTTAGACTTTGGTACCATGAGTAACAATTTTGACAGACGTCATAGTAACGTACTATTACTACTGTAGTGACGTCAGCCGATCTAAATGTGACAACTCATGGTAGACGTACTGATATATAAACCTTACCCTAACATGTCATGCCCCCCATTCTAAATGCTTCACCCCACCCCGCTCGTCATTGAGTTAAACAATGCCGCATCTGTACGAAAAGGGTCACTTTCACAGGTTCGATATTCCTACTAAATGATCAATTAAAAAACCTTTTAAATTGACCATTTTGATTAATTTTAGTTAAGACTGCATTAATTTATGTTAAGTTAACTTTATGGCATAATATTTCTGTAAGAAATAAAGTTTTTGGTAAAAAATTGTGCTTTTATGTTATATTTTTCAATAGTCAATACAAAGTTAGTGTATCTAGTAGCTACGTATGTTACAACTAGCTGATGCCCGCAGCTTCACCTGTGTGAATGTCGATTATCGCGACTTTTCATACAAACTTTCATCCCCTATTTTATCCCCTTGGGGGTAGAATTAATCAAAATCCTTAGCGGATGCCTACGTCATAACATCTACCTGCAGGCCAAATTTCAGCCCGATCCGTCCAGTGGTTTGGGCTGTGCGTTGATAGATCACTATGTCAGTCAGTCAGTCACCTTTGAGTTATATATATTTAGATGACTGAAAGCTCAAGTTTTTGGACGTGTCATTGGTTACCCCTTAGAAATGTAAAACTGATGTTTAGCTCACTTGTGATTGTGACACATGAAAATTGTGTTTTTGTATGGTTTTAAATAATATCACAAGGATCATTTTGAATCGTCTTACATACTAGGTGAGTCTAGGTGCCAATTCCAGTCCTATCCCCAGTCCGCGAACTGACAAGAAACTCGCTGGGTCTAGCGCTTTTTTGTATGATCCTAGTTAATTTTGTTAGTAACTCCTAGCAGAGTTGATTCGTCCCAAGATTTTTTCTCATTTGAGTAGTCAGATATTTTCTAATAAGCTTTTCAAGACCAATTGATTGATAATACCAAAAGGTAAGAAGGGTTTATTCCCATTTGTCCCCCTGCTCTGTCCCCTTGGGGTGACAGATGGGACTAAAACGTTCCATTTGTCCCCCTGTTGCCAAGAGGGGGACAAATGGAATTTTTATTTATTGAAAAAGTCTATCATTAAACCTAATAAAGAGGTAGGGGTATATAAGGTAAATAATAAAACACTTCAAAACCAAAATCAAAATTTTTACTTATAAAAATACTTAATCCCGGCTTTAAATCTGCCGTCTAGAATCACAATGCGACGACTGATACTCGGAGGAAGCTACAGCTGTACACCAGGTATGAACAGAGGTCCCACCATAAGTTTAAATTTAGTTGCTAGGGTCAAATAATATAAAATCTAATAATTAAACATAATTATTAGTATTATTATTATTAGACGGTTGAGTAAATTTTATCATGGGAAATATGATTTATTAAAAAACTATTTTCACTTCAAACAAAAATCTGATAACCTTTTTAGACAAGTCAATAAAATAAGTATATTACTCTATAAACTTATATCAATGAAAGATGTGGGTATTTATGGTACGTACATTTATTTACAAAGAAAAATAATTAATTATACACAAACCGCAAATTATTTTTGACTTTTGATTTTGAAAGTTGGCGAAAATTTGACATAGATGCATTGAAAACTCATGGTAAGACCACTTTAGAATACAATATTATAAAAATCAAGAATAATCAAATAACAGAATTTATGAATATGGCACATTGAAATGATTTATTTTCAATACTTGAATACAAGACAAATGTGCGTCGCGTCACTTCTGTGGTGTCTACTCTGCTAAACAACAGCGATTTATAATCGTCGAATACAGTCAAATTAAGTTTTGTTGTGTTAGAGATATAACAAACGGAATTCAGTTATTATGCGAAACGCATGCTTTAGAAAAAATATTTAGGTATGTAGGTACCTACCTTGTCTAATTTGTGACAATATGATTATACAAAACCTTATAAAAGCTACGAGAAAAAAAAACTACAATAACATACTTATTATGTAAATCTGGGAAATAATATGTAGGTACTTAATTAGAATTATACGTTCTTTTAGAGATCTTTAATATTTATTATTTTGTCATACAATCTTTTCGGTTTTTAACCTATTGCCCCTCGTTACACAAACATGTTAAATACAACTTATCAAGTATAAGACTTATAATATTGTTTTAATGAGTGAACGGAAAAAAACTGGAAGCATAACTTCTTAATTTTTCATGTAGCAGTATTGTTTGATTGTATTTTAACATAGATTTAAAGACAACTTACTAACTCATAAATGGACCTTATATGTAGTCTCATTTAATAAATGAATTCAATTTAATTACTTCAAGGGAAATATCCGCGAAACATGACACACATCGAAACTCCTTCGTGGATTTGCCAAAAAATTACCGACTTTATTCTTTCGACGTTTGAGTTTAAATTGCCGTGTAACGTGTAGATAGCTTACATGAATTTTTGATATATTTTTTTTAATTGACAAGTCTCGCCTACCACAGCACATTTTTTGTGGGATCATTTTTCGGCTCAAAAAATGCTTCCATGTATTTTCCGTTCATGGTTTTAAAAAAGTTATTATTTTTGACAGTTTTTGACGAGTTTTCTACAAGTTTTGTATACACACTAGTTGTTTTAGGCGTGAACAGTTTTATACTTGTTGTATACATGTTTAAGGTGTAAACGTGGTTAGATCCATTCAATACTAAATCTAGCTTCATCCATACCAGCGTTTAAGGTAAATTTCTCTTTCACGATCACTCTATAAGATTCTTCATCTATATCTACATATATCACAAGAATATCACTAGTTTGATTCTTCTTTATAACTTTCCAGTCTTTGGTATTTAATTCTTTATTATAAGATTCTAGTCTTTCAAATATTGTATAAACATTTTCTTCAATAAAGGTATTTATTTTTATCGTCATTTTATATCGCACTTGCTCTATTTCCTGCGTCATGGTAACTTGTAGATTGTGAAGTTTTACTACATTTTTTATTAAATCTAAGCTTTTTTCCGTATGGCAACTGTAGGATAGCGCGCCATCTTGGATTCCGTGACATTTGAGTAATGGCAGCTCGTCTGTGTAGTCTATGGAAGTGAGGATCGATTTTTGAATTTCGCCCGCCATTTTGTTGTTTATTATACTTTGAGGGTAGTTTTTAGGTGTGATGCTGATTTTTTTCACGAATTCGTATTTACACTTTTTGAGCGCGTTTTCTGGAGTTCCGTTGTTTGATCTAAACCTCTTCCCTATATTATATGCAATATGTTTCGAATTTACGTTTTCTTTATCTTCTGTCTCGCTCTCACTCCAATTCGGTTTTGACAGTAAGAGGTCACGCCCAGTCTGTTCCACGAATTCCTTCAAAATATGCTCAGCACATTCCATGCGACTATCAGCTGATGCCAGTGTGTTTAAGTTGTTAATAGTCTGATTTTGTAAATTTAGATCAACGTCAAAATATGCAGCTGTCATTGAAGTGTCATTATGTGTATTCTCTTCTCTGTCACTCTCATTCTCACTATCTGTTGCCATACCATTTCTTTTGTCATCCTCAATAATTATTGCTCTGTCATTTCTTATATCATTCTCAGTAACTCTTGCTCTGTCATTTCCTTTATTCTCGATTATTGTTGCCATGTCAATTTCTTTGTCATTATCACTGATTGTAGCCTTATCATTTTCTTCGTCAATTTCAGTAACAGTTGCTCTGTTATTATGAGTATCTATTGCCTTGTCATTTCTTTTCTCATAACTTTCCTTATAACTTTCTAAAAGTAATGGCCTGTCTATTTCTATCATTTCACCATCTTTGTCAGCCCAATCATAATTTTCATTACTTTTTAAGGAGCATACACAATTATTAATCTTATCAATCAGCTTGTCAGTTGGTAAATTTTTGCTGTCAGTTGGTGCAGTTGTGCTGTCAGTTAGTGCATTTGGGATATTCATTGATTCATTTAGATTTTCGAATAAATATTTTTCGTCGAACGAATCGCTTGTAAAAGTGCGATCTTTAGCTTTACTGGCCTTTTTTACGTTTTTAAGTTTATTTTGTAGGTTTATGTTTTCGAACTCAACACACGTGTCTTGCCTGTTAATAGTCACTACATGATTACTGCTAGTGTGTTCAACCGATTTCGCTGTTTCGATATCTTTTAGTGCATTTGAGATATTCATTGATTCATTTAGATTTTCGAATAAATATTTTTCGTCGAACGAATCGCTTGTAAAAGTGCGATCTTTAGCTTTACTGGCCTTTTTTACGTTTTTAAGTTTATTTTGTAGGTTTATGTTTTCGAACTCAACACACGTGTCTTGCCTGTTAATAGTCACTACATGATTACTGCTAGTGTGTTCAACCGATTTCGCTGTTTCGATATCTTTTAGTGCATTTGGAATATTCATTGATTCATTTAGATTTTCGAATAAATATTTTTCGTCGAACGAATCGCTTGTAAAAGTGCGATCTTTAGCTTTACTGGGCTTTTTTACGTTTTCAAGTTTATTTTGTAGGTTTTTATTTTCGAACTCAACACATAACATATCTTGTTCGTTAATAGTCACTACATGATTACTGCTATTGTGTTCAACCGATTTCGCTGTTTCGATATCTTTGATTACTTCTTGGTTAGGTAATCTGTTGATAGATTCCACAGATTGAACTTCAATCTTGGATTCATCTGTGGATAAATAAAGTTTACGTTTTATCTTTAGATAGCTCAACTGTATCTTATTTACTGTGTATATTAAGTATTATCTGTATATTTCTCTTTTGACCGTCCTCAGCTCAGTTGGTAGTAGCTCTGCCTTCTGCGCTGTAGGTTGTGGGTTCGATCCCCACCCAGAACAAACATTTGTGCGATGAACACAGATGTTTGTTCTGTGTCTGGGTGTTATTATGTATGTATTTACAAAAACAAGCTTTGCTTAGTTTGCGGCTAGATGGCGTTGTGTGAACTATTCACCAATATTTATTTATTTTTACTTCTGTGTTAGTTTTAAAATAAGTAGGTACTTATAACCAAAACTTTTTCCTTATAAAAAGTTATTAATCTTTGACCGGACTAACAAAGATGCAGGTTCGAGTCCCGTCCGTATTTTTGGATTACTTTTAAATTTGATGTTCATAGAACGTACCTGAGGCTTCGGTTGGTATAGCTTTCTGTGAGTCATATAATTTGTGGAGACGTAATGTATTGTATACGGGGGGCCGGTTCTCATCGGTGCTCCTGCGAACAGAGATACAATGAAGGGATAAATATAATCCGTTATAATATTAAAGTACCTGGTTAATCGGTATTTTTTAAGTAAATTTTGGTTTTGGAAAATGAAACCTGGCTAAATCGGTTTATCGCCCATAAACCCCCTGCATACTAAATTTCATGAAAATCGTTGGAGCTGTTTCCGAGATACAGATTATAAAGAAGAAGAGCCGCACTTCTTCATCCTTTCCCCACACTAGTTCGAAGACTTTGTTTTCTTATCCCTAGAAATATCTTACTTACTTCGCTACAGGAAAATCAACTTCCAAATTAAATCCTTGCATTTTGCTCATAACCTCTTCATATATAGTTATTTCGATCTTATTGTCCGTACTGGCTCTACTTTTGCTATTAAGTCGTCTTATTAAATCATTTATAAACGACATTTGTTTGGCCACCATCGACACTTTTAAAGGTATATCTTTGATTATATTGCCTCTGGAACTCTGGAATTAAATAAACTTTTAAAATTAATATTTTCTTTATATATTATCACTATAATCTCCAGCTCGGTAGATAATTTACTCAGATCTCTAGTTACTTAGATCTTTGAGGATTTCTAAAGGTGTAGTCAGACGTCCAAACATGAAATTTGGCACATGACAACATTTTGCAGTGTTTAGTATTCCGTACGTGACAGGTTGCAAGCCCATCACCGCTTATAAGAATACTAATCTATGACACACACCTTCGAAATTTTGGTTCTAGGGAACCCAATATCTTAACAACCCCTCCACAGATTAAGCTCATATGCTTCTCAGCAAATACAGAAACTCTAGAAATTCCAGGTTTCATGCAGATTGGATTAAAGATTCTTAAGTTATGCTCTAACAAACAAACATACATACAAGGCCAAATCGACCTACTTGACACTGAGTTAACACTCTCGCTCAATCAATTATACCCCACTATATTACCTTATCTATACTAATATTATAAAGAGGAAAACTTTGATAGTTTGTTTGTTTGTTTGAAATGAATAGGCTCCGAAACTACTGAACCGATTTGAAAAATTCTTTCACCAATGTGTAGAATGAACTTTCAGGATGAACATGGCTATATTTTATGTAGGTACTTCGCGGGCGACGCCGCGTGCAGAAGCTAGTCTATAGTAAAAATAAAAGATAGATGGACTGTGTGAACGATGATATGAGTAAGAAAGAAGTGACTACTGTAGGTCTACCATGAGTTTTCACAATCTACACTCGCTAGCGACTGTACTTAAAAAATTGTATAAAAACTTGTACAGCGCCTCTAGCGGATAGTTGGGTACTAAAACGTCACGTAGTTAACTATCCTACGTCACATCGTACTACAGCGACTGTGGTTTGCGCTTCATTCATTTGCTTAGAATTTGGTACCATGAGTAACAATTTTGACAGATGTCTAGTTACGTACTATTACTACTGTAGTAACGTCAGCCGATCTAAATGTGACAACTCATGGAAGACGTACTGAGATGACGGATGATAGAGGGAGATGGAGGAAGAAAACATGTTGTGCCGACCCCACTTAGCGTGGGAAAAGGGCAGAAAGAAGAAGATTACCTTATCTGTACTTACTTTAGATTTCTGACAGAACTTCAAAATCAATTCCAATATATAATATCTGAAATTCGCTGGGTGGTCTAATGTTTTATTTCCACTTTTACTGTCAATCTGTTTAGTTTTCTTGGCATTGTCAATGTTGACAATGGAGCTCCAATTTTTACTGTCAAAATCTGAAGGTTGGTACACACTATTTGACAGGATGAAGAGAATATTTCTGTAACAAATAAAATTTATTTTTAACTAGCTTCCACGCGCGTCTTCGCTCACGTGGTACCTACAACAACATGCTTAAGTGGTAGTGGCCCCCTTTTCATCTTAAAGTCGTGGGTTCTATTCCGGTCGTGCACCAATTAATTTTTAGTAATAATTAATATTTAGACCGGTATTTGTTTTGGTAAATCGTATTTTTTGAAACCTAGCTAGATCGATATATCACCCTTGAAGTCAAGAATTTCATGAAAATCGTTGGAGCCGTTTCCGAGATTCAGAATTGCAAGATTTGCTCCGTTTAAAGGTATTAGATAGATAGATACTAGTACTCTCAAACGGTGAAGGAAAACATCACGAGGAAACTGGCTTGTAGAAACTAAAAAAAAATCGAAGACAAGTGTCAAGTGAACGAAAGGACCTCTAAAGCGTTTAATCCTTTCACCACACTGGTTCCAAATTAGTAACGCGGTAAGAAGAAAGTGTGATTTAAAAATCCTACTAATATTATAAACGCGAAAGTTTGTAATAATGTATGTATGTATGTTTGTTACTCTTTCACAATGAAACGGCTGAACGGATCTGTAGGTCTACCATGAGTTGTCACATTTAAATTGGCTGACGTTACTACAGTAGTAATAGTACGTTACTATGACATCTGTCAAAATTGTTACTCATGGTACCAAATTCTAAGCAAATTAATGAGCGCAAACTACAGTCGCTGTAGTACGCTGTGACGTAGGATAGTTAGCTACGTGACGTTTTAGTACCCAACTATCCGCTAGAGGCGCTGTACCAAGTTTTCATACATTTTTTTAACTACAGTCGCTAGCGAGTGTAGATTGTGAAAACTCATGGTAGACCCTCTGGATGAAAAATGGCACAGATATAGATTATAGTCTGGAATAGAACATAGACTACTTTTTATCCGGGAAAAAAGTACGGTAGCCATGGGATAGATTTGTTTTTGTTGTTCTAGGTACCACGTGGACGAAGCCGTGGGCGGAAGCTAGTAAATAATAAATATTGGTGGATAGTTCACACAACACTATCTAGTCCCAAACTAAGCAAATTATTTTACTATGAGAATCAGATAGCTGATAGATTAATTAAATACTTTTTTTTGTAAATACATACATAGAATATAATAACAGCCAGACACAGAACAAACATCTGCGTTCATCACACAAATGTTAGTCCTGGGGATCGAACCCACAACCTGCAGCGCGGAAGGCAGAGCTACTACCAACTGAGCTGTGAGGCCAGTCATGTGATTCTTATGAAAGTGTCGAAATATAAGTTTTATATAAATGGCAATTTTTTTCATTTTTAGAAGTCTGATTTTTCACAGCTTCTAAAGACTGTAGATCTGAGTATATCGTTTTAATTTCAACTCGATACCTCCACGCGTTACGAGATAAAGGCCTTGACAGACAGACAGACGGAAAACAAAGTGATGACAAGGGTTCCGTTTTTTTTGAGGTATGGAACCCTAAAAACTGTAGAAAAATACCTTTTCGAAATGCCCCAGCAAGCTGTCACAATGTAGTCAGTCTGAGATATTTTGTCAATGATTTCTCTTCCCAGTTCTGTCCAAGATGGCCGGTCGTACGATATTTTCGCTCTGCTGTTACAAGTATTCACAAAGTTCCTATAAAATATAAAAAAATGGTTTTAAGAAATTCTCCTAAAATTTTCCTTAGATCTGTAGTTACTTATGATTGAATATGTAAAAAGAAACATATATATAGGTAGTCGGTAGATATCTCCTCAGATCTTTGGGGATATCTAAAGAGGGTAATCAGAGGCATGTCCAAATTTAATGTTAATTTAATTCAACACAATTCTAAAAAATATAAAAAAATCCCTTAAGATTCAGAAATTTTCTTTAGATCTCAAGTTACTTATATCTTTGAGGATATCTAAAGAGTCAGAGGCACGTCCGAATATGACCTCAAACATGAGGATGTAAGAAAGGAGTGAGTGAGAAGACGGATGTTACAGGGAAATGGAAGATCACATGTTGTGCCGACCCCACATAACGTGGGAAAAGGGCAGGAAGAAGAAGATTGTGTACAGTACATACAACCCAGTCACATTATCTCGAGACCTGGCGTCGATGACGTCGGCGCTCTCTTTCTCACTCTGGCGCGCTAACCGTACGGAGGTGAAACGAGAACGGGGCGGGAGGTTCGCATTCCATCGAGATCCAGTCTCGAGATAATGTGACCGGGTTGTAGTTAGTATTCCGTACGTGACAGGTTACCTCACCTTACAAAATTCCATTTCTTCTGCTTGATATTCGATGGGAAATTCAACTCTGTTGCTACCTCGCTGGTCTGTAACATTTTCATTACAGTTTGTAGTATCCAATCTGTGAACTCCATGTTGTTAGGAGAGTGTGCTACTGACTCGCGGGTTATATTATCAGGTAACTTAGTTATTACTGTCAAGGTGTCTTGTTTTGATGGCGGTTTCTTCAAGCCGAGACCAGCTCTCTTACCCTGTAATGAATAAAAACACGATCACGACTGTAATCCTGCCTCACGATCCGAAGGACGTAGGTTCAAACCTGGGGCCTTGCCACGAAGTGTTCCAGATTCCGTTTTAGAAACGTCACATTTGAAGCTTGAAGTAACACTTCATCAATACAATTTGCATAGGTCATACATGTAATGTAATATTAATTCGGTAATGTATTATTAATTCGTGGAGGCCTCTGGTCGTGCACCAATGAGTTTTCTCATTCGATAATAATATGTGCGCAATGCCAGTGTTCTTAAACGGTGAAGGAAAACATTGTGAGGAAACCAGCATACCATAGAAACAAGACGGTGTGTGTCATAGGTTAGTATTCTTATAAGCGGCGATTGGCTTGCAACCTCTCACGTGCGGAATACTAACTACTGTGCAAAATGTGGGCATGCACCAAATGTCGTGTTTAGACGTGCCTCTGACTACCCTCTTTAGATACCCTCAAAGATCTAAGTAAGTAAAGATCTGAGTAAGATATCTACCGATCCCGGGGATTACAGTCGTGATCATATTTTTTGAACGAAGTTCCTTATCGCGCGTTGTGAAAGGGGGCTAGACGGAAAAAAATCTCACGAAAAGTTGTAACGACACTTTTTGCTATAGTTGTAAGCCGTGCGGCGTGCGCGTGTTTCTCTGTCTGTCTCTCTCTCTCTCTCATAGAAAGCAAGGAAAGGAACTTCGTTCCGTCCGGGTGTCCCTTGACACCTCTCAAGTTTCTTTTTTCTGACGAAACACCAATGTATTGTGGGTACTCAGACTCACCAAGTCTAGTGATACCATGATGGGTTCAACAATCCCCTCACCTCGGGCTCCGAGGGCGCCGCCCTCCCAACCCATAATACGCATCATTCTATAACAAACAAATTAATCTTATACCTTTAAACGAGCAATTCTTTTATATCTAAATATATATAACTCAAAGGTGACTGACTGACTGACTGACTGACTGACTGACATAGTGATCTATCAACGCACAGCCCAAACCACTGGACGGATCGGGCTGAAATTTGGCATGCAGGTAGATGTTATGACGTAGGCATCCGCTAAGAAAGGATTTTGATTAATTCTACCCCCAAGGGGATAAAATAGGGGATGAAAGTTTGTATGAAAAGTCGCGATAATCGACATTCACGCGGGCAAAGCTGCGGGCGGAAGCTAGTATAATATATAATCTGAATTTCGGAAACGGCTCCAACAATTTTCATAAAATTTCGTATGTAAGGGGTTTCGGGGGCGATAAGTTCATCTAGCTAGGTTTCATTTTTAGAAAACGTCGTTTACCCCAAAAAAAAACGAGCAAAGCTCGGTCATCCAGCTACTATAATTACTGAGAGACATTTTACATAAATAGCACCGTCTAGCCTCAAACTAAGTAAAGACACATTTTACCCGACTGGGGTAGGGCAAAATGTGTCAAACATTGGCCAACCATAGTTAAATTTTACCCTACCCCAGTCGGGTAAAACGTGTCAAACATTGACCAACCATAGTTAAACTTTACCCTCCCCCAGTCGATAAAATGTGTCAAAATTGAGCAAACAGTTAAACTTTACCCTATCCCAGTCGGGCAAAATGTGTCAAACATTGAGCAAACAGTTACACTTTACCCTCCCCCAGTCGATAAAATGTGTCAAACATTGACCAACGAGAGTTAAACTATACCCTCCCCCAGTCAGGTAAAATGTGTCAAACATTGACCAACCATAGTTAAACTTGTCAGGTAAAATATGACAAACATTGACCAACCATAGTTAAACTTGTCAGGTAAAATGTGTCAAACATTGAACAACCATAGTTAAACTTGTCAGGTAAAATATGTCAAACATTGACCAACCATAGTTAAACTTTCAGTCAGGTAAAATTTTGTGTCTAGTGCATAAGGACGCTCTGCGGCGCGCAAAATAATCCTTTCTCCACACTAGTTCAAAATAACTAGTGTAACAATAAGAAACCTTGTAAATAACTTACTTAAGCCCTATTTCGCTGTTCACGGGCTGGCTTAAGCCTTCGATAAGCTTAGCTTTAGCTTGAGCTAAGCTGAGGGACGATTTGGCACTGTTAGGGCGCCCTCTATCGACTCCAGCGGAAGTATTTCCAGCACGAAGTGACGTCGCACTCGCTGACTTTGGTATGCTCGGCGCTTTATTACTGAAAATATAGGAATAAAAATGTAAATATACACCGTGAAATTTTAATGGTTGTTTTCCCGCGGCAGAACAACTTGCCATAAGGAGTACTTTCGAAACATAGAGTAAAAGTAAAAAAAAAATGTTTTTGTTTTATAATTTTTTTTTTTTTTTTAAAGATTTTCGCTGCGGGAAAACAACCATTAAAATTTTACGGTGTACGAGTATAAGAATAATCTTTCAAGGTATGTGTATTTCAATAGTTGATTGAGCGAGCGAAAATCTTAGTGACAAGTAGTAGTATTATAGTTGTATGTTTGTATGCTTGTGTATGTATATATTTGTTAGAGCATAACTTAAGAACTGTTAATCCAATCTGCATGAAACTTGGAAGGTCTAGAGATTCTGCTGTAGATTTGCTGAGAAGCATATGAGCTAAATCGGTGAAGGGATTGTAAAGATAATAGGTTTCAAAGTTGTAAAAAAAATTGTTAACCAACATTTGTGCATCACTCCTTTCTTTAGAAATCATATTTTCACGTATTGATAAATACAATTTTTCTATGGAGCCTTCTTGAGTTGGTTGGGAAGTCCTGAAAAATTACCTGGATATTACCTGTAGGTTGCGGGTTCGATTCCCACCCAGGGGCTTTACCACAAGCTCTTAAAAACCATCATGTCATCATTTAAACACGTCACATGTTAAGCTTGAAGTAACACTACTTTAATACAAATTTGATAGGTCATGGTACGAAATATCAAAGTAATATTACTTTGATATTGCCTGAGGAACTTTTGGTAAGGCCTAAGGATAAACATTTACGTGATCAATATACAATGTTAGTTGATTAGGTTAAATATATAAATGTATTTTCAAAATCAAAAATTTATAAGTTTTTATCTAGGTATTAGTTATTATATTGTCATATTACAACTATTTGCGCTGTAGGTTGTGGGTTCGATCCCCACCCAGGACACACATTTGTGTGATGAACACAGATGTTTGTTCTGTGTCTGGGTGTTATTCTGTATTCTATGTAGGTACCTATGTATTTAAAAAAAGTATTTAATTAATTTATTAGCTATCTGTTCCCATAGTACAAGCTTTGCTTAATTTGGGGCTAGATGGCGTTGTGTGAAATGTCCATCATTATTTATTCTTTTACCTCGTAACAGGGTTGATAATTTTACCACTGCATGTTTTTTGAACCTTATTCTTATCAGCACTGGGTTCCTTTTTCTTTGGGCTTTCTGAACTTCTTGTCTTTGCAGGGGTATTTGCAGCCTTATTCCCATCGCCTTTAGGTATAGATTTCGCTGGCACATTTTCTTTAGGCTTATTTTCTTTTGCTTTAGGTAGTGTTGTGGAGGAATAAGGAATTTTCGTAAATGTAATATTTCTGAAAGAGAAAGAATATTTTTAAAATGTCACTATTTAGAGAGGTTAGTTATCTTATAAGCGGCGATGGCTTGCAACCCGTCATGTGTGGACGGAATAATAACTACTCTATTATATTGTTTGGACGTGCCTCTGACTACCCTTATTTAGATATCCTCAAAGATCTAAGTAACTAGAGATCTGAGGAGATCTATCGAGCCTGGGTATTACAGTCATGATCATCTTTGTTTATTATTATTATTTATATTTAAGGTCTCAAAATATGCTGAACATTAAGCATATTTTGTGACTTGAGCTGATGAGCTACTTTTAAGATATAAGCTATATAGGAATTACGAAGGTTTGCTGGTAGAAAACTCTTGTAGGGTTAAGAAGCTTGCCTTTGTTAATGTATGTTTCAATGACTTGTTTGTTCATATTTAACAAGAATGACTTTTGTATAAAATATTATAGGTATTAAATTTGATCAGAGCTACTATTAAGGTTTAAGGTACTTATATAAGAATTAAGAAGTTTAAAGGTGTTCATTGAATTTTGTTATGGGGAACGTGATACGTTTCTATAATAAACTTCCTATAAATGCAACTAAACTTCCTGTTAGGAAATTCAAAGCCTTCATTAAAAATAATCTCCTAAAGAAAGCATATTATAATATAAATGAATATATTGATGATAGGAGCTCATGGCCCGATGTCGCTCCGCCCTCCGACAGCTAACCAATTTGCAATGTGAACGCTGTCCTTTTGTTTTATCTATTTATGTTTTGTTTTTATGTTATTATTATGAGATAATCTTGATTACATTTTTTTGTAAGAAGGATCATACAAAAAAGCGCTAGGACCGAGACGAGTTTCTTGCCTGTTCTTCTCGTACTTGGGTTAGGTCGGAATTGGCACATAGATTCACCTAGCATGTAAGACGTTTCAAAGTGATCCTTGTGATTGTACTGAATAAATATTTTTCAATTTCAATTTCAATTTCAATGTTGGTAACTGTACCTGGTTTTTCCGCTTGCTTTTTTAACTTTGGTAACATTTATAGACAATGTAAAGCTCAGTGCGTTTTGAAACACAGACTGGTGTATATCACTTAATATTTTCTGTATATCCCGTGAATAAATCTCCACAGCATCCGTTTTGCCCAAAATCTTTTGCAAATTCATTAAAAACACCATTTGCGGGTCAGTGACCCCTGGTATAACCAAACTAGCTTGAGCCTCATCGTTTATAAAGTCCTTTATGTTGGATAAATGTTTTTTTATCCATTTCTCCGAGACAGATTTTGCTTCTTTTAATTTCTCGCTTTCCTTTTTAAGGCTTTTAGAGCTTTGACTGCTGTTATTTGACGATGAACTTGTATTACTGTAAATATATTAAAAACAAATATTATAAAATCTAACATCCTACTAATATTATAAACGCGAAAGTTTGTAAGAATGTATGGATGTCTGGATATATGTTTGTTACTCTTTCACGCTGAAGTGGCTGAACGATTCTGGATGAAATTTGGCACAGATATAGATCATAGTTTGGAATAGCACATAGGCTACTTTTTATCCCGGAAAAATGTACAGTTTCCACGGGATAGATTTGTTTTTGTTATACAAGGTACCACGCGGGCGAAGCCATGGGCGGAAGTATTAAATAATTACCTTATTGAGATAATATCCTCCGATTTATTTATTTTAATTTGCTGATTTGTCTGCTTCTGCTTCGGATGCTTCGTAAACGTCACGCTTCTGGAAATTTAAGCTTTGTTTAATGTACTACTAGGACTAGCGATTTCATTGTGTATTAATAGATAAATATACTTTAATAATATTAAAGATAATAATATTCTGTGCATACATTTACATTATGATAAAATAGTTGATAAGTCATGTCTGTATACTATCCTACTAATATTATAAACACGAAAGTTTGTAAGAATGTATGGATGTATGTTTGTTACTCTTGCACGCTGAAACGGCTGAACGGATCTGGATGAAATTTGGCAGAGATAGACTATACCCTGAAATAGTACATAGGCTACTTTTTATCCCGGAAAAATGAACGGTTCTCTTGGGATAGATTAGTTTTTGTTTTCAAGATACCACTCGGGCGAAGCCGTGGGCGAAAGTGTGTAAGATCGTATGTTTGTTACTCTTTCACGCTGAAACAGCTGAACGGATCTCAATGAAATTTGGCACAGATTACATTCTGGAATAGCACATAGGCTACTTTTTATCCCGGAAAAATGTATGGTTCCCGTGGGATATATTTTTTTTTTTTTCAAGGTACCACGCGGGCGTAGCCGCTGGCGGAAGCAAGTATTCAAAAAACATACCTTTCATAATGATTAGTATTAAACGGGTATTTATCGCGTTTTATTTATTCTACCCGTGACCACTACAGCGTGTAAACCTATCGAAACGTCGGGAAAAATAGGTAAACAAAACGCGATAAATACCCGTTTAATACTAATAATTATGTTCAGATCGCGTAGTTTAATAATATACAGTACCTGGGTGACCGAGCTTTGCTCGGTTTTTTTTATTGGTAAACGACGTTTTCTAAAAATGAAACCTAGCTAGAATGAAATTTAGTATGCAGAGGGCTGCATACTAAATTTCATGAAAATCGTTGGAGCCGTTTCCGAGATTCCAATTATATATATATATATATATATATATATATATATATGACGACCTCAGTGGCGCAGCGGGCGAGAGTCCGCCTGCGACGCAAGAGGTTGCGGGTTCGATTCCCCCCTCGGAACAAATTTGTGTACGATCTGCAGAAATTTGTTCCGTTGGTCTGGGTGTTTTCTATCTATAATAAAACTATATCTATCTATGTATATAATGTATGTCAGTTATCTAGTACCCATAACACAAGCTTTGAGTAGCTTACTTTGGGGCTAGATAATGCTGTGTGGATTGTCCAGCATTATTTATTTATTTATTTATATATATACAAGAATTGCTCGTTTAAAGGTATATATATAAGATAACATACGATTCGGCTGTTGATATCTTCAATTGGTATTTTGACGACATCTGATTATTTAATGTATTAATCTCATACAACAACATCTGTCCTCTAACACAGAACATTCCAATAATCTCCAATCTCTGCACAACTTTCTCCCATTCCATTAAGAAATTCATCTCTTGTGTGCTCAAATTTTTAAATACAATATCCTTTTTTGTACTATCTGATAAGAAATTTCTCAATCGAGTGAAGACGCTTTCGGCAAATGATGATTTCAATTCTATTATCATTGTTATAAGGTGGTATAATTTTTTTAGTGTCTTCTTGCTTTTGTTGAGTGGTTGGGAGTTTAATATGCTGTAGTCTCTGCGAATTAAATATATATTCATTAATCTTAATATATTGTGGTGGTGTAGTGGTAGCATCCCTGTCTCACGATCCGAAGATAATGGGTTCAAACCTGGGGCCTCACCACAAAGTCTTCCAGAACGATTCCGTTTCAGAAACGTTACATTTGAAGCTTGAAGTCAATAAAATTGGCATAGGTCGTGGTACGAAATAACAATGTAATATTAATTCGGTAATGTGGGAAAAGGGCAGGAAGATGATGATGATGATGATGAATGTATTATGAATTCGTGGTGAGGCTCCCGATCGTGCGCCAATGAGTTTTTCTATTCGTAAAATTATGTGCGCAATGGCAGTGCTCTTAAACGGTGAAGGAAAACATCGCGAGGAAACCGGCATACCCTAGAACCAAAACTTCGAAGGTGTGTGTCATAGGTTAGTATTCTTATAAGCGTCGATGGGCTTGCAACCTGTCACGTACGGAATACTAACTAGGTACTGTGCAAAATGTGGGAATGTACCAAATGTCATGTTTAGACGTGCCTCTGACTACCCTCTCTAGATATCCTCAAAGATCTAAGTAACTAGAGATCCGAAGAGATATCTACCGAGCCTGGGGATTACAGTCGTGTGAGTGTTATTTATATATTTTAGTCAGTTTGTATCATGGAGGTTGGCAAACTTATAATGCTCATAATTATAAGATTTTCTTACCTTTTTGTTATAAAATCGTTTTTCAATATCTCTTTATTTTCCTTATTTTGATTCCCAATAGGTAAGTTATTATTATTATTCAATTCTGTATCGTTTTTCACTTTTATCTCTTTCTCTTTCTTCTTACCACTAGTGGGAATAGGTAATGGGGTGTTTTTATGAATTTCCATAACTTTTTCAGTGTTTCCCATTTTATAACACGATTCGGGGATTATTTCTAATTGTCTATGGACTATCTCTGAGTTTCTAAGGTTTGTATTTGAGTTTGGTTTGTGGTCTCCAAGTGGCGATGTACTGTGAGTAGATACACTTTTGGGCAGTTTTTTACTGAAAATATATTATTACATATTATTATTATTATTATTAAGAGCCTGTAGCGTCCCACTGCAGGGCAAAGGCCTCCCTTCCTTCTCTCCAATCATCACGGTTTTGGGCTACCGTGGACCAGTCCTTTAAGTATGCATCAATTTCGTCCCTCCACATCCGCCTTGGTCATTAATTATATTATTATTATTATTACATAGTAATTAAAAAAAATGGTATTTAACAATTAGTACACAATAAGACACGGTAGAATCTTACTAAATTATAAACGTGGAAGTTTGTATGGATGTTTGTTACTCTTTCACGCTGAAACGGCTGAACGGATCTGGGTAAAAATTGGCACATAGATGGATCATAGTCTGGAATAGCACATAGGCTACTTTTTATCCCGAAAAAATGTACGGTTCCCGTGGGATAGATTTGTTTTTGTTTTTCAAGGTACCGTGCGGGCGTAGCCGCGGGAGGAAGCTAGTTATTATATCAATAGTACTTACACTTCTATTTCTTCGTTTATTTCATTTATTTTTGGTATTTTCTCGAAAAATAGTCGCCTGAAAAACATTAATGCTTAGTTTGGCGCTAGATGGCGTGGTGTGAAATATCCATAATACTAAATGATTCAGTGAAATATACAGATCTATCATAATACAGGGTGTTTGTTACCAGACTACTTTCGAAAACTTCAGGGGGTTAAAGTAACCATCAATATAAACAACTTTTTCCAAGAAACCAACACTGAGCGCGATAAAAAAAAGCTGTTTCATGCAAAAAACTACTTGGCTAAAATGTCAAATATTGATGGGTACTTTAACCCTCTGAAGTTTTCGGAAGTGGTTTGGTAACACCCTGTATAGGCTCTATCAGTAAACGGAAAAAACTTGAAAATTATATCAAAAATTTACATAAGCTGTCTACACGTTTCACGGAAATTTAAACCCAATCGTCGGGGGAATAAGGTCGATATTAATAAACTTTTTGGCAAATCCACGAAGGAGTTTCAATGTGTGAAGGTGTCATGTTACGCGGATGTATCCCTTAAAGTAATGCTTCCAAGTTTCTTTCCGTTCACTGGCTATCAAGACCAGCGTATTTATTGATTACTTACTTCATATCATCATGAATTGGTACCGCATTTCTCAGTTTAAAATCATATTTAAAGCCGAATATCTTCAATGCTTCCGTCAATGAGTCATACATCCCTTTAAAGCCAGTCTTAGACTCAGAGGTTTCTATAGAAGCCATGCTTTGTTCAATCATTTGCTTGACAAATTCAGCCTGGAATATAAAAATCATAAATAATCCTACTAATATTATAATCGCGAAAGCTTGTAAGAATGTATGGATGAATGTTTGTTACTCTTTCACGCTGAAACAACTGAATAGATCTGGATGAAATCTGGCATAGATATAGATTATAGTCTGGAAGCTTTAAATATTAAATACTAGCTTCGCCCGCGTGGTACTTTGAAAAACAAAAACAAATCTATCCCGCGGGAACCGTACATTTTTCCGGGATAAACGTCTATGTGCTATTCCAGACTATAATCGATATCTGTGCCAGTATGCCAGTTTCCTCACGATGTTATCATTCACCGTTTAAAAGCACTGGCATTGCGCACATACATTTTTCGAATAGAAAAACACATTGGTACACGACCAGGTTTGAATCCGCGTCCTTCGCAGCGTGAGGCAGTGGTGCTACCACTACACCACCAGCGCTCTATCGTCTCAGCAGTAAATTGGTCAGTCAGTCACAATAATGTAAAGTATTTTAAATAGTATTGTGAATCTTATACCTTTAAACGAGCAATTCTTGTATCTATCTATCTATATCTATATAAGAGCTTAACCTGACTGACTGACTGACTGACTGACTGACTGACTGACTGACTGATTTATCATCGCCCAGCCGAAACCGCTGAAGCTAGAAAGCTGAAATTTGAAAGGTGGGTTTCTTTTATAACAAAACCACCCACTAAGACGGGATTTTTGGAAATTCCACCTCTAAGGGGGTGAAAAAGGGTGAAAACGTTAGAATGAAACTTTTTAACGCGTGGAGCGATTTTCATGAAACTTTGTTTGTGCACTGTAAATGCAAAATGAATGGACACGTGTTTCAGGATTTTTCAATATAACCATCAAAAAGGGGTCAAATGTGGGGTCAATTTTTGTATGGGAACTTTTTAACGGGTAATGCAATTAGCCTGAAACTTTGTTTGTGTACTGTAAATGCAAAATAAATGAACACGTGTTTTAGGATTTTTCAATATAACCTTCAAAAAGGGGTCAAATGTGGGGTCAATGTTTGTATGGGAACTTTTTAACGGGTGGTGCGATTGGCTTGAAACTTTGTTTGTGTACTGTAAATGCAAAATGAATGGACACGTGTTTCAGAATTTTTCAAAATAACCTTCAAAAAAGGGTCAAATGTGGGGTCAATGTTTGTATGTGAACTTTTTAACGGGTGGTGCGATTGGTCTGAAACTTTGTTTATGTACTGTAAATATAAAATTAACGGACACATGTTTCAGGATATTTCAATATAACCTTCAAAAAGGGGTCAAATGTGGGGTCTATGTTTGTATGGGATCTTTTTAACCTGGTGCGATTGGTCGGAAACTTTGTTTCGTGTTTCAGGATTTTTCAATAAAACCTTAAAAAGGGGGTCAAATGGGGGGGGAGTCAATGTTTGTATGGGATCTTTTCAACGGGTTGTGCGATTAGTCTGAAATTTAAATTCGTGTTAAAGGATTTTTCAATATAACTCTAAAAAAGGGGGTCAATGTTTGTATGGGAATTTTTTAACGGGTGGTGCGATTGGCCTGAAACTTTGTTTTCTGTTTCAGGATTTTTCAATATAACTCTAAAAAAGGGGTCAATGTTTGTATGGGATTTTTTTTGACGGGTGGTGCGATTGGTCTGAAACTTTGTGTACTGTAAATACAAAATGAATGAACAAGTGTTTCAGGATTTTTCAATATGACCTTCACAAAGGGGTCAAATGTGGGGTCAATGTTTTTATGGGTACTTACTTTTTAAAGGGTGGTGTGATTGGTCTTAGTTTTGGTTTGGATACTTTAAATGCAAAATAAATGGAAACGTATTCCTGGATATTTCAAAATAGCCCTCTAAAATGGGTAAAATTGGGTGTCAAAGTTATTTAAGGGATTTTTTTATTAGTGTAATTTGTTTGAAACTCAGTTTAGATACCTACTTTAAGTGAACGAAGTCGCGGGCGGGACAGCTAGTATATATATACAGTCGTGGTCAACTAATTAGGGACATGCAAGATAGTGAAGAACAATAACCGGTTATGTACATACAAATATAAAACCCTATTGATTTCTCAGTAACTATTATTTGCATAATTTGGTCCGATTATTATGCTTTAAATGGCTGTAAATAAAAGAATAAATAAATAGAAAAAAGTATTTAATATCAAAGGTTGAACATGTATTCAATTTTAAGGTATAATTCTGTAGCTGGACATTTAATTAAGGACAGTAAACTATAATGAAAAATAGAGTTAAACAAAACTAATAATCTGCAGTATTATAATATCTTTAACAGCTCCATTTTATTACGTGTAAAATCAGTACCCAGTAGCAAAACCTTTGTTAGTAATTACCGCTTGACACCGATGTGGCATAGACATTATCAGTTTCTGGCATGTTTCGACAGGAATGTTTGCCCATGCCTCACAAAAAGCTTCATTAAGTTCATCTAAAGTTGTGGTACGATAAGTGGCTACTTTTTTCTTGATTTCGTGCCAAAGTTGCTCGATTGGGTTAAGGTCCGGGCTATTTGCTGGCCAATCTAGCACCGATACTGACTGACTGGTAAGAAACGACTTGACTGAACGGGCGGTATGTTTTGGGTCGTTATCATGCTGAAACGTCCATATAATAGGGAGATGCTCCTCAGCATAGGGAAGCATCGTTTCCTCCAATATTGCCTTTTATTGATGTTGGTCTAAGTTACCCTGAACTTTCCTCACAGGTCCCACTCCACGTCCAGAAAATGAACCCCACATTTTAATGTTTCCACCGCCATGTTTCACTGGACGCCGTACGTATTGCCTTCCATCTGAAGAAATCAAATTAACCTTGGTCTCGTCAGAGAATAATACATGTTGCCATTGGGCGTAGGTCCAATGTCCATATTTACGTGCAAACGCCAAACGAGCATTTCTATGTTCTTTCTTCAACAACGGTACTTTGCGAGCCACTCTTCCGAACAACCCTGCTTCTACCAGACGTCGTCGAACGGTCCTAGCTGAGACACCAGCTCTTTCGTCTGTCCCAAACACTTCGTGTTTAATTAAAATAGAGCCTAGAAACGGATCTTTCTTAGCTAACCTGGCTATCATTCTATCTTCTTGCGGAGTTGTTTTTCTCGATCTTTTTGTTCTGGGCACATTTAAATCTGTGTTATTGCGTCTGACATGTTGCACTGCATTGTATACCATAGTTTTTGAACAATTTAAATGTTCTGCTATCCTTCGGTATGGCCAACCATGCTCGACAACAAACTTCATGATAATTTTTCGTAGTGTTGGATCGCAACTTTTATTTTTACCCATTTTTCTTCAAAATATTTTTCAAAACTTAAAATAAATATCGGGATTGCCGCCAAAACTACCACGAAACAATAAGAGAAGAAGTAAAAAAGTATTGAGATTCAAATTTTGAAAATAGAACGCAATATCTCAGTGTCCCTAATTAAATGGCCAGCCAGCATTATTTGAACAAATAGCACTACGATAATCTATCAGCTATACTGTAAAGAGGTTTAATGTTTAAGAAGTTGTTATTGTTTGTAAAATCGGGCACATAAATGACTAATTATACTTACATGTAAGAGATATGGAATATGGTTTAGACTCGTTGGAAAATAAAAAATAAATTCACAATTCGGTTTAACCAAAGAGTGTCCCTAATTAGTTGACCACGACTGTATATATATAATCGGAATCTCGGAAACGGCTCCAGCGATTTTCATGAAATTTAGTATGCAGGGGGTTTCGGGGGCGATAAATCGATCTAGCTAGGTTTCAGTTTCAAAAAACACAATTTACCAAAGAAAAAAACCGAACTAAGCTTGGTCACCCAGGTACTAATATTAATGAGAGATGATATGAATGTAAGAGGAGTAGACTCAGAGTTGACAAATAGGAGTGAGTGGAAGAAAACATTTTGTGCCGACCCCACGCGTGGGATAAGGGCAGGAGAATGATGATGATGTAAATAATATTAACCACCTGTTCAGTGCTCATGTCAGGGTACTGCAAGACACGTTGATCATTCTTAACAAACTTGAGTGTAGAGTTAAGGCAGGCGGTCTTGAAACTTGACATAACTGTTTTTGTCCGAGTGCTGCCATCAGTCTTTATTGAAGGTTGGATATTACTGAAAAGATAAATTCACTCATAAAAAAAGTATGCATTCATCTAGGGCAGGGGTTCCCAAACTAATTTTGTCTACTGCCCACTTTGAGAATAAATTTTTTAGCTCAACCATTTTGTCACCTACGTAAAACCACTATAACTTAAACTTAACTTAGCGCGCGCGAGAAATAAGTAAAAGTAGAATATTATTTATGTCATCTGATTTTGATGAGACAAATTCTATGTTTTAATCCAAGCTTATTTCAATGACGACCTCATTATTTTGACGACCTCAGTGGCGCAGCGGGCAAAAGTCCGCCTGCGACGCAAGAGGTTGCGGGTTCGATTCCCGCCTCGGAAAAAATTTGTGTACGATCTGCAGAAATTTGTTCCGTTGGTCTGGGTGTGTATGTATAATAAAAAATATCTATCTATGTACCTACATCATGTATTAAATATATCAGTTATCTAGTACCCATAACACAAGCTTTGAGTAGCTTACTTTGGGGCTAGATGATGCTGTGTGGACTGTCCAGCATTATTTATATTTATTTATTTATGTTTTAATCCAAGCTTATTTCAATGGATAGTGAAAACTGTGTTTGATTTGGTTCATCTGTTGTGGACATTAGCACTAAAAAGCACAGATAAACAGGCAATCACACAATTTTTTTTAAACTGTTGTTTAAGCAGCATGTCCCACTTATGTAGAACTAATTTGAATTGATAATATCAAAAGTTGTTAATAATTTTCCTCTATCTTAATACACCTAATAGATCTCCATAATTTTCTAATTTGACTCATAAGATTATTAACTAAAATACAACCTATAACCTGACCTTGCAGATTTTATCTATCGTTCACGACTTACGGTCGGACAAACATACATATAAAATCTCTTTATTTAGATTCTAGAAGGTAACTTAATTTCTACATACCGGGGTTTTCTCAGAAGTTTCAGGGTCTCAGGTTCTGTGGGTATAGGCACAGGTATTTTCTTGTAAACCATAACTCTGCAAAAGAATCGAATAGAATTTTATTCTAACACACAGACAGATACAAGCAAATAAATAACATAAACAAAGTAAAAGAAAAATTAGTTTTTCCATTCAAAAAATGTATGTGTGCTATGCCAGTGCTCTTAAACGGTGAAGGAAAACATCGTGAGGCAACCAGCATACCCTAGAACCAAAAATTCAAAGGTGTGGGTCATACGTTAGTAATCTCATAAGCGGCGATGGGCTTGCAACCTGTCATGTAGGAATACTAACTACTGTGCAAAATGTGGACATGTGTCAAATGTGATGTTTGGACGTGCTTTTGACTAACCTCTTTAGATATCCTCAAAGATCTAAGGAACTAGAGATCTGAGGAGATATTTACCAAGCCTGGGGATTACATTTGTGACAATGAATTTGTATATACATACTAGCTTCCGCCCGCGGCTTCGCCCGCGTGATACCTTGAAAACAAAAACAAATCTATCCCGCGAGAACCTTACATTTTTTCGGGATAAAATGTAGCCTATGTGTTTGTCCAGACCATAATCTATATCTGTGCCAATTTCATTCAGATCCGTTCAGCCATTTTAGTGTGAAAGAGTAACAAACATCCAGACATCCTCACAAACTTTCGCGTTTATTATATAGTAGGATTTATAGGTCATCCAATGGATCTAGGCATTCGTGAAGTTAGCCACAGGTGCAAGTTTGCGCATGTACAGTTCCATACCCCCCTTCTCATACCTCCAATTGCTCCCGAAAAACGATACTGCACAGCTCTTGCGGCTAACTTCACGAATGCCTAGATCCGTTGGATGACCTGTACTTACTTTTTCCCTTGCTCATCCTTATCGAACCCGTAGCTTAGATTGAATACTTGTTTATTCCTCTCAAGGACTGCAGATATCTGATCTGCAATACTGTTGCAGTTATCATCGAATCTCCCATTCTTCAAGTAGTCTACATCCTCCACCAAACTCACTAGAACATCCTCCATATTCTTATTGAGGGATGGGAAGACTTGAGTTTTAACATCACTAGTTAGAAACTTGTGTATTCGGTCCAAGTAGTACTCTAGATGGTCTGCTGTTACGTCCATTTCGTTTGCTTTCGCATCAACATAAAATAATAACAAGACTCAGAGTCAGAAACTGTCAGTAAAGTGTATCTTGTTTTCTAATTTTGTGAGTTGATCACAATATTATGTTTAGCTTCTTTTGTATTCCTTACATTTCTCGGCATACCCTCAGATCAGAAAGCACACTGGCCAGGCCAGACACTGACTGTGGAAGAAATGTTTAAAAACAGCGGTGTTAGCAAGTTTTCGCTGAAAGTATTGGAGTTGTAACAACGGCAGGTAAAATAAATTTATAAAAAGGCTACAAATAGCAACTTATTATAATCAACCAGACTCAAGGATCAGTAAGATAAACCTACCACCACGCAGAACAAAATAAAGTCTCCCTCAGTCTAGATATTTCAAAATCCGCTAACAAAAACTTGTTCAGGCTAAGAGAAGGAAAGAAAGAAAGTAGTGGTTTTAATCTTCTTCTTCTTCTTCAATTATGGCATCTGTCTCTTAGAGAACAATTTTGCCAGTGTCAAGTGTATTTATATATAAGTATTGTCAACGTCACAGAGTCATAGTCAAGTTGTCAAGTAAATTTTAAACAAAAGATGGCTGGCTGTCTTTGAAAGAAAGAATCCTTTTTCTTTCTTTCAAAGACAGACAGGAGTAGTACATAATTTTATTGAGTTTAATTAATTCAATCAATCAATCAAGAGAATCAAACTTTTTTTTTTTTGGCATCGCACGCGCTATTATTGCACCCATCAAATCAAACAAACCATTATTATGTAAAAAGTTTGTACCTAATCAAAGCGGTGAGATGGAGTCGATCAGATCAGCCTGAGATCGGTCATCTTATCCTAGCACCAGCACCATAGTTCGCATATCGATCTAAGCTAGAAAGATACATAATCTTATCATCTGCAATGGAAACGGATAGATTAGCTGTGGTTTTTCGAATTTCCACAATAAGTCACTCGTTAACGTCAATAAAATGAAATTGTCATTGTCAAACGAAATGAAAACTAATCAATCAATCAATCTAAAATCCTCAGCCTCAGAGCTAAAATCAAAGAGAATTTAACCCTCAGAGCAAGTATCAAATTTCAATTGATACAAGTATCAAGTATCAATTGATACTTGCTCTGAGATTTAACCACTACGTTTGTAAAAAATGGCTGGTGGTGAGGTCGAACTTGCACAAACTGCCGCTCCTGGCGGTGATACCATCTTTGGTAAGATATTACGGAAAGAAATACCAGCTAAATTCGTCTACGAAGACGATCAGGTATGTGCATTATTATTTTTTTCAATTATTATAGGCCTGGATGCCGGCCTCCGCTGCTACTCGGCGTCTGTCAGCTGTTTCTAGAATAACACAGTAACATTCCATCTACTAGTCAGTAGGTAGTCTTGATCCACAAATAAAAAATTGTAGATCATACATTCCGTAACGGGAATCGAACCCCCAACTCATCGCCTGGAAAGAACAGTGAAATCAAAAAATATTTTCACCATTCAGTTTCATTTTTCAATCGTCTATCAACTAGGTATCATCTGATTCTCATATCAATGTTCACTGCTAGTCATGGCAATGCCACACTGAACGGTCTCAAGACAACCATTAGGCAATGCCACATTGAACTGTCTCGAGACAACCATCATAATGATTTTCTGTTGTAATACATACAAAAAAATTTTTTTTTTCATTTAGATCAAATCAAAGAATTATTTTGTGATTTTGTGTCACAAATACAGAACACAATAGAATATAACTGAAACTTAATATTAACTAATTTAGAACTTGAACCTATTTCCAAGTTCATCAGGAACACTGACTACCCTCAGACTTAGCATACACAAGACTTTTGGTCGATATCTTATCCTTATTTTTCAGTGTGTAGCCTTCCATGATGTGAGCCCTCAAGCCCCAACACACATCCTGGTGATACCCCGGAAGCCGATTGCACAGCTGTCTAAAGCCGAGGATACTGATGAGCAATTACTTGGTACATTAAAGACATTGTTGTTTCACAAGTTTATTTATTAAATTATCCACACCACACTGGTTCAAAGTGACAAAACAGGAAAGATATTTGAGGAGGGTCGGAACAAAAACCGATATACGACACACCCATTTTTTTGTTTTTTTTTTTTGTAAATTAGAAGTTTTTGTATAATTTTACATGATAGATTTATTCAACCTGTTCTTAGACCGTTAAATACAGTAGAAAAATGCGCTTAAAGTTCAATGATCTAAACAAGTAAGTACCGATAAATCCGTGAAGAGGTAAAAGAAAATTGATATCTAAACAGAAAAGTTTTTTGCGATTTGTCAAAAGTCTTAGTAACTGAATTTAGCGGTTTTTGTTCCGATGCTTCTCATTTATGCCATAGCAATAAGAAATACATGGTAAGGTAATCCTAAAAATTTTGTGACGATAAAAAAAGGTTTGATTACGCTCCAAATTTCAACTCTCTAGGACATGTGGAGATAATCTACCAAGCCTGGAGATTACAGTTGTGATCATTTTTGTTTAAGACCTATGGTTTAGTTAGGCTGTGTGTTGATCTGTCTATCATTCATTAATGGAAAGATTTTTGTATATAACTGGCTTCACACTGGTAGAAAAGAATCTCTATTTTTTTTTATAAAATCTAGCATTCTAGTAGTGAAAGAATTTTTGAAATTGGTCCAGTAATTTTTTAGTTTAATCATTACAAACAAAAATAGAAAACATTCCTCCTTAGATATTTTATTAAGTCTATATTTATCTATAAGTACCTACTTATGTAACACGTAAGTACCTGCTTATAGATTAAATATAGACTTAATAGATTAAGTAATACGTAAGTACTTATAGATAAATATAGACTATCACTTTTTACAGGACACCTTTTGGTCGTGGCCCGCAAAGTGGCAGCACAAGAAGGCCTGGACAAGAGCGGCTTCCGACTAGTTATCAATGACGGCAAGAACGGAGCTCAAAGTGTCTACCACCTGCATATTCATATCCTGGGAGGCCGCCAGCTGAAATGGCCTCCGGGCTAAATGTGATTAATAAATAAAATTGTGCATTTAAGGTTCTCGTTTTTGTGCAAAAATATTTATCCGGCCATCATAGCTTAGTAGGGCAGATGACCCGTTTGTGGCCACCGGGCCCTTTCTGGCCATCTAGGACTTCAAACCGCTGTAAATAAGGCATAGATCATTTATTTTTTTTGCTGAGTACGGTTCCTATAACATTAAGTAATGGCAGCACTGCTGCCGTTGACAAAAATCATGTGTCAAAATTCTCTTTGACATAACACGCCTTTTTTCCATCCGGTCGTGCAATAAGCAGTTTTCTTAGCAAAAATAATAAGGCGAGCGGGTGAGTAATCAATTGTTATTTTCGAAATCTTGTTTTATTTAGTTAATGTTTTTGTTAATTGTATATTAAAAATATATTATTTAGGTAGAATTAAAACAATTTATTTGCTAAGTATTTCAGAAGTTAGTTATTTGTAGGTGGCCACAAATGGCACAAAAAATGACGAAATTCTCCATATTTGGCCACGTTGGTGGCCAAAAGTGGGTACAAGGAAACCCCATTTCTGGCCACTTCTTTTGCCATGTAGTTTTAATATTATTATTCAAGTGTTCTGATATTTTCTGTCTATTTGCAGTGTTTGTTATGCCTCCTATAAAAAGTGGATCGATTACGAAGAAACAAGATCACGTGAAAATCATATTTAATTTTAAGAAATAAGAATTGATAATTTTAAGAATGATATAATATAATATATATAAATAATATAATAAATAATAATAATTTTAAGAATATATTTTTTTATAGAATATTTAAATTTAATTAAGTATTTAATATAAAAGGTTATATTAAGTTGCCTATAAAAGTGATCTCAGTGTGTACCTAATTTGTAATAATAACTTTTTTGTTTTCTTTTTGTTCAAGGAAACATGATTATATGTTAATAAAACATTAACATAAAATCATTCCACCAATTTCATAATAAAAACTCAACTAAAATTCAATTATTTGTGTTTTATTCTTGATGGCCAAAACTGGCACATGATGGTGGCCAGAAATGGGGTAAATCTGGCCATAAATGGCACGAAATGACTTTTTTTGTTATTATTTGTATATTTAGTAAACTATTCGACTTTTTCTAAAAAAATGATTAAGTTAGGATTCATTAATATATTTTTAACAACTTTTTACAAAAATAATGCATTTTGCTATTACAGCTATAAGGTAAGAAAGCCTCAAAGTGGACAAAACTCTTAAAATGGCCACAAACGGGTCATCTGCCCTACTAGTTTTGATAGTTTACATTTACTAGGCGTCTACTCAGCGAACGATCAACGATATATCGCCACGATAATCGTGCAAAGCCTACTTTAAGACAATTAATTGACAATTTTTTACAGTAGGTACTACCTAAGGTATTGGCTATAATATACTTTTTAGTTTTACCCAACGCACTTGACTGTTATTTTGATAAGGGGCGCTGCAGGTAAATTTGTAGAAAAAGGAACGAAATATCAAAATTTGTATTATGCCACACTCTCAAACGGCGAAGGATTGTTTTTGGCTCAATTTTTCTCGCGATTACATTTGCACCATTGATTACCCCATTAATGGTGCAGACGTAACTGGTTAGTTATTTTTTGATGAGAAGTATATTTATTTCCTCATTTCTCCATGTTAAAATCAAATCTTTGGCTAAAATCCGTTTATTGACTCAATCCCCACTAAGCTGTCCCCATCAGAGGGGATAATCACAGAACTAAAAAAAAATGGCGTTTTCCCCACCAACATTTTGTATCCTAAGTAGTTGGTGGGGATTATCTTCTCTTCACTGGTCGTACAGTATTTACACATAAGGCCTGGATCATAGCCTGCTGCCAGGCCCCGTCGGCCACAGCATATGATGAAGAGCCCTCTCGAACACATGCAAGGAGTGCAGTCTCATTGTCCTGTGGTTTTCGTCTACCATCACGTGGTAGCCGGTCTTCTGGAGACCTTTCTGGATGGCTATATTCTTGGCTACCATGAGTAGATGGCCTGTGAGAGAAAGAGAAAGTTATAGTGTTGTAAGTCAGAAAGCCCATTATAGTAACCCTACTTTACTATTTGAGCCCTCTTAAATAATTATTAGAATTGAATAACTTACTGTCAACTCAAAACTGTGTTAGGTACATAGTTACCTATGCACAGATGGTATTTATTGTCTCCACTGGTGGGGACTGCTTAGTGGGGATTATGACATTTTATCTGCTAACATATTTTTTAATCCTGGTTGATAGGGTATAATTATGACAATGATGATAATGGAATGGGAACCAGACCAGATAGTTGATAAATTAATTGCCTAAAGGTAGGTAGGTAGGTAGGTAGATATACCTACATCTTTTTAAATACCTACGTAAATACATAGAATAAATAATAAGACACGGAACAACAGCGTTCATCACGCAGATGTTTGTCCCGGGTGGGGATCGAACCCACAGCCTGCAGCGCAGAATGCAGAGCTACCACCAACTGAGCTGTTAGGCCAGTCAAAATTAATGTGTAGGTACCTACCTAATTAAAATATCTTAAATTAGTTTTCCGTCCGTAACATGAGCCCCGATGGGCTCTACGATGTTATTTATGTTATTTAGTACGGTCTATCATTACATTAAACATGCTACGAAACTTATGTAGGTAGGTACCTACTCACAACTCATAATAATATGTCGTCGCATTCATTATCTCGTGTGTGTGACGGACGAGACGAAATATCGTTTGTTCGCGAATGGGTCAATGTGATGAAACCAAAGATTTAAACCAGTGGCTCCCAAACTCTTTTGTTTCATAGACCACTTTCAAAATTTTGCTGGATCCGGTGGACCCCCTGCATCTACATTACTACCAATTTCTAAATCTTGAAAAAAAAAGTGAAGATTAGATAGATCTATCTATCTATGGAAACTTGCGTTGTGGCTGAGTTTCAACGACGATTAACAGATTTCGAAAAAAAAATCTTTTCCATTTCCAAATTACCATTTTTTTCTCAAATTATTTATAAATTGTCTTATTGAGAAGGTTTAATTTAGGTATCTTATTATTTAAAATAACAAGCCAACATTTTAGTTCTTCACTATCGAAACCAAATTAACTTTGATGCACCTTTGGATGAAACTAATGAAAAAACCTCAGAAAAAACCTACCCAAAAGCTTCTCATCCTCCAATGTAGCTTCGGACAGTCGTGAGAGGACCTTCTTTGGGATCACGCGGAAGTGTATCGGTGCTTGTCTCTCCTCGTCTACTTCAAGTACCTACCACGCACTACAATTAAAAAAAAAGTTAAGTAGGTAGGTATCAAAGGTAAAAAAAGGTCTAAGCCTAAGGCATCAATTATCAAATGAAAGGCCTCTATTTGTACATTCCAAAATGTTTTTTATTTTTATTCCAGCATGGATAGTTTTTGAAATATATACCTAACGAAAATGTACCTAATGGTTTTGTAAATTTTGTCTCATAGCAAAGTAGGTAGGTAGGTAAGTACCTACATGTAGGTAACATATTTTGTTCGTGGCTAAAAAGGCCTATTCGCGAGAGTGACTACCGCAGCCACATCAAAGTCAAAATATATTTATTCACATTCAATAATATTACCTACAACTTTATTAAGATCACTTTGAGACGTCTTCATAAAGTAACTTTTAACATAACGAAAGACGTCTTGACGGTAGGTGAATGATGATGTTGAGATATCATCGCACAGAAGTCCGTGAGATAGACTTTCACCTCTAAATAGTTAGTACCTATATTTTACCTGATCATCCTCAAACAAGAAACTTTTGAGAATAACATCTCCAATCTCCATGTTTGAGTTCGTCCGTCACTGCTCGATAACACTTGGAAAATATTTAGGTAGGTTCCTACTTGTTGCGTTTGTTTTTTTATGTAGGTAAAACAGTAGGTAGGTATATCCAGGCCAATTTATATTTAAAGAAAATTCACAAAACTATGATGAAGTATCGCTATCTCTACCTACTATTACTTAGTTTATTGTGTTAACTGGTGTTGGTATTCAATCATTGAAGATAACTAGGTACATAGATACTACATTGATAATAAAACGGTTAGTCATACATAACATAACTAGGTAGGTATTGATAGTATCTATCGGGATTCGGCATCATAATAATTTTGACTGATTAAAAACCTTTGTTTTCAATCAACCATCACAAAAGTTACCGATCATAGGTAGGTACAAATAAAATAATGGCAATAAATTAAAAAAAAAAGTATAATTAAGCTCTATCAAACATAATGCATGCAACGCCAAGTCGCCCTACTTGTCACTGAGATTTTCGCTCGCTTTGCTCGATCAATCAAAAATAGTGGGTTTAGGGCAATTTCCCGGTCGGCCCCGGGCGGCGAAAACCCACGCTACATCACTGCCTTCGATATCTGGCCATTCCACTTAACGGTTTTGCCATTGTTCTCACTTTTTCGTCATTGTTCGCAACAAATAATTTTGTTTATCTCGTAAGTCATTAGTTAATTTTATATGTATGTAACCTACCCTTCGTGAAATAACTTATTATCAAGCAAACTTTTATTGCCCCATCTTCATACTATCAGCTTGAAAGACGAGCTCTAAAATGAAGGTATAAAACCGTTTTTAAAATAACGGTAAAATATCAAATTGAGTAGAACCGCCATCTACACTTTAAACAAAACCTGTTTAAATGAAAAACCAGTTAAAAAAACGTCAGTTTATAAACAAAACCATTTTAATTTAGGTAATAATAATAACACAACACGCTAAATACAATGCATTTAAATACAATGCATTTAAAGTTACAATTTACAAATCACAGTCTTAAACGGCTGGTGTCATCACAGCTCATGGTATGGAATGACAAAGCCGAAATAAAAAAAACACTGACCCAAGAAGAATATTATGAAGTGGCTACCAGCCATTCTTACTCAACGGCTTCAACATTGCTCTCACTTTTGTCATTGTTCGCAACAAACAATTTAGGTAAGCTCGTAAAATATTAGTTAAATTCAAATGTACCTACCCTTCGTGAATAACGAATGATCAACCAATCTTTTATTGCTCCATCTTCATGTTATCAGCTTGAAAGACGAGCTCTAAAATCAAAATACAATAGTTTTTAAAATAACGGTAAAGTATAAAATTGAGTAGAATCGTCCAACCGTGCCTTTATTCGCGCCAGACTAACCATCACACTGCTCTGTCACACATGGTTAGTCAAAGATAAAATACAAAAATTAACAAACATACGTAAATTCAATTCTAACGACGGAATGATAGATTCACATTATCTCTCATCAAAAAAATCGAGTCAACTGCAATTTTTATTGAAGTATCGATTAACTAAAATAAATATTAAATGAGTAGGTACCTCTGGGGTTTCACCATGCTCTGTTAATTAAAGTAACAGCTTGTTAGCCTTTTAATCGTCTGTTAAAATTGTTTTGTTCCACCATGTCCTGACAAAGGATTATCTTTATAAAATTAAAAGACGTAAAATTAATAACGACACTTTTACATTCTTGTTAATTTTGATGCCCAATCAGGTAATGCTCTTTATGAAATTGGACTTTAGGGGTTCGGTTTTAAACATTTGGATGAAATGATTTTGAAATATTATGTGTGCTACAAAATAAAAAAAAAAATTCTTTTATTCTTTACCTAGAGGTGGCCCGATTTTTTTGATGAGATGTATACAAGAATGTTAAAATTAACAATAATATTAAGGTCGCAAGGTATCTAGAATCTGGTCTAACTGCTATCTAGATTCTAGATGACAAATAGATAGGCTTTCCTCGGTTCGTCACGCTCGGGCGCGAAAAAAAAAGATACAACTACCAAACCGATCCCATAAATCAAAGTTTGCTAAATACAGAATCGTAGAAAATGGCTTACAATTATCGCAAAAATATATTTCCGCCAGTCATATCACTCAAGTCAATAAAAAATACCGCAAATTACTCTAATATCGCGCTTGGGTGAGGCGTACTTTAACATAAAGCCCTGTAGAATAATGACAAGTGAAAAAAAAACGTCACTAGTCTATAGTCTGTGGTTTTAGTCACAACATCGAAACAAACTTGTTAACATATATATATTGTTATATTTATGACATCACAACACAGATTAAGCAATTGCTTGCTGCTGCTTAAAGTGTGCAAGTAGCTTAGAATTAAAACAATTATTATTCGTGTGACAAATACTTTACAGAATGGAACAATATCTCTCAAGATCACGAGGTCTGGAAGGAGGCCTTGGCCCAACAGTGGGATACTAACGGCTGATATAATAACCATAACAATAATTATTATAATAATCACAATTATATAATTAAATACAATATAATAATTATTAGTATTAAACGGGTATTTATCGCGTTTACCTATTTTAGCTATTTTTCAAATTCAAATTCAAATTCAAATTCATTTTATTTCAGATAATTACAATCCATATTACAAAAACAAATAATCACATAAATACATCAAAAATAAAATATTTAAAAACTAAACTTAGAACTAATTAAAAACATAAAGCACCGGCGGTTTAAATCGCCCTCCGCACGAAACATTTCCAGATCGGAGAGGTGAACCTGTCCGATATAGTTTTCAGGATGCTGTTTTGACTATCCCGCACTCTGCGAATCAGGGATGCAGTTTTCTTACGTAGTATAGCTTCGAAAGCATCCGTCTGGTATTCTGCAAACATCCCTGACGCACTGCAGAAGCGAGGCAGCCCTAACATCATCCTGAAAATATTATTATATTGGACACGGAGCCGGTCCAAGGGCTTTTTGGAGTAGTTGACCCATAGGTTACCCGTGTAGAAGCTCTGGCAATAAGCTTTAAAAAGTGTCAGCTTGACTTCTTCAGTACATCGGGCAAACCTACGGATCAACATGTTTCCTCGGACGGCTAGAGCCCTGCGTTCCCTCTCTATGTCAACATCGTCTTTAAGGCCGTCGGTAATGCTATGACCCAGATATTTAAAGTTAGTCACTTTTTTAATGCTCATTCCGTTAAGGGTTAAATCTAGAGAACTTGTCATGCTACTACCGGCGGCCCCAAAGACCATGTATTCACATTTCTTAACATTATAGCAGAGCCCATGAGAAGCAGCGTAGCCGGCGCAGACCTCTAGCATTTTTCCGACCGACCCCGCAGTCGGGCCCAGTAGCACCATGTCGTCAGCATAGCTGATGTTGTTTACACTGACACCATCCACGCTACAACCGACACGCATGCTACTGAGCTCGACGATTTTTCCCGACGTTTGTACAGGTTTAGGTACACACTGTCGTGGTCACGGGATGACTGGGAAAAATAGGTAATTAAAACGCGATAAATACCCGATTAATACTGGCAATTATGTTTTCAGATCGCGTAAGTTTAAAATATACAATATAATAATAATAATAACAATAATAATAATTATAATAATAATTTAAATAATATATATTCGTGTAACATGGCGTAAAATGAACGCGGTCAATTATATTTTACGTTTTTAAGATTAACAGCGCCGCTGACTTACCACAAAAGCTAACGGCCCATCTGTTAGTGAGATTTTTGCTAATTTCTACAGAATTTGTTTCATAAATAGCAATTTTGTTATCTCACTCAGGGCAGATTCGACCAAAGTAGTTTATCCACTATCCTTAGAATAAAACATACATAAATCGAAGGGTAAACTACCATTTTACTTGCACTTGTCAATTTTTTGACAATGGTGATAATTCGGTTGTTTTGCAGACTTAAAAAAACTTAAAAAATGCTACCATAGGTACGATCTTATTTGGCTTACTATAATGACCAAATTAGCGTAACATTTTTGAATGACAGTTTTCATCTAAAATTGACATAATCTTTCTAATATAATTAATTTTCCACCATTTTCCCGTAGCTTTAGTCAACACCAATTTACAATGGCTTCTAAAATAAGCTAAAACACGTCAATCATACGTCAGTTCAGTCAAATTTAGAAATTGTAATTTAAAATGTTTAAGCTTATTGAAAAGATGGATGGATTGTGTAAAAGACGACATGGGTAAGAAAGGAGTGAGTACTGAGATGACGAATGATAGAGGGAAATGGAAGAAGATCACATGTTGTGCCGACCACACATGACGTGGGAAAAGGGCAGGAAGATGATGATGATGATGAAGCTAATTTAGTATTTGATGTGAACAAAATAAGGTCGCGTTTATTTCAGCATTTTTTTAGTTAGTTTTAGTTAGTCCGCGGAGCGACAGAATCACCACCAATAACATTCTGAAAATAGTTAATATGTTAACATAAGGGCCACAATGTTTTGTCTCGCTCTTTCTTGTGCAAATATGAGACAACACGACAAAAGTGTCGACAAAATTTTGACGCAACTGGCATGTTAGCCGGCAGAAATTCGTCAAATCCACCCTCAATCAGATCAACCGTAAAATCATGACAAATAAGGATAAGTATTACATTAATATTACATAGAATAGAACAATAGTTCACAATACAAGAGCAAAAATTCATATTAATATTAGCTTTAGTATTTTATACACATGTAAAGACCATTAATTATATACAAAACAGTATATTATAGTAAATATCAACTATAAATTATATTCTAGTATAGTTTCTCATAAAGTGGGCATCGCTAAATGTGGGCAGTAATAACAATGGGCAGTTAGGGCTCGGCCTAACTGGAGTGCCCAACTGGTTGAATAGATAGGCGCCTAGATTAACAGCTTTATCATGTAAGACCAGCACACAGTGTTTTTATACTGCAATTTTGTAAAACTTTTATCAGTTGTATTCAAGAATAATGATATAGATCAGTGATTCCCAAAGTGGTCCAGGTGGACCCCCAGGGGTCACGGGAGACTCGACGGGGGTCTACGTTGGACGTGACTAAAAATGGGGGTCTACAATCGTAAGCAGGCGTGCATGAAAATTAATTTGGTTTCGATGGTGAAGAACTAAAATGTTGGCTCGTTATTTTAAATTATATGATACCTAAATTAGACCTTCTCAATAAGACAATTTATAAATAAATTGATAAAAAAGTGGTAATTTGGACATGCAAAAGATTTTTTTTTTGAAATCTGAAACTCAGCCACAACGCAAGTTACCATAGATAGATAGATCTAATCTTCACTTTATTTTTCAAGATTTAGAAATTGGTAGTAATGTAGATGCAGGGGGTCCACCGGATCCAGCAAAATTTTGAAAGTGGTCTATGAAACAAAAGAGTTTGGGAACCACTGGTCTAGATCATAGCCATTGTAACATAACATTTGTTTAGATATGAGTTCAAATTTTTTGGTAAATTGTGTTTACTAAAAGTTATATTTCATTTAATTATCATTGAGACCCCAGCCACACAGGGTAGATATGCATCTAAATAAGCTTCAATTATTATACAGTTTTTAAGTCCGAATTCAAATTCAAATTCAAAATATTTATTGCATTCATGAGCTATGCTATTATAAATATCTAACATGGGCCAATTATCTAGGCGCCATTTTTATACAGTTTTTTAAGTCCAATTATCTATTGCCTATCTACCCACTTCAGTGTGTCTGTACCCTTAAATTGCCCAACTGTCCCCAAGAAAGGGGTGTTAGTAATAATTGTCCATTGGTCATGTAAGTATGAACCTACTTCAAATCTTTAGAATAATTTTGCTGTTAATTCTTTCATTATTCAGTAAGCCCCTAAGGCCCAGTTTCCACCAAAGCAGAGAGGAGAGGAGACGAGAGGATAATAATAATTGTTTGAAAAAAACAATCTGATTTCGAATGTTTCTACATTTGTTCACCGCTTTGGAAATGGATTAAGTGGAGAGGAGAGATGTCTCATTTTTCTATAGAATGTTGTGCGGCGAGCGAGCTACGACGCGGCAGAGCGGAGAAGTGTCTGGTCGGGCAGCTCACTCACACTCAGCTAGCTCACATCTCCAATCAATACTTTCTCTGCTACACTTCTCTCCGCTTTGGTGGAAATAACCTGCCAGCTTTGCAGCACATCTCTCGTCTCGTCTCCTCTCCTCTCTGCTTTGGTGGAAACCGGGCCTAACGGGTCGTTTAAGTTAACTTAGCATAATAGTGAAGGATATATTCGAGATTGAATAATAATTTTGCTAACTACACTATTTTACTCTTCACTCACATTTGTCTGTTACCTCCAAAATGGGGTATAATTCATATTCACTTGTATCTAATAGTCCATTATAATTTCAGTTTCTTCATTTTCCGCACACTTTTTAACCAATTACCCTTGAAAGGGGGCATTTTCACTCACACTGCTCATTTACCCCCAATTGGGGTCGTATTTTGTCCATTCGAATTGGGGGGCTAGAAACACCCTTCCGGTAATATAGCATGTAACTATACCTCGATACGCTGTACGGGGTACGCCGCTCTGAAACAATAAATAATGTTATGACGGCTAGAGGTTGCGGGTTCGATTCCCGCCTCGGAACAAAATGTACGATCTGCAGAAATTTGTTCCGTTGGTCTGGGTGTTTTCTATGTATAATAAAAAAATATCTATCTATTCTATGTATATAATGTATTAAATATATCAGTTATGTAGTATCCATAACACAAGCTTTGAGTAGCTTACTTTGGGGCTAGATGATGCCGTGTGGATTGTCCAGCATTATTATTATTATTATTAACTTTGGGAGTTCAAATAACTTTATTTTAGTCTTTAGCTAACATACCGGTCAACATAACGGTCTTTACATACATACATACATAAAATCACGCCTTTTCCCGACAGGGTAGGCAGAGACCACGGATCTCCACTTGCTACAATCCTGATATAAATAAATAAATAAATATTGGTAGACAATTCACACAACGCCATCTATTCCCAAACTAAGCAAAGCTTGTACTATGGAAACAGGATAGCTGATAGATTAATTATATACTTTTTTTTGTAAATACATACATAGAATACTTAATAACAGCCAGACACAGAACAAACACCGGCATTCATCACACAAATGTTTATCCTGGGGATCGAACCCACAACCTGCAGCGCAGAAGGCAGAGCTACTGCCAACTGAGCTGTGAGACCAGTCAGTATCCAAATACACTAGTTTTCGTTGTAGTCAAAAATACCTATTAGTTTTGAATTAAAAGCATTTAAACTTCGATAAACAGTCACGTGACTGCATGTGACGTCAATTTCCAACGCTCCGCTCAGAAGTTGTGATGTGCGATGTAAGATCTATGAATTTTTCGAATACCTAATGGAATTTGTTATAATTAATTGCAATTGTGGTTAAAGAACTTTATTCTCAAAATAAATTAACATTTCACTTAATGAGAATCACTATTTTAAACTTAAGTTATTATTAACAGTGAGCATTTCACATATTTATATTAAACACTAGCTTCTGCACGCGGCGTCGCCCGCGAAGTACCTACATAAATTATAGCCTATGTTCATCCTGAAAGTTCATTTACACATTGGTGAAAGAATTTTTCAAATCGGTTCAGTAGTTTCGGAGCCTATTCAATTCAAACAAACAAACAAACAAACATCAAAAATACATACTTAATTAGTTTTGATTTTACAGGCATTTAAACTTCGCTAACAGTCACGTGACCGCATGTGACGTCAATTTGCCACGCTCCGTTTAGTAGTTGTGTTGTGAGATGACGTAACACCGTCACACGCATACATAGAGCATCTACGGGTCCGCATCGCACTTAATTCTATAAATCGGAAAGTAATTGACGTATCGAAATAATTGGCTATTTGACAGTTTTCAAAAAGATACTTATAAATATGCGTAAGTTTATTTTAAACCTCTTACAATTATCTTTTCCTCAAAAAAAAGCGTTATTTATCAGAAAAAATGTATATTTTCCACCAGTGATTTGATATTCGCGCGAAAACAGCCGATCACGTGACATTTCTGACTGTGACGTCACGGGTCTCGTACGGATAAAAGGATAAATCCTGACTGATTTGAATAGATACAACTGCTGGTCGTACAGCCTTAAAATTTGGAGGGTATGTTTGTCTTGGTATGTACGCACCCACTAAGACTGGATTTTTGGAAATTCCACTTTTAAAGGGGTGAAAAGGGCTAAAAACGTTTGTATGAAACTTTTTAACGAGTTGTGCGATTTTCATGAAACTTTGTTTGTATAATGTAAATACAAAACAAATGTACACGTGTTTCAAGATTTTTCACTATAACCTTTAAAAGGGGTAAAATGAGGGCTCAATGTTTATATGGGAACTTTTTAAGTGGTGGTACGATCGGTCTGAATCTTGGTTTGAATAATTTAAATGCAAAATACTTTAAAACGTATACAGTCGTGGTCAACTAATTAGGGACATGCAAGATAGTGAAGAACAATAACCGGTTATGTACATACAAATATAAAACCCTATTGATTTCTCAGTAACTATTATTTGCATAATTTGGTCCGATTATTATGCTTTAAATGGCTGTAAATAAAAGAATAAATAAATAGAAAAAAGTATTTAACATCAAAGGTTGAACATGTATTCAATTTTAAGGTATAATTCTGTAGCTGGACATTTAATTAAGGACAGTAAACTATAATGAAAAATAGAGTTAAACAAAACTAATAATCTGCAGTATTATAATATCTTTAACAGCTCCATTTTATTACGTGTAAAATCAGTACCCAGTAGCAAAACCTTTGTTAGTAATTACCGCTTGACACCGATGTGGCATAGACATTATCAGTTTCTGGCATGTTTCGACAGGAATGTTTGCCCATGCCTCACAAAAAGCTTCATTAAGTTCATCTAAAGTTGTGGTACGATAAGTGGCTACTTTTTTCTTGATTTCGTGCCAAAGGTGCTCGATTGGGTTAAGGTCCGGGCTATTTGCTGGCCAATCTAGCACCGATACTGACTGACTGGTAAGAAACGACTTGACAGAACGGGCGGTATGTTTTGGGTCGTTATCATGCTGAAACGTCCATATAATAGGGAGATGCTCCTCAGCATAGGGAAGCATCGTTTCCTCCAATATTGCCTTGTATTGATGTTGGTCTAAGTTACCCTGAACTTTCCTCACAGGTCCCACTCCACGTCCAGAAAATGAACCCCACATTTTAATGTTTCCACCGCCATGTTTCACCTGCTTTTTTGTGAATCTTGGATTCATTTCCGCTTTTACTGGACGCCGTACGTATTGCCTTCCATCTGAAGAAATCAAATTAACCTTGGTCTCGTCAGAGAATAATACATGTTGCCATTGGGCGTAGGTCCAATGTCCATATTTACGTGCAAACGCCAAACGAGCATTTCTATGTTCTTTCTTCAACAACGGTACTTTGCGAGCCACTCTTCCGAACAACCCTGCTTCTACCAGACGTCGTCGAACGGTCCTAGCTGAGACACCAGCTCTTTCGTCTGTCCCAAACACTTCGTGTTTAATTAAAATAGAGCCTAGAAACGGATCTTTCTTAGCTAACCTGGCTATCATTCTATCTTCTTGCGGAGTTGTTTTTCTCGATCTTTTTGTTCTGGGCACATTTAAATCTGTGTTATTGCGTCTGACATGTTGCACTGCATTGTATACCATAGTTTTTGAACAATTTAAATGTTCTGCTATCCTTCGGTATGGCCAACCATGCTCGACAACAAACTTCATGATAATTTTTCGTAGTGTTGGATCGCAACTTTTATTTTTACCCATTTTTCTTCAAAATATTTTTCAAAACTTAAAATAAATATCGGGATTGCCGCCAAAACTACCACGAAACAATAAGAGAAGAAGTAAAAAAGTATTGAGATTCAAATTTTGAAAATAGAACGCAATATCTCAGTGTCCCTAATTAAATGGCCAGCCAGCATTATTTGAACAAATAGCACTACGATAATCTATCAGCTATACTGTAAAGAGGTTTAATGTTTAAGAAGTTGTTATTGTTTGTATAATCGGGCACATAAATGACTAATTATACTTACATGTAAGAGATATGGAATATGGTTTAGACTCGTTGGAAAATAAAAAATAAATTCACAATTCGGTTTAACCAAAGAGTGTCCCTAATTAGTTGACCACGACTGTATATCGATTTTTCAAAACAACCCTCCAAAAAGGGTTAAATGGGGTGTCAAAATTTTTTTGACGAGAGGTGTGTTTTGTTTGAAACTCCGTTGAAATACTTAATAGGCAAAATAAATGTACACGCATTTTAAGGGTTTTCGAAAATAACCCTCACAAAGGGAAAAAAGCGGTGTCAAAGTTTGTATGGACTTTTTGACGAGAGGTGTGATTATCTATCTATACTATCTATACTTATGTTATAAGGAGGAAAGATTTGATTGTTTGTTTGTTTGTTTGCATTGAATAGACTCTGAAAATACTGGATCGATTTCATACAATTTTTCACCAATGTGTAGAATGAACTTTCAGGATGAACATAGGGTATATTTAATGTAGGTACTTCGCGGGCAACGCCGCGAGCGGAAGCTAGTAATTTATAAAAATGACAAGCTAAAAAACTTGTGCCGTGCCTTTGTGTAAAAGTACTACAATTAAATATCCTGACAAATTGTTTATACACGTTCCTAAATGTCCGAAACTCACATTCTGAAACTCAGCTGAGCAAGTTAGGATTACATGCAAATAAATTTGCAACCAAAATAAAATTAATCGATTTTTGGCTGATTTGCACTATCAGCTTTTATATAGCCTGGCTCCATTTTGTGAAACTTCTCACAAACACAAATTAAAATATTTTAGAGTAAATCTTATCAGCTAACTGCCAACGATAAAACACACGACATTTTACCATTGAGATGCATTTCACTGTGACACTTAGAGAAGTGACGTCACACGATGGTCAAGCATGGCCGCCCGCGTTTCGGCTTTTGTAATCCACGGACAAAAAAACTCTAATGAATTTTTCAAAAACGATACATTTACAATTTATTTTAATGCAAAACACATATTGTATGAGTATTGTGAACCTATAAGCTAATGTATCTAATATATTAAATATGTTATCGTTACTATTGTCAAATAGCCAATTCTTTCACTTGTATTTATTATTTTTGACCGAGAATATGGAGAGCTAATATTCAAAATTAGTTAACATTCGTCATTCATTGCAACTAGAGTTCCGTATCAGATTTGTATAATGTGATCACGGCTTACCCTAAAGTCATCCATAAGACCGAGTTGCTTAGCATTCTTTCTGAAGGATGCAGCGTCGGAATAAGACACTCTAGCGTCTTCCTTGCCGGCCATAGCCTCGGCGACCGGCCACGCGGGCAGCGAATACACAGTCGCTTGTAGTGCTTCATCATATTTATCCTGAAAATCAAATTGAAAATTAATTTATAGAGCTCTGTGGGGCGGTTATGGATCTTTACTTACAATCAATGTCAATCCATTTTGATTGTAATCAAGTGATTTGGTATTACATAAGAGTTTATACAATCAATTTGAGCCAGATTTGATAAATGTTGATTGTATCAGAGTTCCGTAATCGCACTACTGGTGTAGTGGTAGCACCCCTGCCTCATAATCCGAAGGTCGTGGGTTCAAACCTGGTCGTGCACCAATGAGTTTTTCCATTCGAAAAACGTATGTACGCAATGCCAGTGCTCTTAAACGGTGAAGGAAAACATCGTGAGGAAACCTATCTAAGGACCTTACAAACGATCTATAGATAGCTCAACTAATCCAGATCACTGCCAGATGGCAGCGTCTCCAAGAAGCTGGCAGTACTTTCTGAGTTTACTTCCAGCATACAACCAACCTATATAAGGAGCTGAAAACGATCTATAGATAGCTCAACTAATCCAGATCACTGCCAGATGGCAGCGTCTCCAAGAAGCTGGCAGTACTTTCTGAGTTTACTTCCAGCATACAACCAACCTATATAAGGAGCTGAAAACGATCTATAGATAGCTCAACTAATCCAGATCACTGCCAGATGGCAGCGTCTCCAAGAAGCTGGCAGTACTTTCTGAGTTTACTTCCAGCATACAACCAACCTATATAAGGAGCTGAAAACGATTTATAGATAGCTCATCTGATCCAGATCACTGCCAGATGGCAGCGTCTCCAAGAAGCTGGCAGTACTTTCTGAGTTTACTTCCAGCATACAACCAACCTATATAAGGAGCTGAAAACGATTTATAGATAGCTCATCTGATCCAGATCACTGACAGATGGCACCGTCTCCAAGACGCTGGCGGTACGTAAATCACGTCCTACATAAAAACAAACAAACTTTACATTTTTATAATATGAGTGTAGTTACCTTTATCAAGTAATTTAGATCTAACTTGGAAAACTCTACATATTCCAAATTTAGTTGTATATTCCTTAGATGCTTTTCGAAAAACAACCCTTTGCTGACGCCGATCTGAAACAAGTTATTATTTCTAAAAATTTAATTAAAAAAACCCCCGACACAAATTTTGCCCGCCATTTTGTGGTGGCGGCGGCCATCTTGGATTTGAAACAAAAATACATCGTTGAAAATTTTAACTGTCTAACTATCACGGTGCATGAGATACAGCTTGGTGACAGACGGGGTCTTAGTATAGGGTCCCGTTTTACCCCGTTTTACGGAACCCTAAAAAACTAATAATAGGATGCCGTCCATTTGTACCATTTATGGTACAATTGACGACCTCAGTGGCGCAGCGGGAAAGAGTCCGCCTGCGAAGCAAGACGTTGCGAGTTCGATTCCCGCCGCGGAACAATTTTGTGTACGATCTGCAGAAATTTGTTCCGTTGGTCTGGGTGTTTTCTATGTATAATAAAAAATGGCTATCTATGTACCTATATCATGTATCAAACATATCAGTTATCTAGTACCCATAACACAAGCTTTGAGTAGCTTACTTTGGGGCTAGATGATGCTGTGTGGATTGTCCAGCATTATTTATTTATTTTATTTATTTATTTATTGACACCGATTAGTCCCAATTGTACCATTGAGATTCCATATAGTAGGTAGGTAGGTACTGACCTTGCCAAATGAGTATGTCCTGGATATCTCTGGTCTGATGCAGGCCTTGTTCTTCACGTTCTCAGGGTTTCGGAGCCAGTCATCGAAGAACCTGCAACATGTTTATTATATTGACCGGCCTCACAGCTCGATTGGTAGCTCTGCCTTCTGCGCTGTAGGTTGTGGGTTCGATCCCCACCCAGGACTAACATTTGTGTGATGAATGTAGATGTTTGTTCTGTGTCTGGGTGGTATTATGTATTCTATGTATTAAAAATAAAATAATAAATAAACAATGCTGGACAGTCCACACAGCATCATCTAGCCCCAAAGTAAGCTACTCAAAGCTTGTGTTATGGGTACTAGATAACTGATATATTTAATACATTATATTACATAGATAGATATATTAATATTATACATAGAAAACACCCAGACCAACGGAACAAATTTCTGCAGATCATACACAAATTTGTTCCGCGGCGGGAATTGAACCCGCAACCTCTTGCGTCGCAGGCGGACTCTCGCCCACTGCGCCACAGAGGTCGTCGAAAAAAAAAGTATTTATATAATCAGCTATCTGGTTCTCATACAAGCTTTGCTTAGTTTTAAGCTAGATGGCGCTGTGTGAAATATCCACCAATATTTATATTCATTTATCTTTTACGGTTCTTAAGTTATGCTCTAATAAGATGACATGGGCAAAATGTGGGCATGTACCAAATGTCATGTTTGGACGTGCCTCTGACTACCCTCTTTAGATATCCTCAAAGATCTGAGGAAGATATCTACCGAGCCCAGGGATTACGGTCGTGATCATATTTAATTTTGTTTTTTTTAATGGGTAAGAAAGGAGTACGACGACAAAACGTATGGTGGAGTTGGATTTCTAGTAAAGAAAACTTTAACATCAGCTGTTCAGGACATAGGAAGTATATCCACTAGAGTATGCTTCATAAAAATAAAACTTAATGACCGCTATTCTTTAAAAGTTATACAGGTGTACGCTCCAACATCCAGTTCAAGTGATGAAGAAATCGAACAACTTTATGAAGATGTAGAAAAAGCTTTCAAAGTAACACCCAGTCATTACACGACAATTATCGGCGACTTTAACGCTAGAATAGGCGCTCAACTAGGTTCAGAAAGATCTGTAGGTGGCTTCGGTCTTGGCACACGTAGTCAAAGAGGTCAATTATTGGTAGACTTCCTTGAGAAAAATAGGCTTTATGCTATGAACACATTTTTTAAAAAACGTCCTGCAAGAAAGTGGACTTGGTACAGTCCAGACGGAGTCACTAAACATGAATATGACTACGTTCTCACAACACATAAAAACATAGTGACCGATGTAACGGTCCTTAACAATTTTAAAACTGGCAGTGACCACAGATTGGTGCGGGCGGAGTTTAGATTTAACTTATCTAAGGAAAGAACTAAATTGATTACTAGCACAAAAAGGTACGAAAGACAAGACATTGCATTTTTACAGGAAGAATTTAAATTAGAAATCCAAAACAAATTCGAGGGTTTGGACGAGTTGAATCTGGACAGCGATAGGATGAATAATAAAATTTCCGAAACTTTGCTGCTAACCGCTCGAAAACATTTAGGTAATAAAAGAAAAAAGACATCTAAACTAACAGACCACACAGAAGAACTAATAAATAAGCGAAGACTCCTCAAACACAACACTATACAAGATCAGAGACATTTAGAAGAAATCAACAAAGAAATACACAAAGCAATTAGAAAGGATTTGAGAGCTTACTCAACAAATTTAATTAAAAAGACAATAGAAGTAAATAGAGGCCCCAAAGTTTTTAGACGTAAATTAAATGTAGGAACACCTCAAATTCAATCTCTCACAGATAGACAAGGTAATAAGGTAACAAATCGTAATGAAATGCTAACTATTGTTGAGGATTTTTACAAGGAACTTTACTCGTCCACTTCATCTGAACCGGATCTTCAAAGAGAAGACCCAAGAGCTCGCCCTATTCCTACAAACAACTCGGAACAATTACCTCCTATTGTATCTCAAGAAGTAGAGCATGCTCTGAACCAAATGAAATCCGATAAATCACCAGGAGAAGACGAGATAACAGTGGAACTCTTAAGAGCTGGCGGCGAGACTGTAGTGAAGCTACTTGTAATTCTCTTCAACAGAGTTCTAACAAGCGGTCACATGCCAAGTGCATGGAAAAACGCAGTGGTTACGATACTACATAAAAAGGGAGATAACACTAAATTAACTAACTATAGACCAATAAGCCTTCTCTCTCAAACATATAAATTGTTTGCCAAAGTTCTCTGCAACCGAATGACTCGTCAGCTTGATGAATGCCAGCCGCATGAACAAGCAGGTTTCCGGAAAGGATACTCTACGATTGATCACATCCACACCGTACGGCAGCTTATGGAAAAATGTAGTGAGTACAAACGCCCCTTATGCTTTGCGTTCGTAGATTACGAGAAAGCATTTGACAGCGTAGAGCACTGGGCGGTGTTCCATTCTCTCCATCGCTGCCAAATTGACTCTCGGTACGTAGATGTCCTTCGGAACTTGTACGAGGAGGCATCGATGAAAGTTCGCTTGCACGCTCTTACGAAGGAAATCCCTCTGAGAAGGGGAGTGCGACAAGGGGATAACCTATCACCCAAACTGTTTACAGCAGTTTTGGAGGACATTTTAAAATTGATGAAATGGGATGATGTAGGCATCAACATCAATGGTATAAACTTGTCGCACCTCCGTTTTGCAGATGATCTCATTCTGTTTAGTGACAACATACTAGATCTCCAAGCTATGATTAAAGACCTATACGACGCTTCTCTGGATGTAGGCCTGAAAATGAACATGTCCAAGACAAAGATTATGTCTAATATCTCCAGCACCCAGCCACACATTACCATTGGTGGTGTGACCCTGGAGAAGGTAGACCACTACATCTATCTTGGACAATGTTTATCTTTCAACAGAGAGCATAAAACCAAGGAGATCATGCGTCGCAAACAGCTGGGATGGGCAGCGTTTGGTAAGCTGGAGGACATTTTCAGGGACCGCAAAATGCCACAATGCCTGAAAACTAAACTTTTTAACCAATGTGTCTTGCCCACAATGACATACGGCGCCGAAACATGGACGCTCACTAAGGAAACTGTGCACAAAATGAGAGTTGCACAAAGGGCCATGGAGCGTGCGATGCTCGGCATATCTTTGCTAGATCGAGTCCGAAATACGGAAATACGTAGACGGACGAAGGTAGCAGATATCGGAGACCGTATAGCGAGACTTAAGTGGCGCTGGGCAGGGCACTTGGCCAGATTTAGTGATGGCAGGTGGTGTAAAGCGCTGACAGAGTGGTGGCCAAGGGAGAGCACTAGAAGCCAAGGCAGACCACCAGCCCGGTGGGTCGATGATATAGAGGCCATAGAGGGAAATACCTGGACAAGAACAGCACAGGGTCGTTTGAAGTGGCGTTTGAGGGAGGAGGCTTATACCCAGCAGTGGGCCATTATTTGAGCTGCCAATGATGATGATGATGAAGAAAGGAGTGAATGAGATGACGAATGATAGAGGGAAATGGAAGATCACATGTTGTGCCGACCCCACATAACGTGGGAAAAGGGCAGGAAGATAAAGTGATGATCAAACAAACATACAAACATCAACGCCAAATCGCCCTAATTGCCACTGGGTTTAATCTCGCTTCGCTCGCTCAATCAAATGTTCGTGAGGTACATACGCTGGGGGCCAGTTCGGTTTTAGTTCCCGCCAGGTCTGCGCGCGCAGCATCCAGCCGAGCCCGGGGAAGAAGTCGGTGCGGTGGAGGAGGGAGGGGCGCGCCATGTCGATCACCTCTCTCTTTCCATTGTCATTCCACGCTGATATACACCTGGAATTTGATTTATAGTGTGGAGCGCTGGCGGTGTGGTAGCACCCCTGCCTCACGATCCGGAGGTCGTGGGTTCAAACCTAGTTGTGCACCAAAAACCTGATCACGACTATCCCCAGGCTCGGTAGATGTCTCCTCAAATCTCTAGCTACTTAGATCTTTGAGGATATCTAAAGGGGTAGTGAGAGGCACGACCAAACATAACACATGCCCACATACTGTACAGTAGTTAGTATTCCGTATGTGACATAATTTTTTCTTTATATTAAAATTAGAAAAAATTATGTGCGCAATGCCAGTTTTCTTAAACGGTGAAGGAAAACATCGTGAGGAAACCGACATGCCCTAGAACTAAAAATTCAAAGGTATGCGTCATTTTAGTATTCATAAAAGCGGCGATGGGCTTTCAGCCTGTCATGTACGGAATACTAATTACTGTGCAAAATGTGGGCATGTGTCATGTTTGGTCGTGCCTCTCACTACCCTTTTTAGATCTCAAAAATCTAAGTAGCTAGAGTTCTGAGGAGATATCTACCGAGCCTGGGGATTACAGTCGTGTGAGTGTTTTTTATTATATTCGAGCAGACAAAGTCGCGAGAGGGTTAGCTAGCTATAAAAAGCAAAGTAATATGGATAAATCATGATGAAATAAGACTTACCATAGACTAGGATCATTTAGTAGAAGTGGGTATGTCCCAAGGAAGTACTCGAAGAAATCAGGGGAGATGTCCAGATCATCTGAAAAACAATAAATATTTATAGTCCTTTCGAGATCATAACATAATTATACTTTCCACTGAAAAACTTACAAACTTACACACTGAACAAACACGGCTCGCTTCACTCTCCACTTATTCTACAACCAAACTAATTTTTATAGCAAAAATCCAAAAAAACCTAATTGGCTATTTGACAGTTTTCAAAAAGATACCTAAAAATATACGTAAGTATATTTTAAACCTATTACAATTATCTTTTCCGAAAAAAAAGGGTTATTTATCAGAAAAAATGAATATTTTCCACCAGTGATTTGAAATTCGCGTGAAAACAGCCGGTCACGTGACATTTCTGACTGTGACGTCACGGGTCTCGGACGGATAAAAGTCCTGACTGATTTGAATAGATACAACTGCTGGTCGTACAGACTTGAAATTTGGAGGGTATGTTTGTCTTGGTATGTAGGCACCCACTAAGACAGGATTTTTGGAAATTCCACTTTTAAAGGGGGTGAAAAGGGCTAAAAACGTTTGTATGAAACTTTTTAACGCGTTGTGCGATATTCATGAAACTTTGTTTGTGTAATGTAAATACAAAACAAATGTACAAATGTGTTTCAAGATTTTTCAATATAACCTTTAAAAAGGGGTAAAATGGGGGCTCTGTTTATGTGAGAACTTTTTAAGGGGTGGTACGATCGGTCTGAATCTTGGTTTGGATACTTTAAATGCAAAATAAATTAAAACGTATACATCGATTTTTCAAAACAATCCTCCAAAAAGGGTTAAATGGGGTGTCAAAGTTTTTTTGACGAGAGGTGTGTTTTGTTTGAAACTCCGTTGAAATACTTAATAGGCAAAATAAATGTAGGTACACACATTTTAAGGGTTTTCGAAAATAACCCTCACAAAGGGAAAAAAGCGGTGTCAAAGTTTATATGGACTTTTTGACGAGAGGTGTGATTATCTATACTATCTATACTAATGTTATAAGGAGGAAAGATTTGATTGTTTGTTCGTTTGCATTGAATAGACTCTGAAACTACTGGAACGATTTCAAAAAAATTTTCACCAATGTGTAGAATGAACTTTCAGGATGAACATAGGGTATATTTAATGTTGGTACTTCGCGGGCAACGCCGCGAGCGAAAGCTAGTATTTTATAAAAATGACAAGCTAAAAAACTTGTGCCGTGCCTTCGTGTAAAAGTACTACAGTTAAATATCCTGACAAATTGTTTATACACGTTCCTAAATGTCCGAAACTCACATTCTGAAACTCAGCTGAGCAAAAGTTAGGATTACATGCAAATAAATTTGCAACCTTAAATGAATCGATTTTTGGCTGATTTGCACTATCAGCTTTTATATAGCCTGGCTCCATTTTGTGGAACTTCTCACAAACACAAATTAAAATATTTTAGAGTAAATCTTTTCAGCAAACTGCCAACGATAAAACACACGACATTTTACCATTGAGATGCATTTTACTGTGACACTTAGAGAAGTGACGTCACACGATGGTCAAGCATGGCCGCCCGCGTTTCGGCTTTTGAAATCCATGGACAAAAAAACTCAAATGAATTTTTCAAAAACGATACATTTACAATTTATTTTAATGCAAAACACATATTGTATGAGTATTGTGAACCTATAAGCTAATGTATCTAATATATTAAATATGTTATCGTTACTATTGTCAAATAGCCAATTGAAAATAACTTCTTACAGCCGCCATATTGGTTTTTTGACATTTCGTATGGCCTGTCACTTTTGTAATGCCAGAAGCAAAGACATTTTATCGGGATTTTCTGCGGTGTATTTGCCTGACAACTACGTCGCTCTGGTTTTTATATGTTTTCTCGTGTTATTTTGAGTTTTATTGCGTAATTTTAGTGGTTATTTTGCCAATAAAGCCCGGGTTCTTGACGCGAGTGTAAAGTATGTGAATTAGAGTGAATAGTTCTCTTCAAATTCCATCAGAGGAAATCCCGAAAATTTTCAACAAAACAGCCATCTTTTGTTTAAAATTGACTTGACTACTTGACTATGACTCTGTGACGTTGACAATACTTATAAATAAATACACTTGACACTGGCAAAATTGTTTTCTAAGAGACAGATGCCATAATTGAAGAAGAAGAAGAAGAAGAAGACATTTCATCGACTGACGTTACTCTAGCTAGAACGTCCTTGTGCAGAAGTATCCAATGGCCTCATTTGTCAAAATCTATCCAGCCGTACCAGCGATAGCCAAAGGAACCTTATATACATACATACATACATACATACACTTCAAACACATTACCATTACATTCGGTTCGCAGTCGGGTAAATACGCGAATTGCGGCTCGCTTAGCTCTTCATCTATTTTACATCTATATTCAATCAATAGTACAACATAGATATTCTTCAGAGTACAACATTTTGAGTAAACAACCATGACAATGAGTATACTTAGCACGAAAATAAACATCCCACTTTGCTCGCTATTAAACTCACTACTAAACTATGAAAAGAGTTATGAGTATGAGTATGAATAGTAAGTGGCGGAAAGCCGAAGAAGAAGTGGTTTGTTTGTGTGAAAGATAATATGAATGTAAGAGGAGTAGACTCAGAGTTGACGAATTATGAGAGAGATTGATACAAAAAAGCGCTAGGACCGAGACGAGTTTCTTGCCTGTTCTTCTCGTACTTGGGTTAGGTTGGAGTTGGCACATAGATTCACCTAGCATGTAAGACGTTTCAAAGTGATCCTTGTGATTTTATTGAATAAAATATTTTTCAATTTCAATTTCAAAACATGTTGTGCCGACCCCACGCGTGGGATAAGGTCAGGAGAAACTAAACAGAGTGGCTATTACAGACCTCTGATTACAATCAATTACAATGAATGTCTATCAGCAACTGTACTCTGACTACGTAATTCTGATATTTACAAACAATATACTTAAGGCAATAAACAAATAATGGCAATAAACTTTCCATGATACAATTCACCGCTAGTAACTAGAAGCTGTTAGTAATAAATATTTGATAGTATCAGAGTTACGTAATCGCAGCACTGGTGTGGCTCGCTTCGCTCACTCACCTTCAACAATAATAACGGCTTCATGACCCTTCGTTTCCAGTACATAATTCAACGCGAATTTATAATGTCTCGCGATTTTATAATACCCTCTGAATTTCACTTTGGCTTTAGGCAGTGGTATCTCCGTTAGGTCCGGTTGGGTGACCACTGTTATCGAGGGATCCGCGTCTGTGAATGACTTGATCACTTGGTAGGTTTCATTGTGACCGCAATCCTGGAACCAAGTTATAAACAAACTAGCGTTTAAACGGGTACACGGTATTCAGGGGGGCGATTATGGATCTTTTCTTACAATCAATGTCAATACGTTTTCATTGTAATCAAGTGATTTGGTATGACATAAGTGTTTATTCAATAAAATTGGGCCAGTTTTGACAAGTGTCGATTGTATCAGAGTTCCGTAATCGCACTACAGGGCCCGGTAGTAAGGAGCCTAACGCCTAGCCTCTACGTTTTACGCCCTGACTCTTATTACACCACTCTTATTTAGGGTAAGGGTCCCTGAATTCAGGGTAGTGTAATACGTGCTTTACCCGCGACTTTGTCCCCTAAAATCCATTAATTATTACACCTTGGGTTACATTATTGAAGTTTTAGTAGGGAACTTTTAGTAGGCTATGTTACTCAGGGATAATGTGGCATTCTAATGGTGAAAGACTTTTGGAAATCAGACTATTCGTTTTTGAGTTATTCGTTACAAACAAAAATACAAAAATACAAAACTTTCCTCTTTATAATATTAGTATAGACTAGCATCCGCCCGCGAAGTACCTACATAAAATATTGCCTATTTTCATCCTGAAAGTTCATTCTACACATTGGTGAAAGAATTTTTAAAATCGGTCCAGTAGTTTCGGAGCTTATTCAATGCAAAAAAATAATCAAATCTTTCCTCTTTATAACATTTGTATTCACGCCGTGAAGTGTTTGGACACACTTTATGTACTACATACCATAGGTAGGTGCCTATGCCTACATAAGTTGGATCTAATCAAAAACAAATATTTGATTATCCTACCTAGGTACTTATACCGGTGTTAAGACTTTACTTAATTTTACTTTAGTTATATTTCAAGAACCAATATCTTTACAACCCCTTCACCAATGAAGCTCATAATGCTTCCTAGCAAATCTACATAGCAAAATCTCTAGACCTTCTATGTTTCATGGAAATTGGATTAGCAGTTCTTAAGTTATGTTTTAACAGACATACACACAAACATACAACACCAAATCACCCTACTTGCCACTGAGATTATAACTCAATTCGCTCGCTCAATCAATAAATTATGCTAGAGTCATGGCTACCGAGCCATATCTTGGCAATACATGATCAACCTCTCCTCCCCCGTGGACCGATGTGACTCACCTGGCTTACAATAATAGGGAACATCTCTCTATTAGGTCGGAACTTGACTAAGTTGTCCAAACACCGTTTCACTGTGACTCTATCGCACGCGATCACTAGCACTGGGAGAACAAGGGTAGCAGGATCTGTAAATAAACAAAACATGATCATAGCCGTAATCTCCAGACTCGGTAGACAGACACCACAGATCTCTAGTTACTTAGATCTTTGAGTAGCTATATCTAAACCAAGGTCAGAGGCATGTTTACACTTTATTTTTATATAATGAATAGTTTAATAATTACCATAAATAAAATAACATTAAACAATTATTATTGGAAAATTAAAATTTTGATTATGAATGGGTGAATATCTGGTGAATAAAAGTGAGTGAGTGAGTGAGTGAGTGAGAGAGAGAGAGTGACATGGTGACTAGGCTTATTTACTGAAAAGGACGGAAATGTCTAGTACTTTTCTGCTGAAACAATTATCTAATAATTATTGATAATAGCCTCATTAGATAATTGTTTCAGCGGGAAAGTACTAGACATTTCCATCCTTTTCAGTATTTGTAATGGATTTCCGTAAATTCATGCCTGAGTCAATCCTTTATCTTAGGCTTATTTATTTATTTATATGAGCAGCTTTAAGTTATTTATTTACTTAATAATTATACAGCTATTGCTGATATTATGTCTATATCACAGTATTGAAATGATTAAGATTTCTTGATATTTTTGAGCACTTATTTATTTGATCGGAGCCAGTTGTCCAGGAGCCAATTTGATGAAAAAATTACAATTTACACTAAATAAATTGATAAATAAACAATAGATGCATACTTGGCATACTTGATCTTTGCACCAGCATGTAATTATTTTCTTTGCAATTGGAGGAGATTTTTTTTGCTAGAAGCTGGTTATCAGAGCAGTGGTACTTACCTATGACAATATTTTCATTCTCTCCATGCAACTGTTGCTTCACTTTCTTCAACAATTTGTTGCTGTCAGACATTTGAACATCCATTGCATGCTGCAACTTCTCTATTCGATTCTCTATTTCCACCGGAGACTTATCATCTTTCACGGGCGAAGCCCTAGGTATCTCTAGTAGAGTCACAACAAACCATAAAACGATAATACTGCCGCCCACAATGAGAAATTTACGCAGATTGAATCGCATTTTTTAAATTTTCTTCGGAATTATTCGTTGTGGAGTTCTGGCGGCTACTGATCTCCAACGCCTGTTGTACCAGCTGAGATTAGTTCCAGAAAATGCAACACGTCAATACGTTTCGCCGTAAAATAAACAAACAGCAAATTCTAACCAGTCTATCGAATTGTGATGATGGTTTGTTTACTTTAGGTTCTGGGAACAGCTTTGGAATTCAGTATTTATTTAATCAATTGAGCAGTAATTTGGGCAGTGTAATAATAATGATAGAGGAAAATATTTATTTACTACAAGCCGCTGACGGCTGACGGGTTATTGGACACGTCACGTCAGGCAGGGCCGGATATTTTTATAAAATTCTATATCCCGTAAACTAAACAAATTGTCTTGTCTGTCAGATCTATACTAGGCGTGAGTCCGATATTATTAAAACGAATCTGAAAGCCGATTTCAGTTAGAAATCGTATCGTATCGATAATCCATTAGGGACAAACTGATTTTAGAAAACTTCAAAACAAAATCAATATTACAATACTTACCACGAAAACGCAAGCAAAACCAAAACCAACTGTCGAAAATTCGCTTTAGAATGAAGTTATGAAAACGTAGGAACCTGAGTTTTCATAAATTCATTATATCACTTTCACGCTGCTCACAACTTTGTTTTGGTGACACATTTTTGTTTTGGTGGTTTCTTAGAATTGCAGGTTGAAACTAAACGTAGAACTATAAAAGTCGCAAGTCGAGGCAATAAGATCTAATTCAGAATTCTAATCAAGAATAATAATTCTTGAATTGAATGCCTTATTTCGTTTGCGTTTGTCGTATAATATACTAATAAATCCAAAACCATGGAATTTCAAAGAAAACCAAGACGAATCCGCTCCGCCATCCGCTTCTGAAATAGATTTTTAAAATCGGTTTTTGAGATCGATTTCAAAATTAGAAATCGGCTTTGTATCAGTTTGCGTAAAAATCCAAAAACGCCCATGCCTAATCTCCACTCCATCTCTCTCTCTCTATCACTCAAGCAAGTCGAATCGCGGAGTCAGTGAAGTGAAGTCAGCTCAGCTGTCAGTCGGTCAACGGTAACTAGGGATGAGATGAGCAATATTTATTTATCGATACTGGCGTTATATCGAGTCTTTAAAATATTATCAATCGGGACAACCACTTTGTTTACTACATAGATTTAATAAAATATAAATTACAAGCATAGCATATTCTCGTGTCACTAGTTTTTTTGAATCAGTATGGTGATAGTAAGAGTGCGCTTTGAGGCTTATATTATATTTATGTACGTTAGCTAACTTTCAAAACTGGACATTTTAATGGTGATAAGTAAAGATATAAATTCTTAGGATAACTTATTTATCATAATTCATAACCAGTCATAAATATCTATATTAATCCTCAAAACCAAGAAAACAATACCTTTATATTAATAAAATTAAAATAACTCGGTAATTCGTTTCACAAAATAAAAATATAATAAAATATATTGATCATGTCGATATAAATATTGCTCATCTCTAAAAAGTGAAAGAATACTACACCGAGCACTTTATTAATTATGACAGTGGCATACATAAAATAAAAACAATGACATTGACAGAAATATATAATACCAAAAAACTTTTGCTAAACAAAAATTTACAAAATAAATTACAAGCGCCTGCTTTTTGTTAGACAAAATTCAATCATTTAGCTAAAATTTAGCTAAAATTAATGGCTAAAATACATCGATGACAAAAATGCACGATTCTACTTATTGGTTAGGTTACCTTCCTACCTATTAAATTCAGAAGTAATCATCACATCAGTTTAGGACATCGTATATACGTAGTATCCCTAGTACGTCTGGTTTAGGATTAGCCGTTAGGTACGCTATACTTCTGTGTTAATTTAATTTGTACCTACCTACGTGTGTAGGTAGGTAAGTAAGTACCTAACTTTTGAAACACTTGCTTAAAAAAGTAGTAAGTACTTAGTATGTAGTTAGGTACCTACCTACTCTATACAATAAGAGATTTATATGGTACCTATTCAATTTAGTAGTGTTAGGTACGTAGTTAAAGGTAGGTAGGTAACTATGGTAGTAACTTAGAGGTAATAAGTCTTATATATAAAAATAAATTGCTGTTCGTTAGTCTCGCTAAAACTCGAGAACGGCTAAACGGATTTATCTTATCTTGATCTTGAAATGTTCGTCAAGGTCTAGGGAAGGTTTAAAAGGTAAGAAAAATCGAATAACTGCTGGGAAAACCCTAAAAATAGTTCTTTTCTATTTCCCATACAAACGTGGCGGTACGAAGTTTGCCGGGACAGCTAGTAGGTGATAAAAAAAACGCAAGCGCCACATTGAACGGATAATCCGTTCGTTGCCGATCTTACGGGGCGGAACGCGAGCACATTTTATTTCATCAGGTAGGTACGCCAAAGATCGGTTGTTCCGTTGACAACATAAACATAAAGAAATAATAATGTAGGTACCTACCTACTGCATGGCGTTTCGCCGCCGCGCAAATTCGACGAAGATTTTGTAAAGAATTCGCCGTTCAATGTGGCACTGCACTACTAGCCTTTCTACCAAACACGACTTTCCGCCTTAACACATGTCATATAAATTATAGATCGTGCGAAGCCAATAAAAAAAAAACATCGATACCGCGCTAGAACAACATACTGGTGAAGAAAAAACATTCGAATTTCGAACACAAACGACGCATACCGAAACTATTTGAAAGCAATTAACGAAAGTTTTGAATACCGAACGCAATCTTGCGGAAATTGGATAAGAACTTGTCAAATTATTTACACGTTCAGGGTTCCGTAGACCGTGTTTTGTTAACTTACACAATAGTTAGCGTGCGCCAAAGATTTAAATCGAAGATATGCCCGTACGGTACTGAGACCGCGCCGCGCCGTTTTGTTGCCACACGAAATGAGATAGCTCGCTCATTTGGCACACCAAATATTTTCAATTTCAGGGTACAAAAGGAATAATTCTATTTTTTTACGAAAGATCGTGCAATATAATTGCACAATAAATGGTGAAATAACTGTTTGGTTCATTTTTTACTAATCATTAGTGTGCGTGCATCGGCATTTTGTAAACACACACAATTAAAGACAGTGCCACAGTTTTTGGCGTCCGGGCATATCTTCGATTTAAATCTTTGGCGTGCGCTGAGAAAAGTAGGTACCTATATACCTATCTACGGATGCGCTCAGATTGTATTGTCATTGTGATTGTAGCTAACCAATTCCTAGGGTGGGAGCTAGTGCACTTTACACTTTACGATATCAAATTGTTATTCTTTATTGTATATCAAACTTTTGTTTTGTACTGCTTATCTACTACCTATGCAAGGATACTCCTACCTAGTACCTATACTAAGAATAAGAAATAGTATTGTGTAAAATTCTGTCAGTATATTTATGTACCTACTCTAAATAAATAAATTTGAATAAATTTGAATTTGAAAAAAAAAAAAAAAAAAATCTAAACAAAAGAGTTTAACCTGACTGACTGATTAAAATTGTGACACAAAATAAACTTCTTTTGATTTGATTTGATTTGATTTGATTCATCATCGCCGTGCCGAAACTGCTGAAGCTAGAAAGCTGAAATTTGGAAGGTTCTTTTATAACAAAACCTAATGGGTTGGCTGGTAGAAAATGCCCGCTAGGCATTAAGCCCTCCTTTTGTCACACATTTTTTTGTGATTTGTGTACAATAAAGTATAAATAAATAAATAAATAAAACCACTCACTAAGGCGGCATTTTTGGAAATTCCACCTCGAGGGTGAAAAATGGTGAAAACGTTAGTAGGTAGGTACCTACCTATAAAGTGGGTAGGTACCTACCTAAAATCCTTTAATTTGATACCTATCCAACTCAATAAAAATATATTTTTTTTTTGTTTCGACTTTTAAACCACAGTGGCAATAGTAGTCCTATGGCCAAATACGCGGGTTCGAGTCCAGCCCGTTCACAAATTTTTGACCACATTTTAATTTGAAATAACATAATTGGTAGGTATCCTACTAATATTATAAACGTGAAAGTTTGGATGACTGGATGTAAGTATGTTTGTTACTCTTTCACTCTGAAACGGCTGAACGGATCTGGATGAAATTCGGCCTAACACATAGGCTACGTTTTCTCCCGGCAAAATGGATGGTTCCCGTGGGATAATTTGTTTTTCTTTTTCAAGGTAGGTACCACTCGGGTGAAGCAGTGAGCGGAAGCTAGTAATAATATAAAATAAAATATTTATTTTGATTTTAGGTAGGTACTTACTTACTTACCGAGTTTCTGGAACAATTCCTTACATCTGCTCACTACAGAACCCATGGAGATTTGACAAAAACAACTAATAGCTTACAGCCATCTACATTCACCGCACTTATTCAAAAACTTGAAAAAAACAAGCGCCGGCGCAACCTTCTCTTAATTATAACAAAATATGTGTGTTATTCAAGATGGCGGATTGTTTTTGTGATTTTATTTATTGCTAGGGTTCCGCAGTCGCTTGCGTAAAACGGATGACGTGGGGTTCTTGACAAAGGTTCTTTTAGATTTACGTTACGTAATGAGTAGGTACCTACTGGTGGTGTAGTGGTAGCAAGGGTGGATCCAGGGGGGGGGTCATGGGGGTCATGACCCCCCCCTGGGATGGGTCCAGGACCTGGGTGGACCACTAATTAAAGTTAAGTATATATAATAAGGATTATAACTTTTTGTAACTTGACCAAGACTATGTGAACCCCCCTGGCACCAAAGCTGGATCCGCCCTTGAGTGGTAGACCCCCGGCCTCCCGATCTGTAGGTCGTGGGTTCAAACTTGGTCGTGCATCAATGAGTCTTTCCAGTCGAAAAATGTATGTGCGCAATGCCAGTGCTCTTAAACGGTGAAGGAAAACATCGCGAGGAAACCGGCATAGGTAGGTACCTACCCTAGAATCAGAAATTTTAAGGTGTGTGTCATTGTCATAGGTTAGTAAGTAGGTACCCACCTATTCTTATAAGCGGCGATGGGCTTGCAACCTGTCACGTACGGAATACACTGCGCAAAATGTGGACAAGTGCCAATTATATTTTCGGACGTGCCTCTGACTACCCTCTTTACCCTCTGACTGTCCGAGGAGGTATCTACCGAGCCTGGGGATTACAGGCGTGATCATGATTTTTATCTTTAACTTAGTTTCAACATGCTCTGTTAATTAGACTAACAACTTGATGTCTTCTTGTACAAGCAAGTCATTGAAAAAATACATTTAAGTACCTATCTACCTATCTAGGTACCTACCTAGGTATGTACCTACTTTTAAACTTACGCGATCTGAACACATTATTATTAGTATTAGACGGTAATTTATCGCGTTTAAATTACCTTATATTTTCCCGACGTTTCGACAGGTTTGCACGCTGTCGTGGTCACGGGTAGACTACCCGTGACCACGATAATATAACCTACTAATTACTAACCTACTAGTTAATAATAACCTACCTAGGTACTTACCTACAAGGGTGGTGGTTAACCCTACAAGAGTTAAGCAAACCTTTCTCAAAATAAGTCGGTTGAATTCAGCCTTAGTAAGGTAGGTTACCTACTTACAAGGTAGTCAAGTACCTATTATCTAATTTATGTTTATTTCTACTCAAATTAAGTAGTAAAAGAGTATTTATGAAAAGTAATACCAGTCCCAATATCCCCTAATTAGCCCGTCTCCATCCCATCTGACGCTCCCAATTAAACTAACTAACTAAATAATTATCACGATTAATGCGCGCGCGCATATATCACCATACTCCTTAAATAAATCCTAATTTGATATAGAAGACAGGCATCCGTTCAGCGGCACGCCCCCTTCATCCTATTGGTAGATCTCTAATTATAGATCTTCAGGAGCTATTTGCATCGTTTAACTAATCACAATGTAATATCAACCGTAAGATAACAACACAAGAATCAGAATTGAGGAAAAGTTTCTCATGAAAATTGTCATCCAGAAAGACGCCCATTAGCCGAAGTTGTTCATCTTCATTTCAGCTCGCGTCGCTTGCGCATGTGATAAATACAACATCCAAACGACTTTCGACTCTATTCCTGGAGCAACAAGGCTGATAGATGGATTTCGATGTTGCGATCCATAATATGTTCTTCAGAAGAGGTAGTTAACATTCTTATCCCGACGTTTCAGTGGGCCAATTGTCAAAAACGCATCAGTAGAGGTTCGAACAAGTCTAAATAATCTCAGTGCAACTCAAAATATTCTTAAACCTCACTCAGTGAAGACGTTAGATCTTAAAACTTAAAATAAAATAATAATTTAACCATGGATAGTGTAGAACAGACTGAAAAAACTGAAAAAAGTGAACCGAAACTTGCGTTTTCTATTGAAAATTTACTGGCAGATAAAATAGAAGGTTCAAGTGATTCAAAGAAGGTGGTTGCAAGTGAATTCATTGAGTTTGACGATACAGCGAGCGATTGTTCTGAACAAGTCGATGTGGAAGGATCTACGGCAGATGCGCAGGATTTTGTCGAAGTCAAGAATGATTATCAACAACCAGGTATGTAGATAGACAGACGTTAGATAGCTATAAAAGCTAACAAGTCGATGTGGAAGGATCTACGACAGATGCGCAGGATTTTGTCGAAGTCAAGAATGATTATCAACAACCAGGTATGTCGATAGACAGACGTTAGATAACTACAAGAGCTAACAAGTCGATGTGGAAGGATCTACGGCGGATGCGCAGGATTTTGTCGAAGTCAAGAATGATTATCAACAACCAGGTATGTCGATAGACAGACGTTAGATAACTACAAGAGCTAACAAGTCAATGTGGAAGGATCTACGGCGGATGCGCAGGATTTTGTCGAAGTCAAGAATGATTATCAACAACCAGGTATGTCGATAGACAGACGTTAGATACAGTGACGGGTTTACCATCAAGCTGAGTAGGCTGGAGCCTAGGGCGGCAAATTTGGCTCATAACTTCAGTACAGAAATCATCATTTTCCTGCCCTTATCCCACGCTAAGTGGGGTCGGCACAACATGTTTTCTTCTTCCATTCACTTCTATCATTCATTTAGTTTGCCTTACAGAAATAAAAAATAAAAATTATCTAGGTTTTATATTATACCTACCTACACAGAAAATACCTAAATCTCGAAAATTTAACAAAATTACAGTATTTAGTTCTAACAGTAGTAGACCAGAGTAGAAGTCGTTAAAAATAATAAAAAGTATAAAAAAATAATAGTGAGAAGATTTACTATAGTAATATAGGTACCTATATTATTTTTACACCATCGAAAAGAAGAGATTTCAACGAACAAGAAGCACACCAACTTTTTGAAGAAAGCTAATATTTTGACGGGTGAATTTTCGATTGAAAATTAGGGAGTTTCGATATTAATTCAAAATAAGGTGAATACCTAAATAAATATTTCAAATTAAATAAATTACAGCGTATTTGGAATACCTATAAAAAGGTAAGTTTCCACCAAGTTTCGTGAAAAAAAAACAATTTTTGTAAAAGATAAAGATAAAAAACAAAAAACTTGGTTTTTTGAATTTTTTACATAAATTTTGAGGTTATGTGAATAAAGTGTGTATACAAACGTTTTAGGTCTTTTAATTACCTACAACTTTGCCGTTTGACTTTTTTCCATAGGACTTTTAGTTTTGCCGGAAATCGAGATAAACCGTTTTTTACCCTAAAACACTCACCCCCATCCCTTTCCCGGCCTCAGATCGCCCGTAAATTATTTTTCCTTTAATTTTTATAGTATTCTCCTCCTTTTCCAATGGGTTTCATCCTACTATTATTTTTTTTCGTTTCAAAATATTATCGACCCTGGTCTATAGGTGCACCAAATAATCCAAAACGTCTGTACCTACCTACCTACATGAAAAATTACTAAACGTTAACTTGAGTAAATTTCAATAAATCGTTAGTTGTAAGCTTAATCTAGGAAGTAAAACATCACGATCATACTCTAAAAAAAGCTGAAGTAATTATGACGATAGAGCATAAAATAGCAATTTCATTTACAAAGAAAATGAAGGTAAGTTAAGTACCTAATTAATATGATTGTAAACTATAGTATTGAATTGCAGAGGTTAGTAGGGTACATCGTCGTACAATGAACCAGGTAAATTTTGGAAGCCATGAACTTCGAGTTTCTTTGGTTTAAGTGTTCAGTTTTTTCACTGTTCGTTAGTGAATTTATCTGTCTTTCATTTTGCATTTAAATTTCTTTACATATTTCATTAGTTTAGCAGGTACATAGATTTAAAAAAAAATGAGATTTGGTTCATTCTGTACTCTTAGGTGTAGGTACTTATTGAACCGGGGTATTTTCCACAATGAACCACCTTATTTTGGGTACCGTAATTATATTATTATACAATAATGAAGAATAATTAATTAAAATACACATAGTTTTATGCTTTTTATTGTGATGTCATTATATTTTGCTAACATAAAACACTTTTCTATATTATTTATCATCTTCCTCCATAATATGGATTATATTATAATGAGTCAAAAATTAACATATAACCTATAGAAAATATGAATAATGTAATAGAAAATACTCAAATAACGATAAAGAGATCAAAATTATTACTTACTATCAACCTTAATCAAAATCAGTCTGTTATAATTATAACTTTATATTTTTTTAGAAAATTACAGTTAGTTTCAAAAAAGTGCTATTAACGTTGTCTTTGAATTAACGATATTCTAGTAAGTTGGACTTAACATTCTAATCATACAATTATTTAGTTAATAATTAAAATCTTAAAAAATCACATAGCAAAAAACACTGGAAACAAATATAAATCTTCAAAAAATCAACTATTCTTCACATTTTTCAATAAGTACTTGGAAATATTATTGAGCTTTGCCATTTGACAGGCAACTTTTCAGCAATCCTTAACAGTCAGCCCGTAAAATTTTTGGGCACAGTCCACTATGTAGGCCTTCAATTCTTCTTTTTGATCGGTTTTAAACACCATACGGTTTTCGTATTTGGGTGTGAACCTCATCTTCATAAGATCATTTAAGGGAACGTTCAAGTTTTTAGCAATATAACAACGGGACGTAGGGTATGCTGATGCTCACTCCACATCGGTGAAGTTTTAATGCTTTAAGCATGTTTTCAACTAAATGGTCGCCTTTTTTTCTCGGTAAAACCATTGTTCGCGCCATCCTACAAAATTAATAAATTTACTATACATGTAAAGATCTAAGAGCGTCATCTCATGTTAAGAGCGCTGGTGGTGTAGTGGTAACACCCCTGCCTCACGATCCGTAGGGCGTGGGTTCAAACCCGGTCGTGCACCAATGAGTTTTTCCATTCGAAAAATTTATGTGCGCAATGCCAGTGCTCTTAAACGGTGAAGGAAAACATCGTGAGGAAACCGGCATACCCTAGAACCAAAAATTCGAAGGTAGGTATGTGTCATAGGTTCTTCTTCTTCAATTATGGCATCTGTCTCTTAGGTGTCATAGGTTAGTATTCTTATAAGCGGCGATGGGCTTGCAACCTGTCACGTACGGAATACTAACTACTGTGCAAAATGTGGGCATGTACCAAATGTCATGTTTGGACTTGCTTCTGACTACCCCCTTTAGATATCCTCAAAGATCTAAGTATCTAAAGATCTGAGGAGATATCTCCCGAGCCCGGGGATTACAGTCGTGATCATATTTGATAATAGTAATAAAGAAAATGCTATCTATTATACAATCCATACTAAAAATCAAAGAAGCCAGCAGAAAAAACTTACTTTTTGGTCAAATTTTCAACCAAATGCTCCTCACACAACCGTTGTTAGTGGGCCTCCCACACAAACTGGTGTGTGGAGGGGGGACACAAGCGCCTATCATTTACAGGCACAAGCACAAATAGGCAACGTCGCATTTCTGAGAAATATTGATGGTTCATTGTGCCTGCCTGGTTCAATCCAGAACTACCTACCCTACCTACTAACCTATTCAATTATTTGAATATAATAATACCTATTCAATTTTTGCCACCCATAGGTACCTACCTATGGGCAAATGTGTTAATCTGCCATTGGTTAGATAACTACTTAGTACCTGGGTGACCGAGCTTTGCTCGGTTTTTTTATTGGTAAACGACGTTTTCTAAAAATGAAACCTAGCTAGATCGATTTATCGCCCCCGAAACCCTCTGCATACTAAATTTTATGAAAATCGCTGGAGCCGTTTCCGAGATTACAATTAGGTATATATATATATACTTATACAATATATACACACAAGAATTGCTCCTTTAAAGGTATAAGATAAGAGCTAAGTAGCTCTCCTAAGGACTGAATGCCAGACTTCAACTATCGCACCTTCCATAACATTTTTTACCTGCTGATCTAAATGACTATCCCAACTTATCGTCATTATAAAAAGTAGCTTGATGAACGAGCTTTGCTCGGTTTTTTCCAAGGCGAAGTTTTCCAAAAATGAAACCTAGATAGATCGATTTATCGTCCCCAAAACCCCCTGCGTACTAAATTTCATGAAAATCGTTGGAGCCGTTTCCAAGATTCAGATTACCTATAAATATTTAAACATTTACCTATTTATACAAATATTACCTAAAAATACGAACTAAATACCTACCTAGTTCGCCCCGAACTGAGATGTCAGATGCTCAGATGTCTCGCGCGATGTCCACAATACTCATTTAGGGCCGCGCCGACCCCCCACAGCGCCTGTGTGCGAATCCTATGAAGCGCCTCTTTTTTTCACGAATCTTCATGTTTCAACTTAGGTACCTAGTGTCGCCTGATACGGCAAAAATTATAAATTTGGTCTATAAAAGTGGTGTACATTTTTTAGGTTTTACTTATCGATACTCCACTATAGAGAATATGTTGTTGTGTAAGTGTATCAAAAATAATTTCGATGGCGGCGCCTCTATTGTCTTGGCGCCTGTGTCTGCCGCACACTTCGCACATAGGGGCGGCTCGGCCCTGTACTCATTTGTATTCACGCCCTGAAGTGTTTGGACACACTTTATGTACATAAAGTGTGTACGTACATAGGTAGTGTTAGGCCTACGTAAGTTGGTCCTAATCACAAACTAATATTTCATTATCCTACCGAGGTAGATGCGGTTTTCTTAATTTTACTTTTTTCACTATATTTTTAGAACTATCTGTCCTATAATAAAAACTATTTTGGAATGTACAAGTAAAGGCCTTTCGTTGGATACCCCACTTAATAAAAAAAGAACTTTTTTTCGACTTTGGAACCCAATATCTTTACAACCCTTCAACCGATTCAAGCTCATAACTAATAGGCTTCCCAACAAATCTCTAGACCTTCTATGTTTCATGCAGATTGGATCAACGGTTCTTAAGTTATGGTCTAACAAACATATACCTACTTAGTTACACAAACAAATCTCCCTAGCTGCCACTGAGATCTTAGCTCGCTGCGCTCGCACGATCAATTAAAAAAAACTGTTTCGGAAAGCTTATTTTAAAATACCAGACTATTGATTGTGATGACAAAAAAGCTTGGGACGGACCAACTTCAACTCGGCTCGGCGTTCAACAATGATCATAGGTACAAAACGCTAGGCCCAGCAAATTTCTTGTCAGACGCGCGTAACTCAGCTCACGTGGTGCCTACCCGGATAAAAAGTAGCCTATTTAGGTATTCCAGGTCATACGCGTAGGTATTCCAAGTTTCGTCCGTTGAGCCGTTTCAGCGTGAAAGAGTAACAAACATCCATACATCCATCCATCATAGGTACCTACCTACATATAAACTTTGACGTTTATAATATTAGTAGGATATGTCTCTTTTGAGATCATTCTTGCCAATGTCGAGTGTTTTATTAATAGTAAGTAGTTGGTGCTCGGCTTTATTGGAAAAATAGCCGCCAAAATTACACAATAAAACTCAAAATAACACGAGAAAAATATAAAATAATGAGCGAGTTCAAGTCGAGGATTAATATTATTATTATTTTATCAGCCGTTTAGTGTCCCACTGCTGGGCAAAAGCCTCCCCCTCAATCTTCCAGACCTCGCGAACTTGAGCGAATTTGTTCCAATCTGCAAGGATCTTGTTCCAGTTCGTCCCGCCATGCGCCATCTCCGTCGCAGTGCCGGATTTATATTTTTTATGAGTGTAGGCCACTTTATTTCTGCCGCCCCATGTAAATACCTACCCTTCTAAAATAATAATTTTTTGGAAAATTATTATTTATATAAATTAATGAAAGTTAATAGTCCGGTCAAAATTGACGTGTTTGACTTTTATCCTCTGAAATCAAGTGACCGTCCTCTGAAATCTCCCGCCCCTAGGACGCTGCCGCCCCTAGGCCGCGGCCTATACGGCCTATTTATAAATCCAGGACTGCTCCGTCGAGAAATAAATAAAAGAAAATCAAACTTTTGTTTGTTGTTGTTGATAGATCATTCGCTCATTTGAGCGCTATAGACCGTACCACTTAGACGTAAATTAACTTCTTCCGTTTTCTTTAAAATCTAACTTAAAATGTAACCTAACTTAGCCGCCATTCCGAAGTTTTGTTTGTTCATATTTTTTTTTTTAATCAATTTGTGTGTTTTGTGTACTGACTGAGCGTTGCTGGCGCGTCAATCAACTGACATGATGATGACATATTGATTAATTGTCGTTAATCACTCGCGCGGAAATAGACAGCGATGACGTCGCGTCCGCTCAGAATAGGGATGCACGGATGACTTCCGGAATGCACTTTTTACATTCACTGAATGGTGATCCGGAGGGAAAAAAAAATGGCGGTTAGGTTAGGTTAGATTTGATTATCCAGAATAATTACGAAAATCCCATGAAATTTTCACTTACAATAAACAGTGCTGTGTTGTCTAAAAAATTCGAATCAGATTGGTGTAAATATTTCTATTCGTTCTCATAATTTGCGCTGACCGTCCCCGGCTATAAATATTCTAAATGTTAGATTTATCGAAGAATTTTCGTGTCTATATGTTAGATTTTAAAGAAAACGGAAGAAATTAATTTACGTAAGACTAGGCAGTAAGGTCTATGACTATGATAGCCTGCTAAATGAGCGAATAATGTAACAAAACAATCATTTATTGCGGTGGTTCGTCTCGGTTGAACGCGAAATTAAAATAATACTTAATGCGGTTTTTAATATTTTCCTTGTTCTTCAAGTTAAAGTTTTTAAAATAACGGTAAAATATCGAATTGAGTAGAATCGTCCTACCACAGTGTTTAAAGGTATTTATAGGTTACTAACTACTTATTTTCGCACTCAATATATCAAATCAAACTCAATTATGTAGAGAATAAATTGATTAGGCGTCTAAAACGATTCTATGATCCACTAGACGAAAACGAGTGACACAACATAAATGTATGAGTATCTAAGACCACTTTGACAGCGGTAAAGCAATTAATGTCAATTTATCGTCACTTGTCAACAAGCAATGTCTTTGTTTCGCGCCACTGTTCGCTGCCAAACTATTCACTGTCAAAATACATCAATTAAGTCTTTATTGCTCGGCTATAAAGAAGAAATTCCAACGACCAATGATTTTTTTACCGCAAACGTAAATTGGTCTTCTGCGTACGCGCAGTCGGCCGCGCTCAAAATTCCCCCATCCGCTCTCTGGTAATAGAATTTTACAGCTTTTTAATGATCTCCGACCACTTACTAAATTTCACTCGCGAGACATTTCTTTTCATGTTTATTTCCCTTTTTTTCTAACCGGTGAATAATTACGGGGCAGAAAGATTTAGCTAACGAGACTTGGGACGCGAGGAGATTTATCTTTTCGTAACAAATTTAGAAAATGAGACATCAGTGCGCGTTTAATGGATGCGCGTGTGTGTGTAACATAACAGCTAAATCGTTTTATTTGTTTGTGTGCGCGTCGAGAAACCAATTGGAAGTTGAACGGCTAATTTGAGTCGCGCCGGACGGGCCGCAGCGCAGCGTATTCGTGAGATTGTCGTTGGCATAATAAATAAATTAAATTTTACGATATATTTTCGCCAATGGCTCGTTATTATGAGTTACAGCTTGAAAACACTTTGATTTTTGTGGTGTTAAACAACGCAAAGAAAACAACATTTTATGAAAACAAATCTTAGGTAGGTAGGTAGCTAGGTACCCAACCCGCTCACACACCATAGCTTCTCTTTTTTTATGATTTATTGACTTGTCGAAAAATTTTTTGAGGATTTTTTTACCTACCTACTCATCTTTGAGTTTTTTTATTAAGCACAATCCTAGGTTTGACACAAGCAGTAGGTACCTAGGTAATCTAAGCACTGAGGAAGTAAAAAAATATTAAGATAGGTAATTTATGTTAGCTAAACCAACGCAGATATGTACGTATAGTTTTTAAATGTTTTGGACCTTTTTTGATCCTATTTAGGAACAAATCAGTACTCTATCTACATTACTTATTAAAATAAAATGCTGTCATTAAGCAATACCATAAACAACTAGAATAACTTAATTGGCGCCAAAAATAAGCCGCGTAACGTCACGGCGTGGGCTCAAATGGGCCGGGAAGGCGCGAAGTGAGGTTTTTTATATTCTTTATAATTGCTCCCACTTCTGAAGGCACTTGGCTCGTCTTACAGTGATTTATTGTGGTGTTAATAACGGATGAACTTTGAACGGAATGTGTTGTCTAGTTTTAAATTACTGATTGCTTTTGAACTTAATATTTAAGTTTAAATCTGTGGTATACTGAACATGTCAATATTGTCTGTGGCAATTGATTCATGATTCATACCCTCTCTTCTAATTGTCAATCATTACGGTGCGATAAATAATTTAAGTCTTAAATGCTTGCTTCACGCCTACATCATTATAAAATTTAGCTTTATAAATTTAATGTACCTTATGCCAATCCAATTCTCAGTAATAAATAGCTTGGGTTGACTGGTAAAAATTCCCTTGTGGGCTTAAACCTATTTTTTTGAATGCACTATAAAATTGGTAGGTATTAGGTACCTACTACCTTCAGAGTTTGACTCTTGTCGGTATAACTGATGGATCTCTCTCCATTTAGTTCTTTCCAGGGCAGCCTCCTTGACCTCTTTATACGACATGACAGCTACCTTCTCTTTCACTTGGTTCATATAGCTTGTCCTTGGTCTTCCTCTTCCTCTCTTTCCACTTTTCCTTCTATAATGTTTTTGATGAAACTGTCATGTCGTATAATATGGCCAATCATTTTTCCTCTTCTGTTCTCCACAACTTGTAATAGAGTCCTTTTCTCGTTTACCCTACGCAATACTTCCACATTTGTCATTTTTTCGGTCTACCTACTACCTACCTAACAAATAAAATAACGTGCATATATAGATGCAAATAACGTTAATAAAAATACCAAAACCAATGAAACGCTTATCCCACTTCTAAAACGGCATTTGATAGTCAATAACAGGTTTGTGATCATGACTGCAATGTCCATTTTGTTTTTTTTTTTCGCAGGATCATCAATATCTCGCGGCAAAAGAGCTCGAACCGCCTTCAGCGCGCAGCAGATCAAGTGTTTAGAAGCGGAGTTTGAGAAGAATCGCTACCTCTCTGTGGCTGCACGGGGCCGGCTGGCGAGACAGCTGAGACTCACTGAAACACAGGTAATTCAATTTAATTAAGAACGTTAATAGGTATGCCAAATCAGTTGAAAGTTTGTTACAGTAAAGTTTGTATGTATACAAATACACTAGTTTTTGTTGTAGTCAAAAACACCTATTAGTTTTGATTTTAAAGGCACTTAAACTTACGATAAATATCGAGGTCCCGCTAACAGTCACGTGACCGCATGTGACGTCAATTTCCAACGTTCTGCTTAGTAGTTGTGTTGTGTGATGACGTCACACGCATTGAGCACGAGTCCTCATCGCACGTTTACTTCTATAAATCGGAAACTAGTTGACGTATCAAAGTAATTCTTTCTCCTGTATTTTCATTTTTGACCGAGAATATGGAGAGGTAATATTCATAATGAGTTATCATTCTCCATTCTTAGTTAGCCTTTGTGAAAGGAGCCACAATTTCGCCAATGTCACGTTTTAGCGTTTCCTTTGTACGATGGAGTAGACCGGTGTGTGTGTAACGAAAATGGTCAGTTATGTATGTCTGATTAACTAGGCCCGAAGTACACTACACACCGATATTAAATTACATTTTGTCACGTTATGATAACGTATCGTGAAAACTAAAATCACGTCGGTCGGTGTTACCAAAATGACAGATTTGAACAACCATTGTAAGTCATTTGAAGTTATAATAAATGGTAATTCTTTAATTAATATTTTCAGATAAAAATCTGGTTTCAAAACCGACGAACAAAATGGAAACGAAAATACACGAACGACGTAGAATTATTGGCACAGCAGTATTATAGTAGTCTCGGCGTTGTTGCCCCTAGGCCTATGTTCGTGGGGGACAGACTCTGGGTCTTCAACTACCCTAACAGACCACCACAGCCGCAATGGATGAAACCAATCAACAACATCACAAATCAAATCGAACGCAATATGTTCCGAACACAGAAACCAGATGTCCCGCCTTTTTTAATCCCGCCCTCGTTTCCGAACGAAAGATTTCTACTTGACCGGAACTTGCCGAGTGTCAAAATTCCCGCGCAAAATAGACTACTTCCGCGCGAGGTTTTCAACAATATGGCGTCGGTCAATAGGAGTTTGGAAGTTTATAAAAATAATATTTTGAGCCACAGCTCACCCCAAGAGAACAACGTTGATCATTTAAGAAGATTGGAAGAAAACTTTAGTATTTAATGTCGTATGTATTTTTTTATATTTATTAATTACCTACCCTCTTTTTGTGACTACCTACATAATTTCGTTTTAATTAAAGTATGTGCACCGTTTCTGAAGTTTCCATTATAGCAAAACGTCACTTTTTGTATTATTATATCATCAAAAAGGGCTTATTTTTTTTTTGAATTCGTTCAGTAATGTCCCTTGCTACAGCGCTCTTCAAACCTAAACACACTTGCACACTCACTAGTTTAATTAATAGTAACTAGCTGACCCCACTTTGATTCTTCGAAGGATCAGAAAGAGTCAATAAAAGTCTAAGAGCGGTTTCGCACTACGTCCGATTCGAATCCGATCCGAACCCGTGAAAATATGGTCCGGAGTAGTTGTATTCTATGGTAATTTACGCACTAGATCCGATTTCTTTCCGTCATTTGTCATTTCCGTCACGTAAAATGACGTAAGTATGCCAAAAGGTGGCTCCTGAATTGCTTGGATTTGATTTGTATCAGAGATCGGTCTAGTGCGTAAGCAATATCCGCATTCGGGCCGAGTTTTCTAGATCCATATTTTCACGAGTTCGGATCGGATTCGGATCGGACGCAGTGCGTAACCGCTCTTAGGGTCGAGGGATATAAATAAAAAAACAGATACATGTGTTTAAATACATAATTTATTACTATGGTACATATGTTTCGAATGATGCCGAGATACATAAAAAAAATAACAATCAAAAGTCCTTCAGAGTAACAGTTCATTAACCAGTAACATTTTAGCTATTTTTTTGTTCGCAAACCACGCTTGACGCGACCGATCATGTTATTTATGACATAAATATATAATTACCAAAAATCCTTAACATTCAACACGCAACATACAACATCAAATATTTTCATTTAATATATAAACGTAAAAATTAACTCTCATTCACTTATTTTTCACTTTTCCATCGGACAGTTACCGTTGCCACGCTATGCTCTTTTTTTTTAATCAGAATCATCAAAAAAATCTTGTAAAATGCGTTTTTATAATATTTCCGTTAAAAATGCAAAATTACAAAGCTTAGGCAATATAATTATTGTCTATCAAATTATTTGCGACAGTGTTAAATTCGAAAAGAAAAAAAAAATAAGTGATCTTTGTCGGGGAATAACACATGTGGGTACCGCAAAGTGATCCTCTCACCACACTGAATCTTTTTCCACCAACGCGAACCCGACTACAGACTGAATAATGAATAATTGGATCAAAAAACGGAAGTGGTGTTTGCACTTTAGGTAACATCCGTTTATTTAAAAATAAATATTCCAAACTTTAAATAAGGAACGAGCAACTGTCAACGTCGCCATAGATAACAAATGACAAAGAAAATGGCGGTAAACCTTGGAAAATATACCATAGAGCGCGCTACAATTTAGCCTAGCCTTAAAACAAACATAGGCACTATAATCATTCGCTATGTTACGCTATATTATAATATCTGTGGGTGTAACTACGTTAGCGCGATTTCTAATACGCTTTCAATGTCACAAGTCAAACGCCATTAGTACAAAATGTAGTGATTATTTTATGTAGATACGGCGGATTGAATGAGTGCCGTGAGAATGGTATAAATGTGACAAGCCTTTTCCATTTAAACGTTGTATAAATCAACTAAAATACATGCAAATTTACTTTTTATATTCCATTCACTTTAGTAAAAGTTGCATCAAATGTACCAATAGACGAGAAAATCGGAAAATATGGGTATTGTCAATGAAAAATATATAATTCAAGAGCCGTTGATATGCAATAATAACTGAAAGAGCATGAGAAATCGCACAAACGTGATTACACTATAGTTGTACCTGCAATTCCGAATCAAAATGTCAAAGAAACATTCTAAAATCGACTTTTTTTTTCAAGAAATTCTGTCAATACATTTTTGAAAATGATTTCGTGGAGTAAACAGTAACGCGACAGTCGCGAAATCTATTAATAAATACGATATTTGAAATAGATTTTACTTATGATTTTGTAATAATGTAGGCACATTTAAATGATCAGGACTTGAGCATTATTAAATCTTTATTCCCAACATTTCCCCAAATTTTTAGAATAAAACGGTTCAAGGTATAATTATCATTGTTAAAATAATTGTTTAACAATTATTCGGTGTAAATCTTCACTAATATTATAAAGAAAAAAGATTTGTTAGTTGAGTTGAATAGGCTCCGAAACTACTTGACCGATTTGAAAAATTCCTTCACCAATGTGCAGAATGAAATTTCCGGACGAACAAAGGCTATGTAGGTACCTTTTTTTATGTAGGTACCTCGCAGGTGAAACCGAGGAAGGACGCTAGTGTATAATAAATTGACAGAATATTATCTTTGTTTACATTTTTGGTCCGGAACTGCGACAACTATAGAATGTTTCCCTAATATCTAGCCCATACGCGCTCCACAATATAACTTTCTTACGAATCTGAAACACTGTAAGTACGTTCATTTTGTAAAAACGGAACTCTCCTATCATTACATCTTACAAAATGGTATATTATAAGGTATATTATACTCATTTAGTGTGACTTAGAGATAGCGCGCACGGGTTACTTTTGTCGCCGTGACTGTTTCGTCACTCTCATCAAATCCGTGGCTATGTATGGAGATGTCACCCAGTTGTCACGCCGTACCATGCGCGCATCTCCATACATAACCACAGAGTTGATAGGAGTGACGAAACAGTCACGGTGACAAAATAAACCCGTGCGCGCTATTTCTTGCTTTTACGTTGACAAGATATTGGTGGTTAACTGTTGTTTTGACAGACTATCTAAAATACTATTTTTGTTCACTCCAAAGACTAAATTAACGAAACTATTTTAAATGACAGTTTTAAAAATGCTCAAATCGACATTTTGTTTGACAATTGAATTGATTTTCCACAATTATTCAGCACCAATTTAAATTGCTACTAAAATCATTGTTTGTTAAATTAATCGCTCATTTATTGAGCAGGCTTATAGTCATAGACTTTACTGCCTAGTCTTGCGTAAATTAATTTCTTCCGTTTTCTATAATCTAACTTAATCTAACCTAACCTCGCTACTAAAATCATGTAAAAAAACGTCAATTTAGTTACATTACTGTCATCTAAAATGTTACGTCTTTATAATGAACGAAATACAATACAAAATAGGATCGATTAAATTTTTTAGTTAGTCCGAAGCAACAGAATTACCACCATTGACAACTAAACGTGAGATCAACCTCTTTTGAAGTAGGGCTTGAGTGTATAATTTTTTCATGGTCAAAATTTCTGCCCATGTCTTGCCATAAAAGGAAATGTTTCAAAATGGACTGTTTTTGAACGTAAGACAGATAAAATGGTGAAAAAATACTGTAATTTTCGAAATAATACTCCAACTCTTATTTAAAGCAAAATGATTTGCAGAAAAACGTTAATAATGAGAAGTATTTTTAATAGTAACTTATTTTCCCGGGCGGCCATGACAGTGAAAAAGTTTGTAGCTTTCACAGTCACTTTACTTTGACAGGTTTTTGTTAAATTTGTCAACAGCTGTCAACATATTTTAATTACGCAATACCGCGCCGCCATGTTGTTTTTGTGTTGCACTCTTCGAGAAAGGTATTTAAAAAAACATACATTAAATAATGCAAAATAAAAAAAAATGATAATGGGAAAATGGTTTACATAATATTCAGCTTTGTTTAAAAAAGTGTATATACAAGGCCTAGGTAAGATACATTGCGAAACATCTCCTTTAGACAGACTTAAAAGTAAGCCATTATCTAAGGCCAGCCCTAGCTTAAGCACTGTAGACACAAGACAAAGTTTTTGTCTATGGAAAAGACAAGAAACAAAAAAGACAACATTTGTAGCAAAGGAGTACTGTAGCACCAAAACACAAATGTTAATTTGTCCTTAGTGCTCATTCTATAGGGGCTGGTAGACAAACCCCATGTTTACACCAGGTATAAGACAGGTATTCTACATGTAGGTATTCTGTTTTCATCAGTGAACACACATAAACATAAGTATTCTTGAGCTAAAAAATGACCCCACAGAAGTAGAACCCTGGTTGGCGTGGCTTGTCAATTATGCCAAAGAATTATAATCAAAAATTTACAGAAGCTTATAACACTGCAATTTCAACCCAAAAGACGATGGAATAAAGTCAACATTAATTATTTTTTGGCAAATCGAAAGTTTTGATGTTTGAAAGGTGTTGATGTTTTGCAGATATTTCCCTTGACAAATGCTTCTATTTTTATATGCATTCACTGGTTTTCATTTGGTTTTCAGTTTCAATTATGTCAAAGATTAACAGTACTTGTATAAGACTTGTATAGACGTTTTGTTCTTGTGTTAAACATGTTTTTAGATGTAAACACGGGGTTATATGTCCAAATATAGTATTGACCATACCTTAGGCTGCATTCAAGAGTTTTTGTAATTCCCTCGTATCGCCAGCTTAACACACCGTTTTTACAAAACAAATGTCATTCACCATAGTTTTTGTAGTAGCACTGATTGTTCTGTTATTATTAATAGATGTTTTAGCTTACAAGTTCGTATCGACATTTCACTATATCGCACTCTAGCTGCATACAGGTACCTGAAATAATTAAATAAATAAATAATAGCTAAGCAACTAACACTGTGAGCGCGAAAAAAAAACCGTTGTTCCATACATTTTAGCCCAGTAGGTATTGAACTTTTGTATGAAACAGCTGTTTTTTACGCGCTATCAGTGTTGGTTTCTTAGAAAAAGTTGGTTATATTAATGGGTACTTTAACCCCCTGAAGTTTTCGATAGACGTCTTTTTACACCCCGTATACTCGTAATATTATTCTTTTTTCTGGATTGTTTTTCAGTTAGTTTTTTTTTTAGATTTTTATATTTATCATCGTGCGCCGACCCAGCTCTAATCTAAACTCTAAAACACTAGGTTGGCTGGTAGAAAATGCCCCTAAGCCTTCCTTTTGCCACACATGCCGGCGCCCCCCCGCGCCCGCGCCGTGCTCCAGAGGTGAGAGCGTGCGTACCTGGCTAGCTGTCGTCCTGCAGCTCGGTGAAGCGGTTGCCGAGCGCGAGCGGCTGCCGCGCGGCGCGCGCCGGCGCCCCCCCGCCCGCGCCCGCGCCGTGCTCCAGAGGTGAGAGCGTGCGTACCTGGCTAGCTGTCGTCCTGCAGCTCGGTGAAGCGGTTGCCGAGCGCGAGCGGCTGCCGCGCGGCGCGCGCCGGCGCCCCCCCGCCCGCGCCCGCGCCGTGCTCCAGAGGTGAGAGCGTGCGTACCTGGCTAGCTGTCGTCCTGCAGCTCGGTGAAGCGGTTGCCGAGCGCGAGCGGCTGCCGCGCGGCGCGCGCCGGCGCCCCCCCGCCCGCGCCCGCGCCCGCGCCGCCCGCCGTGCTCCAGCCGCCGCCGCGCTTGCCGCCCGCGCCCAGCACCGGGAAGTAGTCGTCGTTGTGGATGTCGGGCAGGTGTTTCTGGAAACAACACGATACTTTGTAACTTTGATGTTTGACAAGCCCGGGGATTACAATCGTGATAATGCTTGTTTTAAAAACCGATATCATATAGATACACTTACAATTTTAATATCAATAATATTGACCTATTATGCTATAAAAAAAAACATGGTCACGACTGTAACTCCAGGCTCGGTAGATATCTCCTCAGATCTTTAGTAACTTAGATCTTTTGAGGATATCTAAGGAGGATAGTCAAATGTCAAGTCCGCATACATACATACATACATAAAATCACGCCTGTTTCCCGACGGGGTAGGCAGAGACCACGGATCTCCACTTGCTACGATCCTGACAAACTTCTTTTGCTTCATTCACTCTCATTACATTGTTCATACATGCGCGTCGGTTAAGGGTACTCTGGACCTGGCCTTTCTCTAGTACGTCCCCAATTTAATCGAGGTACGTACGCCGTGGTCTTCCCCTTCCAACTGTTCCATTCAAACTCTCCTTATACAACTGTTTCGTCATTCTCCTTTCATCCATCCTTTCTACTTGCCCAAACCATCTTAACATACCCTTCTCAATTTTCATCACTACGTCTTCTTTCACTCCACAACGTTCTCTTATCACACTGTTCTTTACTCTATCATTCAAAGTTAAACCACACATACTTCTCAAAGCTCTCATTTCCACTGCATTTATTCTACTCTGATGCTTCATCTGCAATACCCAACTTTCGCTACCATACATCAATGTCGGCACTAACACTCATTTCACTCATAGCCCGCATTTAGTGGTTAATATTCCATACGTGATAGTTTGCAAGCCCATCGCCGCTTTCATAAGAATACTAACCTATAACACACACCTTAGACGTTTTGGTTCTAGGGTGAGCTAGTTTCCTCACGATGTTTTCCTTTACCGTTTAAGAGCACTGGCATTGCACATACTTTTTTCGAATGGAAAAACTAATTGGTGCACGTCCAGCTTTGAACCTACGACCTTCGGATCGTGTAGCAATAACATTTATAAAAGACCACCTCAGGATCCTACTATAGGACTCCTAAGTTTCTCACCGGTTGCGCGCGGCGTGCCACGGGCTCGGGCTGCGCCCGCGCCCTCACGGGAGGCACGTACACTGAGGGCTTCACCTCACGCGGCTTGGGCTCCTCGACCGGCGGCGGGGGCGGGGGCGCCTGCTCTGATTCCACCTGCAAGTATATTTCAATTAGGATGAGCGACCAGACTTTAAATCCATGGACATGTTAGCTGGCTATGTCATTGTAATCTGAAAATCTGGCTAGATGGCGTTTTGGGAATTGTCCAAATTTATTTAGTCTTACCCGTATTTTTATAAAAGCAAAGCGGCCAACAACTTTACAGCTAACGAAAAAGAGAAGAAGAGTGAAATTAACATTAACTTCTTCTTCTTCTTCAATTATGGCATCTGTCTCTTAGAGAACAATTTTGCCAGTGTCAAGTGTATTTATTTATAAGTATTGTCAACGTCACAGAGTCATAGTCTAGTAGTCAAGTCAATTTTAAACAAAAGATGGCTGTTTTGTTGAAAATTTTCGGGATTTCCTCTGATGGAATTTGAAGAGAACTATTCACTCTAATTCACATACTTTACACTCGCGTCAAGAACCCGGGCTTTATTGGCAAAATAACCACCAAGATTACGCAATAAAACTCAAAATAACACGAGAAAACATATAAAAACCAGAGCGACGTAGTTGTCAGGCAAATACACCGCAGAAAATCCTAACATTAACTTGTGATTTGGCAAAAGAAATATGACACTTTAGCTGTCGCAAATGTCACTGTCTCTTCTGTAGAGAAATGCTGTCTACGATGCTCATGCTAGGTTGACTGCGACGGACTGAAGTCCATTCATCTTGCATTTACAGTGCACAAACAAAGTTTCATGAAAATCGCTCCACGCGTTAAGAAGTTTCATACAACGTTTTCACCCCTTAAAGGAGGAATTTCTAAAAATCTCGCCTAAGGATGGTTTTGTTATAAAAAGAAACCAGCTTCCAAATTTCAGCTTTCTAGACTAATTCATCATCACATCACCGACAGTCAGTCAGTCAGTCAGTCAGTCAGTCAGTCAGAGAGATTAAGCTCTTATATAGGTATAGATGATGAGCAAACTTGCTACTGACAGGTTTGTTCCATGGTCCCTTGCCCTTGCTGTTGTCTGGTGTGGAGTCTTCTGAGGCGGAGTCTCTGCACTGCTCCTCAGCATTTTTGCCACCTTGCAGCACCTGAATCTTCAGGCCGGTGTAGTCTTTTACAGTTTCCTCATATTCCTTCCATTCTTCCTCTTCCTGTAATACAGAATTTTGAAATACAGATTAATATAAAATTGCAGACCAGTCATAATCAAAATTTTGTGTGTGTATAGTTTGTGCCTATAAAACAATGTAACAACTGATTGGATTTTCATGAAATTTGGTATGAATGTAAAGTATAGGTAACTTAAATTTTTAAAATTTTAATATCTTCATTGAATTTCCAAGGGAATTAACAGAGTGTATATTATCCTACTAATATTATAAACAAATGTTTGTAAAAATGTATGGATGTATGTTTGTTACTCTTTCACGCTGAAACGGCTGAACAGATCTAGATGAAATTTGGCACAGATATAGATTATAGTCTGGAATAGCACATGGGTTACTTTTTATCCCGGAAAAATGTACGGTTCCCGCGGAATAGATTTGTTTTTGTTTTTCAAGGTACCACGCGTGCGAAGCCGTGGGCGGAAGCTAGTATACAATAAATAATGATGTTAAAAACATAAAGCCTCATTTTCCACCATATTATTAGACACACAAAGTTATTATAGGTAAATATGTACACAGCCATTAACTTACCTACAAGTCACAGAATATGTAAATACTGATATTGAGCCAATAACTTTGCTTATCAGTGTTAATGTTTTGTGTTTCTGGTAAGGTAATGATTTATTAATTGTGTTTTAATATATTATTATTTTTATTACAATAAATATAATAATTAGTACCTGGCTGACCAAGTTTTGCTCAGTTTTTTTTGGTAAAACTCGTTTTTTGGTAAATGAAACCTATGTAGGTAGTTTGATTTATCACCCCCAAAATACATAATTTCATGAGTTCTAAAGATGGTTTCATTTTCAGGCAATGAAAAACTGCTACTGTTTTACCGACACAGCAAAACTAAAGCTACTTGACAATAGATGGCGTTGTTTAAAAACGTTAAAAACATCGTAAAAAAAACCAAGCAAAGCTCGGTCATCCAGGTAGGTACTATAACTAAGTAGTAACAAAAGTCAGTGTAAATATTTTCAAAGTCCTTGGTTTAGTGATAACCATTTCCTTTGTGAGAATCAATCGGATGATTATATTCAGTGGGAATTCCCCTAAACGGTCTCTGCAATTTTTGATTATGCCAACAAAACTAATAGGTATATTAATTTAAATAACTAGTTTACACGCGCGGCTTTTCATGCATGGAACCTACCCAAGTAAAAACTAGGCTGTGTTATTCCAAGACAAAAGATATGCATATTCCAAGTTTCATCCAGATCCGTTCAGCTGTTTCAGCGTGAAAGAGTAACAAACATCCATCCATTCTCACAAACTTTCGAATAACATTTGCTAAATCAACAGCTTTATGATGTCCCCTTTTTATTGTAAAACCATTTTTAGTTAATAGTAACAATGAAAAATGTAGGGGTGATTAAATTTTTTTAATGTGAACAGTAAGTTTAATAGAAGGAGATAGCATTATTGTATTATTAATGGGTTTTTCCAAGTCATATTCATGAGGTCATGACCTGATATTAATTACCTGTCTAACCTACAGAACCTTGACTTGTTTAATATGTCACATTAAGGGATGAATCACGATAGACACGTACGAAGGTATTGGATGGTAAGAATTGATCCCAATTTATTGGAATTACTTATCCCTACTGAGTCTGGGAACTAGGTCACAGCGAGTGCAAGGCATGGAGCGATATTTGACTTGTTCGGGGCAATACAAACGAGATTATGGGTGGGAAATTGCATTATCATGATTCGACAAATTGTAGGTTGATTGTCCGAGACAGCTGAGCATGCGATTTCGTTCGAGGATAACGTTTGAGGCGGAAACTCACCGGCTGGCGACTCGGCTCCTCACCCTCCTGAACCGGCCGTTCCTTTTTAGGCCTTACTTCAGGTTTCTGCTTAGGTTCATCCAATTTCTTCGCCATTTCATCGGCGGTGGCAAATTTCTTGACCGCCTTCGACTTTTTGCGGTCTTTCTTCGCGAAGAAATCGTCTAAATCGGCCATTTTCTATTTTTATATATAAACTACAGTATGTTTTGCACCGGTTTGGATAATTACAGTAATATTTGAACGTAATAAAAGGGGGGAAATAGGCCCCCAAAAAGTGAAACGACTTGTAGCAAGCGTGGCCGACTGTTTCTTTTTTTTTAATGGATTGGATGGCAGGATTTAATGTTGCCTCAGCGGAAAAAGTGTCAACGGAAAAACTACCATTTCAGTGCACAAACTTCTATTATAACATGGCAATATTTTTTTAGCCAACTTCAAAAAGGTGGTAGGAATTCTCAAGAAATTCTCCCTAGTTTTATATTTGGTTTGTTTATTTGTTCAGCTGTAGACAACGCGTTGAATAAAGTTTCATCGTTATTATATTGAGGTTAAATGTAACCACGGATGGACCTACGCTATTTTATCAGACTATTTAAATAGGTATCTTAATCTGCAGCTAATTATTTTAACAAAATAAATTATGTCCAATCGTTCGTTTTACACCTTGTAAAGTAATCTACATACAAAGTAGAATTCTAATTACTACCTACATATTCCAAAGATTTAAATCTTAGATATGCCCGGACGCCAAAAACTGTGGCACTCTTTTTACTTGTGTGTGTTAACAAAATGCCGATGCACGCACACTAATGATAAGTCAAATATGAAGCAAACAATTATTTCACCATTTATTGTGCAATTATATTGCACGATCTTTCGTAAAAAAAATATGCTTATTCCTTGTGTACCCTGAAATTGAAAATATTTGGTGTGCCAAATGAGCGAGCTATCTCATTTCGTATGATAACAAAACGGCGCGGTCTCAGTACCGTACGGGCATATTATCTGCGATTTAAATCTTTGACATATTCATAATCTGCTTCATTCTTTTTGTGTTCGTTATTATTTGGAAGGTAGGTAGGTACTTATCGATAGACTTACCACCTCTAACAATTAAGCTGACTGAGCGAGCGAAGCGAGTGAAAATATCAGTGGCAAGTAGGGCAATTTGTATGTTTGTGTAGGGTACATCGTCGTACAATGAACCAGGTAAATTTTGGAAGCCATGAACTTCGTGTTTCTTTGGTTTAAGTGTTCAGTTTTTTCACTGTTCGTTAGTCAATTTATCTGTCTTTCATTTTGCATTTAAATTTCTTTACATTTTTCATTAGTTAAGTAGGTACATCGTTTTTTTTTTTTTTTAAATGAGATTTGGTTCATTCTGTACTCTTAGGTGTACTTATTGAACCGGGGTATTTTCCACAATGAACCACCTTATTTTGGTAACCGTAATCATATTATTATACATTAATAAAGAATAATAAATTTAAATACAAATAGTTTTATGCTTTTTATTGTGATGTAATTATATTTTGTTAACATAAAACACTTTTATCTATTTTTTAATTATCTTCCTACATTTGATCAGTCAAAAATTAACATTTAATTTATACAAAATAAGAATAATATAATAGAAAATACCTACTCAAATCACTATAAAGAGATCAAAATTATTACTTAATATCAACTTTAATCAAAATCAGTCTGTTATAATTATAACTTTATAATTTTTTCGAAAATTACAGTTAGGATCAAAAAAGTGCTATTAACGTTGTCTTTGAATAAAAAAATAATAATAATAAATATGATCACGACTGTAATCCCCAGGCTCTGTAGATATCTCCTCAGATCTTTAGTTACTTAGATCTTTGAAGATATCTAAAGGGGGTAGTCAGAGGCAAGTCCAAACATGACATTTGGTACATGCCCACATTTTGCACAGTAGTTAGTATTCCATACGTGACAGGTTGCAAGCCCATCGCCGCTCATAAGAATACTAACCTATGACACATACCTTCGAATTTTTGGTTCTAGGGTATACCGGTTTCCTCACGATGTTTTCCTTCACCGTTTAAGAGCACTGGCATTGCGCACATAAGTTTTTCGAATGGAAAAACTCATTGGTGCACGACCAGGTTTGAACCCACGACCTTCGGATCGTGAGGCAGGGGTGCTACCACTACACCACCAGCGCTCTCTTTGAATTAATGATATTCTAATAAGTCTGACTTAACATTCTAATCATATTATTATTTTGTTAATGATTATAATCTTAAAAAATCACATAGAAAAATACACTGGAAACAACTATAAATCTTCAAAAAATCAACCATTCTTCACATTTGTCAATAAGTACTTGGAAATATTATTGAGCTTTGCCATTTGATAGGCAACTTTTCGGCAATCCTTAATAGCCAGCCCGTAAAATTTTTGGGCACAGTCCACTATGTAGGCCTTCAATTCTTCTTCTTGATCGGTTGTAAACACCATACTGTTTTTATATTTGGGTGTGAGCATCATCTTCATAAGATCAATTAAGGGAACGTTCAAGTTTTTAGCAACATAACGACGCAACGTAGGCTATGCTGATGCTCACTCCACATCGGTGAAGTTTTGATGCTTTAAGCATTTTTTCAACTGAATGGTCACCTTTTTTTTTCTCGGTAAAACCTGTGTTCGCGCCATCCTACAAAATTAATAAATATTACTAGACATGTAAAGATCTACCGAACGACTTGCAACAAGCTTTGTAGCTAAATAGTCCTACATTATAAAAATATTACCTACATTATAATTTTATTGCACGTAAGTGTAATGCGTTAGTTAAAGGATAGGTTACACAATGAACCAGGTTCAATGTGAACTACCTCGATGTGGTTCGATGAGAGACACAGCACAAGCTTTGTATTAAATTCAAAATCTCAACGGTTTAATCTCGATATTTCAAACTCAAGTACGGTACATTAGAAAGTTAAATATAGGGTTATTTAATAATGGTAATAAAAAAAATGCTATCTATTATACAACCCACACTAAAAATCAAAGAAGCCAGCAGAAAAAACGTACTTTTTGGTTCAATTTTCAATCAAACGCTCCTCACACAACCGTTGTTAGAGGGCGTCCCGCTAAAACTGGTGTGCGGAGGGGCAAGCGCCTATCATTTACAGGCACAAGCACAAATAGGCAACGTCGCATTTCCGAGAAATATTGATGGTTCATTGTGGCTGCCTGGTTCAATCCAGAACTACCTACCCTATACTTGTTTGTTAGAGCATGTAACTTAAAACCGTTAATCCAATCTGCATGAAGCTTGGAAGGTCTAGGAGATACTGCTATGTAGATTTGCTGGGAAGTTTAAAAGAGCTTAATCAGTGAAGGAGTTGTAAAAATATACGGATCCAAAGTCGAAAAAAAACTTTTTAAATTTACCGAGTGTAAGTATCAAATGAAAAGCCTTTATGTACTTGTACATTCCGAAATGGTTTTTATTTTTATTCTAGAATGGATAGATTTTGAACATGATGAAAAGTTAATATTAAGAATATTTTCCCCATATTCACATACTTACCTAACTAAATTTAAAAGCCTACCAATATGCGAGAAGCTAGCCTCAGTACGAATTCGCTAACCGTTTGAATCTGACGGATTATAGCTACAGTTGAAACCTCAGTTCTTATCACATTCGCTCAGGTATCGACGTGAACCGATAAATCCTTATCTTATCTACCTGCCTCTTGACCACAATAGTCCGAAAAAGGAATAAAAATGTTGGCTCCCGTCGCTAGAATATCGAACCAAATCGCCAGAAATGTGATGAAAACGACTGTGAGGAATGGGTCCCATGGAGGCGTACCTGGAGAGGTATGTACTATGTACCCATGTTTTTTTTATTACGTAACCTTCTTTGATGTACCTATCAATTTAAAATTAAAAAATTACATGAACGAAAATTGTGTCGAGGACACGTAAAAACAAGAAATTTGAGTGTTTTAATGGATTTTTTGGATTTAGGGTTTTTTAATACCACTTTAGAGATACTTAGGTTGGTAAGTACATTGTATTCTAGCCTTTTAATACAAATTATGCATTAGCTTTACCCTTTTACCTAAGTAAATACTTGATAAGTACTTAGGTGTTGAGTGCGTGCGTGGGGCGTAGCATACCTATCATTAACACGTAGACCATTGTAAGTAGCTACCTACTTTTAAAATAAAAACCTACTCTAAGTGTCACTTCAGGAAAACAATTTAAAAAAATAGGTACTCTCTTACGTACCTACACTAGGGATTAATAAAATATAGGGAAAAAAATTATATTACTGCCATCCAGTGTATGTACCTACCTAGGTACCTAAGTATTGCATACATTGACATATTGTATGTTTACACAAGATACGAAAACAATCTGTGTGTGGTTATACCAGCATAAATAACAAGTAAGTAAGTAGGTACATATACCTACTTACGGTTTGTGTGAGTTTAGTTTATTTACTAGGTACCTAATAAAATAACAAAATAGAAAGGAACAAGTGAATTGATGCATTAAAACTACATCTTTTATTGATATTAACACTCGAAATCACGTAATTAATGATGGCATAAATAGATTTTTAATATTTTTTTTATTTAAAAACACTTTATTTACGTAGTAAGGTAAGGTATAAGAAATTCATGTGTGTGAATCAGTTGAGCTATCTAAGGACACCGTTACAAACGATCTATAGATAGCTCAACTGATCCAGATTACTGCCAGAGGGAAGCGCCCCCAAGACGCTGGCATTATCACGTTGAATAGTAATATTAAAACGAAGAGCCAAATATGAACCCAGATCATAATCCTGATCGGGATCCTTAAAATTGCATTAAAAACTAATAAAATAACGAACGTAGGTAGATAGGTACTATATAATATACCTAAGCTGTAGGTAGGTATGTAGTTACCTACTCGTAGGACGTTTCAAGGAGAACTGTCTGACCTTCATACAAGTGCGAAATAATAAAATTAGGAGTGGTTCGGGTAACGGCGGATCCAAGGGGAGGGGATCATGGGGGTCATGACCCCCCCCTGGGCTGTGCCCCGGGCCTAGGTGGACCACTACTTAAAATTTATAACTTTTTGTGACTTGACCACGACTATGTGAACCCCCCCGGGCACCAAAGCTGGTTCCGCCCTAGTCGGGTGTGTTTATTGATGAGGTGTTTACCTACCTGTAGATTTAATTGAATTAATAATGCTAAAGGGTGTTATGATTAGTTAAAAGTACTTATATGGATGACTGGTTTTTTTTCGTAAACGACGTTTTACTAAAAATGAAACCTAGCTATATCGATTTCTCGCTCCCGAAATCCCCTGCATACTAACTTTCATGAAAATCGTTGCAGCCGTTTCCGAGCTTAGATTATATAATACATAAAATTAAAACAAAAGTTTGGCTTAAGTAAGTGGTGCCATCTACCGAGACAAAAGTTTTGTAGGTGATTTTCACGAACTGTATTTGTTTTTTATTTTATTGAATCCATTGATGTATTAAAGCTAGCATAGTGATTGAGTCGTATGTTACAATTTATTTTTAACTGGTTAGGTATGTACTGTAGCCACATTGCAATAGCGCTATTATGGCTGTCAATTATAATGGCTTTTTAACCAACTGTCAAATATACAAACACCTAAATAAATGAAAGGTCGAATCCAAAATAACATTACATCACTGAGCGTTATTAATACTAAGTGCACTTAGCTCATTTTTGCACAGTTGGTAGGTACCATTTTATAGGTGACGGGATGTATTTAGGTAACCTACAAAATTTTAATTAGGTATTCAGTTAGGCACCTACCGACTTCACTTGCGTGCAAAAAAATCAACCCACTCCGAACAGTAATTAAAGTCTGTGATGGACTGATTTATTTGTACGCAAGTATAATTATATCTAAAAATACATTTAAACGAGCAATTATTGTATGTACCTATAATAATAGTATAAAAAAAACTTTTGCAATAAAAATTTGTTTTTCGAATTGAGTTGTCAATTAGTCATAATTTTGTATAGGTAATTAAGCCAAACCATTTGTAAAGATTTTTGTTTTTTTTTTTCTTCCAGAACTTACCATTCAATATCTACAACCGCACGCGCCTCACTTTCCACTTTTTCTGGTTCTTCGCTACAGGATTCGGTGCTCCCTTCCTGATCGTGAGGCATCAGATGCTCAAGAACTAACACTACATAATATGTAAGTTTCTGAATTTACTTTACACAATAATACTTAGGTAACTACTAATAAAAGCACGTCCCTATTCTCTCAATACCGAGAGTAGAGAAGTAAGGTACGGGTTTTATAACACAGCTCCCGATTACCTACACTTACACTGTCAGCAGTTATGTTACACCCTGTATGGCCGTTACAATCTTTACTTTTTACTAATATTATAAATGCGAAAGTAACTGTCTGTGTGTTACGCAATCACACCCAAACTACTGATCCGATTTATATAGATAGTCTAGCTAGAGCTTGAGAAAGGAAATTTAGTAAAAAAAAATGCGGACAAAGTCGCGAGCAGTGACTAGTAATACTAATAAAAATGAAAAAAAATTGTCTCTGGTTTTAGTTTCTACGTACCTACGTAACTTATCATAAGTTTATGACCTATTGTTTGCCAGAAACAAATCCTGAAGTTCTATAATCAGTTATTTGAGCCTGTACAATTTATATTTTACTTCTACGAATCATTTTATGATCCATTGTTCCTACTTTGAAGTTATGTTTGTTACTATATTGTTTCAAATTCACTGTATTTGTTGTTTCCAGGTACATATTGAGAGATGATAGTCAACATAACAATATTAATTTTAGTGAAACAATTATACTTTGTAGTCCGTAAATCTCAATTAAACCTCTAAAAATATAAAAAATGTTTTTTTTATTTAGTCGTAATTATTATTTTTGGATGCGTTCAATTCGCCACACAAAAGCTACCATGGAACAGATAATTTCTGAACGCAATAGTAGCTTTTTAGAAAAAGTTTACAATACGAAAGAGACAGAGAGAGGAGTGGAAATCGAATTTTCCTGCTAATACTTCTAGCCTGATTTATAAGAATCTCTGAAAATTTCTTTAAAATGCTTGGACCTTTGGCTCGCGTTTCCAACAATTTAGGCAGGAATGTGATGACGACCTTGGTGAGGCGGAGCCACTCCAATGGAGGTATTCCTGGCGAGGTGAGTTCCAAATTCAAAATTTTTATTACATAATCGCATCATAATTCGCTTGTTTCTGTTAGCTACTTTTCCTAAAAATACACTGCACGATTTAAATTATGGATAATTAGTCTAACTGATAGTCGGCTAACGGTTTCAATAGCGTTATAACAAAAATAGAGACAGACGACTCTGACAGCGATAAGAGGTTATCTTTCAGTTCAGGGAACCTAATAAAATTCATCATCATCATCTTCCTGCCCTTTTCCCACGTTATGTGGGGTTGGGAAATCTTCCATTTCCCTCTATCATTCGTCATCTAACTACTCACTTTTCACACAATCTAAAAAAAGAAAGGAAAAAAAAAGGGAACCTAATAAAATTATGACCAAAAAATTTAAGTAAATATGTACTTACCTATGAAAATGTAGAAAGACACTGGCAAATGATTGTTTTTAATTTCCTATTTAAAATCATAGTTTAAGTCGGGGCTCTAGTCAGGTTCTTAAAAATTCTACAAGCAAGAATTATACATACATAATTATGTACATATAGGTACCTTGTGATCTTGTTTCTTAGAGTAATTTAAACATTATTTACAATTCTACAACACTAGTAGAACTTGCCACAACTTCAACATCCCATTGCTTATAGAGGTTGAATTTTGGGAATTTCTATATGCTACAAGAAATGCACCTTCCAAATATCAAATCTCTAGGACCAGTGGTTAAAGCTTGAATGGTTTTTGTCATCATTCATCATTCTCCTGCCCTTATCCCAAGCGTGCGTGGGGTTGGCACATGTTTTCTTCCACTCACTCCTATCATTCGTCAACTCTGAATCAACTCCTCTTACATTCATAATTCATCTTTCACACAATCAAACCACTTCTTCTTCAGCCTTCCTCTACCTGCACACCCAGCCACACTCATACCTACCTCTTTGGTGACATGATTGTCATCTCTCCTCATCACATGTCCATACCATGCTAATATCCTTATCTTTTCAGTAACAGGCGCCACTTTCAGACCTCTAACATACTCATTCCTAATTCTGTCCAACCATGTCACCCCACACATACATCTTAACAAATAATAATGGATCAGCAAATCACGTCAAATTATTTTATGTCTGAATGTTTTTATACAGAGTATTGTGATAATGTTTTTCAGAACCTGCCGTTCGACATCACCAACCGCTACAAGCTGACTTTATACTTCACGCTGTTCTTCGGCTCCGGCCTGGCCGCTCCGTACCTCATCTGCCGCCACCAGCTTCTGAAGAAGTATGTATACTAACTAAAACCATGCTATTTTGAGTTTATAACAAAACTTTATTACAAATACCCTACCCTTAAAAATTTATTAATTAATTAATGAACTAAATTAACTGTCTACTACATAAAAACTTGAGAGGTGTTAAGGGACACCCGGATGGAACGAAGTTCCTTTCGATAAATTTGTGAGAGAGAGAGACAGACAGAAACATGCGCACGCCGCACGGCTTACAACTACAACTATAGCAAAAAGTGTCGTTACAACTTTTCGTGAGAATTTTTTCCGTCTAGCCCCCTTTCAAAACGCGCGATAAGGTACTTCATTCCAAAAGTAACATGTACATTATTGCCATATGTTGGTATAATAAGAATCTATCTTTATAAGATACTAGCTTCCGCTCGCGGCTTTGCTCGCGAGGTACCTACATGAGATATAGACTATGTTACTCGGGGATATTGTAGCATTCTAATGGTAAAAGAATTTTTTAAATCCGACCAGTAGTTTTTCAGTTTATTTGTTACAAACAAAAATACAAAACTTTCCCCTTTATAATATTAGTATAGATATAGACTAGCTTCCGCTCGCGGCTTTGCTCGCGAGGTACCTACATAATATATAGATTACTCAGCAATAATGTTCCAATGGTAAAAGAATTGTTGAAATTGTACCAGTAGTTTTTAATTTTATTAATTATACAAACAAAAATACAAAACTTTTCTCTTTATAATATTCGTAAAGAAAAGTGATTAAATTGAGGCTTGGATTCTTTTATCTTACTGGGTACTACAAATTGTGTACCTATATAAGTTGTTTGTCTGGAATTCAGCTTTCAACATTAATTTAATGGTAGGGGGTAAATGTAGGGGGGTTGGGTATGTATATAATGTATGTATGTATGCAAAATCCCTTGCCTGTCGCTATAGTCCAAACTGCTGGGGAGGTTTTGACAAATGAGGTCTAAATCAAAGAATGACATAGGCTGTATAAAATGTCATTATTTCAATAATAAATGACTTTCTGTCCGTTTTTTTTTACATGTTTGCAATAAATAAATACTGGTCTTATATTTAAAATCTACTGAATTGTTTCAGGTAAGGTGATGAGATGTTCGCTGTGAAATCAAATTAGTTGTAAGCTAGCAAGTGTAATATAATTTATGGTTGAATTAAACATTCTGTTCTAGAACCATGATGTTGTTTTGTAGAACTTAGAAATTATTGAAATCCCCAATCCAATATTATTATGGGTAACCAAACCAGTAAGCTAACTGGTTCAAAGGAGCTTGTGACAAGATTAAAAGAAGTACTGAAAATATTAAGATTTTGTACAATAATAATACAATAAATAAATAAATAATGCTGGACAATCCACACAGCATCATCTAGCCCCAAAAAAAGCTACTCAAAGCTTGTGTTATGGGTACTAGATAACTTATTTAATACATTTTATACATAGATAGATATATTTTTAATATACATAGAAAACATCCAGACCAACGGAACAAATTTCTGCAGATCGTACACAAATTTGTTCCGCGGCGGGAATCGAACCCGCAACCTCTTGCGTCGTAGGCGGACTTTAGCCCGCTGCGCCACTGAGGTCGTCAATTATTATATCTTCATACAATCATTTCTGTTTCCATGAGGTAAGCAATCTTCAATGAAAAAAAGCTCAAGATAAGGAAGAGATCATGCATGGTACACATTGCTGACATTACGTCCTAGTTGGTACATAAAAAATAACTAGGTAATTTAGACAACACACACAAGATAGCGTTAGGCCAAGCTACAAATATTAAAAAAAACACTTGACAGAATCTGACAATTTGACTTACTTTGTGACATTGACAATACTACTAACTTAAACACTTGACATTGGCACAATCTATATCTATATAAGAGCTTAACCTGACTGACTGACTGACTGACTGACTGACTGACTGACTGACTGACTGACTGACTGACTGATTTATCATCGCCCAGCCGAAACCGCTGAAGCTAGAAAGCTGAAATTTGGAAGGTGGTTTCCTTTTATAACAAAAGCACCCACTAAGACGGGATTTTTGGAAATTCCACCTCTAAGGGGGTGAAAAAGGGTGAAAACGTTAGTATGAAACTTTTTAACGCGTGGAGTGATTTTCATGAAACTTTGTTTGTGCTCTGTAAATGCAAAATGAATGGACACGTGTTTCAGGATTTTTCAATATAACCATCAAAAAGGGGTCAAATGTGGGGTCAATTTTTGTATGGGAACTTTTTAACGGGTGGTGCGATTGGCCTGAAACTTTGTTTGTGTACTGTAAATGTAAAATAAATGAACACGTGTTTCAGGATTTTTCAATATAACCTTCAAAGAGGGGTCAAAGGGGGGTCAATGATTGTATGGAATTTTTCTAACGGGTGGTGCGATTGGTCTGAAACTTTTCTTGTGTACTGTAAATGCAAAATGAATGGCCACGTGTTTCAGGATTTTTCAAAATAACCTTCAAAAAGGGGTCAAATGTGGGGTCAATGTTTGTATGTGAACTTTTTAACGGGTGGTGCGAATGGTCTGAAACTTTGTTTGTGTACTGCAAATACAAATTGAACGGGCACGTGTTTCAGGATATTTCGATATAACCTTGAAAAAGGGGTCAAATGTGGGGTCAATGTTTGTATGGGATCTTTTTAACCTGGTGCGATTGGTCTGAAACTTTGTTTCGTGTTTCAGGATTTTTCAATACAACTTTAAAAAAGGGGGTCAAATAGGGGGGTCAATGTTTATATGAAATTTTTTTAACGTGTGGTGCGATTGGCCTTAAACTTTGTTTCCTGTTTCAGAATTTTTCAATATAACTCTAAAAAAGGGGTCAATGTTTGTATGGGATTTTTTTAACGGGTGGTGCGATTGTCTGAGAGTCTGAAACTTTGTGTACTTACTGTAAATACAAAATAAATGGACACGTGTTTCAGGATTTTTCAATGTAAACTTCAAAAAGGGGTCAAATGTGGGGTCAATGTTTTTATGAGTACTTTTTAAAGGGTGGTGCGATTGGTCTTAATTTTGGTTTGGATACTTTAAATGCAAAATAAATAGAAACGTATTCCTGGATTACGTAAAAAGGGTAAAATTGGGTGTCAAAGTTATTATGGGATTTTTTTATTAGTGTGATTTGTTTGAAACTCAGTTTAGTTAGATACCTACTTTAAGTGAACGAAGTCGCGGGCGGGACAGCTAGTTGATTATAAAAGAGACAGATGCCATAAGCAAAGAAGACGAAACAGAAAACTTTGTGACATTGACAATAGGTACATAAAATTATTTTCTTGACACTGGCAAAATTGTTCTCTTTGAGACAGATGCCATAATTGAAGAAGAAGAAGAAGAAAAGAGAGAGACGAGACAGACAGAATATAAAAAAGAAGAATCTGCTACCGAACAAATCCATTCGTAAGCGTATTTATTTGTGAAAATCCACGAAATTCCGGCTAAAACTTTACTTATTCAACAGCTAAACTATTATCCATTTAGTCAGGCAATAAATCACTACCAATAAATGTGTTTTCTCGAATACCGGTGACCAAGAAGTAGCCAAGAAAATGAGTGATACTTGTTATATTCTTGATAATGGAGCTTACAGTGCCAAGGTGGGCTTTTCCACGATGGATCCGAAGGTAGTACCCAACGCCATTATGAAAGCCAAGTCCGAAAGACGGCGACCTTTCATTGGGTCTCAGATCGACGAATGCAGAGACGCCTCTGGATTATTTTACATCCTTCCATTCCAAAAAGGTTTTCTCATCAACTGGGACACTCAAAAAACAATATGGGACTTTATATTTAGCAAGGAATGCTGTCCAGTCAACTTCAATGATACACCACTGATCATAACCGAACCATTGTTTAACTTTTCCTCTATTCAAGAAGCTATGACAGAAATCTTCTTTGAAGAGTATGAATGCCAGTCTCTTCTGCGCATAAACGCGACAGATCTAGCTGAATACCACTACAGAAAGACTCATAGCAACAATTGCACGTTAGTTGTAGATTCTGGTTATAGTTTCACATACATCGTTCCGTATATCAAAGGTAAAAAGTACAGAGAGGGAATAAAAAGGATAGATGTTGGGGGAAAAGTTCTAACTAACCATTTAAAAGAGGTGCTATCATATCGCCAGCTAAATGTAATGGACGAAACTTATGTAATAAACCAAGCCAAGGAAGACTCGTGTTTTGTCTCTCAAGACTTTATGGCCGATATGGAAATTGCCAAAAGGAAAGGTACTTACTTAGTGACATTAATACTTACATGAAAGAAACCACTTAGATGCACTATCATCCTCTTACCACACTGATTAGAAAGTACATACATACATAAAATCACGCCTGTTTCCCGACGGGGTAGGCAGAGACCACGGATCTCCACTTGTTACGATCCTGACATACATCTCTTGCTTCATTCACTTTCATTACATTCTTCATACATGCACGTCGGTTTAGGGTACTCTGGACCTGGCCTTTCTATAAGACGTCCCCAATTTGGCCGAGGTCTTCCCCTTCCAACTGTCCCATTCACACTCTCCTTATACAACTGTTTCGTCAATCTCCTTTCATCCATGAATCTGTATGTGAAACTGTAGAGTACTTGCAACTTTAACACAGATGTTCAACCCTTTTTTTAATTTTCAGCTTCAGAAAACACAATAATCAAGGACTATGTGCTACCAGATTATACAACAATACGTAGAGGATTCCTACGAGACGTCGTCCGACCAGATGAAGAGTTGGAACAGCAAACATTAAGACTGAACAATGAACGATTTGCAATACCCGAGCTTCTGTTCCATCCGTCAGACGTTGGCATCCAACAAATGGGGATACCGGAAGCTATAATACACTCGATAAACTCCTGCCCAGAAGAACACACAGAGAGTTTATTAGAGAATATAGTTTTGTATGGTGGTAACGCAAAGTTTCCTGGTTTCCGAGACAGAGTTTACAATGAGGTCCGGTCACTAGCATTAGACCATTTTGACGTTAACATAACATTAGGTAGCAACCCCGACACGTATGCCTGGGAAGGTGGAAAGTATCTATTTAGAGATCCAGATTTTTACTCCTTTTGTATGACAAGAGAGGAGTATGAGGAAGAAGGGAAATCTCTAGCGTTTGAACGGTTTGACATATAGCATAGGAAGCGAGCAAGGCATCCACGATAACTTGTTCGTTAAAAGACAAAGATTATACATAAACCTCCGAGATTATATTAAAAGAGTCAGTGTTTACAGTTTGGTTGAGACATGGGTGTAATACCTTTGAAAACAAAAATGATCACAACTGTAATCCCCAGGCTCGTTAGATATCTCCTCAGATCTCAAGTGGATATCTAAAGAGGGTAACCAGAGGCACGTCCAAACATGGTATTTGGCATATGCCGGTATTTTGCGCAGTAGGTAGTTAGTATTCCGTTTGTGACCTTTGAAAAGCTTTGGATAAAAAGCGTAAAGGCACTTCTGGATTTAAATATGAATAAATTAGAGATTCATAAAATTTGTGTTAATAATTAATGTTTATTGTTAGAAGTTCGATCAAAGTTTAAGGATAAAATATTAGCTTTTTAAGGACACTGAGATACAACAGAAATTTCAAGGCCCAAGAAATGGGGATCAAAAAGCTTCCTTATTAACCGAATAGTGTTGCATTTTTGCATCATTCACAAGTAAATAAAGCAAATTTTTTAAAATAAAAATACTTCTTAATCTACAGAAATATGCAATCTTAAGATATACTTACATAAAATAATTATAATAAAATACATAGGTAATTAAACTGATCAGCTATCTAAATACCGTTACAAACAATCTATAGATAACCCAACTAACTCACACTATTGCTTTGTAAAGTTTGACGCCCCCCGGCCAGTCGCTGTCTCAAAGTTTGCTTTACTAATTTACTATGTCAAACTGAATGTCGGTCTTGGCTTGTACAAATTGGACTACAAGACGACCTATATATCGACCTATCAGCATAAAACCTCAATAACAAAATCCACCATTAATTCAAATCCTCAAAAAAACAATACTTGACAGCTAAATATTCGTGTCATTTACCATTTTACAACGCAAGAGATCGTTATTTATCAAAATGCTCGTAGCAAATTTCATGATGCCTTTATCCCGAGGAATATGCACCACACAGGTGCTCCGCCAGCCTCGGAGTCTCGTGAAATTGAAAAAACTCCAAGCTGACTTCCAATGTGAAGATGGCCGCCCCGTATACCTCAAGACTGGATTTTGCGATCGGATGATTTATTCTTCCACGATTGTAGGCTGTGTTATTGGAGTGTTCATGACTCTAAGTTTTATTTACGATAAAGCTAAACCGCCCAGCTGGAAGAATAAGCCTTGCTGATGAGGGCTGTTACAAGATGGAAATAATAAATGGATTTTTATAATAATTTGGTTTCCTTTTCAGTATGATCGTCAAATAAATTCAGTCAAAAGCCATAGTAAGGAAGTGTGGGATTGCTCACCTATGCATGCTCTCTATGCTGCTAAACTTAGTGAAATTTCGCCTGTTTCGATGAATTCTCAACACTGGCGGTGTAGTGGTAGTACCCTTACCTCACTATCCGAAGGTCGTGGGTTCAAACCCCCATCTCTCTTTTCGTCTCCTCTCCTCTCTTTTTTGGTGGAAACCGGGCCTAAGCTTGATGTAAATAATGCAATAAATAATGCTGCACAATCCACACAGCATCATCTAGCCCCAAAGTAAGCTACTTAAAGCTTGTGTTAAGGGTACTAGATAACTGACATATTTAATACATTAGATACATAGATAGATATTTTTTTATTATACATAGAAAACACCCAGACCAACAGAACAAATTTATGCAGATCGTACACAAATTTGTTCCGCGGCGGGAATCGAACCCGCAACCTCTTGCGTCGCAGGTGGACTCTCGCCCGCTGCGCCACTGAGGTCGTCTAATGACTGCGCCACTGATGTAAAAGATCGGATTCTAAAGTGAAGGCTCCGCTGCATAGCACCACACAACATACCTCCTATTTAATTCCATTTTTATAGATCACGATATATCAAAGTGATAGGTAGGAACTTCTTTGATATTTTTTAGCATGTGGTTAGACCCATGGGGCCTCCTCCTCACGAATTCATAATAGATTATCGAATTAATATTATTGTTATTTCATACCATGACTTATGCAAATTGTATTGACTTCCAAGCTTCAAATGTGAAGTTTCTAAAATGGAATCGTTCTGGAAGACTTCGTGGTAGGCCCCTGGCCTGTTTAATATTTAATGATTTTTGCCTAATAAATAAAACAAATTGTAAATTAGCTTATTATTTTTAATTTATAAGAGCAATAAGGCATCCATCACATCAGTACACACCCGTACCGCGACCGGCGAAATGCATTAACTTAACATACAGTTTCTAAAATAATTATTATTTGTAATCTTGTTTAGTTTAAAATTTGGTAGTTTGTGATAAGAGAATCGATATAAATACTGAAATAATACGCGATGCACACAAACATAGTTTTATTAGTGAGTTAAGAGAGTTCTGACCATAGCCTATACCAACACATTTCAAATAACCATGTAGTTATTATAACAGAAGTACTTCTTAGCAAAAATTAAAAAACCCCAACTGAAAGTAAGCCGCCATATTGGATTTTTTGACATTTCGTATAGCCTACGTCACCCTTGTAATCCAGACGAATCCAACACTCAATTGCCGAAATCTGTCTAGACTTTGTTCTCTACTTAGTTCATTGAGGTTTTCTAAAGAGAAGTAGTCAGAGGCACGTCCAGCCTAAAAGCTTCAGTGACAGCTAAAAAACCTCAAGAGACAGCAAACCACACTATGTACGCAAGAGTGAGACAGACCTCTATAGTAAAGAGGTCTGTCTGAGGTGTATAGAGTCTATAGGCTTCATGGTAATGCCATATGGACCATGGTGTCTATATTATATTTAAAATAAAATATAAACCACATCAATTCAAGCTGTAAATCAATACTGTTGTACAGCATTATATAATTTCTTCTGTCTTACCACGTCTTAACTTCTGTCGAATAGTGTGGTGAGTGTGCCTAAGGGTACGAGTTGGCAGCGGGCGACATGAGGCGGCGACACTACTGGTTTCTATGTATTTCTATGAAATGCGACGCTAGCTTCGTGTCGCTAACTACGGAGGGAATTTCATAGAAATACATAGAAACCAGAGGGTCTACCATGAGTTTTCACAATCTACACTCGCTAGCGACTGTAGTTAAAAAAATGTATGAAAACTTGGTACAGCGCCTCTAGCGGATAGTTGGGTACTAAAACGTCACGTAGTTAACTATCCTACGTCACAGCGTACTACAGCGACTGTAGTTTGCGCTTCATTCATTTGCTTAGAATTTGGTACCATGAGTAACAATTTTGACAGATGTCATAGTAACGTACTATTACTACTGTAGTAACGTCAGCCGATCTAAATGTGACAACTCATGTTAGACGAACAGTAGTGTCGCTGCGACGTCGTTCGTTGCCAACTCGTACCACTAGGCTCCTTTCGTATGGTTATTATAATGGTTGTCAAGGCGTTTTATGGTCAGTAGTCATGTAATCCTGACAGAGATTAGATGAGGCTAGAGATTACTCGATGTTATCAGCCGGTGAGCGCACATCGTCAATCTTGAGTATCATCTTAACGAGTTGCGTGGCGAGAGCGATCTGTTGCTTCTTGGAGTGGAGGGACTCGATCACGTTGAGGGTTTTCATGTCGTTTGAATCTGGGGAGAAATAAATATTGGTGGACATTTCACAAACGCCATCTAGCTCTAGATTAAGCAAAGCTTGTACTATGAGAACTGGATAGCTGATCGATCAATTATATACTGTTTGCGCCTTTTGTATTTTGAATTTGGCGGTGATCTGCCGCACTGCGAGGTTTTTTGGATTATCTGTCGACGAACGCATACTACTAGCGCCACCTGGCGCTGAGCGCAGGAAAAGCTCTCTCTGCGCGGCCCACATCGCGCGCGCATCGGCTATCGGCAAAAATTGAACGTTTATTCGATATCTTCGGTTCTGTTGGCCACGGAGGCCTACCGGCGGCCTAGACTTCATCCTACTAACAATTAACATTCAAAAATCCTGTGCACGAGTGTGGTGGTGTGTTTTCGGAGTTCGGACTGATCACCGGCCGGCGGCGCGGAGCGCACCCAGATTTTCCTGACTCAAGGTAGGTGGATTGCTGTCTTATTCATCTACTCTAGGCGCAAACAATAAATAAACCAGTGCAAACATTCTTGTATGTTCTCATGAACATATACTTTGATCGTAAATATACAAGGTGAGTTTTTGGTCAGTTTAAAGCCGGCGCCCACGGAATCTACCTGTAACCCTAATTAAAAAAAAAAAATTTTTTTTTGTTATTTGTAATACCACGAAACTAACTCGATAGTATGAGAACCGATAGTTGTTGCTATTCGTTTGTCGGCACGCGCCAAACGGCGGCACAGGTCAACAGGTCATAGGTAAAAATGCATCAATCAGTCCACGTGGACTTTGACCAATCACATGTCATCGCGAACACCGCCCACGAGATAATCTTTCCAATCACATGTTGAGTGAGCGAGACAGACGCGCGCGGCGGCGGCGGCCGTAGGGAGTCTATGAGGTCGTTGACTCTGCGCGCCTTACCATGTGTTTAACACACTTTAGATAATCTTTTCGACTATTCAGTTCCGTACGAAACTTCAAATTCAATAACTAAACCAACGACACAAATACGATTAAGTAATAAAAGAACTGGGCGCAGGCTTTAAACTGACCAAAAACTCTCCTTGTATACATACAGCAAAAAAAGTGTAATTCTTGGCCAAATAACATGTTTTACCATGTCATATGTCAACAAACACCATAACGTATTGGTTTAGGTTTCACGATGTTTTCCTTCACCGTTTGAGGGTCTAACAGAGTTAAATTTACCGTTACTCATGCAGTCGATGCCCAAATTGGGATTCTTTTCGGCCGCTTGCCTCGCCTTCACCTCAGACAGCGCGTCGATGGGAGACAAACCACTGGAATAACATATTAATTAATAACTGTCCATTCTTCTTTTCATTATTCTAATAAAGATTGCGGTATGCTAACCTGCTAACCCTAATTCTAGGTAGCAGTGGTTATAGCTAATTTTAAAGTGTACATATTTTTTTAGAGTAAATGAGATCCCAGACTGACAATTATTATTAACTATCAAAACTTTTATATAATATATAATATTTAAGACTAGTTAAATTGTGCCAATATAACGTTCATCGTTTTGCAGAGTGGACACCAGGGGCCTTACCACAAATTCATAATACATTACCGAACTAGTATTACATTGTTATTTCGTACCTATGCAAATTGGATGGAAGTAGTGTTACATTAAAACGGAATCGTTACGAAATCGTTATGGAATCATTGTGGAAGACTTAGTGGTAAGTGGTAAGGCCCCAGGTTACTCGGTGGATGATTTCGTCATCCACCGAGTACCATCATCCATCAATCAGCGGGTGCAAAGTTTGATCAAACTGAATGATAATTAACAGGTTAGCTGTCCCGAAGCAAGTTTCGATCTTCTTTGTACACGTCCTCGTAGTAAATAATGACAGCTAACGCTCATGAAGTTTCGTATTAAGTTACGTCATTCTCTTCAAGTATTTTATGATACTTTATGTGTCCTAGTGATTGAAATTAATTATATCGATAATTGCTAATGTTAGATGAGTATGATAAGAAATTAATTATTTACGTTTAATGATAAAATGTACGTTTATGTTCGTAACACTTTAGACATCTGAAAAATATCTAAAATGGTATCAACTGAGTGTACAATATGTAACATTTCATATTGTATGCTATGTTTTAAAGAAAAACATACATGAGGGAATATAATCGCAGGTCTACAATCGCCATTTCGGTTTTGATGATAATAGGCTAGTTTCCTAATTTTTGTTGGCAACCCTAGTTCAAAGGGTCTCACAATAATATTAGCATCGGTGAAAGAATAATTTTGTGTTTGAATAAGGTTAATGTTAATTTTTAAGTGAAATTTATTTTTTGTTTAAGTTCAATATAAATTGATTGGTAGAATTTGGTTGTAGTATAATTTACTAATGCTACAAATAATATAATTATTAAAAAAAAATATCGATAGATCGATTGCATTATCTACATTATTGGCCATGAGGCACATATGCCTCATGGACGTACCAGTGCAATCACCCATGAGGCACATGTGCCTCATTGGACAGCTAACCTGTTAAGTCTCTCTCGTACTAACCTGTTCTCAGCCAAAGCCAAAGGCACAGCCTCCAACGCATCAGCGAATCCTCGGTACGAGTACTGGTCCAGCGAGGACAGCTTCTCCCCGGCCTGGGCCACGGCCAGGGAGCACGAGATCTCGGCTGCGCCCCCGCCGTACACCACTCTGGAGTCCTGGGGAATGATGAGTGTTTAATTTTGACCAGACTTTGCCCTTACTTTTTCTCTTTTACTCTTTAGAAACAACTTCGAAAGTAGAAGTATCAAATGAGATACATACTTTTTAATAAAATACATAACATACATTGTAACACCCAGAGACCGAACAAAAATATGTATTCATCACACAAATGTGTTTTCTATGTGGGGATCGAACCCACAGCCTGCAGCGCAGGAGGCAGAGCTACTACCAACTGAGCTGTGAGGTTGGTCTACTACTAACATCAAAGTTCGAAGATTGGTAACATTGATCTTGATACACAGTTATATTATAAAGAATCCCCCACATCTGACATCACTAGACTATTTGTTGTGCAGCCAGGGGACTTACCTTCTTATAATGTCAGTTCAAATTCAAAGCCTACATTAAAAGTAATCTCATAAAGAAAGCATATCTAAATATATATAACTCAAAGGTGACTGACTGACTGACTGACATAGTGATCTATCAACGCACAGCCCAAAACACTGGATGGATTGAGCTGAAATTTGGCACAGGTAGATGTTATGACGTAGGCATCCGCTAAGAAAGGATTTGTTTAATTCTACCCCCAAGGGGATAAAATAGGGGATGAAAGTTTGTATGAAAAGTCGCGATAATCGACATTCACGCGGGCGAAGCTGCGGGCATCAGCTCGTTATAATATAAATGAATATATTGATGATAGGAACTCATGGCCAGATGTCGCTCCGCCCTCCGACAGCTAACCTTTTAATTTGCAATGTAAACGCTGTCCTTTTGTTTTATATTTTGTCTTGTCTTTTGTTATAAGTTATTAGTATTAGGTATCTTGATTACATTTTTTGTAAGAAGGATCATACAAAAAAGCGCTAGGACCGAGACGAGTTTCTTGCCTGTTCTTCTCGTACTTGGGTTTAGTTGGAATTGGCACATAGATTCACCTAGCATGTGAGACGTTTCAAAGTGATCCTTGTGATTTTATTGAATTAAATATTTTTCAATTTCAATTTGTCACAAGTTCATTGAGCGCTGGTGGTGTAGTGGTAGCACCCCTGCCTCACGATCCGAAGGTCGTGGGTTCAAACCTGGTCGTGCACCAATGAGTTTTTCTATTCGAAAAATTTATGTGCGTAATGCCAGTGCTCTTAAACGGTGAAGGAAAACATCGTGAGGAAACCAGCATACCGTAGAACCAAAAATTTGAAGGTATGTGTCATAGGTTAGTATTCTTATAAGCGGCGATGGGCTTGCAACCTGTCACGTACGGAATACTAACTACTGTGCAAAATGCGGGCATATACCAAATGTCATGTTTGGACTTGCCTCTGACTACCCTCTTTAGATATCCTCAAAAGATAAGTAACTAAAGATCTGAGGAGATATCTACCGAGCCTGGGGATTACAGTCGTGATCATATTTATATATATTTGAAACCTGTGATGAAAGTAAAAGTACTATGTATTGGAACCGACTGACCTGCACAAGACTGCGCACGATGCAGAGCGCGTCGTGCACGGAGCGCTTGGCCTCCTCCACGATCATGCGGTTCCCGCCGCGCATAATGATGGTGACGGCGCGCGAGTTGGAGCACTGCTCTATCACCAGCATCTCGTCCTTGGACGTGCCGAACGCTGCAACACAATTATTACTTTAGAATCCTACTAAAATAAATAATAGTTTAAAAAAACTAAAAAAAACGCTTTTTATAGAAACCGAACTGAAAAATAGAAAATAAATTTAAAAAAAAGCGTGGGGTGATTTTCATTTCGATAATATCTTAAAGAGCACCCCACGCTTTTTTTTTAATTTATTTTCTATTTTTTAGTTCGGTTTCTATAAAAAGCGTGTTTTTTAGTTTTTTTAAACTATTATTTATTTTCTATTTTTTAGTATTTTTTTATCAAAATAGTGTATTGTCATCGGTCCTCGATAAATCTACAAAGTTTGAACGAAATCTGGCCGTTTAAAGTGGGTCAAAATCGCGCCCAAAGAAGTCGGTTACAAACAAACATACAAACATACAGGTGAAGCTAATATAAAGCGTGTAAAAAGGTGACATCATAAAGCTATTAATTTAGCAATGTTATTTACCGTATCCACCCCCTAAATTTTAGTAACTATGCCATTTTGTTGATATTGTATTATCCTACTAATATTATAAACGCGAAAGTTTAAGAATGTATGGATGTCTGGATGTATGTTTGTTGCTCTTTCACGCTGAAACGGCTGAACGGATCTGGATGAAATGTGGCACAGATATAGATTATTGTCTGGAATAGCAACAAGGCTACTTTTTATTCCGGAAAAATTTACGGTTCCTGTGGGATAGATTTGTTAAGGTTTTTCAAGAAACCACGCGGGCGAAGCCGTGAGCGGAAGCTAGTAATTAATAATAATAATTATGAATATAAATTCAAATAGAAATTCGACACGTGTTTCACTTCTCCACGAAGCATCCTCAGGACCATTGACTCGCTCCGCACTGGAGTTGCTCTACCGAGCGCCGAAAGAGAATCTCTTTCAGCGAATTTCTATTTGAGTTTGTGTTGAGTTATGCTCATTAGATAATAGTTTAGCGGGAAAGTACTATATATTTCCGTCCTTTTCAGTATAGGCTACATAAGCACCTGTGGCACGCTTCATTATCGCCTGTGGCACGCCTCATAAGCGCTCGAGGAAAGCTATGAATTTGACTGGGGCACACTACATAAGCGCCTGTGGCACACTACATTTCGACTGTAGCACCCTACAGATGCGACTGTGGCGCGTTACAGGATGTACAATCATGTCATGACATGACATTGGGCACCTCAGACACAGCCAAGGCATATTTCATTAATTATCAAAATGTGTATTTTTTTTATCATCATTGGCACCCAAAATAATAATTTCATAAGTATATATTAACTAGATTCCGTCCACGGCTTCGCCCGCGTGGTACCTTCAAAGACAAAAACAAATCTATCCCACGGGAACCGTACATTTTCCGGGATAAAAAGTAGCCTATGTGCTATTCTAGACTAATCTATATCTGTTCCAAATTTCATCCAGATCAGTTAGTCAGAACAAACATACATCCAGACATCCACACATTCTTACAAACTTTCGTGTTTATAATATACTAGCTTCCGCTCGCGGCTTTGCTCACGAGGTACCTACATAAAATATAGCCTATGTTACTCGGGGAAAATGTAGCATTCTAATGGTGAAAGAATTTTTTAAATCAGACCAGTAGTTTCTGAGTTTATTCGTTACAAACAAAAATACAAAACTTTCCTCTTTATAATATTAGTATAGAAGAAGGGTAACAAACAAACATTAAAAGAATTGTTCAATTCAAGCCAGTAGTTTCTGATATCAGCACGTTCAACCAAACAAACATACAATCTATTCAGCTTTATAATATTAGTATAGATATTAATTGAGTCTACAAGTACTTACTAAGTTCTCTGACCAGTCCACATGAGCCGAGCTTCTCCGGGGTAAGTTCTTCGAAGCGGGGTACGATCCTTCCTCCAGTGGCGATGGCGATCAATTCCATCTCAGGCCCGCCGACCCACCTGACGGCCGGCAAGCCCTCGGCGAGGAGCAAGTGGTTCGCTTCATCATCGAAGCCCCATTGACAGATGGCGAGGGTTGCACCAGCTTTCTGCAAAGAGTATAGAAATATAAAACCATGAACACGACTTTAATCCCCAGGCTCGGTCCCCAGGCAGGCAGATCTTAGAGAATATCTAGAAGGTAATCAGAGACACGTCCAACATGATATTTGGCAATGCCCAGGGGCCTTACCACGAATTCATAATACATTACCGAATCAGTATTACATTGTTATTTCATACCATGACCTACGCAAATTGTATGGAAGTAGTGACGTTTCTATAATGGAATCGTTCTGGAAGACTTCGTGGTAAGGCCCTAGTACATTAAAAAATCAGCTGTTCCATGCATAAGTTCAATACCTACTTGGCTAAAATGTATGAAACAGCTGTTTTTTTTTTCGCGCTCAGTATTGGTTTCTTAGAAAAAGTTGTTTATACATGTTGTATGGATGAGTACTTAAACCCTTTGAAGTTATCAGAAGTAGTCTGGTAACACCCTGTATACGAGCTTTTCTATACTAATATTACGAGTATAAGAAGGAAAGTTGTTTACATCCATCCAAAACTGCGTTACTGCATAAGAGCATAGTATCAATGGCACCGAAAATTTATAACAAAATACCAAAAAGCTACCAGCAACTTAATGACTGTGAATTTAAAAATAAATTTAAGAAATAATTAATCGAAAAATGTTATTATAAGATTGACGACTTTCTAAATGATAAATTTTAACTATTTAATGAAAATGTATACTTGGTCTACTTGGAATTATTATGTATTATATAGAATTCAATATTATTGTCATCTCTAACCATTTGTACACCGTAATCGGTAAAACATGTTGATACTTTCTACTTGTTTTGTTAAACCTCTCTACACATGTTTTTGCAAATAAATGATCTTTATCTTATCTTTATCTTTAAAAAGATTTGATTGTTTGTTTGAATTCAATAGCCTCCGAAACTACTGGACCGATTTGAAAAAATTATTTCACCAATGTGTAGAAAGAACTTTCAGGATGAACATAGGCTTTATTTTATGTAGGTACTTCACGGGCGACGCCGCGAGCGGAAGCTAGTCTTTTATAATATTACGTAAGTAAGTAGTTTAGTTAAGGCCAGGTATTCCAGCAGCAGTAGACATTAGGCGCTGTCCCGGGCCGCCAAGCCACGGCGCTTATACATATATTTTGTAGTTATTTAAACATAGTGATTATGAAAATAATGTTATCAACCCAAACTATTCGAATTCGTCTAGAAATAGTTCTATTCTTTAGTTTAGTACAAAAAAATATGTAAAATGTTAGTTTTTCAGTCATAATATTGAAAAAAACAAATACAAAAAGGGGTAACTTTGGGTCTCTTTTTTAGCAAGTGAAGTTCATTAGATCTTGTAACTGACTACGATTTTGACTAGATTAGATCCTTAAGTAGTATATATTTTTTTTTCAGAACTCTAAACACTATATTCCATGTCTCAGATGATTTTAAAAATCATAAAAGCGCGGGCTCTGTCGGAATACACGGCCTTCACATTTCATGATGTAACTCACCTTGACAGTGCGGACCATCTCCAAGAACTTGTCATGCTCGTACGCGCGCAGCTCCCGGTACTCGTCCGCAGAGCCCACTTGCAGCTTATGCTTGGTCTTGGGCTTCGGAGGCTCGAACGCGCACGTGAGGATAGCCAGTTTCACATCCTGCATTCATAAGGGCACATTATAAACACCGGTATTTACCAATACTTGCCGCAGTAAACTAGCATTACTATCCAAAGTAAGGCATTTCTCGATTCGCATTGGCCGATCGCCACTATCTATGAATAGGTTTTTGGGTACCATGAGTAACAATTTTGACAGATGTCATAGTAAAGTACTATTACTACTGTAGTAACGTCAGCCGATCTAAAAGTGACAACTCATTGTAGACATACTATAGAGTTGGCTCACCGAATCTAGGCATTCGTGAAGTTAGCCGCAAGAGCTGCGCAGTATCGTTTTTCGGGAGCAATTGGAAGTATGAGGAGGGGGGGAAGGAACTGTACATGCGCAAACTCGCCCCTATGGCTAATTTTACGAATGCCTAGTTCTGTTGTATGAACTTTACTATACCTTTAGTTCCTTGGGCATCTGAGGGTGGCTCATGGTTTTGTCAATAACGACTCCTTTCACCAGCATTGAGTCTTCCATCTTGCCTCCGACCTTGCCTTCCACCTTGATCAGCTCAAAGTTGACATCTCGCTTTTCCAAGTCCGCTACTGATAAAACTGCCTGTGGATATGAGGTTCATGAGTTAGTGACTTCAATGTGTGGAGTGACAAGGATGGATAAAATAAGGAATGAGTATATTAGAGGAAGTCTGAAAGTGGCACCGGAGACGGAAAAGATGAGGAGTAATAGGGTAGCGTGGTATGGGCATGTTATGAGAAGAGATGAATGTCATGTGACGAGGAAAGTGTTAGGTATGAATGGATGGATGCAGGCAGGGGTAGAGGTAGACAAAAGAAAGATGGATGAACTGTGTGAAAGATGACATGAGTAAGAAAGGTGTGAGTACTGAGATGACGGATGACAGAGGGAAATGGAATAAGACCACATGTTGTGCCGACCACACATAACGTGGGAAAGAGGCAGGAAGATGAAGATGATGATGATGATGATGATGAGTAAGTGACTTCTATGGTGCGGTTGGTCGCTCGGCTGATGCGCGAAAGGTAGCAGGTTTGAATATCGCGGCGGGATAAAATTGAGCTGCAAACTGTTCTTTGAAAATCCGAATGTCGTCTTTCGGGACTCAACGACTGAACGGATTACAATGAAATTTTAAGAGATAGATGAAGAGAAGAAGAAAAGAGAATTTGATTATTGATTGGAGTTTTTGAAAATGTCTATCAAGCCTGAGAATTACAGGTGCAATCATGTATGTTTGTTTGTTTTGTACATTAGGCAACAGTTGACTGTTAAATATACTCACATCAACGGCAATCTCAGCCATCAGCCTATGGCATTTGACCACCACCTTACTGCCAAGAGTGGTCATAGCCACTTTGATCAGACTCTCCCGAGTGTTCTTGTTGACGGGGAACGCTTCACTGATGCTGTCAAGATGGGCCAGAGCCGTGGCTGCAGCCATCTCAAAGCCGTCTGCGATCCGGATTGGGTGAATGCCTTTGTCGATCAGGATGTTTGCTTGTTCGAGGAGGGCTCCTGGAAATTATAGAATATTCATTATGTACTGTGTTAGAGACATTTATAAATGACATTGTTTGATGAAAAATTTGCATCTGAGAGTTTAGTATGAAATAAATAAATAAATAAATAAATAAATTGCGCTGCAGGTTGGAATGGTTGATATGGAAGGTAAATAATGAAATAAAGTTTTGTAGACTATCAAAACCGGTATTAGGCCTCCAGGTATCAGTTATTCTAGTAATCAGAAATTAATTTCCTGAGTTTTCTACAGATCTTATGTCACTGCAGCAGTGTGTAAGGTCATAATTATATTAATGACTAATAGGTGCCTCAGACACAGCCAAGGTAGTTTTCATTAAAATATCAAAACAATAAGAGAGTTTTAAGATCATCATTGGCACCCATTGTACCTACTTACTCTTTGAATTTTATTTTCCATCTATGCATTTAATTGCTCACAGACTATTTAATCTTCTGATTGTGTCACTAGTTTTTTCCAATTAGTGTGGTGAAAAGATTTAAGTGCACCTTAGACGCTCACTTGGTGCACTAACATACACAAGACTTAATATATTGGTGGGCAATCCACATAACGCCATCTAGACCCAAACTAAGCAAAGCTTTAACTATGGAAACCAGACAGCTGATAGATTATTTATATACTTTTTTTGTAAATAACACCCAGACAAACAACAAATATTTGTGTTTATCACATAAATGAGTCCTGGGTGGGGATTGAACCAACAACCTGCAGCGCAGAAGGCAGAGGTACTACCAACTGTGCTGTGAATCTACTTAACTAAATTAAATAATAATAATAAATAATAATGCTGGACTATCCACACAGCATCATCTAGCCCCAAAGTAAGCTACTCAAAGCTTGTGTTATGGGTACTAGATAACTGATATATTTAATACATTATATACATAGATAGATATTTTTTATTATACATAGAAAACACCCAGACCAACGGAACAAATTTCTGCAGATCGTACACAAATTTGTTCCGCGGCGGGAATCGAACCCGCAACCTCTTGCGTCGCAGACGGACTCTCGCCCGCTGCGCCACTGAGGTCGTCTTATGTTTGAACTCAAGACTTTTCCTATCAAAAGATGGGATAAAAAATGTTTAAGCTCACCAGCTAACACAACAACTCCAGTGGTGCCATCACCAATCTCATCATCCTGACTCTGTGCCAGCTGCACCAGCAGTTTTCCAATCTGGTGCTCTACATCCATCATCTTCAAGATAGTGGCTCCATCATTGGTCACTGTCACGTCTCCATCTGGACTGACCATGAGCTTGTCAAGGCCACGAGGTCCAAGGGATGTTCGGAGTATTGAGGCGATTTGACGTGCAGCTGAGATGTGAGACTGAAAACATGTTTTGGCATAAATATTGTTGGTAGATTGATGAATAATAATATCCATTTTAATATACTTAGGTACCTTATCCTGTGTCTTTGGGTATATAATTTATTTAATATTTTTTTAATTCAAGTAGCTTAATACCAAATATACCAAACCTGGGGATGACATTTGAGTATGATCATGATTTTTTGTGTCATTTTAGACTGTGTTTAGATGTTGTAATAGAACAAAGAAATATTAACACACAAATTGCTGGTCTCTTTATGAGGTAAACAATAAAGATAATAAGTATTAGTTGTTACCAATTTGTTGTAATTTAATGAGAGTACCTGGGTGACCGAGCTTTGCTCGTTTTTTTTTATTGGTAAACGACGTTTTCTAAAATGAAACCTAGCTAGATCGATTTATCGCCCCCGAAACCCTCTGCATACTAAATTTCATGAAAATCGCTGGAGCCGTTTCCGAGATTCCAATTATATATATATATATATATATATATATATATATAGATATCCCTACGCCCACTTAGTGGCTCCATCGTGCCATATAAGTAGTATTTTGTCGATCCGTTTTCACTTGTTGATCCGGGTAGTATTTGTTGATCCAATTTGTAGTTCACCATACATATGTGACTCTGATTGGAGTCAGAAGTCTAATCATGAGTAATAATAATAATTAAGGTGTTTTTATACAAATCCACCTTTTTTGCATTTTAGCACAAGTTGATCCAATTCAAATGAGCCAATGAGAGCGTACCATTTGTGACGGCCTTTGTCATTGGCTAGGTCTTTCTGTACTATACATAAATAGAGAGAGACTGTTGTGTTTCGAACTGATTAGTAGAAAAGATTTATGTATGCATCATGTTAAATTAATAAATGTATCGAGTATTGATTATTATCATTGTAATCTAAAAGTTAATTTCACAAAAATTTAAAAGCACCCGAATCACCTATTCGCTAAATTTTCTTCATCACTAGAAAATATTAGTTTGCCATCCATACCAAACCATAACAGTTGGTAAAAGACCCCTGAAACTTGAATTTAAGGTTTAGAATTACTCTGGGATGTCGCGGGATGTTATGCGACCTATTCTACCAGCCGGCTTGTCTGACAGGAGGTGGAATAGAATTTAAATGCGTTGACAACCCACAAACTCCCACCAGTGGCTCCCAGCAGCTGCCCTGCATGCAGCGGCCACATCCCGGTAACCACATCGGCTTGTGGGCTAAACCTGGTGAAGAGGGACTAACTGCTTTGACATTAAGTCCTGACGGCTGACCCCCGTACAGTGCAATTAACCTTGGCCTTTGGCAATCCATCCACGGTGGCGAGGCAAATCGGCGATAGGGTCTACAGGGATCGTCGACTACTACTTTGACAAGTATGCCTGATGTCAACCCTTTAAGTCAGGCAGGCGGCCGGTCGTAAATCTACTAGCCAACACCTCAACAACATGAATAGGAATAAATGCGGAATGCGCAATAATGTTAGGGCGCATCCCCCAGGCGACGCGCAGGCGCAGCAACCGGCGCATGTGAGAAGTGGACAAGGGTTGTCGCATTAGGGACGGGTGCGACGTAAGATGGAGTCCGGGAAGTAAGATTGAGGATGGCTACTTGGAATATAGGAACGATGAATGGAAGAGGAAGGGAGTTAGTAGATGTATTAGAAAGAAGACGGATAAATGTTGCATGTTTGCAAGAGACGAGATGAAAGGGTACGAGAGCTAGGGAAATAGGGATGGGGTATAAGTTATTTTATTGAAGTGACTGAGTTGTTTTAGATTAAGATTTTAAAAAATGTGTGACGGATGTAAAGAGAGTGAATGATCGAATTATAGTAGTAAAGACATTGATGGATGATTTAACTTTAAACATAATGAGTGTGTATGCGCCGCAGGCTGGATGTAAGGATGTAGTGAAAGAGAAGTTTTGGGAGGACTTTGATGCGGTTTTGATGGGTACTCGTATCCCACAGAGGGAGGATATCTATATTGGAGGCGATTTTAATGGACATGTAGAGAAAATGAAAGGAGGGTATGATAGTGTGCACGGGGGGTGGGGCTTTGGGAGTCGGAACCCGGAAGGCGAGACATTACCGCAGGCTACCACTGCTTTTGATTTGGCAATCGCTAACACTTACTTCTAAAAACGAGACCACCATCTTATAACGTACAAAAGTGGCAGCCACAACACCCAAATCGATTATTTTATAACACGAAGAAGTAACGTTTGCGCAGTAGAGGACTGTAAAGTCATACCGGGTGAACCACTTGCGTCTCAACATCGACTGCTCTTAGGAGTAAAAATGACCATGCAAACAGCCACATGTAAGCCTAAGCCCTCCTCGAACGTTAGGTGGTATAATGCTAGGAAATGAAAATAGTGCGGAAGAATTTTTAAAGACAGCGGTGGACAAAAATGATTGAGATGGATGATAAAATTGAAGAAAAGACAGTGAATGATTGCTGGAATTAAATGGCTGCATGTCTAGGGAGTGTGGCTAAGGATGTTTTTGGTGAGACGAAAGGCAAAGGTAAGATTTTTAAGGATACATGGTGGTGGAATGAGAATGTGCAAAAGGTTTTGAAAGAAGGCCTGCACCAGGGATCGGCTTTAAGCCCTTATTTGTTCCTTCTGGTAATGGATGCTCTGACTGACATCAGGATATACAGGAGGTGGCACCCTGGTGCATGCTGTTCGCCGATGACATTGTTCTCGTCGGACGGGAAGCAGGCGAGGTGCATAGCAGACCGGGAAAATGGCAAGAGAAACTAGAGAGAGTAGGCGTTAAGATCAGCCGCACTAAAACAAAACATCTGTTCTGCAACTTCAGTGGCTCCTCTAGTATCTCCCAAATTGCCTTAGATGGTGTAACCCTACCAGCCTACTCCGATTTAAGTACCTTGGTTCGCTTATCCAAAACGACAGCAATATTGACCGAGACGTTAATAATAGGATGAATGCGGGATGGATGAAGTGGCGACAGGTCTCAGGTACGATAGTGACCCTCGAATGCCCCTTAAGATTAAGGGTAAAATATACAAGACGGTAACAGACCTGTCGCAATGTATGGATCAGAGTGTTGGGCAATGAAGAAGACTGATAAAAGAAGAGTATATTCGGAACCACATAGTGTTTAGCAATCGGTAGGTATCTAAATTAAAACCGTAATGGAACCATATAAGTACAGGTTCCGATGTCAAAAAAGGAGCCAAAAAGTCTTCAATGCTAGATCTCACAATGCTTGAAACATTTACCTACGCTTATAATATCTGTTGGATCAAGGTTGGTATGCATTCACATAACCCAATAAGTATATACCAAAGGAGCCAAAAAGTCTTTAATGCTAGATCTCACAATGCTTGAAAAAACATTTGCCTACGCTTATAATACAGTCGTGGTCAACTAATTAGGGACATGCAAGATAGTGAAGAACAATAACCGGTTATGTACATACAAATATAAAACCCTATTGATTTCTCAGTAACTATTATTTGCATAATTTGGTCCGATTATTATGCTTTAAATGGCTGTAAATAAAAGAATAAATAAATAGAAAAAAGTATTTAATATCAAAGGTTGAACATGTATTCAATTTTAAGGTATAATTCTGTAGCTGGACATTTAATTAAGGACAGTAAACTATAATGAAAAATAGAGTTAAACAAAACTAATAATCTGCAGTATTATAATATCTTTAACAGCTCCATTTTATTACGTGTAAAATCAGTACCCAGTAGCAAAACCTTTGTTAGTAATTACCGCTTGACACCGATGTGGCATAGACATTATCAGTTTCTGGCATGTTTCGACAGGAATGTTTGCCCATGCCTCACAAAAAGCTTCATTAAGTTCATCTAAAGTTGTGGTACGATAAGTGGCTACTTTTTTCTTGATTTCGTGCCAAAGGTGCTCGATTGGGTTAAGGTCCGGGCTATTTGCTGGCCAATCTAGCACCGATACTGACTGACTGGTAAGAAACGACTTGACTGAACGGGCGGTATGTTTTGGGTCGTTATCATGCTGAAACGTCCATATAATAGGGAGATGCTCCTCAGCATAGGGAAGCATCGTTTCCTCCAATATTGCCTTGTATTGATGTTGGTCTAAGTTACCCTGAACTTTCCTCACAGGTCCCACTCCACGTCCAGAAAATGAACCCCACATTTTAATGTTTCCACCGCCATGTTTCACCTGCTTTTTTGTGAATCTTGGATTCATTTCCGCTTTTACTGGACGCCGTACGTATTGCCTTCCATCTGAAGAAATCAAATTAACCTTGGTCTCGTCAGAGAATAATACATGTTGCCATTGGGCGTAGGTCCAATGTCCATATTTACGTGCAAACGCCAAACGAGCATTTCTATGTTCTTTCTTCAACAACGGTACTTTGCGAGCCACTCTTCCGAACAACCCTGCTTCTACCAGACGTCGTCGAACGGTCCTAGCTGAGACACCAGCTCTTTCGTCTGTCCCAAACACTTCGTGTTTAATTAAAATAGAGCCTAGAAACGGATCTTTCTTAGCTAACCTGGCTATCATTCTATCTTCTTGCGGAGTTGTTTTTCTCGATCTTTTTGTTCTGGGCACATTTAAATCTGTGTTATTGCGTCTGACATGTTGCACTGCATTGTATACCATAGTTTTTGAACAATTTAAATGTTCTGCTATCCTTCGGTATGGCCAACCATGCTCGACAACAAACTTCATGATAATTTTTCGTAGTGTTGGATCGCAACTTTTATTTTTACCCATTTTTCTTCAAAATATTTTTCAAAACTTAAAATAAATATCGGGATTGCCGCCAAAACTACCACGAAACAATAAGAGAAGAAGTAAAAAAGTATTGAGATTCAAATTTTGAAAATAGAACGCAATATCTCAGTGTCCCTAATTAAATGGCCAGCCAGCATTATTTGAACAAATAGCACTACGATAATCTATCAGCTATACTGTAAAGAGGTTTAATGTTTAAGAAGTTGTTATTGTTTGTATAATCGGGCACATAAATGACTAATTATACTTACATGTAAGAGATATGGAATATGGTTTAGACTCGTTGGAAAATAAAAAATAAATTCACAATTCGGTTTAACCAAAGAGTGTCCCTAATTAGTTGACCACGACTGTATATGTTGGATCAAGGTAGGTATGCATTCACATAACCCTATAAGTATATACCTACAGTGGAGCCACATAATGTACCTGTTACTTATACGGTTTGAGAGAATATATGGACCCAATAAGTATGGATGAGTATAAAACATTTGGCCGTTACGGATCCATTTTGTGAGGAACTTCAGATGAAAAAAAACATGGAATATACGGTTTTTTAACGGATATGTCTGGCAACGTCGCCGAGTGAAAAGCGACGTTGCCACTCCGATGGAAAAATATTAAACCAGAGCAAAGTTATTCCGCCCGAAAGGTGGAGTCAGTTATGCATTGACTCACTGCTGGATCAACTAAGTGTGCAGGATGGTGTTTATATATACAAGAATTGCTCGTTTAAAGGTATAAGATATCACATAATATATTATTCGGTCGGTATTGAGAAAGTCAACATTCCGTGATACTTAGTCCAAATTACGATCATGTGATTCATACAAAACACCTGATCACTATAACTTAAATATCTCGAAAACTATCAGGAATATAGGTTTTCTACTAACAGAATGTCGTTGGTGAGCATAAAATAGATAAATTAAAGTGAGTTTCATTCAGTTATTTGCTATTTTACAGAAATATTGAGATCAAAATACGAAGTGGTTTTAGGTTAAAATTTTTGAGAAGCAATATTTATTTTATGTTACTTTAGGACTAAATAGAGCTAGAACAGGCATAATTATGTTCAGATTGGATTTTAAACTATAGGCATAGTATTTTCAGGTAAAAATAAATAATATTATTTACCTTCAAAGCATCGGTACCGGTAAGCCTTTTTTGGCTTCCCTGGTCTCTCAAGATGATAAATGGACGACCATACTCGTCGAAGGCCACTGTTCCTGGGAACATGGACATTTTTAACTATTTTACCACTTCACAAATTCCCGATGAAAATAGATTTATTTCAAATCATAGGAATCCGGAAAACTGCAAAACAGAAAACAAAGTGACAGATTCGATAAATTGAATCTGACAGCTGATTTGCTTTTTGACAGCCCATTTTTATAATTGTCTTTGAAAGAAGTACAATAGACATTTTTTTATTTTATGTAGCATATGATCTAAAACGTATTCTTCCAGTCGTTAGCAATTTTTTAAATTAAATAATACTAGCTTCCGCCCGCAGCTTTACCTGCGAGGTAGCTACATAAAATATGGCCTATGTTCATCCTACATAACACAGTTTGGACATTAAAATTATTCTTATTCATCCTGAAATTTCATTGTACACATTGATTGGTGGAAGAATTATGAAATCGGATGGGTAGTTTCGAAAGTTACTTCTTACATTAGGTACATACAAATAACTATCGGTATAGTCTCATATATTAATACCTAACCTACCTACTCGTAAGGTTCAAGGATACTTTATTTCCCAAGTCGCTCGGTTATCTGCCATGTCATTATACCCTACCCCAAAAACCTTGAATTAAACCTCAAAAAACAACCGCACTGATCTCACAATTTCAAGTCCTATCCCCGAACTCCGAGAACTGACAACAAACTCGCTGGGCCTAGCGCTTTTTTGTATTATCCTTGAAGATCCTACGAGTCGAGTTGGAGCTGATTCGTCCTAAGCTTTTGTGTCATATAAGTAGTTTATATTTTAAAATAAGTTTTTCGAGACAGTTTTTGTTTAAATAATTATTTAATTTTATTTAATCAATAAATCAAGCATATCGCATGATCTTTTTATACTATTTCTTGTTCCAAAAGAAAACATAATTCTTTGATAGAATAAAAAAACACATAATTGAATTACATAATGTATTTAATTGTGAAATATCCTATATACACCCCTGTCGCCGACGCTCTGGGTACGCTCGAGTGAGCCGCCGTAAATACAGACTTAACGCTACGTGTTGCTATGTGGAGATTACATTGTCAGTTCCTGGAAAAGAAAAATAAATATTAGTAGAATCATGCATAATATTGCATCACATCAAGACTAGTATAATGTATAATAGTATTGTCATATCTATCTTGTAGATAAGCGAAGCAAGCCGCTCATAATCAGTGTGGAGAGCAAAGCAACTCAATAACTTGGGAGACAATATTTTCGACAAACCACTCCTATATCATCGGAAGGACATTATCAATACTGCAACATGTCTTTTGGTCTATGTCTTGTCTCTTCTTTAGAAGATTCCTGCCTTCTGAGCGCCACAATAAAATTTTATTTTCTTGCTCTTGGAACACTTACCATAATAGCATTGACGATATCTGACTGGTTGTTCCGGAGGGCCTTCACAGCCCTCGCCCGCAAGACGTTCGCCTGGGACATCACTATCTCCACATCCTTCTCGTCCACCCCGGTCTCGTCTACCACTTCCTCATCTTCTTCCTCGGCTATAGGTGCTACTGTCTGTAATATGAGGATATTGTTTAATTGGGGGTCTTTGATAAAGCTATAATTATAGTGGATGTATGTCAATGAATGTAGTAATGTAGTCAGCAATCTTCTGTATAGAAGAGCAGAAAAAATGTTTTGATTGACATTTGTGATGGAAGTCAAAATTGTCATTTTTGCTAGGCCAAATTATTGTGGTTGATTGAACAATCATTGTATACCGGATTCCTCTCTTTTATGAAGCAAGTGCAGTAAGAGCCTCTGAGGTGCACTTAAAGCCTTTCACCACAATGGTTTCACAAAAGTAATGATTCAATTAAAAGAATGGGAAGCGAGTTTTGGATAACTTAATTGATGAGATATACATAGGAATTTCAAGGACTGATAACTCACCGTGCCAGCAGTGGTAGCATCATTTCCTGCAACAGCAGTCTCCGGTGCCTTGAACCTCTCCGCAGCAGCCATGGTGGCTTGCTGAGACAGATCCTCGATCTTGGCCTCTCCGAAGACAATGTATGTGTCTGAGTGAGGGTTCTTATATACATCAGGCTGGTTAATCACGAAGAGTATGTTCTTCGATTTGCGGATTGTAACTCTGTTCACACCTGAGACCTGGAAGTAAAAAGTTGTGGTTCCATGAGATTTTATTTATATTTTCACATACACATTAACATACATTGTTCTGGCTCCACACTAAAATTTTCTACATCATGGGTATCAGAAATTACCAATAGGTACCATCGTACCATAACACCAAGACACAAAAGAAATATTTCATGACTTCTTGCAATACAACCCATAACATGAGGAGTTCTATTTTACTAGGCCCTAGTAACTAGAGCATCAGGATTGTATAAGTAGACTTTTGGGATGCCTTTATTATTATAAACAATTATTATACGAGATAGGTAAGATAGGACTGACTTTTTTCTTTTATCATTATGTGGTTTGTGGTTGTGTTGCTATTGTGCAAAGTCTATATAATAATATCTATAGATTATATATTGGCGAACATTTTAGGCAGCACCATCTAGCCCTAAACTAAGCAAAGCTTCAACTAATAGGACTTAATGTTGGCCATAATGTATACTGCCCCTCGGCAGCTCATCAGTTGGTTAGAATAAATTGATCAATTAGTTCTACTTACAGGTTTGAGTCCGAGTTTGCTCATGATTTTTCGCGCCTTTTTCTCGCCACGCGACTGCTTTGCCTTTGACACAATGTCGATGCCAGCAATTGGGTTGGCAATCCCACCAGTACCTGGTGCCCCTGGAAATTATAAGAACATTAAGGATCCAAGTGTTATAGTCTGCACATCAAATTGAAAACAACAAACAATTTGTTGATTTCAGAATAACGTAATCTAAGCACTAATAGAACAAGAATTCTGTAATAGACATGCTGGTCTCTTTAGCAATCAGCAAAATGTAGATTTAACTCAGAGGTTCCCAAACTCTTTTGTTTCGAAGACCACTTTCAAAATTTTGCTGGATCCGGTGGACCCCCTGCATCTACATTACTACCAATTTCTAAATCTTGAATAAAAAGTGAAGATTAGATGTTGTGGCTGAGTTTCAACAACGATTAACAGATTTCGAAAAAAAAAATCTTTTCCATTTCCATATTACCATTTTTTTCTCAATTTATTTATAAATTGTCTTATTGAGAAGGTTTAATTTAGATATCATAATTTAAAATACCAACATTTTAGTTCTTCACTATCTAAACCAAATTAATTTTCATGCATCCCTGCTTGGTTCTTTTAATTTTCATGCACCCCTGCTTGCGATTGTAGACTCCCATTTTTTGTCACTCCCGTGGACCCCTGGGGGTCCAACTGGTCCACTTTGGGAATCATTAATTTAACTAACCTAAATAATTTTGAGGTAATCTCTCTGGTACCTCGCCCATTTCTTTGCGAATTAGGCTGGACACATTGCCATGTGTCTAAAAAGCAAGCTTTAGGAAAGTTACATCCTTGTTTGTTAAAAAATTACTTTAATATTATTTTTTACAAGCTTCCGCCTATGGGTTTACTCGCATGGTACTTGAAAAACAAAAACAAATTTATCCTACTGGAACTGTACATTCTTCTGGGATAAAAAGTATCCTATGTGCTATTCCAAATATAATCTATCTCTGTGGCAAGTTTCATACTGATCCGTTAAGCTGTTTCAGCATGAAATAGTAACAAACACCCATACATACAAACTTTTATGTTTATAATATTAGTAGGATATGAAAGCATGAAAGGAGCCGACCCTCTCACTGCACTGTGAAGTGACCATACCAGCATCTTCTAATTCCGGGATAGTGTCATCGGAGTCACTGTCTGAAGATGCGGTCTCCTCCTTACGCTTCTCGGTCATGGAGGCGGTGGCCTTGTCCAGCTCTGTCAGTTCCGGCATTGTTGATGAGAGGTTGGACTAGATATTTCCTGAAAAACAATAATAAAAGATAAATCAAATATTTGCTGTATATTTGTGGGTTAATAGTCATGTATTTGCTGATACCAACACACAACATTTTCTAATAAAACTATGGTAAGTACAAAGTTATCTTATTGTTTGTGGTGTAAACAATGTTGTAAACAAAATAACTCTTAGGATTAGTTCCTCGACGATTATTGCATTTAGCACTGAACAATCAATACTAGACAAAATAATCAAATAAGGTAAGCAAAATCAGCTCTTAGGTAGTAAATCGAAACTTTAGACCCACTCTATGTATGGTGATTTTTTTGGCACAAATTACGGTTTATTAATTAAATCACACTTGGAAAGAGTTGCAGGAAATAATAAATGATATAGACACGATAATTCTTCGATAAATCTAACATTTAGAATATTTATAGCCGGGGACGGTCAGCGCAAATTAGGAGAACGAATAGAAATATTTACACCAATCTGATTCGAATTTTTTAGACAACACAGCACAGTTTATTGTAAGTGAAAATTTCATGGGATTTTCGTAATTATTCTAGATAATCACCTCGGTTTGGTAAGAATATAAGAAAACAAAATGAGGAACTCGACTCACCGCTTGATCTGACACTGACAGAAGGAAACAAAAATTGCGGAATTGCGGAAAAAAAACCCAAAACAAAACTCAAATCCTCGAATATGTATTTGATTTTTTTGCAATTCAATTCATATAACAAAACAGAACAGATACGCAATTACTATGTATCTATTACAAATATTTATATTAAATAAATTTATAATTAGACAATATTCTATGTAGGTAGGTACTGCTATTTATTATTTACTTTGGTAACATTTTCTTTAATGTCATGTCAAACGCAATATTAATATCAATGTCAGTTATTTTTGCTGGGGGAATTAAGTGTTTTATTATCGATATCGATATTTTTTCTGTATTCTATGTAAACTGACTAAAACTTCATGTCAAACTAAAGTTTATAGAGGTATATAATAGAATATACCTACCAACTCAGTAGTGCGATTACGGAACTCTGATACAATCAACACTTGTCAAAACTGGCTCAAATTGATTGAATAAACACTTTTAGGTAATACCAAATCACTTGATTACAATCAAAATGGATTGACATTGATTGTAAGTAGAGACCCATAATCGCCCCACTGGTGACTGTTTTCTTAGCCCACCCCAAGGGCTCCATCCAGTGTGGTCTATTCACTCTAAACACTTCTTCCTGGCTTAAGCCTGATAAACGTGATTTCCAAATCTTGGAAGATTAATGTAATTGACACGAACATCTTAATATCTGCATAATATCAATTATTTTAATGTACATAGTGATTAGATTCATACGTGGGTGCACTAACCTGTCAAATTGAATTGCTCATTAAATATGTACCTAGATTTCTGACTAGACTGATTCTCATTCATATTAAATGTTTGACACAGGCAGTATCGTTGCGTGAAGCAAGCGGGGCCATAAAAATAAGAAGTTGAAGTTGATATTAAATGTTTAACTATTTTTTTATTTATTAACGATTTCTGCCCACAATGACAATATGATAATGTTATCGATATTTATATTAGAAATGTACCTTAATTTTGCAAGCGCGCCCGCCCATCCCTATTCTTGTCTAACTGACAGATTGAGATTATTATTGTGTATGTGTGTGTGTTGTGTGAGTGTGAGCGATAGGGCGACGAGGCATTGACCACTTACTATTTATTTTTTTCATTCCATTCCATTTGATTACAATTAAATTACAAAGATATATTACAAAGTTTAATTTACTGTAGCAATTTTTGTCGTTTACTTACGCTGATAACTAATTCTCGCGTATTTCGATATTTTGATTGGAATCGTCTTGTTTTGATAATCGAACTAAAAAAACATGTTGGTGTGAATAGGTCCAAAGTGCGTTGTAATATAATTTTATTTTGTGTTCTTGTGTGTGATAATAACAATGTCTCTGGAGGAGAAGTTCAATGCTGCCGTCAACGTTATCAGGAGCTTGCCGAAAAGTGGTAAGTTATTGATATTTGATGAAGGATGGCAAATATATTTATCCAATTTATATATTTTTATCTTCGGTCGAGTCATTTATATTGGTTACTAGCTGCGGCCCGCGGTTTTGCCCCCAGCTATGCAGTTTTTAAGATTTACCCACATGTACACACATTTTTTACAGAATAAATAGGTACAATGCTGGAAAGTCCTAAGTATTTGTCCAGGGTTTAACCTGTCACCAGTTCTTTTTAGCCAGTTTCATGGATTCTATATTGCTTGCACCTATAAATTATACTTCTTTCATGCACTAGGTACCTACATAGATAAGTTACATAGATTAAAAGGGACATACACAAGGGTGGTTCTTTTTAACTTAAACTGTTGTTATTTTTAAAAAAATATATATAGTTATTTTATTTAAGCTAATATATAGCTGGTCTTTCAAGCTGATAGCATAAAGATAAAGCAATAAAAGATAGGTTGATAATAAGTTATTTCACGAAGGGTACATTTAAAATGTAGTAATATTTTACGAGATAGTTGAAATTGAGAACAATGATAAAACTGTAGAAGAGAACCGGCCACAAACTTATGAATATGTAACATTAGAATAGGATTATTTAATACACTAGCTTCCGCTCGCGGCGTCGCCCGCGAAGTACCTACATAAAATATAGCCTATGTTCATCCTGAAAGTATATTCTACACATTGGTGAAAAAATTTTTCAAATCGGATCAGTAGTTTCGGAGCCTATTCGTTTCAAACAAACAAACAAACAATCAAAGTTTTCCTCTTTATAATATTAGTATAGATTATACATAATATCTTATGTGGATCATAATTTATATTAGTCTACCAAAACCTTAATATCATACAGTCACCTTCCAATCTTATTTTAATTTGGGATTATATGGCATTATGTGAAATGTCTAGGTACTTTTTATTTATGGCAGTTTGGACCTGAGACAACAAGCTACTAGTAGTTCGCCCCGAACTGAGATCTCGCGCGCGATGTCCACAATCCTTATTTGTATTCATGCCCTAAAGTTTTTGGATATGCTTTATGTACTATGCCACGTAACCTAATCACAAACAAATATTTGAATATCCTACCTAAGAAAGGTTGCTATTTATCTAACAAAGAAAAGAAAAGGTTGAGTATAAAACTATAATTATGTATGTATATTACAAATTAGTCCCTACCTATACTATTTATGAAACTGAGGCTAATAGAAATTAAAGAGTTTAGATATAAAATACAGATAAACGATTGAGAACAATATTTAGGTACTTTGTCTTCTGTTTTAAATATTATTCAGAGTCCAGGACTGTCTAGCAGGAGCATCTAGGATAGCTGTTGCTTCAAGGTCTCACGCCACTGGAGCACAGAATATGAGCAGAGTGGACTTTATCTGTCTCCAGAAGAACCTCGGGGTAGATAATTTCACTCGCGAGAGTCCCTTAAGATTCTGTATTGTCGCGCTGGTAGAAACTAACCCAATTTACTGTGGTTCGTTCCTCAAGCTTTCCAAGCTTCGTCCTCAGGGCCTCACCAGGCTTTGTTCAAGATATTGGTTCAAGGATTAGTTATGCTTTATAGTATTACAGTAGGTATCTGAAATTTAACGGGGTTAGTACTGGACTGGTCAAGGTTTTAAAATATTTTCCAGGACTTGAGTTGTTGAGATAGGTAAGATTCCTCGTAGGATGGTTTCTTCACTCGGACCTTGAGATCAGACCAGCGTCCGATTTTTTATATGTTTATCTTCCATATTTCCCATCAATGTAAATAATTATACTTTTTCACTCCTTCCTTCAAATATGACATTTTTTCTTTTGCTTTCTAGTTCGAGATTACAGTAAAAAGGTTTTATTATAATAAGTTTTTATTTATGAATAGAAATAAATAGTTATACTACACCGATTAAGTTCATATGCTTCCCAGTAAATTTGATTAGCAGTATCTCTAAACCCTCCAAGTTTCATGCAGATTGGATGTACAGTTCTTAAGTTATGCTCTAACAAACATACACGCAAACATACAACGCCAAATCGCATAGCTGCCACTGAGATCTTCGCTCGCTTTGCTCGCTCGATCAATTAAATATCACAGGCAGTCACCCATCCAAATGGTACCATGAACATTGCTTAACTAAGTTAATCTGCTAAGCAAAACCACAAACTTTGAAGGCTGTAATTATGGTATCAAGATGGTAACAAGATTTGTGGTTTAAAATATGAGTATTTATTGTGCTATTTAGCCATTTTTGGGCACCATATTGTGGTTTAAAGTAGTATTAAAAAAGATATCCTGGATATAATCTAGAATCTAGACTATAGACTGGCTTCACAGCTCAGTTGGTAGTAGCTCTGCCTTCTGCGCTGCAGGTTGTGGGTTCGATCCCCAGGATAAACATTTGTGTGATGAATTCAGATGTTTGTTCTGTGTCTGGGTGTTAATATGTATTCTATGTATGTATGTATTTTAAAAAAAGAATATAATTAATCTATCAGCTATCTGGTTCCCATAGTACAAGCTCTGCTTAGTTTCGAGTTAGCGTTGTGTGAAGTTTGTAAGAATGTATGGATATATGTTATGTGTGTTTGTTACTCTTTCACGCTGAAACGGCTGAACGGATCTGGATGAAATTTGGCACAGATATAGATTATAGTCTGGAATAGCTCATAGGCTACTTTTTATCCTGAAAAAATTTACGGTTCCCGCGGGATAGATTTGTTTCTGTTTTTCAACGTACCTACCACGCGGGTGAAGCCGTGTGCGGAATCTAGTGTCCAATTACAAGAAGATTCTGGTGACCAAGAATACACCAGGTATAATTCACTTTCCATTTTCACTAGAAAGATAACAAAGGTCATCGACCCCTGGCCCGCGCCAACCAACCGAAATTAGACTGATTTCGGTACAACTTATTTAGCAACTTTACGAAATAACACGGAACGCCCCCTGCTCCGGCCGTGATAACCATTATCTAAGCAGAAACATCTAAATAAATACCTGTATTCATACTTATTATGCTGCATCTTAGCTAAAAGGGGGTTTACACAGGTCGATTTTAGCCGTGCGGTAAGTCAGCAGTCGTATCGCTTCTAAAAATCGAATCGCCCCCCATTTGCACCGGTCGACAAAAATTGCATTCCAAATTTGAATTAATATATCGGATGTTTTATGTGCTGGCTTCAAATGAATGCTGCCTATTTACACGTGCGATTTTAGTCACCCACCGCATGCGGCTTGTCGCCGCACGGCAAAAGTCGAGAGGACCCGTGTAAATCCCATTAGCGATAACCAGACCGAATATGTGAACTTTGTGATCCTTTAAAAACCTCCAGAAGTAATGGTAAAATAAAATCTGTCATTTATTTTTACCTTGAAATACAAATACAAATCTATCCCACGAGAACCGCACATTTTTCCGGGATGAAAAGTAGCCTATGTGTTATTCCAAACTATAATCCATAACTGTGCCAAATTTCATCGAGATCCGCTCAGCCGTTTCAGCGTGAAAGGGTAACAAACATACATCCAGACATCCTTACTAACTTTCGCGTTTATAATATTAGTAGGATTAATTTCGTACATGAGGGCTAATCAAATTATCAACTGATTGAACTGTCCGTTAATTTCTCTTGAATTTGGCAAATGGCAGAACTATTTCTTAAAAAACGTTTACCTACACGATAAAAAAAAGAAGAAAGAGGAGAGTAACTGGAACCTTACCAGAAAAGAAATGGTTTCAAATTATAATAAACTAACTTCCACCCGCGGCTTCACCCGCAAGGTAGGTACTTACCTAAGATATAGCCTATGTTCAACCTGAAAGTTCATTCTACAGATTGGTGAAAACATTGTTGAAATGGGATCGGTAGTTTCGGAAACTCCTAATACAAACAAACAAACTTTAAACACTTTTTTATTATATTAGTTCAGATTTAGTTTCAACACAGTGTTATTTCACATATTCACACATCCAAAGCTGCTCGTCTGTTTAATAAAAACAAAAAATATGAAGTAACTTTTATGCAAGTAACTAAATTGTAACAGTAACTGATTAGACCGACTCGCACTGTGTAACCAGGCCATTAAAAAGGGAAAGGTGATTATGGCAATGGGCTGAGTATTTGACACAACTATAATGCCCAACATACACGACGTTAGTCTCTCAAGCCAGTAAGCTAGCAAGTTAGAACTAGCATAAGCTAGTGAGAAATTAAGTTAGTCCAAACGAATCCTACTAATATTATAAACGTGAATTTTTGTATGTATGGATGTTTGTTACTCTTTCAAACTGAAACGGCTGAATCTCGATGTGCTATATATCATGTTTGGACGTGCTTCTCCAGAGATCCATATATTTTTAAACTTACGCGATCTGAACACATTATTTTAGATATTTTAGATTAGATTAGATTAGATTAGATTAGTTATTTTTGTCTTCTAATATCTTTAGATGGAACATATTGTTTCGCTAGCGGAGGAGGGCGCTGACTCTGCTACACAGTTTTTTAACTTTTGCAGTAGTCAGCCCACAACTGTACCTATTCTACATTGTTTTTCTTTGTTCCTAATAAAGATTTTGTATTTTGTAATTATGATTATGATTATTATTAGTATTAAACGGATATTATCGGGATGACATCCCGTGGCCACGAAAATGTGTAAACCTGTCGAAACGTCGAGAAAAATAGGTAAATAAAACGCGATACATACATACCCGTTTAATACCAATAATAACTACAGATCTTAAGTCTAGTTTACACAAGGCCATCGCTGGCTGCCAGTCTCACTGGCAGCCAGCGATGGCGTGGTATTGGCCTTGTGTAAACAGTCAAGCCAAGCAAGCGCTGGCTGCCAAAGCTGGCGAGAATAGAGCGCCCATTGGCCTCGTCTAAACAACAGGAACGAGCCAGCGCTGGCTACCACAAGCTCTCCGGGCAATATCAAAGTAACGTAACTTTAACATTTTAAGTAGTTAGTAGTGTTAACTTCAATCTTGAAACATGATGGTTTGAAAGAGATTGTGGTAAGCCCCTGAGGAGATATCTACCAAGCCTTTATTAGTCGTGATCATATTTATTTTGTTTTAGTTGTCCATCGCATAAATTATGTCCTGGGTGGGAATGAACCCACAACCTGCGCAGTGCAATCACTCTATAAATTAAATAAATAAATAAATAAATAATGCTGGACAATCCACACATCATCATCTAGCCCCAAAGTAAGCTACTCAAAGCTTGTGTTATGGGTACTAGATAACTGATATATTTAATACATGATAGGTACATAGATAGATATTTTTTATTATACATAGAAAACACCCAGACCAACGGAACAAATTTCTGCAGATCGTACACAAATTTGTTCCGCAGCGGGAATCGAACCCGCAAGCTCTTGCGTCGCAGGCGGACTCTCGCCCGCTGCGCCACAGAGGTCGTCGAAATTAGTAGGTGTTTTAGTTAGACAAACCGTGCTTAGAATACTGCCACGAACTCTTGCGCAAGTGACAAGGCAGTGAAACCTTTTAGTCTGATACATACAAACGAATGGTAATTAGATGCGTGGGATCACATTCTGTACATTTTATGACTGTAGGTTCGAATCCCAGTCGAGAAAAACTAGATTTTTTTCAATGTTTAAAATGTGTGATGAACATTAGATATTTATGAAATTGAAATTGAAAAATATTTTATTCAGTACAATCACAAGGATCACTTTGAAACGTCTTACATGCTAGGTGAATCTATGTGCCAATTCCAACCTAACCCAAGTACGAGAAGAACAGGCGAGGAACTCGTCTCGGTCCTAGCGCTTTTTTGTATCAAAATTCAAAATTCAAAATATATTTATTTCAATGAAATCACAGGGATCATTTTGAAACGTCTTATATGCTAGGTGAATCTATGTGCCAATTCCAACCTAACCCAAGTACGAGAAGAACAGGCAAGAAACTCGCTGGGCCCTAGCGCTTTTTTTGTATGATCCTTGTTAATTTTGTAAGGAATACCTAGCAGAGTTGGAGCTGATTCATCCCAAGCTTTTTTATCATCTAAGTACTCTGATATTTTATAATAAGCTTTTCTAGACAGTTTCTGTTTAATTACATTTTTGAATTTTCCAATTGATAAATCAAGCATGTCACTTGGGATCTTGTTATAGAAGCGTACACATTGCCCTTTAAAGGATTTACTAACTTTAGTGAGCCTAACCGTGGGAACAGCGAGTTTATTTTTAAGTCTAGTTAGTCCATCATCTTCCTGCCCTTTTCCCACGTTATGTGGGGTCGGCACAACATGTGATCTTCTTCCATTTCCCTCTATCATTCGTCATCTCAGTACTCACTCCTTTCTTAGCCATGTCATCTTTCACACAGTCCATCCATCTTTTCTTTGGTCTACCTCTACCCTTGTATCCATCCACATTCATATCTAACACTCTCCTCGTCACATGACATTCATCTCTTCTCATAACATGCCCATACCACGCTAACCTATTACTCCTCATCTTTTCTGTTACCGGTGCCACTTTCAGACTTCCTCTAACATACTCATTCCTTATTTTAGTCCTTTAGCTATTGACTTAATGAAAAAATGATGAGATTAAAAGTTGTTCCTCAAAAAACGATCTACAAAAATGGTCAGATATCATTTTTTCGTAAAATGATAAAAAAAAAGTTACATCGAAAATCATATTTTTTTTCTCGAATTTCTGAAGATTTTCGCTTATAACTTTTTTATTTATAGTTCTACGACAAAAAGTTCCTGGACCAAAGTTGTAGAGAATTTAATTTGCAACAAAAAATGTTAACAATTTTTTTTTATCAAATAAATAGTTTAAGAGATATACCGTAAAAACCATTTCAACCCCTATTTTCAAGATGGCGGCCGTGGGACAAGGGTGGCGACCCCACAAACTTGGTTTTAGCTTTACACTGACCCCCCCTACACATCAAAAAAATAAAATTGCGTCCTCTAAAAAACGCAAGGTAAGGCCTAAAAATGTAACATTTCAATGGACTAAGTATTAACAGCATGATCCTTCTTACAAAAAATGTAATCGAGATATGCAGTTATTTCGGACTGAAGTGTTTAATGGAAGTAAAAGGTTCTACAATAGGTCTCCTCACGATGTTTTTCTTCGCCATCGCGGCGATGGGCTTGCAACCTGTCACGTACGGAATACTAACTACTGTGCAAAATGTGGACATGTGCTAAATACCATGTTTGGATGTGCCTCTGACTTATCCTCTTTGGATATCCTCAAAAAGATATGAGGAACAAGAGATCTGAAGAGATATCCACCGAGCCTGGGGATTATAGTCGTGATAATGTTAAATTTGTTTTTATGGGGAGCCGTAAAATACCCTTAAGAGCGGTTACGCACTGCGTGCGATCCGAATCCGATCCGAACCCGTGAAAATATGGATCTAGTAAACTCGAAACCGAATTCGGATATTGCTAACGCACTAGTCCGATCTCTGATACAAATCCAAGCAATTCAGGAGCCACCTTTGGCATACGTCATTTTACGTGATGGAAATGACGAATGACGGAAAGAAATCGGATGACGGAAATCGGATGTAGTGCGTAAGTTATCATAGAAATAGTTCTAAAACTACTCCGGACCATATTTTCACGGGTTCGGATCGGATTCGGATCGGACGCAGTGCGTAACCGCTCTAACACTATATCTGTAATTCAAATAACTTGTTTATTACATACAGACATGCAAAGTGATGCTAATTCTTAAGAAATGACACTAGGACGCGAACGTACTGTTTACATTCTTCTTCGATGAAAATGCAGTTTTGTTTAAACAAACTGTAGGATGTGTGTTTTGATTCAATGATTTTTTATACAACTGATCTGGTAACAATAAACAAAATAAAAAAAAAAACTTGAGAGGTGTCAAGGGACAATCGGTTCATCCGTTTGGGAGCCACGATACCACAGACAGATACACAGATACACAGTGAGACACGTTAAACTTATAACACCCCTCTTTTTGCGTCGGGGGTTAAAACTGTAGAGATGGCAAATGATTTCGTCACACATAATATACTTTTTACAAAAAGTTGAAAACCACTTCATACGCTGACAATCTCAATCGTAATTATTGTTGTTGCAAACTAAATCCGAGAGTTTATCGAAAACGTCTTTATGTCTATAGCTCGAACGAAGTCTTCGTGACAAAATCACAACCAAAACGTCATCTGTGTATACATTTTTTGACCTCACAGCTCAGTTGGTAGTAGCTCTGCCTTCTGCGCTATAGATTGTGGGTTCGATCCCCACCCAGGACTAACATTTGTGGGATGAACACGGATGTTTGTTTTGTGTCTGGGTGGTATTATGTACTCTATTTTTGTATTTACAAAAAGAATAGTATAATTAGTCTAACAGTTATCTAGTTCCCATAATTAATAGTTTTGTGGCTAGATGGCGTTGTGTGAAATGTCCAACAATATTTATTTGTTGTCGATTTTTTTAAAGACTGCTAATCAATTTCGCGCAACCGAAAATGTTAAAATTTTTCCTGTCCTACAGCAAATGCAATAGTCAAATTATATTTATTTCAATGAAATCACAGGGATCATTTTGAAACGTCTTACATACTAGGTGAGTCTAGGTGCCAATTCCAGTCCTATCCCCAGTCCGAGAAGAACTGACAAGAAACTCGCTGGGCCCTAGCGCTTTTTTTGTATGATCCTTGTTAATTTTGTAAGGAATACCCAACAGAGTTGGAGCTGATTCGTCCCAAGCTATAGCGATAGCGATGCTCTGGACTTGGACATTTCATTATGCAACGCCAATCAAAAGATCATTGAGGCAAAGTTGTGCAATAGGCTAGTTGGTCACCGGGTGGTGCGCTGGAGCGTTTCAGTGGACTGGCGAAGGCGTGCGGCAATCTTAGGACTTCTTTTTCTCGTGACACTCGTGTTGACAAGACCTTATTTTAACCTGACTTCGAAGCGAAGAAAAATCCTATAAATATTATAAACGCGAAAGTTTGTAAGAATGTATGGATGTATGGATGCATGGATGTATGTTTGTTACTCTTTCACGCTGAAACGCGTTAACGGATCTGCATGAAATTTGGCACAGATATAGATTATAATCTGGAATAGCACATGGGCTACTTTTTATCCCGGGAAAATGTACGGTTCCCAAGGGATAGATTTGTTTTGTTTTTCAAGGTACTAGAAAGATGAAACTAGTTAGTGATATTTGTTTATGACTAGCTTCCGTTCGCGGCTTTGCTCGCGAGGTACCTACATAAAATATAGCCTATGTTACTCAGGGATAACGTAGCATTCTAACGGTGAAAGAATTTTTGAAATCGGACCAGTTGTTTTTGAGTTTATTCGTTACAAACAAAAATACAAAAATATAAAACTTTCCTCTTTATAATATTAGTATAAGTATAGATATCAGGTACATTACAAAGTTGTAGGTAAGTTACACTCGTATCTTCGATTTAAAGTTATCGATGTTGATACGAACGAAGGTGACACGTGTTTCACGACGAAAACATCGTCAATAAAACAACATATGCAGTAACGTAAATATCAATATTAGCTCTTTTGAGTGAAAAATATATTATTCTGCGATAATCTATTGCTGGATAGACGACCTTACCACAAGCTCTTACAAGACAGACATACGCAGGCATAGACATCTCGTTTCAGAAACGTCAGTTTCAAGTTTGAAGTAACATAGGTCATGGTACGAAATATCAAAGTTATATTACTTTAACACTGCCTGAAGAACTCGTGGTAAGGCCCCTTAAACCTTAACATAAGTCAAGGAACACTATTGTATAAATATTCATACAAAGCATACAATACAGAGGCCAAGCCACTCAGAATCGTAAATGATTTGTGCATAAATAAGCAGGTTTGGAAAATTAATAGATTTTAAACGATTATGTTCCCTATTTTTGATTGATCTTTAACCAAATATGAAGATTTTGTTTGAATAGATAACTGGTACAGTAACTTATAGTGTTAATAAACAAACGCCAAACAGCTACTTATTAGTTTTGACACCGCACTACCATTACCTTAGCCATGGCTAATTAGCCTTGTAGATCATTTACAGAATGGGTCCGAGCCTTGATCCTTGTGGAATACCAACGTTTTGGGATATCAGCAGATTTCAGTGTTTTGCTGTGAATTTAAATCTTAGCATGAATTATTTTACTAAACCATTCTAATAACATTTAAAAATGCGTATGTGTTATTATTATCATTAAAATTGTAATGTTTTAGATGGTTTTATATTTGTGAACTTTGTCTTTTATCGAACGCATTGCTAAAGCCCAAATAATGTTGTTATGTACCTGTATATTGCTATTTTGCGGGTAATTTATAAATTTGGTCGGAGTTATACGGAAAGCATTTAATTTTATCAAAATAATCCAATTGCTCTGTATCTTGTATGTAAACTAAGTAAGTTAGGTTTTGGTAAGTTATTCCTCGCGACTAGGAATGCAATTAAAACGCGTAGCTCTGATTGTCACCATCTGCGAATAAAAACTGTACAGCCTTAAAGTAAGTTTTGATACCAAGGTCGTGATTTACGTGGTACCTTACCTACACCAAACCAGATTTTCTCTCAAAATCTATGTGCATTGACAGTACAAGACATAACTAGTAGCAAGACGAACATAAAACCTTGCAAGCTTGTTTATAATATCGATCGATGATAACCTTGTTAGGTATTTCGTAAAATTGGTTTATTAATAAATCGACATAAATTGCCTTATTAAAGAATCTACGTTTAAGGTAGTAATAATCATATGAATAACTTAACAAGGGAAATAATGGACTTATCAATGGTGATAAATTATAACTTTATGTTCTGGCGGCCATGGAAATCTAACAATGCAGGTTGCAAAAGGATTGTGTGTTGAAAGGATTATAGTGCGCTTCATAAAAGATCCTTTATCTTTTATGTACTTGACACTGTCTTGGCACTTTTTAAGATCAGGGCGATTCTCCCCTACAGTTTTATCTCACTATTTGTCATTGTTCACGACAGACAATTTTGGTTATCTCCTAAAATATTAGTTAATTTTAAATGTACCCTTTGTGAAATAACTTATTATCAACCAATCATTTATTGCTTCATCTTCATGCTATCTTAAAAAAGTTAAAATAACGAAAAAATAATAAATTGAGAAGAACCAGCCATCTACGACATAACAGCCAACAGTCACATACACAGTTCTAAGCCCAGACTAAAACTCCTCCCTGTGTTGTGGGTGTCAGAAACTCTGGGTATCATGGTACCACAACATCCAGACCAGAAAAGTAATGTTTGCAGAACATTCAATTCAAACATTTCTCCCAACGCGGGAATCGGGAATCGAAAATGTTTAGTGCGCATTCAAAAAATTAAAAATCAAAAAGCTAAAACGCACCAAAAAAAGATCACGACTGTAATCCCCGGGCTCGGTAGATATCTCCTCAGATCTCTAGTTACTTAGACCTTTGAGGATATATAAAGGGGGTAGTCAGAGACACGTCCAAACATGATATTATGCACATGCCCACATTTTGCTTACTAGTTAGTATTTCCGTACGTGACAGGTTGCAAGCCCATCGATGTTTATAAGAATACTAACCTCAGACACTCGAATATTTAGATCTAGTATGCCGATTTAGTTGCGTTTCTATTATAATACCAAAATGACAAATTTAACGCTACTTTTACCTACGAGAATCGAGAGGTTTATGGCATAGATAATATTCTATGCTGTTCGCTTTCTCTTTTCTACTTTATTTTTTTAATCACGGTGGACAAAAACTTTACTTACAAAGACTTACTTCCGCTGCTTGGTGATATAATTGATTTATTAATATTAAAAAGATGTAAGATCCAGTACTTTTCCGCTAATCTCTTGAGGATACTTCGATCGATCTTCTGTCTAGTAGTATTAGTATAGTATTAGTCTAGAAATGAATTGAAACAGACATTCGAGCATTGAACCTACACCTCATTTTTGGCGGTAGTTTAGGCGCCATTACTCTACTCATAGAGTACATCACTCAGTGGAAAAGTACACGGGTTGGGCTAACAGTATACAGTATCTTAAGGCAGGTCGCGCATTGGATATTGCAAATATAAATTTTCATATTACTACAAGATAAGTACGAATTATATTTTAGCCTTTGCAACTTCTAAAGCTGCAAGTTCTTATTTTATTCTTCTAAAAATTTGGCTTGCTGGTAGAAACTAGCCATCGAACATAGTAGGTAAGTATTTTATAATAATTCGTATTAGGAGAACTAGCCAAGTCGGACCTTAGGCTTCAATATAATATCCTAAGTTATAAGATGAAGTAATATTTTTAAAGTTGTGATAAATATTTCATACTAGCTGATCCGGCATAGCATTTTTTTTTATTTTCTCACCATTTAAACCTTCCCTGAACTCGAACGAATATTTCAAAACAGAAATTACCCAAATCAGTCTAGCCGTTCTCGATTTTTAGCGAGACTAACGAACAGCAATTCATTTTTATATATAAGAAGAAGAAGAAGAAGAAGATTGTTTATAAATAAGTTTCAGGACTGACCATTGTACTTGCCACCCGTTTAGATCTCACTTCTTTTGCCGCTGAAATCAACGAGTAAAGCATACTCATTGAACTTGGCTCTCATTTCACATTTATGTTTTTGATGGGATCAATGTTACACGGCAATTTAAACCCAAACATCGAGGGAGTGAAGTCGAAATAAATCAATTTTTATCAAATCTATGAAGACGGTTTCGATGTGTGAAATTTGGTGTTAAGTTTCGCGGATTTTCCATGTACTTACCTAATGCTTCCATGTTTTTTTGCGTTAACTGACCTGTGGCCTCACCACGAATTCATAATACATTACCGAATTAATATTACACAGTAGTATTGCAGTAGTGTTACTTTAAGCTTCAAATGTGACGTTTCTAAAACGGAATCGTTCTAGAAGACTTCGTGGTAAGGCCCATGAGCGCATTTTCAAAAATGTGCAATGTCCAATGTGCGGCCGACTTTTTCGGTAAGAGGTAAGTACGATATTTACCTCTCGTTAGAGAGGCTAGCCTCAAGTTTTGTTTGTTTTTTACGCTATGATGTAATTCTCCATGTGCTTTTTGTATTAGCTTATTTCACGGTGACCTTTATTTTATTGACATAAGATTCAAAATGCAATGATTCAAGCGTCTTTGTTATACGAAAGCCAGACAGTGATTTGGTTTTTTTGCAGTCTAGTAGTTCTATGCGCTTTTTCGTAGCTTTTAAGCTTTTGTACACAAATATAGAGTTTGGACGCACCTCTGACTACCCACCCTAGATCTAAGTAACTAGAGATGTCTACCAAATCTGGGGATTACATGCTTGATTATGTTTTTTTGTCAAAATAAAATACATGCTTAGAGTATTTACAAAAATGGTAAAAAAAATAACGCGTGGTAGGTACCTACCTACCTTGAAAAACAAAGACATATACTTAGTTAAATAAAACATAAACATAAGATATAGATTATAGCCTGGAATAACACATAGGCTACTTTTTATCCCGGAAAAATGTACGGTTCCCGTGGGATAGATTTGATTTTTTCAAGATACCAGGCGAGCGAAGCCACTGGCCGTGGGTGGAAGCTAGTATAAATATAATTATCATATTTCGTACCTATAATAATTGAGTTGAAGTAGTGTTACTTCAAGCTTGAAATGTGACGTTTCTGTAGGTCTACCATGAGTTTTCACAATCTACACTCGCTAGCGACTGTAGTTAAAATGTATGAAAACTTGTACAGCGCCTCTAGCGGATAGTTGGGTACTAAAACGTCACGTAGCTAACTATCCTACGTCACAGCGTACTACAGCGACTGTAGTTTGCGCTCATAATTTGCTTACAATTTGGTACCATGCGTAACAGTTTTGACAAATGTCATAGTAACTTACTATTACTACTGTAGTAACGTCAGCTAATCTAAATGTGACAACTCATGGTAGACCTACGGAAACATAATGGTTTGTGAGCTTGTAGTAAAGACCCCTGTTTTGACTTCTTTTCAGTGTGACCAAACTTAGTAGATTTCTTCTTTTTTGGTAGTTTTTGAGGAACTTGCAACAGTTTGTAGTAGGAAAAAAAAATGAGTGTATTTTGGTAGAATTTATAATTCTTGGTGGTATTTTAACCCATTTCATTTTGTAGTAGAATTTTAGTAGAATTCAGCTTTATGTGTAGTAGATTTTGCTAAGTTCAACCTATGTTACAGTAGATTTGTCAATTCAAATCTGGCCACACTGCTTCTTTTACTACATTTCGCTCATAAATATTTAACTAAAACCCTCTTTGAACAACAACTCATTTGTATGCCATATGTCTATTCTCGGGCGCTGGATAGAATTATAATAACGTATTAGCGTCCATTTGTGTCGTGGATTTCGAAACAGGTGTCTGTTTGACCTCGTTGTCCTGGGGCCTTACCACGATCTCTTACAATCCATCATGTTTCTGAAACGTTACATTACAAGATTGAAAAAAGAAAACATGATCACGACTGTAATCCCCAGGCTCGGTAGATATCTCCTCAGATATCTAGTTAATTAGATCTATAAGGATATCTAAAGATGATATTATCTAGACATAAAACATTTTGCACAGTGATTAAGGCGATATCAGACGGTTCACTCGAGAGAACATTCACACGAATGAATGCTTCATTTTTCTTTCATTCCATGTTCACAGTGTGAACATGGAATGAAAGAAATGACAGTGAGTCTTCAAAAGACAGTGACTGGGAGTGAAAGATGCCGAATGAAAAAATCTGACATCGTCGGATCGGTAGTGAATTCATTCGGCACTCTTGTTTCATTTGGGGTTCAGACGAATCATTTCGAGTGAAAGATGCCGAATGAAAGACAAAGATGAACGAAAAGTGAACCGTCTGATATCGCCTTAAGTATTCCGTTCGTGACAGGTTGCAAGCCCATCGTTGCTTATTATAAGAATACTAACCTATGACACACACCTTCGAATTTTTGTTTCCTCACGATGTTGTCCTTTACCGTTTCTGGCATTGCGCACATTATTTTTTCGAATTGAAAAACTCATTGGTGCACGACCAGATGAACCCACGACTTTCAGATGAGGCAGGGGTGCTACCACTACACCACCAGCGCGCTAGGCCCTTTTGCTTCCGTTTATAAGTTATCGTGACAAAGAACAATTAGCAGCGTGTATAACATAACAGCTCATATCTGTAAATGTTGTCCTACCCGACCTCTGAATGAGGAAATGGCGGTTTGTTGTTTACTAACGTCGCCCCGCGGTTTTAATCGCGTAAGTATTAAATTTGAACCCTGCTTTTCATTCCCTTGGGGTTTTTATTTATTATGTTCTGTATTTGTGACACAAAATAAACTATCTTTGATTTCATTTGATTTGATTTTTTCCGGGATAAAACACTTTTTTTCATGGTGTTTAATTTGTTGTATTTGTTTACATCCCGAATAGCAGAATAACTATGAACATTTTAAAATGAATTTAATGCGAACGAACTCGCGGGCAACAGCTAGTTATACATAATTATAATTTGAATTGAAAATTATCACACGAGTTCAAAGGTCCAGATGCATTCACAAAGAACATTAATGATACATTGCATTATATCTTTTATTTACAACGAATGATGGATGATTTTACTCTGAAAGGGTTTATAAACAAAGAACTTTGAATCGGTTTGAAATTTAATAATATATCGTGTTTTGAATTTATAATATTGAGGTCGAGATTGTTATTAAAATCTTTGAGATATTAACAAAGATCAATGAACGATCGGTCTTTATCTTTTTACCCGACTGTAAAGGAGGGTAATGTGTTAGGGTGTATGTACTTACATGTATGTAGTTCCTTTTGTCTGTCGGCCCAAACTGCTGGACCGATTTTAGCAAATGAAGTGTCGTTAGATGTGTCTGGATTACAAGAGTGACGTAGGCTATAAAAATTAACAAAATCCTACTAATATTATAAACGCGAAAGTTTGTAAGAATGGATGTATGGATGTATGTTTGTTACTCTTTCACGCTGAAACGGCTGAACGGATATAAATTAAATTTGGCACAGATATAGATTATAGTCTGGAATATCACATAGGCTACTTTTTATCCCTGAAAAGTGTACGGTTCCCGCGGGATAGGAGCCGTGGGCGGAAGCTAGTTTGTTCAAGAAATAATAGTTTAAGCATTTTTATCTTTACTTCCAGGGTCATACCAACCCAGCAATGAACTCATGCTACGGTTCTACAGTTACTTCAAGCAAGCTACAGAAGGACCCTGTGACAAACCCAAACCTGGTTTTTGGGATGTCGTCAACAGGTTAGCAAAAAAAAAAAAAATGTTTATTCAATAAAATCACAGGAATCATTTTGAATCGTCTTATACGAGTAGGTATACTAGGTGAGTCTAGGTGCCAATTCCAGTCCTATCCCCAGTCCGAGAAGAATTAATAAGAAACACGACAGTAATCCCCAGGCTCGGTAGATCTCTTCAGATCTCCAGTTACTTAGATCTTTGAGGATATCTAAAGAGAGTCAGAGGCACGTCCAAACATCTTATTTGGCAATGAGTTATTCCATTCGAAAAATGTATGTGCGCAATGCTGGTGCTCTTAAACGGTGAAGGAAAACATCGTGAGGAAACCGGCATACCCTAAAACCAAAAATCAACTACTGTGCAAAATGTGAGCATGTGCCAAATGTCATGTTCGGACGTGCCTCTGACTACCCTCTTTAGATATCCTCAAAGATTTAAGTAACTAGAGGTCTGAGGAGATATAAGTTACTAGGCTACCGAGCCTGGAGATTAGAGATGCGATCGTGTTTTTTTTTTAGATATGGATAATATTTTGAATTTGTAATTTCAGAGCTAAATGGGAGGCTTGGAACAAACTCGGTAACATGACGAAGAATGAAGCGATGAAAGCGTATGTGGAGGAGTTACATAAGGTTGGTGAAATTGCGTTACCTTTAAGCCTACTCCATTTAACCATGTCGCAGGCACCAGTGTATCACGTGACGAGGAGGGATGAAAACCATGTTACCAAGAGTTATGAGTATAAGTGTGGCTGGGTGCGCAAGCAGAGGAAGGAAGAAGAAGTGGTGATTGTGTGAAAGATGATAGGAGTGAGTGGAAGAAAACATGTGCCGACCCCATGCGTAAAGGGTAAAGCTGTAGCAAACCGTATGATTCGGTATTAAGTAACGGGTACGCCATTTCGAATCGAGTATCGAGTCGTTACACCCGAATGCATCTCGTTACTCGCATCTTTTGTAGTATCGGAACCTAGTGTCATAGGTTGTCAGAACAAGCATTGTCCAGTCCGAAAAAAATAAGGTTCACAATACGGAAAAGTGAAAATTGCACCTTTTGCAGTTTGGTATGTTTCCTACAAATTACGAATGTACCATTGACTAACTGTTTTGCTTTCACTGTGTCATCGACCGAACGACTTCGCATTGACCATCTCAATACTAGTTGGGGAATTGGTGGGATCTGCGGGTAGTTTTGAAATGTTTTCACTACATCTATTAATTCTTTGTTAACTATCTTATTGTTACGTGATATTTGTATAAGATTATTTGTTGAACTTTTGTACACGATTAACATTAACTGACGCTCGAAGCTCTATGTAACTTATCTAAACCTAAGATGTTTCTCATAAAAAGTGAAATGTAATTTCTTCTTTGGGAAATAAATATTCTTTAAACCTAATGTTGCAACGCCGCGAGACGTCTTACTGTACGCGTACGCTATACGACTCGATTCGGTGCTCTAACATAACAGCATGTTGTGTTTGAGGTATCAGAAGTAACGAGTAACGTGATCGATTCGATAGTAACGAATACTCGTTTTTATAGTACCGAGTACATACGGGTTCGCTTTTTGCTGTTACTTTTAGGGCACACGGGCCACCGGCCACAACCAGAAAACGCCGCTACCGGCATATTTCCTGTAGTTTTCATACATTTTATATGGACTCGCCGCACACGGTTTACGCCGGTGGCCGCCACACGCTACACTGCCGTCCTTTTGTTAAAAGACGGCTAAGTGACAAAACCAAATTTTTGGGTATGAGCAAAAACGTGGGAAAATGGTATTTCTAGAAATTGTGAAGACTTACAATTTTTTTTGCTATACCAAATTTTTTGTATTTTTATAAGCTTTTATTATTTATGTTACAATCAGGCGTAGCTTGTTTATTTAATTTTTAATTCAAGTTTTTGTGTTTTAGCCATCGACATATGTTTTTAAAATGCTATCGTTTAAAATACTAAAAAACGGCTGGCTGAAGTACAACCGTTGTATAGCGTTGGATACGATTGTAACTGCAGCACTCATTCCAAATGAGTCACAGTTTTAAACAATTACAATACTATATAACAGTTAAGTCACATAACCTTCTTCTAGAATTGAAACTTAACTTAATTACATTCAACATAATTTTTAAAAACAAGGTGAAAAGCCTAAAACCGTTTATTTACTGTTTTCAAATTTAATTTTTTTTTATATTTCTACACTTAAACACAGTTTTCGAATGAACACACAATGAAAACTGTTTTTTAGCGTTGGCAATAATATTTGAAATGTTATGATGTACTGTCAAATGAACGGCTAAGCGTAACTTTTTCCTACATTAAAAAGGTATTATATTATGAAAATGATTGTTAAATAAAACGAAATAGTACTTGTTAGTTAAAAAGCTTTCGATGATGAAGTCCTTACACTTATAAGGAGCTCTTACAAATAAAATGGCACAACTTTTTACTATTATAGTAACTTAATTAAGTCTAATCAATATGTTCCAAGGAACTAAATGAAATCAATTATTAATTTACTTAAAGTATTCACAGCTTAATGTTATGTGCTTACTAGCTGGCCCGCTCGCAACGGCATTTGCGTGTTTTATTTTAAATAGTTAAAAAGTTCATAGTCAATCATTACCACCCCGATGTACGAGTACTATATTATAATAATAATATAGGTATCATGTACTAACTGTATTATAAAATTCTTGTGTCGTTTACACCACGCTTTAAGGATATTTTTTTAAATAATTGAATCATAAACATTGATGTCTTGAAGAGTATTTTTTGCTGAGTTTTAAACAAATCGCATCACAGATTAAAAAGTTCCTATATAAACTTTAACACCCCTACCACCCCTTCGTAAGAGTAGCTTTGGGAAAAGATACATAAATTTATTCTTTTTTTATTTATCTTGAAGAATATTTTTTCCAAGTTTCAAGTGCATAGAGTACGATTTTTCTTACAAACATATCCTCTTTTTTACCTCCAAGAGATTGAATTTAAAAAAAATATCTTCTTAGTGCACGTCCACGTACTAAGAAAGTCGTATCCTCCAAATTTCAAGTCTCTACGACCAGCGTTTTAGACTGTGCGTTGTCTATAATGTCAGCGTCTAGAATGAATATTTTAGTCAGGACTTTGATTTTTAGAATATAAAAAGATGTCCTTGAACTCCTATCTGTATCCTGCTTAATTATTATTCAGTAAATAAATAAGTTCAAGTTAATAAAACTCGCCAACGGTGTCTGAAAATAGTTAAATATTTAGATACATAAAATCATGCTTGTTTCCCGACCGGGTAGGCGGAGACCACGGATCTCCACTTGCTACGATCCTGACATACCTCTTTTGCTTCATTCACTCTCATTACATTCTTCATACATGCGCGTCGGTTTAGGGTACTCTCTAAAACGTCCCCAATTTGATCGAGGTACGTACGCCGAGGTCTTCCTCTTCCAACTGTTCCATCCACACTCTCTTTATGCGCCTGTTTCGTCAATCTCCTTTCAACCATCCTTTCTACATGCCCAAACCATACATACGCTTCTCAATTTTCATCACTACGTCTTCTTTCACTCCACAACGTTCTCTTATCTTATCATACTGTTCTTCCCTATAATTCAAAGTTAAACCACACATACTTCTCAAAGCTTTCAAAGTTAAATATTTAATTTATAATAAAGAGTTACATAAGAAAATAATAAGTACCTACTTAACCAAACAAGTTTTATCGTGCTAGACTTACTTGCCTTAATTTAAGTTCACATTTTGTAATGATTCCGTACTTCTCTGTATTTCTTCTCTAAATCATGCATACATAAAATCACGCCTGTTTCCCGACGGGGTAGGCAGAGATCACGGATCTCCACTTGCTACGATTCTGACACACCTCTTTTGCTTTATTCACTCTCATTCTTTAAATCAGATAGGAGGTAAGCGGCGAACAGACCATAATATTTTTATTTTCTGGGCCGTAAGTGTTTATGCCAACGTCATCAAATAAATACTTTCATCTCCTATATTTACTCCCTTTAGGGTAATTTTTTTACAAACTTTGAATGTTGTATTTATTTATATCTAATCAAAGCCTAACAAATAATTTCCAAGCTTCTAGCTTTAAAAATGACGTAATTTTCACACAAATTTAATCGTCTATTTCAACTTCTTACACTTACTCCTTACTTTATTCGCAGTAAAAAGTAGCTTATGTCCTTTCTCAAGCTCTAGACTATCTCTGTACTAAATTTTATATAAATCGGTTTAGTAATTTAGGCGTGATTGCCTAACACACACACAGACAGAGTTACTTTCGCATTTATAATATAAGTAAGGATTATGCCTATCATGGATCATCAATCACCTCAAGCCTATGAGAGAGAACATCTTCAACAACTATTTAATAACCTTCTATCTATTTAAAACGATACATATTAATATTGATATATCAAAATAATCATTCATCATTCTTCTGCCCTTATATCCATCCACGCTAAGTGGGCACAACATGTTTTCTTCTTCCACTCACTCCTATCATTCGTCAACTCTGAATCTACTCCTCTTTCATTCATATCATCTTTCACACAATAAACCACTTCTTCTTCGGCTTTCCTCTACCTGCGCACCCAGCCACACTTATACACTTATACTGTTTTGGTATTCATCCCTCCTCATCACGTGTCCATACCATGCTAATCTCTAATAACGAGTGCGCGGATTGTACGGTACGTACGAGAAGGTACTGCAAATAGACGTTTTTTAGCGTTGGAATGTTGTTTAGTTAGTTTCTAATATTGTATTTATTAGCATTCAGGGAATAACTTTCAAGACTAAAAAACAGTCACTGTATTTTAGAGTTGTAATAGTTTTATACCCACGTGAGGTGAAAAACAAATAAGCGGCAAAGTATGTCTAGCGGTGTTATAGAGTAGCAGTTGAAGGAAAACTGTCTTTTAGACGTAGTAGATCCCTTTGAGGATTACAATTTATAAATGACAAAAACACATCTAAAGTCGGGTAACGGCTAAGTAGTATAGTAACATCATTAAACCGTTTTTTAGGCTTGTTTCATAAATATAATTTAATGTTGAAATGTACTGTTAAGTGCATTTAAACGTATTGTAGTGTTTTAATACGAGTTAACCGTATTTAAGAATTGGACATGTCCAAAAAAGGTGTAGATAGCCGTGTACGAGGTGTCCAGAACTCAGTAACTATAAATGATAGAAACATGTGTCCAAGACTGGTCGATAGAGAAAAATGCGGGCTTTCGCGTGGTATATAAAAGTCATTTTTGACCAAATGTCACTTAACGGCCTTTTAGTGATCGGACGGCAGTACAATCGTCGCTGCTCGCTTCTTGTGGCCCGCACCGGCCACTAAATGCCGACACAAAACGCCGCCACACGCCACTCGCGCGATTCCGCACCCCTTACCACAGTAAACCTAAAAAAATAAATGATTGATTCAGGCGTGACTTTGCGGAAATCCATTACAAATACTGAAAAGGACGGAAATGTCTAGTAGTGTTTAGCGGGAAAGTACTAGACATTTCCGTCCTTTTCAGCACAGTAAACCTGTTAAAGTCGACGGCAACCACCGCAATTGTCGACCACCGGCCACAAATGGCTGTCGCGCGCTTCAGCTACCTCTGTAGCCGCTTCTAGCTTCTCGTGGCGACGTTTGTGGCTGTCGCGAGTGGCTCGTGTGCGGCGACACTAACACCTCTGGATAAGAGTAGTAGAATGATGATGTGATTTATCTCTTAACAGATAGTCGAGACAATGTCATACAGTTCTGACGTGGCGTCTTTCCTCTCGGTGGATGATGATGACCAGGGCTTCGCCAACAGAGACCTGGAACTGGTCGCTGGTGACGTCCTGGCGAGGGTACGCTCCGAACACAACTCCCCCTCAGGTAATATATATTTGAGTGTCCTCACAGCTCAGTTGGTAGTAGCTCTGCCTTCTGCGCTGCAGGTTGTGGGTTCGATCTACCAGGACATTTGTGTGATGAACGCAGATGTTTGTTGAAATTAATAAAATAAAATAAAAATATAATGAAATGTCAATAAATCCCAAATGGCGGCTGTTAGAAGCTACTTTCAATTACGTTTTATATTATTGTAATAAATATTGCAGGTTCCCAATCGGCGAGCGGCGCGTCGTCCCCGATCCGGAGCGTGTCGCCTCCGGCGCGGGCCCGGCACGACTCCGAGGACGAGTATATAGACACGGTTGATGTTAGTATAGTACGTAACTCTCGCTTCTCTTTTCTCTTCTTTCTACAATAACTCTTACTTTTCCACTCTAACCGGCTATGTATTCAAATTAAATTTACTAAACTCAAAATAACATAACAGATACATCACTGATGTAATGAGAGTGAATGAAGCAAGTGAGGTATGTCAGGGACAGTGTTGCCAGATGAGACAAATTATATTACAGTGTTCGGTGCTCAAAAGTGGTCAAAATTACAGTGTTTGGCTCAAAAGTGGTCAAAATTACAGTGTTTGATACAAAATTACAATATATGCTCGTAAAATTACAGTGTTCCCATAATTTTTTTTTAGTATTACAGTGTACAGTGGATCGTGTGAAAATACAGTAGATCTGCTGTAATTACAGTGTATCTGGCAACACTGGTCAGGGGCCTCACCACGAATACAAAATACATTACCGAATTAATATTACATTGTTATTTCATACCATGACCTATGCAAATTGTATTGAAGTAGTGTTACTTCAAGCTTCAAATGTAACGTTTCTAAAACGGAATCGTTCTGGAAGACTTCGTGGTGAGGCCACAGGTGTCAAGAGTGTATGTGGCAGTTGTGTGTCATTGTATCTGTATGTTCTGACAGAGCGATCCTGAAGTCCCGATGCAAGTGCGCACGGCGCCGAGACTAAGCAACGGACACGCGCATCAAATCACATCACAACTTACACGTAAGTCGGAAACTCACACGAATGTCCACAACTCACACTTACATAAGTTCATAATTTACAACAAATCGCAAAAATGACAATAACTCACATGAAAGTCTACTACTCACATTTATGTCTACCACTCATACTTATGTCCATAACTCACATTTATGTCCACAACTCACACTTATGTCCACAACTTCAATTACATATGTTCATAACTCACACAAATCACAGCTCAGTTGGAAGTAGATCTGCCTTCTGCGCTGCAGGTTGTGCGTTCAAACCCCACCCAGGATTAACATTTGTGTGATGTGATGAACTATGAAAAAGTATATAATTAGTCTAATAGCTATCCGGTTTCCATAGTACAAGCTTTGCTTAGTTTGGGGCTAGATGGCATTTAATGAAATATCCACCTATATTTATTTATTTATTCTTTAATAATTGTATTCGAAAGTGTGCGTTATAGATTTGTATTCTTATAAGCGGCGATGGGCCTGCAACCTGCCACTTACGGAATACTTAATACTGTGCAAAATGTGGTCATGTGCCAAATATCATGTTCGGACGTGCCTCTGACTCATTAGATATCCTCAATGTTCTAAGTGACTAGAGATCTGAGAAGATATCTACCGAGCCTGGGGATTGCAGTCGGGATCATGTTTTTTTTTAACCAGTTGTTTGTTTCAATTGCAGATCTAAAAGTGTTGGAACAACTGCCCGGCACCCTGGCAAGGCTGGAGGCCGACGTGGCGGCGCTCAGGAAAGCGGTGGAGGGAGACCGCAGGATACTGGACGTGAGTGACCACCATTCTTGTAATTTTTTATTGTACACAGCAAAATATTTACAAACTAGCTTCCGCCCACGGCTTCGCCCGCGTGGTACCTTGAAAAATCAAAAATAATTCTATCCCACGTACTATCAGTACATCCGGATCTAACCCGTACATTTCTCCGGGATAAAAAGTAGCCTATGTGCTATTCCAGACTATAATCTATATCTGTGTCAAATTTTATCCAGATCCGTTCAGCAGATTTGGCGTGAAAGAGTAACAAACATACATCCATACATTCTTACAAACTTTCGCGTTTATAATATTACGAGTAGGACGATAATAATATAATCTGAATCTCAGAAACGGCTCCAACGATTTTCACGAAATTTAGTATGCAGGGGGTTTCAGTCTAACTAGGTTTCATTTTTCGAATTAAAAAAAAAACGAGTTAAGCTCGGTCATCCATGTATTTAGTTTGTATGTTATTCAATCGACATAAAGTTCATTATACAATTCGGTTGCCAAAATACGCTTCCATTCCATTCCTTGTGTAATGCCGTAATGGTATAATGTGTGGTGGTGTCCCGCAGCAAGTGTCGGGCGGCTGGCGCTGGCCGTGGCAGGAGCTGAGCGCGCCCACGCTGCTCCTGCTGCTGGCGTGGCCGCTCGTGCTGTACCGCCTGTCGCGCCGCGCCGCGCGCCACACGTGAGTCACGGATGGGTGACCGCTTTTAGTACTAGCTTCCGCCTGCATGTACACTTCATGTACCTCCATGTATAGCCTATGTTCATGGGCCAGCCGTAGGCTCAGCAGTCTAAAATAATATGTAACTAGCAAATTTGTGGAGAATCTAGATATGTACCCCTAGTATGAGTTTTTGATTTACGAAAACTTTTTTCGAATAGTATCCTTTCATACATTTACCTCCATCGGAAATGTTAAGGAACTAAAATAATATTTAAGTTTTTTTCAATTTCAATTTCAATTTCAAAAGCCTTTATTTAATAATCTTAAAACTAGTTTTACATTTTATTTAAATCTATTGGACATCAGTACCGCTTTGATTATTTTGCTTTCTAGCATAGGCATCCCCTAGACTCTTCCAAATGTCGCGGTCGTTAGCTTTTCTTCTCCACGTTGCACCAGCTGATTCTTTAAAATCGTCTTCCCATCTCCGGAACGGTCTACCTCTCGATCTTTTCCCTTGTCTAGGGTACCATTCAGTTACCTCTTTGGCCCATTTTACTGTTTTGCATCGAAGTAAGTGGCCAGCCCACTTCCATTTTAGCTTTCTGATTGTGTGAGTAACATCTGTTAATTGTGTTTTTCTTCTTATGAACTTCAGGTATATCTTATCTTTTGTTTTTATATTTAAGATGCTTCTCTCGACGCTGTGTTGGCATGTTTCGAGTTTACTGGTATTTTCCTTTGTTAGGGGCCACGTTTGGCAGCCATATGTCATTACTAGCTGTCCCGCTCGCGACTTCGTTCACTTAAAGTATCTAAACTGAGTTTTAAACAAATCACACTAATAAAAAAAAATCATAAATAACTTTGACCCCCCCCCCCTTTCACCCTTTTTAGAGGGTTATTTTGGAATATCCAAAAATACGTGTCCATTCATTTTGCATTTACAGTACACAAACAAAGTTTCACACCAATCGCACCACCCGTCAAAAAGTTCCCATACAAACATTGACCTCACATTTGACCCCTTTTTGAAGATTGTATTGAAAAATCCTGAAACACGTGTCCATTTATTTTGCATTTACAGTGCACAAACAAAGTTTCATGAAAATCGCTCCACGCGTTAAAAAGTTTCATACTAACGTTTTCACCCTTTTTCACCCCCTTAGAGGTGGAATTTCCAAAAATCCCGCCTTAGTGGGTGGTTTTGTTATAAAAGGAAACAACCTTCCAAATTTCAGCTTTCTAGCTTCAGCGGTTTCGGCTCGGCGATGATCAATCAGTCAGGTCAAGCTCTTATATAGATATAGATTGGGAGGATACATGAGTTGCATACTTTGCTCTTTAGTTTAATAGGTATTGATGGATTTTTTGTTATTTCTGTTATTTTCTTTAAAAAAAAAAAAAAAAGGAATTAAGTTTTTTAGGTTTGATTAAATACCTTACATCGTGAAAGTTCTCTCTACGCATTGGTCAAAGAGTTTTTGATATCAGATGGGAGTTTTTTTATATATTTGGTATAGTAAAGACATATCAATAACTAGTTATGAAAATATTTTTTACAAACAAATCTGGTTGATAAATAAAACAAAAAACAAATATTTTCGCGACTGTAATCCCCAGGCTCGGTAGATATCTCCTCAGATCTCCAGTTACTCTACTCCTCAGATCTTTGGGGATATCTAAAGAGAAGTCAGAGGCACGTCCGAACATGATTTTTGACACATGCCCACAGAGAGTTAGTATTCCGTACGTGGCAGGTTGTAAGCCCAACGACTCCTGTAAAAATACACACTTTGATCTTTGGATATGTAATAATACTCGTATTTTCAACTGTTTTTTTTTCCTTTCCAGGTCCTAATCACCGCATAAACTAATGCAATTTACCTACAAATGTGTGCACTTGTCTTAAGTGCCTGGCAGTGTGTTATGTGTACATACATAACACGAATATGTGTTAATTTTACGACGGATATATTAAGTGATATCTGATTTTGTAAATAATAGGTGGCTAGGATTTTTGGTAAAATAATTGTTGACCCTACCGGTCAATATATTCAGCATAGCATGCTAAAAGTGTGTGTTAAGGTGGTTTGTCACGCTCGGACGAAAAGTGTGTCTTAAGGTGGTTGGTCACGCTCGGACGAGAAATATACTGTACTCTTTAACATACTGTACTCTTTAACATACTGTACTTATGCACTTTCATTTAAAGTGCTACCTAATTATACTTAACCATATTTTTATTTTATTTGTTTTGTATTCTTCTTTTAATAAATTGATTTTCTTTCCTTCATTCAAAGTCAAATAAAATGCGGTTCTTTTCGTTCTAAGTAATATAGCTAACGCAGATGTATTTTTTGAAACAATTGTAAACCGTTTTCTATGATCGTGTTTAAAAACACACATTATCACGATTGTAATTCCCTGGCTCGGTAGATAATCTCCTCAGATCTCTATTTACGTAAATCTTTGAGGATATCTAACGGGGGTAGTCACAGGCACGTCCAAACATAATATTTGGCACATGACCACATTTTGAACCCGTTTGATTTATGTAGTCAATATAAATAAATATTGATGGACACTTCACACAACGCCATCTAGCCCCAAACTAAGCAAAGCTTGTACTATGGGAACCAGATAGCTGATTTATTATATACTTTTTTTATGTAAATACATACATAGAATACATAATAATATGGTATTTTAGTCGATTATCACGGAATTAAACCAAGTAAACCAAGTGAGAAAACTCATTTCAATACATATTCAATGTTTGTAAACACAGTCATAGAAAATGATTCACAACTGTCGCAAAACTAATATGTGTTTTTTATATTACTTGTGGATCACGCCAAATATTAACAACCACGAGACAAACCACCTTAAATGTCCCAATTTAATTTGCTAAAAACACGTACTAATCAAACAGACTAGAAATTATTCTATAGATAGATATCGTCGCCGTAGAGCGAAAAGTAATTAAATATGATCATAAGACTGAAATTTGCAGAAAAAATTGGCGCTCTTGATGGCATATTTAACTAAATTTGGCTATTTTGCGACTTAGTGACTTTTCGCTCTACGACGACGATATATCAATTTTTTATTTTACATAATTATATATTTACTTCATGTTATTTTATTTACCTGCATTCAAGGGCTTGGAAGCGGTTAATAATTTACCAGAAAGAAACGGTATTTCGATAATAGCGTTCGGAGCGCAACCTCTTCAAAAACCTTAACTCGAACTTAGATTAACCGGTTAAAGAGAGCTTCGTTTGTCGTCGTAAGAGCGGGCGCGTCGCGGAGCTCACTAATATGGAAAAGAACGAAATCATTTAGAATAAAGAATAAAATAACTTTATTTGTTCGATTAGACTAACATAAGAAAACAAAAAAAACTTATAAATTTAAAACAACATAAAAAGTCTAAAGAAACAAAATGGCGTCTGCCTCAGCATGGGTTGGTTGCTAGCGAGCTAGCAGTCAACGCTGGTCTTCCGTCAGAGCCCATTTCGTTCTAGCCGGTTAATTGAACGAATCCCTTTTGGATTTATCGTTCTTGATTAACCGTTTTAATAGAGGTTACGGTAGAACGTAACCGAAAAGAAAATGTTGTAGGTATTTAGAGCTATACTGGTTTGACATTTTTTTAGGTTTCCAAGCCCTGCCTACATTTTCATTTACCAATATAGTGTAAGGGTTAAATTAGTTTATACTTAGTTTAAATATTTTATGTGATACGTCGTTTGGTTAAATGACAGTGGTGGTACAGTTGGAATCATGTTATATTGCATTTTGAGGGTAACAAAATTAATCTTTAAAATATATTTGAAAAATTCAATAGAATCAAATAAAAATAATATTTCGAGGTTTCAAATTATGCACATGTTTTTAACTCTGACTGTACTTCCTATTTTAGTTAGTTCCACCTTATTGCTAAGTCGAAAGTATACAGACGGTAACAAAGCTAAAAGTCGCGGGTTCGATTCCCGCCCAAGTTGAAATTTCTGGGCGTATTAGCATTTTTCTTCATACCAGCATGGAAAAAAAGCTTGTTGCTTGCAACCCATCATGAGCACACTGTAGACAGCGTTCTTCGTCTTCTTTACTGTCAAGTTTTTTAATTTAATAGTATTGTCAACGTCAGAGTCAGTCAAAATGTCAAGTTAATTTAAACTAAAGATGGCTGTTTTGTTTATAATTTTCAGGATTTTGAATTAAATATTTACTTTAATTCACAAATTTCACACTCGAGTCAAGAACTCTGGCTTTGTTGGAAAAATTGGCTTTGTTGGAAAAATAACTACCAAAATTACACAGTAAAACTAAAAAACATATGAGGAAATATAATAAAAACTAGAGTTTACAGTCGAAAGCATCAGAAGAAAAGTCACAGCGTTTCTCTCTGCGAATGACCTGGGGCCTTACCACAAATTCATAATACATTACCGAATTACTATTACATTGTTATTTCGCACCATGACCTATGCAAATTGTATGGAAGTAGCGACGTTTCTATAATGGAATCGTTACGGAAGACTTCGTGGTAAGGCCCCTGCGATGTTCGGTCAAATGTCACTTTTGTCGTCAAAAATGTCACTTCTCTTCCGCAGTGACACTCTTGTCTACAGTGCACAATGCACATGCTAAAATGTCTAGACTTCTGTTTAATGTACACATGCATTTTTACAATTTGTAATTGATTTGTGATGTGTTTGAAATATTTGTTTACTATGAAATAAAGGGGATTTTAAATGATTACTTTACTTTTATTATATCTACCTATTAGTTTGTATTTAGGTACCTAATTATTTTGGGTTTTTTAGACAAAATGTACTTCCCAGAATACAGTCTATCTCCTTGCCAAATTTCATTATGATCCGTTCAGCCGTGAAAAGGTAACATAGAGACAGTTACTTTCGCATTTATAATATTAGCACAGATGATATAAATTTAGTATGAATTCCATTATTGTTCTTAGTCCTACAAATAATATAAATCTGAAGGTTTGTGTGTATATACTTAGATCCCCTCTGTAACGGCTGAACGGATTTGGATGTAATTTATAAAATATAGTTCTTTGTAGAAAATAAATAACAAAAATAGATTTGATTGATCACTTATTTATTAGAAATAAACAAAAAACAAAACAATAAGGTACATACACTTTACTGAAGGTATATATCTATGCTTACGTGAACAAAGGAGTTGGTTCTTCTCAATTTATCATTTTTTTCTTTTAGAGCTAATCTATATATCTATCTTCTTCTCTTATACATAAAAATGAATTGCTGTTCGTTAGTCTCGCTAAAACTCGAGAACGGCTAAACGGATTTATCTTATCTTGGTCTTGAAATGTTCGTGGAGGTCTAGGGAAGGTTTAAAAGGTAAGAAAAATTCGAATAACTGCCGGGAAAACCCTAAAAATAGCCCTTTTCTATTTCCCATACAAACGTTTTCTAAATAACTACGAAGTCTGCCGGGTCAGCTAGTTACATTTAAAAATAAAAACTAATCAGTTTTGTTTCATCATTTTAGTGGCCTCACCACAAGCTCTTACAAACTATCATGTTTTAGAAACATCTCATTTCAAGCTTGAAGTAACACTACTTCAATAGATTTGTATAGTTCATGGTGCGAAATATCAAAGTTATATGACTTTGATATTGCCCGAAGAGCTTGCGGTAAGCCCGAGTGTTTGAAGATATAAAGAGTAGTCAGAGACACGTCCGAAGATTATATCCAGCACATTCTCACGTTTTGCACAGTAGTTAGTATTCCGAATGTCAAAAATGCTTAATAGAAATTAGGTTAATGATTGAAAAATTAAAGCATTTTCAATTTCTACGTCAAAAATTTTAAAAAATATATAGTACTTAATTAAAAAAAGTTAGGAAAAAGGAATTCGAGCAGAAGATTTTGAATCAAATTCAAATGGGAACATTTTTCTCGATCTATAAATGATTTTTTTGATAAGATAATTGATATTATTATTATAATAATAAGATAACCAAAAGTTCCTAACTTAACGTAAGCCTAGCTAGCCTTCAGAATGTACCTACTTTGTACGTCACAGACATTACATTTTTCGCAAACTTAAAAATGGCTTAAAAACATAAAACTAAGTAAAGTTAAGATCACATTTTAAGTAAAATTGGAATTAGTAAAAATATATTTAAAAGTATTTTGTAATAAACTTAACGGGTATGGAATAAAGCTGAAATGTATTTGAATGCTTAAAGACAGGCTTAGCATGGTTGGAATTATATTTATACAGGATGTTGCCAGACTACGTCCGAAAACTTCAGGGGTTTAAAGTACCCATCAATCAATGTAAACAACTTTTTCTTGAAACCAACATTGTGAGAAACTGTTTCATACATTTTAGCCAAGTAGGTATTAAACTTTTGCATATGGTACTTTAATCCCTGAAGTTTTCGGAAGTAGTCTGGTAACACCTTGTTAACTCATCAAAAAAATCAAACCACCTCAAATAGTATTTATTGCAAAAATTAAAAAAACACGACTGAAAGTAACTCAAAATAGGTTTTTACAGCCGCCTTAAGGATTTATTAACATTTTGTATATTTTCTCTTGTCATCCAGGCGAATCCAACACATAATTTTTCAAAATCTGTCGTGCCGTTCAGGCTCTAGCGACAGCCAATACATACATACACCAAAGTGGCTCGATTTTTATAAGAAGTGTATATTTATCGACGGTTGCAAACCAATTTATAACAAAATTAAACTCAACCATTAGTCAGGATTAAATTCTTTATAATCCGCGTCCGACCAAAAGCCTTACCACAAACTCTTTTGGCAATATCAAAGCAATATAACATTGATATTTCGTACCATGACATATACAAATTGCATTGATGTAGTAATAAAATAATAAATAATAAATAATGCTGGACAATCCACACAGCATCATTAGCCCCAAAGTAAGCTACTCAAAGCTTGTTATGGGTACTAGATAACTGATATATTTAATACATGATATAGGTACATAGATAGATATTTTTTTTTATTATACATACACACCCAGACCAACGGAACAAATTTCTGCAGATCGTACACAAATTTGTTCAGAGGCGGGAATAGAACCCGCAACCTCTTGCGTCGCAGGCGGACTCTTGCCCGCTGCGCCACTGAGGTCGTAGTGTTACTTCCATACAGTTTTTATGTAGTGTTTAATATCAAAGTTATATTGCTTTGATATTGCCAAGAGTTTGTGGTAAGGCCTCTCAGAACAGAGGTTCTGAAAAATCTGTTTATAAAGTGAACTATAGTATATCTGTCTTGTTTTATTTAAGTAATACTTTGTACTAACAGCACTTATAAATAATATTACTATAATATTAGCAAACACCGTGCAATAATGTAAAAAGCACAATTTGGTGCACTATTAGGCAGACATCTACCAAAGCGGAGAGGACAGATTTATTCTTCATTTATCGAATTTGTTTTAACTTTTTTTTTCCGCTAACCTATTTTGTCTTACTGCAGTGCAGGTTTCCTCCAAGGTCGTCCCAGTTTTTGATTACGTCCGACCATTGTTTAAAAAAAGTTAATAATTTTTAATTTGAACAGTTGGTGTGAACAAAATGAGATCTTTTGCTGTTTTTTTTAGAATTTTTAGCTAGTCAAAATAACTGAATCATGCAGTTTGACATTATTGTATTGGTTGATTACGACTTCTCTTAGTGCACTTTATTTTCACCACACTAGTTTAATAGAACAAGTGACACTTTATGAATTCGTTGATTTTACACATTTCTCGTCACCGCTTTAGTGGATGTTCGCCTTTATAGCATAATGTATCATAAATATAAGAACAATGTAACATTTTGTAAACAGCTAATTAACTTTACAATTCATATTTGTACGCTACCTTAAATTTAATATAAATTAAATACAAATATTTAATTTAAATGCAACGATGACACAAACACATTTTAGGATCATTTATTTCATTTTATATAAGTAGTAACATTTTTTATTTATCTTCAGCTATTTATAATAATTTTGTAGATATTTCAAATCTCTTAACACTTTATTGCACGTTTGAAACGGTAGTTAGAGGCAAGTCCTATCTGACATTGATAGGTTACAAACACATACGAATCCTATACGACGCTTATACGAAATCTTAATATAAATGGAAAAAAATGTTTGTGGTTCCATCACGCAATGGCTTATTTAAGTGAAAGTTGGAGTAGATATAGTCTGTGGAATGGCATTCTAAGCTACTTTTTATATAGGTACTAGTAGCAGGAAGCAATTATATTATCGCAACTGTAATCTCCAGGCTTGGTAGACATCTCAGATCTCTAGTTACATCTATTATTTTGCTTGAGCTCAGTCAATATTTCACATGTTGAGTTATATTCATAGAAAACGTATCACTAAAGGCTATTGCCAAACATCATACGGTCATCATACAAGCTCAATCTATTGGATTCGCTCGCTCTGCTTTTCTGTAACGCCCTACTTCTCGCCCGCCTGACCGCTACGGGCAGATCGCCAGGTGTTTTGACCCGCCCTGCAGGATTCAATAGGTTTAAATCGCCCGCTGAACTGAAAAGATCGCTCACTTGTTCCAACGAGTGTTGTCGTTTTATCGATAGAGATTTTAAGCAAGGTTTCGGCTTATCCGTATCCGTGGTTTGTTTATCTGTGGATAGCTTTGTATCTGTAGATATATCTCCGTTTAACGCTGCTAGGTATAGAGGATTATCTACGCTGTAGGTAGCTAAGTTTTCTTTATCGTTCGGATCGCTGTATTCATTATCAAAATTTGAATATTTATTCTGTTTGTTTATTGTGAATTCTGATTTCGTTTGACTGGATTCTTTTAGTATATCTTTTTCTTTAGGTATTGGTGTCATAGTGATTTTTGAACCGCCATTTTCGGATAATAGCATTAGATTTTCGTCTTCGCTGCTCGATGTGTCTGTTACATCGAACGGACTGACTTGTGGGTTGAAATTTTCTGTGTTATCCATGTACTGTAGTTCTAAGTTAATACTAGCGCGGGAGGAGCTAGCGCTATTGGTTATTTTATTGTCACTGAGCCGTTTTTTTACCGTTGAATCTTCCGATTCTGAGTTAGATTTGAACATGCTTTGACTAGACATTGATGTTCTCACAGATTTATGTATACTTTCCAAGCTATTTTTCTTTCTGTTGTCGTGAATTTGCGCTTTTGGTACTATAACTGCGAATATAAGGTTTTGAACTTTCGGATCGTGTTCTCTGGGGGGTAGTTCCTTGAATCTTTGTTCCATCATGTTAGGGGAGAGAGTCATGTTCGGGGGAGAGAGACAAGGCTGTTCATAATACCTCTCTCTCTCTTCATCTAGCGTCAAATTCGAGGGTCGTTCGTAGGCAAGGTTCATGGGCTGGTCGATTATACTTGTCCTTGTCCGTTGCGAGCTTTCCGGTAACAGTTTGACTTCTGTCTCCTTCCTGTTTAGTTTTTGGAAGAACTTTCTGATGCCCCATCGGGGTTTTTCTACCTTTACGTCTTGTAGTAGGTTGGTTTGCTTCGGAGCGAGGTTTGCGGTTTTAAATGTGACGTCATTTGGCACGTAGTCCAGAGGTCGTGGGTACGAACGGATTTCGTTGAGAGAGTTCTCTTGTATTGGTATTCTGTGGGAGATTCTCGCTACTGATAAACAGTTTTCTTCGATGTTCTGCCGCGACGGTTCTGTGAATGAATACAATTTATTAATATACATTATTACGACTGTAATCATCTGGCTTGGTAGACATTATTTTAGAACTTTTAGTATCTATACAAGGTGAGTTTTTGGTGTCCACGTAATCTATATCTGTAACCATACTCAAAAATCAATATAAATAATAAATCTATTTTTTGTTATTAATAATAACACGAAACTTACTCGATAATATGAGAACCGATAGTAGTTGCTATTCGTTTGTCGGCATGCGCACGGCGCGGCGGCGGGCCGTAGGAGGGACAAGGAGTCTGCGAGGTGGTTGACTCTGCGCGCCTTACCATGTGTTTAACACACTTTTGTTAATCTTTTCGACTATTCAGTTCCATACGAAATACTTATCAAATTCAATAACTGAACCAACGACACAAATACGATTGAGTAATAAAAGAATTGGGCGCCAGCTTTAAACTGACCAAAAACTCACCTTGTATATTTTTAAACTTAAACGATCTGAACACATTATTATTAGTATTAAACGGGTATTTATCGCGTTTTATTCACTACTTTTCCCGACGTTTCGACAGGCTTACACACTGTCGTGGTCACGGGATGATAAATAGGTACCCGTTTAATACTAATAATAATATGTAATACAATATAGTTATTGTCGTCATCGTAATAATACAAAATTAAAAATTTTAAAAACCCTCCGAAACCTCCGAAAAAACTCCTCCCTTCTAAACCTTATTTACCCTAACATATCATATATAAAGTCATGGTTACATTACCATTATACTTTCAATATGATCGAAGTAACACGGTACCAAAAGAATCGATCGTCCAGGAAGTTAGTCAGATCCCCTCATCAACTAGAAAAGAGCTGCAGATTTTTATGAAACATGGCTAAGAACACTCGGGATAAAATTATCTATGACACAAAAAAACTAAACGAAAATCGATTCATCCGTTCGGGAGCTACGATGCCACAGACAGATACACAGATACACCCACAGACACGTTAAACTTATAATACTCCTCTTTTTCGTCGGGGGTTAAAAACAAATGTATCGCGAACTTAATTATGTACCTGCGGCCGGGGCGCAGTCCTTGAGGCTGCGCGCGACGAGCGCGGGCGCGGGCGGCGCGGGCGCGGGCTGCGCGGCCAGCGAGTTGTACTGTGAGGAGGGGCGCGGGTGCGGCGTACCTGCGGCCGGGGCGCAGTCCTTGAGGCTGCGCGCGACGAGCGCGGGCGCGGGCGGCGCGGGCGCGGGCTGCGCGGCCAGCGAGTTGTACTGTGAGGAGGGGCGCGGGTGCGGCGTACCTGCGGCCGGGGCGCAGTCCTTGAGGCTGCGCGCGACGAGCGCGGGCGCGGGCGGCGCGGGCGCGGGCTGCGCGGCCAGCGAGTTGTACTGTGAGGAGGGGCGCGGGTGCGGCGTACCTGCGGCCGGGGCGCAGTCCTTGAGGCTGCGCGCGACGAGCGCGGGCGCGGGCGGCGCGGGCGCGGGCTGCGCGGCCAGCGAGTTGTACTGTGAGGAGGGGCGCGGGTGCGGCGTACCTGCGGCCGGGGCGCAGTCCTTGAGGCTGCGCGCGACGAGCGCGGGCGCGGGCGGCGCGGGCGCGGGCTGCGCGGCCAGCGAGTTGTACTGTGAGGAGGGGCGCGGGTGCGGCGTACCTGCGGCCGGGGCGCAGTCCTTGAGGCTGCGCGCGACGAGCGCGGGCGCGGGCGGCGCGGGCGCGGGCTGCGCGGCCAGCGAGTTGTACTGTGAGGAGGGGCGCGGGTGCGGCGTACCTGCGGCCGGGGCGCAGTCCTTGAGGCTGCGCGCGACGAGCGCGGGCGCGGGCGGCGCGGGCGCGGGCTGCGCGGCCAGCGAGTTGTACTGTGAGGAGGGGCGCGGGTGCGGCGTACCTGCGGCCGGGGCGCAGTCCTTGAGGCTGCGCGCGACGAGCGCGGGCGCGGGCGGCGCGGGCGCGGGCTGCGCGGCCAGCGAGTTGTACTGTGAGGAGGGGCGCGGGTGCGGCGTACCTGCGGCCGGGGCGCAGTCCTTGAGGCTGCGCGCGACGAGCGCGGGCGCGGGCGGCGCGGGCGCGGGCTGCGCGGCCAGCGAGTTGTACTGTGAGGAGGGGCGCGGGTGCGGCGTACCTGCGGCCGGGGCGCAGTCCTTGAGGCTGCGCGCGACGAGCGCGGGCGCGGGCGGCGCGGGCGCGGGCTGCGCGGCCAGCGAGTTGTACTGTGAGGAGGGGCGCGGGTGCGGCGTACCTGCGGCCGGGGCGCAGTCCTTGAGGCTGCGCGCGACGAGCGCGGGCGCGGGCGGCGCGGGCGCGGGCTGCGCGGCCAGCGAGTTGTACTGTGAGGAGGGGCGCGGGTGCGGCGTACCTGCGGCCGGGGCGCAGTCCTTGAGGCTGCGCGCGACGAGCGCGGGCGCGGGCGGCGCGGGCGCGGGCTGCGCGGCCAGCGAGTTGTACTGTGAGGAGGGGCGCGGGTGCGGCGTACCTGCGGCCGGGGCGCAGTCCTTGAGGCTGCGCGCGACGAGCGCGGGCGCGGGCGGCGCGGGCGCGGGCTGCGCGGCCAGCGAGTTGTACTGTGAGGAGGGGCGCGGGTGCGGCGTACCTGCGGCCGGGGCGCAGTCCTTGAGGCTGCGCGCGACGAGCGCGGGCGCGGGCGGCGCGGGCGCGGGCTGCGCGGCCAGCGAGTTGTACTGTGAGGAGGGGCGCGGGTGCGGCGTACCTGCGGCCGGGGCGCAGTCCTTGAGGCTGCGCGCGACGAGCGCGGGCGCGGGCGGCGCGGGCGCGGGCTGCGCGGCCAGCGAGTTGTACTGTGAGGAGGGGCGCGGGTGCGGCGTACCTGCGGCCGGGGCGCAGTCCTTGAGGCTGCGCGCGACGAGCGCGGGCGCGGGCGGCGCGGGCGCGGGCTGCGCGGCCAGCGAGTTGCGCGCCAGGCACGCGTTGCGGCCGGCCAGCGCGCGCGCCAGCAGCGGCGTCGTGACGTCGCACGTCGCCTCCACGTTGCACTGCTTCTCCGTCTCCGGGGGCTCGGCGTCACCTGGAATATAGAATAAAATAAATTAATAAAAAAAAACTTCAAAAAACAAAGACAAAGGGTACATAAGGTGCACTATACGACTAAACATAGTTAAGTAAAATAATGTAGCCTGAACTAGGTAATCCTGTGTTTCGGTCGATAACAGTGCTATATTATTAGATAATTAATTAAAATATATTATTAGATTGTGCATGGTATTAGAATAAAAATCATTTATTTTACGTCACGTTGCAGATTTTATTTATTTATTTATTTCAAATTACAATTACATTGTCTTAACAGTAGGGGACACCAAAACAACAATGAAATTACACGTAACTTACATACTGTACAGTAGCATCTGTGAATTCCGTCAAACTAGTGTTAAATAAATCCATGTTACTTGATTGACATAGGCTGTTGATGATACGAAGGGCTCGCGTGAACGGCGCCTCGCTCAGGAGGTTGGTCCTCGCCCTCGGGAGCACCAGCAGCCCAGGCCGACGCCGCGCCCCCGCATAGTTGTCCGGCACGCACAAACCGACACACATCAACACCCGCGGATTGTGCACCATACCTCGAACTAAACGCAATATATACAACACTAACATCGTTTCCCGCCTCACTTCTAGTCTAGTGTATCCCACCATGCCTAAAACAAATAGTGAAGGGTACATCAGTGGGTAAAATGGGTAGACTCCGTATAATTTTAAATACAGAAATCTCGTAAACTTATTCTGCATTTTCTCCAACATACTCACATATTTATTTTCATGAGGACTCCAAACCATAGCCCCGGACTCTAGCCTACTTCTCACAAGAGCATTATAAAGCACCTTAATTGTGTGAGTATTGCTAAAGTCACTACTCTGGCGCAATATAAAGCCCAAGTTACGAAACGCTTTCTTGCAGATGTCCAGCACATGACTTCTAAAGTTTAATTCCGTGTCCATGCTGATCCCTAGATCGCGAACCGATTTCACACGGTTAATATTGGTCGCTTCCAGTGAATAGTCAAGAAGGACAGGTTTTTTTGCACGGCCGTAGGTGATAACACAACACTTTGAGCTATTGAAAAACAATTTGTTGTTGTGACTCCACTGCGAAACACGGTCTATATCCCTCTGCAATCGTTCACCATCTGAGCTACCACTGATCTGCAATAGCAGCTTTAGGTCGTCTGCAAATAGAAGGCAGACGGCATCTTTAACGACTTTAGGTAGATCATTTATCATAATTAAAAACTCGAGAGGACCCAGATTGCTTCCTTGGCTTACCCCAGAGTTTGTGCAAAATGAGTCTGAGAGATATCCATCATAATCTACATATTGCATTCGATCCCTTAAATAGCTGGCAAAGAATTCTAAAAGATCTACGGAGAATCCTATCGCTGCCATCTTTCTTAGAAGAATGTCATTGTCTACCGTGTCAAATGCCTTGCGAAAGTCGAAATAGGCTGCATCCACCTGTACCCCTGAGTCAAGCGAGGGGACAGCATACGTCATAAAACACAGCATGTTGCTATCCGTACTCCGACCAGGCCTGAAGCCATGCTGAGCGTCCGACAATTGGCTACTCACCTGTCTATAGATATACCGATGCAAAATCGACTCAAACACCTTTGCACATGATGATAAGACCGCTATGGGTCTATACCCCCCCACGTCAGTACTTACTCCTCCTTTCGGTACAGGGATCACTCGCGTCAGTTTCCACTCTTCTGGGTAAGTGTGCGAGTCCAAGGAGAGATTGTATAAATGCAAGAGCGGCCCAGCTAACAATTTTCCACAATCTCTTAGTAAGAAGGGGGGAATCCCATCCGGACCGTACGAATACTTGGGCTTGAGGTGCTTTAGGGCTAGTACAACGTCGGAAAAGGTAAACCTATCTATGATAACTTGCTGCGTGCCACACTCGCCGGCAGACTCGACCGCATCCTGGACACACAGCTTAGGAGGATTTTCGCTATAGACAGAGTGGAAATAAGAAGCAAATTCTTGGGCGCAGTCCATTGGAGGCAGCTCCTTACCTTCCCGCGTTATACATGTATGAGCTACATTTGACCTCTTCGATTTTATGAAGGCCCAAAAAGATTTCGGATCGCTAGCGAAGCGGCTCTGCAATCCTGCTTTGTGTTCCTCATAGGCTACCTTTATCATATTTTTCACCAATGATCTATGTACCGAAAAGTTTCTATAATCAACTTGGGACTGCGTTTTTTTATATAATTTATGTAATTGAGCTTTAAGCTTGATTTGACGTTTAAGCTCTACTGTGTACCATTCCGGGTAATAATACCGCTTTTTCTGGCTTTTGTGGAGCTTGCGCGGTATAGAGGTATCAATAACATTATTCATTACAGAGTAAAAAAAGTTAATGGCACTGCTAAGATCCATTATATCATAAAAAGATCCCCAATCTATTTGTCCTATATCTAAGTACAACTTCATTAAATCGCCATTTTTAAAATTCCACTGGCATCGTTGTTGTCTAGACTCTAAAATATCAGTATGTTCAGTAGGTAGGTCCGAGGCTATGCCTTGTAGGTGCACGATTAGCGGGGGGTGCTGCCTATCGATAGGTACTATAGGACATGCACATAGCTGGATATTTAACTCATATTCACTTAAGTTAGACAGAACTAAATCCAGAACTCGATTATTACAGTTTGTCGTACTATTTGTTTGACGAAATCCACAGAATGCGATAAAATATTCAAAATAGGTATTTACATCAATAGAAGCTGAGTACAAATTAAAATCACCTAGAACTATAATCTTACTGTAACGAGTACACAATTTTTCTATTTCATTGAACATTAAGATATACTCCTGGTCTGAGCTACCAGGAGGTATATACAAAACACAACATAAGAACACATTTCTGCCCCTATCAATTACTGACGCACAAACTAGTTCGAACGCACATTTGTTTACGTCGATAGACAATGCGATGCGCTTCAGTTCCAAACGAGACGGCGACGCCGCTAGTAGTGCGCCTCCTTGCTTTCTTCCATCAGCACGGTCACAACGATGTATTTTGTAGTTTTTAGGTATTACTTCGCCGTCATGGAATGACTGATTCAATCCCGTCTCCGTAATTGCGTAGAGGTCTTCTGGCGACCACAGCAATCCCTGGGTGAATAAATCTAGTTTTGTTCTTAAACCTCGTACATTTTGGTAATAGATAGATAGCGAACGACGTTTAACAGGAGTCATGTTATTGCGTTTTAGTGGCAGCGTTGTTTTCTGTGGTGTTCCGAAACCACAGCCATTCACCAAACTCAGCATTCACCGGCCAGACAGAGCCGGTAGATATAAGCTCGTACGCACTCTCCGGGACTCCTATTATAAAGGACGAGTAACCCCGTTTACTCTTTGGTTTAATTTTATCAACTTTGACCTCAACCGTTTTACAAACAGATGCTACATAGTCAGTCAAAGCTTCCACCGTGGTGTCGGGGTGGAGATACCAAATGTGTAAGTGTTTGTTTTTCTCCACGGCAAAAATAGTGTTTAGCTCACGATTTTCGCCCTTCTTTACATCCGAAAACCTTTTAACTGTAGTCCAGCCATCCATATTCTTCGACGACGCAACAGCCTTAACTTCGACGTCCTCTTTAGTATGGTTTTGCATTTCGGAAGCAGTCGGAAAAGTTGCTCCAACCGGCACAACAGCAGCTCGCACCGGCGCCAAAGTGTCTTGCGGTCCCGGGTTGACAGAGGACTTGATTACCTGTTTTCTTTTCTGGTTTAGCGTCAACAACGATTTATTAGCAGGCAGCGCGGGGTATTGCTCAGTGGATTTAACAAGGGGCTGGGAAGCGCTTGAGCTAGCTACCAGTGTGTTGTTCGTGACAAGAGGGCTCGCAGCAGTGCACTGGCAACGGAGATCTGCCTCTATTATTTTATTATGTAGTACCTGTACTTGGGTTGCATAGGTCTCAAGCTTAGACTCATACTTCATAATAGTATTAAGAGCTACACCTAGTTGTTCTCTGAGAGCCGACATTTCCTCCCTCAAGCTACGTATGTCGCCGGATAGGTCAACCTGACCGATCTGCTGGGCTTCTTGTATTTCAGGCGTAGGAATCCTCAAGCGGCAAGTAACGTTAGGATCACGGGGTTTTTTAGAGCTACCGACAGGCGTGCGGCTATTATCACCACCCCGCTTAGTAGCACAACGGCATTCCGGGCAGACCCACGAACCAGGAGAGTCAGGCAACTTGTTTCCCCCGGTGCAAAGAAGGTGGTATAGCTTACAGCACTTACCCTGTGTACATTTTAAGAACCCATCAGTGGGGAGAATAGCGGTGCTGCAAGCGGCACAACTCATTCTAAGCGATTGCGGTAATGAGTGATATTTGAAGTAAGCAAGCGCGGCTCTTAGCAGCTGTAGCAGTAAACAAAAACGTGCGGGTAGCGGCGCGCAGCGGGCAGCGGGCAGCGGGTAGCGGGCAGTGGGTGCGAGCGAAGCGATGATTCACTACAGCAAGAACAAAAGAACGCACTAACCGCACAATCGAAAATGCTGCCGTTGGCAAAATATTTTAAAATGTTTTTGCTTATTACCACTTTGTTTATTGACCGATTTTTGTCAAACTAACACCACTGTTCAGAGATTTTAACCGACTACACACCGACACAGTTTCACTGAAAACTTGCAATCTAAATTATTTTAACTTTGAAAAATTTGCGGAGCGCACGAACAAAGCTGTTGCCTCGCAGAAGTTTTTAACTTAAGTTTAATTATAAAGGGACAGGTAACAGTAAAACAGGCAGCCATTCAGCATGGGCTGATGCAGCGCTGGTTTTCGATGGCGCCTCATATATACGTATTGTAATAATAGAGTATGTAGCATGAAATTAGTAATGAAATAGTATATTATGCAAGTAGTAAATAAAGGACGGATTTAAAGCGAAGGCCATAGATGAGTCACGAGCAAGTGAAGGCTTCTGACGACTGAATCACGACCGAGAGTGGTTCATAATTAGCGGCTGAACAGATTTTTATTAAACATGGCTAAGAACACTCGGGATAAAATTATCTATGACACAAAAAAAAAACAAACGAAAATAGGTGCATCCGTTTGGGAGCTACGATGCCACAGACATATAGACAAACACAGAGATACACCGACAGACACGTAAAGCTTATAAAACCCCTCTTTTTTGTCGTGGTTAAAAAGTATGTCATTTTTCTCGCTCACAGTGTTGGTTTCTTCGAAAAAGTTGTTTATATTGATGGATACTTTAACCCCCTGAAGTTTTCGGAAGTAGTCCGGTAACACCCTGTATAATGTACTTTCCGATTGGATTTTATTTCTCAAGGATTGATACTTTTTCGTAAAACTTAAAAACCTCATTCTAGCTTGTGATTTTCTGCATATTACAACTTTGAGGTCGATTTTCAAAGTTTTTTAATACGTAATTATATAGAGATGTTAGTTACCCATCGGTGGTGGTTGCAGTTTGTTGTCGTGGATGTGGGGGGGCTGCGCGCTCACCAGCTGTTTCAACTCGCTCATGCGCTCCTCCACGCACACCGCTGTCAGCCTGCAGAACGAAGGCATTAAATACCTGTATAGTTCATCCAACGGATCTAGGCATTCGTGAAGTTAGCCACAGGTGCGAGTTCGCGCATGTTCAGTTCCTTCCCCCCCTCCTCATACCTGCAATTGCTCCCGAAAAACGATACTGCGCAGCTCTTGCGGCTAACTTCACTGATGCCTAGATTCGTTGAGCCAACTATGCGTCTACCATGAGTTGTCACATTTAGATCGGTTGACGTTACTACAGTAGTAATAGTACGTTACTATGACATCTGTTAAAAATTGTACCAAATTCTAAGCAAATGAATGAAGCGCAAACTACAGTTGCTGTAGTACGCTGTGACGTAGGATAGTTAACTACGTGAGGTTTTAGTACCCAACTATCCGCTAGAGGCGCTGTACAAGTTTTCATACAATTCTTTAACTACAGTCGCTAGCGAGTGCGGACTGTGCGCACGCAAGTGTAGCCAACCGCACGAACTTTGTCGCGATAAAACCCTTTGATGTGCGCCAATTTACCGACAGCGCGAAGTGCATTTGTATTCGCGATAGAACGAATTGTTTGGCCAGACGTTGTCTAGTTATATAGACGTCTTATCAAATCTATATCTATATAAGAGCTTAACCTGACTGACTGACTGATTGATCATCGCCGAGCCGAAACCGCTGAAGATAGCTGAAATTTTGAAGGTGGCTTCCTTTTATAACAAAACCACCCACTAAGGCGGGATTTTTGGAAATTCCACCTCTAAGGGGGTGAAAAAGGGTGAAAACGTTGGTATGAAACTTTTTAACGCGTGGAGCGATTTTCATGAAACTTTCTTTGTTTGTGCACTGTAAATACAAAATGAATGAACACGTGTTTCAGGATTTTTCAATATAATCTTCAAAAAGGGGTCAAATGGGGGGTCAATGTTTGTATGGAAACTTTTTAACGGGTGGTGCGATTGGTGTGAAACTTTGTTTGTGTACTGTAAATGCAAAATAAATGGACACGTGTTTCAGGATTTTTCAAAATAATCCTCTAAAAAGGGCCAGTTGTCAAATTTACGTATGAATTTTTTTTATTAGTGTGATTTGTTTGAAACTCAGTTTAGATACTTTAAGTGAACGAAGTCGCGGGCGAGACAGCTACTGCTCCTATAAGTTAAAAAGCATCATAGTTACTTTGTGCATTACTTTTCTAAGAATAATTGACCATATTAAAAGCCTTTATATGACTTTGAATATTATACGGCAAAAAGCAATGTAACTAGCCTCTTTAAGAAAAACACATTTCAAACCCTTATTGTAGCCGTATTAATTGGATTTATAAACGTTTACCCAGCTGAATTATAAGAATAAAGGTAATATTATCCAAATCTTCTAATAATGTGCCATTATAAGGAATATTGACATAATGAATGCTCTTTTATAACAAGTACTAGGTGGTTGCCCGTGACTTCGTCCACGTTTAATTTATCTTTAAATGGTTTTGCATAATAAAAATACATCAAATCAAAAAGCATGAAAATCGGTCAAGCCGTTCTGGAGTTATAAGTGTTCGAACAAACCGACTTTTTGTATCTATTTCGTATGTAGTGTATTTAAACCAATAATTATAGTTCAGTGTCCATTTACAAACTAACCACACATCTCATCAAAAAGTTCTATAGGTATAAACTTTGACACCCCTTTTTTCGCTTTGTGAGAGTTATTTTGGGAAACCATAAAATATGTGTCTATTAATCTATACTTACCGATTTTAAAACTAATCACACCGCCCGTGAAAAAGACCATACAAATTTTGACACCCCTTTTTTCCCTTTGTAAGGGTTATTTTATAACGAGCTTCTAATAATATAGAACTCGACATATTCATTCCAAAGTTAAGCCAATTTATCAGAGTTATTAAAGGCATCCTCCATTTCTACAACTTGAGCCACTCTGACACCAATTAGGTGTTCTGAGTGGTTCAACACATAGGTTTAGTAGGTACGTTCCCGTACCTACTGTAGATATTTAGTACCTACCACTCATTATAGTATAATTATTCTCTTCCGTTTTGTTCAATAGTTGATATAATTTAGTAATAAGTTTTTGTAGTTCTGTTCTGTTTTTGCCTTAGCTTAGATGTGCGCACCTGTTTTATGTTACAATCAAGTTCACAACTTCTTTGTTTGATACAATATTATATTTTGTGGTTGTAATGTGTTTTGTGCGTCTAAATAAATAAATAAATAAATAAAAAAAATATTTTCGAAAACCCTTAAATGTGTCCATTTATTTTGCCTATTAAGTATTTAAACCGATTACACACACAAAGTTTCATGAAAATCGTACAGCGCGTTAAAAAGTTTCATACAACCGTTTTTAGCCCTTTTCACTCCCTTAAAAGTGGAATTTCCAAACATCCCGTCTTATTGCTCGCCTACATACCAAGACGAACATACCCTCCAAATCTCAAGTCTGTACGACCGGCGGTTTAGGCTGTGCGTTGTATCTATTCAAATCACAACACGTATATGAGTTTAGACTTTATAGACTTGATTTTCTAGGTTTAGTTCGAAGGTATGTGTCATAGGTTAGTATTCTTATAAGCGGCGATGGGCTTGCAACCTGTCACGTACGGAATACTAACTACTGTGCAAAATGTGGGCATGTACCAAATGTCATGTTTGGACTTGCCTCTGACTACCCCCTTTAGATATCCTCAAAGATCTAAGTAACTAAAGATCTGAGGAGATATCTACCGAGCCCGGGGATTACAGTCGTGATCATATTTATTTTTTATTTTAGATTTGATTTAAAGTTTAGTTTGTTAGTTGGTTTGTCGCGACAGTGTAGCCGTAGCATAACAAGTACCTGGCTTCAGCGTCGTGGTCCCAGCACTCTTCGCAGGTGTCGCTGGCTATCTTCAGGACCCGCCACTCGGGCACGGGGCCAGTGGGAAGTGGGGGGCGGGCCTTGTTCCTCGACACTAGGCTCTGACAGACACACAAACGAATATTATAAATATATATACACCGCGGCAGAACAACTTGCCATAAGGAGTACTTTCGAAACATGGAGTAAAAGTAAAAAAATAAAGATGTTTTTGTTTTAAAATAATTTAAAAAATATTCATCAACTCGATATTGATTCAGAGTTGACGAATGATAGGGGTGAATGGAAGAAGAAAACATGTTGTGCCGACCCGACTTAGCGTGGGATAAGGGCAGGAGAATGATGATGATCATCAACTCGAAAACGTGAGGAACAGTAGTAACATTAGACGTAACTTGTAGGTACTATTCGAATAGCACGCGCCGCCGGCCGCCTTCGCGTAGGTAAATAAAATAAATAAATAAAATAAAAATAAAAAAGCCTTTTATTTCTTGCGTTATCGCATTACAGATAGTTACATCCTTATTTTAATTATCAGTATTTTTTAGTTTTGCTTTTGTTTATAATTTATTATTTTTGATATAGTTAGTTTATTTCTATTAGGTAATTAATACGATTTCTTATTACTACTATTGATTGTTAATTAATTAATTAATCTATAATCTATTCTATAGTTAATTTTAATTTTAATTTCTGTAGTAATAATATTATGTACATTCTCTAATATTATGATATATTATGGAATTATAATTTACTATTATTAGTATAAATATATGTTTTTTTATTTTTTGTTTACATGCAAGAATCCCTTCTTATGTGAGGGTGAAGGCCTCCTCCAGATTTTTCCACTTGTCCCTATCTTTGGTTTTTGTTTTCCAGTGTTTTCCTGCTATTTTTATTATGTCGTTTTCCCAGCGAGTTGTTGGTCTTCCTCTTTTTCTAATGCCTGCAGGGCCCTGCCATGACGTCAGTCTGCTAGTCCAACGGTCGTCCTCCATCCTGGCCACGTGTCCTGCCCAGCGCCATTTAAGTCTTTGTGAGAATTGAAGTGCATCTATAATTTTAGTCTTTTTTCGTATAGTGATATGTGGGATTTTTTGTATTTTTCTCACATTTGTGATGCTTCTCTCCATGCTTCGTTGACAGGATCTAATCATGTTTTTTACTCTTAGTGTGTACTTCCATGTCTGGCATCCATAAGTGATGGAGGGAAGCAAGCAGGTGTCCATGACTTTTTTCTTTAAGTTAATAGGCATAGTTCCTTTTAATATTTCCTTTAAGCTCCAGAATTTCTTCCATGCGCCTGAAATTCTTCTTTTTACTTCTAATTCGTTGTTTTGCTTGTCGAACGAAACTTGTTTTCCCAAATATATGTAGCTTTCCACGTAATCTAATAAGTTTTGATCAAGATACAAAGGATATTTTTTGCTATTAGTCATAATTTTGGTTTTATTTAGATTCATTTGCAAGCCTACTTCGATGCTCACAGATTCGCGTAGGTATCGGGATGAATTACTATTTGTTCGTGGTCGCTTTCAAATTAAACTTTCACAATGGTATATCTAATTTTTTTCTAATATTTAATTTGTTTATACAACGATTGTATTACCAAGACCAAACCATTTCACTGCGGGAAAACAACCATAAAAATTTCACGGTGTATATTTGTGTCTTTTATTATCTCGCTCTTATTGCTCTTCAACGTGGTTTCTGGCGGTGTGAATCAGTTAATATGTGCGAATTGATATGTCTTTCACAATATAGACTTTGGAAGTCTAGAGAAAGTTTGAGAAAATATGAAATATGCAAGGATCTTAGATGTAGGTGATACGAAGTTTCATGAAGTCAACTAGTACAATATACAAGGCGAGTTTTTGGTCAGTTTAAAGCCAGCGCCCAATTCATTTATTACTTAATCGTATCAGTGTCGTTGGTTTAGTTATTGAATTTGATAAGTATTTCGTACGGAACAGAATAGTCGAAAAGATTAACAAAAGTGTGTTAAACACATGGTAAGGCGCGCAGAGTCAACGACCTCATAGACTCCCTACGGCCGCCGCCGCCGCGCGCGTCTGTCTCGCTCACTCAACATGTGATTGGAAAGATTATCTCGTGGGCGGTGTTCGCGATGACATGTGATCGGTCAAAGTCCACGTGGACTGATTGATGCATTTTGACCTTTGACGCAGCGCGCCGCCGCCGTTTGTCGCACGCCGACAAACGAATAGCAACTACTATCGGTTCTCATATTATCGAGTAAGTTTCGTGTTATTATTAGAAACAAAATAGATTTATTATTTATATTGGAACGAAGTTCTTTATCGCGCGTTGCGAAAGAGGGCTAGACGGAAAACTAAGACCAAAAGTTGTAACGACACTTTTTGCTATAGTTGTAAGCCGTGCGGCGCGCGCGTGTTTCTCTGTCTCTCTCTCTCTCTCTCTCTCTCTCTCTCTCTCATAGAAAGCAAGGAAAGGAACTCCGTTCCATCTGGGTGTCTCTTGGGGTCTCTTAAGTTTTTTTTTGTAGGTTTATAGATAAAGATTACGTGGGCGCTGGCTTTAAACTGACCAAAAACTCACCTTGTATAAAAAAATGTATGTTATAGGATCTATGTTACCTGCATCTGTGTTAAGCTAGGCGCGGGCGGCAGCGCGCGGTGGTAGGGCGGCGCGTAGGGCGGCGCGCGGCCCCCGCGGTGCGCCGGCGCCGTGCGCCACAGCAGCTCCCACAGCACCAGCGCCAGCGCGAACACGTCCACGGCGCACAGCGCTGCGCCCGCGCCGCTCAGGTCCAGCGCGCCCTCCAGCGCCTCCGGGGCCAGGTAGCGCAGTGTGCCAGCCTGACAATATTCAAAACAAGTTTAGTATCTAAATATATGACGACCTCAGTGGCGCAGCGGGCGAGAGTTCACCTGCGACGCAAGAGGTTGCGGGTTCGATTCCCGCCGCGGAACAAATTTGTGTACGGTCTGCAGAAATTTGTTCCGTTGGTCTGGGTGTTTTCTATGTATAATAAAAAATATCTATCTATGTATCTAATGTATTAAATATATCAGTTATCTAGTACCCATAACACAAGCTTTGAGTAGCTTACTTTGGGGCTAGATGATGCTGTGTGGATTGTCCAGCATTATTTATTTATTTATTTATTTATATATAACTCGAAGGTGACCGACTGACTGACATAGTGATCTATCAACGCCCAGCCCATCCCGCTGGACGGATCGGGCTGAAATTTGGCATGCAGGTAGATGTTATGACGTAGGCATCCGCTAAGAAAGGATTTTGATTTATTCTACCCCCAAGGGGATAAAATAGGGGATGAAAGTTTGCATGAAAAGTCGCGATAATCAACATTCACGCGGGCGAAGCTGCGGGCATCAGCTCGTTATATTTATAAAACTAGTTGATACCTGCGGTTACTTACACTTAAGATTACTTTATAATATTCTGTGACTGTACGAATGGATAAGGCTTTTCATCAAATATATCAAATTCTATTTTATTTGTCAACTGTCAACCGATTCGATTTGATTCAGCCGTTGCAGAGATTAGCGTGAGAAGGGTATGCTAAGATGGTTTGGGCATGTAGAAAGGATGGATGAAAGGAGATTGAAACAGGTGCATAAGGAGAGTCTGAATGGGACAGTTCGAAGGGGAAGACCTCGGCGTACGTACCTCGAGCAAATCTTATACAAATATTCTTGCAAACTTACTTTTTAAGGAATCCGTTCAGTGTGTGTTTTTGTTAAAGTTGTTCTTATGTAAAATTGTATGTCTGTGGTACGAAACAAATAAATTCTTTATCTATCTATCTATCTATCTATCTATCTAAATTGGGAACGTTTTAGAGCCGGATCCAACAAGAAAATATTTTATGTATTGAGAGCGATACCGGTTTGTTTTTTTTTCCGGTTTCCAAGCTCCACCCACCTCGGTGTAGCGGGTGGGCGCCGCGTCGCCGCTCCGCGGGCGCAGGCTCTGCGCCAGGCCCAGGTCGGCGAGGCGGCACGACCCGTCGCCGGACACCAGCACGTTGTTGGAGTTCACGTCGCGGTGCACTATGCACGGCTTGTTGCCCGCTGGAAACATTCGTATCATCAAAAAGTGTCGAGCCACATCTCAAGTTATGTTTTGATTACAACAATACAGGGTGTTAGAGGTAGATCGGTCTAAAAATGCACGCCCCTCCAATGTATTTCCAATGTATTTACCTCTACATGCGGTACAATACAAGTACAAGTGGAGGGGCGTGCATTTTTAGACTGAGTCATCTTTACCAGACTACTACCGAAAACTTCAGGGGGTTAAAGTACCCATCGATAAAAACAACTTTTTCTAAGAAACCTATTCTGTGAGCGCGGAAAAAACAGCTGTTTCATACATTTTAGACAAGTAGGTATTACTTTTGCATGGTACAGCTAATTTTTTTCGCGCTCATATTAGTACGTCTCACGACTGAGTAAAGTAGTTATTTCGTTACCCGTTCCTTATTATACTAATTCCAATAGAATTAACTTTTAGGTGTATTAAACGTATACTTATTTATCGCGTTTTATTTAGCTATTTTTCCCGACGTTTCGACAGGTTTACACACTGTCGTGGTGAAGGGATGTCATCCCAAACGTCTAGAAAAATAGGTAAATAAAACGCTATAAATACCCGTTTAATACTAATAGTACCTGGGTGACCGAGCTTTGCTCGGTTTTTTTTATTGGTAAACGACGTTTTCTAAAAATGAAACCTAGCTAGATCGATTTATCGCCCCCGAAACCCTCTACATACTAAATTTCATTAAAATCGCTGGAGCCGTTTCCGAGATTCCTACATTCCCGAGATACATATATACAAGAATTGCTCGTTTAAAGGTATAAGATAATAATGTGTTCAGATCGCGTAAGTTGAAAAATAGAACTTTTAGGTGTATCAAAAAGTAATGTTTTGGTGTAAAACCCAAACAGTAAGTGTAGTTATTGGAACGAAGTTTCTTATCGCGCGTTGCGAAAGGGGGCTAGACGGAAAAAATTAAGACCAAAAGTTGTAACGACACTTTTAGCTATAGTTGTAAGCCGTGCGGCGTGCGCGTGTTTCTCTGTCTCTCTCTCTCTCTCTCTCATAGAAAGCTAGGAAAGGAACTTCGTTCCATCCGGGTGTCCCTTGACAACTCTCAAGTTTTTTTTTTGTTTCATCGAGATTTTTCGACGAGGACTCAAGACGCAAAAACGACGGGGTGTTGACGTGTGTGTGTGTCTGTCTGTCTGTGGCATCATGGCTCCCGTTTTTTGTTTGGTGAATTAGTCGGGAGTGTTCTTAGCGGCTTATTCCCAAAGTACTCCATTCTTTTGTTCAAAAAAGATAAGAATCTCGAACATTAGTTCCCAATCTAAGTACCTACATACTTTTAACGCATTATATTCAGAAAAAAAACGGTAGCAAAAGAGATAAGTTTTGTTACACCCACGTATGTTAATGTTACAAGCAATTACCAAATTCCAAATTATTTAAGTTCTGAATATATTTTAAGGGGTTGTTCCTCGTGGCCAAACTAGTAGCCAAAATAACATTTCCTCATAGCCGAACTCGTGTCAAAATAGGAAAAACAAGTACCTTACCTACAGTTATCTACAAAATGAAAATACCTCTGCAATACTTATGATGTCCTGGTACTTAAAACATTATTATTTATCCATTTGTCATGAAGGATGAATTAATTATGTCTTTTAGATAATTTAGCAAAGACATTTTTGCAACATTATTTCGAAAACATGATTTGTCCAATGACGACAACGGATAAAATATTTTTAAGTAAGTACCAGGACATCAAAAGTATCGCAGAAGTATTTTGATTTAAGCAAGTAAAAAAAAACCTGTGCAACGTTTCTGATGTCCTGGTCTTTTAAAAAAATCCAAATCACAATTCACACATAGTGCATAATTGCTATTGCCAAAAAGATAGATACTATATACGAAACAAAAAACAAATTAGGCGAAAAATAATAAAAAAGTAAAATAAGTTTATTGTAAAAAATAATTAAATAAATATGATCACGACTGTAATCCCCGGGCTCGGTAGATATCTCCTCAGATCTTTAGTTACTTAGATCTTTGAGGTTTATTGTACTATTAAAATATGTATTTCTTAAGCTGACTTTACGTCAGTTACCTTGTGGAGTAAAATGCGAAATAAATCAGTATGCTAAAGACTAATATTAAATGTTTGGAGTTGTTTGAGAACGAATGTATGAGATAATTATTTTTGGACACCAGTAGGGTGGAGTCGAATTTAACTAAATAAACAATATTTTATTCGTGGAGTAGTTTGAGAATATTTCTTGGAGTACTTTGAAACTAAAACGTGGAGTACTTTGGGAATAAGCCCTCGTTCTTAGCTATGTTTGATCGAAATCGGTCCAAGATGGCCGCTACAAAATGGCGGACAAAATTTGTGTCGGGAGTTTTTTAAATTTTTAGTTTAATTTAACTTGTTACCAGGTGTGTGCAGGTGCGAAAGAGCTGATGAGATCCCGTGGGCGAAGGTGGCGAACTGAAGAGAAGTGCATGCGGCGGAGATGCGAATGCTGAGATTGATGTGTGGAGTGACGAGGATGGATAAAATAAGGAATGAGTATATTAAAGGAAGTCTGAAAGTGGCACCGGTGATGGAAAAGATGAGGAGTAATAGGTTAGCGTGGTATGGGCACGTTATGAGAAGAGATGAATGTCATGTGACGAGAGTGTTAGGTATGAATGTGGATGGATACAGGGGTAGAAGTAGGACAAAGAAAAGATGGATGGACTGTGTGAAAGATGACATGGGTAAGAAAGGAGTGAGTGAGATGACGAATGATAGAGGGAAATGGAAGATCACATGTTGTGCCGACCCCACATAACGTGGGAAGAGGGCAGGAAGATGATGATGATCGATGTTTTTTACCAGGTGTGTGTAGGTGTGAAAGAGCTGAGGATATCCCGTGGGCGAAGGTGGCGAACTCGAGCCAGCTGAGCGGGGCTCGCTCTAGCCGCGCCCGCAGCGTGCACGAGCACAGTTCTAGAACTATCAGGTGCTCCCTCCCGCCGCCTTCCGTTAGAGTGGGGCGGGTGTCGCTGCCTGGAATCACAAGAAACACGACTGCAATCCTTGGTAGATATATCCTCAGTACGTCTACCATGAGTTGTCACATTTAGATCGGCTGACGTTACTACAGTAGTAATAGTACGTTACTATGACATCTGTCAAAATTGTTACTCATGGTACCAAATTCTAAGCAAATTAATGAGCGCAAACTACAGTCGCTGTAGTACGCTGTGACGTAGGATAGTTAACGTGACGTTTTAGTACCCAACTATCCGCTAGAGGCGCTGTACAAGTTTTCATACATTTTTTTAACTACAGTCGCTAGCGAGTGTAGATTGTGAAAACTCATGGTAGACCTACAGATCTCTAGTTACTTAGATCTCTAAAGATATTTAAAGAGAGTCAGAGGCGCGTCCAAACATACTTGCCACATTTTGCTGAGGTTAGTATTTCAGTTAGTAGTTATTATAGTCAGTATGACAGGTTGCAAGCCCGTCGCCGCTTACTAAAATATGACTCTAAGAGATATATAAAGAGGTAGGTTTGTTTATACATAATTGTATGTAAGAGGTAATCTCCGAAACTCTTTCACCAATGTTTTGTATAAACTTTTAGGATGAACAAAGGCTATATATTTTATTATAAATTCGAATATAGTTATACAAACTTCCTTCAAAATAAGTTAAAAAACATCGTACAAACCTATAACTATATAGAACTTGGTACCCATTCAGATCTCTACTCTTTTATCGACATTATCGTCAACCCAAACACAGTTTATACCGAACTTGGCCCCTTTTTTGTTGGAATCAATTATCTAAACTAATATTATAAAGAGGAAAACTTTGATTGTTTGTTTGTTTGTTTGTTTGTTTGAAATGAATAGGCTCCGAAACTACTGAACCGATTTGAAAAATTCTTTCACTGTTGGGAAGCTACACTATCAGCGAGTGACATAGGCTATATTATGTTTTCAAAAAAATTAGGGATCCTTACTAAAACTTCAATAATGTAAGCCAAGGTGTAAAAAAATTACCTAAAATATTCTTTATATCGCGTGCGCTGCGAAAACTATTGACGATAGAATAAAATAATGTACTACGACTTTGTAGAACACATCATTATTTACAAAAAGTGTCGCGATAGCATATGTCCAACTATTATAGAAATGCCACAATAAGAGTTCTTTTGTTTTAAAATTTTAATTGAAAGGCTACTCTTAGAAAAATGCTCTTTATTTGTATCTTAGTATTAATCCTTATCAAAATAAATCACATCATATTCTAGACTGCTTCAATACCTTTATATAGTTTTTTGAATTACTCAATTCGGACATTCCATTCAAAAGATACCATTAAATTAAAAATGTAAGCAATAGAAAAAAGTTGCGTGAGAGCCGCGCTAGCTTATGCACTGTAGGCGTCACTGGGTGTACAGGTGTGTACAGGATGGAGTCAATGTGAAAAAATAAATAAAAAATATAAACAAAAATATACATTATAATAAATAAAAACTTCATTAAAATAATAATACTAAAACTTTCTATACTTACAATTTTCTTTTTTAGTAACCTGACGCAGGGTATGGTTAGACGTATGTGTATTATAAATATTGAATTTTGAAATTTTTGTTAAATTTGAGAGCACTGGTGGTGTAGTGGTAGCACCCCTGCCTCACGATCTGAAGGTCATGGGTTCAAACCTGGTCATGCACCAATGTGTTTTTCTATTCGAACAATTTATGTGCGCAATGCCTGTGTTCTTAAACGGTGAAGGAAAACAGCGTGAAGAAACCGGCATACCCTAGAACCAAAAGTTCGAAGGTGTGTGTCATAGGTTAGTATTCTTATAAGCGGCGATGGGCTTGCATCCTGTCATGTACGAGTACCTACTCAAAGAAACTAGAAATCTGGGAGATATCTACCGAGCCTGGGAATTACAGTCGTGACCATTTATAGGTATATATAAATACCCGTGCGAAGCCGGGGCGGACTACTAGTTGTTGATAAACTAGGGAATAATTTGTCAAAAAATTATAAAATTCAATGTCAGTGCTAAAATGTATTCTTACCGTAATAACGTAGTATGTTGGAGTGAGACAGATGCGGGAGCGCGTATATCGCCGCCTCTTTCTGCCACGTGCTGGCGTTCGAATAAAGCTTCACGGCGACGGGAGTCGAACCCAGACTACCTCGCCATACTGAACCGAACTTTCCTTGCCCTGAAATAATAATCCAATATCTATCACACTTATATTGTAAACTAGCTTTATGCCTTGGCTTCGGACGCGTTGTACTTTAAATTTTTCTGAACCAAAGAGATTTTATATATTGGTGAACATTTCACAGCGCCATCTAACTCCAACTAAGCAAAGCTTGCATTAGCTCAATACACAATTTTCAAGTAAGTATAGTTTTATAAATATACTTTTGTGCAAAAAATCGCCCCACTCCAGGCTTTAAATACTGTACGGGGTGGGTCGATTTTTTTGCACGCATGTGTACTATCATAATACTCTATATCAGCGGTCGGCAACACGCGGCCCGCGGGCCGCATGCGGCCCGCGGACGTCTTACTTGCGGCCCGTGAATGTTTTTAGGGTTCCATAAAATAACGGAACCCTTATAGATTCGACATGTCTGTCTGTCTGCCTGTATGTCACAGCCACTTTTTTCCGAAACTATAAAAACTATGCTGTTGAAACATGGTAAATAGATGCATTAAGATTTTCACACAAAAATAGAAAAAAAAACAATAAATTTTGGGGGTTCCCCATACTTAGAACTGAAACTCAAATTTTTTTTAATGAACTTGCATAAATATGCGAACAAACTTTTTCAATTGTTAATTATAGAAACAACAAATATGCTTCTCGTCTCACACATGGGCATTTGAGAGCCATATTTTCAGCTTCTAGGGTTCATTTCACAAATGCGGTCCGCCTTTAGTTTACATTGCCACCTTGTGGCTCTTGCCTGCCAAAAGGTTGCCGACCCCTGCTCTATATCCTATAATACCCAGTACTTACCCAGGACAAAAATCAATGTAAAATAAAAACATAAATACGATTACGACTGTAATCCACTAATGATGTGACTTTGATGATATCTAAAGAGGGTAGTCAGAGGCAAGTCCAAACATTACATTGATACATGCCGATTTTGCAGTAGTTAATATTCCGTACGTGACAGGTTGCAAGCCCATCGCCGCTGTCGATGTTTAACACAAATGCATAATCAGGAATCGAACCGGCAACCTACGCGCAGAGGGCAGAGCTACTTACCAATATGTTCAATGAGCGTCAGGTTGTCGACACAAAGCAGTCCCGTTGCCAACGCATCAGGCCCACTTCCCATCACCTCCCCTGAAAGTAACTATATTTAGCAACAAAACACATTAATTTTATACATACATTTTTTGCACGCAAGTATACTATCATAATCTATCTACGAGTATACTATAATATTAATACATAAAATCATGCCTGTTTCCCGAAGGGCTTCATTCTCGGTCCGGGGACATAGATCTTTAAGTCAAATTACCGACCTGCACTTATGACTAAATGTTAAAATAGCAACATACCATATCATCTGAAAGTCAAAATGCCTTAGACCCCAAAATGCCTGAAATTCATATCGGCTCTTTTATCTAATGACTGAATTACTATAAATAAATAAATAAATAAATAATGCTGGACAATCCACACAGCATCATCTAGCCCCAAAGTAAGCTACTCAAAGCTTGTGTTATGGGTACTAGATAACTGATATATTTAATACATGATGTAGGTACATAGATAGATATTTTTTATTATACATACACACCCAGACCAACGGAACAAATTTCTGCAGATCGTACACAAATTTGTTCCGAGGCGGGAATCGAACCCGCAACCTCTTGCGTCGCAGGCGGACTCTTGCCCGCTGCGTCACTGAGGTCGTCAATACCTGTGGTGTTTCATACAATCGACAAGTAAAATCTTAATAGAGTCTGCGCGAAAAGAGAACCGTTGTGGCGGTACGGTGAACTACAAATAATAAGCAGCGAAGGTAGGTACCTACTACGTGCTTGGTAAGAAGCGAGTACTGATGAACATTGAGTTTGTGTCTACCAAGTATCAAACACTTTTAGGCGTACTGGCAATTACAGAGCAGTGTTGTCAACGCAACAAAATTAGTAAAAGGGCACACAGGCGACCTCAATAGGAATTGAGGTCGCCTGTGTGCCCTTTTACTGTGTGTCCTTGTACCAGATGATGCGGTCAGCCAGTATTGCCGGGGTGGGGCTCGTACTAGCTGATCGTCTTACACTACTTCACCCCGGCAACCACAACACCTTTTACCGCAACCGCGCTCGCTTTCGCGAGGGGGGCCGGAGGGTGCGATTGCTCGGGGGACGGGTCGGTGGATCCCCCTAAGCCTCAGGGGGGAGGCGTGAGGTAGATGACCTCGAGGTTAGCCTGCTGCTTGCGGGACTCGACAAGGAAACACCGCTTGTGAGTGGATTTTCGGCGCGAGGGGGTTGACCTTTCCGCTCAAACCTCTGGACCAGCTGACGTGGAAGTTCCAGGGGGGGTCTTGTCCGCCTCTGACCACTACTTTACTTGTAGTTTTAGAGCGCCTAACCGTTAAAAAAATCACACACGACGCTTTTCTTTTTGCGCAGACTACATGCGCGTCGGTTTAGGGTACCTACTCGTGACCTGGGGCCTTACCACGAAGTCTTCCAGAACGATTCCTTAACGATTCCACTATAAAAACGTCACTACTTCCATACAATTCACATAGGTCATGGTACGAAATAACAATATAATACTAATTCGGTAATGTATTATGAATTCGTGGTGAGACCCCTGGCCTTTCTCTAAAACGTCCCCAATTTGATCAAGGCACGTAATTTTATATCTTTAAAACTAGCTGTCCTGGCAAACTTCGTACCGCCTTCTACATTGCTTAGGCAACAGTGAGTGATTATAATTTAATATGAGCTTTATTAAATAGTGATAAAGTTCAAATTGACTCTTCATTTTATTTAGAAAACGTTTGTATGGGAAATAGAAAAGGGCTATTTTTAGGGTTTTCCCGGCAGTTATTCGAATTTTTCTTACCTTTTAAACCTTCCCTAGACCTCCACGAACATTTCAAGACCAAGATAAGATAAATCCGTATAAATCCGTTTAGCCGTTCTCGAGTTTTAGCGAGACTAACGAACAGCAATTCAATTTTATATATATAGATACAACAGATATACCTTTCTCTATATCCTCGCTGACTTCCACCTTGTTGCAGTACATCTTGTGGAGCATGGCCGCCATCACCAGCAAGGATGCCAGCACCAGGATAGCTGACGCCACCAGGTTGGAGTACTTGCTGGACGCCGGGCTCACTTCCATCGTAGACTCTGCCTTCATTGTTATCGTCTCGACTGGTAATGATGCTAAAATGTAAATTTAAGGTTTTTTTTAAAGTGAATGCAATAACATTTTGAACTTAACTACTTTGATAAAATGTTTATGTCATAATAGTAACACATTAAGGTCTTAAAGAGGTTGGTGCAGTGTTAACAAAAGCCTGGATAGTAAAATTAACCAGGGAACTATTATTTCAATACAATGGAATGAGTCCACACGTTATTAATGCGTTTTAATTATGTAATTGTTCACAATATGCGATCTTTTCTTTACCTCCAATTAATTAAAGAACGGTACTTAACTTCTTTTTTTATTTGTTTATGTGTCCAGTACATTCCTACCTACTACATTCATGGTTGGAAACATAAAAAAAAAATAGCGGCGGATATATGCCAGCATCTATAGAAAACTTTTCTTCTTCTTCCTGCCCTTTTCCCACGCTAAGTGGGGTCGGCACAACTAGTTTCCTTCTTCCATTTCCCTCTATCATCCGTCATCTCAGTACTCACACCTTTCTTACTCATATCATCTTTCACACAGGCCATCCATCTTTTCTTTGGTCTACCTCTACCTGTATCCATCCACATTCATACCTAACACTCTCCTCGTCATATGACATTCATCCCTATAGAAAACTGTTCTAACTCCTTTAGTAAATCAGTGAATGAATCACTACTGATATACATATACAGGTCATCCAACGGATCTAGGCATTCGTGAAGTTAGCCACAGGTGCGAGTTTGCGCATGTACAGTTCCTTCCCCCCCTCCTCATACCTCCAATTGCTCCCGAAAAACGATACGCAGCTCTTGCGGCTAACTTCACGAATGCCTAAATTCGTTGAGCCAACTATACATACTGAAGTCAGCATTGCAGTATGACTTGGTGCAGCAGCAGAACTTGGCGCTGAGCAGTCTTGCCGTCACTACGGTGCACTTGTCGCACGGCTTCCTGTCCTCGCTCTGCGGCGTCGAGGAGCGCCAGCACCCTGGAATTTGTTCATAGCATTAATGTGAAGAATTGCGTAGGGTAAACGAGAAAAGGACTCTATTACAAGTTGTGGAGAACAGAAGAGGAAAAATGATTGGCCATATTATACGACATGACAGTTTCACCAAGAACATTATAGAAGGAAAAGTGGAAAGAGAGGAAGAGGAAGACCAAGGATAAGCTATATGAACCAAGTGAAAGAGAAGGTAGCTGTCATGTCGTATAAAGAGGTCAAGGAGGCTGCCCTGGAAAGAACTAAATGGAAAGAGATTCATCAGTTATGCCGACAAGAGTCAAACTCTTAAATTAAGAAGAAGTACTATATGAGTTTCAATTCATTTGTTGTGCGAGTGCCAACTTCAAATCTCGCCCTCTATTCTATATGAAAGAGGAATTCTGTCAGGGTGTCATATTTCGGCGGTTCCGTGGCTTAGTGACACCCCCCCACTTCCAGCTCCCAATAATTAGTTTATTTTATGCATGTTAGACTGTAAGGTATATCTAAATATATATAACTCAAAGGTGACTGACTGACTGACTGACATAGTGATCTATCAACGCACAGCCCAAACCACTGGACAGATCGGGCTGAAATTTGGCATGCAGGTAGATGTTATGACGTAGGCATCCGCTAAGAAAGGATTTTGATTAATTCTACCCCCAAGGGGATAAAATAGGGGATGAAAGTTTGTATGAAACTTTGTCAATTTTAAACCGATCGGGCTGAGACTTTGCTGAATGGATCTGAATGAAATTTGGCACTGATATAGATTATGTAATAACACATAGGCTTTTATCCCGGAAAAACGTATGGTTCCCGTGAGATAGATTTTTTTTTCAAGGTACCACACGGGCGAAGCCGAGGGCGGAAGCTAGTTTCATAATTTTACTTTACCTATGTTATGCATATTTTGTATCATCAACCGTTGCACAACCATAACGTCTCTGAAAAGTTCCTTGGCTTTAAGTAAAAAAAAAACCTACATTCATTTGACCATGTTTGAAGCATTCTGAATGGAATAGTTTAGGTTGTAGATGCTGTCAAAAGATATTGTGATACAAAATTATAGTAAAATCCATTGCACGACGGGATGACTTAGGTTGACTACCACCAGTGCTGATAGACAGTGTGACTGTTCTACATACCTTGGCCAAGGACGGTGATATTTCCCTCATTGTCTTGATGCCAGAGTGTGTAGCAGGTAGCTTTAGGATCTGTGCATTTCTCTATCTGTGTCGGTCCAGATGGCAATTCAGTTTCAGTTATTGTTCCTGTACCTTAAAATATAATGTAACACTTTGTTATTATTATTAATATTAAACGGGTATTTATCGCGTTATTATTTATCGACGAGTCTTCCCGTGACCACGACAGTGTGTAAACCTGTCAAACGTCTCAACGGGTATGAACATAACTCTGGACTAACACTACAATGTCATGAACTTCTAGCTGAAGTAAGTAAAACTAACAAACTAACACTGCAATGGATCAAGGGTCACAGCGGATCCAGAGGTAACGACGAAGCGGACGCACTGGCCGGAAGGGGATCGGCAACTAAAATTTACGGACCAGAGCCGATAATTCCTCTCCCCTTTAGTCAGCTCCGCTCCTGGATCCGTGATAATACAACCGAACAACACCAGAGAACATGGGCAGGTATGACAGACTGCAGGCAGTCGAGGGAGGCGTTCCCGACCCTAAATGCGAGATACTCCCGAAAGCTCCTCAATCTGAAGCGTGACAAACTCCGACTAGCCGTTGGAACATTCACAGGTCACTGCTCACTAAACAAACACCTAGTTAATTTGGGTATTACAGACAGCCCGCTATGTAGGGGGTGCATGAACAACGAAGAGTCAGCCGCGCACGTGCTGACAGAGTGCGATAGCGTGGCGACTCAACGAGCTCAACACCTTGGGACACCAAGAACACCCAGAGAGGCCTGCGCCAACATCAACAACGTGCTGGCCTTCCTGGAGGACATCGGATGGATGGAGTAGCAACAACCTCCACCGACACGCAAAAGGGGCCCGCATGCGGCCTAATTGCGGAAACCAGAACAAGAAAGTGGAACGTCGGGAAAAAATAGGTAAAGGTTTTTTTTTTTATTTTTTTATTTTAACGCGATAAATACCCGTTTAATACTAATAATGTGTTTAGATCGCGTAGGTTTAAGAACACACTCGAGAAAAAACCGGCTAAGTGCGAGTCGGACTCCCGCACGAGAGGTTCCATACCATGATGAAAATGGCAAAAAGTATATTAAATTTTTATTTTATTCTGTTTTTTAGTATTTGTTGTTGTAGCGGCAAGAGAAATACATTTTTATTTTTTTTATATTTTTTTAATCTATTTTATTTAGGGAGCTTTTGTCTCTTGGACGATGTCAGCTCCATCTTATCTTCTCTTACATAATCTACTTCAATTTTTAATGCAACAGCCCATATATGGCTCGGTAGAGCATCTTAGCCACGTCAGACAGTGGCTCAGCTAAGACGCTCTGGACCAGACCCAGATCGAGCCGGTTGATATTCAAGGTCCTATATAACTTTTCTCTCACTCCCGCACTTCGGACACACTCCACTAACAGGTGATATGTGTCTTCTTTAACGCCACAAAAGAGAAATACATCATTATGTGAAAATATCAACTGTCTTAAAATCACAAGTTCAGACAGACATACGGACAGTGGAGTCTTAGTTATAGAGTCCCGTTTTACCCTTTGGGTACCGATCCTTAAAAATGACAGGAAGGTATGTTGGAGCTAGCTTAACTTACCAAAACTGACATTTTCAACCATAAACTGAGCATCAGCATCATCGCTGTACGACGGTGTCACACTTTTAGCTACTCTGTGTATCTTGTATAAACACGAAATGGTCGGCCCCGTTGTGGTTGGCGGGTCTGTTATGACTATAGCTGCCTTCACTTTGTACTTCTTTACATCATTTGCTAACTCATTCTTCGTGCTATGATCCTCTTTACCAGAGCTAATAGCATTCTTTTCAAAATTCTGATTTTCATGAATCAAACCAGAATTTGATTGTCCAACAAATTCATTTGAATCTGGAATTTGCACATTTCTCTTGTTTCTTTTATAGTGATTTGAATATGGAACCTCGTTCCTTTTTCTAATTATTTTCGGCCAGTCAGTTACACTTCTTTTTCCAAAAGTTTTAGGCTGTTCCTGTGTTGCCGGCCAGTAGTTCTGTAGATCATTCCACTGTATAGTTCTTCTGTGATGGTATTTAGTGAAGGTGCGTACGTAATGTGCCGGTTTTACATGTTGGATGCCGTTCGCAGAGTCGTGAACCTCATTCGGTCTCGACGTCAGGACTTTAGCAGTAAATATAAATAGGAAGAGCACAAAACACTTTAGCAAAGGCGTCACTTTTTGAGTCATGATTGCTTCCATCATGTTTTAACGTTTTTTGGTCATTATTTAGGCACTGTGCCGTAGATAACCCGGAAACGGTAACACTGCAGCAATTATTGATTTTCTAAATGCGTATCACTGGGTTACTGGCCTCCGATTTCTTGCAGTGCCCAAACCGCATTATTACAACGTCTCAACGCTAAATCATTCACATATACGTTTCTAAATAGATAGAAAGAGCTCTATTTTGTAATCTATATGAGATGAATTCAAGATCTATCGCAATAACTGATGTTTTAAGATATACGAATAGGGAAGTCCGGGGAAGTTCAAAGAACTAAGAACAGTTTGCAGTTTCGCAAACACACCGGAACTTATCGTATTCCTATTAACTAAATTGGTAAACGTGTCTACATCTTCGAATCAAGTTATTATGATTTTATAATTTTAGGATTTAAAATCGATAGAATGTTGACAAACACATTTCAATCTGGCGACATTTTATCAGAGAGTACGTTTCATTCCACGCACAAATTTTTAAGCCGTAATATGATAATTTCCTCACTAATTATTATATTATAAATATATTTTTGTCCTTCTAGCCTCGTACATACATTGATGATGGCATTAATGTCCAATAAATGAAAACAAATAGATTGATTATTTATGTTATATTAGATTATACAATTTAAATAATAAATCGGTATAATGATTTAGTCAATAAAATAAAGTGATGCGTTTTGCGTATGTTGGAACGTTAATTTATTATGTCAAAAGCTGTCACTGTCAAGTTTATAGCGTTGTAACCAATCCGTTTAATGTCATCGATATCGATAAAAATAATTTTCAATTCAATTCAAAATAGTTTCCAAAAAGTATGTACAATAATAGTATGAAAATAGATTATTATGAAAGTCGTAGTACATTTCTACCATAATAAGGCTTGTAAATGTATGGTCTTAATATTATATTTTTACAATACGTAAAAACTTAACAATGGTAATGTAAAATGTCATTGAGTGAGGCCGACACAATGGTATGGTAGTAGTACTGGTAGACTCTGAGGGTGTCATCATTAGGTAGGTACTTATCTAAAATAGGAAGGTACCTACTAGGATACTACTTGACAAACATTCAAGGATATTAACCATGAAAGTACTTACTAATATTAGATTAATAATCAAATTTATTTTTGTATTAGTGTCTACTAATAAGTAAGATTAGGTACACACTCAAATGCTTACACAAATTACCTAAAATATACTCCATAGTCCATACCTTATCAACATGACAATCAGCTGTTTATCGATATAAATGATTACAAATGGCTGTTGCTGCCCTACCATGTATGCCATCTCGCCATCGCACAGCCATCACTTTTTTTCCCTTCCCCGCCCTCACTTCACTCTCTCGCACTCGCACGCACGCTGCGCCTCCCTCTCTGTCCCCCGCGCCCCGCCCGGCGACCGCTCGCTGCGTGCCTCCTGCCTGCCTTCCTAAATTTTATTTTATTCACCTGCCTCTCGATTTCTGGCAAGGCTTGTTTCAGAGCCATATTGCATTCTACGATCAGTTTCTACTTATTTTATAGGCACTCTTCATCAAAACCAGGCAAAAATGACATCAATATCCGCCGCCGAACAGATTGACGAAGAAAAAGAGCGAGCTCACTTTCGCGCCGTTGTTAGCGCATTCAAATATTACAAGTAAGTGTTACATACTGAATCTAATATTATCTGAAATAATTTAGTAGCACAATATTCACACCACTCCACACAAAACTACAGAATGGTAAAGGTACTTAGCTTGATTTGTATTTCGCTGCTAAAATAGTATTCTACTCCGAAACTAGATAATTCTTTGTCTTAACAAAATCGGGCATATTAATTAACCCTATTTCACAAACTATGATTTCTTATTTGAGCCCTCTAGTCTGCATTTTGAACCTTATATCCTCTGGTTTAAGTCTGAAATGTAGGTAGCTTAGTTATTTTGCTAATATGGATTTGGTAGGTATAAAATAAACGATAATTGACTCACAATAATGTTTATTGACCTGTTGGTCACTCCAACCATGTTAGAATAAACAAAAACTATGTTCAGATGTGGTCCTAGCTTTCTACTTATGAATCAATATTTATCTATCAAAGAGTTATCCAAAAGATTCGTAGACGAGACCAAAGGGTAGTTCCGTACCTCGGTCACAGGATCATTATACCTAGTTACTAGTTAGCCAACAAGTTAACATTGTCAGCATTATTGACAGGCCTCACAGCTCAGTTGGTAATAGTTTTGCCTTCCACGCTGTAGGTTGTTGGTTCGATCCCCACCCAGGACAAACATTTGTATGATGAAGGCAGATGTTTGTTCTGTGTCTGGGTGTTATTATGTATTCTATGTATGTATTTACAAAAAAAAGTATATAATTGATCGATCAGCTATCTGGTTCCCATAGTACAAGCTTCGCTTAGTTTGGGGATAGAGGTGTTGTGTCATATTATGTCCACCAATATTTATTTATTTATTTTATTTATTATGGGTATGTGGTCATTACATCACATTACCTGCGGTCAGTGATCTGATCATATCAAACTTTAATAATATCTAAACAGGTAGTCAGAGGCAAGTCCAAACATAATATAATTGGCACTTGCCCACATTTTGCAGTTAGTAGGTAGTTATCCTATTTGTGACAAATTGCAAGTCCATTCAAAAATCCAAGGAAGTTATATTAATATTCTTATAGAGGTGGATGAGCTTACAACCTGTCACATATGGACAACTAACTACTGTGTAAAATGTGGGCATGTGTCAAATAAAATGTTTGGACGTGCCTCTGACTCCTCTTTAGATATCCTAGAAGATCTAAGTAACTAGAGATCTGAGGAGATATCTACTGAGCGCGGGGATTACATTTGTCAGCATGTTTGTTTTATTTTGCAAGCCCATTAATATAAATAAATAAATATAAATATAAATATTGGTGGACATTTCACACAACGCCATCTAGCCCCAAACTAAGCAAAGCTTTTACTATGGGAACCGGGTAGCTGATAGATTAATTATATACTTTTTTTGTAAATACATACATAGAATAGATATTAACACCCAGACACAGAACAAACATCTGTATTCATCCCACAAATGTTTATTCTGGGTGGGGATCGAACCCACAACCTACAGGCAGAAGGCAGGGCTACTACCAACTGAGCTGTCAGGCCATTGCTGGATAATTTCATATGGTCTCTATTCCAGACTATGCAGCCTAGATAGGATACAGAAATCTGAAAAAATCATATCAACGTTACCTGCTTCCCACCAGAGACGCCTAGACAAGTACAAAACCTACCTTCAAAAATTCAAAAAATGTCTCGACGCAAACAACAAGATAGTTCATCTGATCATCAAAGATGTGGACACAATGTTTGAAAATGTCGATCACAGTATGGACAAGACAACGAATGGTACTGAAAGTTTTGGATGTAATTACAATAACTGCGAGATATCCTCGCAGAAGCAGCATAAGATGCAGCATGACGTTGAGAAGGTGAGTCCTCGGTTCTTATCATCAACTCTTCATCTAGCCTGATAGTTCATTCGGAAGGGCTCTGCATAATTTGCAAAACCTACAGGTCATCCAACGGATCTAGGGATTCGTGAAGTTAGCCACAGGTGCGAGTTTGTGCATGTACAGTTCCTTCCCCCCCTCCAGGGCCGCGCCGACCCCCCACAGCGCCTGTGTGCGAAACCTATGAAGCGCCTCTTTTTTTCACGAATCTTCATTTTTCAACTTAGGTACCTATGTGTCGCCTGATACGGCAAAAATTTTAAATTTGGTCTATAAAAGTGGTGTACATTTTTTAGGTTTAACTTATCGATACTCCACTACAAAGAATATGTTGTTGTGTAAGTGTATCAAAAATAATTTCGATGGCGGCGCCTCTATTGTCTTGGCGCCTGTGTGCGCCGCACACTTCGCACATAGGGGCGGCTCGGCCCTGCCCCCCTCATACCTCCAATTGCTCCCGAAAAACGATACTGCGCAGCTCTTGCGGCTAACTTCACGAATGCCTAGATTCGTTGAGCGAGCTATGCATGTTTTAGGTTCGATTTCCACACAAGTTTTTGTGGTTAATCCACAAAAACACAGCATTGCTACTTCAAAAGCTTTGATCCAGACCAGTTTTCCGGCCGAACACAAGACTCCACTTAAGACTAGGCCAGTATTCAAACCAAACGCTTATCATGACAATGTCTGTTCCAGGTGCAGTCAGTTCTCAAGAACCTGGTGCGAGACTGGAGTGACCTTGGCTCTGCAGAGAGGAAACAGTGCTACACTCCCATTCTTGAGGAACTAGAAGAGCTGTTCCCACTTGACGAGTACAGGTAAACAGAAGTAATGCAAGAGTATGTAAATACACCAATTTCAAAAATTCCTCAATAATTTTGAGTCTACCTAAGCAGTTACTTATCTGTTACTAAACCCTGGACATGAGAAGCTAAGTAATAGCCAGTGTGGTGCTACTCAATGGAAGGGCGCCTCAGAACAATGACTCCAAAGAAAGAATCTGATTATAGCTATACAGCCGATTGCAGATATTAAGGGAAAGGAAAAAAAAGGTCTTACTAATCATTGCTTGTTCTTTTAAGTTGCGACCAAGTTTGTTAGAAGTTTCAAAGGTCATTTTGGTTGAAAAGGTCAAGTTGGTTGGAAAGTTTGAATAAATAAATAAAAAATAAATATGATCACGACTGTAATCCCCAGGCTCGGTAGATATCTCCTCGGATCTCTAGTTTCTTAGATCTTTGAGGATATTTAAAAAGGGTACTCAGAGGCTCGTCCAAACATGATATTGGCACATGCCCACATTTTGCACAGTACTTAGTATTCATACGTGACAGGTTGCAAGCCCATCGCCGCTTATAAGAATATTATATACATAGATAGATATTTTTTAATGGAACAAATTTCTAGAAATAAATTATCTTATCTTATGTTACAGCGATCGTCAGCAGATCAAAGTGCTGGTCCCCGGGTCTGGGCTGGGCCGGCTCGCCTGGGAGATATCAGCTCGCGGCTACACGTGTCAGGGGAACGAGTTCTCACTGTTCATGTTGTTTGCGAGCAACTTCATACTGAACCGGTGTCCTGAGGTGAGCTTTATGAAAAAATACATTTGATACTACGCTATCGCTTTTTTAGATATCTTACTAAAAAAAAACTTACTGGTAAATTTAAGAACCTACGCAATACTTATTTAGCAAATAAACATTCTTGATTCTACTAATGTTATAAACGTCAAAGTTTCAATAAAGAACAAACGGATTTAGATGAAATTTGGCACAGAGATAGATTATAGTCTGGAATAGCACATAGGCTACTTTTTATCCCGGAAAAATGTACGGTTCCCGAGGGATAGATTTGTTTTTGTTTTTCAAGGTATCGCGCGGATGTAGCCGTGGGCCGGCTACTCATGGTAGACGTACTGAGGACCTCAGAGGAGTTATCTACCGAGCCCGAGGAGTACATAGATCATGTCAGTGTTTGTTTCCACAGGCCAACATCCACACGGTACACCCGTGGGTACACCAGTACGTGAACAACGTGACCTGCGAGCACCAACTCCTGGGAGCCAGCTTCCCTGACGTGCCGGTGTGCGCGCGACATGATACTAACTTCTCCATCACCGCTGGAGACTTCCTCAAGGTACGAAGACGAGCACCTATCTAAGGATATTCAAAATGGTGTTTGTTGTTAGAATCCTACAAATATTATAAACGCGAAAGTTTGTAAATGGATGTATGTTTGAGAGCAGACATGGAAGAACGACCTTCACCGATCTGATAACCAGATGAGAAGTATTTATTATCAAATACTAGCTTCCGCTCGCGGCTTTGCTCGCGAGGCACCTATTTAAAATATAGCCTATGTTACTCAGGGATAATGTAGCATTCTAACGGTGAAAGAATTTTTGAAATTGGACCAGTAGTTTTGAGTTTATTCGTTACCAACTCCTCTTATAAGTTCCTCTTTATAATATTAGTATAGATTGGTGTTTGAACCCTACTAATATTATAAAAGCGAAAGTTAGTAAGAATGTATGGATGTATGTTTGTTACTCTTTCACGCTGAAACGGCTGAACAGATCGGGATGAAAATTTGCACAGATACAGACTATAGCCTGGAATAGCACATAGGCTACTTTTTACCCCGGAAAAATGTACGGTTCCCGCGGGATAGATTTGTTTTTGTTTTTCAAGGTACCACGCGGGCGAAGCTGTGGGCGGAAGCTAGTAAATAAATGTTGGGGCTAGGGTGTGTTGCAGTCCTGGATTTATAAATAGGCCGTATAGGCCGCGGCCTAGGGGCGGCAGCGTCCTAGGGGCGGCAGATATCAGAGGACGGTCACTTGATAACATTCGTTTATTTAAATAATAATTTTCCATTTGTAGTAATTTTTAACTTAACTGGGATTAGTGAACTTTTTAGACTTTTTACGAGTTCGTATCAGCGTCAACGGGGAAAAGTGAACAAAAAGTTCACTAATCCCCGTTAACGGGTATTAGTGGAATAAGCCTAAAGGAAGCCCCTTTACTACAAATGGAAAATTATTATTTTAGAAAGGTATGTACCTACATGGGGCGGCAGAAATAAAGTGGCCTACACTCATAAAAAATATAAATCCGGCACTGGTGTCATCATCATCATCATCATGGTGTGTTGTGTGATATATCCTTCAATATTTATTTATTGATTTATTTATTTATCAATGTTCAGGTGTACACAGAATCAGATGAATGGAACTGCGTGGCGACGTGCTTCTTCATAGATTGCGCACAAAACGTGATTGAGTTCGTGGAGAGAATTTACGCCATTCTCCGTCCGGGAGGATACTGGGTGAATTTGGGACCACTTTTGTACCACTACAGGTTAGTAACCCTTTTATTATACAAGCTGTTACCCCTAACTTTGCCTGCAAAAATTAACATAATTCAAACTAACATAGTAAATTCCAAATTATTGGTATTCGTTAATGTACCAAATTTCATGTTCGGACGTGCCTCTGACTACCCTCCTTAAATATCCTCAAAGATCTAAGTAACTACTACTACCGAGCCCGGGGATTACGTGATAATTTTTTTTTTTTTTTTTAATTGGGATATTTCTCTGGAGTGCAAAAGGAGGTCACCCATCCAAATACTGACTGGGCCCAGCGTTGCTTAACCATGCGTTCCCCATACAAACTTTCAACTTCTATTTCAGCCCCTTCAAGATTAGTTTTTGAGACAAAAAATTACCCGACTGGGGAGCGAAGGAGGGTTATGTGTTTGGGGTGTCTGTTTGTATGTATGTGAGTTCCTTTGGCTGTCGTCAGCTGTAGCTGAAACGGCTGGACAGATTTTGATAAATGAGGTGTCGTTGGATCCGTCTGCATCACAAGAGTGACATAGGCTATATTAAATATCAAAAAATGTAACATGGCGACTGTAAAAATCTATTTTCAGTTACGTTCAGTCGATTTTATTTGTTACTTGCTTTCGCTCACGGCTTTGCTCGCAAGGTACCAACAAAAAATATAGCCTATGTTACTCAGGGATAATGAAGCATTCTAATAAAGAAAGAATTTTTGAAATCGGACCAGTAGTTTTTGAGTTTATTCGTTAAAAACCAAAAATACAATACTTTCCTCTTTATAATATTACTAGCTGACCCGGCAGACTTCGTACTTATTTAGAAAACGTTTGTATGGGAAATAGAAAAGGGCTATTTTTAGGGTTTTCTCGGCAGTTATTCGATTTTTTTTACCTTTTAAACCTTCCCTAGACCTCCACGAACATTTCAAGACCAAGATAAGATAAATCCGTTTAGCCGTTCTCGAGTTTTAGCGAGACTAACGAACAGCAATTCATTTTTATATATAAGAAGATAGTAATAGTATACATAAATACTAGTTATAAAAAAAAAACTATTTTTCAGTGACATGCCTACAGAGAGCAGTATTGAACCGCCGTACGACATACTACTGGAGATCATCAGAGATGTAGGCTTTGATATATTGGTGAGTTGGATTTTTTTGTTTTTATCTATTTAAGTTTTGAAAAAACTTATAGCTAGGTCTTAATAAAAAAATAAAATAAAATAAATATGATCACGACTGTAATCCCCAGGCTCGGTAGATATCTCCTCAGATCTTTGAGGATATCTAAAGGGGGTAGTCAGAGGCAAGTCCAAACATGACATTTGGTACATGCCCACATTTTGCACAGTAGTTAGTATTCCGTACGTGACAGGTTGCAAGTCCATCGCCGCTTATAAGAATACTAACCTATGACACATACCTTCGAATTTTTGGTTCTAGGGTATGCCGGTTTCCTCACGATGTTTTCCTTCACCGTTTAAGAGCACTGGCATTGCGCACATAAATTTTTCGAATGGAAAAACTCATTGGTGTACCCAGGTTTGAACCCACGACCTTCGGATCGTGAGGCAGGGTCTTAATAATAGTTTTTAATATAAAACATGCCAGTAAAGGTCATGTGTGCTGAGGGCCAATTATAAAGTTTCCGCATATATTTAATTAAATAAATAAAATAAATAAATAATGCTAAACAATCCACACAGCATCATTAGCCCCAAAGTAAGCTACTCAAATCTTGTGTTATGGGTACTAGATAACTGATATATTTAATACATGATATAGGTACATAGATAGATATTTTTTATTATACATACACATCCAATATAAATAGAATAGAATTATAAACAGTGAAGGTAGACGACTAAATAAATAAAAGAATATTATACATAACAAAGTGAAATCAAGTGAGGTTATAAATGTAATTACTAAATTATTTTACAAAGAATTCATTGTTAAGCAAGCGTTTAAGCTTACTTGCAGATGTGTATTTTTACCCGACTACGAAGCGAAGGAAGGTAATATGTTTGAGGTGTATGTATGCTACTAAATGCAGTGGAAATGAGAGCTTTGAGAAGTATGTGTGGTTTAACTTTGAATGATAGAGTGAAGAACAGTGTGATAAGAGAACGTTGTGGAGTGAAAGAAGACGTAGTGATGAAAATTGAGAAGGGTATGTTAAGATGGTTTGGGCATGTAGAAAGGATGGATATAAGGAGATTGACGAAACAGTTGTATAAGGAGAGTGTGAATGGGACAGTTGGAAGGGGAAGACCTCGGCGTACGCACCTCGATCAAATTGGGGACGTACTAGAGAAAGGCCAGGTCCAGAGTACCCTAAACCGACGCGCATGTATGAAGAATGTAATGAGAGTGAATGAAGCAAAAAAGGTATGTCAGGATCGTAGCAAGTGGAGATCCGTGGTCTCTGCCTACCCCGTCGGGAAACAGGCGTGATTTTATGTATGTATGTATGTATGCTACTTAATTAGGCTGTCGCTGAGCCCTAACGAATAGATAGATTTTGACAAATGAGCGCCATTGGATCCAATACTGAATCAAAAGAGTGACAAGGTTAAATATCAAATAATTCAATATGGCGGCTGTAAGAATTATTTAAAATTATTTTCAGTCGAGTTTTTTGAATATTTTGCAATAAATACTAAATTTCTATGTTGACGGCCAAACATTTCAAAGCAATCCGATTTTGATGAATATCTTTTCTTTGTTTTAGAAAGAGAAAACCGGAGTGAAGACGAAATACGCACAAAATCCCAACTCCATGATGCAGCACGAGTACGACTCCGTTTTCTTCGTGTGCAGGAAGCCTTACTGCATGTAAAGTCACTTCTAGTCAGTGTCATCGGCCCTGTCTCGATCATCCATATCGTGGCATTGGCCCTGTCTCGATCATCCATATTGTAGCATTAGCCCTGTCTCGATTAATCATATCGTGTCATTGGTCCAGTCTCGATTACTCCGGCTGTGTCATTGGCCCTGTCTCGATCACTCATAATATGTAGTATAATTGGTTCCAACTCAGTCACCTATATTGTGTCATTCATTCTATCTCAATTATCCATATCGTAGCATTGGCCCTGTCTCGATTAATCATATCGTGTCATTGGTCCTATCTCGATTACTCCGGCTGTGTCATTGGCCCTGTCTCGATCACCCATATAGTATAATTGGTTCCAACTCGATCACTTATATTGTGTCATTGGTCCTATCTCAATCATCCATGTAGTTTAATTGGATTAGTCCAATTGAACTACAATGTAATGGAAATGTGAGGTTAAGCTTAGGCTTAACCTCACATTTCCCATAGGCCCCACAAATAACGTAGCCAGTGGGACACCAAGGTATTGACTTGTATTTTTCGTTAAACAGTAAATATTTTTATAAGATGTTTTTATTAAATAGTTTAAAAGTACATTAATATATTATAAAAAATGGCAAGTAGGAGATTGTCCTGCCTTCATAATACATTTTGAGAATGTTTTCATATAACCACTTTGCAAAAGGTATGTTCCAAATATTTGGACGTGCCTCTGATGATTACCTTTAAAGATTTCTACTAAACCTGGAGATTATATTGCCCTATTTTCATACAATGTTTGTAAATAAGATGTAATATCCGAAACTGAAGTTTAAAAGTGTCTAGTTTTAAATGTGGTGGTGATTCTAATGTTTGCCGGACAAGCTAAGAAAATCGAAACGACCTTATTTTGTTTATCTCAAAGTCTAAATTCGCGCAAACATTTTTTTTTTTTTTTTTTTATAAATAAATAAATAAATAATGCTGGACAGTCCACACAGCATCATCTAACCCCAAAGTAAGCTACTCAAAGCTTGTGTTATGGGTACTAGATAACTGATATATTTAATACATTATATTATACATAGATAGATTTTTTTTTTATTATACATAGAAAACACCCAGATGAACGGAACAAATTTCTGCAGATCGTACACAAATTTGTTCCGCGGCGGGAATCGAACCCGCAACCACTTGCGTCGCAGGCGGACTCTTGCCCGCTGCGCCACTGAGGTCGTCAAATTATTAATAGCGGTTTTCATTTGACGTATCGCTTTGTATTGAATTTATGATGAACTAACTGACTCGCGCGCCACTTTGTCTGCGCGTTTTAAGTAATATACCAGACTACTTCCGAAAACTTCGGGGGGTTAAAGTCAGGGCCGCGCCGACCCCCCACAGCGCCTGTGTGCGAAACCTATGAAGCGCCTCTTTTTTTCACGAATCTTCATGTTTCAACTTGGATACCTATGTGTCGCCTGATACGGCAAAAATTTTAAATTTGGTCTTTATAAGTGGTGTACATTTTTTAGGTTTAACTTATCGATACTCCACTACAAAGAATATGTTGTTGTGTAAGTGTATCAAAAATAATTTCGATGGCGGCGCCTCTATTGTCTTGGCGCCTGTGTGCGCCGCACACTTCGCACATAGGGGCGGCTCGGCCCTGGTTAAAGTGCCCATCAATATAAACAACTTTTTCTAAGAAACCAAAATGGTGAGCGTGAAAAAAACAGCTGTTTCATACATTTTAGCCAAGTATAGTTCATCCAACGGATCTAGGCATTCGTGAAGTTAGCCACAGGTGCGAGTTTGCGCATGTACAGTTCCTTCCCCCCTCATACCTCCAATCGCTCCCGAAAAACGATACTGCGCAGCTCTTGCGGCTAACTTCACGAATGCCTAGATTCGTTGAGCCTACTATAGGTATTGAACTTTTGTAACAGCTGGTTTTTTTTTCGCTCAGTTTTGGTTTCTTAGAAAAAGTTGTTTATATTGATGGGTACTTTAACCCCCTGAAGTTTTCGGAAGTAGTCTGGTAACACCCTATATTTTTTCGTGTTTGCAACATTATTTTTTGATCCTAATGGTCGTAGCGCGATGTTATTAGTCTATAGCCTTCCTCGATAAATGGACTATATATAATACAACAATAATATTTCAATTCGAACCAGTAGTTCCTGAGATTAGCGCGTTCAAACAAACAAACAAACTTTTCAGCTTTTTAATATTATTAGTATAGATAATACTGCGAAAGAATAACTGAAAATTAATGCAACTAAAGAATAAAAATGTTAATTTAAGCTTTTTTAAGATTGTTGTGTAAAAACGTCTTTGAGATGAACTTTATAAGAAAATTTAGATAATTCGGCAATACAATAGAATAACCACGATTTTGTTATTATAAGGTTAATATTAATAAAAATAAAACTTTAGGTTAAATAGTGAAATGTACTCATTGTTATTGTGATATAGTAATATTTAGAAAAGTGTGGTTTCCAGAATTACTTGGGTGGTAATTCTATTATTCTGCAGGAACTAAAAATGCTAAAATACGCACGATCTTATTTTGTACATCCCAAAGACTAAATTGGCGTAAACATTTTAGATGACAGTTCTTGATTTGAATAAACAAACGTGTGACTGGCGGGTTTTTATAGAAGTCATGTTAATTGGTGTTGACTAATACCCCAGATCATATATAGTATGTAATTTTAGTAATTTAAGGTCATTTTAAATGTCATTTGAAATGTTACGATAATTTAGTCCTTCTAGTGAACAAAATAAGATCTTACTTATAGCATATTTAAGTTAGTTTGCATAACAACAGAATTACCACCACTGAGTTTAATTTGACTGCCTATCAAATAGATTTAATAGAAAATACACCGTATTTACTACAGTAAATACCTATATTTTTTCTATATAGAGTTGGTTAAAAACTATGTCATTTAGGTTCAAAATAGCATGACGATACTGTTTCTTATGATAATTATAGGTTTTTCTATACTTATAGTCAACTCAATGCATTCTATAGAAAGAGACAAAAATATGTGTTGTTATTCTATGACAGAAAGAGATGTAGAGACTCCGTCTATCTAAGTAGTATTAAAAGTACTGATTTTTACATAATAAGAAACTTTACATAAAGACTTCCAAAAGTACACTGTGGCATGTTGTGAGGTGAGTTTTCTCAACCTGATAGAGGATTAAATCTAACTATTAATTTTATAGGATAATATCGATAAATCAAAGGTTTTACTAAAAAAAAAAACTGCATTTAAAATGAAAAAAAAAAACGGGAGGTTTTTGAGTGTTTTCTAAATTTATTTGTTTATTTTTTTCGTGCCTAATAACTCGAACTTATAAAATTAGGGTCTAACATTGTTAGAACACCCGGAAAATCGATATTATTATTTCCCCTCTAATGGTATCAAAGGCATAAATCAATATACTTACAAAAAGAAATTGAAGTTTTTGAAATTTTTTGATCATAATTATTCTTATTTTCTTTTAAATCAAAAAGTAGTACAGAAAATTACAGCTAGATTTTACCCTCAATCAGGCTGACAAAATTCACCTAACACACCTTTACACATTAGAAATAAGTATGGCTGTTTGTAAATAAAAGAGATTAAAATATGTTTTACTATATTTCATGTTTTTTAGTTTTTTACAGCGATCAAGTTAAGATAGTTGGTGATCAAAAGGTCAGCGAGTGACTTGACCTTTGGTCAAATCATTTTGACCTCAATAATTTTGTGTTCTTTTATGAATTGTAATTAGGTACATTATTATTGTTTTCTACAATGGCGTAAAATTAGAGAAAAAGTTTCCTATTTCTCCTAATCACATTATTGAGCGCTGGTGGTGTAGTGGTAGCACCCCTACCTCACGATCCGAAGATCGCGGGTTCAAACCTGGTCGTGCACCAATGAGTTTTTCCATTCGAAAAGTTTATGTGCGCAATGCCAGTGCTCAACGGTGAAGGAAAACATCGTGAGGAAACCGGCATACTCTAGAACCAAAACTTCGAAGGTATGTGTCATTAGTATTCTTATAAAAGGCGATGGGCTTGCAACCTGTCACGTGCGGAATACTAACTACGGTGCAAAATGTGGGCATGTACCAAATGTCATGTTTGGACTTGCCTCTGACTACCCTCTTTAGAAATCCTCAAAGATCTAAGTAACTAAAGATCTACGGAGATATCTACCGAGCCTGGGAATTACAGTCGTGATCATATCTATCTATCTATCTACATTATAACTTGAGAACGGCACTGTACAAATTTCGCTAATTCTTTGTTATTTTCTTATCCTTACTAATATTATAAATACGACGCAATCACGCCTAAACTACTGAACCTATTTAAATGAAATTTGGTACAGAGATAGTCTAGAGCTTGAGAAAGGACATAGGCTAGCTTTTATCCCGAATAAATATACAGTTCCGTGGGACAGATATGCTTTTGTTTTTCAAGGTAACATGCGGGCGAAGCCGCTTGCGGAAGCTAGTTTTTTATAGTTTTTTGTTACATTATTCAATCATTTGAGCAGGCTAAAGTCTATAGACCATACTGCCTAGTCTTACGTAAATTAATTTCCGTTTTAAATTTTAGTTTTTTTTACCGCCATTTTTTTCAAATGACCTAGTTTTTTATAGTTAAGACAGGTCAACGTCTGTCAGGTCAGCTAGCTAAAGTCTAAAGTATAAAAAACACTTTTAATCCGTTAAGGTTTTATTCAAATACTGTATAAAATATCTTCCTATTTTATTGGCATCTTCACTTGCATGGTTCATTTTAGCGTATGTAAGGAACTGCCGCCTTAGTTTCAGTATTTTTTGAGGATTGACATGGTAGATGAAGCCAGCGTGTAATGAGCATCCAGGGTAATCAGGGAATTTCAACTCTCCATCCATATCTAATTGTTTTGCTTCGAGGATCTCTTTTGATATAGACTGTGTCACAGTATCAAGTTCATAGAGAAAATTTGTTGATGAAAGTGGTGGCTGGAATGGAAATAAAAAAAAATATACATTAATTTGTATGTGAATTTTAACAATACTTATTTTATTAGTTAGGCTTTGAAGATTTAATGCTGTTGGCAAACAGATTACTTGAGAAGTGGTGGATTTAGCAATTTCTTTCAAATATTGTGGACAAGGTTTTTATTGAAAGAATAATTGGAAAAATTGCCTTTAATTTGGACAATACGGGATACAAATAAAGTGTTTTTTTTATGGATTTATTGTTATTTTAACATGACAATCTGTCAGGTCTGCTAGTAAACGTTATCTTATACCTTTAAACGAGCAATTCTTGTATATACAGGGTGTCCCAAAAAGTAGTGTCAAGCGAAAGTCCAGAGATAGAACACCCCTTGGGGTACCCGAATCACCCCCATGTATGTTCCGCGATTTTCTATAATGTTCGAGTTATTAATTTTTTTCCGAATTTTTGAAAATTTACGACTTGAACAACTTAAAACATTCTTACAAAAAAAGTAGAAAACTTTCTTGAGATTTTTTTTTTGCTACTGAATTTTTATGAGTTGTTCTTTTATGCATAAAATAATCAGCTACGTGACTTTGATGAAAACTATGAAAATGTTGGTGTAAAGTCAAATAATTACTTTCTTTGAATTATGACTAAAATTTTCAACTTCAAATTAAAAATCTTAACAGGTGATTTCATGGTTCCTAAATAAGTCTAAAGAATTTTCCAGACTCTCAGCTTTCATTATCATTAAAAAAAAGTAGTACTTAATGGGCTAGTTTGGCTAAAATCGGCCTTCAAAGACGGTGAGGTGGAAAATTCTTAAAATTAGCTACCTGATTAAAAAATAGATTTTGGCCATTTTATCATTCCTAAGCTTAATTAGTTTGTTAACTAACCAAAAAGGACTGCAGGAAAGTAAGATTTCATTAATATTTGAAGGTTTTATTTATTTAGTTTAGCTTAATTTATGAAATGAGTGACGTCACGAATGCGAAAGCACACGCAACCGGTCCCTTTGCTTTGTGTGACATTACTGTGAATTATCTCTTTAATTGGCCCATATTCAAGTAGTATCGATGGACTGTCGCCTGATTCGTGTGTGGTAGTGTTTGTGTGTGTGTGGCGCTCTCGGACGTTGTTTTATTAGGTAAAACACATATCTAATTACTATCATTTTTTATTGTTTGGGAGGGTAGCTTCGCCAACCACGCAGTACACACAGACTCATTCGAACAGTGATAGACTTTTTAGTGGCTCCATCTTCCGGCAAGTAGTGGAACATCGATCAAGGGTTGTCTGCAGCGCCATCTAGTGATCTGCACAGTGACATCTGTTGGCCAGAGCTCAGCCGATCTAAATTGCCATCGATTTCTATCGCCATCGAGCGCCATCTACTGACTAGTAGCTATACTACGAGCCATGCCAAAGACCTGTGGTGCTTGCCGTAAATACATTTCATCGACAGGGGCCGCCACCTGTAGCACTTGCTCTAATGTTTTTCATAGGGCATGCGTTTCTCTCCCTGAAACATCGCTTGTCGCCAAGGGGTGGGTGTGTCCTGGATGTACCGCGAGGACGCGGAGTGGTGATAACACCCCGGTGAGAGCAGCCGCGCAGGATGTGCCTGTGTCACGAAGCGCCGCTGCTGTGGCCGCTGGCGCTGCATTGAGGACTATCCCCGTCTCCTCGCCCACTGCACCTACGATGGATTTACGGGATGTGCATCTTGAACTCTCTGAATGGATGGTAGAGATGAGAGAGTTTCGTCGTGAAATGACGGAATTCCGGGCTTCAGTCAGAGGACTCTCGGAGCGTGTGGACGGTCTCGAGAAGCGGCTGATGGCTGTCGAGCTGCAGCCCACGAAGTCTGTCCCAGCGGTTGCTGAGCTGCAGTCCCAGGTGTCTCTGCTGCAACGGGAGCTGAATGATCGCGATCAGGATGCCCTCCTGTCAGACTTGGAGATCGGTCAACTCCCGGAGGAGAAAGGCGAAAGCGTGGTGCATGCCGTCTCCGTGCTAGCTGCGAAGCTGGGCGTTGTGCTGGACGAGCGGGACATCGTTTTCGCGGAGCGAGTCGGAGCGGCGCAGGTCGCGGGCGCGGCGGGGGCGCCGCCGGCGCCGCGCAGAGTCGTCGTGCGCCTGGCGCGGCGTCTCCTGCGTGACCAGATGCTGCAGGGCGCTCGCGTGCGCCGCACGCTGACGGCCTCTGACGCCGGCCGCCCCGCTGCCTCCACCGCCGCCTCGCGTATCTTCGTCAATGAGCGGCTCACTCGTGTCAACCGCCATCTTTTTTATCGCGTGCGCGAGGAGGCTCGACGACTGCAGTGGAGATTCGTCTGGACAAGGAGAGGCCGTGTGTACGCCAGACAGGGTGATGGAAAGCAGGCTTATCCGTTTCGTACTGAAGCTGATTTGTCCCGGGTTTTTGGGTCTCACCCAGTCTGAGTGGCGTATCTGGAAATTTAAAAACATATTATGTACTTGTTTATTCCTTATTATCTTACATGTTTATTTGTTGTTTAAGTACCTGGATATGTGTGTAATCTTCTGTAGTAACTCAAATGTTTATGTTTACCATTTCTCTCTTTGTGGTGTATTTGGCCTTTCCTGCAGACAATGTGCAAGTATATGGAACTTACAGCGAAAACCATTGTATCTTACATATTCATCTTTTAATATAAATATGACATTTATTTATTTATTATATATTTGTCTGTTATCTCACAAAACAACTATTTACAATTTAATACTTAAAGGTGCTACATTAATATATATTATATTATATTATTATTATTATCTATTTAAAGTCTATCTTCATACCAAAACTAAAATGAAACGCTGGCTTAACTTTATATATTTTTATAAAATCTCCTAAATTAAATTTAAAAGTTGGTCTATTTAACGCATGGTCATTGAATACTGGTCATGATGAATTCATTGTAGCCATGGAGAACTTAAACCCAGATGTTATGGCTATTAACGAGTCCTGGTTGAGGGAGGGGCAGGAGGATTGTGCACCTAATTTGACTGGATATCGTTTACTGCTAGCTCCAAGGCCTGACTATATAAAGAAGGGAAGGGGTGGTGGTGTGGCGTTTTATGTCAGGAAGGGTTTTAGGGTGCAAGTCATTTCTCATCCTGTTGCTCCTAGGGTTGAACAGATGTGGTTGAGGTTGAGCATCTGTGGTAAATCTATAATAATTGGAACTGCATATAGGCCTCAATGGTTGAATGTAAATGATCTCTTGAATGCCCTAACTGACTCCATTTCGACATTTCTTGACTGTGATAATCTCATTCTATTGGGTGACTTTAACATTGACATGCTTGTTCCAAGTGATAGCAAAACTAAACTTTTCCTGCAGTTCTTGGAATGCATGAGCCTTAGCCAAATTATCAACGAGCCTACACATTTCACCTCACACAGCCAGACTCTCATAGACGTGGTGTGTTCAGATGCGTTTGTGAGCAGTGTGACTGTGAACTACAGTCCAGATCTGGGAGCTCATGCCATGCTGCTGGTCGAGTTCCATATAAAAAAGGATAAGCCTAGCCCACAACTTGTAACTTTCAGGCCTTTAAGTAACATTCTTGTGGATCTATTTGAAAGCGATTTAGATAAAATAAATTGGGCCCATCTCTTGCAAATCTCGGAAGTTAACATTAAAGCTTCGGAGTTAACTAATGCAATTTTGTTCTTGTTCGATTTGCATGCGCCGCTCAAGACTTCCCGTTTTCAGACGCCCCCGCACCCATGGATCACTGAAACGGTGAAAATCATGATTAAATGTAGGGATGACTGCCATGCCAAATATAGGTCAAATAAGAATGACAGTCTAAAGAATGCATATAAAACTATGAAAAAGCTCGTGATTCAGGCAATTCATAGTGAAAAAACTGCTTATTTCACTCATCATATTAACAAAAATGCCAAAGATTCTAGTAAATTATGGAAGAGTCTCAAATGTAATATTTTGCCAGATAAAAAGAAAGCCGTTGAACTTCCGCCCCACTTTGTAGATCCTAATATTATCAATAGTCATTTTTTGGATGTCCCTGGTACAGCAGCTGTCAATATATCACTTTTAACTTTTTTTGAACATCACAGATATGGCTCTAATACTTTCTCATTGAGCCCAGTAAGTGAATTCACTGTCTCTAAAATATTGCAGAGTCTGAAATCTAATGCTCAGGGTATTGATGGGATAAGTTTGGATATGGTTTTCATGACCTTGCCACATTCATTGCCAGCCATAACATCAGTCATAAATGCATCTATTGCCAGTGGTACGTTTCCTGATTGTTGGAAGATGGCAGTTATCAAACCTATACCTAAGAACAGCAATCCAGCTGTGATCAGTGATCTGAGGCCTATCAGCTTACTTCCATGTCTGTCTAAGGTTCTGGAGAGGGTAGTATGCATGCAATTGGTTAAGTTTCTTGAGGACCACAGTATCTTGCCACAGTTTCAGTCCGGTTTTCGTAGGGGTCACAGTACAGCAACTGCCCTTCTTGATGTGGTTGATAATTTGCTGACTGCTCAGGACCAGAGAATGTGTAGTTTACTAGTATTGCTAGACTTTTCCAGGGCATTTGATTCCATTAATATCACGCTACTTCTTTCTAAGCTTGCTTTTTATGGTTTCACCCCAAATACTGTGAGATGGTTCGATAGTTACCTCAGCGACAGGAGTCAGTGTGTCGAGCTGAAATTGCCTAATGGTTCTTCTGTTCGGTCAGCCTTTCAACCTGTTCCTCGTGGAGTCCCCCAAGGCTCTATTTTAGGTCCAGTCCTTTTCATTCTGTACTGTGCTGATATCATTAAAGACATCACTCATTGCCAATTTCATCTATATGCTGATGATCTGCAGTTGTACTATTCTTTCTTGCCCTATAACAGTGTTGAAGCTGTGACTAACATCAATAGCGATTTGAGCCAAGTATATCGGTGGTCTCTGAATAATTCCTTGGTCCTTAATCCTAAAAAGTCTAAATTCATGGTTACTGGTTCACGGGCCAATATTTCTAAACTTAATTTTGATGAAATCAGAATTAAGATAGGAGCAGAACCAGTTGAATATGTGACTGAAGCTAGGAATCTTGGACTTATAATGGACTCTCAACTCAAATTTGAAAGCCAGGTCTCAGCAAGTGTTCGTAGTTGTTTTTATAGGCTTAAAATGCTTTATAAGATTCGTCCATACCTAAGTGAGCAGGTTCGGATATCTTTGTGTGAGTCTCTTGTTCTTTCTAAGCTTAACTACTGTGATGTGGTGTTCGGACCTTGCTTGCTGGATAGGTCTGAGAAGCTTATTCAGCGGGTTCAGAATGCTTGTGCTAGATTTTGTTTTAAAATCCCTCCTCGTTCCCATGTGACACCATATCTTAACGCCTCCAACTTGCTAAAGCTTAAAGCGCGTAGGAACTTACACCTGGCTTGTCTGTTGTTTGAGGTGATATATGCCAAAGCTCCCACCTACCTTTTTAATAAGTTAGAATGGGCTCAGGACAATTCGCGTTTCCCCCGCAGGGCTTGTTCCCTTGTCCTGGTTACCAGGAAGCATAGAACTGTTGCATTCAGAGGTTCATTCCGCTTTGCAGCCTCCCGCTGCTGGAACGACTTGCCGCCACCGATGCGGGCCCTGAAGACATTACACTCTTTTAAATTTTATTACAAGCAACATCTTTTACAATTTCAAAAGTCCACGTAGGTTGGGAGTGGGTGTGTGGGTAGACGTTGATAGACGTCTGCCCTAGCTTACCTTATTTTTGCGCCCGGCAGGCTGGACGGCTCCAGTTTCGGTCCTCCTGGTTCGGTTGTCACTCGTTCGATGCATCATTTTACTCATCACACCAATTTTCTTCTTCTATTGTAATATTTACTCATATAGGTATGTTTCCAAAGATGCCACGTTTGCATGGTGTCATTTTTTGCCAAACAGATCGACAACCACCCACATTTCTAGATATTCTACACTTTGGAGTTCGAGCGGTTGCTTGACTGACAATTGTCAATTGACTTGACAGTGACATTGACGGTAGAGTGGGTGGTTGGCCGGCCTGTAAGCTTGCCAGTTTATATATAAGTATTTTAATTATGTTATTTTTATATGCAGTAAGCACTGATATTTTCATTTTTCATATTATTTTTTTTTTTTGTATATTATGTACCTATTTTATGTATTTTGCGCTATCCTATTGTATGTAATGGTATTATATTCTGTTATTTCCCGTTAATAACTACCTATTTAGAGCTATGTTTGCAGTAGTATTATATATCGTTTTTTTTTTTTCAAGTTTGCTGTGTTTTCGCTAGTGATGTCACTTCTGATAGGTCCAATCCGAAAACCAGCGCTACCTCCTTAACATTAGGTGGTAGCATTAAGCTGAGATTGGTCCTATTCAGCCACGCGACTTGCATGCAGGAAAGACAATTTATATCTTTTTTTTTTAATTTTACTTTCTGTGTTACTTTTCTAATTTTGTTTGGTTTTACCTTTGTTTTGTTTTTTTATCTACTTTTATTTTCCTGTATGTGTCCGTGTCTGAATAAAAATCTATTCTATTCTATTCTATTCTATTCTAAATAAAACAACAAGTAAAATTTATTAATTTCTTACAAAAAGTTTTCAAAATGTCAACCTTCTAGGTCGATACAAATCCTACATCGTCTTAAAAAGTTTTCCTTAAATCGTATGAAAGCTATTTTATGGAGGGAACACACGTTGGCCCTGGCCTGCCGGGCGAGGCCCAATCATGGCCAACGCCCAGCGTGTAATGAGGTGGTTCGCCTAGGCTCGCCGACGCCTGTACAGGCCTGTACAGGCTGGCCGCCGATCCCGTCGAGTGTCGGTTTTTGGGCCAAGATCAAAGAGAGTTGGCCGCGCGGCCCGCCTGCCGTTTACACGTTGGCTTGCTATTCAGTCTCTTGCAAACTAGCGCACGGGACGGACGTGCGTGTCTACTCGCCGAATGCACTAAGATACGTGTCGCAAAATGAGCGACAGGTCCAATGAACGCATTTGATGTTTATTGAGCTACTTTTTTATTTATTTATTTAGGTATGATCAATAAATGTAAGTAACTAGGTAGGTTTCATAGGTACAGCGCTGGTTTCCATAACATCGCATAATGTAGGTGGTAGTCATAAAATATAATAAGTATAAAATAAGTACTTAGACTTATTTTATACATAAATAATGCATTCAGGAATAGGTAGAAAAGGTAGGTAGCCATTTTTACCTAATCTACCTACATTACCTACTAGGTATGTAAGTACCTACTGTAAGTATGTGATATCATGGTAATAAAATAAGTAGGTACCTAGACTTATTTTATTTTATGTATCGCATAATGTAGGTGATAGTCATTTTAACCAATCTACCTACTTTACCTGCTGTTAGGTATGTACCTACCTAAGTGTACCTGTAAATGTGTGATATAAGATGGTAATAAAATAAGTACTTAGACTTATTTTATACATAAATAATGCATTCAGGAATAGGTAGAAAAAGTAGGTAGTCATTTATACCTATCTACCTACTAGGTATGTAAGTACCTACTGTAAGTATGTGATATTATGGTAATAAAATAAGTACCTAGACTTATTTTATTCTATGTAATGCATTCAGGAATAGGTATATAGGCTGCATATTTCATTCCATCCATGACCTCATTTTTTTTTTAAAAATATCGATCGTAATTCGCCGGCGCGCCGAGTCGAAATCGACGTGCACCTTGCCTGCCTGATCGGAGCGCACTGAGGCGAGGGCCAACGTGTGAATGGCACGCCGGGCCTCGCCCGGTGTTATCGCCATCCTTGTCTAAATTTTTTGTCCTTGTCACACTGACCAATCATCGCCAACATGTAAAAGGGCTATTAAGTTCCTTAATTTTTTCTTCGGCCTGTCTCAATTTTGTTCTTAATTCGGCCATATTGCTGATGTCTTTGGCATAAACTAATTCTTTGTAATCGTTTTTGGTTAGTTAACAAACTAATTAAGCTTAGGAATGATAAAATGGTCAAAATCTATTTTTTAATCAGGTTGCTAATTTTAAGAATTTTCCACCTCACCGTCTTTGAAGGTCGATTTTAGCAAAAGTAGCCCATTAAGTACTACTTTTTTTTAATGATTATGAAAGCTGAGAGTCTGGAAAATTCTTTAGACTTATTTAGGAACCATGAAATCACTTTTTAAGATTTTTAATTTGAAGTTGAAAATTTTAGTCATAATTAACCGAATGTAATTATTTGACTTTACACCAACATTTTCATAGTTTTCATCAAACTCACGTAGCAGATTATTTTATGCATAAAATAACAACTCATAATAATTCAGTAGCAAAAAAAAAATCTCAAGAAAGTTTTCTACTTTTTTTGTAAGAATGTTTTAAGTTGTTCAAGTCGTAAATTTTCAAAAATTCGGAAAAAAAATAATAACTCGAAAACTATAGAAAATCGCGGAACATACATGGGGGTGATTTGGGTACCCCAAGGGGTGTTCTATCTCTGGACTTTCGCTTGACACTACTTTTTGGGACACCCTGTATATATATAATTGGAATCTCGGAAACGGCACCAACGATTTTCATGAAATTTAGTATGCAGAGGGTTTTGGGGGTGATAAATCGATCTAGCTAGGTTTCATTTTTAGAAAATGTCGTTTACCCCAAAAAACGAGCAAAGCTCGGTCACACAGGTACTTACTATTATATAGACATTAATGTGTGTCCTAGGTTAGCATACTTATAAGCGGCGATGGGCTTGCAACGTCACATACAGGATACTAATGTGCAAAATGTGGGCTTGTGTCAAATATCATGTTTCAACATGCCTCTGACTACCCTCATTTCGATATCCTCAAAGAACTAAGTAACTAGAGGTCTGAGGAGATATCTACAGAGTCTGGGGATTACAGTCGTGATCATGTTAAGTTATGTTAAACAAAGTCACACAAGTCTTAAGGTTGAATAAATAAATAAATAAGTCTTACATTTTGTGTGCTCATATTAGGCGGAGGTGGTTTTTTCTCAAAAAGCACTTTGTATATCTCGTCCAACTGAAATTCATTATCCAGACCCACCCAGAAGCAAGGACTGTCCCATCTATTATTAGAATTTGGCTCTTCAAACCTAGAAAATAAGGTTAAATATTCATTAAATTATTTTATTTTATAGTTAATATAAATATCTATAGCCATTGAGGGGCAAATTAATTCTTTCACTACATACATGATAAGAATAATGATTAACTTTCCTGAAGATAATTAACTTGACCTTTTGGTTGCTGACTTGACCTAAGAACACTGATTTGACCTTAAGATGACTGTTTTGACCTTAATATTACTGTGTTGACCTTAACATCACTGAAGTACTTTTATAAATTCTTAAAACAATTATGTGTTTTACTTGTATGTACTTATTACATTTCTTTGGTATCCAAAATTGAACAACAGTTACTTAAGATTTAGAAAGGAGGGATGAAAGAAGAGTGATGAAACAGGTGCATAAGGAGAGTGTGAATGGGACAGTTGGAAGGGGAAGACCTCGGCGTACGTACCTCGAGCAAATTGGGGACGTTTTAGAGAAAGGCCAGGTCCAGAGTACCCTAAACCGACGCACATTGAACAATGTAATGAGAGTGAATGAAGCAAGAGGTATGTCAGGATCGTAGCAAGTGGAGATCTATGGTCTCTGCCTACCACGTCGGGAAATAGACTTGATTTTTATGTATGTATGATTGTTTAAAAGATTACCTGAACTTAGTTAATGCATCAAACACATCTTGAGTATACGGCAAGTGGTTACAATCAGGTATTTCTGTGCTATCTGTACTTGTATGGTCTATTCTCTGTTTATTTGCCTCCCAAGCCTCGTCATGATTCCTTATGGTGTGAACAGTGCATTGTGTACATTTTGACGCTTTTGATGCACAGTATAGCTCATATCTGAAACCTGAAAAGGCAGGATATAATGTTTTAAGATGAATTATATTATCTGCCACCACTCAACTCAACAGTAAAGAATGTGTTGATCTAACTGTTTTCTTCTGTGTGAGATTGAGTAGCAAATGAATGTATACAGGGTGTCCCAAAAAGTAGTGTCAAGCGAAAGTCCAGAGATAGAACACCCCTTGGGGTACCCGAATCACCCCCATGTATGTTCCGCGATTTTCTATAGTTTTCGAGTTACGATTTTTTTTCCGAATTTTTGAAAATTTACGACTTGAACAACTTAAAACATTCTTACAAAAAAAGTAAAAAACTTTCTTGAGATTTTTTTTTTGCTACTGAATAGTTATAAGTTGTTCTTTTATGCATAAAATAATCAGCTACGTGACTTTGATTAAAACTATGAAAAAGTTGGTGTAAAGTCAAATAATTACATTCGGTGAATTACGACTAAAATTTTCAACTTTAAATTAAAAATCTTAACAAGTGATTTCATGGTTCCTAAATAAGTCTAAAAAATTCTCCAGACTCTCAGCTTTCATAATCATTAAAAAAAAGTAGTACTTAATTGGCTACTTTGGCTAAAATCGGCCTTCAAAGACGGTGAGGTGGAAAATTCTTAAAATTAGCTACCTGATTAAAAAATAGATTTTGGCCATTTTATCATTCCTAATCTGAATTAGTTGTTAACTAACCAAAAATGACTACAAAGAATAAGTTTATGCCAAAGAAATCAGCAATATGGCCAAATTAAGAACAAAATTAGGAAAGGTCGAAAAAAAAATTAAGGCACTTAAAATAGCTTTCATATGATTAAAAGAAACCTTTTTAAGACGATGTAGGATTTTTATCGACCTAGAAGGTTGACATTTTTAAAACTTTTTGTAAAAAAATAATAAATTTTTCTTGTTGTTTTATTTCATAAATTTAGCTAAACTAAATAAAAAAACCTTCAAATATTAATGAAATCTTACTTTCCTGAAGTCAGTTTTGGTTAGTTAATAAACAAATTCAGCTTAGGAATGATAAAATGGCCAAAATCTATTTTTTTATCAGGTAGATAATTTTAAAAATTTTCCACCTCACCGTCTTTGAAGGCCGATTTTTGGTCAAAGTAGCCTATTAAGTACTACTTTTTTTTAATGATTATGAAAGCTGAGAGTCTGGAGAATTCTTTAGACTTATTTAGGAACCATGAAATCAATTTTTAAGATTTTTAATTTGAAGTTGAAAATTTTAGTCATAATTCACCGAATGTAATTATTTGACTTTACACCAACATTTTCATAGTTTTCATCAAAGTCACGTAGCTGATTATTTTATGCACAAAAGAACAACTCATAACTATTCAGTAGCAAAAAAAAAATCTCAAGAAAGTTTTCTACTTTTTTTGTAAGAATGTTTTAAGTTGTTCAAGTCGTAAATTTTCAAAAATTCGGAAAAAAAATCATAATTCGAAAACTATAGAAAATCGCGGAACATACATGGGGGTGATTCGGGTACCCCAAGGGGTGTTCTATCTCTGGACTTTCGCTTGACACTACTTTTTGGGACACCCTGTATAAATATACTCAAATAGATCAGAAATAAGTATTATTCCGTTTGCATATTATGCTTGAATTAAAAGGACTCAAATAACTAATGATTAACTACATACGTAAAAAGAGCCATTTTACCTTTGATATAGTTACTCCCGTCCAGTATAACGACATTATCCTTCCCTATAAGCTTTATAACTTCAGATTTGAGATGCCCCCTCACTCTCTTTTCCTTCTGAGAGTCTAAATATGTGGAGTTCTTCTCATAACCTAACTTCACAATAGTCTCGTCTTCGGACACAATTTCTACTTTTTTCTCGTGTTTAGTCTCAAAAAACTTCTTCAGCTCGTAAGCTCTTGTAGTTTTGCCACTTACGGGTGTGCCACAAATAATAATTAGAGGCATTTTATATTAGTAAACTATGTAGGCAAAAAATCAACATAGCCTAATATTAACAGCTGTCTCTTCTTCATCTTCGTGTAAAGTACTCGATCAATTTTGCCAGTGTCAAGTTTATTAAATTGACAATGTCACAAAATCAGTCAAATAATTTGTTGGTAATTCTGTAAAAGTGACATTGACATACCTACGTACGTAGTATGAATTTTTTAATGGTTTATTACGGCAAATGTATCCTCTTTGCGTTTAGATTTAATTGTTATGAATAAAAACAGTAAAATCTTAAAATGTATGGATTGATGTTAAATATAGCAAATATTGAAGTCGGTTGTGGCTTTAAAAGAACTTTCCACCCAAATAAAATCGTGTTAGGTTGTACCTACTTGATCGCAGATAGGAAAAGATCGAGGTTGGCTACCTACCTACATGTTGAACAGCTTTAGTTTTTACGGCAATAACATGCTACGAACAAACTAGGATTCACACACCCACATTTTCCTTGCATAGGTCAGTCAGGGTCCTAACTATGACAAGAAAAAATTATTAGATATTTTTCTCATTTTATTCTATATTCTTTGGTATGCTTACCGTAGCTATCTCATTGCGCGATATTTATAACTTGATTGGATTAACGCAGTCCTTTTAAAGCGTAAAGTTATTAGAAAAAGTAACAGCCGAATCATTACTATTCAACCATCGAACTAAAAGTGTTTTTAGTACTTTTAGTTCGGTGTAGGTAGGTATCCAACTATGTAATTCTCCGCTCCGCTTTGGATAGATTAAGGCCTTTATGTCTGTGAAAGGTGTTTTGGTAGGTACCTACCAGTTACCATAATTAATTAACGTATCAGACTTTTGGTCACTGCCACGAATTACATTAATCGTTAAGTAGGTACATAGGTACCTACCTACATGCCTAGATACATAGGTAGGTAAGTATATAATGGCTAAGCTCTTTGCAATATTTAGGTACCTAAAAGTAGGTACTTTTCATTAAGCTTTGCGCTTGCGACTCTCGCTACCTATTAGATTCCGTAGGTACCTACCTATAGTTACATTATCATTTATTTATTTACATTTTGTTTTCAAGAAATTAAATAAATAAGTAGGTAATAATTGGTAAACTAAGTGTACCTAATAAAGAATATATAAGTATTTTATTCTTGTAATCCAGACGAATCCAAAGATACCTCATTTGTCACAAAATCTATCCAACTGTTTTGGATCCACCGACGACCAAAAGATACACACCCACCCCAAACACTTACCCTACCCTCTTTCGTCGGAGTCGGGTAAAATAATATTGAGAAATTCCTCACCAATAATAGATGAATGTCATGTGACGAGGAGAGTGTTAGGTATAATGTGGATGGATACAGGGGTAGAGGTAGGCCAAAGAAGAGATGGATGTACTGTGTGAAAGATGAAATGAGTAAGAAAAGAGTGAGTACCTACTAAGATGACGGATGATGAGGGAAATGGAAGATCACTATTGTGCCGACCACGCATAACGTGGGAAAAGGGCAGGAAGATGATGATGATGATTAGGTAGAAAGGCATCTATTTTGTTGGTTTTACAAACTGAACCACAGAACCCAAAAGCTCTATTAATCTAAATCCAATAATCGATCATCGAAAGACCTTGTCTACAAATCTCAATGCTAAGTGACCGGAGATTAAATGATTTGGGAGGTATATAACTAAGTACATAACTACATACCCACGTACCTATACATAATCACGTTTATTACAACATCTAGGCTCACATGCGCGTGCGTTCATTAACACATTTAATTTTGCTAATCACCAATTGAGATGTAAAAGTTGATAATATTGGTGGACATTTCACCCAACGCCATCTAGCGCGAAACTAAGCAAAGCTTAGATTAGATAAATACTTTTTTTTTGTAAATACAGACATAGAATACATAATTACACCCAGACACAGAACAAACATTTGAGTTCATCACACAAATGTTTGTCTAGGGTGGGGATCGAACCCACAACCAGCGCAGAAGGCACAGCTACTACCAACATTCGGATATTCGGCGTTGGCTTCGGCCAACATCGGGCCATCCAAAATCGTCGGGAAAAATAGGTAAAAAAAAACTTGAGAGGTGTCAAGGGACACCCGGATGGAACGAAGTTCCTTTCGATTAATTTGTGAGAGAGAGAGACAGACAGAAACATGCGCACGCGGCATGGCTTACAATTATAGCAAAAAGTGTCGTTACAACTTTTCGTGAGAATTCTAGCCCCCTTTCACAACGCGCGATAAGGAACTTCGTTCCAATAAAACGCGATAAATACCCGTTTAATGCTAATGATAATCTGAGATGTCTACCGAGTCTGGGGATTGCAGTCGTGATCAATCTTTATTTTTTAAATGACATAGTGATTATGTAGTAAATAAGTACTAGTACCTACATAGGTAGGTACATAGTATTATGGCATGCGGCAAGGCTGTGCACTCGACCTAACCTTGTCGCGAAAACCGACACCGCGCTAATCTTAAGATGGCGTTATGCATCAGCATAAAATCCAATAAAATAAAATAAAATAATTATTTGATTTGACACTCTTATTATTGGACACTCTTGTGATCCAAACGAATCCATTGACAACATGTAGTATGAGGCATGTACAGAATCATGCTTAAAATTATAGAGAGAGATAAATTTAATTAAAATTATAAGTAATTAAATAATAAATAATAATAATAAATAATGCTGGACAATCCACACAGCATCATCTAGCCCCAAAGTAAGCTACTCAAAGCTTGTGTTATGGGTACTAGATAACTGATATATTTAATAGATTATACAAAGATAGATATTTTTTATTATACATAGAAAACACCCAGACCAACGGAACAAATTTCTGCAGATCATACACAAATTTGTTCCGAGGCGGGAATCGAACCCGCAACCACTTCCGTCGCAGGTGGACTCTCGCCCGCTGCGTCACTGAGGTCGTCAATTAGGTAAGTAATAAATTTTAATCTACTTAATTATAATTATGTACTTAGATCTTTGAGGATATCTAAAGAGGGTAGTCAGAGGCAAATCCAAACATGACATTTGGTACATGCCCACATTTTGCACAGTAGTTAGTATTCCGAACGTGACAGGTTGCAAGCCCATCGCCGCTTATAAGACTACTAACCCATGACTCATGACACATACCTTCGAATTTTTGGTTCTAGGGTATGCCCGGTTTCCTCACGATGTTTTCCTTCACCGTTTAAGAGCACTGGCATTGCGCACATAAATTTTTCGAATAGAAAAACTCATTGGTACACGACCAGGTTTGAACCCACGACCTTCGGATCGTCAGGCAGGGGTGCTACCACTACACCAACAGCGCTCTGTAATTAAACAGTAAAATCCAGTGTTTCTGTAGTTACATAGAAAAAGTTAGAGCCTTTCTCGTAACTTCTAAATTCTGTACCTACTATTATCTGAAAAAAAATGTGGTTTTCGTTATACTTTTGACATAATGTTTGACACTATTATTTGTGCTAAGGTCTCCAAATACACGACTTATATTTTTTACTTCCTAATGCCTGCATAACACCATCCATGGGTAAGTAACTATCACATTCTAGTGATGGATTAGTCCGTGATTTAGTTTAGTTAATCGCGCACTGACGGCCAACGACCCGCGCTTGTTATTTATTTATTTAAATATATTTAAAATTAATATTTATTTAAAATTAAAATTATTGAAAAAAAATAATAATTTTAATATTTAAACTCAAAACTTTATTTAAAATGTTCAAGTGTGCAGCTATATTTTTATTGGGTGAGTTATAAAATGATGATCTTTGAATGTGGATGGATTATAAGGGTAGAGGTAATGAAAAATAAACCTAAAATGAACCTATAAAAAATATAAACCTAAAATCCTAGGAAGAGAACCTGTTGTGCCGACCCCACTGGGATAAGAATAAGAATAAGAATAATTTTATTGTTAAAATGTGATATGTTACTACCTACATACAGATGTAAATGGTCCTGGCGGAAAGTTTCAACAGTTTTACCCATTTCGGGCGTACAATTTAGTATACCTACCTAATGTACAATAGTTATAAATTACCTAAGCTAATAAGTATAAAATAAACTTATTTTTCAAAGTATTCAGTAAGGTTGGGAATAAGGGCAGGAAGATGATGTAGGTACCTATTTAGGTACAAAATATGTCAGAAGGTAAGTACTTACACCTAGCAGCGCATATGGACCTAAATGAAGTAGGTAATTAAAAAAACTAAGTAGGTACTAGAATCAGCTCCGATGAAACCTAGCTAGATCGATTTATCGCCTCCGAAACCCTCTGCATAATAAATTTCATGAAAATCTTTAGAGCCGTTTCCGAGATTCAGATTAGGTATATAATATACACTAGTCACTAGCTGATGTACCTATATGTGATATATAAAAACCTTTCTCGAGAACCACTCTATCCTTTGGTGAAAACAGCATCAAAATCGGTGCAGTAGTTTTTGAGTTTATCACGAACAAACAGACAGACAGGCAGACAGACGAGACGGAGGACTTTATTTTATTTTTTACTAGCGACCCGTCCCAGCTTCGCACGGGTGCTGTGCTGTTAAATACTCTAAAATGTGCTTATTTACGACATCACATTAGAAAAACCTCTAAAATTTGCAGTGTTCCTCTACTATCATGGATGTATTATACATAAAAACCTTCCTCTAGAATCACTCTATCTATTAAAAAAAACCGCATCAAAATCCCTTGCGTAGATTTAAAGATTTAAGCAAACATAGGGATATAGGGACAGAGAAAGCGACTTTGTTTTATGTGTTTCGTTTTACAGAAAACATTTTGAGTCTACAATTTTTAAAGTTTTATTTACAGCCCTAGCGGCCGCCTTGTCTCAGCACCCTGGCGACTTCGCGTACTACCACGAGCTACACCTCCCCCACAACCCGCCCCTGCACCCGGCGCTCGTCAGGGTACCCCCCACCCTGTTCTCATGCGCGACCAGATCCCGGGGCTACTACGCTGACGTACAAAGTGGGTGTCAGGTAAGTCTAGCGTGAAGATTATCTCAATTATTAAGGAATAGTCAATTATATTTAGTCATTGAAATCACAGGGATCATTTTGAATCGTCTTACTTACATACTAGGTGAGTCTAGGTGCCAATTCCAGTCCTATCCCCAGTGCGAGAAGAACTGACAACAAATTCGCTGGGCCTAGCGCTTTGAATGATCATTGTTAATGTTGTTAGGGATACCTGGCAGAGTTGGAGCTGATTCGTCCCAAGCTTTTTGTCATCTAAGTACTCTGATATTCTATAATAAGCTTTTCGAGACAGTCGATAAATGAAGCATCTCGCTTGGGATCTTGTTATTAGAAGCGTACACATTGCCCTATAAAGGATTTACTTACTTTAGTGACCCTAACCGTGGGAATAGCGAGTTTATTTTTTAATATACTGCCATGGCATTGTCATGGTGTCTATTTCTTTGACCAACATCCTTACCACTCTCAGGGTTTTTTTTCTGTTGTATTCGACTGTCAACTTTATTGCTCTAGTTTTTGTATCTCCTCAAGAATTTCAATTTGTATTCACTTACTTTGTACTCACATATCTCCCATCCGTGTCAAAACCTCGGGCTTTATTGAAAAATAATCACCAAAATTACACAATAAAACTGAAAATAACACGAGAAAAACAATATCTACCGAGCCTGGGGATTATAGTCGTGATAATTTTTATATTTTTATATATTTCCAGGCGTATCATTTCTGCTGGAGACACCATCTGGTCAGCTCAGACCTGTGTCCCAACGGCACACTCTTCAACGAGCAGTTCCAAGTAAGCTATGTTGAGCCTGGATTTGTCCCATCTGTCCCCCTGCTATCCCCTTAGATGGTACTAAAAAGTTCAATTTGTCCCCCCATTGCCAAGAGAGGGAGAAATGGATTTTTTATTAATTTTAAAGGTCTGGCCATAATCTGCCCTAATAGCGTTCCCGAATCCAATCGTTAACACATAACTTTTTCCGATGGAAAAACACATTTTTGCACGGCCAGGTTTGAACCCTCGGATTTTAAAGCTGGGGTTCTACCAGTGCTACACTACCAAATGCTCTTCTATAAAAGTCGAATAACAATGTTTTTTTCAGGTTTGTGATCATTTCTACAATGTGCGTTGTGGATCTCCACTGGAAGATTTGTAAAATAGATTTTAATTCAAATAATAAATAAAATGAATCCCTTCTGAAGGTCTCAGTAGCTAAATGTCCAGCGTGAAAAGTCTAATGAGTAGTAAGTCTACTTAGCAAAATGTCCATGTAACAAAATTTCCAATTATTAGATGGTCTGTATGGTAGATCTATTTAGCAAAAAGTCATTTTTAAACATATACATACACTCATGAAAGAAAGTAAGTCATTTGTAAATTATATTAAGTATATTTATTTGATGTAAATAAATTTGGGTTACTAAGCTAGTGGTAAATATAATAATTATATTAAAAATATTAACTAGGTATAATATTGTTGTGGTTTTTTGATTTAAAACTAATGAAATAAAACACAATACTTGTATTTACTTAGATTTTTTTATTAAAAATTAGAAAATTACCTGAAATAGTTTTTATTTACGTACAAAATCATTTATTTATTTACATTTAGTACTTCTTTAAGTCAGTACCTACTGCTACGAGTATTGAATGGATTTATAAAAATCTGACTCAGGCGGGAATTGAACTCACCATCTTTATCTAATACCAGCAACACGCCCCGACTTCACACGGGTAGAGAAGTAACTCTTAACTAAGTATTTTTTTACATAAAATATAGCTTATGTTACTCAGGGATTATGTAGCATTCTAATGATGAAAGAATTTTTGAAATCGGTTCAGTAGTTTTTTTTTTAGTTTATTCGTTACAAACAAAAATACAAAACTTTCCTCTTTATCTTATCTTATACCTTTAAACGAGCAATTCTTGTATAATTATATATAATCGGTATCTCGGAAACGGCTCCAGCGATTTACATGAAATTTAGTATGCAGGGGGTTTCGGGGGCGATAAATCGATCTAGCTAGGTTTCATTTTTAGAAAACGTCGTTTACCCCAAAAAAACGAGCAAAGCTCGGTCACCCAGGTACTGATAATAATATGAGTATAGAAGTCTAAATATAGATGTAATAAAAAAAACATGTTGCGATATTGGTTTTTTCCACATTTTGTATAGCTTACGATCTAGCTAGATGAATCTCATTTTTCAAAAGCCGTTCAGCCGTTTGGGCTACAGCAACAGCGAAAGGAACTCGTATACATCATTATATACATACATACATCTGAAACACATTACCCTCCTCCCTCGCTTCACAGTCTAGTAAAAATAAAGCCCATAGAAAAATAAATGCCTTAGAGGTAGGTACACATATATTTAAAAATTATAAAAACTTTAGGCACTTTTTTCATTATTGTTTGTTTCCTTTAAGACCCTTTCCTTAAGAGCTTGTGGTAAATCGGACGATTCTACTCAACGGTTTGTCATTGTTCTCACTTTCGTCATTGTTCACAACAAACAATTTTGGTTATCTCGTAAAATATTAGTTCATTTGAAATGTACCCTACGTGAAATAAATTATTATCAACCAATCTTTTATTGCTCCATCTTCAGGCTTATCAGCTTGAGAGACGAGCTCTAAAATCAAGGTTAAAAAAGTTTTTAAAATAACGGCGAAAATAACAAATTTAAGAACCACCAGCCACGCTTTTTAGGGTTCCGTACCCAAAAGGTAAAACGGGACCCTATTACTAAGACTCCGCTGTCCGTCCGTCTGTCAGCAGGCTGTATCTCAAAAACCGTGATAGTTAGCCAGTTGAAATTTTAACAGATGATGTGTTTCTGTTGCCGCTATAACAACAAATACTAAAAAACAGTATAAAATAAATATTTAAGGGGCTCCCATACAACAGATGATTTTTTTAACCGATTTTATAGATGATACGGAACCCTTCGTGCGCTAGCCCGACTCGCACTTGACCGGTTTTTACAACCTGTCCAAAATTTTTTTTGCCCTTTTTATAGATAAAGTTACGGAACCTTTCGTGCGCGACTCTGACTCGCACTTGGCCGGTTTTTTACAACCTGTCCAAAATTTTTTTTGCCGTTTTTATAGATAATGTTACGGAACCCTTCGTGCGCGAGTCCGACTCGCACTTGGCCGGTTTTTTACTACCTGTCCAAAATTTTCACAAATAAAGTAACGCAAGACACAATAACACTGTAGCTATACTGCTCGCGTGCGCACGCGCATCGCCCTTATCATCATCGTTTATTTCGTTCTCTTTCACAACTCTAGCCATCTCATCTAGGATCCTCTTCTCTTGCATGGCTAGGGATGTAGCCTCGTTGATAGTTCTAAGGAGGTTGTAGTTGCTCCCTGGTTCTCTTAAAGGGAGTCGTAACGTCAGTCTGCCATCCGACATTACGTATGCTGCACCTTTGCTTAAGCTGCCGGTCGCGTGAGCTAAAAATAATAAAAAAAAAACTTTTAAAAAACAAGCTTTTCGTGTTCTCCTCAGCAAACCCTTTCAAAAAACCCATACTGTGCAGAAAAAAAATAAGTAGTCCGCCATCTTGGATTATCCGCCATATTGGAATTAGAATGACGTCACATAGCTAGCATGCATTGTCATGCAAAATAATTTGATACCCATACTGTGGTAGTGCAGAAAAAGTAACCATAAATAGCCTCACCACGAAATTGAAATTGAAATTGAAAAAATATTTATTCAATACAATCACAAGGATCACTTTGAAACGTCTTACATGCTAGGTGAATCTATGTGCCAATTCCAACCTAACCCAAGTACGAGAAGAACAGGCAAGAAACTCGTCTCGGTCCTAGCGCTTTTTTGTATGATCCTTCTTACAATAAAAAATGTAATCAAGATTATCTAATAATAATAACATAAAAACAAAAGACAAAACAAAACATAAATACACAAAACAAAAGGACAGCGTTCACATTGCAAATTGGTTTCATTTCACACGAATTCATAACCGAATTTATATTACATTGTTATTTCCTATGCAAATTGTATTGAAGTAGTGTTACTTCAAGCTTCAATGTGACGTTTCTAAAACAGAATCGTTCTGGAAGACTTCGTGGTATGGCCCCTGTGCCATAATGAAAAAAGAATAAACAAAAACATTTTAAAAAATCTACTATTTTTTTGACAGCGGGATGAGTTGACCGATTCAAAAATGCATTAGGTCAACTCATCCCGCGGGATAAGTTGACAGCGGTCTCAGTTGACCAAAGACCTTTAATTCGACTTCTTTAATTTCCACTTATCCTTGAAGTTATCCATAAAGGAGTAGTCAGAGGCTCGTCCAAACATGATAATGGTGGTGATTCTGTTGTTCCGCGGACTAACTAAAACTAACTAAAAAAATGCTGAAATAAACGCGACCTTATTTTGTTCACATCAAATACTAAATTAGCGTAAACATTTTAAATTACAATTCTAAATTTGACTTAACTGACGTATGATTGACGTGTTTTAGCTTATTTTAGAAGCCATGTAAATTGGTGTTGACTAAAGCTACGTGAAAATGGTGGAAAATTAATTAAATTCGAATGATTATGTCAATTTTAGATCTTTTTAAAACTGTCATTCAAAAATGTTACGCTAATTTGGTCTTTATAGTAAGCCAAATAAGATCGTACCTATGGTAGCATTTTTTAAGTTAGTCTGCAAAACAACCGACTCCCACCATTAGCACAGTGGTTAGTTAGAAAGGGATCTTACCATCTGGTAGATTCAAAGTCTTCAGGGCCTCATTCAGGAGCGGTTCATCCACGATCTCATTGTATCGTTCGATGAAGTCTATATAGGGCTCCGTCTCTTCGGCGCAGAGGCCTCGGAAGTCGTCAGTGTCCACACTCCACACCATAAGGCCGCCTAGGCCGCGGTCTACTGCCATTCTGAAATCAACAAGCATTTAACAATCTGTACCCTTACCTTACCCGTTCTTTAATATATCTGATGGAGGTAAATGTATGATAGCATACTATTCGAAAAATTTCGTAAACTATCAAATACTCATATTAAGGATACTGGACTCAGAAATTATGGGCAAAATACAGAACTGTAATTCTGACAGAACTGTATTTTCCCCATAATTTCTGTGTTTTTTTTAGAAATTATGAAAATACTGAATTGTAATTCAGTATTTTCCCCAGACCCCATAATTTCTGTCTCCATGATCATTGTAATCTCAAGACTGCAAAATGTGAGCATGTGCCAAATGTCATGTTCGGACGTTCCTCTGACTACCCTCTTTAGATATTCTCAAAAAGATCTGAAGAAATATCTATCAAGCCTGGGTATTACAATCATGATCATGTTTATTTTTTTGTTTTTAATCCCCAGATTCAGTAGTATCTCAGTTCTTAATCGATCTAAGGGATGTAGTCAAAGGCATATCCAATGATATCTATTTTGTTAGGTAATGGTATATGGTGCTGAGGACTTATAGTCGGGTTTTACTTTTTTTAGTTTGAGGGGTCGAGGGGTCAAGGTCGTGATAAAAGTGCAAGATCCACAAACTACAAACCTATAAGATATTAAAAGCCTATTTGAAATTACAAATAATTAAGAGGGTCAAGGTAAGGAGGGTCAAGGTGAGGAGGGTCAAGGTGAGGAATGTCAAAGTGAGGAGGGTCAAGATGCGAGGAATGTCAAGGTGTGGAGGGTCAAGGTTAGGAGGGTCAAGGTGAAGAGGGTCAAGGTTAGTAGGGTCAAGGTGAAGAGGGTCAAGGTAAAAAAGGTCAAGGTAAAAAGAGTCAAGAGTATCTTACTTGACTTTGATAGCGATGGAGCGCGCGTTGTCGTATGATATGACCCTGGCGCCGTCCCGCAGGTACGGGGTCGCTGACCGCTCGTCCCAGTAGTGGGCCCACGGAGACGACTTGTTACTGGTCTCTATACAGATCTGAAACATGTTTTAATGTAGCCCGGAGATGTTCATGTATACAGGGTTATAGGTATCTAATCAATAACCTTGAAAAGGCGAATTAGGTATATCAAGACTAACAACTTTTGTTCTACGATTTTTTCTAATTCAATGATTTTTTTTCCCATACAAAAAAATAAATAGGCAAATTTCCAGTTCTAATCTTCTTAGCTCTTTGTATAGTCCATTGAAAAGTTACATTTGGGGTTGCGTTCTTTAGAGGTCGCAATTTTATTTTTTTGACGTGTAGGGGAGGTCAGTGTAAAGCTAAAACCAAGTCTGTGGGGTCGCCACCCTTGTCCCACGGCCGCCATCTTGAAAATAGGGGTTGAAATGGTTTTTACGGTATATCTCTTAAACTATTTATTTGATAAAAAAAATTGTTAACATTTTTTGTTGCAAATTAAATTCTCTACAACTTTGGTCCAGTAACTTTTTGTCGTAGAACTATAAATAAAAAAGTTATAAGCGAAAATCTTCAGAAATTCGAGAAAAAAATTATATATTTCGATGTAATTTTTTTTTGTATCATTTTACGAAAAAATGATATCTGACCATTTTTGTAGATCGGTTTTTGCGGAACAACTTTTATTAGCATCATTTTTTCATTAAGTCGATAGCTAAGGTTTTACAGCGCTCCGAAGTGAGTACTATTTTTCAGTACTCTTAACTATACCTATATTATACGTGTGTACTAATAATGTCATCAGTTTTTTTTACTTTGTTATTATAATTTTTTTAATTATAAATTTTGCAATATTATTAAAAATTAATTATTGACTCTTTTTCACTCCATAACAGAATTAAACAATTATTGATTTTTAAAATTCTGTTAAAATAAAATTCCTGAAGACGGGCTGGAAAAAATGTGGAAAATTATTGATGCCAGTGCAGAACTCTAAACCTCCAGCACCCCCTGAGCTTCTAAAATTGATCTTTTGCAAATGCAAAGGAAACTGTGGAGCAATGTGTGGATGTCGAAAAGCAGGACTGAAATGTTCTGCAGTGTGCTTCTATTGTTCTGGAGAGACTTGCAGCAACGTAATGGAACTCTCAGAATTAATAAATGAAAATGACTTTGATAATGAACCGCCAACATTAACACCCCTTCCTTCGCCAGTTCTCCCACTGGTATTTAATTCAGAAAGCCGATCAGATGCTGAGCCGCAGCCTGGTCCATCGAAACGACTGAGGACGGAGTAGTTCTAATTTAGAAAATCACCGTGGATTATGCCTATTGGGGATACCACGTAAAAAAAAACGCGCCTCTAGACCTCGTGGACCCTCGTGGGTGGTGGGGAAAAGAGTCAATAATTAATTTTTAATAATATTGCAAAATTTATAATTAAAAAAAATATAATAACAAAGTAAAAAAAAATAACTGATGACATTATTAGTACACACGTATATTTAAGAGTACTGAAAAATAGTACTCACTTCGGAGCGCTGTAAAACCTTAGCTATTGACTTAATGAAAAAATGATGCGAATAAAAGTTGTTCCTCGAAAAACGATTTACAAAAATGGTCAGATATCATTTTTTCGTAAAATGATAAAAAAAAGTTACATCGAAAAATATAAATTTTTTTCTCGAATTTCTGAAGATTTTCGCTTATAACTTTTTTATTTATAGTTCTACGACAAAAAGTTACTGGACCAAAGTTGTAGAGACTTTAATTTGCAACAAAAAATGTTAACAATTTTTTTTATCAAATAAATAGTTTAAGAGATATACCGTAAAAACCATTTCAACCCCTATTTTCAAGATGGCGGCCGTGGGACAAGGGTGGCGACCCCACAAACTTGGTTTTAGCTTTACCCCCCCTACACATCAAAAAAATAAAATTGCGTCCTCTAAAAAACGCAAGGTAAGGCCTAAAAAATGTAACATTTCAATGGACTACTAGGCGGTCACAGATTAAGACAAGTCGGTACATGCTGTGTGTGTAGCACACTCGGCCGAGCGATTGCGTAAAAATCGTAGCACTCAGCGTGACTCAGCTGACTGCGCATACGTCAGAATCGAATAAATGAAACATAGGTAGGTATTTACGAGACATAGAGCTAACAATTGATAGAAATTCTCACAAAAACTAAAAAAAATTAAAACTTGAGACGTTTTGGCAAAAGTCATAGAACAAAAGTTGTTAGTCTTGATTTACCCAAGTCGCCTTTAAGAGGTTATTGATTAGATACCTATAACCCTGTATACCATGTATATAACAGGTAAATAGAGTAGAGTAGAGGTAGACCTAAGAAAAGATGGATGAACTGTGTGAAAGACGACATGTGGGGAGTGACTACTGAGATGACGGATGAAGGGGAGAGTGGAGGAAGAGAACCTGTTGTGCCGACCCCACCAGTGGGATAAGGGCAGGAAGATGATGATGAAGATAACAGGTAAACAGACAAACAAACAATTTCTTAAAAAAATGTTGTTTTAGGCTAAGTAGCATTTTGTCCTCTTTTGGTAGTATGTACTAATTATTTGATAATATCAAAAGTACAGACACGGCTTCATAGAGATTTAATTATACGTATAGATAAAGATATAGATATAGATATAGATGTAGAGGTAGATGTAGAAATAGATGTAGATATAGATATTAGATGTGGATATAGATTTTAACTCATTTTATATGCTAGTAAAAAAAGTACAAAAGATGATATAGATTCACTAGCTTCCACCCACGGCTTCGCCCGCGTTGTACCTTGAAAAACCAAATCAAATCTATCCCGCGGGAACCGTACATTTTTCCGGGATAAAAAGTAGCCTATGTGTTCTTCCAGACTAAAATCTATATCTGTGCCAAATTTCATCCAGATCCGTTTAGCCGTTTCAGCGTGAAAGAGTAACAAACATACATCTAGACATCCTGACATCCATACATCCACACATTCTTACAAACTTTCGCGTTTATAATATTAGTAGGATAGATCAATACTAATAATAAAATTATAACGAGGAAAGTTTTGTATTTTTGTTTGTAACGAATAAACTCAAAAACTACTGGCCCGATTTCAAAAATTCTTTCACCGTTATTATTTTACGATATCCCTGAGTAACATAGGCTATATTTTATGTAGGTACCACGCGAGCAAAGCCGCGAGTGGAAGCTAGTATAATATAAAGATAGAAGAAGATATTTTCATTTGGATTGATATAGTTACCTCATTGTAACCCATAAAGCCATCTTCTCCAGTATATGGTCCTTTGAAGCCCTTGCTCTTGACCGGAGTACGGCCGAACTCCACCCTCCTCACGTCAGGGTCTGTCAGCACGAAGGTCCGTCCGTAGAACGGTAGACCCAGCACCAACTTGTACGGAGACACTCCTTCCTTGATCATGTAGTTCACTGTGAACTCCTGGAAGGGATTACTGATTATTATCCGGTCCGGGGACATAGGTCTTTAAGTCAAATTACCGACCTGCACAAGACTTTATGTTAAAATAAAGTCTTGTGCAGGTCGGTCAAAATTTCAAATCCAAGATGGCCGCCACCACAAAATGGCGGGCAAAATTTGTGTCAGGGGTTTTTAAAATTTTTAATTTAATTTAACTTGTACTGATTAACTTACCAAACTGAGTTCATCATGGTCATCGGAGCCCCGTAGTGGCGCGTTGGGGCCTACCACCCCGTCCCATGTTCCATGGTAGTCGTACGCCATCATGTGAAGGAAGTCTAGGTAACGGCTTAGCTTCGCCAGCTCGTACGCAGACTCCATAGTGGTTTTGCCAGCGCCCAGGGCTGCCGTTAGGATGTAGTTGTGAGGTTCGAACGCCTCTTTTAACTCCTGGAAGGTTTAGTTCGACATAATTATGGGTCTTCATAAGCTTTTTGGGCAATATCAAAGTAATAAAATAAACTAACTTTATATTTTTAAACTTACGCGATCTGAATCTGTTTTATTGAAGGAAAACATCGTGAGGAAACCGGCATACCCTAGAATCAAAAATTCGAAGGTGTGTGTCATAGGTTAGTATATAAGCGGTGATGGGCTTGCAACCTGTGACGTCATCATCATAATCATCATAATCATCAGCCTATAGCAGTCCACTGCTGGACATAGGCCTCCCCTAATGAGCGCCTTTGCGCCCTGTCCTCATAACCTGTCACGTACGGAATACTAACTACTATGCAAAAAGTGGGCATTGTACCAAATGTCATGTTTGGACGTGCCTCTGACTCTCTTTGGATATCCTCAAAGATCTAAGTAACTAAAAATCTTAGGAAGATATCTACCAAGCCCGGGGATAACAGTCGTGATCATATTTTTTTACTATACAGTATAAATAAACAAATAAGGGAGGTTTAGGACACATTGTGAGGGACTGATCTTTAGGGAGCTTTAAGACACATTGTGAGGGACTGATCTTTAGGGAGCTTTAAGACACATTGTGAGGGACTGATCTTTAGGGAGCTTTAAGACACATTGTGAGGGACTTATCTTTAGGGAGCTTTAAGACACATTGTGAGGGACTGATCTTTAGGGAGCTTTAAGACACATTGTGAGGGACTGATCTTCAGGGAGCTTTAAGACACATTGTGAAGGACTGATCTTTAGGGAGCTTTAAGACACATTGTGAGGGAGACTGATCTAAGTGGTATCTTACTTTGACCAGCAGAACAAAGTTGGCTTTGTCGTAAGGTTTTCCATCCCTCTTCGTAGGGTACTCCCAGTCTAGGTCCAGTCCATCAAAGTTGTACTGCCTGTTGGAGAAATCCAGCATAAGTGACCGGTGTCCTTACCATAAGCTTTTCAATGTCAAAGTAATATAACTTTGATATTTTGTACCATCATTTTCCTGCCTTTAGGTATCCTACGCGTGGGGTCGGCACATGTTTTTTTCCTCTCACTCCTATCATTCGTCAACTCTGAGTCTACTCCTCTGACATTCATATCATCTTTCTCACAATCAAACCACTTCATCTTCGGCCTTCGGACGACTACCGAAAACTTCAGGGGGTTAAGGTAACCATCAATATAAACAACTTTTTCTAAGAAACCAACACTGTGAGCGCGAAAAAGACAGGTGTTCCATACAAAAGTTCAATACCTACTTGGCGAAAATGTTTTTTTTCTTAGAAAAAGTTGTTTATATTGATGGGTACTTTAACCCCCTGAAGTTTTCGGCAGTCGTCTTTTTATACCCTGTACGTCTACCATGAGTTGTCAAATTTAGATCGGCTGATGTTACTACCAGTAGTAGTACGTTACTATGACATTTGTCAAAATTGGTTACTCATGGTACCAAATTCTAAGCAAATGAATGAAGCGCAAACTACAGTCGCTGTAGTACGCTGTGACGTAGGATAGTTAACTACGCGACGTTTTAGTACCCAACTATCCGCTAGAGGCGCTGTACAAGTTTACATACATTTTTTAACTACAGTCGCTAGTTTTAGATTGTGAAGACTCATGGTAGACTTTCTGTATAAGTAGATGACACTTACTTGAGAAATACTAGCACACTCTTCACAAATGCTTCTCTTGACTCTGGCTCCGACGCCATCTTGGAATACTTGGGCGATCCTTCGTTCCATCCTCCTATGGCGATGGTGACTTTCAGGTGGGGATACCTCTCCTTTAGCGCCACTATTCGCTTGTATCCTGCCTTGCCATAGTCCTTTTCCAGGTCTTGCCATGGATCTGAAAGCAGGATAGGTCTTACCACAAGCTCTTACAAACCATTATGATTCAAAAACGTCACATTTCAAGCTTGAAGTAACAACTTCAATACAAGTTCAGGTCATGGTACGAAATATAAAAGTTATATTATTTTGATATTGCTAGAAGAGCTTGTAGTAAGGTCACTGGATCAGTTGAGCTATCTATAGATCGTTTTGTACTTAGATGCTCAAATGTTTCAGGATTTTTATCCCCAGGCTCGGTAGATATCTCCCCAGATCTCTAGTTACTTAGATCTTTGAGGATATCTAAAGAGAGTCAGAAGCACTTCCGAACATGATATTTAGTAAACATTTTGCACAGTATTTAGTATTCCGTACGTGACAGGTTGCAAGTCCATCGTCATTCATAAGAATACTAACCTATGACACACACCTTCGAATGTTTGGTTCTAGGGTACCTATACCGGTTTCCTCACGATGTTTTCCTTCATCGTTTAGGAACGCTGGCATTGCGCACATAATTTTTCGAATGGAAAAACTCAGGCACGACCAGGTTTGAAACTACAACCTTCGGATCGTGAGACAAGGGTGCTACCACTACACAACCACAGTCCTCTCTTTGTATAATAAGATATTTCAGCATAGTCAGCCATATCCACAAAGGTATGGTCAATATGTGCGGAGCTTACCTACCGCGGGTTTTCTCACGAAGTTTTCCTTCACCGTTTGAGAGTCCCTGTACTCTCAAACGGACAAATAGTTGGTCTGCATTCCTTCCACCACAATGGCTCGAATAACTAGTCATATTTCAAGATAGTCGTATATCTTACCCAGGCTTTTGATAGAGTTTTTGGTCTCATCCAGACCAGCGAAGGAGTAGATGAGGTGGGTGCAGAGTGAGGGGTCCAGGTCTTCAAGTACGAAGAGACCGTTCTGCTTGCGGTACGCCGCCCAGGATGCCACATAGCAAACCACCTTTTTACCATGCATTGGACCTGGAACATTAAATCTTTTACCTTTAAACGAGCAATTCTTGTAATCCTACTAATATTATAAACGCGAAAGTTTGTAAGAATGTGTGGATGTCTGGATGTATGTTTGTTACTCTTTCAAGCTGAAACGGCTGAACGGATCTGGATATAATGCAGCAGGAAAATATCGTGAGGAAACCGGCATACCCTAGAACCAAAAATTCGAAGGTGTATGTCATAGATAAGTATTCTTATAAGTGATGATGGGCTTGCAACCTGTCACGCACGGGATACTAACTATTGTGTAAAATGTGGGCATGTGTCAAACATTACGTTTGGACGTGCCTCTGACTCACTTTAGATATACTCGAAAGATATAAGTAATTAGAGATTTGAGGAGATATCTATCGAGTCTGGAGATTGCAGTCGTGATTATTTTATTTATTTATTTTTAAGGCTAGGTTATGAAACCCAAGCACCTACGTGACACACACATAATATCACGCCTCAGGTCTTACCATAAGCTCTTACAAATACAATATACTCATATAAATACTCTATATTACTTTGATAATGTTCAAAGACCTTGTGGTAGGGCTTCTGTTCTGTACGTCTACCATGAGTTGTCACATTTAGATCGGCTGACGTTACTACAGTAGTAATAGTACGTTACTATGACATCTGTCAAAATTGTTACTCATGGTACCAAATTCTAAGCAAATTGATGAGCGCAAACTACAGTCGCTGTAGTACGCTGTGACGTAGGATAGTTAGCTACGTGAGGTTTTAGTACCTAACTATCCGCTAGAGGCGCTGTAGGTAAGTTTTCATACATTTTTTTAACTACAGTGGCTAGCGAGTGTAGATTGTGAAAACTCATGGTAGACCTACAGATCTCAAATTAATACGATCTTTGAGGATATCTAAAGAGGGTAGTCAGCACGTCTAAACATGATATTTGGCACATGTTCACATGCAGTAGTATACTGAGATAGTATACATTTCTAATAGTAAAAACATCAATTTTCTTGTCATCACGCCATCTCTTGCCCTGAATATCTGCGGTCCGTGAAAACAGTTAGTTCGTGACAGATTTTACGCTGTTCCAATTTAACAAATTGGATGCCATTGTTTTTATTACACTTAACAAACTTTTGGGTAAAGTAGAAATAAATAAAATAATTTATTTTATGCAGGCACGCGACAAACCCATAATAGAGATATATGATATTTAAATATTGGCGCGTTCAAGGTAGAAGCTCTTTTGGGTTCTGTTGGAAACACCAATAGAAATTTAGGGTAATTTTAATTTTAGGCTAATAATTCGTAGAAGCGGGCAACCCTTCTTGTTGCAGATCGTGTTAGCGAAACTTATTAAAGTTCAGCGGTGGATTTTCATAAGTTTTATACAGTGATCTGTTAGATTGGTTTTAACTGATTCTCTAAAAATGTATTCTTCTATTTTGCTATGGTATCTGTCTATTTTGAGATCAATTTTACCAGTGTCACTTCACTTCACTTCTTTATTTTTGGCCTCTGTGTGTCAAGTGTTTAAAATTAAATTAGTAGTAGGTAGGTATTGTCAGTCACAGTCAGTCAAATTGTAAAGTCAATTGCAAACAAAAGATGACTGCTTTGTTCAAATTTTTTGGGATTATGGATTTAGAAAGGAACTTTTCGCTTTAATTCACATATTAGTCAATGGATAATATGTCATTTTTGCACAGACATTTTGCCGTGACGCGCTCAAACACGCGTGACATTTTGTAGTAAATGTGGACGATACATTAGCATATCCTGTAGTCTCACAGAAATACCTAATAAAATGTATAATGAATATGAATTTTGATAATGTTATCATCGTCAAAATGATGTCTGTTTTATTTTTATCAAGGTTGAGTTGTTAAAGGCTTGTTGAAGGTTAAAAACTTAACAATTAAAAAAAAAAGTTAGAAGTAATCTATTGTTTGTATTTCAAAATAAAAGTAAAAATAACCTAAGTGAGGATGGAACAAATTGACTAAGAACCTTCGTATCAGTTGAGCTATCTATAGATCGTTTGTAACGATCCTTAGATAGCTCATTTTATTTAGTAGGTACGTTATTTCTGTATATTCTGATAAGTATAAATTAAACTAGTGTTTATTGTAAAAAATAAAAAACCCGACTGAATGTAACTGAACTTTCTCTTGTGATCTAGACGAATCCAATGACACCTCATTTATCAAAATTCGTCCAGCCGTTTGAGCTACAGCGACAGCAAAATGAACTGGCATACATACAAAATACGAAATACATAGGTACACCCTTAACACATTACCCTCCTTCCCTTTGCAGTCGGGTAATAAGGTAAAAAGTAATTAATATATCGGTAAATATCGTGGCAAGGTCTTTGTCTGTTCAGTAGGAAAATAGGTTTATCTTATCTAGGTTATCATAAGATAAGATAAGATAGGAAAGTTGAGATAAGATGAGATTGATAAATATGCATTTACACGTAAGTAGATTATTTAGGTATTAATTGAGAAGTCTACAAACAATAATGCTACTAAAGTTATTTAGCTATATGTATAGATAGCTATCATCATCATCATCATCCGCAGCCCGACTTCACCCACTGCTGGGTATAGGCCTCTCTTTGCATATGCCATTGTCCACGGTCTGCTGCTAGCCTCATCCAGGTCCGGCCCGCGACGAATGCTGTCGTCAGCCCATCTCGCTACCGGACGACTGACGCACCTATACCCGGTTCTTGGACGCCATTCAGTTAACGCCTATAGGTATAGATAGCTATAGGTATATAATATAGTTTTAGGTATTATATATTAGATGTATCTGATAGCAATGCAAAATGAATGGACGTACGTTTCAGAATAGAATAAGATTAGTTCAGCGGGTTCAAAATGCCTGTGCCCGCTTCTGTTTTGATATCCCCCATAGAAGTCACGTCACCCCGTTTCTAAATGAACATTTCATCTTGAAAATGAAGCACCGCCGCAAACTGCATCTTGCATGTCTTATGTTTGGGGTTATAAAGTATAAGTCGCCATCTTATCTCTACGAGAAGTTGCCATGGTTATCTAGCTCCCGATCTTGTGGCTCTCGCCAGTGCTCAAAGCAGCTTATGACACAGCGGCACAGCTCTGCCTGTTTCAGAGGCAGCTTCCGCTATGCAGCTTCTAAGTGCTGGAATAATATCCCGCCGCCGATTAGAAACTTGCAAAATTTATACGGTTTTAGAAAAATGTTAAAAAAATTCTTGTTTATTCATCAAAGGGAGCAAGAAGGTCAAAGACATGACACGAGTGTTATATAATCGCATTTGGTAGTTTAAGGTGGTTAATAGTGTGTTAGTTAATAGTTAGAGTAATTTAATGTAATTCATAATTTGTGTGTGTGAATAGATTGTCCGTAATGCCAACAAAAAGAAAAAGGGCTCTGACGGAAGACCAGCGTTGGCTGCTAGCTCGCTAGCAACTTTATCATTTTTTGAGGAACAACTTTTATTCGCATAATTTTTTCATTAAGCCAATAGCTAAGGTTTTACAGCGCTCCGAAGTGAGTACTATTTTTCAGTACTCTTAACCAATGGCGACCCCACAAACTTGGTTTTAGCTTTACACTGACCCCCCCTACACATCAAAAAAATAAAATTGCGTCCTCTAAAAAACGCAACCCCAAATGTAACTTTTCAATGGACTATGAATAACGGAAAATAAATAAATGAACGGGAATAAAATGTAGGTGTGTATAGTATTTAATCTGGGGTATTATGCGATCACTCAGAAAATATAACTACTCTTTGAAAAAAAAAGAATATTTTTTGAAATTGGTCCTCAATTGAAGGATATAATCGTAGAACATAATAAGGTACCTACATAGATACAGTCGAACAGATAAACCTCTTTCATATTTGAAGTCGGTTTAAAGCCGGTATCTGACGATAGCGCGGTATCAGTCAGATTGTTATCCTGGTTCGTAGAATCTACGAACCAGGATGACCACGTTATTTTACCAGTCGATTGCATCTAGAATTTTCTATTAAGTATTCATAATAAATACTTGCTATTCCCTGCCACTTCGTCCGCATTGCATTCATTTTTAAATGTTTTAGCAGTAAGTAGGACTTAGTATAATTAAGTAAGTAGGTACCTACTTACTACAAAAAATTAAAAAACCTGAAAGCTTTTAAAAGCTTAAAATTACTTTTTTATTTCTTAAAGTAGCTTTGTACAGCCGCCAATCCTATTATGATATTGACGAAGCTTTGACTGATGAATTCTGTATGTAGGTGTTCCTACTAGATGTTTTAACGGTGTTTTATTTATAATTTTTATTAATAATTTATTTAATTGTCATATTATATTTTAATATGTAGGTACTTATGTCAACCGATGTGACTTTTCCTAGCTTACAATTTCATGTAAGTATCAAAAAGGAATAAATGAAATGAAGCGAATTGCCATATTATTATTGTTTTTTTACGTTTTGTATAATCTTTGTCATTTTTGTGATCCAGACGAACACACCTTATTTGTCAAAATCTGTCCAGCCGTTTATGCTCCAGCGACAGTCAAAGGAAGTCGCTTTATAAATATATTAATATACATACATACACCCCAAACATATTGCCTTCCTTCTTCGCAGTCGGGTAAAACATCTTTTTGAATTAAAAATCAGTCTACTATGTTACGGTAGGTAGGTAAGTCATTAATTAGTTAAAGATGACACATGCATGCAACTTTGCAAAACTTTCTCTTTGCATTGCAAATAATGACAATAACATTATTACGTACGTAGCGTGGAGGTGAACCACAAAATATACTTTATTTAGATATAAAAAAACGCCTTTCACTCACCTCCCAAGGTTTGTCCGTCCAAAAGCGACGCCATTGAAAATATAACAAAATATACCAAACAACTTTGAATCAACATTTTTTTAAACTTAGAACACTAATTCAAAAAGCAAAAACAACCAAAAAGTTTTGTCATAAAAACAGAAAGGAGTTTATTATCGTCTTAAAGTTTTGAATAAGGAAAACGTATCGCGCGCCGCGGTCATTCTACTCGACTGCGAACCTATTTGACATTTCAAATCGTTTCCCCGCTATTTACCGAACCATTCAATTTTATACCCTATTTCAATTACTCTAGTTTTCATACTCCTCTATAAGCCATTCAAACCTATTGTAAATGTTCTTAGGTGGGGTGCAAATTGTTTTAAAACTTACTTCGCCGTAGTAAGGTATATATTACAACGTATTTCGAACAAAAAACACGTTTCGTGTTTATGTGGTGTCTCGCATTTTTCCAGTTTTTGTTAAATTAATGATTGTACTCGTAGCGTAGCAAGTGATCAAACTTTGATCGATGTTTTGACCAAAATTTGATCATCACCTGATTTTTGAAGTATTAAATTGGGTAAAAGTATTAAAAAAAGTATTAACTTAATAAAAAAAGGTAGTACTTAATTTTTTTTAATTTTTTATTTAAACAAAATCATCGTAACAAAATAAATTAAATAGAGATCATTTAAGTTACAAAAATAGTTTATAAATGTGTAATGAAAACAACAAAATGGCAAGTAAAGCATTTTTAACAGCGGCAAGCTTCATAAATAAGTAAAAATATGATTAATAAAAATTAGGTAGGTACATAATTTATTTAGATTTTAGAGAGAGAATATAAATATATTTAATTTACTTATTTTTAATACGTATTACTAAAGTTATATAGTGTTGTAGGTAGTCACCTAATATTATTACATTGCTCTAGGCCAGATTATATACCTACTAGTAAGTAGGCACAATGGTACCTACTTTACGTATAATTCATATCACTTATAATATATATTTAGGTACTTACCTACCTACATTCTGATATTAGCCCTGCTCTAGGCAGCACTAACAAGCTAAACATATTTTTTTTAAATACATTATCTACAAAACATTTATATGGTAGGTAATTTAATTTTGTCATTTTGCCGAAATAGGAACGTATAAAAAATCTTATATGCGAACGAACTTATTTTATTCACACCAAACACTAAATTAGCGTACCATTTTTAATGACAGTTTAAAAATCACTTAAATTGTCATTTTATTCAATTAAACAATAATTTATAGCTGTCAAAATAACTTATATATTTTCATTTGTGACTTATTTAGCTATTTACATAAGCGTAGGTAATGTTTACAAATCTTAGCGGAAAGGAACAGAAAATTAATAATTTGTCAGTCCATAAAACTTGACAATCTGTTTTCTCTTTTACTCTGAATATAAACGAAAGAGACACGCGTACCTCTATACTTTAAAATTCGCTTTAGTCCGAGATACTCAGAATTAGGAACAATGATTCATCAATAGTGATTCAGTTATTCCCTTGCTTTTATATTTAAAATGAGTAATCGATCACCTGTTTATTGTGCATTTAATAAAAATGTGTGATTACATCCGACGCATTCACGTGTGGTAATTTCCGACGCATTCAAGTGTGGTTACGTACGATGCATTCAAGAATGGTTACATTGAATGCATTCACGTGTGGTTACATTCGATGCATTCAAGTGTGGTTACATTCGACTCATTCACGTGTGGTTACATTAGACTCATTCACGTGTGGTTACATTAGACTTATTCACATGTGGTTATATCAGACGCATGCATTCAGGTTTGGTTACATACAATTCATTCACGTGTGGTTTCATTCGACGCATTCACAAGTGGTTACATTAGTATGATTGCGAAGTACATAGTTATGTATATTCGTGTCATTACGTAGTGGTTACATTTATATCGTTACCAAGTGGTTACACTCGCGTCGGTATCAAGTAGTTACGATCGCGTCGGTACCAAGTAGTTACGCTCGCGTCGTTACCAAGTAGCTACACACGTGTCGTTACCAACTGGTTACACTCCTGTTATTACCAAGGGGTTACACTCGCGTCGTTACCAAGTAGTTACACTCGTGTCGTTACCAAGTAGTTACGCTCGCGTCGTTACCAAGTAGCTACACACGTGTCATTACCAAGTCGTTACACTCGTGTCATTACCAAGTGGTTACACTCGTGTCATTACCAAGTGGCTACACTCGTGCCATTACCAAGTGGTTACACTCGTGTCGTTATCAAGTAGTTACACTCGCGTCGGTACCAATTGGTTACACTCGCGTCATTACCAAGTGGCTACACTCGTGTCATTACCAAGTGGTTACACTCGTGTCATTACAAAGTGGTGACACTCGTGTCGTAGTGACACCTTAGTCATTACGTTCGGTAATAATGATTATAGTCCTCAGCTGAGCTCTCCTGGCTGACGACTCTTCGAATCCAGGTGGAAGTGACCTGCACGTTGTGATAGATCCCGGGCTGGTGGTCCACCCCGCAGCCGAAGCCGGCAGACGTGATGCCGACAAGATAGTAGCGACCATTCTCTGGTACTATCAGGGGACCCCCTGAATCACCTGAGGAGAAAACCTTTATTTTTTGGAAAGTAGGTATTTTATTATTGGAAAGTAGGTAGTTTAGAGCTCTGGTGTAGTGGTAGCACTCCTGCCTCACGATCCGAAGGTCGTGAGTTCAAACCTGGGCCTCACCACGAATTCATAATACATTAGCGATTTAGTCATTGTTATTTCGTACCACGACCTATGCAAATTGTATGGAAGTAGTGTTACATTAAAACGGAATCGTTCTGGAAGACTTCGTGGTAAAGCCCCCTGGTCGTGCACCGATGAGTTTTTCAGAGCAAGGAAAACATCGTGAGGAAACCGGTATACCCTAGAACTAAAAATTCGAAGGTGTGTGTCATAGATTAGTGTTTTTATAAGAGCGATCGGCTTGCAACCTGTCACGTACGGAAAACTAATCACTCTGCAAAATGTGGTCATGTGCCAAATATCATGTTTGGACGTGCCTCTGGACTACCTTTAGATATCCTCAAAGATTTAAGTAATTAAAGACCTCTGAGGAAGATATCTAACGAGCTTGAGGATTAAAGTCGTGAACATTTTTTTTTAATATTTGGTTCCCATAGTACAAGCTTTGCTTAGTTTGGGGCTAGATGGCGTTGTATGAAATGTCCACCAATATTTATTATTATATGCCTCGATATAAAACTACCCTCTTTAATATCCTCAATGATCTAAGTGACTAGAGATCTGAGTTATCTACCGAGCCTGGGGATTCCAGTCGTGATCATATTGTATTGTATTTTTATTAAATGTCCATAAATACCTAAACACGCGTCCTGGTGTCCGTCTGAATGTCCCGCGCAGATCATCTCCGAGTGTATCTCCACTGATATCTGTTTGCTTTGGTGCCACGTGATACACTGCTCTTTGCCTGAAACAAATATATCTTTAACTAATGGAACTCCCGGCTTTGTTTGCATTATGTTATTTTTGAAATGATCGTACTAAAATACCTTAATATGGGTATCTTCAGTTGATGACCGATTACCTACACCAAAATAATAATGACTCGACGTGTATTCGTTGCGTCATTTCTTGCTCAAATCCTTCTAGTGGCTCTGTTAGAGGGTCAAAAGTACTTGCATAGTATTTTGTAGAGGTTTAAAAGTACCTACTAAGTAAGTACCGCTAACAGTACGTCCTTCCCTTCTTAGAGGGTTAATAATGGCTTCCTATATATTTTTGGGGGGTTAAAGATAGTAAGTAAGCACAGCACTAATTTTTTTAGAGGGTCGGTCGTAACGAAAATACTTACTAAATATTATTAGAGGGTCAAAATACTCTTCCTCTTCTTCTTAATTTAAGAGTTTGACTCTTGTCGGCATATGATGAACTTTTCTTCACTTAAAAATACTTACTAAGTATTCTTAGAGGGTCAAAAGTACTTACTAAGTATGGGCACAGTGGCTGACCGCAGCATATTAGTCCCAGTATGTGTGTCTGTGGCGTCAGTCTTGCCCCAGCCAGCTATAACGGCTGTTCTGCCTTTAAGCACCATGGCAGATTCGGGCAGACATATGGCTCTAATGTGGCGAGTGAAAGCGACTGGTCGGGACAGTTTGAGCAGGGCGATATCGTACCGGTCGGGTTGCGTCATCCGGAATTGAAAAAGGGGGTGAAGAATTTTCTTATGTACCCTGAAACAAAAGGTCTTTGTTAAGGTTCCGTACACAAAGGGTAAAACGGGACCCTATTACTAAAACTCCGCTGTCCGGCTGTCACCAGGCTGTATCTCATGAACCGTTGAATTTTTATTATTAGTATTAGACGGGTATTTATCGCGTTTAAATTACCTTATATTTTCCCGACGTTTCGACAGGTTTGCACGCTGTCGTGGTCACGGGTAGACTGAATATAAGGTAATTTAAACGCGATAAATACCCGTCTAATACTAATAATAATGTGTTCAGATCGCGTAAGTTTAAAAGTACATAGTTGAATTTTTTACAGATGATGTATTTCTGTTGCCACTATAACAACAAATAAAAACAGAATAAAATAAATATTTAAGGGGGCTCACATACAACAGACATGTTTTTTTTGCCGTTTTTATAAATAATGGTACAGAACCCTAAAAATAAAAAATATGAAAAAGGGAAAAAATAATCAGCGCCAACAACAAAACATGCTGAAAGTCTTAATTTTTTTATTTTTGATGACTAATGGCAACTAAAGTGGAAACTGTAATAATTAATCTAACTTATTTCCACGCAACAATTACTACGCAATTTTAGTTTAAAATCATAGAAAGCCAATGATCAGTGCCTTACCACAAGCTCTTACAAACCATCATGTTCAGAAACGTCACATTTCAAGCTTGAATTAACACTACATCAATACAATTTTACGCAGAAAGCAGGGATCTAAAAACTGAAAACAACTGACTATGACAGTTAAAATTTCTAAATAGAAATGTCTTACCCGACTTTCCTGGCGGTGTGGCTACCGGCACTGGTGTCCAACGCTCCCAACCAGACCACAATGTCCCTTATGTGAGCACGGGAGACGCAATGTGCCGCTGTCGCCACGTACCATTGGGACACTAGATAATAATAATAATAATAATAAATAAAATTTATTCAAAAAGCATAATAAGACAAAGGGTACATAAGGTGCACTGAACAACTAAACATAGCTAAGTAAAATAATGTAGCCTGTGCTGCGATTACGGAACTCTGATACAATCAACACTTGTCAAACTGGCTCAAATTGATTGAATAAACACTCTTATGTCATACCAAATCACTTGATTACAATGAAAACGTATTGACATTGATTGTAAGCAAAGATCCATAATCGCCCCACTGAACTAGGTAATCCATTGTTTCAGGCGATAGGTTAACACTGGACCAACCAATCATCTAATCATATCACAGTTTTAAACCAGTGTGGTGAAAAGAAGCTCACTCCAGGAACAACTATTGGGCTAGTTATTAAACGTTAACCTATTAAGAGAGCGCCTGATCGTCGCCAAAAGTCAAATTTCGTGCTTCCCTCTCCCCTGTCGCAGCACACTCCCTGCAACCATATTACGCGGCAGTTCGTGACCCGAGCGCACTAGTTCAACTTACCTATAGTACCTACCTACCAGTACCTACTACCTACCTAGTGTCATTACACAGCTCATGGTATGAAATGACAAAGCCGAAATAATAAAAAAAGGCTGACCTAAGAAAAATATGTCGCGGCTACAGGCCATATACTCAACGGTTGTGTCATAGATCTCACTTTCGTCTTTGTTTCAACAAACAATTCTATTTACCTCGTAAAATGTACCCTTCGTGAAATAACATATTACCAACCAATCTTTTATCTAGACACGCGGCAGCGTGTCAAGCCAAGTTGAAGCGAAGCGATCGGGCGATGCGCGCCTAGTGTAATATTACGGGAACCATTTGGGTGATTTTTCACCCTTGTTTTATCTTCATACTATCAGCTTGAAACACGAGCTCTAAAATTATTGATAAAAAAGCTTGGGACGAATCAGCTCCAACTCTGCTAGGTATTTCTTACAATATTAACAAGGATCATACAAAAAAAGCGCTAGGGCCCAGCGAGTTTCTTGTCAGTTCTTCTTGGACTGGGGATAGTACTGGAATTGGCACCTAGGCTCACCTGGTATGTAAGACGTTTCAAAATGATCCCTGGGATTTTATTGAAAATAAATATATTTTGATTTTTGATTTTTTTTACGATTAATTTTTTTAACATAACGATAAAAATGTAAATTGAGAACCACCTTGAAAGTAAACATCGCAATACAATGAAATAAATTTTCATTTGCCAATATCTATTCAGCCGTTTGGGCTACAGCTACAGTCAAAAGAACTCACATACTTACATACAGTCTAAACACACCCTTCGCAATCAGGTAAAAATAGGGTTCAGTCAGTTTAGTGCAGTGTTGCCAGATGCACTGTAATTACAGCAGATCTACTGTATTTTCACACGATCCACTGTACACTGTAATACAAAAAAAATTACAGTGTATGGGAACACTGTAATTTTTTCAACGGGCAAAAATCAATTCACTGTATTTTTTTTACTTTTATTGTGTCAAACACTGTAATTTTTAGCACTTTCGCGCACCAAACACTGTAATATAATTTATCTCATCTGGCAACACTGGTTTAGTGTCTCACCTAAAACCCCTCCGCACTGGAACTCTGATATCCTCACGTGCGCCTGCCAAGGGAACTCTGCAAACCTGGCCTCTCGGCCTCCTATGATCCTCTTCTGGAGCACTCTGTTGGAAGGGACACCGCAGTCTACCTGAAATACACAAAAAAAAATATCAAAAAATAATTCAGTATTAACCTGTGGTATTAACTTACATAGGTACAGGCAAAAGTTTGAATAGATAGATATATATGGACACGATCACGTTTAAACGGCTGAACGGATTTAGATGAAACTTGGAATACGCGTAGTTTATAACACATAGGCTACTTTTTATCCGGATAAATTTATGGAATAACACAGGCTTTTATGCAGGTAATTTCCAGGCCCCGCGCGATTATTAATCTATACTAATATTATAAAGAGGAAAACTTTGATTGTTTGTTTGTTTGTTTGTTTGTTTGAAATGAATAGGCTCCGAAACTACTGAACCGATTTGAAAAATTCTTTCACCAATGTGTAGAATGAACTTTCAGGATGAACATAGGCTATATTTTATGTAGGTACTTCGCGGGCGACGCCGCGTGCAGAAGCTAGTCATCCATAAAGTTAACACTTTTCGTGTTAAGCTTTTGTCAATATTGGTGGACATTTCACACAACGCCATCTAGCCTCAAACTAAGCAAAGCTTGTACTATGAGAATCTGATATTTGATAGATTAATTACATACTTTTTTTAGTAAATACATACATAGAATAAATATGAACACCCAGCCACAGAACAAACATGCGTTCATCACACAAACTTATCCTGGGTGGGGATCGAACCCACAACCTATAGCGCAGAAGGCAGAGCTACTACCAACAGTACGTCTACCATGAGTTGTCATGTCACATTTCGATCGGCTGACGTTACTACAGTAATAATAGTACGTTACTATGGCATCTGTCAAAATTGTTATTCATGGTACCAAATTAAAAGCAAATGAATGAGGCGCAAACTACAGTCGCTGTGACGTAGGATAGTTAACTACATGACGTTTTAGTACCCAACTATCCGCTAGAGGCGCTGTACAAGTTTTCATACAATTTTTTAACTACAGTCGCTAGCGAGTGTAGATTGTGAAAACTCATGGTAGACCTACAGAGATATGAGACCAGCCAGATATAAAGTTAAATGTTACCTGTGTTATGTCATCGTCCACACGTCGTCGGAACACGTTGTTGGGGACACCATTCCTCTGTGGAACCTGCCTCAGTCTTGGCGGGGACACCTTATACTGCCAGTCCGATGAGGGTAAGCTGGAATAAATTGCATCATCATCATCTCCTAGCCCTTATTCCGCACATGTCCACGCCGTCTCCTTCTATCAGCTGTCATCTCACTCTCACCTTTCTTACTCATATCTTTCCCCCAGACTTTCAGACAGGAAAGTAAGACTATCTACAAATAGCACCTACATAACATTCCGTTTTTAGGGTTCCGTAATCAAATGGTAAAACAGGACCCTATTAATAAGACTCCCCTGTCCATCCATCTGTCTGTCCGTCTGTCACCAGGCTGTATCTCATGAACCGTGATAGTTAGACAGTTGTAATTTTCACAGATAATGTATTTCTGTTGCCGTTATAACAAAAAACACTAAAAAACAGAAAAAAATAAATATTAAAGGAGGCTCTCATATAACAGACGTGTTTTTTTTTATTGCCGTTTTTTCTTTAATGAGCTAATAAACACAGTTAAAACCGCTAAAATAACGGTAGCAAATAAAAACCGCATAAAATATGCAACCTCAAAAGAAGTTTGACACGTATTTCGCCTCGACAATTCCACTGTCTCCTAGCATAAGCATAAAAGATAGCGTTTTCCTCTGCGTAAGAGACATAACATTAATTTGTGATTTGTCCAAAGAAAACGGGAGATTTGATGTCAATTTGTCTTCTCTTCTGTAAAGAAAATAGTCGGCTTTTTCCTGATGTATTCGCCTGTCAACTTTATCTCTCTAGTTTTTTATATTTTTTCTCGTGCTTTGTGAGTGTAAAATTGTGAAATAAAATGAATAGTACCTAAATCGTTTAAAGTAGTTTCTAAATCCATCGGAAAAAAATCCCGAGAATTCTAAACATTAACAACACACAAACACAGCCATTTTTTGTTTAAAATTGACTTGACAATTTGTGACATTTCTCTATCCTATTTTGTCCCAGTGCTGGGCAAAGGTCTTCCCCAAATCACGCCAACCATTTCTATCCCTGGTCCCTATTAGGTCTCCCACCATCCTCGAAGAAATCGAGATCATCCCTCCAACTCTTGTGACATTGACATCATCATCATCATCATCTTCCTGCCCTTTTCCCACGTTATGTAGGGTCGGCACAACATGTGATCTTCTTCCATTTCCCTCTTCTTCTTCTTCTTCTTCAATTATGGCATCTGTCTCTTAGAGAACAATTTTGCCATTGTCAAGTGTATTTATTTATAAGTATTGTCAACGTCACAGAGTCATAGTCAAGTTGTCAAGTCAATTTTAAACAAAATATGGCTGTTTTGTTGAAAATTTTCGGGATTTCCTCCGATGGAATTTGAAGAGAACTATTGACTCTAATTCACATACTTTACACTCGCGTCAAGAACCCGGGCTTTATTGGCAAAATAACCACCAAAATTACGCAATAAAACTCAAAATAACACGAGAAAACATATAAAAACCAGAGCGACGTAGTTGTCAGGCAAATACACCGCAGAAAATCCCCCATTTCCCTCTATCATTAGATCCATGCTTGTGACATTGACAATACTTATTAATTTAAAAAACTTGACACTGGCAAAACCGATCTCAAAAGAGGCAGAATGCCATATAGAAGATATAGAAGAATATAAAATATGCCATAATATAGAATATGCTATACAGAAGAAGAACGAAAACGTTGTCTACTGTGCTGATATTGGTGAAGGCAGTTGTTGCTACGAGCAACTAAATAAAAGTAGACTATTGCAGATCAAAGATGCATAATCAAGAACTTTCTTACTTATTATCAAAACTGTTCCATGTGTCTTCAGGAGGTTGGCAGCAAGAGAACAGCCAGCCCCCGCAGCCTCGGACCCTGGTGCCCCCTCGCAGCCAGCAGGTCAGCGAGAGGGTGCAGGGCCGGACTTCTGTGCCCAGGTTACAGGTGCTGGGGTAGCCGAGGAGTGAAGCTAGCGAGTTGGTTGATATAACTGGAATTAAGTGGAGATTTTTTTAAGTGGAGTCTTCTCAGACCTCTAGTGACATTGAGGATACTAAAGAGGATAGTCAGAGGCATGTCCAAATATGGCATTAGGCATTATGCCCACATTTGGCACAGTATAGTTAGTATTCGGTACGTGACAGGTTGCAAGCCCATCAGCGCTTATAAGAATACTAACCTATGACACATCTTCAAATTTTTGGTTCTAGGGTGTCGGTTTCCTCACGATGCTTTTTTTCACAGTTTAAGAGCACTGGCATTGCGTTCATATTTTTTTCGAATAGAAAAACTTATTGTTGCACGACCAGGTTTGATACCACGACCTTCGTATTGTGAGGCAGGGGTGCTACCACTACACCACCAGCGCTCTTGGCCACCAGAGCTACAATGACAGTCAATGGATTTTACATATACAGGGTTATAGGTATCTAATCAATAACCTCTTAAAGGCGACTTGGGTAAATCAAGACTAACAACTTTTGTTCTATGACTTTTGCAAAAACGTAACACATCTCAAGTTTTAATTTTTTTTAGTTTTTGTGAGAATTTCTATCAATTGTTAGCTCTATGTCTCGTAAATACCTACCTATGTTTCATTTATTCGATTCTGACGTATGCGCAGTCAGCTGAGTCACGCTGAGTGATACGACTTACGCAATCGCTCGGCCGAGTGTGCTACACACACAGCGATTAAGAGCTAAGAAGATTAGAACTGGAAATTTGCCTATTTATTTTTTTGTATGGGAAAAAAAATCATTGAATTAGAAAAAATCGTAGAACAAAAGTTGTTAGTCTTGATTTACCCAAGACGCCTTTTCAAGGTTATTGATTATATACCTATAACCTTGTATACATACTCCCCAAACATACCTTCCACTGCGATTCCTTGGCCAGTCACATTAAGAATAACCAACGTTGCTAGTACACCAGAGTTCAACCTCCATTTTGGTTTCTTAGTTCGATCTTCTCTCTTTCTATTAACGATGCTATCTCTGTTTGACTCTTGAACATATTTCTTTGTAGTTACATTATTTAATATACTTTTATTATATAAACAACTTTTGTTTGTATCATCTTTTGCTTGAATTCTTCTAGATTTTTCATTTGAATTATATTTTAAAACGTATTTGTGTTTTTTCTGTGTTTCAGTATCTTTCGCTTTCTCTAACTCACATTCATCATCATGTTCGTTTACATTGTGAGCATCTACAATAGTTTCTTTATTATAATTGTCTCTGTCCTTTTCATATTCATCGCGATACCAATTATCTATTTCAGCTTCCTCAATGTTATCATCAAACTCTTCTTTAAAGTCATTTTTATTCTTTGCATCATCTTTTATAGTTGATTTTTTATTATTTGTAGATACATCTTCGTTTTCATTTTCGTTTAATGTGTTTTTGTTACCGTGGTATATCCATGGGACGACATGGCTCACCGAAGACATGGCTTGTTTTTGTTTGACATTATCGTGGGCTGGTCTCTTGTGGATGTTAAAGACTGGAAAAAAATGGACACCATCATTAGTTTGATTATAGATAACTTTTAATAATCGTTCATTTTATCCCGGAAAAATGAACGGTTCCCGTGAGATTTGTTTTTTTTTCAAGGTACCACTTGGGCGAAGCCGTGGGTGGAAGCTAGTAGTCTATATTGTAATAAAAAAATACTTAGAGATACATTACTACCCGTGTGAAGCCGCGGCGTGTTGCTAGTCTGTAAATAAAGTCTTTAGCAAACATGTTTGTAATATAAACGTGGGGTAAGAAGAAGAAGAAGAAGGAGACCAATGAGGTCTAAGAAATTTCAACTTTCTTAGTTGTGGGGTCGCGTCTCGCGCCCTATAAGACTAGCGATGCGTACTGGCTTTCGCTATTAAATGTCACTACGCCGCTTCTAATCTAATTTCCCACCGATATGGTTATTAAAATCATATAATTAATGGCCTTGTACTTTTCTTACTCGACTGCAAAATAGAAAGGCATGTGTTTGCTGTGTATATAGGGGAGTTCCTTTAGCTTTTGCTAGAGCCCAAACGACTAAAAATATTTTGAAAAAGGTTTCGTTGGATTTGTTTGGATTATAAGAGTGACATAGGATATGCAAAATGTCAAAAAATCCAATATGGCGGCTGTAAAAAGCAATTTTCAACTATTTTTATTCGAGTTTTTTTTACTTTTTGCAATAAATTCTAGTGTGTTTACTCTGGTTTTGCATAGTCCTTACCGTACCATTCATAATACACATGAATAATAATCCAATTTAAAATAGTACCTACTTATGTAGGCATCAAAATTCAAAACGATCAACGAAATTACATAAATATGATCACGACTGTAATCCCCAGGCTCGGTAGATATCTCCTCTGATCTCTAGTTAATCAGATCTTTGAGGATATCTAGAAGGTAGTCAGAGGTACTTCCAAACATGACATTCGACACATGCCCACATTTTGCACAGTATAATATTCCGTTGGTGACAGGTTGCAAGCCCATCGCCGCTTATAAGAATACTAACCCATGACACACACCTTCGAATGTTTGGTTCTAGGGTACGCCGGTTTCCTCACGATGTTTTCCTTCAAAGTTATATTACTTTGATATTGCCTGAAGAGTTTATGGTAAGACCCCTGTATCATTGAACTCTAAGAATTCAGAACGTCGTAAAACCAGCGTAGGTATCTACCATGTAAAAGTGGTGAAAGTGGATGACATAATCCTTTGTTATATTCTTTGGTCCACAATATCCTTTGTGGAATGCATGACATTTATAGCTCGACCACTTTACTTACCACTGTCTGCAAGATCTCAAAGGCGCGGACCAAGTCGACCGGCCTCTCAGCTCAGTTGGTAGAAGCTCTGCCTTCTGCGCTGTAGGTTGTGGGTTCGATCCCCAGGACTAACATTTGTGTGATGAACGCAGATGTTTGTTCAGTGTCTGGGTGTTATTGTGTATTCTATGTATCTTATACCTTTAAACGAGCAATTCTTGTATGTATATATATATATTTTCTGAATCTCGGAAACGGCTCCAACGATTTTCATGAAATTTAGTATGTAGGGGGTTTCGGCGGCGATAAATCGATCTAGCTAGGTTTCATTTTTAGAAAACGTCGTTTACCCCAAAAAAAACGAGCAAAGCTCGGTCATCCAGGTACTTAATCTATAATCTATCAACTATCTGGTTCCCATAGTACAAGTTTTGCTTAGTTTGGAGCTAGATGGCGTTGTGCGAACTGTCCAAAAACGAAGTGATTTTATACGCAAACACATAATGTAAAACATCTGAAGATAGAATTCTAGCAAGTAAATAGCTTCTTTTGTGCAAAAGTCCAGTTAAATACATATAAGTCTAAAAAACATATCTAATACGAACAATTTTTGTTTATATATCTATAATCAGAATCTCGAAAACAGCTTCAACGATTTTCATGAAATTTAGTATGCAGGAGGTTTCGGAGGCAATAAATTGATTTAGCTAGGTTTCATTTTCAAAAAAAAACCGGTCTTCCAGGTTACAATGGCCAGGTAATTTTTTTATTTACTTTATTCTTTCTTATTCTTCTTCTAATGGTGTCTCTAATGATCTCTTCTAGTTCTGTCAAACCAGTGTGGTGAAAGGTTTAAGCGCCTCAGATGCTCCTTTGTCCCCATAACAAAAAGGGGGACGAATATAACTTTTTCAATTTATAAAAGTTCAATATGTCCCGTTTTTGGCAACGGCGAACTTTTTAGTAAGTATCATCTTTACCCATACCATATTAATAAAAGTTCCAGTTGTCCCCTTCTTGGCAACGGGGGGACAAATTAAACTTTTTTGTACCATCTGTCCCCCTGGGAGACAGAGCAGGGGGACAGATCGGAATAATCCCTGAAAGATTACTAAGAAGAAATACTAAGATAAATGAAAGCGAGTTTATACAAAAACTAACTGTTGCCCGTGACTTCGTCTGCATTCAATTTATTTTCAAATGTTTTATTAGTTATTCTGCTATAAGGGACGGAGACAAATATACAACAAACCAAAAATTATGAAAATCGGTCCAGCCGTTCTAGAATTATAAGTGTTCGAACAAACCCGACTTTTTTTTATATATTACTAGCAACACGCCCGGCTTCACACGGGTAGCAAAAGTATCTCTATTTTTTTTATTATTATATAAAATATAGCCTATGTTACTCAGAGATAATGTAGCATTCTTATGGTGAAAGAATTTTTGAAATCGTTCTAGTAGTTTTTGAGTTTATTCGTTACAAATAAAAATACAAAAATTTCCTCTTTAGAATATTAGTATAGAAGAAGAAATGAAAATAATGTTTATTATGAATGACTCAAAAACAATAATTGGAAAGCAGGTCACAAACTTCAAGCAACTTTAACATTTGATAAAGGACTTAATAATTACTCTTACCTTTCACTATCAAAAAACACTTTCACTCATCCGAACAAACAAAATATCACTCGCTTATCATTTGCCAACAAAAAAGAAGAAACAAAACGTTCTTAATTCAATTTTTTTTTTGTTTTTTTTTTGTTTTCTCGAAACACGTCCTCTGGCCACGGTGTTTCGCTTCAGACTGACTTGGTTTCACAAAACCAGTCAGGCTAAGGAGGTTTCACACTGTCGGTCGCGCTGTCTAGAACATAATATAGTGATATTTTGCTATTGTAGGTACAGAAAGTATGTGGTTGAGGAAAAATCAGTAATTATCTAGGGCAGTTTATTGATGCTTTGATTGGTCAGTAGATATTTCTACAGTTTTACTTACGGCCAATATACAAACATATTATAATAACTACTTAGTATTCATTGCAAAAATTAAATTTATAAAAACCGACAACCGTAAATGAAAATAGATTTAAAGCGACCACATAACATTTTTTACATTTTGTATAGCCTATGATATCCCAAATACATTGCCTTCCTTGGCTTCGATTATTATTATATTATATTATATTATATATTATTATATTTTTTTTACCTACCTAGGTAAGATAATCAAATATTTGTTTTTGATTACGACCAACTTACGTGGGCATAGACACTACCTATGTTGTAGTACATAAAGTGTGTCCAAAAATTTCAGGGCGTGGATACAAATAAGGATTGTGGACATCGCGCGCGAGATCTTAGTTCGGGGCGAACTACTGGTAATATATTTTGAAATATGTACTTTTAAACTTACGCGATCTGAACACATTATTATTATTATTAGAATTAGTATCAGTCTACCCGTGACCACGACAGCGTGCAAACCTGTCGAAACGTCGGGAAAATATAAGGTAATTTAAACGCGATAAATACCCGTCTAATACTAATAATAATATATTTTGAAATTGTTTTATTTTTTGAGGTTTGCTGTTGGTAGCTATAATTTAAACGTAACTTAATATCAACCAATCTTTTATTGCTCCATCTTCATGCTATCAGCTTGAGAGACGAGCTCTAAAATCAAGGATAAAAAAATCAAAAATTTTGACATAATTTATACTAATGTTATAAAGAGGAAAGTTTTGTATTTATGTTTGTAACGAGTAAACTCAAAAACTACTGGTCCGATTTCAAAAATTCATTTACCATTAGAATGCTACATTATCCCTGAGTATCATAAGTTATATTTTATGTAGGTACCTACTTCGCGAGCAACGCCGCGAGCGGAAGCTAGTAAATAATAAATTGAGAAGAATCACCATACTTCACAAGTATTTATGACCACTGCAAAATAAAACAGATATAAGCCAGTGTGCACTCTCCCTAACACTCGTCAGCGAAAGGTTCTCATCTCAGTTTTTATTTTCTACTGAGATTAGTTAACTTGCTATTTTTATTTAGGTAAAAGTTTTTTCTGTTTACTTATTAACAGCGCAAATGTACAGACTAAGTACATAATTTAAGTACCTGGGTGACCGAGCTTTACTCGGATTTTTTTTGAAAATCGTTGAAGCCGTTTCCGAGATTCTTATAAGCGGCGTTGGGCTTGCAACCTGTAGGTCTACCATGAGTTGTCACATTTAGATCGGCTGACGTTACTACAGTAGTAATAGTACGTTACTATGACATCTTTCAAAATTGTTACTCATGGTACCAAACTCTATGCAAATTAATGAGCGCAAACTACAGTCGCTGTAGTACGCTGTGACGTAGGATAGTTAACTACGTGAGGTTTTAGTACCCAACTATCCGCTAGAGGCGCTGTACCAAGTTTTCATACATTTTTTTAACTACAGTCGCTAGCGAGTGTAGATTGTGAAAACTCATGGTAGACCCTCTGTGCAACTTACTAACTACTGTGCAAAATGGAGGCATGTACCAAATGTCATTTTCATGCCTCTGACTACCCTCTTTAGATATCCTCAAAGATCTAAGTAACTAGAGGTCTGACGAGATATCTACCGAGCGTGGGGATTACAGATATGATCATTGAGTGTGTTTCTGCTATCTGGTTCCCATAGTACAAGCTCTGCTTAGTTTGGGGCTAGATGGCGTTGTATGAACTAACCACCAATCATCATAATCTTCCTGCCCCTATCCCATTAGGTGGGGTCGGCACAACAGGTTCTCTTCCTCCACTCTCCCCTATCAACTGTCATCTCAGTACTCACTCCCTTCTTACATATAATAATATCATCTTTCACATAGTCCATCCATCTTTTCTTGGTCTACCCTTATATCCATCCACATTCAAATCCATCACCCTTTTTGTAACATGACTTTCTTCCCGCCGCATAACATGTCCATACTTACCACATATTATACTAGTACATATTAGTATTGTATGTACGTATTTACAAAAAAAATAGTATTTAACTAATCTATCAGCTATCAGCTGTCATAGTACAAGCTTTGCTTAGTTTGGGGCTAGAGCAGTGATCTGTTATAATATTATCTCTATGGGCTAGAGGGTGTTGTGTGGTTATTATTAAACATTTATTTATTATTATTATTTATTTATTTACAAAAAAATAGTATATAATTAATCTATCAGCTATCTGGTTTCTATAGTACAAATTCTGCTTAGTTTGGGTCTAGATGGCGTTGTGTGAACTAACCATCAATTTTTTTTTAAATTTATTTATTTACTATGGAGGCTGCATCAATTGAAACCAAAGCCTTCCTGTCAGTAATTGTGTCAGTGACCTCAGTCCACCCGTTACTCACCATTTACGTCGATCCCGCTATCAAATCCTTCACAATGTAGGTAAGCTAAGTCGGGCACGCAACACTAGCGCGGTGAGGGCTGTTACAGATACGAAACACAGCTGTGACAGCTTTCGTTCACGGGTTTTCCGCGTGGTACCTTAAAAACAAAAACAAATCTATCCCACGGAACTTTATATTTTTCCAGGATAAACAAAAATGTGTAAAAACAGGATAAATGTGGGCATGTGCCAAATGTCATGCTTAAGGGTGGAATTTCCAAAAATCCTGCCTTAGTGGGTGGTTTAGATATAAAAGGAAGCCACCTTCCAAATTTCAGCTTTCTAGCTTCAGTGGTTTTGGCTCGGCGATGATGAATCAGTCAGTCAGTCAGTCAGGTTAAGCTCTTATATAATGTAGGTAGGTAGGTATTAGATAAAGTACCTGGGTGACCGAGCTTAAGCTCGGTGTTTTGGTAAACAACATTTTCTAAAAATGAAACCTAGCTAGATCGATTTATCGCCCCCGAAACCCTCCGCTTACTAAATTTCATGAAAATTGATGGAGTCGTTTCGTTTACAAGAACTGGCTTCCGCCCACGGCTTCGCCCGCGTGGTACCTTGAAAAAACAAAAACAAATGTATCTCATGGGAACCGTACATTTTGCCAGGATAAAAAGTAGTCTATACGCTATTCCAGACTATAATCTACATCTGTGCCAAATTTCATCCAGATTCGTTAAGCCATTTCAGCTCGAAAGAGTAACAAACATACATCCATACATTCTTACAAACTTTCGCGTTTATAATAGTAGGATTGCTCGTATAAAGGTATAAGATTTATCTTAAAATAAATGAATGAAATAAAGCACGTCAGTAAAGTAGGTAAATAACATTAAAATAAGGTTAATTGATTCATACTTCAATAACTCGTCGGTGCGCCGGCGCCGAAGTGAAATTCAAGTGAAATGGTGTTATTTTGACACGTTCGCCGGCTAATTGGTGATATGCACTTGGTTTTTTTAATGAACGTGAACTTTTGTACCTGGCTTTACTTGCATGAAGTGAAGGTATTTATGCTTATATAAAAAAAAAACAGTGGTACAATAACTTCAAGGAATAGCTCTCGCCGTGAAGTTTTTCTTACGTAGCTCCATACAAAAGATTTAAACGCGCTACCGTCGCATCGTGTATTATTTCTAAATACCTACTCGTAATATTATCATTCTTTTTCTTTATTTATGGCTTCTGTTTCTTAGAGAACAATTTTGCCAGTGTCAAGTGTATTTATATATAAGTATTGTCAACGTCACAGAGTCATAGTCAAGTTGTCAAGTCAATTTTAAACAAAAGATGGCTGTTTTGTTCAAAATTCTCGGGATTTCCTCCGATGGAATTTGAAGGGAACTATTCACTTTATTTCACATATTTTACACTCGCGTCAAGAACCCAGGCCTTATTGGCAAACTAACCACCAAAATTACGCAATAAAACTCGAAATAACACGAGAAAAAATATAAAAACCAGAGCGACGTAGTTGTCAGTCAAATGCACCGCAGAAAATCCCCTTCTGTTTCTTAGAGATCAAATTTTACTAGTGTCAAGTGTTTAAATTAATAGTATTGTCAATGTCACAAAGTCAGTCAAATTGTCAAGTCAATTTTAAATAAAAGATGGCTGTTTTGTTCGTAAACCTCGGGTTTTCTTCCGATGGATTTTATAAAGGAACTACTCAATGGAGAAGCACTCACCACTTTGATTTACATACCTCACACCCGTGTCAAGAGAGCAATCGTAACATTACCTAAGAATTAAAAAAATGTAATAAAAATACTTACGTGATTAATGTTTATTTATTATACTTTAGCGCCATCTATTTTTTACTACACAGATCACAAATGAAAGTTTTACTAGTTCGATACAAGCTTCAGAAAATGGAATGGCGTTGAAAGTTTACTCGGTCGAAGTTCATGCATTATCTAATAGATGGCGCATTTTATTATCGTCACATTTTGTTTTTATCAAATTCACCATAATTAAAATTAGGTAGGTAAGTAGATAAAAAATTTAAGGTTTTTTATACAGAAAATTATCACCAGATTTTGTGCAAAAAGATCTTATTAGGGTCAACTAGTTAATAACTCAGCAAAAAGTTTATACTATGGAATTTCGAAAAGTTTCACTACGTATTCATCGTTCCAATTTCAAATTAAGTTATCAAATTATTTTCAAAAAATTGTTTATTAAAAAAATGTCACTGCGTTTTTTTGTAGTTTGAGTATTTTTTTAAATTGAATTTAAAATATGGCAACTGCATAAATATAAAATTTTAACTGTCAATTTCATTTGCCGCTCTTTTATCTGTACCTAGGTTATAAATAAGTAATTTATATTTATCACATCAAGATGTAAGGTTCAATTTCAAATGACCACAAGTCCACTTCCTGCATCCACGTAACTTGTACTAATGACTTCATACGATCTATACTAAGCTGTAGAAAGTTGCAATGCGTCTCTGAAAAACAATGGCCGTAATCTTCTGTTCGTTATCACTGGTATTTTCTTGATCATTTTATGCTGTCCACGGAAGACTAGCGCTAGGAAAAAAAAAACATTCGATTAGTAGAGGCCATTTTTAACCGACTTCAAAAAAGGAGGAGGTTTTCATAATAATATAAACTTTCAAGCAACCTGGCCACTGTTTATTTTACTTTTGTTTTGTAACTAACACGATTTTAAATACCAATTACATTAGTTAAGTACAAAAAATATCATTTATCTATTAATTACTTATGATAAAATTATCGGAAAAATTGTAAAGACATTTTTATAAAATAAATCGATGAAGAATTATTATTTTACGCAATGAATTTTACAAATGAATTTTACTCAATATAATAATTAAAATACCCGTTATTTTAAAATTTTTTAACCATGATTTTAGAGCTCGTCTTTCAAGCTGATAGCATGAAGGTGGAGCAATAAAAGATTGGTTGATAATAAGTTATTTCACGAAGGGTACATTTGAAATAAACTAATATTTTAGTAGATATTCAATATTGTTGCGAACAATGACGAAAGTGAGAACAACGACGATACCGTTGAGTAGAAAGGACGAACGCTTTATAGCGGTGGCAACATTTTAGCAAACGAGGACTTGGACTTGTAATGGCGTACAGGAAAAACACACACACATGCTCATAAGAGGAGTAGGCAGGTCACAGAGACATAATAAGCAATTTATTAGGATGTACTACACTTATTGACTCTTTGACTAGCGCAAATAAAATAAATAAATAAATAAATAAATAAATAAATAAATAAATAAATAAATAAATAAATAAATAAATAAATAAATAAATAAATAAATAAATAAATAAATAAATAAATAAATAAATAAATAAATAAATAAATAAATAAATAAATAAATAAATAAATAAATAAATAAATAAATAAATAAATAAATAAATAAATAAATAAATAAATAAATAAATAAATAAATAAATAAATAAATAAATAAATAAATAAATAAATAAATAAATAAATAAATAAATAAATAAATAAATAAATAAATAAATAAATAAATAAATAAATAAATAAACAAATAAATAAATAAATAAATAAATAAATAAATAAATAAATAAATAAATAAATAAATAAATAAATAAATAAATAAATAATACTGGACAGTCCACACAGCATCATCTAGCCCCAAAGTAAGCTACTCAAAGCTTGTGTTATGGGTACTAGATAACTGATATATTTAATACATTATATACATAGATAGATATATTTTTACTATACATAGAAAACACCCAGACCAACGGAACGAATTTCTGCAGATCGTACACAAATTTGTTCCGCGGCGGGAATCGAACCCGCAACCTCTTGCGTGGCAGGCGGACTCTCACCCGCTGCGCCACTGAGGTCGTCTAAATGCGAGTAATTAGTGCTTATTGACTTTAAAAAACACTCACACGACTGTAATCCCCGGGCTCGGTAGATATCTCCTCAGATCTATAGTTACTTAGATCTTTGAGGATATCTAAAGAGTTAGGCACGTCTGAACATTATATTTGGCACATGCCCACATTTTGCTCAGTGGTTAGTGTTCCGTACGTGACGGGTTGCTAGACCATCGCCGCTTATAAGAATACTAACCTGACACATTGAATTTTTGGTTGTAGGTTATGCCGGTTTCCTCACGATGTTTTCCTTCACCGTTTAAGAGCACTGGCATTGCGCACATAAATTTTTCGAATAGTAAAACTCATTGGTGCACGACCAGGTTTGAACCCACGACCTTTATTTCGTGAGGCAGGGGTACCACTACACCACCAGCGCTCTTATATCTATATAATGCAATACTGCATATGTAACTTTTATTGTAGTTATATACATAAAGTCAAATACATTATTGTTCATTCATTATTAAAGAGCGTGTTACGTTTTTAAAGAAAGTACCTAAGCGATACTTGCAAATTATACATTAGACACATAATTATGTGTGTATTAACAAGTATTTGAATAAGTATTTACTTAAGAATGTACCTATTAAATGAAGAGTCATGGTGTAGTCAATTTGATCCTAGGCTCAAAGTGAGTGGCAGGCCTTCTTCTTATCTTGTTACTAGTTCGTTCATTCATTCATTCGGTCATTCGTTTGTTCATTCATTCATTCATTTATTCATGCATTCATTCATTCATTCATTCATTCATTCATACTAATGCCAGTGCTCTTAAACGGTGAAGGAAAATATCGTGAGGAAACCGGCATACCCTAGAACCAAAATACTAACTACTTTACAAAATGTGGGCATGTGCCAAATACAATGAGGACGAAAGGGGACGAAAGAGGCGTACTTTGATCCTATCACCACACTGGTAAGAACTAGTAACACGATAATAAGTAGGTATACATATAGGTACCATAACCTAAATACATGAAGATGAAATGTAGAGGCCAAAGAAAAGATGGATGGACTGTGTGAAAGATGATATTGTGAGTAAGAAAGATGTGAGTGATGACGAATGATAGAGGGAAATGGAAGAAGAAAACGTGTTGTGCCGACCGCACATAACGTGGGAGAAGAGCAGGAAGAAGAAGAAGAATATGCAGTGGGCATGTGCCAAATGTCATGTTCACACTTGACTTTGACTCTCTTTAGA